>OX246755.1:8750000-10000000 GCA_945910035.1 Brachypalpus laphriformis | reverse complement strand
TCAGCTATAATCTAATCTTCGAACGATTGGTGTTAGTAAATGGGAAAAGTTAAACTACGTGGTTGACCCTAATGTACTGAATGATGAATTCCTTGCCAATACTTGGAGTAAATTCAATGAACCATTAGGCGATTCACAGTAAAATTTTAACTTTGAAGCTGTTGGAGGAGTACTCAGTCTGGTGGCATCTAGACGAACCCGTCTTGCAATAATACAGTGGCTCATGTGGCCCTTTCTACACAAGCTGGATTCTTTTAAGCACAGGGCACTCATCGCGACTGATTTCTTAACGTACGAGTATAAGTCTAGCAGAATCAGATAAAGTACTATGTAATATGACAGACTCTTGTCTCTTGTTTTAAATTTAGTATATCGGCTGCTAGTCTATTAGAGACTTACTTACGAGACAGAACACAGAGAGTTGCAGCCAACGGAACCATCTCAGAAGCGAGAAGTACTTTGGCTGGGATACTTTAAGGGTCCATACTAGGTCCTATTCTCTTAATTTGAGTGACTTGCTCAAAGTTTGTAAGCATGTATCGTTTTATTTATATGTGGATGATATCTAAATTAATTTATCAAGGACGATTGGTCTTATTAAAGACGTTATTTGCAAAGTAAATGAAGATCTTAAAGCTGTTATATTTAGGGCTGGTCAGTAGCTAGCAGTCTGACTTTGAACTCGTGTACAACTCAGGCTATACTCTACTCTGTCTAGAAGGAACTGTAATACGGAACACTTTCCCCCAGTTTGCCTTGATAATTTCAAAGTATCATACATGGTATCATATTCAACCTGTCCTGTAATGACTACGTAAATCCTGCTGTAGATCGTATACCATATATGGGGCACTATGGAAATGTTGGCACTCTAGTGATTTTATTCAACCTGAAACAAATCTAGACACACCCCTACTTATACCTGTAATATCATATTTCGAAGTTGGGTTCCCTTGAATAAGTTCTTGTTCTGAGCATAAGCTCCTTGTCGATTTCAATAACGTGACTCGATATATCTACAAAAAAACCAATATTTGGCGCAACAGCTCGTTAAAGTGCCAGGGCCTAGCTTCTCGCAACCACTCATGTTGTGTGCGTTATATTTTTCACACGAATGGAAGGGACCTACAGTTTAATGCCGAGTCCGAACGGCGATTTGAGAAGCTTTTTCGTGACAACAATACTCTCGGATGTTTGTCAGACGCTCGCGAGAGGTGGGACCGTGAAAAAACTTTTTTGGTGTTTTCTGGGATTCGAACTTGAAACCTCATGCGTCGTGATCCGACACTCTAACCACTGACGCCACGGCGCCCACGATATATCTACGGCTTACGCTTACCAAACAGGATGCACATTATGACAGTATTTACACACAAGGTCTTACCTCTTTAACAAACTTATTGTCTGTTTGAGAATAACCATATCCAGGATTCCGTTCAGATAATCTTGTATCCACCACATAAACACCTTGAGGACCTAGTAATATTTACTAAAATGTATAAGTGTAATTGATACACCGCCAAAGCTCGAAGGTATGGTTCTGCAATTCACAAACGACCCCAAATATCTGAGAATAATCTTGAAAAAAAAATCCTTTGAAAGTGAACTTAAAAGACCGTGGAAGGAAGGCTTTTATTTGATGTTGTGCACTAGAGTTTTCCTCAAACTAAGTCAATGTCATATAGCAGCAGACTATTCCCTTACACCAATGGGCTCCACAAGTAATCAAAAAACCGTGCATTCTTTTATTTCAGTACAGCGCTTCATCATGCCTTCCTATGATTATCCCCATTGGAACTCTAACACGATTTACCTTCAATCATCATTCAACAATTCCTTAGAGCATCACAATAATATAAACATCCATCTGGCAGCAGCACAGATACTCCGGCTTTACAATGCAAATGCATGGATAACATCCCTTTCACGCGCAAAATGTTTGCAATTTTTCCCGGAAACTCTAGAAAATTCCATCGCGACAGCAACTTCCCTTCCTGGAGCACCAAAGGCGTCGACTACACCATAGACTGAGTGACAGAGAATGGAACCAACAACAGACTAACAATGAAAATTTTATGAATTTCTTATGCAAACAAAATTTCCTAAATTATGTAGAAGAAAACAGAACCCTAAAAGATGACGCAGAAAATCCTTATTGTTGTTGTGCGGGGGGATGGGGGGATATTCCTCCCGGATAGCCCCAAATGTGTAAGGTGAGTTATCTCCATTCATTTGAAAAGCTGCAATAAAACTGACACCCGCCACTCCACCAATACTTTTTTACTGGTGAGTCCTCCAGAGTGTAAGTATGTGTGCACAGGCAACATCATAAAATAACATAATTTTCCATCAAAAGAAAACATCTCACCCCCGCAAATGCCACCCTCAGATAAAAAGAACAACAACAAGCAGATAGACGAAGAACGACGACGACCCAAGACCAAGAAGTTAGCCTTCAATTCAGAAGCGGCAGTAGCATCTGACTGAATGCACACAATGGATTAGGAAACGGGGGGCTTGTGGGCGGGCTAAGAAAGCCGGATGATGAACAGAACAAACATGCACACACACTCATTTACAGGAAGGAAGGAAATGCCAGAAGGAACAAAGTGCACAGAAATAAAACGAAAAAACGGGGAAAAACAAAGCATTAAGGACGATAACATTTTAAAAATTTAATACCAAAATGACGAGTGAGCCAAAGCATCCTGGCACGGTAGTTACACACCCCCTGAGAGAGTAGTGACTCTGCGAAGGATAATGACACTTTCGCAGAGCAGAGAGATACGCAGAGAAAGTGTTTTGTTATTGAACGCGCGGTAGCCATTACAATGGCACCCTGTCTTTCTCTGACCATCCCCCCAAATAGAAAAAGCGTGGTATTACGTTAAATATTTTATGGGTTTTGTTCAGAACAGGACACATGACGGTGGGAAGGTGGATGGGTGGAAATATGAGCCAAATTAAGAAAAAAAAAAAATTATTTTTATTTATTTACCCTCGGTTTTTTTCTACTATTTGAGGAATTTTATTTGCTGAAAGAAGAGAGAGAGAGTCCTTGCAGGGAATAGGGTTATTGCAAAAGTTTATGGATCCACACGGGCTGCTGGAGTGCAGGACAAATAGTGTGGATATGATGGAGGAATGCATCAGGATATTCATTTGCTACTGATGGCCGAGTTTATATTTGGGTCACAAAAATTGGCTGCGGGATGGGGATAAGTATTTGGGGTTTTTTTTATTACATTGGGAGCTTTAAAGAGGAAACTCTTAATTTAGAACCAACTAGATTTTACGTTAGTCTTCTTGCCTATTTGTTTCACTAGTGACTCCTTCGTCAATCAACAGAGCAAGAAGGAATCTTCAAAAGTGGGATGGCCTATGAAATATGCAACATACACCCTTTTACCGCAAGTTCACAAGCCCCTCTATTATCTATGGTAAGAAACTCATCGACTCAAATAAGCATTGCTGGACAACCGGTAGAGAGAGTAGAAGATTTCCAATATCTTGGGGGTTTCGTCTCGACCGACGCACGGTGGAACCGAACTGGATATAGCCAACAGGATCGCCATAGCAAAGTCCGCTTTCGGGATGTTGTCCAAAATATGGCGAAGCAATGGAATGAGTTTGAACACCAAAATAAGACTGTTCCGCTCCAACGTTGAATCCGTGCTGTTATATGGTTGCAGCACGTGGAGAGTGACCACTACTATCACCAGAAAGCTGCAAACGTTTGTTAATAGGTGCCTGCGCAATATCTGAAGGATTTTCTGGCCCAATCATATCTTTAACGAACACCTTTACGAGAGCACGGGTCAGGAACCAATAGGCACAACCATCCAACGACGGAAGTGGCAGTGGATTGATCACACGTTGCGAAAGGGTGACAGTTCCATAGCGAACTATGTTATGCAATGGAACCCTCTAACTTAGGATGACAGAAGATCTGGCAGTCCGAGGAGCACATGCGCGTAGGCGTAGTAGAGGCCCTAGGACCCACAAGGGGATACAGGACATGAGTAAGTAAGTAAGTACGATAAATGGCACCAGTCTCACCTTCACTGAAAGTGCAAGATACCTGGATCTTATTGGACAGGAAACTAAACTGAAAAACCTATCTACAAACATGCCTACGGAAAGAAAATGTGGCTCTCTATTCCTGGAAAAAAGGCTTTTGGCAACAATTGGAGTATGAAACCTCGAATCACACGCTGGCTGCACGTTATCAGGTATATGCTTGTATTACTGTATGGCAAGGACCGGCTCGTGTTAGGGCGGCTCACCTCACTCAATAAGCTAAAGTGCCAAAATCAGCAATATGTGTATCAGCGGTGAGCTAAAAACTACTCCTTCTGCGGTACTGGACACTACGCTTCATCTGCTGCCCTTAGATATTTTCGGCAAACTGTTGTCTGCCAGTATTGCCATTCGGGTAAAAGCCGCGTTCTAGTAGTCCATATATTACATTGGCCACTCTTCGATCGTTGATCTTCTTCTGGGCGAGTATTCCTGACCACAATGAATAGGGTACTTCTCTTCCTCTCGGCAGTAGTTCAGTTAACTTCTACACAGACGGCTTCAACACCAAAAGTGGGGTACATTATGGTGGCCTCGCTATAGAGCATTTCAAACAGAAGCCTTTTCTTATTTGAAAGGTAATTCAATATCTATCTGGGATAGATGCCCGCCATAGCGCCCTGGCCGTTGCGCATGTTACCAGATTAACTCAGCGTCTGTTTGCTCGACCGGTGGCTTCATCCTCTATTTTCTTCCGTAAGGAACTGATTGTCAGCCCTTTCGTTACCTTCGATATTCATATGCCCTGGTACCCAGCAGAGGGTCACCGCATTGGCTCTAGATATCTTGTTTACGATTGATTTGCACCTTCTCACAAGCCTCGACTTAATTACAACAGAGTCTAGAGCCTTAATGGCTGCCTGCCTGTCTGTATAGACAGTGATCGTTTTACCAACGATATTAATCGCGCGTATAATTTCAGCAGTCTGTATAATGGCCGTGACCCTGGCCTGGAGTGGGTTATTCCTAGGGCTTCACAATAAACTCCGGCGTCCGCGCCAACGTCCATCTTAGAACCGTCGGTATAGAAAGCCAACTCCTTTTCTTCATGGTTCTTCGGTTCTTTCAATAATCTATCCGGGATACTAACATTTTCACTGACAGTCAGGCGGCAGTCAAGTCCCTGAAATCGTGCTCCTTCACTTCAAAGGCAGCATTAAACTGTTGTTCGGCTCTCACGAGGATGACAGAACAGTTCAACATTCACCTATGCTGGGTGCCAGGCCACAGAGACATTCCGAGCATCAGCAAGGGTGACGAGCTTGCCAGGCAGAGTACGACTCTAAGGATTCTGCCGAAATGGCGGACCCTGGGTATACTCCTCGCTACATGTTAACATATAATAAAGCTGGTCGCTATTAGCAAAACCGACCGCAGATGGAAGAACGGCTCAACGTGACATATTGCATCAGAAACGTAGTGCTGGGTTGGTTAAGCTAAGGTGAATACAGATCAGCTATGTTATTGATGTCTTCACTGGGCACTGTCTGATAGGCCAACATGCTAAAAGGTTAAGTTTCTTTTATAACGACTTCTGCCGGAGTTGTAGAGACGAAGGGGAGGAAGATTGCTAGCATAGGCACGTACTTCTTTTTACTACCCCCTCCAAATACTATATGCAGATTAAGCATTATATTTTTTATGTAAATACCCTCGCTACAATGAACAATCAATGAAATCCATTGTTTGTAGCTTTAACGCCGATAGACCCATCAAATCTAAAGGCAACAAAACGGTTATTACTAAACAGCCCTCATGCATATGCAAATTCACACCCGATACCTCTCCGAAAAGCTTATAATGACAAAAAATTGTCATTTTCGTAGATTTTATGGCCCCAAATTGTTTCCAACACACTTACCTCGACTCTCATATATTTCCTCGATAGCTTAACGGCAACCATATAGCCTCCTACCTCCGGCAATAACCATCAAACGAATTGTATCGTAAAAAATGTCAACTTTATAACACAGGAAGTCTTAACACTTTCCCATAAAATTTCTCTGTAATTACACACTTGACAACGTTCTAAAAGGCCTAATGAGCTCTAAGCATATCATACTCCTCCAAGTGGTCTATCCCAACCAAAAAAATGCAAATGTTTGTCATGTCGTCTTTGGACAAAGTGAATAAATTGATTTACACCTTCGCTGATGAATCGTTTATTATTTGGAACCTTATCCAACCCATCCAGCGGAAGGCGTTAATTATGACCGAAGGAAACGCATAGCCTCGCTCGTAAATAAGTTATTCTACTACCCAAAAACTGCTGTCAAAAACTCTATTAGTTGTCATAACACTGCGACACGAAACCAATGAGTTAACTGCAGCGGGGATCATAAATCAGATGGTGGACCTCATTTAGAATACCAAATGATTAGTGTGTGGCGTTGACCAAATTTAAAATGCAATCGAGTTATGGGCGGGGAAACGAAACAGAAATTCAAAATGAACAAACCGGAGCAGGGTGCTTCACTACCGCTCGCCGGATACCAGGGAGTTTCCCTCGATCTGATTAAAATTCAAAGCACACGGAGCCACCAATGCAAAGGTGGAACGAAACAATTAGAATAGGTGGGTAATGCTGGTAATCTTTTAATACTACCAGTACCAGGTGATGTTCATCATCATGGAGCACGTATGCGTCAACAATGTAAGATTTATTATCTATTATCCTCCCGATGCAACTGCTACCCTTAGTCATCGATTTGACATGACGACCACCATTTATCTCTCCACAAACAGCGATAGATATTGGTTTCGCCACCACAGAATGAGGGAATCTTCATTGGTATTCAAGTCGGTTGATATAAAACAAAAGACTTACACAAATGGGTGGGCCATGGAACATGACAACCGCTAAACTGCTACTAAGCAGCTTAGAGGTAGAAAATAGTTTGCTAAATACGAGAGACAAAAACTACCAACGCGAGATTTTCTATTCAATAAAAGTTCAGACTGGAAATCCTTTCACAGAAAAAGACAGATGGAGAGCAAGAAAATAAGAGAAAAAAAAAAAGGCCAAGGATCCCGGAAGTGAATCTCAAAACAAAAGGATCTCCGGGCGATGAATGAATGGTAGCGAGACTGCTTGACGCTTAGCTTCTGGATAAATTACTATTGGTGACAAATCGTGCGTCATTGATGGTTGACATGTAGCAGCACAGCAGAGTACAGATGCCTGAAGGGAAGGAAGTTCCTTCATCCTGAGAACATTGTTTAACTTGTTGTTGAATGAAGGAAGAAAAATATGTTCAAAGGAAAATATAGTGAAAGGCATGTGTGTAGGAGACGCAGGCGTCTGTCAAGTACTTTCCTATATCGATTGAACTACGAGTTAGAAGAAATTGAAGAGCGCTGATTAATGGTGCATTGGATGGTGTTGCTATTGTAGCGAGAACGTGATATGATCCTTAGTGATGCGAAAAAGTTTTAAGGGCAGACGGAAAGTTTTAGCACAAAGACCACCAGAACTTCTATAACCAGCGAATCGTGAAATGAAGCTCGACCAACATCATAAGATTTAGAAGCCACATACTCAGCAGGA
This sequence comes from Brachypalpus laphriformis, assembly GCA_945910035.1. Taxonomy (NCBI): domain Eukaryota; kingdom Metazoa; phylum Arthropoda; class Insecta; order Diptera; family Syrphidae; genus Brachypalpus; species Brachypalpus laphriformis. Next base: position 9,992,373 of record OX246755.1, on the reverse strand, counting down.
AACAAATGGCTACTAACTCACTAAGGCTAAGGAGGACCTGAACTTTTCAAACCGCTGCAATGTTTTCCAAGCTAAAGTCACCGCTATTCGTGAGACCGCTAACTGGCTGGCGGTTAATAATGTAACACAATCAGATATCGTCATGTATATTGACAGTCAGGCAGCGTCTAAATCCCTTGCACCCCGTATCATAAGTTCAAAGGACTGCAGCGTATACCTGCAGAATAGGACCTCACTATTTGGTCACTGTAATATATTGGAAAATGGCGAAGCTGACAGACTGGACCAACAAAGTTACTCTCGTATGAACAGCCTACGTGTTACTGACATGTACGCACCAATATCCTTAGCTAAGTTCCTTATCCATGCTGACGCGGTAAATTGAGCAAATAGACGATATCTGGACTAATACAACACAGCTAAGGTACTCTGCGCAATACTTAATCAAAAGAGATCTTTCGGACTTCTGACTCTCTAAACCAACAAATGTCATCATCCGACACTGCGACGGGTTGGCCATTCTCGACAACGATTCGGAAGAAACTATCGCTCATTATTAATTCCCGTGTCCTGCGCTTGCTAACATCAAAAAGTTTACCCTAGGTGAATACCATTTCAATGATTTAAGTGATCTCAGAATTGCCTGTATGGCTAAAATTAACACTTTCATTCCCAGAAGTAAATGATGCCTGGAACAGATGGTTCTGTTCGTGTTTAGTCGCAGTACAATGGACCTATTTCTTACCTAAGTATATCCCATCGGGAGCCACTCTAACTCTCCAAACTCCAACCGCAAACTGCAAATGGAGTTTATAGTCGTTCTTTCCAAGTAATGACGACGAATGGAAGGACTAGCTCCAAATGTAGAGATCACGATCAACGGCTCACTGCAGACTTAGGAAGCATCTCTGGAAACTGGGTATAGAAGGATACTGCAGATTCTGCAGGGATCCGGAGACCAACATGCTTTATGGAATGTGAAGAACTAATCCACATGAGAAAAAAACCGCTAAAGGAGCCTACATTGTCTCAAAGACGGACGCATCTTTGCTTCAGTATCCGATTCATCAAATCGATTGGATTCGAGTATCTCATCGACTACAACCCATAGGTCACAGTATAAAGGGTTTTCCAATAAGGACGGGTAGGTGTTTTTTTTTTTTTTTAGGTTGCGCCAAGGATGTATAATCTTCATAGATACTAATAGCCCGAGTGCTACTAGCGTGCACGATTCGCAAACCTGAGTAATCGATTCCAGGAATACGCCTACGTACTAAACACACGCCCTACACACTTCAACCACCCTCCCCCGGTACTGCCGTTAGGTATTCTTCGCGGGGCTGGTTAGCAATTATGCTCTAGTCTCCGAGGCCGCCTCTTGGACACTTCTTAGGGCTTCTGCTCTTCGCAGCGCATTCTGCACACATACTATAAATAAGCAGATATCCATCCACTCGCCCTCTGATCGTGTCATGTGACTTACAAGATTTTCTGGACTTGGCAGGTTTGCTCTGTCTTCTGCAAAGCGTCTGCAGTAGAACACTGCATGCATCGCGTCCTCCTCTTCGTTTGGATATATTGGACACAGGGGCGAACTATCGTGTCCAAATCTATGGAGGTATTTCCGGTAGCCACCGTGTCCGGACAGGAACTGTGTAAGGTAGTAGTTACAGTTCCCCCTCGCTCTCTCTGTCCATGATTTTATAGTGGGAATGAGCTTGTGGGTCCACCTGCCTTCGGTAGAGCTGTCCCACCTGGTTTGCCACAGCGTTGCTGATGCTGCCCTTTCCTCCTCCTTAATCCTCTTTGCCTCTTGCCGGTTCGAGGGACGTCTAAGGTATGCCCTCTGCATATCTTCAGCGAGGATGTCAATTGGGACCATCCCAGCTTAAACGCAGGCTGCATCGTCGGAGATAGTTCGGAAGCCGCTGATCACTCTGATTGCGCAGAGCCTGTGAGCTGATGATAGCTTCTTCCTGCACTCATTTGTCGTCAGCGCACCTGCCCATATCGGGGCAGCGTATAGAAGTACCGAGCTGACCACTCTGGACAGCAGGATCCTGCGGGCGTATCCAGGCCCACCGATGTTCGGGAGCATTCGGGAGAGTGCTGCCTGCATCAGCGATGCTTTCTTACTAGAATACTCGACGTGGGCTTTGAAGCGCAGCCTGTTGTCGAGCATGACTCCAAGGTACTTCAAGGATTCTTTGGACCTGATTCTCTGGTTTCCGACCCGTAAGCTGGCTTATTTCACCTTTTTGCGGCTGGTTATTAGAACAGCTTCGGTCTTGTGGGCACTTAGTTCCAGACCGGTAGACTCCAGCCATTCCTTTATTCTTATAACTGCCTCATCCGTGGCAGACTCCACCTCGTGTACGTGCTTGGCTACTGTAACCACTGCGATATCGTCAGCGAAGCCAATTACTTTGACTCCGTCGGGCAATGTTAGTCGCAAAACTCCTTCGTACATAATGTTCCATAGGAGAGGTCCCAGAACAGACCGTTGCGGGACTCCCGCGGAAACACTGTAGTACTTAACGCCATCCTCAGTATGGTATCTTAGCTTCCTATTGCTGATGTAGTCCGTGACTATCCTCAGCAGGTAGTATGGTGTATCCATCCTGGCCAGGGAATGACCAGCTTGCCGAGTTGACCGCATTTTTGACGTCGAGCGTTACTACTGCGCAGTATTTCTTCGTCCCCCATTTCCACCTTTTCCCTTGTATTGCTTCAGTTGCTATATTTACTACCGCCTTTATGGCATCGATGGTAGAGCGTGATTTTCTGAAGCCGTACTGACAGTCTGACAAGGCTCCGTTTTCCTCCGCCACCGCAAGCAGTCTGTTGTAGATGATACGCTCTAGGATCTTTCCCAGCGTATCGAGTAGGCATATTGGGCGATACGATGATGGTTGTCTGGGCGGCTTATTGCCCTTGGGAAGCAGCATTAAATGTTGCAATTTCCATGGTGTAGGGAATACCCCTCCTCTATGCACCTTTGCATCGTTGTTAGAAAGATGTCCGGTCTCGTCTTAACAGCCGCCTTGATTGCCCTATTCGGGATGCCATCCGGTCCAGGTGCTTTACTGTCTCCGATTTGTCTGCATGCCCCAAAGAGTTCTTCTGACGGGACGGATAGGTGTTAAAATTGAAAAAGCAAGTTGTGTGTGAGATATCAACGAATTTTCTATTTTATTTGAAAGGTGTGGAATATGACTTCGTTCAAATGGCCGCCACAGATTTGCTGGGTGGCGCGCATCCGAGAGATCCAATTTTTGATGACTCGGGCGCATAGATCAGGCTGAATTTGATGGATGGCACGGGTTATGTTGACTTTAAGGGCACCAGTCGTTTTCGGCTTACTGGCATAGACCTAAGACTTAGGATGCACGACCTCGGTGTCCAGTTCACGTCGTCTCTGTGTGAGATAACCATGCCGTCTAATCGCTCGTGCAGAGGCGATGATGTGGCATCAGCTGTGTAGCACGGAGTACCGTCCTGTTGGGACCACACGTCGTTCACATTCATATCATCCAATTTGAGCCTAAAGAAATTGGTTTTCATCGATTGGTAGCGCTCTCCGTTGTTGGTGATGTCAATGCCAGCGTCGTTTTCGAAGAAGTACGGACCGATGGTGCCGCCGGCGGATGCATGGCCACTTGGTTGACCTCGTGTGGATTGACATCGTCCCAAATTTATAAATTTTGCTTGTTGACGCACCCGTTCATCCAAAAATGGGCCTCGTCGCTGAAGATAATTTTTTTTGTTGAAATCGCGGTCTGCTTCCAACTGCGTTGGAACACGGCGTTGTCTATGGGTGTTTTCCTTCAGCTCCTGGGTCAGTTGGATTTTGTACGGATGTAGGCCCAAGTCTCGACGCAAAATTCACCAATTTGATGTCTGCGAAAGGTCGAGTTCTTGTGCGCGGCGCGGAATTAACAGCCTCGGGTTCTCCTGCACACTCACGAACAGCGGCGATGTTTTCGGCAGATCTCGCGTTTCGTTGATGTACGTGTATTGGCTGATTGTTTGTTGTATCGGTCGACTCGAATTTGGCCGCCAACCGTTGAATAGTAGACTGGGAAGGACGACCAAGTAAACCGAAAAATGGGCGCCACAACCCTACACCCATTTTGATAATAAAATTTTATTATTTTAACTTGCCATGGGATTTGTGTTTAGCGTCTGAAAAATAAAAATAGAAAAATGAACAACAGATAAAGCAACATGGGCGCCATGAGCTGTCAAAATCTACCCGCCCCTATTGGAAAATCTTTTGTGTATTTGCACCAACTCAAATGCTCTCAGATCCTCAAGTGTGCAATTGTCTAAGCACAATCCTTCGACTTATGAACCACAACGCCATACCAAAATCCACAAATTGATTTCTAAATGCAATAGATGCTATAAGACCTCTTGCAGATTGTCTTCACCCTAAATCGGGACCGCAAAGGATCTGAAGTTGATTTTCTTATCAATATCGGGGCCAATTTCCAACTGCTGTAGGGCCCAAGGTTGGTTGGCTTAAATGGATCTTGTACGAATGGGGGTTCAAGTCATTACAGAATAGACGTTAAATCGAAGTCTAAAAAGGACCTATATCTTGCTAACAACAAGGTATCCAGACAAATGAACTCCCATCCTCATTTGCACTCATTTACCCACTACGGCAATATTTTTTTTTAAAACCCGATGGAGCTGCCTTTCCCTTTTAAACGCATAAATCCGGCGAACTGCAATCGATCATCGATTGAATAGATGTTGGAAATCTCATCAAATGCACATTAACACCCGGATTTGCCCCAAGCCACTTGATGTCACGTATCTGTCATATCAATTGCACTCATGTCACTGGCGCGGCCAACATAATGTGTGTGTGATCGATGCTAAACGAAACTAATAAACTGAAATGGTGCCTTTTTAACTCTCGTGACGTGACATACAATCTTTTTCCTTTAGAAAAAGGATATACGAGCTTGGTGTCATTAAATCTATCTCTTCGCACATATTTATAACTTGTTGGACAAATCACAATGACTGCAATGCAACTCTACGAAAGCAGACAGTTGGGCGACGAAAAACAAAAAAAACCTCCAACTGACGACGATAACAACGAAGTGATGTGTCTGTCTCCTCTTCAGGGGGTTAACATTTTTATGACCGATTTGAGCTTCTGACGAGGAAGTGCCTGCACACGTTGTCATGCAGATGCGATTGCATCGTTAAAATAAGCATAAGCCACGCCACTGAGATCGAATAGCGTTCTTTTACGGTCCATTTGACTTTATTGGTGTTTAACTTGTGCAAACGACCTTCACGGGTGGTTGAGATTTCTTCCACTTATTTGTTCAAAATGAAAAACGATTGCAAAAGGCTTCAGAGGATTCGTAAGATGCTTTGCATTTACGAAGACATTTTAGTGTCGATTTAGAAGGGCAGCCTTTGTGTGTGAGACAAAGTATGAAGCATTGAAATTTTCAAACAGAAATATCCTTTCACTTTATTGGATTTAATATTTTCTTTCGCATTCCAAGTTACATGGTAGTGTCAGATTTTTACTGACTAAACCTTACTTTCGCTAGCTCAGACCCCCACCATGCGGAACTACCGTCAGGTATTACTTAGGTATTACATTACATTCATAGAAGCGGTCCGAGGGCAGAACCCAGTGGAATGTCAGCCATTAAGAAGTTCTACTTTATCCCTTAGTCAGTATCGTATAACAGCGCCCTTTAATGCAGAAAGTTATCAATTATTTTAATCCGTTACCCGGGGGGACTCCCCAGGGAGGCGTTATCTCACCTCTCCTCTGGGTTCTAGTCATCGATGGGATACTTAAAGAACTAAGCAATACAGGTATAAGCGTCACTGCTTACGCGGATGACGTGGTGATTTTAGTTCAGGGTAAGTTCCTTGATACATTAAGTGAAATGATGGAATCAGCTCTTAATAGTCTCAAAAAATGGGCAAGAGGGTGTGGACTACACGTCAACCCGGACAAAACTGAATTGGTACTCTTCAGTAGAAAATACAAGATACCACCCTTCAAACTGCCTAAGCTAGCAGGGGAGGAGCCTTCCCTTTCGGATCGCGCCAGATATCTTGGTATAATGCTGGATAGGAAACTAAATTGGAAACTTAACATACAGGAACGAGTCCGCAAAGCATATAATGCTCTATTCATCTGTAAGCGGACCGCGGGGAAATATGGGGCCTGAAGCCCGCAATGATGCACTGGCTATACATCATGGTAGTCAGACCTATCCTTACGTATGGGGCTCTTGTTGGAAGGCAACGAATACGAAAAACACACGGGATATGTCGGCCATGGTACAAAGATCAGCCTGCATTGCCATCACAGGTGCTCTACGCACAACACCTACGGCTGCACTCGAGATCTTCCTGTATCTCATAACATTAGACCTACAAATCAAATTTCAAGCGGGCAACAGTGCGCTTCGGCTCACTAACGTTGGTCTCTTCAGGACTAATAACATAGGACACAGCTCCATTCTCAATGAATCTTTTCCCGAAATCCCTGACGAATCGGACGATATACTTGGCACCTTAGACTTCGACACACCATACGAAGTACTGTATCCTTTTAGAGAGAACTGGCGAAGGAAGACAGTCTCTGTCCACAACGAGATTGCAATATACACAGATGGTTCTAAGACCAGTGAGGGCACGGGGTCAGGTATTTACTCGAGAGATACGAACCTGCAGGTGGCCCTGAGACTTCCGGACACATGCAGTGTGTTCCAAGCAGAGGTTCTAGCTGTACTTAAGGCTGCGGAATTACTTGAGATGGGATCAATATCCGATAAGAATATCGACATCTACATTGACAGTCAGGCTGCGCTAAAGGCGCTAGAGTCTTACGTCACCAAATCTGAGTTAATCAGGAATGGCCGCACAATGCTTAGGGTATTATGTACGCAGAACCAAGTCAGATTATGTTGGGTACCTGGACACTGCGATATCGAAGGCAACGAGCAAGCCGATGCGCTGGCTGAAAGAGGAGCGGGGCTCCCACGTAGCGATATAATTGGTAGTATTAAACCACCAGGGTGCGTGGGTAAGGGAATTATCCGGGATAAAATCATTTACACGGCTAATCTAAGATGGTCAAAATTAGATGGTCACAGGGTGTCTAAGGCCTTGTGGCCTGTGTTAGATCGCAGGAAATCTGGGGAGATAATTAAGTTATATAGATCGAGGCTAAGAACAGCGATAGGAATACTCTCTGGCCACTGTCTCCTAAAGCGGCATGCCATGAGACTAGGATTATCCGATACGGATGTTTGTAGGTACTGCGATGACCTACATGTCTCAGAGGATATAACTCATATACTCTGTGAATATCAAGGAATTGCCAGGATAAGGCTAAAGTACCTGGGTAGATACTTCTTCGATAACTTGGAGGAGGTGAGGTCCTTGAACCATAACAAGGATCTCTTCAGATTTTGTAGGGAGATTAATTGCTTGGAGGATTGGGTTTAGGTTTTTTTGCCGTGAAGGTTTCCTAGGGATCGCGATGGGCTCACTTTGGTGCCTAGTGTTTTATGACAACCTCATAACCCTACCTAACCTAACCTAACCTATCAATTATTTGCAAGCTATATCCTGATGTATTCATGTTTGCCAGCGAATCTATCATATTTTTGTTTACACGTACATACGTACGCAACTTCCCAACTCAAGGATATCAAAGAATCTCGTGAGCGCAACAATATTCGGAATTTTTCTCGAAAAGCTAAGCAGATGGCAGCTGGCTTCTAACCCGGAACACAGGCTCTTCGTAACAGCGAAGGCAACATAGTCACCGAAAAGCAGGGAATTGTTGATGCGCTAAAGCAACACTTCCAGCAGTTGCTTAAGGGGCAGCAAACAGAGAGAGTGATAGGGCAAGAAGAGAACCCGCTTCCCGTCAATGGGGAACCAATACCACCACGCAGTATTGAAGAAGTTAGCGCAGCCATCAGAAAATTGAAAAACAACAAACCCGGTGGCTTAGATGGCCTCCCAGCTGAACTTTTTAAATAAGGAGGTTATGTATTGGTAGGGCGCTTGCACCAAGTCATTAAGTATGAAACGCATGCCCACTGGATTCCGTCACGGAGATGCACTGTCATGTGACTTGTTCAATATTGTGCTGGAGCAGATAGTGCGTAGAGCATATGTGGACACAAAAGGCACTATCTTTCACAAATCCATCCAACTGCTGGGATACGCGGTCGCGGATATTGACATCATCGGAAGACCCGACAAGCCGTTGTAGGCATTTACGCCAATTGGAGAGCAGGCAAAACGAGTAGGTCTTGAAGTAAATGAGAACAAGTCTAAGTACATGTTGTCAACAAACAAGAAATTATCTGCGCAAACTTTAGAAAGAGCGTCACTGTTGATGAATGCAACTTCGAGGTAGTCAAAGAGTTTACCTACCTTGGAGCAGAGATAAACCCCACAAATTACACCTTCGTGCAGATGAAGAATTACCCTAGTAAACCGCTGATTCTTTGGTTTGGTAGAACAGCTGGGCACAAGACTCCTAACTCGACGAACCAAGATAATGCTCCAACGAACGCTCATTCTACCAGTCTTACTTTATGGCGCCGAGTGCTAGACGATAAGTAAGAAAGCAAAGCAAATATTGGGTACCTTTGATCGAAAAAGACTTCGTCAGCTATTAGGTCCCATATGCGAGGAGGGCGAACGGAGGAGAAGATACAACCGCGAACTCTATGAGTTGTACCAGGATGTGGATGTATTCCGAAAGGCCAAGACACGACGCTACATTAGCTTGGCCACATCGAGCGAATGGACAAGAACGCTCCAGCCAAGAGAATCTTTGAATCTCAGCCCTCAGGTTCGAGATGGCGAAAAAGACCGAACCTCGGTATAAGAACCAAGCTGTCGTCGATACCAGAAAACTTGGTCTTCGTAACTGAAAGCAGCGTGCCGACACGACACGACGCTACATTGGCTTGGCCACATCGAGCAAATGGACAACAAGGCTCCAGCCAAGAGAATCTTTGAATCTCAGCCGTCAGGTTCGAGATGGCGAAAAAGACCGAACCTCGGTATAAGGACCAAGCTGTCGTGGATACCAGAAAACTTGGTCTTCGTAACTGGATGCAGCGTGCCCAGGTCCGCAGAGGATTTAAGTCAGCCGTGCAGTCAGACAGAGACTCTTCAGGGGTCGGTAGCCCTTTAAGTAAGCCGCAAGTAAAGTAAGTTTTGCAATGAACTAAGCTTCAAAAACGTTTCATCGGTATAATACGCGAAGTGCATCAATTTTCGAGGCACCAGTCATCACTGCCGCAAACATTGGTTCTGTGAAAACGTTTTAGAATTTCACCTCCCTCTTCAGCAAGGGGGCTCTTTGTGCAGTTCAGTCCCATTTATCAAAAATTGTTCGTATACACAAAAAACGTTTTTGGTTTTGAGTTTCCTGTTCCAAACTTGGACATGCTTTCTCCGTCGCTCGTACACTTGGCAATAGGTGTACAATGTGCATGGTTGGTTCATTAAAGAACACAATTAACAATGTTGCGCGATTTTGATACCACAAAACTAATGTACACCTCGTTGTATGATGGAGTATTCGGTTGAAGAAGATGGAGGTGCTAGACCCCGCATGTCGAGTTTAGGTAAAGAATAAGGGCTCCAATCCTTTTCCCAGATATTTTTCCAAGGTCGTCGAAAATGTATGTACGCTGTCTGGTTCTCGTTAGGGCCAGGCATCTGCAAAGAAAGTGAAAAAGAGATTATCGTTCATTAGCAAATCTACAGCTACGGCAGAGGGTATTATGAAAGATGCCAAGCTTGGCCGCATGGTTTCCTATCGACCAATGGGCCGTACTGATGGCTACTATTCTGGCAATATCTGGTCTTGATCTGCTAAGTAGCTCATTTGATTTAGGTTTCTTATATGTAGCTAGGCTATGTTTTCACTGATATAGTGCAGCCAGAAAGCGATTACCACCCGTGGGTAGCTATAGTTTTAAGAAGTGAATGTGAATGTTACTCTTGATGACACCCAGCGGAATATTGACTCTTTCTGCCAGAGAGCCGCTAATGGCTAACCCTTGTCTTGACCATGCTTCCCGATTACATGTTTGAACCCGTCATTTACGTTGCCTACCTTGGCATTCAAATCCCCCATCACTATGGCAATCTCTGCATTTGGTGTTGTGTTGAAGACGGCGGCGCTTAAAAGATTGTAGAAGCTCTCCTTTTCGTCCTCAGATGAGCCATTGGGGCATAACACTGTATGCTGGTGACGCGTCGTACTCTAGTCCGGAATCTGGCCATCATAATCCAATCACCATGGGGCTGCCAGGGGCTGTTGTTGTTAACAGTAGTCCGACTCCATATTTCTGTGGATTTCCGGATGGTCTTCCAGAATAGAGCAGTACAGTGTTACGCGTTGGTGACTGGTACTCGCCCGCTTCTAACCATTTTATTTCACTTGCCCCCAATATGTCCAGTCTATATCGTATTCTTTTTCCTATTGAAGGAATCTGGCATTGTAAGGACCTTCGCTTCCCGAGTCGAGGAGGGTCTTTACACTCCAGAAGCCTATCTTTGTCCGGGTACAATAGCCAAAAGTCCTTAACATGTGATCATTCCTTATCCTAAGCATAGTGTCGGTTTCTGTAGCGAGCAGAGTTCGTCAATGCAGGTTGCTGGCCCACTTTACCTAGTCTAGAATCAAGGCCCTAGACAACCCGCACTTGAAATTTTAGCCTACAAGTATAAGGGTTTATACGTTTAGTTGCCCGGAGACCACCACTAGGAGGTAAAGTAAGCACTTCATCACGAACTTGATTGTTGCGCTACTGGCCCAAGCCAAGTTTTGGGCAGTCAGTAGTTTCCCGATCAATCGCAATGCAGATGCCCAAAATAAAATGATTGACCCTTGTCTTGTCAAATCGTCCGCTCGCTCGTTTCCCTCGAAGTTAGTGTGCCCAGAGACCCAGATGAGGGTGATTTTTGAGTGAGCGCCTAGTTTGCTTAGCTCTTCCTGGCATTGCTCTACGAGTTTTGAAGATATGATAGCGGAATCAATGGCTTTGATAGCAGCAATGTATGTACATACTTTCTTAGATTTTTACGAAGTTCTATACATTTTTTTTTTTTAAGGAAGACACCCCTAAAAAGTAGGCGTGGTTATACACAGGTATGGAGCAATTGTAAAGCAAACGAGTATCTATGCATTTTGTACTTAATTTATTCCGTTTCTTGGAAAGTAATAACAAAATGGTCGCTTCTGCGGCCGAATTTCTGCAGTTTTAACGATTTAACTGGATTCTTACAAATTATATAAGGAAATGTTCGTCCCAAGCAATCTATAAAAGTCTTAGAGCGTAGGGCTTCCCGCAACTACTCGTCAAATATGCGTTATATTGTTCGCACCCCTGGAAGGGCCCTGCATACCTTGTATGTTGACTCCGAAGGGCAATTATCTTTTGAGAATCTTTCTCATGACAACAATACTCTCGGATGTTTGTCAGACGTTCGCCAGATGGGAAAAAACTTTTGGTTTTGCCTGCAGCAATACGTGACCGCTACATTATAGAAAGTTTATGTACGAACCTTGCTGTTCTTAACTGAAAATTTAAGGTCCAAAAAGAGGGACAGACGTACATGGCTTGATTGGAGCCGACTGTTGATAATATCTCCTATCTTCAATAAATCTCAATATATCACGAACAATATATTAAAATTAATCTTACAGTGTAGTGTGGGAGAATACTATGTACTTAACTATATAAATTCGTAAACTGGTATAGCAGTCCTACTTGGGAAGACTTTGGTTATGTTAAACACTAGCTAGTTACTGGCTAGAATCCGCTAGACCTCATCGAAACTCTGTCGAGTATGATTTACCACTAGTGCATCTTCCAAATGACCGACATTATAAGCTATCAGTATCACCATCAGCTAACCATCCGTACACAGGCTTCCACCTCATCACCATCATCTACCGCTGTTCTGCGCTGCTTATTTATGGCGATTTTGTGTGCAGCGCAGCATAAATTGTTTCTACAAATTATTGCAGCGTGCAGTAAATTTGTTCCACTCATATGCAGCTTCCATCACAGAGTACCACAACCGTCGGTGACCAACAAGAGAGAGAGAGAAAGGTCTTGAAGCTGTAGCCGTGAAAATTCTGCGCTCCATAAATAATGTAAATATGGACACACGAGCCAATGCCTAAACGCAGGAGGGCAGGTGGAAGCCACTAGCCACTACTCTATGTTGACTACCAACCAGGTGTATGGACTTCCCAAACAGATAAGCGATGCGCCGCCATAAAAGGAATTGCAACCGAAGCACTTGAATCATCGCGCACAGTCGAACGGAACGCAATAACGCGCGCACCCCTTTTTCGGATGCCAATAAATCCAGCAGTAGAGTTGCACAAAGACGTCAAGGATTTGTACTTGCAACATGAGGTGATTCCTCATGTGTGCATGTGTGTGACATGTCACCAGAGCTAGGAGTCATAAATTTTCCACTGTTAGCCCGCTGGCTTGGAAAGAGAAGTCTAATCGATGGCGATGGACACACTTAAATGTGTCAGGAATTTTGATTTACTCCGCGCTGGCTTCGTTGAACCAGAAAGAAATTGAGGACAGGTGCGTACGAAGCCGAGCGGTGGGATCAAAGTGCGTAAAGGGGTGTATGGCGTCGTTGGTCAAGGTTCACTAAACACATCCTGACACTCGCACCTGATCGATCGGGTGGAGCAGAAAAAAAAAAGGGTTTGCCAGTTGGCAGCGCAAATGAGCCGTGCACCCATAACCGTTTATTACTTCCATTAAAAGGCACCTTGCTACCCAATATGGAGGGAAGCTCTCATATCCCCTCCGTCTGACAAGTCACACACACACAGCATTCCTTTGCAATAAAATATTGCATCAGGAGTTTTGGTGAAGGCAAGGAGGAGGCATTACACTTTATGCGACGAATGCGCATTTGGCGGCAGCGGTGCGCATCCCTAATGAATTTATAATTGGCTCCGGGTAAATGACTGCATTCCATAAGGCATGACACAATGCCTTGTTGTGTAGCCGTAGCTGGCCTCTGATGTTATATATGGCCAGTGAGAGGATCGCAAAATTTATGAATCCTTTTTGTTGAATTAGTGATACTATCATCATCAACAACGGGCTCAGCGTCAGCAGCACCGGTCATCGGTAATGTCAGAATTTTTGTGCTGCTGCTGGTGGTGGTACTGCAGTAGTACGATAATGTCTTCTCTTAATCAGGCCAAGTGTATCGGGAGACACACAGACCTTGTCATTTATGGAGGCGACCATGTGATGTGATCATGATAATAATGATCTCCTCCTCGCTTGTTTCAGAAATTGATGTTTGCTCTTGATGGTGCGAACAAAAAATACCAATAAGCCGATTGGAGTTTAGAGCTGCAAGTGATGGGTGGACTTTATTTCTACCGAGATCCCGTGAAGTGTGAGCAGCCTTGGGTGGACCAGTTTTTCCAATAAAATGCAGCCCTGTGGCGTAAAACTTAAGATATCCAATTCCCCAGCTTTTCTACTCAAAAAGTGACGCTTAGATCCGTGGTATGTATAGCCTTGATGGTAACTTTTAATTTATTGAGAATACCGGGGCAAATCGTGTCAAATAAATTCCCACTTTTTAAAGTCGATGAGCAGGTGAAGTGGTAATTGATATTTAGCACTTTGCTCAATGATGACCCGCTGGGTGTTGATGTGGTTGGCATAGGAGGTACCAGAGCAGAAACCTTGTAGATACCTCCACAGTTATCCTCCTTCCACTCGTCAAGGAACTTTTCGCAGCTTCACCGCAGTGGCCCCGCACCGCAGCCGCACCACAGCCACACCGCAACCGCACCATAACCGCAAAACCGTCAGAAGAAACTTACAACTCGTGTGTTTAAGCAATTAGTCTTCTACACTGATAGTTCCAACACAGACACAGACAACGGAATAGGAACTGGGGCTTATTGCAGTTCCAGGAATCTACCAATCGTTTAGATTTGATCGTTATAGATTCCTCATAGTTTTTTTTTTTTGTTTAGTGTACCAATGAATGTGGTAATCTTCTAAAGATACTAACAACCCGGGCTGCCAGCACGGTTCGCAAACCCGAATAATTGACGGCAAGGATGCGCCTACGTACTAATCCACACCCTGCACACTTCTACCACTCTCCCGCCGGCACTTTCGTTAGGTATTACTTCGGAGGGCTGGTTAGCAACTTATGGTGTATTATCTAAATTTGTCGTTGCGGTACTTCTTAGTCTTTCGACTCTTCGCAGCTTGTTTTGAAGGAACAGGTCTCCAGCCGGTAGTCCCCTGACCTCGTCATATCACTTATTGGAGACTCTGGGTATGGCAGATTCATTCTTCCCTCTGCGAAACGCCTGCAGTTGAACAATGTCTACTCGGCGGCTTCCTCTTCATCTGAGCATTCTGAGCATTCTTGGCAGAAGGGCGAGCTATCAAGTCCAAATCTGTGGAGATATTTCCCATAGACGCCGTGCCCGGATAAGAACTGAGTAATGTAGTAGTCGTACCAAGAGTAGTTTTGTAACGGAAACTCCGATGGATTTTATCACAGAGGAAAGAATTGAGTGGGCAATCGGATCATTCTCTCCCTTTATCTCCCCAGAACCCGACGGGATTATCCCGATCATGCTACAGAAAACAATAACCACAATCATCCCGGTACTTAAAGAACAGTACCTCAACAGCCTAATTAGGGGGCATATACCTAGATCATGGAAATAGGTCAAAGTGGTCTTCATACCAAATGCCGGTAAGGCAAGCCACACTACTGCGAAGGACTTTAGGCCAATTAGCCTTACCTCCTTTGTCCTAAAGACCTTTGGAAGATTAGCTGACATATAGATCCGTAGTAAACTACGCCCAGGTGACATACCATATCTCCAGCGCAGCACTCATATGCGAAAGGAAAAAGCGTAGAGATAGCGATGCACTGTGTTGTCGGCTCAATAGAAAAGTCACTGAAAAACAAAGAATATACACTAGCCGCTTTCCTAGACATTGAATGCGCCTTTAACAATGCCAAAACAGACGCGGTCAATAGAACTCTAACGAACCTTAATATTCACAATTCCGTGATAAAATGGATCGTTAATATGCTAAAGGAAAGACATATCAAAGTTGAACTCGGAGGTACAAAGCTTGAAGTCTATGCCTCAAGAGGCACCCCTCAAGGAGGGGTTATATCCCCACTGCTGTGGGTAATTGTCCTGAACGAGTCCTTCTTAAACTGAGAAACAGCGGCGTCAAGGCCAAAGCCTATGCGGACGATGTTGTGCTGCTAGCAACAGGTACATTTCTCCCGACACTGAGCGAACAAATCGAAGGGGCGCTGGAAATCATTGACTCCTGGACGGAGAGATGTGGGCTGGCGGTTAATTCCCAGAAAACAGAGTTAGTACTATTTACTAACAAAAGAATAATTCCACAATTCGTAACACCTTCCGTAAGGGTTACTCCCCTGAGTATCTCCAGTAGTGCGATATACCTTGGTCTGGTGCTCGATAGGAAACTGAACTGGAGACTAAACATCAACGAAAGAGTCAAAAAAGCCACGATAGCTTTTTACTCGTGCAATAGAATATTCGGGAAGATTTGGGCACCGAACCCCAAAATCATCCTATAGATGTATACAGCTATAGTAAGGCCAATACTAACTTATGTCAGTCTTGTATGGCGGCAAGCAGCCAGCGAAATAAACAACCTAGCTGCTATCACAAAAGTACAAAGTCTAGCGTGCATCGCCACAACCAGTGCGATGAGAACAACACCTACAGCAGGACTCGAAGCCATTCTCAATCTGCTTCCGCTAGACATCTTTATACAAGTATCGGCGGCTCTTAGTGCGGTACGATTAAGCCAAACAGATAGCTGAAGACAAAATGCAATGCTGCAATCTCCTGCAGAGATATCTAGGTAGTGTATTTAATACAGTCTACTTAACGCCTTACCTAGACTTCTCAAGACCATTTTCTAGCACCTGTCCGAGCAGGGAAGACTGGAAAAATGATAGAACGCCTAACGAGCGATCCTTAGCTGTACAAACCGATGGATCCAAAATGAAAATAGGTGTAGGCGCGGGCATCTTCTCTGAAACGCTTGGTCTCTCCATATCAGCTCGGCTTCCGAACTATAGTAGCGTTTTCCAGGCGGAGGTCCTAGCAGTTACAATAGCAGCCCATGAGACTGCGATGAGGGCAATACGACGAGAGGATATCACCTTTTTCATCGACAGCTAGGCAGCGATAAAAGCAATATCTACTATAGAAATAAAATCGAAGCTTGTGAAGTGTTATAGAGAAGAGCTCAAGGTTCTTGAAACACAGCACGAGGTAAGGCTCTGCTGGGTCCCTGGTCACGAAGGCATACCAGGAAATGAGAAAGCCGATGAACTGGCTAGAGGAGTCTCAGCACTAAACTCGGATCAATCCGACCCTTCGGTGTACATCCCGCCTTGCGCCCTCAAGCTCGAAGCAGGAAACAAAGCCCTAACGGAGGCTAACAACAGGTGAACCCCTTTAGATACTTGTGTCACCACAAGGAAGCTGTGGCCTGCATTTGACAGAGTAAGAACCAATAGCCTCATACAGAGGCATAGAAAATCCCTCTCTACTCTAATAGGAGTAATACCAGGGCATAATACCATGCGGTACCACATAAAAAAACTACGTGTGACTAACGAAGACCTTTGTAGAGGCTGTGGCGACGAGGAGGCTCAGGCGGAAACCGCCCACTTTCTCTGTCATTACCCAGGCCTCTATCATTTGCGAAATAAGCTCCTTGGACAACACTTCTTTGAGGATCTAGAAGAGTTGTCCAACAGACCAATAAATGACATCGCAAACTTCATCAAATCCTCTGGATGGTTTGTATCTCGGGCACAGTAAGTACTAAATGCTTTATTTAGGATATTTACAAAGACGATATTTTTCCACGAGGAAGGGATTCTCTATTTTATCCCCTTTCCCCCCATGGGTATCACAATTGGTCTATATTGGCCCTGAGAGTGGTGTGGAGGTTTTCTCTCCCCTACACCAGCCCACTTACCTAACCTAACCTAAGGTAGTAGTCGCAGTATCCGCGTACTATCTTTGTCCACACCTCGATGGTGAAGATCAGCTTGTAGATCCATCTTTTTGTCGGATTTGTCGGATTTATAGGATTTGTCGGATCTGTTGGATTTGTCAACTTTGTCAGATTTGTCGGATCTGTTGGATTTGTCTGATTCGTCAAATGTGTGATCTGTCTCATTTGCCAGTTCAGCTGCGGTATTGCTGCGGTACGGTTTCGGTGCGGTTGCGGAGCTGCTCCCTTCTCCTGTATACGAATTGTCCTTTGCACTGTACCTACGTCAGCTCTCGTAGCAAATCCGAAAAGTATAACTTCCCGTTGTCCATCTCGTGTGCAGTTGCATTAATATTTACGCATTCATAAGTCGGGCATCGAGAGCTTGCCCAGATCCTGCCAAGATCTTTCAACATTTTCCATTGCACCGATAAAACATTGAAATCGAAATTGAAACAAAAAGCCCACAGTAAAGCAATCGAATGGCGGTGGCGACGGCTACGACGATGACGACGACATCCCGCCGACAATCCACATATTAAATGCACATAATACGTCGTCCATGCAATCCGCTCATCCTTTTGGTTTCACTTTGTTGCGTTGGCAAAATATTTCTCCGTTTAGACAAATCATTGTTCCCGCATCTCTTGGCGCATTGTTTTCAGCGATTCTCATTACCGCAGCGGCGGCAACCTGTGTCCATTTGAGCCTACACAGAGCCTCCTGTTCGCACGGATCCTTACAAAAAAAATCGCTGGGGGAACGGTTGTTTTTTTTTTTTTTTTCTCTCTATTCCTCTCCGCCGCCGTTCGTTTTGTGATTTATTCGATGTGTCAAGTAAAGCGTTCAATTAGACCTTAAACTGTGCGCTGTCGTCCCGCACAGATAATGTCCTCCACTTGCGTGTGTATGCCTGTGGAAGATGCGCGACTGAGATGCAAGGATCCTGCGACTACAAATCAATGACCATCGTCATCATCATCATCAGCATCAGATGCGAGAAGCATCATTTCGGCTTGGGATTCTCGTGTGGTGCTGTGTGCAGAGCGAAATTATTTTGTGAAAATTGCTGATGATGAACGCGTTTGCTGCTTAATGGCGATTCACTTTGATCGTAAATATTTTCCGGCATACAAACGTAAATCCACAAGGACTGTCTGTATCGGCCGGCAGTATAGAGTACCACATATAGACTTTGGCAGGATGATGGATATGGCCGGTGTCTGGTGAGGCTTGCTGCATCGTCTGGCTGCAAGTGAATTATTTAATGTGGTCGAATGCGGGCACAAACGGCAGATTCATTGAATCCCAACTCCGACATAGTGAATTTGTTGCTGCTGCTGCTGCCTGAGCCCAGTCTCTTGGGTCTGTTTCGAGTTATTTTTCGATTTTTTTTTTTTTTTAATGCGGGTGGATTGAATGAGGTGGGAATCGTAATGAGCTAATTTATGGTCAATTGATTATTTACTGGCATTCGGAAACATCAATTACTGAACCTGGTCAACAATACTACACGGAGATACATGTAGTACTTGCAGCTTTCGGTGGAGAGGGGTGGCACATATGCCTACCTTTGCCTTTCTTACGAACACGCAGGGAACTGGAGGTTCAAGAGTTATTACTTGTCGTGGTGGCAAATGGCAAATGATTGTATACAAAGATGGACGATGTCGATAGACGAGTTAAGGCGACTTGGAATAGGTTGAAGCCAGCTGTAGTTGAGTGCACACGCAGAAAACGAGCGTAATGGGCGCAAATTGAACGTTGATTGAGAATTATGCTTATATCAAATCATTAGGTTGGTGACCCTTCATCAGTTTTGGTTATTGCAAGGAGTATTGTGCCTGGGAAAAGTGTGCGAAATTATGCCCGTGGAATGTGGTGCTATTTGTCATGTGAGGATATTAGTGATTTGTCGAAGGTGAGGTCAACCATTTTAAATGTAAGCAATATATTCCGGATTTACGATGGACCTTAGGCGTGGGTGTCACATGCTCAGCTGAACGTGTAACACATGAGTGGTACAACTACCCGCCGGGTGAGCTAATGTCGCTTAAACGCCCGATTTCAGACAATAATTTAGCTGCACCAAAACTAATACAAATACCAATATTTTTTGGATGCAAATCTACAATTTCCAGTACAGAAGCGACAATTCCAATCAAATGTAAAATCAGTACTCGTACTATGTACGGGTGTAGTTCTTGAAAGGCCAATAGCAGTCCTAAGCTGCAGACAATTTAAGAATTTTCTGGACGAACTGCATCTCAGATGAACAGCTTCACTTGAGAGCGGACAAGGGGCTTCATCTTAGTACGACGAAAAAATTGGAAATGGATTGGTTACACCTTAAGGCTAGATGACACTTCCATTGCAAAATTCGCCATGCTATTGATTGCAGTGACACAATATAGAAGGACACTGGTTGCCTTGAGCTAATAGGGCACAGAACCGCTGAGAAAGAGTCCAGGTCTTAGAGAATGAAGTGGAGAGAGTTAGGACGCGTCATAGAAACCCAAACACGATGTCACGCAAGCGTTGTTAAAACCCCATGACCCACGAGGGGTGGCAAGAATAATGTTAATTTGGTAATAAAACGACAGAAAGAGCAAGCTCTAGAGATCTCAATAGAGAAACACCAGAGCACATCAAAAGATCTACAAATGGTTTTCAATTGACCGCAACAAAGCATTCGATAGATCTTCTAGGTTAGGTAGATGGGTGCCTTGTGACAAGGAGTCACTGCTCACTCAGATCAACAGTACGGGTCCATTGTGCTCAATCATTTAACTCTGGAAACGCTGTAAGGAAAGTCCGCTGTTAGAACCACCCAGAAAGTGATATGAATCTCAGGAGGTCCATCAGCTCAACATAACCCAAGTCCTCCAGCTCCAAGAAGAAGTAACTACCAAGAGTTATCATTCTTCTGACGGATAGGGCAGGACAGTCACACAGCAGGTGACCAACAGATTCAATTTCCCCTTCGTCTCTGCAACTTCGGCAATAGTCGTTATGCAGCACACCGGTGGCTTCATCCTCTACAGAGTGGAGGGCCCGCGATAAGTGCAGCGCCGACCCTTTTCTAGCAAGTTCGTCCGCCCTTTCCTTACCTTCGATATCCATATGCCCTGGTACCCAGCGGAAGGTCATCGTATTGGCTTTAGATATCTCGTTTAAGAGTTATTTGCAGCCTCGACCTAATTACAACAAAATCCATAGCCTTAACGGCTGCCTGGCTGTGCTGCATCAATTGAGAGCTGTGAGTCTATGATGTCTTGCAGTAAGTGCAGTGTTACTAGAACAGTGCGATCATATGGTCATTGTTGGTTAAGACATTGTATGATGTGTGCTGTAATCTCGGAAAGTGCTGTTGTTGTGCCGCGCTGTTTCGGAAGCCGTACTGGTGTTCGGCTAACTGGAGCTCAGAATGAAGCTTATGTAGTACTAGTGCTTCGAGTATTTTCGCAACTGAAGAAAGAAGGAGTAACGGACGATATAAGGTTTCTTGGTCTTCCGGTTTGCCTGGTTTTAGAAGCCTGGTTTATTCTGCCCACCTTCCAGAGGTCGGGAATGTCCAATGATTGAAGCAATAGGTTAAGCACTTGAGTGAGGTACGAGATACCTATTGAGCTTGAGTATAATCATTGAGATTCCATCCGGTTCAATAACTTTAGATGGTTTAGCTTCGCTAATGGCAGTTTCGACTTCGGACGATAGTAGAGTGCTTTGTACGTTTATTTCTGTTACAGTGTATCGGATGTTCGACGAAGTGGCTACAGAGATGAGGAACATTCCTGGGGTCACACAGTTAGCATTGAAGGTGATGGCTGTTAGTCCTTACGCCTAGTTCTATTAGAGATCTCCTTGATTGTAGCACAGAGCTGTTATCGTTGTCCATCGATGTTGGTTGACTAGGTGATAAATCTCATGGTAGAGATGGTCTATTCTGAGATTGTCAGGATTTGTTCTGCGTAACTAGTCACGCTCGTTAGCAAGCTGGACTGCTTCGAATGGAAAGTTTGGCCTAAGCTTAGGAATTCTGCCTGCAGGAATGAAAAGAGCTGCTGGTTTAGTTAGGATTCGACGAAAAAGTTTTTCCCCTGAGTGTATGTTGGGAGGAGATGGAAGTTGTTTCATTTTTCATTTTTTGATCGACGAGTGGTTCGAAGCCTGGCGTAGTTGACAAACGAGCGATTATCAGCTGATACGAAGTCATCAAATCTATCCACAGTTATGATGATCGAGATATGATCAGAGTTGCGGCGCTCAAGATGCTAATGTCTGCTAAGCTGGAGCAGGTTGCGCGGATGCTAGTGAAAAACTCTTTGTTGATGACTCCGAAACTTGACTCATCAATTTGCTCGGCGATGTGTGTTCCATCAGTTTCAGTAATAATGTCTTTCAGCCCTCGAATCATACCCTCAATCTGATTTAGATACATTTCAGCCCATAATATCTGTACACTGGGCCAAACGTACGAGGGCAATATCTCAGTTGCATCAAGCTGTTAATCGCCAACACTTCGGCTCACCCTTATCATTATAAAAGTTGACCAAAGCAAGGACGGATGAATGGTTCGCAGTTGAAGTAGAAGGTAAGGCATAGCTTAAGGAATGTAATGGTCTCCCAAGTTCCGAATCCAAAGTATCTGGAGCTATTCGATTGATTGGACGATTAATCACTCTTGCAAGAATCCTACTTTCTTACATCAAAAATGATTCCTTCCCACTTTATTGGCCACTTCCGCATTTCATTCATAACTCACTGGTCCATTCAGTCGATTGAAATATAGAAGATCAGCAAAGTACCTCCTCAATCAATTAGACTTGGTGGCCTCAACCCATCACACTCTCGTCCAGCCGTCACATAGGTGACACTTTACATGAAACATTCATCGGCAAAATCTGCTGCACCCCATCATCATCATCCACAAATACAGCCATCATTTGCATCTCGTGCATTCCGCAAGTTGGTGTGATATTTTAATTAATCTGCCCTCCAAAGAAATCTGACAGAACAGAGGCAGCAGAAGAAGTGTTGGATCTGATTATCAACCACCGCATCACATGGAACGGTGTCGTTTCATAATGTCTCCCAGTTGCTGATGATGAGAATGATAAAAATCCCAAATAAATCCAATTAAATGCGAAACCGCAGAGAGCAATACGGTATTATCCGTCATCACTGCCACGCACAGTGCCACGTCAAACAGAATGCTTTAGCCAAGGAGCGAGATTGCCAGCTTGTTACAGCTTCAGGAGGATTATTTCTCATCTGCTAATTAAAATGATTGACAAATGTTTCCTTTCCATTGATGTTGGCACAAACACAGTTTTCTTTCATGTCTACATCTTGGCAAGTACGTTTCCCGACTGAATGCAAAATGTAAAAGGATGAAAAAGACGACCACGATCAGTGATATGGAGTAACACTTTTCGGGGACACTTGTGCGCGCGGCTACCTATACTTTAGCCAAGCCAAACGTAATCCCTATGTTTCCTTGTAGCCAATTCAACTAAGTACAGAATTTTGCTATATTTACACTCGCGATGACATTTCACAGGATGTAGCCGTACAACGATTTCATTCCATAAGTCGAGTACCAATGTAATTAGCAGTATTAATGGTGAAGGACGATGTGTGTTACAAGAAAGGAATGACTGAATTTTCTACCTCGATCTGAAGATGCAGAAGGGCTGTGATACGTTTTCGTGTATCGGCAGGAGAATATTTCCGAATCAGATTAAGGCACTTGCCGGTCCACGAAAATCAATATGTATTAGCAGCTCAAGTTGCGCATCTACCTGTATTTCAAAATCGTATTATTCTTGCTCTAGGGGAAATTCGAACGAACATACAGCACAAGAACCCGTTTCCATATTCCATTTCACTCTCAGCTTCAGGATAACAGACGGGAAAGCCCTATGATTTAGAATATTTGACGATAAAAACCTTAAACTATGCAGTGAAACATCATTGAAATTCGTAAAGCTAAGGATATGTAATTCAGTACACACTCAGAAATTCTGCCATCAGAATGCTTATGTCATGAGTGTTCAGTGTAACTGCAGACAAACGTGTTAGGTTAGGTTAGGTAGATGCGTGGCTTGTGACAAGGAGTCACTGCTCACTCAGACCAACAGTACGGGTCCATTGTGCCCAATCATTTAACCCTGGAAAAGCTGTAAAGAGAGTCCGCTGTCAGAACTACCCAGAAAGTGATATAAGTCTCAGTAGGTCCATCAGCTCAACATTACCCAAGTCCCCCTAACTACCAATAGTCCTCATTCTTCTGACGGATAGGTCAGGACAGTCACACAACAGGTGACGAACAGATTCAATTTCTTCTTCGTCCCTGCAGCTTCTGCAATAGTCGTTATGCAGCACAACGAGTCGCTCCGCATGAATGCCAATGGCACGCTGTCCAGTAATTATGGCAGAAATGACCCGTGCGTTATAACGACTAAGTTTTTCCAGAGAGGTTGATCTCTCCTTGCTGTAGGCCGGCCATAGCGCCCGGGCCGTTGCGCATGTTTCCTGATGAACCCAGCGTCTGTTTGCTCGACCGGTGGCTTCACCCTCTATTTTCTTCCGCAAGGAACTGATTGGGGTTGCTACAGAAGAGAGGGCCCGCGATAAGTGCAGCGCCGACCCTTTCCTAGAAAGCTCGTCAGCCCTTTCGCTACCTTCGATATCCATATGCCCTGCTACCCAGCAGAGGATCACCGCATTGGCTCTAGATATCTCGTTTAAGATTTTCAGCTTCTCACAAGCCTCGACCTAATTACAGCAGAGTCCAAAGCCTTAACGGCTGCCTGGCTGTCTATATAGACAGTGATCGTTTTACCAACGATATTACTCTCTCGTATGATTTCAGCAGTCTGTATAATGCCTGAAAGACGCTGCAGTCGTCGTTTATTCTAAAGGTGTGGTTTATTCCTAGGGCTTCACAATAAATTCCGGCTCCCGTGCCAACGTCCATCTTAGAACCGTCGGTATAGAAAGCCAACTCCTTTTTCTTCATGGTTCTTCGGTTCTTCCTGTATATTCTGTCAGGAATTCTTGTAGTAAATCTCCTTTCAAATGCTAACATCCGGTTCATGTGATCAGTTTCCGTCAATCCATTAATAGTCCCCCATCGGGACAGAATGAAGGCATGGCCGTAAAGGCTCAATGACCACAATTGGCCTCCTCTCAGTCTTACAGCGGTTTTAGCCGCCAGACTACTGCAGTAGGCAAATGTGTTTCATATGCCTGAGTGAAGGAGTATTTCCGGAGCGATGGGAAAAACAGAAATTAGTGCTAATTTCCAAAGTAATGCTCCTGGGGACTCATCGTCGTTTAGCCTGCTCTGTATGTTGGGTACGGCTGGAAAAATGCTGGAACGTTGCATAACCAGCAGGTTGGAAGCAGCCATTGAAAACGCAGGAGGACTAGCAGAACCTCAGTTCGGTTTCCGAAGGTCACTGCCAACGATAGATGACCACTCAGAGGTCGTTAACTTAACGATTGTGGGCTTTGCAGACGATATTGCGATAGTCGTGGTGGCCAAGCAACTCCAAGAAGTGGTCCAAATAAACAACGACACAATCGGGATTGTTCAACGCTGGCTTAAATCTGTGGGTTTAAAATTAGCCGAATATAAGGCAGAAGCGGTACTAATCAGTAGCAGAAAGGTGAGGGAAACGATCAATCTTACTACAAGCGGACACCAGATTACGTCGAAATACACTTTCAAACACCTAGGCATCATGATTGACACAAGGCTCTCGCTTAACGAACATCTGGAATATGCTAGTGGCAAAGCTTCGCGAGTAAATAATACACTCATATGCATCATGCCAAGTTATGGAGGACCAAGATACAGTAAACGGTGGCTTTTGGCCAGTGTGGTTACATCTGATGATGATGAGGGGTCACCAATAAGCGCCAAAGCTATGAAAACCCAGTCATATCGGCGTAGAATTGAGCCGACATACATATCAGGAGATGCAGTCCATGTTAATTCAGGATTACTCCCAGTCGACATACTGGAAGAGGAGTTTCAAAACACATACCAAATGAGGAGACAGGAGCAAGTTTTAACCGATAGAGAAGCGAACTTACTAGAAATAGGAAACAGCTTAGCGAAATGGCAACAACGATGGGGCGTATCAAGCAAAGGCTGATGGACCTATCGTCTCATACCAATTCTTAAGGCATAGACAGACCGCAAGCATAACGATGTAAATTTCTACACAACACAATTACTAAGTGGACGTGAATGCTTTCGCGCGTATCTCTACAGATTCAATCACGACAATTCTTCTTACTGGTCGAATTGCATCCAGGCTGAGGAAGATGCGGAACATGTACTCTTTCACTATCCGCTATTCGAACCTGACAGATAAATATTAAGATATAAGCTTGGAGAAATACCAACTCCCGAGAATATAATCCATCTTATGATCCAACCGCAGGGGATAGGCAGTGGTGTGAGGGATTCTGCAAACCATATTACGACACAACTAAGACACCTCGAACAAGAAAGGCGACAGAGTGATGAAATACTAATAAGAATGTGAGGAACGATTGCTGTTTGCTACCACGATGAAATGCCAAGACGGCGGTATGGTAGGGGAAATGGTGGTGAAGGGGAGGTGTTTTTTCCTGGATGGAAATCACACACCCACATCGATCTGATCAAAAACACTGTGTATTGGAGGAGAAGATTCACTGACGAACTATACGAGCTGTACAGCGACATCGACCTAGTCAAAAAACTGGCTATTGGACGTTTGAGATGGCTAGGACATGTAGAGCGAATGGACATCAACGCTCCGGCCCGCAGAGTCTTCGAATCTAACGCGGACGGAGGACGCAGTAGAAGGTCTCCTCGCCGTAGGTGTTCAAGGGGACCTCGACCAACTTGGAGTGCGCAACTGGAGGAAATTAGCTAAGTTAGGTAATGTAAGGTATTCTACTTTGACCAGTAAAGGTACTTTGTAATAACATGGATCAACCAATACGCCACTCAGGGACTAACAAAACCAACCGAAGCTTTTGATGAAGCGATGGATGCATATGACGTTTAAAGACGCCAGATCGCCGCCGAGGTCTCCAAGTAAGTGAGACCCTAGATGGAGCATTCTTTATGCAAAAGGGCTGGACAAGTGCCTTGTAGGTAAAGAATGTTTTCCTGCTCCTCCTCATCCCTACAGCTTCGGCAGAAGTCGTTGGAGAAAAGGCCAAGTTTTTGGCGTGTTGACCTATAAGACAGTGTCCAGTGAGAACACGGACAACGCAGCTGATCTGTGATCGCTTTTGGTGCAGTTTTTGGTCCAGCATAGGCTGGATCTGTCTCGAAATACATTGAGCCATTTCCTCATCCGAAGTTGGTCCTGCTAATAGCGTTCAGATTTAGTAGATGCTTACATGTAACGATTGGCATACCCAGGGCTTATCTATCAGGCAGAATCCTTAGAATAGTACCCTGTCTGGCGACCTCGTCCGCCCTGCATTTTCCTGGAATGTCCCTGTGGCCCGGGATCCAGCATAGGTGAATGTTGATCTGCTCTGTCATCTTCATAAGAGACAAACGGCAATTTAAGGCGGCCTTAAAAAGTAAAGGAGGACGATTCCAGGGACTTGATTGCCGCTTGGCTGTCAGTGAAAATGTTAATATCCCTGACAGTACATTACACATCGGCCAAGATAGGGCTCCCTTAACTGCCATGATTTCAGCCTGAAAAACGCTACAATGATCAGGACGGCGAACCGAGATGCTCAGATTGAGCTTTTCGGAAAAAACACCACAAACCACCCCACCCTCGGTCTTAGAGCTATCTGCAAAGAAGTTAATCGAACTTCCATAGACAGTGGGGAGGTGTCCCATTCATGCCGTTCAGGAATGCTCGTACAGAAGTTACGGTCAAATCTCAGTTTCGTCAAGATGTAGTCCATATTTTCGTGCTTGAAGTTGAGATGATCAAGGATCGAAGAGTGGCCAATGCTATAGTTAGACCATGGAAATTTGGACGGATTGGAGAGGATTGTTGGTTGAGGCCCAGATTCACCCCAACTGTAGCGCCACCTAAGTAAGTAAGTAAATCCCACACTGTTACTGAGTACAGGCTCAGTTTCGTCTTTCAAAGATTCTTCACCTCTCTTCGAAAACAAAAAAAGCAGAATTTGTTGAAGGCAAGCATATGCTTGCTTGCCATATGTAAACCTCAAACAAGCGAATGTACATATGTAGTGATTTAAAAAAATATACATAACTCCCACTGCGATGAACTAAGGTCCTAAAGCAATGGCTATACGTCTTCGACACACAAATCAAATGTGATATGCTCCCCTTTGCTCTTTTTAAATGGAGCAGTAAAAAGTTCACATTCCTTACAGCAAAACTGCACGATTACCTAACTCTAGGCCAATTTAAATATTTGCCCTTTTCTTGTTTACGAACCTGTCCCACGCATCTTACACGGAGATACAAATTTTCGTGTTTACAAACATCTATAATACCCGCCGAAGAAGAATGTAATTAAGTACCAGAGCTTAACACACAGTGCAAACTCGCATCGATGGCATCATCGTCAGCGGGAGTATTCTGGGAAAATAAGTTAATTAAGGTCGTTTTGTTAGAGCTGTATACGACGACTTTTAAAGGAGGAGGATGTTAACCTACTACAACTCACTCATTCATTCATCCATTTGTTCAATTCACTCACAGAGCGCGAATGTACTTCGTGTAATTTCCTGGTACTTACTTAAGTAAAATTTGCCATTAGTCGGAGATTGAGGGAGCTCTCAGCATACCAGCAGGGATTGGGCCATCTTTTGCCTGCTGCAATCGACTTCAGCAACAGCACCTCCGCCACCCACTTAATTACATGCGACCCGAAACAAATTATTCAACAGATTTTCTTTTTCCGTCTCGTCGTCATCGTCGACGTCGCGTCGTGTCGAACATATGTTTCCTCACCCCTCGATCCATCGGAGAGTACCACAGCTATGACGACGAGACACCATGTTAGTCCTCATAGTGCGAGGCAGGTTGCTAACTTGGGTGTCAGGTTGACATGAGTACTAAATCATCATGCCAATTTAAATGGAGGAAGAAAAGATCCCTCTGTTAGCTGCCCTCTTGCTGCATTAGTTTGATGTGGATACATTTGTTAGATACAAAAAAAGTATAGATTTTCTCTCTGCTACGCTGCGAAAAAAAAAAAATCGTTCAAGTGAATGGTCGACGAGGAGGAGGATGAGATAAATAGATGAGGATAGATTCGCTGGCATGAAACATGAGTTGATGGTAATAGTTTGGCTCGCTCGCCTGAGCGAAATGAAAAAGCGAGGTGACCTTTTGTAAATGCTTTTTGTGCCGAGAAATTGTGGGAGAATGGTATTTCGTTTACTTGCAGGTGACTTAGACAGATGGTCAGACGGATACTGGCGATCTGTTAGGTTCAAATAGGAAAGGTTTTGTGATTTGTTAAGCAGCAGTATTGGGATTTTAAATGGTGCCAGTCTTGCGATGGTACTAACCATTTGAGTGTAAGCATAGTGTAGCTCAGTGACAGAAGACTTCCATGAGAGTTACATTGTTATAAGTAGTATGTGCTAGATAAGATAGGAACAATTACAATCCACCCGCACAAAGTCCACAAGTCAAATTTGTATCTGCAGATATCTGACGTAAAATATGAAGACCACGAAGGAGTAAAACGTTGAAGGGCAATGTGCTGTCAGAACCTTGTCCTTAGAACGAACACATGTGCTTACAATACTCAAAACGCAGAACGGTAGGTAGAAACAATAAACGTTGGGTTAATCTGTTTTGAAGTGGTTTGTCGAAAGAGAACTGAAAAGTATAAAATCGAAGTTGGCAGCCAGGAAAAAGTAGGTAAAACCAAAATTAATTTGCCTGGCAGTATACTGGTCTAAGTGGATACTTTCACTTGGCAAAAGCCCGACACATGACCAATTTAAAGCAGCTGCAGCAAGGCCATATAACCAAAGGTAGCAGAGAGCATATCCAGGCGTACACGCTAACTCAAGAAATGTGACTCTTTCAATTAGTTGAAGTAACAAAGGAAATCAAAGGGTTATGCCTGCTCAGACCATGCGTTGCTTAGTCGACCATGGAAGAGACCCAGTCTACTCTTTGCTGCCTTCATCCATTCCAGAAACTTTTCAACATTTCCCAGAAATTCCTTATATAGCTCCGGAATCTCAAGGAATTACTATCTACAACATCTGTACTTCCATCCTCATCCATTTCAACGACCCTGCCTCTAGTTCGAAGGATCAAGCCTTTTGGGTTGCAACATAAGGAGATTGTTGGATGACACTGATGATGTGCTTTGCCTGGTAGAGTTTTTTTTTTCGCTTGCCTATCCGGTAGGTGCAACAGTGACGATGACAGTCAAGCTTCCCGTCAACCCGATCAGAATGAAGTGCAGATAGCGAAATAACTTAAATCCAACAAAGCTGTTGGAGCCGACGGCCTTGCCGCTGAACTTTTCAAGGCAGGAGGAGATGAGTTGGTAAGGAGCATGCACCATGTCATCTGTAAAATCTGGTCGAATGAAAGTATGCCCGATGAATGGAACCTCAGCATCGTTTGCCCGATCCTGAAGAAAGGAGACCCTCTGAACTGCGCCAACTACAGAGGTATAAGTCCCCTCAACATCGCATATAAGATCCTGTTTGCCGTATTATGTGAACGCCTAAGACCGATCGTCAACAACCTGATAGGTACTTATCAGTGCGGTTTCAGGCCGGGAAAGTCCATCATTGACCAACTACGGCAGATCTTGGAAAAAACCCATAAATATAAAATCGATACATACCACATCTTCATCGATTTCAAAGTTGCCTATGATAGCGCGTTTAGAGACGAGTTATACAGAGCCATGTCTAGTCTTGGCATCCCTGCCAAGCTCGTCCGTTTGTGCAAAGTGACGATGGAGAACTCTCGCTGCTCCATCAAAGTCGGTAAGAACATCACCGAACCGTTCAATGTCAGGAAAGGTCTTAGACAAGGTGACGCGCTATCATGCGATCTCTTTAACATAGTACTTGAGAGAATTGTACGAAACTCACAAGCCAACACCGGAGGTACAATCTTTTACAAGTCTGTACAACTACTCGCTTATGCCGATGACATTGACATAATCGGAAGAACTCAGCGGGCAGTCAATTGGGCATTCGCGAGTATTGAGATCGAGGCAGCAAAGATAGGCTTAGCGCTCAATGAAATCAAAACAAAATATATGCTGTCTACAAAAAGGACACCCAACATCGGCGTCTTGGACAGAACGCCACAATAGACAGATATAATTTTGAGGTAGTAAAGGATTTTGTTTTTTTCACGGTCCCACCTCTCGCGAGCCTCTGACAAACTTCCGAGAATATTGTTGTCTCCAAAAAGGTTCTCAAAACAAATTGCCCTTCGGACTAAACTGTAGGTCCCTTCCATTCGTGTGAAAAATATAACACATACAACATGAGTGGTTGCGAGAAGCTAGGCCCTGGCACTTAAAGAGCTATTGCGCCAAATATATGTATATACACATATATTAATGATTTTGTCTACCTAAGCTCGATGGTAAACTCCGCAAATGACATCGGTAGGGAGATCACACGAAGAATTACTCTTGCTAATCGTTGTTTCTATGGGCTAAGACGGCAATTGAGTAACAAAGCCCTATGTCGAACTACTAATGTGACTCTTTATAAGACACTAATCATACCAGTCCTACTGTACGGCGCAGAGGCATGGGCTTTTTCAAAACCGGATGAGGATGCCCTTGGTTATTTTGAGAGAAAAGTTCTTCAAGCTATCTTTGGTCCCATCTGCATAGACGGTGAGTGGAGGAGAAGGTACAATGCCGAACAATGCGGCCTGTACAAGGACATCGACTTAGCCAGAAGAGTTCACATACAGCGACTAAGATGACTGCGCTATTTACCTCTATGACCTCGCAGTAGGTGACGCAAACAAGTGGAGGTGGGCCTCAGCCAACTTGACGTGGGCAACTGGAGGCAGCTGGCTCGTAACTATGCTGGCTGGAAAGGTTTGTTGGTTGAGGCCCAGGTCCACCCCGGACTGTAGCGCCACCGAAGTAAGTAAGTGCAGGAGTGACGTCGAGCACTTCAACTGCGATTTTTCTGTTGAATAGTCACAAAGACCCAACGCTAATCAGTTAGTTTGCACTTCGGCTTATCCAGGGTAACCTTGCGGAAGTCGATGATTAGGAATGAACGCAAAATCGTCAACTAAAGAAGAACGTAGCCACCATAAGTCAAGTAAAGCCATATAATGAATGCTGAAAAGGTCCAAGGTATTTCCAAGTTATTTCATTGCAAATCCCCATAGCTTACCTCGTTATCAATGACATTGATTTGCCAACCCTTAGCTGACCTTTTGCTGTCATTCAATTATTCGAAAATCTTCCAAGGATCTTCCCTTACCATTATGGATTCCAAATACACAGCATATCTACCTATTATCGCCTTATTGACTTACTAAAATCATATTTCCAAATCTGTTACTTTCCCATCAGCATTATTATTGCAGTCTTGGGACGCAAACAGAACCAAACGAGTTCATAAATCACATGGGCTTTATCCCCCCAAGCCCCACCCTCCGGAACACATTGTATAGTGGAAGTGGATTTACCACATAATACTTTCCTGCAAATCCGATGGCAAAAGTTTATAGAACATCAGTACATCATGTACGGGGCCGATGTAAACGTGACTGGGATTTCGCGCCAAAAGTCCCAAATGTGCTCCCAACACTCACAATAACACACAAGGACACACAATGAGATCTGTTTTTCGGTGGCACAAAATGGATTTTCCAAAGAAATCAAATAAAATGTTCTCCTCTTCTTTCGTCTTGATTTCCAATTAGGGGCGAGCATACTAAGTGTTTCTTTCATACCAAAAAAAAAAAAAACCTATGCTTCCATCTGTACTTATTGGTGATTTCAAGGACATGCGTTCCATACCATCGCCCCTCAAAGTTGAACTCTCCCAAATTCATTATCCCGATAATGTAATCGGTATTTTATGGCCAACAAATACGTGTGCCATATGAAGATGCCTTCTCAAATGGCTTACATTACTTAAGGGTGGGGGTCGGAGTCCATTTTTTTTCGCAAAATAAGGATCTGTGAGCAAAAAAAAAAAACTCACGCACCCGAACTATGTGTACAATTTATCTGCGCCAAGCTTAGACATTTTTTTAAGGAAACCCGTATTTTTCCCGAGTATGCGTACCACAGCAGAGTCCTTGTATACATTTATTAATTTTAATAATGGTCTCTACGTGTCCTTTCGTGGATCTCGTGACTGATTTAGATTCAAATCAAAGTGCTGACAGATTGAAATCGCCACCCAAAAGCCGGCCAGTGGACGGACGCTATGTAGTTTGTTATGTCAGCGGTGTGCAGACTTTGGACTATATTTAAATTGAAGGGCTTGCGAGGGGTGGGTAAATGTCAACCCTTGTGCATATATAGGTAGAAGAAACCACCCAGTGAAAGTTGGAAATAACTATGGTTTCACAATTATGTGGCAATTTTCCACTTCCGCTGCGGTTTTTCCCCGAGACTGTATGCTTTTAGGGAAAAATTCCTTTATTTGCATGTCACTACGGCTAAGTGGGGAAGCATTCTTCTGGGCTTATGCTCTCGAGTTGTTTGTGGTTTTGAATTTAATTACATTTATTGTAATTATGAAAAGGAATATTTGATGACAATTTTGAGGTAGTTTTGAAGTATTTTGATGGGTTTCAAGTGGGTGTATCCTGTCGGGCTTGTTGTGTCATTAAAGACGATAGGGGAGAATCCTTGTGAAAGTAAAGTCATAAGGGAGTTCTTCGATTAAGGAGGTGAAGAACTTAGTGCAGCCGGCTGCATCAAAAGCCTCATGTCTTGAAGTAGGTTGTTGCCCTTGTTGAACAGATTGCGCAGCAGTTTCAGGGTGAAAAGGAACAAGTATGTACACTATATCTCTTGTATGCTTTGAAAAATATCAGTTTTACTCAAAGAGGAAGGTCCCTCCTACTGATAGGTATTTGCTTAAACTAGTGTCGGGTGTAATCAAGGACATAAATAGAGCTTGGTTTCGGGAGAAGTTCTGGGTGTAAGAATGAAAGAGCAGTCATTCTTACCATTTTATATCCAGTGATTCCCCGGATTGTACTTCTTCTTCCTTTTTTTCCAGCGAGGTTATGATCCGAAAATAAGGGATCACAAACCTCCCACTTCACCGCATTTCTACTGATCCGCCTGTGGGCTTCCTCGGATTGTACTAACTTTTTAAATTCTTGGAGTATAGCGAAAGTATAGATTCGAACTAGTTTTGACTGACTTGAGAAACCACATGCAACTTGAGACATGCTTTTATGTGGAAGCACATGATTACCGCCCTGCCAAATGATGCTTAGCTATTTTAGTTCTCCGAGTTTCTTTATTCCCGTCTTTAGTTCTCTCCTCCTGCTGAATGGGGGAAAGGAAACAAAAATGAACTGTACAGACTACAGAATGACATCGATTAGTCGAAAGAATTTGATAACGGATATCAAAATGACTGGATATAAAGAGCAGGTGGACATCAAAGGTCCAGCTCGCAGAATCGTTCAACCAATAACATAGGAAAGGCGCAGTCCCCTTGCACTGGCTGGCACTAAAGAAAGCTGTCTGAAACCCAAGTCCTCTCTGAACTGAAGAGCTTTTTAAATAATAGGGAGGTTGTCATGACTAAATCTGTGAGGCTATGCTTCAAAAGAGCCACGTCCTGTCAGCAGTTAACTATGGTTGAAGTAAATTTTCGACCATCTTTCTTTCCTTGGACTGATTCTGTCTTTGTTGCCATTCCCTCATGGCTTTTTACTTTCTTAAGATAAGACTCTTGTTTCCTGAGCTTTAGCTATGGACATCTTTGTAGTTCGCCCCACAAAATATCCACCACATGCTACCGAACGTTTCGTCAGCAGAGCAAACCAAGTAAAAACTCGCTGCTCTCGGCGCTTACCCTCACGTCGTTCTCAGCTTAAATTTTGTTCTCCACACCGCTAGTGGATTGTCATGAGCTCCGAGGTACTAGGTTAGGTAAGGTATGTAGGCTGGCAGGAAAAGATGCTCTCTGTCACACTCAGGTCAGCGGTGACCCACTGTGATATCCATAGGGGAAAAAGTAATCCCTTACCCATTGAAACAAAAAACTATTCAAACTCAAGCACTTACTTCATTTCTGCATACAAACTACCCTGATGATTTGATGAAGTTCAACATCTTTCCTGTCGAAACGCCGGAGAGCTCCTCGAGATCCTGGAAGAAATATTTACCAAGGAACTTTTTCCTGGAGTGTCGAAGACTCGGAGAGTGGCACAGGAAGTGGGTAGTGTCCTCAAAAACTTCCTCGTCACCACAGCCTCTACAGAGTTCCTCCTCCATTGAGATCCTGGAAGAAATATTTACCAAGGAACTTTTTCCTGGAGTGTCGAAGACTCGGAGAGTGGCATAGGAAGTGGGTAGTGTCCTCAAAAACTTCCTCGTCACCACGGCCTCTACAGAGTTCCTCCTCCATCAGGCGTAGTTTCTTCAAGTGGTACAGCAGAGTGTTGTGACGCGTGATGATACCCACGAGGGTGGAAAGGAATTTCCTATCTTTCCGAGTAATTCCCTCGAAGGATGGCCATAGCTTCCTGGTGATGGCACAAGTTTCCATGGAGGTCCATCTTGTGTTCGTCTCTTTTATGGTTTTATTCCCTGCAACGAGCTTGGGTGTGCAAGGGAGAATTCACACAGGGGGGTCAACTGGTTCTAATAGGGCTGCTGAGCCGATTCTCGCCAGCTCGTCGGCGTTCTCATTGCCTGGGATACCCTCGTGTCCTGTCCAGGGACCCAACAGAGCCATACCTTGTGCTGTGTTCCAAGAACCCTGATCTCTTCTCGACAACACTTCACAAGCTTCGATTTAATTTCTATGGCAGTAATCGCTCTTACAGCTGCCTGACTGTCGATAAAGATGGTGTTACCTTCTGTCGGTATTGCCCTTACCGCAAACTCACGGGTGGCTGTTGCCACTGCTAACACCTCTGCTTGGAAGACGCTGCGGTAGTCTGGAAGTCGTATGGATTTCGATATACCTAGGGGGTCGGAGAAGATGCCTGATACTACAGCAGTGCTCATTTTTGAACCATCTGTGTAGATGGCTATAGATTCTGAAGTACTAAGAACCATGGGAATTATTCGGAGCTAATATACCCCATTAGAGCATTATTACCGGGTGTAAACATTTTGCTTGCAGAATACCAATCAAACTTTGAGGAAAGTATCCGATCAAACAGCGCCATACCTGTAAAGTAATTTGCCAAAGGAAAACGGTGGACAAGACGAAAAAAGAGGCAACGGGCTAAATCTAGAGTAATATGTTTTCCAAAGAATTCTTTCAGTCCTTTGCTGCAGCTAACACTTGTGTCAAACTTCTGACTGAGCAAATGCGTCCCTTGAATTTTAGGCGAGCGGTCCAATGCATCCTTGCCCATGAACGGTCAGAACTCACAAAGGTGATCGGCAAGGCAAAAACAATGAAACCTGAAAAAATTGCTGCGCAACAAGCCCAATGACGAGACCCTTCGAAATCTACCCTCCACATTCATCTAAATCCAAAATAATATTTGAGTACGAGGCCTTATCATCTTCGTTAGGTCGATCTGATGAAAGTCTTAACCTCCACGGTCTTCGTCATCTGCAACAAACTGAACCAATGTCATCGAGTGGACATCTACTCGTACCTACGAGTGAAATCTCTCTTCGTCGCCCAGTATACATATTTCCTTGACGTCCACCCAATGACTGCTCATTTATCCCCTCAATTTTCATTGATTTGATGAATTTACATTACAAAGACTCCCCAATGGCCAGAGGGTTAGTCACCCCCAACTCTTTTTTTTTTATTGAAGAATCCTCTCAACTTCATCGTAATAGTAAAAACTGCTACGCTCCTCCGATCGCTCATAAAATGCTTCAGTGGAAATCCACATTGAAGGGCATCAACTAGCATACAGTGGAAGCACAGATTCAAAATATTTTCTCGTCCTTTTCCGAAGAATTTTTTATTAGATTCTTCTCTCCGGATATTTGTTGTGTTTTTAATGTCAAAAAAAGATGTGGGTTCGCAGAAAAAAAAAAAAAAAAAGGGAAACAAAATCAGGATACTCTCTCGACCGCGCCTGGGTGACCCGGATTTTACATCGATGGCATGTATCCTGGGGTATTCATAAAATTCATCATTCTACACGGTCAAGTGAATTTTCAAAGAGCAAAAAGGATATATTCATAATACACGACAGAAAAGGATGTGTAGAGTAGAGCGCAAAAGAAAAATTCCAACAAAAAGAGCGGAAAAGCGGAAAACACTCGAGAGTCGGGATATCATATGCAGATGTTGGTCCGGTGTGGTGCTGCTGATGGTGCTGGAAAGTTATGAATTTTAATCGTTTTTCATCCGCCAGATATGTGTGATGGTAGTGGTGGGGAAGCAATAATATCCATCAGTCAGTTCCTGGAACGAAATCCTGATCGTTGGTCAACATGAAGAATTTTTCGGTAGTAGGTATTTCACTTATTTTTTATTTTTAATTTGTTAGCCTCAGGGAGAACCGGGAAAACGTTTCGAAATTGAATTTTATCTGTGATTCGGAGTTCCAAAAGTCGGTCACTTGACCAGGCTTAATAATGACCCACATTCACACAGGCGTGTGGTGATAAATCTAATTAAAAATTGCAATTTTTCGGGCTATATGTTCAGATTGCACTTTGCTGAGTTTGAGTTTCACTGAAAAGGATCAGGGCGGTGATTCCTTATTAAAATTCGATTGAATCCTGTTTGCGAGTGGAATATTTTAAATCATGTGCGTTTGGATGGAGATCCACTCGGCTCAGGCAGTATTATTGGGGAACAGTACGCGGTTAATATTTTTATAGTATTTAACTGGGAATTGGTTGTCCTTGTTGATAGTTCCTTTTTATACCCAAGTCCTATAAACTTTGCAAAAGACACTCCGCGGACTATGGCAACGAGTATCATATTTGCTCTTCTTTGGTACTTGAGCCACAGTGGACGTCTCTGTTCCTGGTGAATACCATAGTGTGCTTATAGATCATGCGTCTACCTAACTTTCTTCTTGATTAAAGTGCGAAGATGGTGTGACTATAGAAAGGGAATCTTCGTCATTTTACACGAAGGAGTCCAAGCAGGAAGCTGGGGTGAATGCCAATGACCTAGAGATTAATATTTCCTTCCTCATTCTGAACCATTCTAGCGCTTTTCAGGAGGAAATAATGTTGATCAAATAGTGCTTTCGAGGCCGAAGTGGAATCTTTATATGATGGGCAGATGGTACTACTGTCGTAATACTTGACAGATTTGGATGAGAACAGTACGATGGGAAATATTTTAGCAGCTTAGCCTTCCTAGAAAGGTTGAGGATTGGCACAGCCGTAAATATCATCATCAGACAATGTAGCTTGGGTGCCATACAGATGATTTCTGCAAAATCTGCTAGGATGAGAAGTATGGGGAGACGATTTTTTATCATCCCTGTAGTTGTCGGGCCTACTCTATTAGAAGACTGTTAGATCTTCGATAGCCTTGGCAGCCAAGTAAACACAGTTGACAGGGGACACGAAATTAAGAAGAAATGATTTTCCAAAAGAGAGAGAAGACAGGAACATATGTACTACAATCTAACATGGAAAGCTGAGTCAGCCGTTTTAAGTATATTGTTACCTTCGCTATGTTTGCTATAAGCACAGGCTTCATACACACCAGGAATAACTAGAACATTTGAAGGAATTTTATAGATGATCTTTCAGAGAGAACAAGAACGCTTCCAAGACGCGTTAATGGGTTCTCTTTGACTACAGTCATAGCTCATGTAGGCCAACAGTTTGGTCTATTGTGTCCAAATCTGGAAAGCCTGCTATTAAATAAGCCTTCTAGCTTGTCGAAGAAGCAACTGTCAAGAGTCTTCAACCATTTGTCGGCTTGAGAAGATTGCTTTCGTAGATGCAGAGTATATCCTACTTAATTTTTGTTTCTGCAGCTTCTGCTGCAGTCGTAAGCTATTCCGTGAGCATCTTCATCGGGTTCTTAATGGTCCATCATAGTCGTATTCTCCGGTACCCAAATCCGATGTTCATAGGTATTTATGTCCTGTATCCCCTTGTGGGTCCTAGGGCCTCTACTACGCCTACGTGCCATCGTGTACGGTCTCTGGCAATGTGTCTGAGTTCTCCCCAACTTTTCCCTAACTGCCGTGCCTCCCTCTCGACTGTTCTGCGCCATGTTCTCCTCGGACCGCCAGGTCTTCTGCCATCCTGAGTTAGAGGGTTCCATTGCATAGCATGGTTCGCTATGGAACTGTCGCCTTTATGGAACGTGTGACCAATCCACTGCCACTTCCGTCGTTGGATGGTGTTCATAGGTGCCAATCGGAGAAGTTCACTGAAATTGATTTAAGATGACTTCAGAGCTTTAACAGCCGCTTGGGTGTAAGAATACGGAGCGATTATCTTTCCGACTAAATCGCTGTCCTTGATTTGTCCCTGCACGATTGCTGTAAGTGTTGGGACCATCGTTACGGACCATCGTTACGAGTCGACACGGTTTAAGGGAATGTGATGTTTTTGAGTCTAAAATGAAAAAATTGGCTTTTAGCTAGGATTAGACTTCTCCAGCAACCACGTTTAGTTTGCGGCTCGATTGAATCGAAAGTTATACCATCCACCACACCATTATGGAGCTTCATAGAACAGCTCTAAGATTTCCACTCTGTGGACCACATCTGCCTCTACTCTGTGCAACACTCTTAAGAGCAGGCTATATTTAAAGACCTGAGGACGAAATGTGGGAAAGTCAGCGCTAAACAAAACAAAACTAGTAACACTATCAACTTTGTCTGAGATGGCTAGGACATGTAAAGCGAATGGACACCAACGCTCCGGCCCGCAGAGTCTTCGAATCTAATCCCGAGGGACGACGCAGTAGAGGGAATCATCGCCGTAGGTGGAGCGCACAAGTTCAAGGGGACCTCGACCAACTTGGAGTGCGCAACTGGAGGCAATTAGCTAAAGACCGAGCTAAATGGAGAGGCTTGTTGGTTCAGGCCCAGGTTCACCCCGAACTGTAGCGCCACCTAAGTAAGTAAGAACACTATCAACTTTGCCATCGAAGACATTAAGCAAGTTATTACCGACGAAAATCTGTACGAGAAGTGTAATGTGAAGCCAATATCAAATGACAAAGGTTAGGTTAGTTAAGTGGGCTGGTGTAGGGGTCAATATAGACCCACTGTGATACCCATGGAGGGAAAGAACATAGAGTAGAATGAATCCCTTCCTCGTGAAAGAAAAAAAAAAC
The DNA here is from genome assembly GCA_945910035.1 of Brachypalpus laphriformis. Taxonomy (NCBI): domain Eukaryota; kingdom Metazoa; phylum Arthropoda; class Insecta; order Diptera; family Syrphidae; genus Brachypalpus; species Brachypalpus laphriformis. The sequence continues at coordinate 9,952,819 of OX246755.1, read as the reverse complement.
GGAAAAGAAAATATACGCGCTTTGCACATAGGCCAATAGACAGCCGAGATACAAACCATCCAGAGGATTTAATGAAGTTTGCGATGTCGTTTATCGGGCTGTTGGACAATTCTTCTAAATCCTTAAAGAAGTATTGTGCAAGGAACTTCTTTCTTATATGATAGAGGCCTGGGCGGTGGCAAAGAAAGTGGGCAGTGTCCTTCTGAACCTCCTCGTCACCACAGCTTCTACAAAGGTCTTCGTTCTCATATGAGAGTAGAGAGGGATTTTCTATCCCTCTGCATAAGTCTATTAGTTCTTGTTCTGTCGTAGTGATACAAGTATCTAGAGAGGTCCACCTATTGTTCGCCTTTATTCCCTGCTTCAAGTTTGAGTGAGCAAGGCGAGATGTACACTTAGGGGTTGGATTGGTCCGAGTTTAGTGCTGAGTCTCCTTTAACCAGTTTGTCGGCTTTCTCATTCCCTAGTATGCCTTCATGTCTAGACACCCAGCAGAGCTTTACCTTGTCTTGTGTTCCAAGAACCTTGAGATCTTCTCTACAACATTTCATAAACTTCGATTTTATTTCTGTAGCAGATATTGCTTCTATCGCTGCCTGGCTGTCAATGAAAAAGGGCATATCCTTTCGAGGTATTGCCCTCATTGCGGTCTCATGGGCTGCTATTGTCACTGCTAGGACCTCTGCCTGGAAAATGCTGCTGTAGTTTGGGAGTCGACCTGACAAGGAGATACTAAGGAGTTCAGAGAAGAAGCCTGCTCCTACACATCTTTCGATTTTGGATACATCAGGGAACACATCTATAGATCATTGGTTAGGTGTTTTGTCTTTTTCCATTGCTGCTCGGATAGTGGCTTAAAAATGGTCTCGTGAAGTCTCGGTATGACGTTGCGTGGTCTGTGCTAGATACATTGCCTAGATATTTCTGTAGGATCGTAGTATGACCCATTAGTTTTGGTCTCCAGATATCTGTTTGGCTTAGCTAATGGCCGCCGATGCTTGTTTAAAGATATCTAGCGGAAGTAGGTTGAGAATGGCCTCGACATAGAACTGGAAGTAAATCCACTGAAGGGTGTTGCGTCCTTCTATCTCAGTGAATCGCTTTTGGTTGAATCGCTTACTTTTAAAATTTAGGCAAAAGCTCATAAACCCAATAAAAGATGTATATTTCAACAGAGCCTTAGAACAAACCTTTCTTTCTTGGTGACGAAACTTTCATCTATGTCATGATTTTAGTTTCTTAAGGTCAACCTATCCAGCCTAGTTGCTTCTCAAAATTGGAACGCCAATGATTTTCTCAGGTTGATTCATCTCCACTAAAAAAGAAAAAAATACTTCAATTGATTGATGAGAAGAGTATCTAGATCCACTTATGGCGCATTAATCCACTATGTCCTTTCATAGGCTTCAATCTACGTGTAATTAGTCCCCTATCCGTTTTAAGCGACACGCTATGCAAAAAAGAGTGCAAAAGGAAAAAATTCCATCACCTAATGAAATTGTCACACACATCGAAGCAATTTGTCATAACATACCCCAGAGAATTCAGTCAAGTGTATCCGCCTAACATGTGTTCACAATAATTTCAAACAGCAACAACAACCAACGACATTGTCCATGATGAGATGAGGTCTACCATTCCACAATCCACTCTTGGACATGGCGCAGCACCACAACAGACGTTAGCGTTTGGCTTATACTCAGTCTACGAGCATCATTCATGTTAAGTGCACAACATTAACAGTGTTTTAGAGTCATCGTTGTCGACGATGTCGTCTTGGTCGTCTTTGGCTTACAGATGTTGTCACAGTCATGGCCAATGGGCTTGGTGCTTGCTGCTGTTGTTGTTGTTAATGTTGCTGCTTTCATCTTCACTTTGGCGTTGTCCACTTGAAAACACACGCCGAATGTTTGGTATGCATGCGAATATGCGAAGGATTTCCTACCGAGATACGTTGCTGTGCTGTAGAAGTAGTATCTCATTGGCAACCACACCGCCTGGAGTGGTGGGAGAGATGAGGAGCAAGGTTTAGGTGTCGGTCATTAACGCCATTAAACCAGTTTTGACATTTTAATTAAATACCCCATGATACAAGAGTGCTGCCAAGCCGATGTGTGTACGTCCCAATGAATGCACGCACAAATGCCAAGTGATTAGTCTGGCCGGTACGGACAGACTGTAGTAGCTAGTGTTAGCAAACGAGATTTTTATCAGTCAACGACAAGAAAATGTATCCTGTGATGAGCTGAGAATGATGATTGGTTTGGCTGGATGTGAAGTGATGATCGGCATAATAGTTTGCATTCATATCGACGTTTAAAGTGGAGTGCCACAGGATTACATGTTATCACCACTACTATTATTTTTTATAAATCGCATTAAATCACACTTTATCATGTGCAATTTTAAGTGTTGCTTAACACCTATTAACAAATCAACCTCGATGTCATAAATTAACAGATCAATATTCACCCTCATGTGTATCGGGGATATAATGATCTCTGATAGATAAACGGTTTTAATGAATTCATGGTCAGTCGGCAATTTGAACAAATTGACCTAAGCCACATTCAAATTGTTAAAAGCTTCTAACTCCACCCTCTAGTCCTCTAATTTGTACAAGTATTCAGTTGGTGTATACGCCTAAAGGAACTTACCCCCATAATAACAATAAATAAATTCACTCTGCACCTCAATCACCCTTACCAAGCGCAGTCGCCCATCTGTACAAACACCTATGGTGTATATTGTATTGTTGTGTTATTAATGAATTTATGATCTTGATCCAGGGTATGGGCAGGCTGGTAGGGATACTTGATAAACTTTATCCCAACACACCCCTTAAATGCTAAACCACCCCCTCAGTGTGGAAAACGTGTGTATACGTACTGCACTATGTATAGCAAGTACTGGCTAAAAACTCTCTTAATTGAAATTTATTGAAAATCTAATTATGTCGGTTTTACCATGCATTTAGTATATTTTGCTCGGGTGGTAGTTGCCGACTTTGGGGACTGAGTGTATGTGATGAGAAAAGGAAGTGTTTTAAATGCAGTAGTATTGGAAATGTTTTGTTGAGAAGAAACATTGCATTTACATATGTAGTCGGGGACGAAAAATGGAAACATCATGCAATTTAAAATGCAAGTCTAAGTAGAAAATGATTGAAAAGATCCAACATACATCGAAGGGTGGAGACAGAAACCCCTCTTGAAACAATATAAAGTAAGACATGATTGGTGGTAGGTCTAATCTTATTTAACCTTAGTTTCCTTGGTCCAACACATTTCAAAGGTAGATCCTCTTCTTATCCTTAAGGAACCAAGCAATCATTAGTTCTTTTTTGCTTTAGATATCCCTAGTCAATCTTAAGCTGCAAATGATTGACAGCAGTTGGACTACATCCCCTAGATTCTCGCATAGGAAGAGCTCGTCAAAGTATCAATGGCCGATGAGTAGGTGTGTGAGGTGACAGTTTATTTCACCATACCTCCGCTAGTTCGCTCGAAAATGTTTTCAATCTTCTTCGCAGTCCATTCTTACCAATTTTTTTTTACATCAGCGTTCTTGCCATCTTCGCATGGCGAGCTTCTTGACTTCCACTTTTGGCATTTCCTTTTCCACTTCTACTCTCTTTTCACAGATTTGCTTCCTTTCTGCCAAGGACTTTGCAGTTCGATAGAGATAGCTCTCGACTAGCAACTCACTTCTGCGGGAAACCAAATGGCGGGTCAGCGAAGACTATACCCACAGTGACCACCAGGCAATTGTATTTAATGTCGACGAGGAGAAACGCAGACTGCGTCCCACCCTAACAGAACCAAAGTGGAAGGACACGCTCTTCGACAAAGACATGTTCGAAGTAGTGTTAAACACCAGCGCCACAACGAATAATGGTTCGACTGAGGCCCGTTCGCATCAGCTGATCCAGGTCATAACTACAGCGTGCGACGCAGCAATGCCCAGAAGGTCTGTCAGTAAAAGAGGCGAGCCCTGCTACTGGTGGACCGACGAGATTAAACGGCTCAGGGCGAAGTACCTACAAGCACGACGCAGATCTCACAGATCCAGAGGCAGATAAGATTTCCAAAAGCGGCTAACCACATTTAAATTGGCGAGGCGAGAACTGGAAAGGGCCATTAAGGAGAGTAAGTCAAGGAGCTTTAGGCGGCTCTGTGATGAGGCCGAATTAGACCCCTGGGGCATAGCGTATAGAGTGGTGATGAAGAAGCTTAAAAGCAGCAGGTCTCCACAACTTACATGCCCGGCAATGTTAAGGACTATAGTAGAGCATATATTCCCCCATAGACCAAATACTATGGTCTCCATCACGAGATCAGCATGGAGCATATCCCGGAAATCACGTCAGAAGAACTCTTTGGGGCATGCAGAAAAATCGGAATTAGCAAAGCACCTGGACCGGATGGCATCCCGAATAAGGCAATCAAGGCGGCTGTTAAGACGAGACCGGAAATCTTTCCAACAACGATGCAAATGTGCATAGAGAAGGGGGTATTCCCTTAACTAACATTTAATGCTCCTTCCAAAGGGCAATAAGCCGCCCGGACAACCATCATCGTATCGCCCAATATGCCTGCTCGATACGCTGGGAAAGATCCTAGAGCGTATCATCTATGACAGACTGCTTGCGGTGGCGGAGGAAAACGGAGCCTTGTCAGACTGTCAGTACGGCTTCAGAAAATCACGCTCTACCGTCGACGCCATAAGGGCGGTAGTAGATATAGCCACTGAAGCAATACAAGGGAAAAGGTGGAAATGGGGGACGAAGAAATACTGTAGTAACGCTCGACGTCAAAAATGCGTTCAACTCGGCAAGCTGGTCATTCATTAGGAGATCCCTGGCCAGGATGGATACACCATACTACCTGCTGAGGATAGTCATGGACTACTTCAGCAATAGGAAGCTAAGATACCATACTGAGGATGGCGTTAAGCACTACAGTGAGTCCCGCAAGGATCGGTTCTGGGACCTCTCCTATGGAACATTATGTACGACAGAGTTCTGCGACTAACATTGCCCGAGAGAGTCAAAGTAATTGGCTTCGCTGACGATATCGCAGTGGTTACAGTAGCCAAGCACGTACACGAGGTGGAGTCTGCCACAGATGAGGCAGTTATAAGAATAAAGGAATGGCTGGAGTCTACAGGTCTGGAACTAGCTGCCCACAAGACCGAAGCTAGCCTTAGTAACCAGCCGCAAAAAGGTGGAATATGCCAGCTTCCGGATCGGAAACCAGTCAATCAGGTCCAAAGAATCCTCGAAGTACCTTGGAGTCATGCTCGACAACAGGCTGCGCTTCAAAGCCCACTTCGAGTATTCTAGTAAGAAAGCATCGCTGATGCAGGCAGCACTCTCCCGAATGCTCCCGAACATCGGGGGCCTGGATACGCCTGCAGGATCCTGCTGTCCAGAGTGGTCAACTCGGTACTTCTATACGCTGCCCCGATATGGGCAGGTGCACTGGCGGCAAATGAGTACAGGAAGAAGCTATCATCAGCTCACAGGCTCTGCGCAATCAGAGGGATCAGCGGCTTCCAAACTATCTTCGACGATGCAGCCTGTATTTTAGTTGAGATGGTCCCAATCGACATCCTCGCTGATGAGATGCAGAGGGTATACCTTAGACGTCCCTCGAACCGGCAAGAGGCAAACAGGATTAAAGAGGAGGAAAGGGCAGCATCAGCAACGCTGTGGCAAACCAGGTGGGACAGCTCTACCAAAGGCAGGTGGACCCACAAGCTCATTTCCACTATAAAATCATGGACAGAGAGAGCGAGGGGGAACTGTAACTACCACCTCACATAGTTCCTGTCCGGACACGGCGGCTACCGGAAATACCTCCATAGATTTGTAGATTTGGACACGATAGTTCGCCCCTGTGTCCAATATGTCCAAACGAAGAGGAGGACGCGGAGCATGTAGTGTTCTACTGCAGGCGCTTTGCAGAAGATAGAACAAACCTGCCAAGTCCAGAAAATCTTGTAAGTCACATGACACGATCACAGGGCGAGTGGATGGAGATCTGCTCATTCATAGTATGCGTGCAGAATGCGCTGCGAAGAGCAGAAGCCCTAAGAAGAGCCCAAGAGGCGGCCTCGGAGACTAGAGCATAATTGCTAACCAGCCCCGCGAAGAAAACCTAACGGCAGTACCGCGGGGAAAGTGGTTGAAGTGTGTAGGGCGTGTGTTTAGTACGTAGGCGTATTCCCGGAATTGATTACTCAACTTTGCGAATCGTGCATGCTAGTAGCACTCGGGCTATTAGTATCTATGAAGATTATACATCCTTGGCGCAACCTAAAAAAAAGCTCTCGGCCAGCTGCGACACTCTTCATCAAGAACGCACCACCGGGAGGGCTACTTTTACCTGTACTGCTGCCATTTGTTTTGACTAAAGGAACAAAGTACGTAACCGCCATAAGGGGTTTTCGCTTACTAGCCGTCTACGTTTGCCATTAGTCTGCGTAACACTGACCTTCGCAGCCTTTTTAGACTCGAACTGAATCTTTACATGCTAATATGAGACACCACTCCCTCTTATGTGGTTACTGCCCTCAGCCTACTTGAACATGAAATCATCCGTCACTTTGTCAGCAAATCTATATCCATCCTTTCCGTTGTTAATCTTGAACGAACGTGCTCTTCCATGCACAAACGGGGCACGTCATCATCAAAGTGCCATTATAACTGCCGCAATATTGCCTGCATTGCCAACCAGAAGGCTCTTTTCGGGCCTGTCCGGAAGGTATTCCATAGTTTGGGTCTTAGAATTGAACGTTGCGCCAAACTAGCAGTAATTTCCTTCCTGTCTCTGAGGGAACCATCTGAGGGAATGGTGAAAACCATTCGTAGGAGATACAGAGGTACGTACATTGAAGGTGTTTCTAAAGTGTTCAGCATGTCGCACCACCTAACAGAGTCAAGCTTCCCGAAGTCTAGAGATGCCACAAGCCGATTGGAGTAGTAGCTATTCCGCTAGAGCTCATGAAGGATTCTACGCACCTTCTCTATTCCTCGTATTATCGAACCAATTCTTCTGAATTCGTGTTATTTCGTCCATTAGTCGCCTGCTCTCTCAACAGCTCCAGGAATTTGCCTGCTGCGTTTTATATACACGGTGCACACAGGCGAAGGAATCCAATGAGTTTTTAAGTGGTACCCAAAACGTGATCCTACGAAATGGATCCTGACAATATATGTGCATGCTTAGTTGTTGTACACCTGATTATATCCTTATTAATAATTCCTCTAGAGTGCTAGTGCACGAAGTACAAGTATATTCTCTCCATCGATGCTGCAAAATATATCTACGGCCAGTGCTATATAATGGAGGCTTTGTCTCCTCAGGGGCTAAGTTCACAATCTTGGTTGTACCATATCATCGCTTGAACTTCTGTCAACGCACTGCAGCTTGATATATTATAGATCACACAGTTTGTAGTTGTATCTCCGTATCAATTCCACATCCTTAGTATCATCACCGAGTTTCATAAACTTGTTTCCATATCACAACCTCCACCTTAGACAACCTTCTAATATCGCCGCCATTCCATATGTAAAACAAAACTCAAAGCCTACCAAAAACTTTAACACGACAAGAAAACACACACCAAAAGTATCTCAAACTTTTCCCCAAGAACATCAATGATTACCAAACTCGTCGTCATGATCAGGTACCTACAAGTACCACAACTACATGAGAGCTAGTCACACAAGCCGACGATGTCGTCGACTAGAAACAAGGTCGAACCATAAAACCCATCATCCTCCTAAGTCTCTCCTGCTGCTGTACTCCAGTAGAAAACTTTTTACATTTCCACCAGAGCTCTGACCCCACACTCTCTGCTTCGCTAATGAAATCACATCACACGAACAGAACCCTTTGCAGAAAAGTTCGTTCACATACAGCAGAATAAGAAAAATTGCCTTATTCTTGTCCTTGCTGTATAGAAGAAGGTAACACGATTTCGGTGCCGAATAACAAATCCCTATCTGTATGCTCGACGAAACTATGTGATCTACTACCATGTTGGGAAAATTAAATGAACACCGTACGTACCTACTCCAACAAATGTTTCCAGAACTCTTTAAACTCTCTGTGCTGACAGGATGGAGGATTTTTAGTGCTTGTTTGTGGAGAATGCGACACAATTCCTGCGACAGAATTGGTGTTTCATTTTGTTAATAAGGAGAGCGTAGGGAAAAATTACTTATTTAAGGAGACATGCTTACAGGAGGTAACGAGACCTGTGCAACAGGGGTTAACGTAGTAAAGAAAATAAATCAGAAGTAAGGTTATTGAACGGAGACGAAGATTTTATGTATAATGGTCCCATGGAAGTCTGAGTTACCAGCAGGACATTGTGGTCAAAACCCAACATACATACGTGATAACAGTGCTTTAGGTATGGGCTTTACAATAATCCTTGTTTCATTGGCGTGCAAGGTAGTTTATAGAAAACCCCTTTTCCGTTTTGGCTGGATGGTGATCGGCAGTGTTTTCACGAAGTATGGACACCATAGCGTCGGAACTAGTGAGAAAGAGGTTCAAAGTTTGAATTCCAGAATATCCATGGTTTCAACTACAATCATCCGCCCCCCGGATACACCTTGAAATGTAGGCCCCGTGCATTCGGTGCTCAATATACAAAGCATGAGTCATTGCAGAAGCTAAGTCTTACGATCGTTATAAGTCTTGAGCCTGGGTAGCATTTATTCGGGAGTCTACAGACTGGGTCAATAGCGTAACTTCAAGCTACCATACTATTCGTTTTGGCCCTCGGTAGATATAAAGGTAGATAGGCCTGCAAGTGCTGGCTTGTCTAGAAGCTTTATACTAGCTTGCAAATAAAGGTGGGCGCCGTGGCGTAAGTGGTTAGTGTGTCGAATCACTACGCATGAGGTTCCAAGTTCGAATCCCAGAAAATACCAAAAAGTTTTTACACTGTCCTACCTCTCGCGAGCGTCTGACAAACATCCGAGAGTATTGTTGTCAAAGCTTCTCAAATCGCCGTTTGGATTCGGCATTCAACTGTAGGTCCCGTCCATTCCTGTGAAAAATATAACGCACACAACATGAGTGGTTGCGAGAAGCTAGGTCCTGGTACTTTAAAGAGCTGTTGCGCCAAATATTTGTATTTGTAAATAAAGGATAACATTCTATTATCCCAGACGATGATGCATGTATCTTTGAGGTAACTACCATGCCTCGAATAAGGTCTGATAAAACGCCAACAACTTTGTACTATTGTGATATTTTAACAGACCTTGATTAAGATAATGAAGACGCTTGAAGCTACAGATTCCCACAGCCTAACGAGTTCTGCAGTATAAACTTGACGTCTGTGGACTATTTGAATTAAGGTGACATGATGCTACTGCAACTGTATTTTGCTCTATTCTGGAAAACTGCCAGGATGTACAAGTGAGTCTACTGTATCTTTGGTACTCCGTCAGGTGTACTAATGATAGACTAAAACATCCTACAATGCAAAATCAGCTTACGCCCCGTTTTGCTCGGGCAACAGAACCAGTCCGCAGCACAGTGATATCGGACTTAGAAGATGACCTTGGGTAGACTAAATACCTACAGTATTTCACGCAGAGATCTTTGTGATCACCTACTTTATACATCTGTTCACATCAGATCAGTTGCCCTTAAAAGCCTGCTTTTCTGTAGAAATTACCTCTAGAATCATGTGGGAGGCTTCCATTTAGCATTCACTCTATTGCGCTCACATGGGCCCTTTAGCCATGCAGAGGATCACTGCAATGAAAAAGGGCGCTATCTGGAAAGAAACTGAATTTTCAGAAACGTAATATGACAGAATTGCTATGTCACTGAGGACATTCGCATGATCTGAGCTTGTATCGTCATTCAAAAAGGCTAATAGACGGACCAAAAGTGGACAGGGACTAAATAGACGTCACGTGAGCACCATCAAATAGATAATAAGGAAACTTGTGATTGTTAGAGCCTCCCTCTATGCACCGTCGAATGTAGTTGGAAATGTAGTTGAGCTCTATTCATATCTTTCCTAGTTTCCGTGACTCAACTTTTCTGCTTCGTATATTTCTCGGTCGGCCAAGTGTTCTACCATTAGTGGGTTCATGGCGACTCCTATTGGTTCCTGACCTATCTTCGTTAGGTATACGACTGCGCCAGAATACTCTAAAAAGTTTCTTTTGACATCGATTGATCTATTAGGTCGTACAACATGAAAATACTCTATCGACGAGATGTCCAATAATGCTGACATTGGCGAATGAGTTGCTTACATGGCTGATATTTTTTGCTTTCTACATTTCAAAGTTCAGTCCCACAACGTTTGAATCCGTCTCCAAACTTAAGATCATTTGGTGAGTTTCCATGATCTAATGAGGAGCAAGCAGATATTATCGGTACAGTCCAGATGTTCGGAGAATGATATCAGAATTCACTAAATTCATTCGTTACCACGCGAAAAAGCTCAGAAATGGTGAAAGCATACGTCCTTGGCGTCTCCATGCAGAACATGGTATTTTGAGCCAACAGACGTCGCCTTGGCAATAGCAATTAGGATTACCTCACCTGGGGGAAGAAATTCAAATAAAGTAATTGTTGAAACTCTTGAAAGACATATCAGGATCTTGTCTGAAGCCTCTCGGCATCCTAAGTATAATGTGAGACTGCCGGACTAACACAATCAAGTCCTACCACTCTGTTTTCTTTCAGTTCTTCGATCGCAGCGATTACTTAGAGTTATAGTGCACATCCAAGAATTTGAGTCATTGAGCTCAGGATATTTCAGGGATCGACACTGGCAACCTCACTCGATGTGGGCAAGGATTCGTCTTAACTTTTTATGAGATGTAGTTTGGAGTTGTGATGACATATCATCATCTTGGTGATTCTATAAACATCCTTCTTGTCTGTATCTCCAGGCAACAGCATGGGAGTTATTGATTCGTAATGAAAAGACATGATCATACTTTAATCATTGGATTGTGACCCATAGTTTACTTAGTTCTTTACTTATGTCCTGTATCCCCTTTTGGGTCCTAGTGTCTCTACTGCACATATGCGCCATCGTATACGATTTCTGGCAATGTGTCTGAGTTCTCCCCAACTTATCCCCAACTGCCGTGCGTCCTTCTCGACTGTTCTGCACCATGTTCTCCTCGGACCGCCAGGTCTTCTGCCATCCTGAGTTAAGGGGTTCCATTGTATAGCATGATTCGCAATGGAACTGTCAGCCTTTCGGATCGTGTGGCCAATCCGTTGCCACTTCCGCCGTTGGATGGTTGTGCCTAATGGTCCTGCACCCGTTCTCTCGTAAAGGTGTTCGTTAGAGATACGATTGGGCCAGAAAATCCCTTAGATATTGCGCAGGCATCTATTAACGAACGTTTGCAGCTTTCTGGTGATAGTAGTGGTCGCTCTCCATGTGCTGCAACCATGTAACAGCACGGATTCAACGCTAGAGCGGAACAGTCTTATCTTGGTGTTCAAACTGATTGCATTGCTTCGCCATATTTTGGACAACATCCCGAACGCGGACTTTACTTTGGCGATCCTGTTGGCTATATCCAGTTCGGTTCCACGATCGGTAGAGACAATACTCCCAAGATACTGGAAATCTTCTACTCTCTCTACCCATAGCTTAGTGGTGAGGTTAGGTAAGTAGGTTGGTTCATTCTTCTTCATCACACTCAGATCTATTTAGACTCATTGTGATGCCCATGCGGTTTGTTTCAGTAATCTTGATCTGGAGTTTGTTCCTTCCTACGCTCTGTTGTTGCTATAAAGATAAGAAAGTGAAACATCAGATAGCTCTTCAATGTGTTGGAAGTAACAACTTTCTAGAACTCTGTTTCTTAGGTGACAGAGGCTCGGGCAGTGACACAGAAAGTAGGAAGTGTCTTTTTGAACTTCTTCGTCGCTGCACCCTCTCCTCGAATCGTCATCAGTACATATCATTTCTAAACTGCGACTTCTTAGTTGATTGTGGACAGTGAGTACGTTTATTAGTAAGGAGAGGGATCCCCTCTCTCTTTGCAGCAATTTATTGGTCCTATTTTTATCGTACTTTGGCCACAGTCTACGAGATATTTCACAGGTGGAAAGTAGTACCCATCTAGTGTTGCCTTTAGAGTTTGTCGTTCTACTATTCCTCTAAGGTTACAAAATGGAGTCCTGACTTGTCAGCTCGTTCAGGCTCCAGCGCAGCTAAGTGGTTAGCGGCTCAGACTTCCAAGCGCGAGTTTTGCGGTTAGAGGGACTAAATGTCATGAGAATGTATACCAAACTGAATGATATTTCCATTCGCTCGAAAAACATAGCACGAGTTATGAGCACTTAAAAAAATACAAAAACGAAGCACTTAGGACAAACTTGACTTTATTACATTTAACTTACGACTAAACTTATTAAAATAATGAAACTTCAAGTTAACAGAACATACCATATGTATAAAGTAAAAGAAATAAGCAAACAAGATCATAACAACAGTACATAAGAAGAATAAGGCTTGGCTGCTGTTGTTGGTGATGCTGGAGCTGCTGTTGCTAAGCAGCTTCATGTGTATACAACACAGGGCGTTAGAGATGTGCAATAAGGTATGGAGCGCATATGTAACTCACGCACAACACGACTGACTGTGAGAAGCTAAGCCTTACAATCTTCGCAGATTGTTTGAGCTGAATACTTTCTTTTCTTCTTCTTGGTGACACCTTATTGCCCTTAGAAAATCTGTATGCCTAACTATTGAGTGTTGCCATCAACATACTACTGAGAAACTACAAATCACTAGAATAGCCAATCATTTTCGAGATCCACTCGTGTTTAGGTCAAAGGACATCCTTGTTATGGCAACCAAGAAAACACCTGCAACCTACATCTGTGCCCACTGCAATCGAATTTTAATTGCTTTCCATGTTATTGAATAACAATTACCGCATATATTATCCCCTAAAGAACTACCATCCCACGGCTACCCACTTGCGCAAACAACTTCCGAAATATCAAAGAAAGAGTCCTATGAACCCGACTCCAATTAAGATCATAACGACTCAGTTCTCTCCGGCACCTACTGAAATATTCATTAACTACTATTTCACAGAGAAAGTAAAAGACAAAAGTTTTCTTTTCAAACAATTTTCCACCTCAAATCATCGCGTGTCGAAAGTCGACGGCCGTCATCGTCCTCTGAGAGAACGGGACGACCCCCCACTCAAGTCCTTTGAAGCCCGATGAAAAAATAACAAAACGCCTTTGCAATAATAAATTCTTCGAGCCCGGAAAAGTTCACATTGTTGTGACCCATGAAATCCTTTTCAACACACCCCCACCCCCTGCTGCTACCAAGAAACAAAAAAAAAAGGAAGAAAAGTTACACAAAAAACTAATTCGACAACAATGCCAGAGCGATTGGTAACTACTACAACATAATTTAGCCGCCAGCGAAGGCTTCGATTTAAGTTGTTGTCACAAAATATGGATTTTCGACACACAAGTACCTAGGGTAATTTACAAAACTGAACCTTGACAAGTAGTTAATTACTGTTTTTCAGTCGTCCTTTCTTCCGCTCAATACACGTTCGCTTCTTATGAATAAAGTATGGAAAAGTTTTTCTCGATTTAACGCAGCGACGACGTCAAAGGTTAAATTTTGCTGAAAGGATACACAAAAGGACTCGAAACACCATAAACACTGTACAAGGAAGCAGAAAATAAAATCTTTGGTCCCGGTCCCGGTTTTTTTTTGGGTGATAAAACGCGAATCCTTGCAAATGAAAACTTTTCATCATCATCTCCTCTCGGCCTGATGAAAGTGAAAACTGTGAAAGGGACGACGATGCAAGCACTCTTTCACGCAACCCCTCCTAAGCTGGATCGATTTTTATTTTTTTTTTCTTTGTACTTTCTTTTCTATCATACTTTGCAATAATTTTCCATTTGAAAGTAAAGTTTGGCCAGCTTGAGGGGAGAACATGGATCCATACAGAAGGCCTCTTCCATTCCATCCCGGCGGGGTATAAACAGAACTACTCCCCTTTTGTTTGGGTGACCCTGTACTTTAAGTCAGGTGCAGATACATAGATGGTGCGGAGTATGCCAGAGATTTCCTTACGATATTTTTTTTTTTTGAAGTATCTACAGCTGTTTCTTTCAACAAAAAAAATAAAAATATTTCGTGTTCCATCTCATTTCATTGAATCCTCCAGGTTGTGTGTTGGGGATAAGCATCTGTCTTGTTGGGCAGAACTTTTGTTAATTCTTGGGGCTTTTATCCCGTTTTATATTCTCTTTTCCTATTTTTATTTCCTGTTCAAGCGGTGTCTGGGCTGCGGTGGGTTTTGTTTTGTGTCCAAATACAAAAGATTAAGGAATGGTGAATGTTTTGAAAAGGGAGTCCTCTTGTGCAGAGGCTAAGTCGTCCATTACACAAATTAATGAGGGCTTAGTGCAGACAGGTCAACATTGACCCCATGGAGGGGGATTTCTGTTTTTTTTTTTTTAATCTTTTAGTGAATGGTCAATGAAGTGAGAGTACAGCGGATTTAAGTAAATGATTTTCGTTTCAGTTTTTTTTTTTCTTTTGTTTGTGTTACGACTTCAAGTTCCAATGGGAATTTATTGAATATCCCAGAGAAGATATAATTGAAATGAGTTTCATTGTGATACATCAATCTTGGCATGCCCTGAATAAAAACCTTCGAATCTACTCTATGCTTCAGTTAGTTGTACTGCAAATACAGAAATGTAAAATTCGAAGGGAGAATGATCAGGACAAAACACACATAGGTGGACCATCCAATGGACTTTTTCTACTGTTCTTCTAACAACCGATATTTTTCTTTCAAATGAACATATATCTACGACAATTCGATGCCAGATACCTTATTAAAATACTGGCTGTACTTCAATAGCGATCGTATGAGCAACAAATCTAGGCTCTGTGTTAACCGTACATTATTTGTTTCTTGCTGTATCCAGCAACCATCTTCAAAACAGCCGCCCCAAGAAGGAGGAATACTCAGGAGATTCATTCGCCAAAGCTCATTAACAATGCTAAGGGGCAGGTTCTTGTGGATGACTGCATTGGTGGCGACAGTAGTGTGAAGGACTTTTGAATGAACAGTTTCACTGGCTATACTTTCCAAGAGACGTCCGTAAATGTAAAGGAATACCCAATATAACAGTCGAAGAAGTTAGTGAGGCGGTCGAATACTCCAAAAAATGAAACGCGTTTGGGCTAGACGAGATACGAGTTCTGGAAAAAGATGGAAGACATCGTGTTCAGATGCGTAATGATCATAAACATGTACTAAGAGGCAAAGACAAGAGTAAGATCCCCGCTGAAGTAACCCAAGTATAATTCCCCTAGCCACACAGCTCTGTGGTTTAATGCTACCAATGTGGCACTATGCGGGAGCTCTGCTCCACTTTTGGCCAGCTCGTCGGCCTTTTCGTTGCCTTCTATGTCTCAGTGTGCAGGTACCCAACATAATCAGACTCGGTTCTGCGTACGTAGTAACCTAAGCATTGTGCGGCAATTTTTGACTATCTCAGATTTAGTGCGTATGACTCTAGCGCCTTTAGCGCAGCCTGAGTGTCAATGTAGATAGAGATATTCTTGTCGGATATTGATCCCATCTCAAGTAATTCCACAGCTTTAAGTGCAGCTAGAACTTCTGCTTAGATAGAATCTCAGGGGCACATGCAGGTTAATATCTCTCGAGTATAGAGGGTTTTCCAATAGGGGCGGGTAGTTTTTGACAGTTCATAGCAGCCATGTTGTTTTATATGATGGTAGTTTTTCTATTTTTAATTTCCAGGGACTAAAAACAATTCACTATGGCAAGTTACAGCGTCAAGCAACACGGAAAAATGATAAAACTTTATTATCAAAATAGGTGTTCTGTTGTGGCAACGATGCGCGCGGAGGAGAGCGGTACCAATCGATGATAACCAATTTCTTTTGGCCCTAATTGGATGATATTGGATGATGTGGTTTCAACAGGATGGCGCTCGGTGTCACACAGCTGATGCCACAATGTACATTCTGGTTTGAGCGGCCTGATATCACACACCTTATAGGTTGACCGCATTCCTTAATTGTGGGATCGATACAAGTGTAAGCACTCTAAAACGAGGTAAAACAAAGCTTAAATAGCAAACCCTATGCTTACAAAAAAGCAATGGACATTCTGCGAGCGATTTGAGGGCATGATTATCTCACGTAGAGGCGAGGTGAATTGGCCACCGAGATCGTGCGATTTGACCCCGTAAGACTTTTTCTTGTAGAGTTTCCTTAAGTCTCAGGTATATGCCAATAAGCGGCAAACGGCCGCTGCCCTCAAAGTCAACATAATGCGTGCCATTGCTCAAATTCACCATGATCTATGCGCCAGAGTCATCGAAAATTTGACCTCTCGGATGAGCACTACCCAGCGAAGCCGCGGTGACCATTTGAACGATGTCATATTCCACACATAATTTCATTGATAGGCCTTTTAAATAAAATAAAAAAAATCGTTGATATCTCACATACAACTTGTTATAATTAATTTTAACATCTACATTAAAATTTTACATATTTTTGAAACCAATAGGATAAGATGTATTATTAATGCGCCATGGTATACTTATCAGAAATAGTGATATCCAGAGAAATCTTGGCATTAAAAGAATCGAAGACGAAATCAGAACTACGCGGGGAAGCATAAAAGTCCACTAGAAAGTCACGTAAATATTACAGTCCTCCAAGTTTTAGATGAAATAAATTTATTACGCAGTCTACAAAGAACCAAATCTACCCATACCTATTAGAAAACCCATTATACCTAAACGGGTGCCCTCTCTGGTCTTAGAACTATTTGCGTATATTGCAATGTTGTTGTGGGCAGAGGCTGTCTCCATTTGTTAATACTCTCTAACAGAATACATTACTTCGTATGGTGTGGAGAAGTCTAAGGCGCCAAGGATATCGTTCGATTCGCCAGGGATTTTCTTTTTTTTTATAATTTGCGCGCACTCAAGGTATTATGAATACCATTAACAGGTTTTTGCATAGTTTGCGCATTGGAAAGTACAGATAGAGGGAGAGAGTAAGAAAACTTAGTTGTTTAAGCTTCAGAGAAACTCCGATGGCGTCCAGATAACTGAGGAGATTTTTACTATTTTTTGCATTTGCTTCTGATTCACAGTATCTTTTTCACGACCACCGACGTTATAGGCATAGGTCTACAGTACAGCCTTATCTAAAACAGGAGATTCTATATAAGACCTTGATCATCCCAGTCCTGCTTTACGGCGCTGAAACATGGACTTTATTAAAAGAGGATGAAGATTTCCTTGGTCGCTTCGAGAGAAAAAAAATTCTTCGTTAGATATTCGGTCCCGTTTGCGTTGACGAGTTTTGGAGAAGAAGATTCAATTATGAACTATACGAGCTGTACAGCGACATCGAACTAGTCAAAAAACTGCGCGTTGGAGGTCTGAGATGCCTAGGACATGTAGAGCGAATGGACACCAACGCTCCGGCCCGCAGGGTCTTCGAATCTAACCCCGAGGGATGACGCAGTAGAGAACTTCCTCGCCGTCCAGTGGCGCACACAAGTTCAAGGGGACCTCGACCAACTTGCAGTGCGCAACTGGAGGCAATTAACTAAAGACCGAGTTAAATGGAGAGGCTTGTTGGTTGAGGCCCAGATTCACCCCGAACTGCAAGGGATAAAATACCACATATGTAGTTTTTACAAAAAAATAATAATCAGTAATTAGAATAAAGCTATCAAGTAAAAATGTAAACTTAAATAAATTTAGATTTTAGATTCAAATAAATTAATTAGCAAAGTACAAATTACACTACAGTAAGTACGACGTCATAGGCCAATCATCCATCCAGCAAAGCGAATAATTTTTCCAGCCATATGGCCAAACTACTGCCAGTGTTATGCCGTTGCAGTAGTGTTCACACAAGATTTTACAATTAATCGGCCTGACTTTATATATTTCATGAGAAATAAATAAATGCTTTCTGTCTTCAGGATTTAAACCATGAACCATTAGCGTGGCAATTGACGACATTACCACAACACGATTGCCACCCTGGGTTGCAGTCCATACCCTCTAGCCTATTTTCCTATTAAGAGCTGATTCCATCATTTCACTTAATATGCCCTGGACTAAGGTCACCACGTCTTCAGCGTAAGCAGTGACGCTTATGACTGTGCTGCTTAGTTCTTTAAGAGGAGGGATGACGCCTCCCCCAGTGAGCCTCCTGTTACCGGATTTTCTTATTAAACTATTTCCGATAGTCTACTTTGGTATTGGAATCCCCCAATTTAATGATAAAATCTTCATTTACTTTCACAGGAATCATCCTGTTCTTTCTAAATCGCTGGCGAGCGTGATACTGGATGATGGTGATGCTCCTTGTTCTGTTCGGCAATCTTCAAGAACCACTAACCGGTCAACAAAAGAATTCCAAGAAATGAGTTTGGTTACCCGTAGCTCGGCTGACTCGTGCGACTTTCTAGATGGTTTCCTGAGTAGAATATGTTAGTATTGAGCCTTTGCCTTATTTCACACAAGACGTCCAGTCATAGCTTCATAATCATATAAAGATTAATTTCCCAAAAGTTTTTCCACGGTTCCTCACTTCCGTGAACGTCTGACAAACATACAAGAGCATGACTGGACGGTTAGGGGGAGGCTTTTCGAAAACTCACCTTCAGATCCGAGATGAAACTGTGGGTGATTACTATTTGTGCGAGAGTATAGTACACACAAGGATTGATTGAGTCAATGAACTCTACGAGTACTACTCATATACACCCTACTACCTACATGGTACACCTAGCTACTAAGGGTTCGATTGATTCAGTCACCCCACCTAGCCAGACCTATTACCACATTATGACTCATGGTTCGGATAATAGTACAAAGGTTCGATTAAATCAGTCACCTTATTAATCTTATGCACCCCCACTACCTCCACAGTCTACCTAGGTATGAAGAGTTCGATTGAATCAGCCATCCTACATAGCCAATACCAAATGCATAGTAGTACCAGAAGTTCGAATGAATCAGTCACTCTAATACTCTTATGCATCCCTACATCTTCACGGTCACCCAGGCCCCACTATAAATTGCACAACAGTACAAAGGGTTCGATTGAATCAATCACCCCAATACTCGTTTGCACACTTTACCTTCTCGGTCCACCTTGACTTTAGAGTTGATTGAATCAGTCATCCTACCTAGCCACTACAGGCACATTAATTCTTAGCCATAACCCTCCTGAGAAAGGTAAAGGTTTCCGAGTATCCGGTGATTCCTCCGGCACAATCAACATGTGGTACCACAGTGGACCTACATGGTCTAAGTGTGCCCTGACTCTCTCAGGTCAGCCACCTTACCTAACCTAACCTATAGTACGCACAACATGAGTGAATGCTGGAAGCTAATACAAGTCGTGTTAGATGGATACACTTGCTCCTTTTCTTTACCAAGGCTGGTGTATCCAAGATCTCAGTACGCTCTCTGATATTGTTTCTATTAATTATTAATGACATTCTCTCTCTCCCTCGCAATCAAATCTATTCCTTAGCGGACGACAGTACTCTTGACTTGCATGACTCCTTAAGGACTCCATGGCAAGGATCTGAAACTGTAAATTCCCAGCGGCAGATGTCTTTCGAGCTTTACTCCGATATTGATACAATCAGCAGTTGATGTGCGAAAAAGCGACTTCAATTCAAACCCGGTGCTAACTCCTATTGTCGAAGCAGGACACCAATGTGACCAAACTAAAAATTAATGAAGTTCACATTTAGAAAACGAATAGCCTATAAATGCTTGCACTATCTGAACTCAGAAACGAATTACTCTCAAGAAGTTTCTTAGATATTTTCATATCTCGAATGGGTGAATCCACTGAGCCGCTATAACTGATTAAAGATAAATATTTATTAAAACTTGCATCTGTCTAGACATCCCAACCCTTATAGATACAATTCATGATTTTTAAAAATTAAAATACCCTTTCCTCCATTCACCTGCCAGAACAGAAAAAAAAAGTCCAACCCCATCCTAGATAAACGGTTTCCCTATTACATCAATCCTTTCAACCAGAAATTCTGATAAAACAAAAGGACGAAAGGAAGAAAGCCGACGAAAAATAAGAAAAAACTTCCTCAGACATTGCATCGCGCACACAATTAATTAGCAACTTACCATGTCTTGGCCAGGATAACAGGTAGAATTTTAATTATGAGAAAAGTTCCAAGCGTTTCGTCTAATCAAAATTCTTTAGATGACCCATGGGAAGCACCTGCTTAACAGTCAATTCGGTGTTGTAGGTTCCATATCATACGAGTATCTACCTGTTGGTCCTTGACTATCTCTCACTCTTGTTATCAGTAGGTGACAGTCGAGGGTGAGTATGACCAGCATGAGTAGCTACGATTATGATTGAAGATTCTAATCGAAACATGGCCAATGATCTACGAAAAGGGTGTGTTATCCTGAATATTAAACAGTAGTCAGGTGATGATGTAAACTAATCAGTTGACTGTGGTAGGTGGTAGGTGGTAGGGAATGAAATGAATGAAGGATTAAAGTGAAATAGCAGGTGCTATGAAAGAAGTGTCAATGGAGACATCATAATTCCAAAGGAGCTCTCATGATTTCTTCATAAATCAGGATTTTGCAAAGAAAAAAGAACAACGATGGTGTGCAAAAAAAAAAGAAATTCAACACGGCTACTGAATAACAGGTGTTTGGGTATCAAGTTATGCCTGTCGTACAACAGGTGATATTGGCGCACACATGTAGGTCTTACATTAGCACTCTACTCCCTTTCAGTTGTCTTCCACCTGACTGGGCCCCAAACGTCGATTGAAACTTGATCTCTGTCGAAAAGGAAAGATTTATCTTTTTTTTAATTCAAAGACTTCCAACTTTTTTTTTTATCAGTTCACAGGTTAATTAGTATTTTTAATTGATATTCGTGCGACAAATTCCAAGTCCGTATGACCCTAGTGTGCCCGATTTTTGTGGTTTTCGCCGAAACCAGTCGCAAATCAATGTCCAATTAAGCAGTCGCTAATGGTATATACCAGTTACATATTTCGTTACCAACGACAAGTCCAAATTAAAGCGGACATGTCATACCCGCAAGGTATGCACGTGGCCAATAATTGATTTCAGCGTTTGCAGTTGAGGCTGTGTATTCATTGTACGACGTTGGGCAATATATTTTTTCCAAGTGGAATTCACGATGCCGGTAATTGAGACTTTTGAAAAGCATTGGCGATTTGATTGTATGCTGACAAAGTGTGCTGAGACAGATTGATGGTAGAGGGAAATTATAGACAGATTGTCTGTGAGATTGCATCAGCTTGTGGCAGTTTCTTAGAATTCCGGAAGCCTTCGGACGGAAATGATTCATTTTTGGATGCAAATTAGTGTAATGGACTTTGATGGCAATTGATAATGCAATTACATGCATATATGCAAAATATGTTTTTGTCTTGCAATGGGTACTGAAGGACCCACTGGAACTGATTAGTATTATGTATCTGGAGATCACATGACGCTATGATCCTCAGTTAACACTATCCCAACAGCGCCCAACTTCATCATTCTTACTACTTGAATTCTTAGAAAACACAGAAAGTTTACATTTCAGATCAATTCGCCACTATTCAACAGTGTTGATATCTCAGATCTCACCCACGGACCAAGTTCTCTTGCTAACCACACATATCGAAGGATCACCTAAAAGCATCGATTACCTTTCATAGACTTAACAGCTGCGTTCGTTACTGTCTGGAAAGATGGGCCTCAAAACATACATACATAGCGTCTGTTTTCCAAGCGGAAACTTATGCAATCCTAATGACCATGAACAATGTTGTGAAGAACAGGTGGACGTAGCATTTGTGTCTGTAGTGACAGTCAGGCTGCGCTTAAGGCCTTGTTTAACCCTTTAACCACTTCCAAAATAGCTCGTGAAACTAAAAACTCTTTGAACTCGGTCGCAAGGCTGAATTCTCTGTCTCTTATATGGGTCCCAGGTCACAATGGGATCCTGGGTAACGAGATCTGCGATGAGATTGCTAGACGAGGCTCAGAGGACGCTTTCTCAGGTCCCGAACCCGCGTTGTGTCTCCCTGCGTCCTCGGTTAGGGCTTCCATTGACGATTGGGTCTCTTATGAGCACATTTGTGTGTGGCATGACTCTCCAGGATGCAGGTTGACTAAACGTGTGCTCCCGGACGTCTGTAAGAAATCAGCGGCATTCTTGCTGTCTCTCAGCAGAAAAGACTGTAGACAACTTATTGATCTTGACAGGCCACTTCGCTTTCGCCAAGCACCTTAACGTGTTGGGCTTAAGTGACACTACAATCTGCGACGCTTTTGGAGAGAGCGACGACACCGCGGAACATTATCTCTGTGAGTGTCCGGCCTTTGCTCGTATCAGGTGGCAGATCTTCTGTGCTGATGTGGTGAGTGCTGGTACTGTAAGCTTCATATCACTGAAGTGCTTGCTTGGCTTTCTTAGAAAGTTAAGGAAATTCCAATAAAATGGGTAAATCAGGGTTTGCTCTCTGGCAGTACAATGGACCAGTTGTGTCTGAGTGCTCCAGTCGAGATAAAGAAACTGAGCAATGGTCTGCCGCAGAGCTTAGTACTCGCTCCGCTTTTATTCAACCTTTATATCCACGACATGCCTGAAACGAAGTCTAAGAAATTTGGATATGCTGACAATTTAGCGATTGCAACTCAGGACAAACTCGTACCAACAACCGAGCAGGCACTGAGCGAAGATTTTGGAAAACTCAATAAGTACTCCAAGCAATGGAGATTGTGCCCAAGTTCATATAAAACAAAAGTATGCTGTTTCCATCTGACTAGCCAGCTACCGTATAAGCTATACGCTATAAACTCAACATATTTTCCAAGAACATGCTACTGAACCACAATCAAAGCCAGAAGTACCTTGGGGTGACACTCGTTCGGTCCCTAACTTTCAAATGACATCTAAACAATGTGGCAGGTAAACTAGGAATGCGCAATAATGTAATACAAAAAATGTGCTGGCTCCAACTGGGGTGCGACTGCAATCTCGATCCGCACTGTTGCCTTTGGACTGGTGTGCCCCTCTGCTGAACACTGCGCCCCTGATTGGATGAATAGTAAACATACGCAAAAAATTGACATAGTTTTATAAACCACAATGAGGCTCATATAAGGCATCAAGTCAACACTGACGCGCTGGCTACCTGTGCTTAGTAATATGCAATAGCACCGCTAAACCTGCGTAGCGCAAATGCCCTTACGCGTAACAACATTATGCCCAACTCCAACCTACCAGTTCACGAGGATATCCCAGTCATACTGCGAACTAACCGTAGACCATGATCTCATTGCCGACCCTTAAGAACAGCGTTCGAGCTTAATAAGAGAGGATTCAACATCAATGAGGAATGGTTAACAACATGGTCCACAGGTGCGCACTCAGACGAAATAACAATTTCCAACCCAACTAATACCACCTCTGGCTCTGACCTCCCGCGGCACCCATAGTCAAAACTAAACCAAATCAGGACGAATTAGGGCGTTTGTGCAGATTCATTACACCAAGGGGAGTTATAATTTCACTTCTTGCGGTGCTCGTCAGCAGACCATCAAAACCTTCAATAAAAAAAGTAAGATCTCGCCATCGAAATACCAGTAGTCGACCTGCCAAGGAATGGGTTACAGTAAACCGCATCAGTACAAACAACGGTCGCTGCAGATATAATTTTTTTAAATGGAGCCTGATACCAACCCCTGACTGAGAAGTGATCTGCGCACAGTTTCTGAAGGCAGAGTCAAAGTCATTAAACAGCAGATAATGCCCCTTCTTTTGGATCACTTCATTACTAAGGCAAATCAAATGCTGATCTTGTTGCGTTTGTATGATCCAACCGTTTATAGACTTGCCCTTCTTTCGCAATGTCCTTGGAACGTTCATTGATATTGCCTTTTTAACGGGGTTCGAATGATCTCTTCTTTGAACGTGGCAATAGCAGTTGAGCCGGTCGCGGTCCATTTTTTTGTGAGATGACTTCTGAAGACTTCCACGGATCTTCGAACTTCTTATTCGATCAAGCTTTGTAACTCCTGCTTTCATGCGAAGCATCTTCATCTCAGCTGCCGTTAATTTACTCTAATACTTTTTATACATCGTCCAACATTGTGAACCGTATGTGAGCGCTGGGCCGCACAGCGGCGGTGTAGAGCTTTCCTTTAAATTAGGGTGTATTTTTCGGTGACAGGAGATAGGGGAGTTTTCACGCCACTTCATCTACCCTACGCTTACGCGATGATTGATATCGCTATCGCAGGTTGCTTTGCTATTGATTATAGATCCCAGATATTTGAGCTTTTTGCACTAGGGAAGCACTGTTCCATTCAAATAAATGTCTGGAATACGCTTGAGTGGATCAGAGAATGGGCAGTACAAGTACTCCGTCTTTTTTGAACCAATACGATACCCAATTTCTTCCAAAACGTACACCCACACATCGAGTGGTCGTTGCAGGGACGTAGGATCCTCACTTATGATGGCTCCATCGTCAGCTAAAAATAATTGATGTACTTTCAGGTCCATCACTTTACCTTCAAGCAGATAGTCAAGGACTGAAATAAAGTGGAAAGGACTTATGTTAAAACGCTTCCCTGGTGCACCCCGACTTTGATTGGTAACTCTTCGGCTACTCCAGCGGGATATCTTACTCTTGCCTCCTTCTTTTACATGTCAATGATCATCTATACATAGGTTTCTGGGACCCCTCGATATCTTACCGCCACCCATATCAGATCTCGTGGTTGTCTGTCGAATGCCTTTTCAAAGTCAACCAATACAATATGCAAATGCTTTAAGGAATCACCATGTTTTTCCATTATGATCCTTATACTTTGGATTGCATCTGTGGTTGATTTACCCGAGACAAACCCGCACTCATCATCAGATAGCCGTATTATTTTTCGCATTCACCCACTTAATACCCACTCAACGATCTTTATGGTGTGTGACGTCAGCTTGATCGAACGGTAGTTATCAGAGTTTTGTGTATCAACCTTCCCTTTGTACACAGGGAGAAGGTAACTATCCCTGCATTGATTGGGCATTGGATCACCTCTCATATTGGAGATGGGAATTCTAAGCCATCTGAACCCGATGTCTCCCATCTGTTTTCAGAACTCAGAGGGCATCTCATCTGGCCCAACCGCTTTGGAGTATTTGACTGCCTCACTAACTTCTTCGACTATAATGTCGGGTATTTCTCCATAATTAGTGGTGGCTCTTGAAAAGTATAGCCGAGGAAACTGTTCATTCAAAAGTCGATGACAATACTGACACCACCTCTGCATAATTTTGGTGTCATCCACAGGAAGCTAGCCATAAGTATAGTTAATGAACTTTGGCGAACGAATCTCGTCAGCATTCCTTCTTCTTTGGGCGGCTATTTTGAAGACGGTGGCGCTCTTGTTCATATTGTGTCGTCGCAGCTCCTGGATAGCCTGGTTTGCATCAGCAACCGGGGAAGATATTTTCTCCTGCTCCCGATACAGGCCCTCAGTACTCTCTGCTTAAAGCTGGGCGCACTTCTTCTTCGCTTTTTGCTTGCAAAATCCACTTCTAGACGAGATTTTTCGTCTGTATTATTAGAGGGGAACTTTGACTAGCCGCTTTCTTCTCATTTATCACCTTCTTAGCTTCATCACTCCACTACCGTGTTTCTTTGATGTGTTGGTGGTGGCCTTTTGAAGCTCCTAGCAGTGATTTGGCCTTCTTTAAGCAAATTCGCTGTAGGGAATCCCACATATTTTGTGCTCTGCACTCTTCAACCTCCGGTGATGGTGTGGGAGAGGTAATTTATCAGCACGAAAACAAAAGTCTCGCCTTTTTCTTTGTCCAGATTGTATCATTTGATTTTCTCAGAGATCCTTGTTTGTTTGCTTCTTCGGTGTCTCCATAAAAACTGCTGTTAACAGGAACTGGTGTTGCAGACCTATCGCCTCTCTCAGGATCGCTTTGCAATCTTCTACCCGAGGCTTAATGAAACTGGCTACCAAATTGTAGTCAATCTGGGTTTCACTTCCACCACAGTTGTAAGTGATGAGGTCACTCAGATCACCAATTTGGCTTCAGAAGAGCACGATCTACTGTTGATGCCATAAGAGCGGTAGTTGATATCGCCAAAGGTGCCATCGAAGGCCAAAGATGGCTCTATGGCACAAAGGAGTATTGTGCAGTAGTAACGCTGGACGTTAAAAACGCATTTAATTCTGCGGACTGGTCGTTTATTAGAAGGTCACTTACCAGGATGGATACGCCATATTACTTGCTACGGATAGTGACGAACTACTTCAACAACAGGAAGCTGAGGTACAATGCCGATCAAGGGGTAAAATACTATAACGTTACTGCGGGAGTTCCACAGGGATCGGTTTTAGGGCCACTATTGTGGAACATCATGTACGACGGAGTCCTATGATTAACACTACCTGGGGGAGTAACGATAATTGGATTCGCCGACGACATTGCAGTCGTGACAGTAGCTAAACAGATCCATGCAGTAGAACCAGCTACAAATGAAGCAATTGCCCGGATAAAAGATTGGCTATTATCCGCCGGACTAGAACTAGCTGACCATAAAACAGAAGCTGTTCTTATAACCAGCCGGAAACCGTCGAATTGCCAATTTTCAGGTTGGTAACCAAACCATCAGGGCGAAAGAGGCGGTTTAATACCTTGGAGTAATGCTGGACAACAAGCTACTGTTTAAAACGCTTGTTGATTTTGTTACCAAAAAATCATCGCTAATGCAGGGAGCTCTCTCGCGTACCATGCCTAACATCGGTGGATCTGGATACGCTAGAAGGATTCTACTCTCTAGAGTTATCACCTCAGTTCTGTTATATGCCACCCCAGTCTGGGCGGAGGCACTGAGACTAAAAGGAGGCTATCGTCAACATACAGACTCTGTGCGCTACGGACAATCAGCGGCTTTCGAACCATCTCTGACGAAGCTGCATTTGTCATAGCTGGAATGGTCCCAGCGATATTCTCGCAGATGAAATGCTGAGGATATATAACAGAAGAGCATTGAGTCATCACGACGCCAAGGTGATACAAATTGAAGAAAGGGCAGCGTCAGCAGCTATGTGGCAAGCTCGTTGGGCTAATACAACAAAAGGCAGATGGACATATAAACTTATACCCACAATCCAAGACTGGATAAGTCGAAAGCATGGAGACTGCAACTATCATCTAACGCAGTTCCTGTCTGGCCACGGTGGCTACCGCAAATATCTACACCGATTTGGACACGATAACTCACCATCCTGCCCGGAATGCCCACGTGAAGATGAAGATACGGAGCACGCAGTGTTTTACTGCACACGTTTCACGGCATGAAGAATTACTCTGCCAAGTCCGTCATTACTCCTCGACCATATGTTACGGTCGGAAGAGAATTGGATGGCAAGATGTTCCTTCGTAACAACTCTACAAAAAGAGCTGCGGAGAATAGAAAAGCTAAGAAGAGCAGCTGAAGCAGCGGAAGAAGCTGACACAAGAAGCATAGCATAAATTGCTAACCAGCCCCGCGAAGTAATACCTAACGGCAGTCCCGCGGGGAGAGTGGTTGAAGTGTGTAGGGTGTGTTTAGTACGAAGGCGTATTCCTGGCATCGATTACTCAGGTTTTCCAATCGTGCATGCTAGTAGCACTCGGGCTATTAGTATCTATGAAGATTACACATCCATGGCGCTATCCAAAAAAAAAAGGCGTCGGCTTTGTTTGATGACCAAACACGATAAGACCGTCTGATCTGCACATGCTTAGGATGTCTTCACCAGGAAGGTTTCTGGCCCAGTCCTCCATGACAGTCTTCATAGCCTTCGTTTGGCTTCCCGACATGTCCATTCAAATCTCCCCCAAACAAACGGAAACTCTTCATTTGGGATGTTTGTGAAAATCTAGCCAAAATGCATATTTTTCCCTATGATTGCACCCACTAAGAGGAGTGCATGAACTGACAACATTCCACACCTCTCCTTCCAGCAGATAATGCTGATACACCCCTTATGGACTAAAACGCCTCAGATATTCACTAGGGATTAGGTCCTTGCATTTAGTTCTTCATAGAAGAAAGCCTTCAAGAGAACTTTATTCAAATTTTGCCTTTACCGAGAATAAATGTTTAGTCTGTCCTTGTATAGATAATGTCCCTTCTTTTGGCAGTACAAGCATTCTAGTAGATATATGGACATGAGTGGACAGAACTGACCCCAACTTAATCTATTATTTTCTCATTTCGAAGAAGCGAAGTCAACATGAGCCCAAGAACATGACCACATTGCTATTGAAACCCAAACAAAGGACACTCCAAATCCCAGTTTAGAATTCCTCAGCATATGGGATCAACCAACATGCGCGCCCCCTATAAAGTAAAGGGTTTCTTTCCTATCAATACGTATGAGTATAAGACCATTTTATTGAATTTTATTGCTCTTTAGTGCCACCATAATAATATAATCCTTTCAAAGTCCCCCTAATCA
Source organism: Brachypalpus laphriformis (assembly GCA_945910035.1). Classification (NCBI taxonomy): domain Eukaryota; kingdom Metazoa; phylum Arthropoda; class Insecta; order Diptera; family Syrphidae; genus Brachypalpus; species Brachypalpus laphriformis. The sequence continues at coordinate 9,924,188 of OX246755.1, read as the reverse complement.
CGACCTTCTCTCTCTCTCACAGCAAACAAGACGCACGCACAGCGCGCATGCGTAACATTTTATAATGGTATCAATTCTGGGAATGTGCTATGATTCCCTTTTTGAGGATAATGTGGTTTTAAATATGCACTCACACCGAGCAGAGGCGCACGCATGCCACTCTGACTAGCGATTTACACACATCGCTGCGTGCATTGTAATGCGTTGAAGGGGTTATGTGCCAAACCGACTCGTATATTATTGCTTCTGAAGATCCTGGCAGATGGTCAGTTGCTGTGAAGTACGACATTGTGGTTGGTTGGTGTGAGCCCCTATATGATGAAGGTAATCTAAGAGGTTTTACTCTCTACACTGCCAGTTTGGTCGGTTCACTTATCAAAAATCAACAACTCTATCCGTAAGACACAGGGCGCAGTTGGATTGGAACAAAAATAAGAATAAACCTGGAACAAAGGGGCGCCTGTGGTTGTTGAACCAGATCCTTATCAACAGCTTAAACAATTGCGTTTCGTGTATTTCATGGAACCCAGACCGTTGGTGTATATGCAAACACATAATGCCGGAAACACATGTGCAGAAGTTCTGCAGCACTGCGTGCAGATCTACAGGTGAAGCACATTTGCAGGCATTGAATCACAATGGCTACTGACATTCGCTGACTACAGCCGAAGTGATTTTGTTCTTGTGTCTGTTTCACTTGGTGTAAATTTTCATTCCATTACATTTTTTTGCGATTTGGTAGCATTGACTCATACAGCGAATCTAGAAATAAAGGCATCATGCAGATCTGCGCTACATGCTGCAAACACATGTGGCATTGTCCATTTAACTACTTGTAATCCAATTTCGTAGAACTATGCACATGTGTTTCGGGCATAACAGCGCAAATGCCACACCTGTCATTACATTCTAAGGGAAACCAACTCGATTCTAAGAATTAGAGTGACGACTGCAAATTTCAAACAAGAGTCGGACAGTTGAGATACTGTTTGTGGTTGATAAACAAAGTCTGATTTATGCTCTGTTTGGAATAGGTTTTCCTTTCATGTGGTCTATGAAAAAGATCAACATGTCATGGTCTTGTTTAGAAGGTCAGGTGTTTTGTTTAGGGTGTGTACTACATGTGTGGTAACGAGTCACTTTTTAGAGTGTAAAACTATTTGTACTGTCAACGTATCAACACGCTTGAATACAAATTTCTGCTGGAACGTAGTGCTAGAGTATACCTACCTGTATATCATATCCCAGTGCTGCGCAAAAGCTTCCAGTATTTATTTTTAAATAATTTGCGTGCGCCGAAAGGATTATTAATACCCAATACTAATGTTCAGGGCACAGGCGGATCGGAAAAGGGGAGAGGAGCGAAGGTGATTCTTTTTTTTTGTGCCAAGGGGTGTGGTAATCTTACAAAGATACTAGTAGCCCGGGCTGCTAGCATGCACGATTCGCAAGCCCGAATAATCGATGCCAGGAATGGCCTACGTACTAATCCGCACCCTGCACACTTCTACCACCCTCCCCACGGGACTGCCGTAAGCTATAACTTCGCTGGGCTGGTTAGCAACTGCTATGCTTCTTGTATTATCTGCTCTCCTGGCTCTCTCAATTATTTGGAGCTCTTTTTGCACATTCGTTATGAGTGTACAAATTTCCAGCCTCTTCTCTGACCTCTGACCGCAGCATTTGGTCTATAAGGAATGGTGGGCTTGGCAGGTTATTTCTTCATTCCGTGTGCGATTGCAATGGAATATTGCGTGCTCTGTATCGTCCTCCTAGTCTGGACAATGTGGACAGCGAGGTGATTTCTTCTTCTTCCTTTTATCAGCGAGGCTATGATCCAAAAACAAGGGATCACAGCCCTCCCACTTCACCGCATTTCTACTGATCCGCCTGTGGGGTTCGCCTATTTGACCTCAGAAAATATCGGCAGGCCTGCCGATTTTGGATCACTCGGTTACTGAGGCCAATGAAATGCCGATGTCGTCGCATTTGTCTGATCCAGGCGTTTATAGGCCTGCCTTTCCTACATCGCGATGTCTTTGGAACGTGCATAGATATTGCCTTTTTAACGGGGTTCAAATGATCTCTTCCTTGAATGTGGCAATACCAACTGAGCCGGTCGCGCTCTATTTTTTGTACGTTGGTTTCCTTGACGTGAAAGCTTCCACGAATCTTCGAACTTCTTATTTGATCAAGCTTGGTCACTCCTGCTGTCATGCGAAGCATCTTGATCTCAGCTGCCGTTAATTTACTCTCATACTTTTTGTACATCGTCCAACATTGTGAACCGTATGTGAGCGCTGGACGTACAACTGCGGTGTAGAGCCTTCCTTTCAACTTAGGGGACATTTTTCTGTCACAGAAGACAGCGGAATTTTCTCGCCACTTCATCCACCCTACGCTTACACGATGATTGATGTCGTCATCACAAGTTGCTTTGCTATTGATTATAGATCCCAGATATTTGAACTTTTCGCACTTGGGAAGCACTGTTCCATTCAAATAAATGTCTGGAATAGGCCTGAGTGGATCAGAGAACGGGCAGCACAAGTACTCTGTCTTTTTTGAACTATTGCGATACCCATTTCCCTCCAAAACGTCCACCCACATATCAAGTGCTCGTTGCAGGGATGTAAGATCCTCACTTATGATGGCTCCATCGTCAGCAAAGAATAACTGATGTACCTTGGGGTCCATCACTTTACCTTCAAGGAGATAATCAAGGACTGTAATAAAGAGCAAAGGACTTAAAACGCTTCCCTGGTGCACCCCGACTTTGATTGGGAACTCTTCGGTTACTCCAGCGGGGCATCTTACTCTTGTCTTTGCTCCTTCGTACATGTCCATGATCATCTGTACATAGGTTTCTGGAAACCCTCGATGTCTTAGCGCCACCCATATCAGATCTCGTGGTTGTCTGTCGAATGCCTTTTCAAAGTCAACCAATACAATATGCAAATCCCTTAAGGAATCACGATGTTTTTTCCTTATGATCCTTATACTTTGGATTGCATCTGTGGTTGATTTACCCGCGACAAACCCGCACTGATCATCAGATAGCCGTATTATTTTTCGCAGTCGGCCACTTAATACCTGCTCAACGATCTTCATGGTGTGTGACATCAGCTTGATCGAACGGTAGTTATCACAGTTTCGCGTATCACCCTTCCCTTTGTATACAGGGAGGAGGTAACTTTCCTAACTGAGTTATCATGTCCAAATCTGTGTAAATATTTGCGATAGCCGCCGTGACCCTATAGGAACTGCGTAAGGTGGCAGTTGCAGTCCCCATACACTGCAGTCCCCATACACTCGTGGGGATCAGCTTGTAGGTCCATCTACCTTTTCTACTGTTATCCCACCTGGCTTGCCACATAGCTACTGATGTCGCCGTCTCCTCCTCCTTTATCCTCTTGACAATATCTCCTTTCGTAGATCCTTACCATCTCATTTGCGAGGAGGTCGATGGGGATCATTCCGGCAATGACACAGCTGCCTCGTCCGATATTGTTCGGAAACCGGTGATTGTTCTTATCGCGCATAGTCTGTAGGTTGACGATAGTTTTTTCCGTGTTTCTATCGTCGCTAGCACCGCCACCCAAACCGGTGTAGCATATAGAAGAACCGAGCTAACTACTCTGGATAGTAGAATCTGTCTAGCATATCCAGGTCAACCGATATTTGGCAGTATTCGAGAAAGGGCTGCCTGCAGTAGTGAAGCCTTCTTGCTCGAGTATTCCATGTGCGTTTTGAGCATTAACCTCTAGTCGATGATATACTCGGTCTAGAGTACTTCCTTCAGTTCAACTGCTGCTATGAACTGGAGTATCTTGAGTGGATCCAGCGAAGGTTCTTCGAACCCGAAGTGGATCTTCTGATAGGATGTATACACCTAAGTGATTTCTTCTTTTGTGGATCAGTGTTCCCTTCAAACTGATAAGACTATTAACTAACTTACCGTCCAAGCAGTAGTGATTGAAGCGAAATGACTCCATATGTACAGCAAACAAACGACAAAGTCTACTACCAGCTATACTATAAACCATAGCCGTTCAAATTCCTCAACCACCTACTTGCAACTGACAACAACTTCTTAAAGCAACGACCAAACGTCTGAAAGGTAGCCACATCACATTAGAACTTTAAAATTGCCAACCACGTTGTGCTGGGCGAAACCGAATCTTTATTCAACAAACACTGCTGACCTATAAAACTACCTCAGATTGCAATGTATCTATTTACCCCATTACATTGATTCGAACAACTTCAACAATAGCAATAACTACAATCGTTATGGCGATGACGATGGTTATAGTTACAAACATCGTAGATACAAAACCGAAATACATCTAAAGAGAAACAGAACCAAAATCACAATCGTTTTCGTTGTTATCTCTTAACTGGACCAAGCTAACTAACAAGCGGAAAAGTGCACTTCGTTCGTTTGGACCGAATTCAATAAAACTAATAATACCAACATAACAGAACTGAACAAAACTGCACTATGCACTAAACAACTAGAACAACAATAACAACAACAATAAGAAATAACAATAATAATCCGCTTCGTAGAATTCCTTCTTCTTCATCGGAAAAGATAGAAATTTCTCTGCTCCTGTTGTTGGGTTACTGCTGCTGCATCATCGTCGTCGTTATTATCATCATCATCATTGTCCTCATCCTCACCGTTTCATCGTCGTATCTTCATCCGGAGTGCAACAAGCACAGATCTAAAGATACGTAGAGTTATATAGAGATTTGTATCTGCTTTCAGGAAGATTGCAAGTTTTCCTTCAATAACGCCCGGTCGATAGGATTTGTCAAAATAGGATTTATAGCAGGTAATGGTGTGGGTGTGGATGGATGAATCATACAGTGGTAACAAGGGGAGCACAGCGGGAATCAGCTATCACAATGAAGTACTTGTGGCAAATTCACAAGAGGACGACTGGCTGAGGGAGACGGGTCACAGGAGAAAGGGGAAGAAAAACTATTTTCTTTTCGTCGAAGGAAAATGTCTTAAGTACTGTTATTGTGAACTATTAAAGCATCCCTGACAGTCTATTTTCCAGTGGAATCTGTGGTTGTGGGAAATTCATTGAATGATGCAGTGGCTTCTGCTGAAATACTTTGGATGATAATTCAAGAGGTTCTCCCGAGATAGAAAAATAGTTCGCTTAACCGAAGAACGTGATTTTGGATCACATGTGATGTGAAGTGCTTAAGGTGGTACATACGTCGTGATTGCATCATGGAAGTACTCAATCTAAAGAGTGGAAGCTTCCAAACTCCGAACAAAGTTAGGCGATGTGCTCTTATAAATATTCTTGATGCTGAAAGTGAACTCGCAAGCTGCACTGAACTCATTTTTGGGCGATTTCAGCCGTTTGATGATTCCGTCCAGGGCTCTAATTTCTTCTAACGTGGGTGGCTCTTTCGATGCCGCTTGCCCACATAATCCAGTTTGCCTGCGGCATCAAACTCCGTGCTCTATTCACCACAATCGCAACCATTAAAGACGTGGTCACAGATTTAGAGAAGCTTGGGCCAGGACACGAAAGTTGAGATTATTATTGAGATGCTATCGAGCCTTTAAAAGTACAACTGACTGGCGATCTTTTACCTGAGTTCGTGAACAAGGGCACTCAAGAAGGCGGGAGTGCGTAAGACTTACTTACTTGCTTAGGTGGCGCCACAGTTTGGGTGAACCTGGGCCTCAAACAACAATCCTCTCCATTTAGCTCGGTCTTTAGGTAATTGCCTCCAGTTGCGCATTCCAAGTTGATCGAGGTCCCCTTGAACTTGTGCGCACCACCTACGGCGATGATTCCCTCTACTGCGTCGTCCCTCGGGGGGTAAGATTCGAAAACTCTGCAGTCCGGTGCGCTGATGTCCATCCCCCCCACATGTTCTAGCCTTCTGAAACGTCTAATACACAAATTTTTGACTAGGATGATGTCGATGTACAGCTCGTTTAGTTCATCGTTATAGTCCCCTAAGACCCGTCAACGTAATCTGGACCGAATATTTTACGAAGAATTTTTCTCTCAAAGCGACCAAGGATATCTTCATCGCCTTTCAATAAAGTCCATGCTTCAGCGCCATAAGGCAGGACAGGGGACGTCAGGGTTTTATACAGAGTCTCCTTAGTTGTTCGAGATAGGGCTTTACTGTTGAATTGCCTTATTAGCAAAAAAAAAACAAAACAGCGATTGGCAAGAGTTAGTTATTCTTCGCTTGATTTCTGTACTGGTATCATTGTCAGAGTTAATAGCAGACAACGTCCCTTACTACCTTGAAGTTGAAGAAGAAGGGCAGGGCTTGGTCTTACCTATTTTCCTCTTGTACGTTCTAATCTTTATATTTATCGAGATTGATTCAGAGCAGACATCGAATGAGCTGCTGCTACCAAGCGAATCATCGCCTGATCTAGACCGCTTGCCAAAGTCTTCCACTGGACGGGGGCGCAAGCCGGAACCGAACCACTATTTGCTTTCGTTCCTAGCGCTCGTGTTGTTCTAATACTTCGCCGCCTGTCGCTCCATGTAGATGTAGATGTATATTATTGAGAGGTGCACGTGCACTGCGACCTATAAAAGATCTATTGTTGCCCCCTTACTAAGGCTCTAGCCGATGATATACTCAGTCTAGAGCACTTCCTCCAGTCCAGCTGCTACAGCAAACCTTCAGTGGATCCAGCGAAGGTAAATCCGTTTCTGATAGGAGGTAGGCACCAATGTGATTCCTTTTTTTGTGGATCAGTGCTTCGCATTCCATAAGAGGGTGCGCTGATATTTCTGCGAAGTCCCTGCAGAATCAGCAGTGTCCGTCTCCCTCTATTCCCAGTTTCACAAGGTGCTCCTTAAGTCTGCAGTGACCTGTTAACATGCCCGCCAAAATGCGAAGCCGATTCTTACTAACTCTAAGGCAGGCTTTGCTCTGGTTGTATTTCCCCAGAAGTTCCTTTGCCTGTCTTATTTGGGGGATATCGTCCCAATGTTTGGCCCATTTATTCTCTTCCTCTTTCCTTAAGTCTTCCCTTTTTTTATGGGATCCTATCCCACAAAAGGGCTCTGGTCCAAGGAACGGCGTGTCTGATCCGTTTCTAGCTGGTTCATTAGTTGCTTCGTTTTCCTCTACTCCTACGTGACCTGGTATCCAGTAGAGAGTTACTTTATTTACCTCTCCCAGTGTGTTGATCCTGGTGAGACATTCCCATACCAGTTTGGATCTGATCTCATGCGAGGTCAGTGCTTTAATAGCGGCTTGGCTGTCTGATAGTATCGCGATGTCCTACCCGCCATATTTCCTGTCTAAGATGAATTGCGCGCATCTTTCGATCGCGTGAACTTCTGCTTGAAATATAATGGGGAATATTCCCAGTGATTCTGAGTATCTAGTCCTGGGCCCGTACACTCCTGCCCCAGTACCAGCAGATGTTTTCGATCCGTCTGTGTACCATTTAATTGTGTGTTGTTTGAGTTGGTATTTATCGAATTCGCTGCTGCAATCTCTTTTGTTGCTCAGCTTTGAGTCAAATTTCCTTTCAAAGCACTATTTCTTGACCATATCATCTCTGGGCCAGTCCAGAAGCGGCACTTATTTAGATAGGGTTACTCGCTCTTTATTTGCCATGCATGTTCCTTTCCCGATGCCCTCTTTGCTGATTCTTAAAATGGTCTCCTTGGCGATTCGCTCTACCACTATGTGTAGTGGAGGTATCCCAACGATCACTTCTAGAGCTGCTGTGGGACAGGTTCGCATGGCTCCTGTTATACATGTACAGGCTAGTCTTTGCACTTTGTTGAGGGATGTCCTCGTCGTAGTTAGTCTAGTTCTGTTAACCCATGCAACTGGCCCGTAAGTGATGATGGGTCTTACTATCATCAGGTACATCCATCTCAGTGTGACTGGGCTGCAACCCCAGGTCTTTCCTGAAATGTTCTTGCACACCATAAGTGCTCTGGTGGCTTTGGTTACCACAGTTTCTACATGTTCTCTCCAGAGGAGTTTGCTGTCTAGTGTTAGACCTAGATACTTGACCTGTTTCCGTGGGTCAACTCTGATCCCTTCCAACAGGATGGGTTGCATACGCTTTAGGTGTCTTTTCTTGGTGAAGGGTATCACAGTGGTTTTGGTCGGGTTCACTCTAAACCCTACCGTTTTACACGACTTCTGTGTGATTCGTTGACCCATCTGAATGATTTCGCATTGCGTTTCTTCAAATTTTCCTCTGATATGACTATATCGTCGGCGTACCCCTGGCACGTAATGCCGGCACCTGTCAATTTGTGCAGTAGTTCATCTGCTACTAGACTCCACATCAATGGTGATAATACCCCTCCTTGTGGACAGCCTCTAGTGGTGCTTATTGTGATGGTTTTTTGACCCACCTCTATCTCAGCAGTCCTAGTTCTTAGCATCTCACACATCCAGTTACTTATGGTGTGATTTACTTCTTTTATTTCGAGACCCCTCCTAATTGCTTCATGGGAGGTGTTATCGAAGGCTCGTTCGATATCTAGAAATGCACATACTGCTGTTTCCTTGCTCTGCAGTGTATCCTGAGCCCAACTTGTCAGTTTCGATGGATCTTCCTGCTCTGTAGGCATGTTGATTGTGGTGGAGAGGTATTCTTTCCAGCACAGTCATTCTTAGGTGATTATCTATCACCTTTTCTAGCGTCTTTAACATGAATGGGGTCAAGCTGATGGGTCTAAAAAATGTTGGTGAAGTGGTGTCTCTTTTTCCCACTTTCGGGATGAATATGACCTTTGCCCTTCTCCATATTCTTGGTATATGCCCAAGTGCAACGCTGCTTCTCAATAGTCCCAGGAGGTGTGGCATAATGATTTCCTGGCCTTGTTGTAGTAGGGCAGGGAATATTCCGTCCACTCCCAGTGCTTTGAACGGCTGGAAGGTGTTCAGAGCCCAACTTAGCCTTTGATTCGTGCAGATTTATCTTGCCATCGCCCAGTCCTCTCTCCTGGGCCTTTTATGTCTTCCTAGTACATCTGTGCTGCTGTAGATTGAGCTACCCGGGGAGTGTGTCTCTAATAGTAGAAGGGTCCTCTGCTCTTCATCTTTGGTATATCTGCCATCTTGCTTTTTCAGTGAGCCTGACGCGCCTGCTTTCTCCTTAGCCAGTGCTTTATGTAACCTGGCCGCTGCGGGGGTTGACGCTATGTTCTCACAGAATGCTCGGAAGCTATTTCTTTTAGCTTTTCTGATTTCCAAGTTGTATCTTGTTAATTGCTCGGTGTATGTTTGCCAGTCTCCGTCACGCTTTGCTTTATTAAAGAGCTTGCGCACCTTTGATCTTAGTTCGACTAGCGTTTTGTTCCACCAGGGAGTATCCTTTGGATTTTTCTTACGGCTAATAGGACAGCTGCATTCAAAGGCATCTTTGATCGCCCTGTTAACCACTTCCACGTTGTTTTCCAGTTCTAGGAAATCGCTCCATGAATCTACCTTGTAGGAGTATCCGCAGCAGTCGACAGTTAACCACCCTTCCCCAAGTTGCCAGGAGAAACCTGACTAGGAGGATTACATATTCTCGCCATTTGCACCACAGTGAATCTGTGGTTGATATGATTTCGGTTGATGCACGTCGCCAAGTGGGGAATCATGCACCCTTCAGAGTGATCAACCGATCCTCTAGCGTACTAGGGATGCTTAAGCATTCACAACAATAACAGCTTAATCGGCCTCATTCAATATAATAATATATAAAGGGCGTTCATTGGTCCAATTAATGTATCATTGGAAGACCATCCATTCAGAGATAGATTATCGTCTTCAGCCAGTAGTGTGCTTCGACTTAGACCACGACTGATCAAGTTATGTTGACTATTATCACTAGATCATCCTAATAACCAATAGCCTTGTAGCCTATGTTGCTTACCCTTTGTAAGAGATTGTTTTTGCTTTTTATGAGTACACTGGCTTTGTCCAGAATCACTGATTCGTTCTATATATCTCCACCGGGGTGCTCTTACTAACTCTTCTTCCCGAATTTTGTTTTATGTAGCTATACTCTCTTTCTGAAAAGGAAGTCCATCAGGACGCAATTGGAAAAGAGAATACAGAAGAAATAATTGGAAATCAGGATACACGTAGTTTGTCCAAATTATTCGTCGCCTATTTCAAAGGGATAGTTCATGAATGCTCCCATTTGTGTACAAATTAATCATGAAAATCCCTAGTTAATGTCACCACGTTCACGCGCCATAAAGTCTTACCGTCAACACAATCAGTACATATAGCTCGCAGCCAGAAATCTTTCCACTCGATTTCTCAGAACAAAAATAAAAAAAATAAAGAAACACACAAACTAAAATGAACTGAATGCAAACAAAATACCGGCGCCGCCGCCATAATTCATAATCATTTCACCGCTGTTGGTTGATTTCCTGTACCTATGTGTGTGCACAGCTTATTCACCTGAGGGCGCCGAGATTTGCACACCGCATCATCCTAAATTTACCGTGAAATTACTCACGCACACACCAACACCCTCCAGTCGTACCATCTTGGATGTGTCAACGAAACGACCGTGGTTGGTGTGCTAGTAGGTGCGTTATGATGCTGTTTGCCTAGGACCTTGAAACATTCCATCCATTCATCCACATCTCGGGCTTCGGTTTCCATGAGAAAGCAATCAAAAACGGTCCATATACCCGCCACAAGCGCCACCACCATATACAACACTGATTTCAGAAGGTTGACAAACAAGCAAACAGGATGTTCCACATAAATAGTACCTCATTTGCCAAGAGGCCTTATGCGAGCGCCCTATGCTCTACAATAGAGTTTATATTTGTTATTTACCTGAGTGTCTGTTGTTTGCCTCTTTTATCGGGAGCAAACAAATCCCCAAAAAAGCAAAAGAGAGAAACCACTTATGGTCGCGCGGCTGATCCGTTTCATCTCAACGTGACACTCCGTCTGCCACTGGTGTAAGTTTTACTTCGGCAGGCAGGTGTACATCTGAAGAATGTTCTTCCTGTAACCATGACCCCCGCAGGAGAAATTCATTTGTATTCCCAATAACACTAGTATTCGTCGAAAATTGTGTCATCAAGTCAAGGTCCTTTCAATAGGAAAGAGGTAGATACAACCGCCCATCCCGCCCACCCAAATCCATCGCTCGTTGTTATGATTTACCCTCATCCGACTCGCTGTACTGTGTATCTGTACAAGTGTACTCTTCCATGCGAAGCGATTGTATCTCGCTCAAAGCTGTGCTGTGTGTATCCTCTGCTCCTCCATTGTCATGTATCGAGGGCATAGCACACACACACACAGCACAGAGTAATCTGAATGGAAAATGGAGCGTGATCGATAATTTGTCGATATCGCATTATAATGCGACGAGATTATTACTACTTGTGGACAGGTTGCCTGTTGTTGTGCACCGCATTATACCAGTAATAGGCGATATATACATCCCATCCACGCGAGATATGATGATGATAACGTTGGGTATGCTAGCTAGCAGCTGGTCTAACGGATTATATTGCAAGGAAGTGGAGTCACCATCTGGTTAAGTAGTATCTTGGAGATGATTTGTGGTGATAAATCAGTCATAGATTGAGAGAGGATATACACTTGTCAGAAATACAACCCTGAATTCCTGGAAAGTGTCTTTCCCTAGTCTACATCCTTCCGAAGACACATTCAAATTTAACCTCTTCTTCGCCTTAACCTGACCCGACATCCAAAAACGTATCAGGAAAATCAAATTTAAAGACTCTTGTACATCCTGTCATTAGCATGAGTTCCTTATTTTGAGTCAGTAAGCCGACCCCACCTCAAACGTTACAGCAGCACACGCACGCGAATTTGATGGTGCTACTTCACATCTGTAATCACAACCATAACAACCAATTTTCGGTGTGTGTCACCCGAATATCACTTCCACTGAGTGAGCTTCCTAGTTATCCTTATTATCGTCAGAGTTCTTCTTTTTTTTTTCTTTCTTTCATGTATACCCGCTTTATCTTTTGGGAAAGATGCGTAATGAAATCAGCAAGGAAATGTGCTAAAAGTACTGAAATTTGCGTAAATAGGTTATTATCCTTGTCAAAGGATGTGAGCGTTTTTTGGTATCTTTTCACATTCTTTCCATCTAACATTTCAATAAGCAAATCAAAAAGGAAATATAATTGTGTTGAGAATGAAAGCATTCTTCTTTCTCTGCATTTTTTGGGAAAGGGATGGAAATTCCTTTGATATTTGATATCCTTTCCAATTATTAGATTTACTGAAACGAATATTTGAGTTTCGTATATTTAGGAAAAGTTCATGCGTATTTTGGGGATTTAAGGAGTTCAAATGTCAAAAAACGTGTCAATTGATTTTTGGAGTAGTGAGGGAATTTCATTCTAAATTATTTCGAAAGATATTGGTCGGCTTAAGATAACATATAGATAAAAATAACAAAGCTGCGGATGTCAATGTACTCGAACCAAGTAGCTTGGTAAAAGAGTATAGGATGCATTCTGAAAAATAAGTTTGTCTCGACAAATTGCACACAAATTTGAGTCCTACGAATAAACTATGATGAGCGTAAATGAATCAAGGCTAAGATTGCAGCGGCCTCAGTAGTAGAGAATCCCGAGCTAGAAGCCCGATATTGCGTGAAAAAGAAGGAAGTGCAGAGTAGTGTTAGATTGTACAAATGTCAGTACATCGACTCACTTGCTTCAAGGGCTGAAGAAGCAGCAAGCATGTGTGACAGTAGTACTGTGTATAACATCATCAAGGAGCTCATTGGTGGTCGTAACTTCAAAAAAGGTATAGTGAAGAGTTTAGATGGTAACCTTGTGATTTCGGATGAGGATGAGCTCACTAGAAGGAGAGATCATTTCTCTACAGTCCTTTTTTTTTTTTTTTTTTTTTTTTAACTTTTAACTACTTAGACGATGGTGATATGATCTCGAACCCTAATGAGTCCTCCGAAGCAACAAATTCCCGAATTCGCATCGGACCCCTCAGTTAAACCGAAAGAACAGCAGCAATCTTGTCCCTCAAGAAAATAGCGTGAGTATTGACGGTATCTCTGCCAAACTATTCCAAGCGGCGCAGAGCACATCGACTGAACTGCTATATCCGCTCATACGAAGAGCGTGGGAAAGTGAACAATTCCCCTTGGAGTGGAAAAGAGGGATGATAGGCAAGCTTCTGAAAAAGGAAAATCTGATGGATTGTGGAAACTGGAGTGGTATACCTAAGCGTTCTTCTCGCTGCAGTTAAGATAATAGCTAGAATCGTATTAGAACACATTACATACTTACGTAGGTGGTGCTACAATTCGGGGTGAACCTGGGATTCACCCAACAAATCCCTCAATTTAGCTCGGTCTTTAGGTAATCGCCTCCAGTTGCGCACTCCAAGTTCAGTGAAGCAATGGTCGAGGTCCCCTTCAACATGTGCGCGCCACCTACCGCGAGGAGGTCCTCTACTGCGTCGTCCCTCCGGGTTTGATTCGAAGACTCTGCGGGCCGGAGCGTTGGTGTCCATTCGCTCTACATGTCCTATCCATCTCAGACGTCCAATACGCAGTTTGTTGAATAGGTCGATGTCACTGTAGAGCTCGTATAGTTCGTGATTGAATCTTCTCCTCCAAAACCCGTCAACGCAAACGGGACCGAATATCTTAAGAAGAATTTTTCTTTCGAAGCGACCAAGGATATCTTCATCCTCTTTTAATAAAGTCCATGTTTCAGCGCCGTGAAGGAAGACTGGGATGATCAGAGTTTTATACAGAGTCTCCTTAGTTGTTTGAGATAAGGCTTTACTGTTGGATTGCCTTATAAGCCTAAAAAACAGCGATTGGCAAGAGTTATTCTTCGCTTAATTTCTGCGCTGATGTTGTTCTCAGAGTTTATAGCAGAGCCAAGGTAGACAAAGTCCCTTACTACCTCGAAGTTATAGCTGCCCACTGTGACGTTCTGTTCAATTCGTCGGTGTTGGTTGTCCCTTCTTGCTGACAGCATATGGTATACTTCGTTTTGCTCTCGTTTATCGCTAACCCGTTTTGCCGGCTTCTGCATCAATGCGTGCAAACGCACCGGTGACAGCGCGCTGAGTTCTTCCAATAATGTTAATATCGTCGGCATATGCAAGCAGTTGTACAGACTTGTGATAAATTGTGCCTCCGGTGTTGGCTTGCGAGTTCCACACAATCCGTTCAAGTACAGTTTTAAAGAATTCACATTACAGCGCGTCACCTTGCCTAAAACCTTTTTTGACATCAAAGGTCATTACCGACCTTGATGGAGCAGCGAGTGTTCTCCATCGTCATCCTGCACAGACGTACAAGTTTGGCAATGATATCAAAATTAGACATGGCTCTATAAAGCTCTTCTCTATAGATGCTGTCATAGGCGGCCTTGAAATCGATAAAGAGATGGTGAAAATCGATTTGGACTTCTTGAGTTTTCTCCAGGATCTGCGGAAGTGTGAAGATTTGATCGATGGTAGACATGGACTCCTGAACACATTAAGGAACATGTAGATTCAAATCTCGACATTGAACAAGCAGACTTTCGTGCTGAATCCTCCTGCATCGAGTATAGGTCTCCCCTACATCTACTGTTCATCGACTTCGAGAAGGCTTTCGACCTGGCCTCGCACAGGAGAGGCATCCCAGAAAAACTCATAGCTATTATCAAGGCTACATACCAGGAAAGTAAGCGTCACGTCTTACACAATGGTAAGAATTTTGAAGTCCAATGTGGAGTATGCCAGTGATGCATACAGTCACCACTATTGCTCTTCGTGATTGTCAGGGATGAACTTCGTGCAGCATTGACGGATGGTAACAATGGAATTCGATGGACTATGACAACTTATCTTAACGATGTTTGCCTACTTTCACATCGGATAATGGACCTTCATCTGATATCCCAAAATCTAGAGACCGAGGCAAACAAAGTAGGGCTTAAGATAAACACATCCAAAACAAAAGCCCTAAGGCCTTCTAACACCCGCGCTCATTTCAACATTGCCGGACAGGTAGTCGAGAAAGTAGACAGCTTTCTTTACTAAGGAAGTGTGGTCGGCTGACCGCGGTGGCACCGAACTGGATGTATGGAGCAGAACTGGAAATGCTACCCGAAAGTCTGTAGAAGCAATGTTCTCAGCTTAAGAACTAAAACCGCTCCAACGTAGAATCAGTACTGCTGTATAGTTGCAGTACTTGGAAAGTGTATACCACTGACTAGGACTTCTATTACGCCTAGGCGCCATCCTGTATGGCTTCTGCCAATATGTGACTCCTTCTGACGTAGTACTCGGTCGACCCTTTGTTCCACTATTCTGGGTTAATAGGTTCTATTGCATCGCTCAGTTAGCTATTGAACTGTCGCATGTATGACAAATCCACTGTAACCATCGTCGTTGAATGTTTGTGCCAATTGGTTCCTGATCCGTTTTCTGGTACAGATAATTGGTCCAGTTGCCTGGAAGTCTTTATGTTATGCTTCGTAGTAGTAGTAAACTCAATTTTAAGAATCGGTTAAACGTTTGACAGCACATATTACATATCTGAGGGCCTACAAACTGAGCCGTATAGAGGGGTAATGAGCATCGGTTTGCCTTTCAAAACAACATTTGGTATGTATTCCTAACATACAGATCCACGACCCATTTCTCAAACCTGACTAAGATTTAAGAGGCTGCGTCAATGGAGACCATGCTTAAATCCATACCATTAAGCTGTTCATGCATCAACAGGAAGGCTTAACGTACACATTTAGCCTTACACTACGATGGCAGGCGAAAACAAGCAGATAAAAGCCAATTGCATTGAAAAGGATGAGCGAACAGCTAGTGTGGAAGTTTTCATTAAATAAAATACACATTTATTCTAAAATTAATATAAATCTCTCAGATTAATGAATTGCTGTTCTATGGCAATTATGAATAAAATACAATATTGTTCATGTGACCACCACGGCTTCTGTTGCAAGCGACCATCCAAAGGTCAAAATTATTGATGACTTTTGAAGAATAAGTGGGTCAATGGCGCAATTTCAGTTTGGATGTTATGTTTGAGATCCTGACTTGCGACGTCGTAGATGGTGAAAAGGCTTCAATTGTTGTGTAGTTTTGATTTTATAGACGTGCAAATGAAGATCAAGTTTTAAGATTCGCCGTAAAGGGCCATACGTGAGGCCTAATTATTGACTTCGGCGACGAATTGAGGCTCCTGGCTGGTTTTGAACACTTTCGCTCGCAGTGGTGATGTTTAGGCGTGTACGTGCTGGCCGAGCATGCTGATATAGAGTTTAACCCGGTACCGAACCAGTTTCTTCTAAACGCTTCACCATTGCATGAATTCCGGACTCACTAGGGCGATTATGTTGACCGAAAAATTCATGAATTTTACGAAATGTTACTTTTACAGATCGCCCATTTTCGTAATAAGATTGAATAAAAGAAATGTAATAATGTGTGGTAAATGACCCCATGGCTGAAATTGCCGAAGATTGTACTTGACATCAGTCACAAAAACTAATCACATTGAATTCAGTAAATGACAGTACTTGACAACCAATATCCACACAATCTGTTGGCTCACCCTTTACTGTTCGGAATAGGAAGAATCAATCACGTCAATCACTATTTCTTTGGGCTAGGAAGTCTTTTAGGCAGCTTAGGCAGCTAACTAATGACTGAGCCGTCTGGAGAGGCTTGTTGGTTGATGCCCAGGTCCACTCCGGACTGTAGCGCCATCTGAGTGAGTAAGTAACTTAACTAAATTATTTGTGTTGATAAGAGGCATTGGCAGTTTACTGCGAAATACTAAGAACTGATAGTTCTCTTAAAATTATCAAGGACTGCAATGTATCAAAACCAGTATCAAAGCTAGAAAAGTGTTCAAATTATATCACCAAAAAGACCGTCAGTGTGCAAACTGATAATGGCAGACAGGAATACATACTTCAAATTGAAAGCACATCCATTCAGGCAGAGGATCTTAATTTAAGTTCAAGTACTTATGTTTTATCGACGACTCGAAGGTCTGTTTTAACGAAAAGCTCAAGAAGAGAACGGAACGGAAGGGCACGCCTACTTCAAAGAATCCAGCGGCCTATTTTATACAATCAGGCCTAAAATGGGACGCTTGAGTCCACAGAAGAAGCGCACAAGTTCAAGGGGACCTCGACCAACTTGGAGTGCGCAACTGGAGGCAATTAGCTAAAGACCGAGCTAAATGGAGAGGCTTGTTGGTTGAGGCCCAGGTTCACCCCGAAGTTTGGCGCCACCTAAGTAAGTAAGTAAGGTCTACAGCTAGATTCCTAATTGTGTCTCACGTATACGAGGCGTCAGACCGTTTTGTGGGCTTTTCAGTCTGCGTCATCATTTTCATCCACAGGCTGTACCTTTGACCTTGTGTGTTTGATCGTATTCGTATACCAACTACTCATGTAGCTATGGTTCTAGGTCCTTCTGCAGTCCCCTTACCCATTTTAATGATTCTCTAGGCGTGCACTACAAACTTCAAGCCTGTTTCAGTTTCTCTTTATGACCAGGATGATATTTTTATATACCTCTTGGTACGGTGTGGTCGGAATTCATCTACTACTCATCATGAACCTAACAATATTTCTCTGATGCTGATTTAAGACCTTAGTACACTTTCCGATCGTACTATTCTAATATGTTTTTGAAAATACTGTAGGAGGACTATGAAGGTGCACCAACTAGTCCCCAATCCCAGCATCATTTACAAATGTTCCCTTCCGTTTGCGATAGCATTATCCAAACAACATTGTTACATAACAAAACACAACAAAATGCCTGCAACAACCTGTTGTCGGTCGTTGTTAGTGGTGGCTGGTGGCTGCAGCGTCGACCGTGCTGATCTCATTTCGCTTTCCTCCGTGGTAGGTACCTATCTACCTCAAACTGATTCTGTGACCTATTAAATTCAACATCGATTCAATGGGGCTTAGTCGGTGTGTTGTGCAACCTTTGCGCACTGTCGCCGAAATCCATTCGTTGGAGAGCTGTTATAGCCGGTGCTAGACCGAAAAATGCCAATTGCCTAATGATGTATTAAGGTACACCGCCACCACACCGGTTAGTTGAGGTGCAACCAGACGTACTAGCTACTTTTTCTCACTGCCATTAACTAAAATCACGATTTCAAAAACGACGTCGACTATTTTGTATCGTTTTGGTTGTGTGTTGGTGTAAGTTTGAAAAATTTTAGGACAAAAGTGAACCTCCAACGGAATGCCGTCGATTGAATTCTTCGGTGTACGAGGCTTACAATTCGGTTAGTCGGTCGAATGTGCACAACAAGCCATGTATCCCTGAAGTGTTCGCCTGCCAAAGATATTTTCCATGCATGCATTCACGATACCGACAGATACATGGAATCAATGAATGCTGCCAAGCTGCGGGTTGCGATTTATTTTGCTGCTGTACCCTCCTGCAGCACGATTTTGGTGGAAAATATATTTTTATTTTTTTTGACGAAGAAAAAACTTTTACTTTTCCAGTGAGCCGCTAGACCGCCGCGCTTTGACAGTCGCTTGGACAGTATTTTCGATTTTTTTAGTCAAAAAAAAAGTTCAGTTTGGTTCATGCTAGTTAGAGTCGTGTTGCATAATAAGTTTCGATTTTTTGTTGGACTTCCTTGATTTGCATGCATTTTGAAAGGTGCAACATGTTGAGCGAATGAAGCTGTACAGAGTTAATGGGAATACCTGGCATTGTTAGGGATACAAAAAGACACGAGGAATACCGAGAAATATTGATATGGTGTGACTTGGGCCTTGAGAGGATGGGGAAAATAATCCAGCCAACAATAAGGGCTCGGACTTGGAGCAGTTATGTGGATGTTGGACTTTAGTTTGAGATCAGTAGGATTTGCCTCTCAGCTAGATACTTGTATTCTTGGAGAGAGCGCCACAATAGACAAATATAATTTTGAGGTAGTGAAGGACTTTGTCTAATTAGGCTCTATAGTGAGCTCCGCAAATGGAACCAGTGGGGAGATCAAAGAAGAATTACTCTTGCCAATCACTGTTTTTATTCGCTAAGAAGGCAATTGAGTAACAAAGCCCTATCTCGAACTACTAAGTTACCTCTGTATAAGACACTAATCATCCCAGCCCTGCTGTATAGCGCAGAGTCATGGACTTTGTCAAAATCGAATGAGCATTCCCTCCGTTACTTTAGGAGAAAAGTTCTTTGGTCCCGTCTGCATAGACGGCAGTTGGAAAGAAAGGTATAATGCCGAACTATACGGCCTATACAAGGGCATTGACTTAGCCAGAAAAGTTGCATATAGAGACTAAGATGGCTGGGTCATGTAGAGCGGATGGAGCCCAACGTTCCAACCAAAAAAGCCTTCGAATCCACTCCGGATGGACGGCGCAGTAGAGGACAACCTCGCGGTAGGTGGCACAAACAAGTGGAGGGGACCTCAACCAACTTGGTGTGGGCAACTGGAGGCAGCTGGCTCGTAACCGGGCTGGCTGGAGAGGTTTGTTGGTTGAGGCCCAGGTCCACCCCGGACTCTAGCGCCACCTAAGCAAGTAAGTAAGGTACTTATATTCCTTCTTCTTTTTTAAAGAAGGTCGTAGGTGGTTCTAACTAATCGAACTTATTGTGAATGATTTCCACAGGAGTGGAAGAGAGAGATGGATAGCTTATGGAAACTGGAGAGGTATATGTGTCCTGCTGGCGATAGCCAGCTTAATAGGTGAGATGAGCTTGAACAGAATAAAAGAGCATTTAGATTCAACCCTCGATGTCGATAAGATAAGCCTTAACGCCAGATACCATTGCAAGTACAGGTTCCCAATCCACCAACTGTTCAGCTTGAATCGAGATTTTTTTTTTTATGAAAAGGAAACTCAAATCACAGAGCACTCAGACTCTCCGGTCCGTTGTACTACCAGGCAGGAACCTTTCTTTGATACAGTGGTTGGAAAAACTTCGATGCAATTCGTTTTCTTTTATACTTGGGTGGCTGATGACTGCTGATCAGCCCGCTGTTCGGGGTTAGCGAGCAAACACACTATACACAGCACCATTGCCACCCTCTTGAATCGAGATACTATCTTATAAATTGCTCGCAGTCAATGAATTATGAATATACCTCCTAAAATGTTTTAGACAGTGCAATCCTCGGAAAGAATAGATAGAGAGAGAGTGGTGTAGTGATTTGAAACTCAGATGTTATGTTTTAGAAAATCTCCAGGGGTGGTGTCCAGGTAACTGGAGAGGTTTGTTTTGTTATTTTGTCTTTTATTCTGATTCACAGTATATTTTCCCGACAACCTGATGTAGTATACCACCCAACAAAGCGAACAATTTTTCCAGCCATATGACCAACCTGCCGCCAGTTTTATCCCTTCGCAATATTCTTGGCATAAGCTTTCGCAATTGATCGCTGTTGCTCTTTATGTGGCTAGCCTTGCATAGGAAAGGCATCTCAGAAAAAACTCCTAACTCATATACACATATGTACATATAGAGAGGGTAAATGTCATGCCTTGCACAGTTGCAAAGTGTCGGGGGACTTTAAAGTCCAACACGGAGTACGACAGCATGATTTCGACGGTATTGGTCTCATTGATCATCGGCAATGGACTTTCGGCACAACGAAAGAAGCTGACTATGTTTGCCTATATCCTGCATCTAATGATTCACAATCTGGAAGTCGAGACACATAAAGTGGGGCTAACGATAAATGCATTAAAACAAAGGCCCTGAACCCCTTAAGCTACCATGCTCCAATCAACATTTCTGGGCAGTCGGTCGAGAAAGTTCGTTCACACTGAACTGGACTATTCTATGCTTTGGCGACATTATCAAAAGATTCGTTTCGTTCGTCGTCCATTTCATAGTGTCCACAGCCTGATTATTTGAGCGGCCAATTTCACTTAACATAGTTGGTCTTACAATGAGAAGTGAAAGCCCTGGATACAGTGATATCAGGTGAAAGTGGTCATATAGTGGCGATTTGAAGCGCCATTCATCATCCAGATCCATTGATCACTGCCGTACCAGTATTACCAACAAGTGAAGATCTTCAAAAGACAATGAACACGCCTCCCCATCTCACATAAAACTGATTACCACTTGCGAGAGAAGAAAAACGTTTTGTACTTATCGAAGATATGTGTATCTGTTGCATTACCATCGCTGGAGAGGTGCCTCTGGAATAAATCGTGCGCATATTACGTGCAAAACCTCTAAGCGCGGCTATCACTTTCATTCGAGAGCCTGCATTCGATGTTCCCTGTGCTAACCGCTCGACATTATGATTAACATATCACGTTTATTGAATGCAATTGCAGAACACCACCCCCCTCTCTGCACGGGTAAGAGTGGTGGATGAACAACAATGATGATGATGGTAATAATGCTCTTCACACGCTTCAACTAGGTGTCAATAAGTTAGAGGATCTGTAAGGCGCCTCAGTTGCTGTCAGATGATGGCGACACGGAAAAGGCCGAGCGCGGCTTCAAATTAACAAAACGTGGATCACGTCGTGATCATGCCAGAATCATCCAGAGGTAGACAGACAAACACACGAGAAGTCAATCGCTGTGACATGCCACAGGACGTCAAGTTATGGCAGCTGCTCCAGGCTGCTTTGGGGATTTTTCTCATTCAGACGAAATAATTGGAAAAATGTTATTGACGTGTAAATGCAATAAAGTGATCGTGTCCTCGTCGTTTTCATGGGGCCGTGTAGGGTATGGTGTAATGTAAGTGGCATGCATGTCTCTCGAGCACTTGTTTTTGGAATAGTTTCGATTATTTTGGCGGAATTTTATGGCCATGCATGGGAGGAAAGTGAATTTCGATTTCAAATGAATTTCGTAACGCAAAAGCGAAAGAGTTGGGAGTGATTCATAGTTATGGACTTGCAAATTAATGTCCTGCGCTGCCGATATGGGAGAATATGTAAAACAGTGGTGTTCACTTCGAATTGCATCACGTGGAGTTTGCAATAAATATTGATGGCTTCATGACTGTAACTCGTCGAGACTCTTACGTTAAGGGGAGATGTAATGCTGTCATGAATTGAAGCTTAAATAAGTTGTCAGCTTAAGAGCCATTGTCTGCACGACACCTGTCGTTTGAGTTTTTCGGGAGAAATAAAGTTGAACTGCATGGGACTATAGGCAGATGTTTAGGTATAGACTTGCTGATTTCTTATTTTATTTAGATCTTCTGTCAGGACACAGCGGATATGAAGGAAATGAAAAGGCTGACTTTCTAGCCAGAACAGCAGCTGCGTTAAATTTTATGATGCCAAGGCCATTCTGTGGATTACCCGTGAGTACGCCAAAAAGCTGGATTAAAAATTAGTTAAAAGAAAAATAGCATCATTACTGGATGGAAACTGAAGGTAACAGACATGCCAATGTCTTTCTGCCAAATACGTCCACCAAAATAACGAAACAACTCCTACAATTAACTATGGGTCAGAATCGAATAATCACAGGTTTCCTTACAGGCCACTGTCGAGTGAAAAATCATTTCATGGCTATGGGAATAGGTTAGGTTAGGTTGGCTGTCCACACGAGAGTGCAGACACACTTAGACCAGTGAAGGTCCTTTGTGATACCATGAATCAAACCAATTAGGCCACTAACAAAACCAACCGGAGCTTTTGACAAAGCGATGGATGCTCATGATGTCCAAGGACGCCAGATCGCAGAGGTCGTCAAGGAAGGGGGACCCTAGATGGAGCATTCTTTTATGCGACAAGGCTGGACATGCGCATAGGAGGTGAAGGATGGTTTCCTCCTCCTCCTCGTCCCTACAGCTTCTGCAGAAATCGTTGGAGAAGAGACCAAGTCTTTTGGCGTGTTGGCCTATAAGACAGTGTCCAGTGAGAACACCGACAACGCAGCTGATTTGTGTACGCTTTAACTTGATCAGATCGGCACTACGTTTTTGATCCAGCTTAGGCCAGATCTGTCTCGAAATGTGACACGTTGAGCCGTATCCCCATCTGAGGTTGGTCGTGCTAATAGCGTTCGGCTTTAGTAGATACTTACATGTAGCGAGGGGCATACCTAGGGCTTGCCTTTCAGGCAAAATCCTTAGAGTAGTACCCTGTCTGGCGAGGTCGTCAGCCCTGCAGTTACCTGGAATGTCTCTGTGGCCCGGCACCCAGCAAAGGTGAATGTTGAACTGCTCTGTCATCTCCATAAGAGATAGACGACAGTTTAAGGCAGCCTTTGAGGTAAAGGAGAACGATTCCAGGGACTTGATTGCCGCTTGGCTGTCAGTGAAAATGCTAATATCCCTGACAAATAATACATTACATTTCAGACAGGACAGGGCTTCCTTAATCGCCATGATTTCCGCCTGGAAAACGCTACAATGATCAGGGAGGCGGAACGAGATGCTCATATTGAGTTTTTCGGAGAAAACACCACAACCCACCCCACCCTCCGTCTTAGATCCATCTGTAAAGAAGTGAGCCGAACCACCATCGGCAGGGCGGGAATTGTCCCATACATCCCGGTTAGGGATGCTTACGGAAGTTACGGTCAAATCTCAGTTTCGGCGGGGTGTAGTCCGTGTTTTCGTGTTTGAAGTTGAGAAGATCAAGGATCGAGGAGTGGCCAAAGCGATAGCTAGACCACTGAGAGGAGGCTTTCAGGCGGATGGCCGCACAGGCAGTCATCTGTTTGCCGAAAATATGTAAAGGTAGCAGGTTGAACAAGATGTCCACTGCCGCGGAGGGAGTAGGTCTCAGTGCACCTCTGATGCAGATGCATGCAGATCTTTGCACCTTAGCTAGTTGAGTGAGGTGGACAGCCCTGCCAAGAACAGACCACCTTACGATCACGCCATATAGTAGTATAGGCCTGATAACGGACACGTATAGCCAATGAGTGATTTGAGGTTTAATACCCCAGCTCCTACCTATAGCCTTTTTACAGGAATAGAGAGCTACATTAGCTTTCTTAATGCGCTCTAGTAGATTGGCCTTCCAGTTCAATTTCCTATCCAAAATAAGACCCAGATATTTTGCGTTTTCAAAGAAGGTGAGACTGGTGCCATTTATCATAGGAGGGTCTATGAGGGGAACTTCATATTTCCTCGTGAAGAGAACGAGTTCCGTTTTATGGGGGTTAACCCCAAGTCCACATTTAGAGGCCCATTTGGTGAGCCGAAGGAGAGCATATTGGAGGATATCCCTGAGAGTGTCCGGGTGTTTACCGGAGGCAGCAATAGCAATGCATAGGCGATCACTCTACAACCTGACGTATCCAGCTCCATCAGTAGTTCATTAACTACCCGGTTCCACAGAAGAGGTGACAAGACTCCACCTTGAGGTGTACCGCAGCGAGCAATTCTTCTGGCCGATGCTCCGCCCAGCTGTGTGTTAATAATCCTGCATGTAAGCAATTGATTGATCAACACTCCGAGCGAAGTATCCACTTTCAGATTTACAAGTGTGTCGGTAATCGCCTTTGGTTTGACATTGTTAAAAACTCCGTCATTGTCAAGGAAAGCCACTATGGTGTATTCTTTGATGCTCAATGATTTTTCGATGGTGCGCACAAGCGAATGTAAGGCAGTCTCAACCGATTTGCCTTTGCAATACGCATGTTGGGACGGCGAGAGCAGAGCTGGGCTAATACTTTGCCGGAGATGGATATCAATTAACCTTTCTAGAGTTTTAAGCAGAAAGAACGATAGACTGATAGGTCGGAGATCCTTTGATTCCACGTGCGAGCTCTTTCCTACCTTAGGTATGAATATGACTTCAACCTCGGTCCAAAGTTCAGGAATATAGACCAGATTTAGACAGCCCGACAAGATGACTTTGAGCCATGGAAGCACAATGTCCTCGCATTGCTGAATTTCAGCTGGAATAACACCGTCAGGTCCTGGGGACTTGAAGGGTTTGAAGCTGCGCATGGCCCATCGGATCTTTTCTGTAGTTATCAAGACTAAAGAGTTCTTGCAAGGTGGCTATGGGAATAGCAAAAGACAATATCCGCAGAATGTGCAACGAGGACGAAGAATCAGCAGAACGAATCTTATGTCACTGTAACTGTGTAACCAGAACACGTCATCGTTATTAAGGTAAATTCTACTTTGAAACAGAAGACCTATCTGCAAGCTCACTCAAAAGCATAGTAGAGATCATCACCAAATTGGGCATATTGAGTGAGCTTTAAGATCAGGTGAAATCACAATATGTGGCCGCACTGATAAAGCGACCTAATTCCACTTCTAGCAACATCAGCCATCTTTTATGTCGGTATGTAAACATTGAATAACTTTGACATTTATCAACCGATTGACTTGAGTAGACATGTTTTTGAAACGTCAATTCAGTACAATTTTAACCATGAATGGCTTCACACCGAAAGAATGCGCCAAAATAATGACGATGTACATCCAAAATAGTCGTTCAATTGTGTAAACTCAACGTGCATATCGTCGAAAATATCGTGGCCAACAAGCACCGTCTGACAACACTATTCGTCGTTTGGTGTCGAATTTTATTGAACACGGGACAGTGGAAGATCGTCGACATGCCGTTCATCAACGCCGAAGACATTCCAATGAACTGGTTGAAGCGGTAAGAGAGAGTGTTGCCGAGAACCCACATATGTCGTATCGTCACCACGCTCAGCATTTTGGCGTCAGTGGAACCACCTTGCGGGGCATTTTCAAGAATGATTTGCCTTTGTTTCCGTATAGAGTGCAATTAGAATACGGCCAAACAGTCGTTCGAATGGTTGACACTGAACCTGATTTTTGGAAGCAAATTTTGATGACCGACAAGGCCCATTTCACACGCTCTGGCGCAGTTAACAAGCAAAATTGCCGCATTTAGGAAACGGAGAATCATCATGAGATCCATGAAACACCATTGCATGACCAAAAAGTGACTGTTTGGGCCGGCGTTTGCGCCAAAACCATCATAGACCTTTTCGCCTGCTTGTCAAAATTATGACGTTTAAGTGACAAACCGCTTTTGGTGGCCAATGAGTTTTTTTTGTATTGTTTTGCGCGCGAAAGTAAATTGGTCCAGGCCTATGCCGAAGCTGAATTCCAAGCTATACTCATAAAATGCAGTCAACTGGCCAAGGATAAGAAGTACAAGGAAGCGGTGGAAGTGTTGAACGAGTATGCAGCTGAGAATGAGGAAACCTTATTCGCAACCAAGTTTGCCATCATCCAATTGCTCCTGTTGCAGGTTGGTTCTGCTGTTGCTTGCACCGAATTTCCTCTTAATTTTGAGTGTTTGTAGGGCAACCGTAAAGAAGCTATTGAAGTTCTCCTGTTCCTTGGAGAGTCCAAGTACAAGCCAGGTGTTGTATCGGCCTTAGTGGCCATCTGGGCACTGACAATAAACAAGCCGCCTCGGCTCTACTCAAATCCGCAGTGGGCTGGTACAAGAAGAACAACGTAAGTTGGATCTATTGCTGACTTCCCCAACCGCTTACACTCGTTAATTTCAGGTCAGCAGCGCCGATTTATCAGACATGTGACGCCAAGCCGCTGAATTCCGTTTGCGAAGCGGTGCCACAGACATTTCTGCAAGTTCTCGCGAGGAGCTCCTTAACATGACATGAAAGTTCTCGCTCAGCTGGTCATCGCTTATGCTCATATCAATCCGAAGAAGCCCCTCGAAGTCACCAAGAAACTACCGGCACTTGAAAAACTGACTAAAACTTCCGAAATAGACGACTTGGAGGCAGCAAACTGGGTCATGAGTACCAAGGCGGCCAAGATGTCTGCCGATGCTAAGATCGAACAATCACCAAGCACGCCAGGAGATGTGCAGAAGAAAAAGAAAACCAATCGCAAGAGGAAGGATAAGTTGCCGAAGAATTACAACGCTGAAGTCCCACAAGATCCAGAATGCTGGCTGCCCAACTATGAGAGAACTGGTTTTAAAAAGATGAGGGATCGCAGGGCGAAGGATACCATCAAGGGTTCACAGGGAATGTCTACTGGAGCTGCAGATCAATAGTTAGTTGGTTTTTTCATAAACTCATCGATCAGATTCGTTAACTTATTTCTCCTTTCAGAGACATGTCGAGGATCTGAGTAAGAACTCTCCGGTTACTCCGGTGTACCAAGAGGTTACACCTGGACCCCGTCAGCAGGACCGTAAAGGCGGGCACAACAAAAAGAAGAAGGGAAGACACTAAATCATCTTTTATACAAAAAAAAAAAAACATTAAAGTTGACTTGCATTCTTAAAAAGTCTGAGTTTTATTGTTACCAACCGTTTGGATAGTCTCCTCGTCTTTGGTTCAGTTTGTGTGAAAAAAAAGAAATGCAAGTGGATCTGTATTCTTAGATAAATCTATTTTTATTGGGCAGTCTGCTTAATAAAAACGGGTAACGTTTTCCCTTGCATCGTACGAATGCTTCTTGAGAGTGTCTAACCACTCCAACATTGACTTGTCCTGTTCCGTCACATAGATGTTGGAATAGATGTAATTCTCGACGAATTCCTCAATCTTCGGTTCCAATTCTTCCCAAGTGAGTGTTTTGTGGATACTTATGGTGAGGATCCATAACGATCATAGTGCACCCGATCGAGCACCAAACCCAATCTGCGCCCCATTGGCAGATCCAACTGTTCCTCTGTAAACGCTCGAGCAATTGTCGCCTCCTCTGTGTTACCCCTGACCACGGCAATGGCTACACCGATCATTTTTATAATCTGATGGAGCATGAAACTCTGGCCTTTCACCTTGAGCGTGAGAAATTTAATGCCCTGCGGGCTGAGAAATGGTTCACCAAAACACTTTGACAGCATAGACGTCAAACCGCGAAGAGGTCTATTGGACAACTTTTCTTCAGAGAAGGCGAAACAGTCAATGAGAATCGATATCGGTGGATGTTGGCTCATTATATCTGCCCACAAATGTGTGAAAAAGGTCTGGACGGTTACTGGTTTCAACAAGACGGTACGCCATGCCACACTGCAAATCAAACAATGCAGTTTTTGCAACGAAAATTCCCTGGACGTGTGCTGTCAAAAAATGGCGACATTGACTAGCCACCCAGATCCAGCAAGCCTCAGACCATTGACGAGCTCGAGGCAAACAATTCGTGCCGAAATCATCGCTATACTGCCCGAGATGCTCGAAAAGGTGATGGAAAACGCAGAAAAATGGGACATTTCGTTTTGGTCAATAGAGGCGGGCAAACAAAGGCCTATGGTTTAGGGTGCTGTGCCTCAACTCCAACCAAGGCTCCTTCAATTCTACTTCAACGTCATAAAATAAATCTTGAGAGCGCCGCCTGCTTTGTGTCCATCGGACAGAAGAGTTCAAGAGTTGTTTCAGCCATTATGTTGGCAATAGGCACAAACATCCCACGACGGAAGTGGCAGTGGATTGGCCACATGTTGCGAAAAGGTGACAGGGCTAACCATGCTATGCAATGGAACCTTTTAACCAAGGATGTTAGAATGCCTGGCGGTCTGAGGAGCACATGGTGCAGAACAGTCGAGAAGGAGGCACGGCAATTGGGGAAAAGTCGGGGAGAGCTGAGCACATCGCCAGAAACCGTACACGATGGCGCGTAGGCATAATAGAGGCCTTAGAACCCAAAAATGGATACGGGACAAAAGATAGTATTTTTCAAGTTTCGGTGTCTTAAAAAAAAAAGGATTCGTGGCAACTATCTTGCGTTGACTTTGTCTATACGAAGATGATCATGTAGGATCCTGAGTAACTCGAGCGAGGGTCATCTCCAGGAGATTCCTGTCCCAAACGATAGCGCTCAGACTAGTCCTTAATGACTGTATATGAGGATGATGAGAGATTCTTCGAATCTAACCCCGAGGGACGACGCAGTAGAGGGAATCATCGCCGTAGGTGGCGCGCACAAGTTCAAGGGGACCTCAACCAACTTGGATTGCGCAACTGGAGGCAACTAGCTAAAGACCAATGCCAAATGGAGAAGCTTGTTGGTTGAGGCCCAGGATCACCCCGAACAGTAGCGCCACCTAAGTAAGTAAGTAAGATGATGATGAATGGCAGTACATAGAATTTAGCTCATCCATTAATTGTTTTGCAGTAAATCCCTTCTTTAGAAAGAACTTCATTTTTTCAAATCCAATCTTCTCAATTTTTAAAGCTTTTCAAGAACTGCGCTTATTCAAATCACTACTGAAATAGTAACTAATTGATCTGGACTTCTGAATTCTTTACAATTTTTCATAAAACACTGCAGGGAATGATGGAAAAGGAAATTGTTCAAAGCGTGCCAAGTCGAGAATACTTCGTCCTTAGGTTAGGTTAGGTTAAAGGGGTTCGCTGCATCGAATGGGTGCAGAAGAAGCTGAGAACTGTGTTTTGGACTTTTGACAGGTCTTGTTCCGATCTCTTTCTTGCCAGTTCGTCTGCCATTTCGTTCCCTGGAATTCTTTTGTGTCCTGGGACCCACCAAAGTCTTACGTGATGGTTATCGGAGAGCATTTTAAGCTGATCACGGCAGCGCTTTATTAGCTTTGATTTTATTACCGCGGATGAGATGGCTTTTATAGCAGCTTGACTATCTTTGTAAATGTCGATTTATTTTCTGGTAACAAGCTTCGTGGATAGTTCTCGTTCCGCCTCTGCTATCGCTAGGACGTTCGCTTGGAATACACTGCAGTGGTTCGGAAGTCTTAGTGATATTGCAATATCGGTTTCTGCGGAATAGATACCCGAACCCATTCCTTCGTTTATTGTGGACTTGTCAGTGAAGATAGAAATACTATGCAGGTTGATGGCCCCACCTTCTGCCTAGGTAGAGTTACCTTGAAGCGATGACCGTTCTGACGTTTAAGCTGAAATCGGGGGATGCCGAAAGCTAGTCTGTGGTGGCGTCTAGGTGAGTCCACCTTGCAATAGTATGGTGGCCCATGTGGTCTTTTCTCCACAAGTTGGATTCTTTTAGGGGCAGGACACTCATCGTGGCTGATTTCTTGACATATAAGTCTAGTGGAATCAGTGCGAGAATTGTTTCAAGGGCCACGGTCGGGGTGGTTCTGGTGGCGCCAGTGAACCCTATGCAAGCAAGTCTGTGAATTTTTGTTAGTTCCTTGAGATGTGATGTGTGATTATCTCTGCTATTGGTGGTGGCAATGCATCCATATGTTAGAATGGGTCTGACTATGGCATTGTACATTGTACATCCAGTGGATGGTGGCAGGTTTGGGTCCCCATGTTTTTCCAAAAATTCTACTGCAAGCATAGAACGCAATCTACGCTTTCTTCTTTCCTTCATTTGTATTATCTCTCCAGCTCAGTTTGCGGTCAAGTATGCACCCAAAATACCGTGCTACATATGCCTGAGTCTTGGATTGGAGTGCCATCTAGTCGTAGGGGTCCGAAAGCTGGGATTTTTCATTTATTGGTGAAGAGGACCACGTTCAGTCCACATATTTTTGCCCAGTTATGGAGAGTATTTAGGGCCGATTGTAGAAGTTCAGTGATTGTGTCGAGGAATTTTCCGGACATCATCTGCTATGCAACAACCTTTACTCAGCTATGCATAATTTCAAAAGATTCTCGTTTGCGATCAGAGTCCATAGTAGAGGGGATAGGACCCCGCCTTGTGGGGATGCCCTAGAGGCCAGTGCATTCACTTGGCTGTCACCCAGCTCTGAGTTGATGTGTCTCGTCTTGAACATACATTCTATCTAGTAGGAGAGTGCGGAATCTACTCTGAGTCGGTCTAGTGATAGTGTTATCGTCCTTGGACGTCATGAGCATCCATCGCTTTGTCAAAAGCTCCAGTTGGTTTTGATAGTCCCTGAGTGGCCTAATTGGTTTGATCCATGGTATCACAAAGGACCTTCACTGGTCTAAGTGTGTCTGCACTCTCGTGTGGGTAGCCAACCTAACCTAACCTAACCTAGTGTTAGCGATTCTGTTTTCACATTGTTAAAGACTCCTTCTACTTCTAAATACTTCGTCCTTACTACGTATATTATGTTTGGATTTTGAAATACTTAAACTGGAAAAAGTGTTGCATTTCAGGAACCTTTAGATGCTCCAAAATCGCGTAGTTACGAGTAAGCCTACTTTCTCAGAGTTTGGTTGACCTTCAAAAATTATATATATTTCGCTACACAATGAAAGCATTGAATTTATATAATTTGTGAAATCCCTCAAGGCTGTACATTTCCAACAAAAATGCTTTTCAATTGTTTCCTTGGACAAAGCACCAAAAACCAAACCTTTCCAAGCCCAGATTTTCCACAACATTCATTCCCTTGACCATAATAGCTCCATCAAGTATCCATCTAATTAAAATATTAAATCATTGAACCCATTAAAATGTTCAAAATATCTCTCGCTCTGTCTCTGTTCTATGACTTCCGACCTTCGCGCTAATACCACTTAAACTGTAGTAACTCAACGTTCTGTCCGTCAAATAAATCACTTTAACTGTTTGCTCCCCTAAAAATTTAAAATTACTATGCTCGTAGTTTTAGTTTTCTTTTTACGAAATACAACACCGACACCAGTACAACCGATGACGAGTGAATGACCAAGTCTTCGTCGCCTTTCCCGAGCTAAAACAGTGGAGACATTCATCAAACAAGAAAGTCTGCAGACTTCCTATGGCAGGAGGGAGGGCTGTCGGAAAAAAAAAATTACCAAAACTACGAAATAAATTCAACACACTGCGACGGATCCAGTCAGCCATTCAGCATCCATTGGCAAGACTACGGCCAGGAGTGGCAAGAGGTCTGGCTGGACTCGAGAGGCTTCAACAGAAGTTGATGAATAATTCACGTGCATGCAGTTAATTAGTTAATTAACAGGTAAAGGGCTACAATGCGGATGAATTTTTGAGTGGTCCACTACATTGGGTTGACCAGGACGAGAGTTGTGGTTCTGATGCTCGTGGTGCCAGCCATTTCGTTGTAGGTCCGCAGTATAGCTGTGAATTTTTGATCTCTCTCTACAGAGCGCTGTGATTTTCTCCTTTCTTTGGCATTCAGTACGAGTAGTGAAGTAAATCTTGACAAGCTGACTCCATCAAGGTGGTGGGACAATGCATGGATTCATATGAATGTGGTGTAATTAATGGCGCTACGGGATTTTCACTTATTCTCGTTTTTTTGCATTTTGTGGAATTCTTTTGAAGTCAGCTTTGTTAGGGAGATCGAGCAATTTCTGGAGTCTGGAAAACCCCTCAAAGGTGCTTTCTAATACAGGTGGCAGCAAAGAGAAAGGATAAAAAGGATTTGAATAATCGGACTCCGCGTCAGTGTTTTGAGCTAACCAAGAAGGGAATTTGATGTGATACGAGTATGTATCACCTCTGAGGCACGACTCGCTTTCATGCGTAACAAACCGCAGAGTGTTTATAGGACCTCTTCGAATAACAAAATCATTCATAGAATACTATTTACTGGTTCAACAGTAGCTTTGTCTTCCTGATTAACTCATTTAGATGCTGAATTTTGTAAGGTATTGTCTTGGATTCCTTAAAGAATTTAATGAAGGATTGATTGAAGGAATTGAAAAGGAAAAATTTCTTAGAGCGCACGTCATGCTCAAACTCAACATGCAATACTCCTACCTTGAAGGAGTGTAAGCAATTGTATTTGTTTTCTTGTCCTTGTAACTTCAGGTTTTGTAGATTATGGAAAGCAACTCTAGACCAAACTCTGATTTACGCTCTAAGAAATTGATCTCTCTCAATCGATTGCATATTGGCTCTATTATAGGTGTGATTACAGGACACTGTCTACTAGGCAAGCATGCAACAAGGCTTGGTGCTTTTTCAAATGATTTTTGCAGAAGCTGCATGGACGAAGAAGAGGAAGAAACTATTACTCACCTTCTCTGTGCATGTCCAGCTCTCTCCCATAGAAGGAAGCTTCACCTAGGAGCTTTCTACTTTAACGATTTAGGCGATCTGATAGATTTAGATATCAGGAGCCTCCTTCTCTTCATCAGAAGCTTTAATTGGTTTTAACGAGTAGGCTGGGATTACATGATCTTCGTGGTACCACGACAGACCTTTCTTGGTCTATGTGTGTTGGCGTAAGCTGGCAGCCACTTCAACCTAACCTAACCTAACTCTAGACCGTGGTGTATTCCAAGGATGATAGGAAGAGAATGCAGTAAGGAAAATAGCACCGGTTAAGATATTGCTTTGTCATCGGATTTCTAGTTTGCCCTGGTTATGGAATGAGAGGATCAAATGGCCCTTATACGGTTTGAGCTCAGATCGGCATTAATAAAATTGCTCATATAACTGTCCAACGATTTGATATTATTATTGAATGGATGCTTGATGGAGCTTATTGGGTAGAGGCCTTTTAACGAAAGATAATTTTAAAATATTATCCCATGAGCCCCTCCCTATAGACAGCAAGTTATATATATATATGTTGACTGAGTATTTCATCTAGGGCAGAACCATTCATGCTGGGGAAGGTTTGTGTCCAATCTAGACAAGCCATTCCTTGAAGTCTGTCGACAGTATATGTCACCGATGGCCCACGCTCATGTTAATGAATTGCTAAATAGAACCACAACCTCCAACGCAAACCTTTCTTTTCCAATTCTTTTGAATATCTCTTCTCAGTTGAGACAGTGTTTCATCATATCGATCCATGGTAAATAAATCACTTGGAAACGCACATATTTGTTAAGTCTTATAGTGAGCATCCACAACCTTCTAGAGAGTAGTTAAGGTATCCATTGATACTATTGAAAGCCGAACAGTATATGCATGTATTCAATGCATTTCTCAATGATGATCAGTAAGCAATTGACAAGGCCGACAAAGCATGGTCTAACTGCGTTACTCGATCTTTTATTCCCGAAACGACTACGAGCAGAAACAGGAAAGGAGCCTTTTTGCCTTCCAATGCCTTCCTCGCGATGGCTATCACTTCGTTAATAATATTTGAAGAGCGGTTTTGAAAAATATATATGCATGTATATATATTTTTTTTAACAAGTTTGTGATCACCTCCATATGGCGTGAAGGCACTGTGACCAGAAAGATCTATTGTAGTAGGGGCCGACTTTTAGAACAGCAGCACTTCTACTCTCCTTATGAAAGCGATAATTACAGCTGCAGAGGAGCTCCTTAGGTCTGTTGGAGATATGATCTCCTTAAGGAAAGGTTTCTTATAATTCTACACAGAGCTACACACTCACATAGTATATGTTATGCGGTTTCGTCCTCTTCTAGGTAGAAGCGGCAGATGATATCCTCCGAGGTTCTCATTTACTTGAAGTGGTAGAGTAATTGACAGTGACCGCTAAGGAAGCTCAAAAGTCTTCGTAGGTTATTTCTTTGGAAGGATTGGACAGCTCTTTTAGCTTGTCTTAGACCTTGGGAGTTATTTCAGTGAAATTCACATTAGATAGAAATGCAACCAGATATTCCGCAAAAGGGTTTAGGTCCAATGAACACCTCAGAGGAGCCTTTTCTGGTTGCAGTTTCGTTGACGTCAACGCCTACATGACCCGGTACCCGCCGCAATTTTAATTTGTTTTATCGGGCTAAGTTCTGTAAATTGTCGAAGC
Source organism: Brachypalpus laphriformis (assembly GCA_945910035.1). Lineage (NCBI taxonomy): Eukaryota > Metazoa > Arthropoda > Insecta > Diptera > Syrphidae > Brachypalpus > Brachypalpus laphriformis. Next base: position 9,889,655 of record OX246755.1, on the reverse strand, counting down.
AGCTTAGAACTGATTTTGAACTGATCGAGTGGGAGATCAGTACTTTAAGCGCCGCTTGGCTGTCGGTGAGTATGTGGATAGAGTGCAAGTTTATGCTAGCGCAAGTCTCAATAGCGTAAAGCTCGGACTGGAAAACACTGGGCCTCTTACCAAGTGGTTTCGAAACTTTATAGTTTGGTCCATAAACTCCGGCACCAACTTCTTAATCCATTTTTGATCCGTCGGTACACCACACGATTCCTCTTGGATCAAGCAATGGTCCGCCATTATATACCTCCTACCAAAGTAGAGTGATTTAGGCCTAAAGTCAGAAACCATTCTGAGCATAATCTAGTTCAGGGAGTCGGTTAATAAATCCATGAGATCCGCATAATCCAATGTACTATTATTACCCGACTTTCAAAGACTAACTGCACTGCGAATTTCTACTTGTAGTAGCGGGGTGAGTCCGATTATAGCCTCTATGGCTCTTATGGGACAGGTATGTATAGTACCTCTGATTCCAAAGCATGCTAATCTTTGAAGTTTAGTGAGTTTGTTGATGGCTGTGTTCCCTTTACTTTTCGTTCACCAGACAATGGACGCATATATAAGGATGGGTCTAACCACCGTGGTATATAACCAGAATGTGACCTTTGGGGACAGACCCCCGGTTTTGCCATACATACGGCGACAGGCCAACATGGCAATGGTCGCCTTGGCAATTTTATGCTTAACATGGGAGTTCCAATAAAGTTTCGTATCTAGGACAATTCCGAGATATTTTACCTCGTCGAAAAATCAGCGTATGTACCATTTAGAGTCACTGAACCAAGGTTTAGCGTTCTCCTTCTTATGAAAGACTGCTTTGCTGGAGTTAATCGACAGCCCCTTCCGAGCACACTAGTCCGAGACTACAAGAAGTGCTTCTTGCATGAGTTGATACACATTGTCTTTATGTTTGCCCTTGATAATGGTCACAAGATTATCTGCATAGCATGTTATTATGCGGCTATCGAGCATAGTTCTAACCTTTCTGATAGTAGGTTGGTCGATTCCCTTGTGTCTCATTGCACTAGTGATGGAGTCATAAGCAGTGTTATCAAAAGCACCTTCTATGTCAAGGAATGCAAAAAGGGCGATTTCTTTGGAACGATAGACTGATTTTATCTCCGTGACGAGATAGTGAAGGGAGGCTTCCGTGGATCGACCTTTCCTGAATGCATACTGACTAGAGTGCAGAGGTATAGTCTTTCAAGAATGCCTCTTATATGAATGTCTTCCAATCTTTCCAAAGTTTTCAAGAAAAATGATATCAACCTGATTGGACGGTAGGATTTGGGTAGCTCACTGGGTTTATTACCTAGCTTAGGGCCTATTTATTACCTTTCGCCTAGTTTGTGGAATGTATCCCAGGTTGAAGCTTGTACTAAATAGAGATACCAAGGCAGGCAGTATGTGATCAAGACCTTTTAAAAATATATGCGACGGACCTGATTTGGATTAGAAAGGTCTGGATTTACGTTGAAAAGTTGACAAGGTGAATAGGGTACAACTAAAACCTATTATGGGATACTGAAGCTGTGGTATTATCCCTGCTCCTTGTCGGTACTTTAAGTTTCTGTAGCCAATTACGTAATGCTCTTCCGTCAATTTATACCGGATGCTTGGTAAGAATTAGAAAGACTTCTCAAAAATGTATAAGCTTCCGTTTGCTTAAGGTGACTAGTGAAGGTCAAGTTGATAACTTGTTTAACATCTTAATTAGAGCGTTGGTCCTACATTTTTGTGCAAAAGGTAGGTTCATTGCCCATTTCGTAAGTCTAAGATCAGATTTAAGTCGCTTTAAGTCAACCCATTGCCAATCCTTTAAATGAACTCCCTGTAGTGGCATCAAGCTGTGACAGAACTGTGGCAGGTCTAGGAAATATACTTTGACAAATAGATGATGCACCACAATTCAACCATTTGTCTGTAACTATAAACCACATAGCATCGCATTAACTTTTCATATAGTCATTTTCCTCAATTTGTATTCAACCCACACCTAAGCATCGAGCTGCTGCAAGTATCTCATTGAATTCAGATACGACAAACAGGCGAAAAGAAAAAATCGCTTTTCACATTCACGATAACAATCGACAAGAAGAAAACCAATCGACACACAAATCCAAATGAGACACTCTTCCATTTAAGTCTTACCTCTGCTACTATGCCTTCCTACCTGGTCTAGAATCTGTCAGGAAGCCACGAACGATAAACGAATGTAAACCGTGCGCCTGGACTAAAATGCACACTAAATTCTCATGAATCCCAACGAAGACAACGACGACGACGACGACGACAACGACAGCAGCATCGAAGTAAACTTCATCAGCAGGAGATAATCAATAAATTGACTGCTTATCTCGACTGTGCACCCAAGAGCGAGAGAACGAGAGAAGCCATGTTATGTAAGGAAACTAAACAGCATCCTTTGTCATGATCTTGAAGCTGATGCACGGTCGAGGTCATCACTTATTTTGGAAAAAACCGATTTCGGCAGCTGTATCTACTAACTTGAGGGCGGCAATTAAATTCGCCAATTATGGAATCCAACTATGCATGGGGGTCAAACCCAGTAGGAAGTAGGCGAAGCAAGAAAAGACAAGATAGGAGAACATCACGAGGAGGAGGCAAAGCATCGTCGCCGTTGCCATAACTCCTGCGGCCATACTTCACCATGGTTTATGACCTACTCCTGGCATGAAATCTGACTGCGGTATGTTGCAGTTACCCTCTCCACTGAATGACAGATTAAAATTTATTACACTAATTAAAATAATTCTTAATTAATAAGATCGAGCGGAAGATACTGGTGGATGCTGATGCTTCTGCTGCTGCTGCTCTACTCCGTAAGACACAACGGATGAGACGCGACGGTTGCTCCTGTGTGTTGTGTTTTTTTGCTTAATTGTTGGCAAAATGGTCGTCGTTCGTTATCCTCATCGTCATCCTCGACGTCGTCGTGAGGAAGCGAAATGCAGTGAATGGGATGAGATGAGATACTTTTTGTTCTGAGCAGATACCTTTATACCTGGTGGTATTCCTTCTCTCATCTATGACCGGCGCGAATTGAAATTGGCGCTTTCGCATATAAAAATTTCATCTTTCACTCACCCATACACTTGTAGCGAGAAGGCTCCGCAATTCATTATTGTTCGGCAGCGATGCATTGTGTCCCGTCTGGGGGCTACTGTGTGTGGATTAAAATTTATTTCTCGGGGAGCATCAAAGAACACCACTATACAGCGGTTGACAGGTTACAAGCGCACTCACTGCCGTTTGCCACCGCGCCGCACTGCATTGAGGGAGATAATTTTTGAGCTAGTCGTGGCTCCCTCTTGATATGAAGCGTATCGCAGGACCTTTTGTTTGCATTCAGGGTTCCGGTGTGCGCTCCAACATCACCACCACCAGAACCATTCAAAACATGAAGTAATAATAAGTGAAGAGATATGACATTGTTGGTGGATGCTGGTGGTGTTGGTGACTCCTGGATGGTTTAAGCTGAGGTCGGTCGTTTGTTGCTGCTGCTGCGGATGGTTTTTTCATGTCATACGAGTTGGTTAGGCTGGTGTGTAAGCAATATGTAGGGGCCGTTGTCCTTTGGCATTGTCAGGGCGTGGTTAGGTGCGGATGGGTGGCATTTTGTGTAATTAGAAGAATTGCAGTTGGCGCCGGTTCTTAAGTGATTTGGAATTGGAAATGAATTTCAAACGATTTTGATTTTGGGAATTGGATTGTAGTAGAAACAAAGATAGACAGATTGCGCATAGCCAGATAGATTTCCATAAAGTTTGAATGTTGGACAGTCTGCAATGTGGATCCAAATGGCTGATTATTTCAGGTTCATCCTTGAACTGGGAAGATAAATCTTGTAAATTGGTGAAAGAACGGGATACATAGATAGCGATTTCGGGATCGAGATTCTTGTTCTACGTACAATACGAATATCCATGCATTATGTGTTCCATGTCGAAATAGCCAGACAACTTTGGATGATTTGCAAACGACCACCTTTTTAAATTTGAAGCAGAAAACCAAAAGTCAAGGGTTCGAGATTGAGGCAGATTCTTACCGCCCACCAAGCTTCATGAATTTGTATTGCCTAAGCTATGAGGGACTTATGCATAAGGGGCTTAGGCATAAAGACCTTCGAGGTTAAACAAGTTCAGATTCAAGTCCCTGGTATATTACAATTATAGATTCTTCAGATTCCTTCGAGAACTTTCCAAATACTATAATATATAAGTGCCTTCTTCAGTCAGGGCAGCACTGTTGCAGTATAAAGGTTTTCTTCTCCCGATCCAACCCATCAGTTTTCTTTCCGCCGGCTTATGTAAAGGATTTGTTTTTTGGTCTATGTCCTATATCCCCTTTATCTTATTGGTTCCTCATCCGTTCTCTTGTAGAGCTATTCGTTAGAGGTACGCTTGGGCCAGAAAATTCTTAAGATGTTGCACAGGCACTTGTTAACGAAGGTTTGCAGCTTTCTTGTGATAGTAACTGTAACTCTCCACGTGCTGCATCCATATAACACCATGGAATTAGCGTTGGAGCGGAACGAGCTTAGGTTGGTGTTCAAACTAATTGCATTACATCGTCATATTTTCGACAACATCCCGAACGCGGTCATTGCTATGGCGATCCTTTTGGCCATATTTAGGTCGTTCCATCATCGGTCGAGACAATACTCTCAAGATACTAGAAATTCTCTACTCTCTGTACCGGTTGTACAGCAATACACATTGGAATTGATGACTTTGTTCCGAGGCGACGACGACTGCTTCCCTCTCCGCATTTGCTGTCATTTGGTGGAGGTGCATAATTCAGTGAGAGAATAAGCATACATCGTCATTGTAGTCAAGATATTTCAGTTGGGATGTAAGAGTTCATGGAACTCCATCGTTTCCCGTCGACAAAGCTGCACGAAGCAGGTCGCTAATTACCAATAGAAATATTTTGACCCATCGTATGTAGCTTTGATAATAATTATCAATTATTGCAATCAATTCATTGGGAATACTTTTCCTGCGCAAGACACGCCAAATAAACTCCCTGTTGACACTATCAAACGCTTTTTCAAAACTAATGAACAGCAAGTGAAGTGGCGATTGATATTCAACTTATTACTCGATTATGATCCGTAGGGTCTTGATGTGTACGACACAGGAAGATCCAGAGCGGAAACGTGCTTGTTCGGCATCGAGATGTGGTTTGATTCGCTATTATCTTAGCTACAACAGGCACTTTGCTATGAAGCTTGTTGATCATTCCGTTTTTCCACTCGTGGGGAAAGCACTCAGCTTCCCAAACTATCTCTGTAAGTAGAAACAGTAACTCAGCTGATGTTGTTCGCGCTGCTTATAAGAGCTCCGCGGGAGTACCGTCCTACCGCCTTACTGCTAGTGGCAGTGCGTATTCGGGCATTACTTACCTTGGACACCAAACTTGGAGTTGGGAGCATTTTGCTAGCGAATAAACGGCTCAAAACCGTAGCAAAAAGATCCCTTCATCTCTTGAGCTGGTTCTCATTCGATATGAGCAAAGATTGACTGATTGCTTCAACACCTTGTGAAAAAAAAATAAAACAAAAAAATAAATATTTGGCGCAACAGCTCTTTAAGTGCCAGGGCCTTGCGAAAGGTGGTCTCTTAATTGCTGAGGGATAACTTTGTTTGTTGATTTTGAAGCCCACCTCTCATCTAGAAGTAGTTCCCATCTGGATATTTTGGTGATGACAGAGCTCTATTTTTCTAAAAGTTATAATGAAATGTGATGAAAACGAAACCTGATAGGTCTTCATTAGTGCGGTTTCAGGCCGGGAAAGTTCACCTTCGACCAAATATTCACACTGCGGCAGGTCTTGGAAAAAACCCATGAATACAAAATCGATACACACATCGTTTCATCGATTTTAAAGTTGCCTATGATAGCGTTTCCAGAGACGATTTATACATTGCCATGTCTAGTCTCGGCATCCCTGCCAAGCTTGTCCGTTTGTGCAGGATGACGATAAAGAACTCTTGCTGCTCCATCAAAGTCGGTAAGAGCACCACCAAACCGTTCTATGTCAGGAAAGGTCTTAGACAAGGCGACGTGCTATCATGCGGTATCTTTAATACAATCTTTTACAAGTCCGTACAACTACTCTCTAACGCCGATGACATTTACATAGTCGGAAGAACCCAGCGGGCCGTCAGTGGGCATTTGCAAGTATTGAGATCGAGGCAGCGAAGATGGGTTTAGCGGTCAATGAAAGCAAAATAAAATATATGCTGTCTACAAAAAAGGACACCCAACATCCGCTTATTGGACAGAACACAACAATAAAATAAAAAAAGAATATTTGGCGCAACCGCTCTTTAAGTGCCAGGGCCTAGCTTCTCGCAACCACTCATGTTGTGTGCGTTATATTTTTCACACGAATGGAAGGGACCTATAGTTTAGTGCCGAAGCCGAACGGCGATTTGAGAAGCTTTTCGTGACAACAATACTTTCGGATGTTTGTCAGACGCTCGCGAGAGATGAGACCGTGAACACCACAATAGACAGATATAATTTGGAGGTAGTAAAGGACTACCTCCTACCTATGCTATATGGTGAGCTTCACAAATGACACCAGAGGGCAGACCAAACGAAGAATTACTCTTGCCAACCGCTGTTTCTATGGGGTTAGAAAGCGATTGAGTAACAAAACCCTATCTCGAACTACTAAGGTAAATCTGTATAAGACACTTATCATCCCAGTCCTGCTGTATGGCGCAGAGTCATGGAGTTTATCAAAATCGGATGAGGATGCCCTTGGTTACTTGAGAAAAGTTCTTCGAGTTATCTTTGATCCCGTCTGCATGGACGGTGAGTGGAGAAGAAGGTACAATGCCGAACTATACTGCCTATACAAGGACATCGACTTAGCCAGAAAAGTTCACATAGAGCGAATAAGATGGCTGGGTCATTTAGTGCTCATGGAGTCCAACGTTCCTGCCAAGAAAGTCTCCGAATCCACCTCAGATGGACGCAGCAGTAGAAGACGACCTCGCTGTGGGTAGCGCAAGCAAGTGAGGAGACCTCAACCAATTTGGCGTGGGCAACTGGAGGCAGCTGGCTCGTAACCGGGCTGGCTGAATAGGTCTCTTGCTTGAAGCCACTTAGGTGGCGCTACAGTTCGGGGTGAACCTGGGCCTCAACCAACAAGCCTCTCCATTTAGCTCGGTCTTTAGCTAATTGCCTCCAGTTGCGCACTCCAAGTTGGTCGAGGTCCCCTTGAACTTGTGCGCGCCACCTACGGCGATAATTCCCTCTACTGCGTCGTCCCTCGGGGTTAGATTCGAAGACCCTGCGGGCCGGAGCGTTGGTGTCCATTCGCTCTACATGTCCTAGCCATCTCAGACGTCCAATACGCAGTTTTTTGACTAGGTCGATGTCGCTGTACAGCTCGTATAGTTCGTGATTGAATCTTCTCCTCCAAAACCCGTCAACGCAAACGGGACCGAAAATCTTACGAAGAATTTTTCTCTCGAAGCGACCAAGGATATCTTCATCCTCTTTTAATAAAGTCCATGTTTCAGCGCCGTAAAGCAGGACTGGGATGATCAAGGTCTTATATAGAGTCTCCTTAGTTGCTCGAGAGAGGGCTTTACTGTTGAATTGCCTTATAAGCCCAAAAAAACAGCGATTGGCAAGAGTTATTCTTCGATTGATTTCTGCGCTGATTTTGTTTGCTGAATTTATAGCAGAGCCAAGGTAGACAAAGTCCCTTACTACCTCGAAGTTATAGCTGCCCACGGTGACGTTTTGTCCAATTCGTCGATGTTGGTTATCCCTTCTAGTTGACAGCATATACTTGGTTTTGCCCTCGTTTATCGCCAAACCCATTTTGGCCGCTTCCGCCTCAATGCTTGCAAAAGCACCGGTGACAGCCCGCTGAGATCTTCCGATAATGTCTATATCGTCGGCGTATGCAAGCAGTTGTACAGACTTGTAATAGATTGTGCCTCCGGTGTTGGCTTGTGAGTTCCGCACAATCCGTTCAAGTACAATATTGAAGAAGTCACATGACAGCGCGTCACCTTGTCTAAAGCCTTTTTTGACATCAAAGGTCTCGGTGAGGTCATTACCGACCTTGATGGAGCAGCGAGCGTTCTCCATCGTCAGCCTGCACAGGCGGACAAGTTTGGCAGGGATGTCAAAACTAGACATGGCTCTATAAAGCTCTTCTCTATAGATGCTGTCATAGGCGGCCTTGAAATCGATAAAGAGGTGGTGAGTATCGATTTGGAATTCTTGGGTTTTCTCCAGGATCTGCCGAAGTGTGAAGATTTGATCGATGGTGGACTTTCCTGGCCTGAAACCGCACTGATAGGGTCCAATCAGGCTGTTGATAAAAGGTTTCAGGCGTTCACACAATATCGCAGAAAAGATCTTGTACGCGATGTTGAGGAGACTGATGCCTCTATAATTGGCGCAGTTGAGGGGGTCTCCTTTCTTGTGGATCGGGCAAACGATGCTGAGATTCCATTCATCAGGCATACACTCCTCTGACCAAATATTAGAAATGAGTTGGTGTATGCACTCTACCAATTCATCCCCAGCTGCCTTGAAAAGTTCGGCCGGTAAACCGTCAGGTCCAGCAGCCTTGTTCGATTTTAGCTTGGATATTGCTATCCTCACTTCGTTTTGGTCAGGTGGACGGAAATTTTGACTATCATCGTCCATGTTGAATGGTTCATTCTGCCTGACAGCGGGATGTTGGTCTTCGTCGCCGTTATACAGTCTGCAGAAGTAGTTTTTCCATATTCTCAGCACCGACTGTGATTCTACTACGAGGTTTCCATTCTCATCTCTACAGGTTTCTGTACGGGTATTACTTCTCTGACACGTTCTTTTTACCTTTTGGTAAAACTTCCGTACATTGTTCCTGGAGTATAGACTCTCGATATTCTTAAACGCGCGCTTCTCATGCTCTTTCTTCTTCTTTTGGAGAAGCCGATGTTCTTCCCGTCTCTTTTGCTCATAGAGGTCACGAGCAGCTCTCGTCTTCCTTTGCAGCGCCGCTTTGTATGCCTCTTGTTTTGCTGCATGCACTCGCCGGCATTCTTCGTCAAACCAGGGGTTTCGCGGTGGTGGTCGAGCGAAACCCAGCACATCAGTCGTGGCGTTTCTGATGGCATGTTGGCAGCGTTGCCACTGATCTTCGGTACTTGATGCTGGCGGCAAAGGGGTGATTGAGAGATTTCGGGATACGCGTTCAGCGAAGAGTCTGGCGGTCTCTTGCGATTGTAGCTTTTCGACGTTAAATTTTCTCACAGTGATTCTTCTTTGTTGCTCAGATTGGGATATCCGCATTCGTACCTTGGCTACAACAAGGTAATGATCCGAGTCTATGTTGGCCGCTCGGAAGGTCCGGACATCCAGAATACTGGAGGCATGCCTTGCGTCGATCACAATATGATCAATTTGGTTGATCGTGACATGATCATTGGACCGCCATGTCTGCTTATGAATGTCGAGATGAGGAAACCATGTGCTTGCTATGGTGACATTTCGCTCCACAGCGAAATCAATTAGCCTTAGTCCGTTATCAGACGTGGTGTCGTGTAGGCTATGCTTACCGACTGCTCTACCGAAGACGTCCTCCTTTCCTATTTTGGCGTTAAAATCGCCCAATACGATCTTAACGTCGTATTTAGGACATTGCTCGTATGTTTTGTCGAGGAGCTCGTAGAAACACTCTTTGGAGGCAGGGTTCTTTTCTTCTGTGGGGGCATGAACACATATTAGGCTTATGTTAGCGAATTTAGCCTTGATCCGGATAGTCATAATACGCTCGCTCACGTGTCGGAAGCTTAAGACTTCTTGCCTAAGTCTGCCGCGTATGACAAATCCGCATCCGAATAAGCGTTGCCTGTTGCCTCTGTAGCAATCACCGTAGTAGATGTCACAGTTTTTCATCTTCTTTTTGCCTGGCCCATCCCATCGCACTTCCTGAATGGCGGTAATATCTGCTTTATAGCAGTCTAGGGCCTCTGCTAGTTGTTCGGCTGCACGTGGTCTGTAAAGGGACAGAACGTTCCACGTACAGATCCGAAGGTCGTTGTCCTTATTTCGTTTGCTGGGGTCGTCATTAGTTGGGTCATCCTTATCCGAGGCTTTTGGTTGTTTCGGAACCATGCGTTTTTTACGTGGTAGGGAAGTTACCCCGACGGCACAACCCCCAACCTGGAGGGCCAGTTCCTTAATTATTCCCCTAGGACGAGGGGCCGGGTACACCGGTGCCAGTAGTCCACTACGGAAGTATGAGCGCTGCCGTTGGCCCATTAAGGGCTCCTCCGCCACCATCTCTATTCCAATGTCCTGACCAACATTGGAAATTCCTTACCGACCTGTGATCCGAATACGTCGAAGCAGCTCGCGCAAGGTATTCACTAAGTTCAACCTAACTGGAACTATAGACGCCACCGTTGACTCCGTCTAGGGAATTCATCCGCTGCCGCCTGGAACAGGAAGAAGTGCTCTAGTGAGAAAAGCACTCTTCCCCCCCTCTCTCATCTGCTGCCACCAAGAATCCGCCAAACGGGGTTGGTTACCCATTTCTTGGATTAAGGTACTAGGCACCCGGCTGTCACCGCGTGGAGGTTGAGAGTAGGAGTTGGTAGGCCTCAGCTGAGTGAAAACGCTTGTGTTTTCATATGATCGCATGCACTACCGTTTGACAACAACCGGACTGTAGCACCACATAAATAAGTAAGTAAGTAAGATGATGAAACGTTGAGTTATATCAAAAATTTCAATTTGAAATATCTCTTCAGGATAGTGTCCACGCCCTCTAATTAAGCCACTTATACGCTTGTAATATAATAAAAATACGAGCATAGCGATAGACCAATCTTTCATGACATGACCGCAAAATTTTCCCCAAAAACGTTCTCATATCATTCCGACTGAATCAGCTGAATCATCATCTCTTGAGAATAAAATTTATCGACAGGAAATTATCAAATAATCATCAATCGGATACACAGGACATATGACTGCCGTAAATTTGATTAACAACAGAACATGGTGTGGCAGTAGATAGCCGATTTTATTTTTCAAATTTAGCGGTTTTCGTTCCATAAATTTGACTATGAAACTTTATAGAGTTGATTATTTAGTTGGATTTATTGGGCATAAAAATCGGATGAGTAGCTATTTGTTTTATATTCGTAGATAAACATTATTTTAGTTTCTCTTATTAATAACAAAGTTATGAACCATAAACAAACATATTAGAGTTTTAGAATGTGGCAAATCGTAGGAGGACATTAAGTGAATCCGTAACTGCAAACCCCCAAGTCAAACGAGTCTTGACATACTACGGTTGATTTGTGGTGAGGCGACACTTTCCAAAACTGGGTTAAAGTAAGAATCTCGGTTTGTATTGACTCTCAAGCCCCTACACCAATTTCCCTTCGAATTGTATGCCATTTCATCCGACGATGACTGTAAAGACACTTCAGATGCTTCCTTCCATTTTTAGTAATTTTAGAACTTTCCTCTCATACGTACCAGCCCAGAGCTGAATGCTTCTCCCAGTGTCAACCGGCTTTTACTAAATTCACTTGACATTGACTGCCCCCTTTAACTTTTTCATACCAAATATGTTCACAGAATATTATATGCCACCACAGTTGCAACTTCTACTATGCCATGTCACCTCTTCACCTTAACATGGAGCCAAAGTCAACTTGTCACCAACATTTTCTCTGTTTTACTGGCTCAAAATTTGTGCAGCATTTACCACAAAAATCCCACAAAAGCTTTTAACACAACGATACATAAATAAACATCCATCAGGTTACAGATACATTTCCTCTCTCTCTCTCTCACAGGATAGCACTTAAATGCGTTCTCTCTTCCTATGTACCGTCACCCACACTCTGTGGTTTTATCTAGAATTTGATATTTTGCTAGGAAGCATCCATTTTTATGGCTTACAACACCTCATCGTCTTAGTACAGAAGAGTGATTTCACCTGTAATTAAATATCCTGTTAAAATTTATGCTTGGATCCGTGTGGCTTTGGGATGACGGCAATAAAATCACCGTGTGGTCTCTTGTTACTCCATTTATTCTTAACGTCGGTGACGCTCGTTTCGTAGAATTTCATCTTTCAATCTCGACCATGATACATTGATGTGGTTTTTTGGTCTGATCCTTCTTACAAAGGATACACACAGCAGGAAATGGAAGTCTTTAGTATTTTCAGAAGAGGATACAAATTTTTCTCACATTTGGCGTCATGTGTCACGATGATGTGTGCCATCGTTGTCACAGTGTTGCAATAACCGTCAAAGGATTTCTAAAAAAAAAAAAAGTCTCCTCCACTCTCATGATACTGCCAGCGGTGATGGTGGTGGTGGTTATGTTCCTAGAAAACCAACTCCCAAATGAATTATTACAACCATCTTGGGGAGAGCAGAGCAGCTATCCGGGTTAATATGTCTTGAATTACGAGAGTTTTACTAAAGTTGGCTTTTTCCTCCAATTATCCTGCGTACACCTTGATGGGTTCAGTGTGGTAGTCATCGTCGTTGTCTCACATGTATAGAATGGCGCTATGTGGCGGAACAACGTCTTGCACGCTACTCAGCTTAGATACTCATGTGAGTGTGTCCGTGATTAGTGTCTCAACTTTCACAAATTCATTCTGTGTCCTTATCGTTGTCGTCGTCGTCGTGGTTCTTCTGTGTTCACTTTTATGTCTAGGAAGCGCTTGAATAGCTTTTTGCCAGGATGATTACAGGAGCTCGTAGTAGTACACCTATCCAATTATTTGTACGAGAGAAGTGCAATAATGGAATTTGAGGAAACTTGAAAGAATTGTTGTTGTTATTCAAGAGATATGTGTGTGTGTGTATCATCTGCAAGGACTTTCAAGTGGCGCAATCGGGAAGGGTAGTGATGTAAGATGATGTGGTTAAGTTGGAAAACCTGTAGAATTTATTTACCAAGACAAGAGAAACATGAGATGCGGTGATGCTTTTGCGTGCAGATGGTAGATACTTGCACGCTTTGAGTAATAAATTTTGATGAAGTTAACTTTTGCAAATTCAGTTCGAGGGCAGATGAAGATGACTATACCAACCAGGAGGTTACTTTTTGCAAAGGAATCAGTTGTAGAGTGAAGATTTTTAGGATTGATTGGGTTGAAATAGAAGGCGATGCAAATGCAAGTAGCGTACTAACTAATTAGGAAGACAGATTGCTTTCTTATCTCAAGTGATCTTAGATGGGAAAAGTTGATCTGAAATAAACTCACTAAAGTTTAGTGCTGTCTAGTGTTACTTAATTAGTTTCATATACAATGGTATTACTCAAGTTTAATGATGGCATACGAATAGAAGATGCTGAACTGAGTTTAATACTGCGTTACGCTGTATTTTGGTTTACGTATGTGCATACATGCGTATTTGGCGGAACAGCCCATGAAGGGAACACTAGTCAGAATGGACACGCCATACTACCTGTGAAAAATATTGGCAAACTATCTGACTAATAGAAACCTAAGGTTTGACACCGACGAAGGCATGAAATACTACAACGTGTCTGCGGGAGTTCCACAAGGTATCGTACTCGGCCACCTTCTGTGGAACATCATGCACGGTGAAGTTCTGCGACTACCTCTGCCACAAGGAGTAAACATGATTGGATTCGCTGATGATATCGCTGTGGCTACTGTTGCGCAATATATCCACGAGAAAGATACAGTCACAAATGCAGCAATATGTTAGGCTAAGTTGAAGTGGGTGCCATCTAAGAATCGCCAACACAATTAGACCAATAATAGGTCCATTGTGATACCACGTGGATCATGGGAGCAAATTTCTCTCTACCTACTCGTTAACTCATTTTCAGCTTGCTATGAGGGTCTTACTATCGATATCTATCAGCTCGCCTATATCGCTGTAATAGGAGCCCATAGGTGAAGCATCTTTCTACGGGAGAGAGCTGGGTGTGCCCAGCAAAGAGGGTGAGGAATAGTTTCTTTCACTTCTTCATCCATGCAGCTTCTACAAAAGTCATTCGCAAAAAGGCCCAACCTTGTAGCATGCTTGCCTATTAGACAGTGTCCAGCGATCACACCTATTGTAATGCCGATAAGCAATCTATTGAGAGAAATCAAATTCTTAGAGCGTTCTAGATCCAGCTTCGGCCAAATCTGTTTTTTCGCTAGACATGTTGATCCACTTGTCCAGCTAAGTTTGCGAGTAACGATTGGTATACCTAAGGTGCCTTTATCCGGTAGCAATAAGCCGCATTAAAAATTGGTTAGTGATATTTGGTTTGGAACCAGCTGACCATAGAGCAGAGGCTGTCCTATAACCAGTCAAAAAGTTCTTGAATATGTCAACATTCAGGTTGGAACCAGCAAAAAAAAGTCCAAAGACGCCATCAAATACCTTGGTGTGATGTTAGACAACCGGCTGAACTTTAAGAGCCATGTAGAATCCATGAGTAAAAAAGCCTCGGGAATATAGGCAGCGCTCTGCAAGCTCGGTCTTCCTTTAAGCGGCCCCGGTGTGGGTGAAGGCATTGACAACAAGGGCGATACGACACATACTCAATTCGGTATACAGACTTTGTGCTCTAAGAACTAGAAGTGTTTTTAGAACAATCTCGGATGGAGCAGCATTTGTCATAGCCATCGACATTCTCGCGGATAAGATGCTGCGAATCTATATAAGGAGCCTCACCCATCCGCAAGATGCGGCTACAGCCAGAACGATAAAAGAAGAAGAAAGGTCAACATCACTAGCCAGTTGGCAGAACAGATAGGACAGTCGCCAAAAAGGCAGATGTGCCTACAAATTTATACCAAGAATCGATCTTTGGACAAGTCGCGAACACGGAGACTGTCACCTTACATAGTTCTTATCCGGCCATGGAGTATATCGCAAGTACTTGTACAGATCTGGACACTATACCTCACCGCTTTGCCTGAATGTCCAAAAGAAGAAGAAGGAACAACGGAGCACGCAATATTCCACTGCAGACGGTTCTCACATTGAAGATCAGCATTACATAGCCCATCGTCTATAATCGATAACATACTGTTATCAGGAGAGAGTTGGACAGAAATTGGCGCACATTAAGCGAATGTGGAAATTGAGCTGCGAAGAATCGAGAAAATTCGCCAAGCAGAAGAAGCAGCAACAGCTCACGCAAGATGGATAGCATGATATGCTAACCAGTCTCGTGGGGAGAGCATACAGGGTGTGGATTAGTATGTAGGCGCATTCCTGCCATCGATTATTCGGGGTTGCTAACCGTGCATGCTAGCAACTCGGGCTGCTAGAATCTAGATACTAGCCGACCCCAGCAAAAAAAAAACCGTCCATGAAGGGCCTAGGCCTGGCTATTCGGTATTCATGGTTTAGAATATTTTTTTTTTACGGTAAGAACATAAGTCATTGTGAATGATGTCAACGAAATGAAAATATGTTTTCAGAGATCTAGTTTAGATACTGGAAAAAAAAATTCATCAAATCAGTAGAAGGATCCACTTTTTAGAAATACTCTTACACCATCTCCATTCGTAAAACAGGTTCTGAAAGCAACTAGCCCATCTTTCGTCCGATTGCCGTGTTCTCATGTAAACTGAAGCTATTCAAAAACCTATTTTACCACAAAATAATATACGTTTCTCAAAAGTAGATCCATTACCACTATTTCACTGAATTCGTCTCAAAAACTATTCGTGCCTTAGAAGACGATAAGGAACCTGATGCTACGCTATTGATAAGGTTTTCGATAAAAATTTTCATCTCGCAAAAATCTTAATTGAAAGCTTACTAGCTTACTAGTGTGAGACTCCTACTCACTAAAAAAAAAATAAAAAAAAAACACATTTAACCCATTTTCAACCTGACACCATCCACTCCTTAACCGCTTTAGCATTAGATACTTCAGAGTGACGTCGATTTTTTTCATATTTTTCTCCAGGAGCGGGTTAACAATATCTTGCGGGAAGGCTTTCATCCATTTGGCAAACTTACTGAGGGTACGAGTATGTTAACTTCCTCTTCTCTCTTTTTCGATCTGAGTACCGTCTCAATGAATAAAGATATTTTATTCCACATGTCGATACTTGAGACCATCTTGTTTATGGCATTTTCTGGGGAAAAGTTGCCTATCTCTGACTCTAGGTCATTTCTTTCTGCTGTCCACCTGTTACAGGTAAAAAAGGTGTGACTCTTGAAAAGAGTCTTGAAAGTATTGGGAGGCTGCGCTCTCTACTTTTCTCATCTTGTGCAGTTGAAGTAACCATGTCCGGTAAGAAACTAGCTGATTAATAATTCACTCTACTGTGCTCCAGCTCTGTAAATGCAGCAGCGTCTCTACTCAACCGGTAGGTCAACCTTCCCCTCGTTTTGGCGTTCCATCTGTTTTGCCACTTCTGTTTCGTGGGTTGCTTCGCTTCAGTAGCTGCTGTTGCCGCGCCTACTTCCGCCATCTTGTCATAGACATACTTCCTTGCAGCTGCTAGGAGATCAATGGGCGTCACTACTGCGACTACTACGGCTGCTGGCTCCGACACTTTTCGGTATGAACTCGTTATCCGAAGGGCTCCTATACGTTGCACTTCGGCCACTTTCTTCCTATATATCTCATTTTTGAGCGCGTCAGGCCAGATCTTGGAGCCATACAAGAGTACAGAGTGCGTAACCGACATCAGGAGTCTTCTTTTATTTGCCGTGGGACCTCCTATGCTCGCCGTCAGTCTGCTTAGCAATAGGCATGTATTCGTGGCTCTTTCGGATGCGGACTTAAATTGTTGCCAGAAAGTGAGCTTCATATCTAGCCTAACTCCTAGATATTTTACTGCTTCCTAAGTGTGTATGACTTCCGGACCCAGCTGGAGTTTGATTATTGTGGGTAACTGTTTCCTCGACAGCAACACTATCTCGGTTTTCTCCACTGCTAATCTTAGGCCACCATCCATGTGTGCACCCATCTCACGACTTGATTTAGTCTTCTCTTAGCGTCTTCGGTGCCCCGTAGGGTGATTACTGCAGCGATGTCGTCTGCATAGGAGATGTTCCATAAATCCGGTCCCAGAATTGAGCCCTGCGCTGCTCCGGCCGTTATTTCTTTCCTTCTGTGATGTCATAAATTAGCTCTCTGTGACTAAGGTAGTCCCTTATCACCCGTCGAAGATACTGTGCAATGTATATTCCGAAAGTTTATTTTAAGGCGTTCGGCATATCGCACCATCTGGCTGAGTTGAAGGCATTTCTTACGTCGAGAGTTGCCAACACAACAACCTTCCCCGAGTAGTGGCTGCCCTGATGGGTTACTTACGCAGCCCTAACCACCTCTTCCACAGCACCGATTGTAGAATGACCTTTCCTATATCCATGCTGCCTTTCAGATAATTCTCCTTCTCTCTCCACCCCTACAGAGAGTCGAGCCTCAGCATTCATTTTCCTACTGTGTCTAGCATACACAGGGGTCTGTACGCTGACGGGGAGTCTGAGTCCCCTTTCGCTTTGCCAATCAGTACTACCCGCTGTGTTTTCCAGATTTTGGGAAAGACTCCGTGTTCTAAGTATCTGTTGTATATGTTTAGTAACGAAGTTCCCCTTAGATCCTGCGTATCTGGTTCTATTAGAGCAGCCACCGGGTTCGCTGAAGGAAGCCATCTTGACTCGATGATCCTGATCTTTCCACCTTCGCAGGTGACATCAAGATTCTCCCGCTACTCCCATCAATTGGAAGCCGGCTTAAAGAGGTCCTCCACTTGCTCCCACAAAAGGCAATGCCTACTTTACCTGCGACGAACTATTTGCTTCTGTAATCAAAGCATTAAGCTTGAACAAATAATATAAACGTAATTCCTCTTCATTATTATTATTATTATTATTTGTGTAGGATTATCTTGCATTGTGACCTAATGGTCCAGTGCGCCCCTGCTAGTACCTTGGAGAAGTTTATTCTCTCGTTAGAGTTCCCTCCCCACAAAATTCCAGAAGCTGCTTCGGAGTCTCGCTTGAATCTGCAAAGGTCTTCATTTGTTATACCGAGTTTCCTTAAATGCTCCCTGAGTTTGCAGTGCCCTGTTAGGAAGCCTGTTAAGATTCGTAGGTTATTCCTGTTAAGCCAGATATAGGCTTCGAATCTTTTTTGGCTGTAACATCGCAGCAGTTTCTTAGCTTGCCTCAGACCGATTGTGTTTTTCCAGGTTCTTGTCCTGTCTTCTTTCTCCGTTTTCTGAATTCTTCGCGTATGGTATGTTCCCCTTTTCCGCAGAATGGTTCAAGACCAATGAAGAGCTCTGTAGCTCCTTCTCTTGCTCTGCACATCCTGTATGATGATTCATTATCTTTTACCGCGACATGACCGGGTATCCAGTAGAGCGTTACCTTGTTGTTTCTACCTAATTCATTAAGTATGTGTAGGCATTCTCACACAAGATTCGATTCAATGACATAGGTGTCAAGTGCTTTGATAGCTGCTTGACTATCGCAGCTGCTGTATCTTCTTTCGAAATTGAGTTGTATACATCTATCTATAGCACATATTTCAGCTTGCAAGATGCTAGTACTCTTGACCATACTTCTTTTGCTTATACTCCATTCCTCATCATCAGGTTAGCAGAGAAACCCTCTGTTTAACTTTTAGGTTTAAGCTTATGGGAAGCTCATTACAACAACAACTATGTACAATCATATATAATTGACATTTTCATATTTTGCTGTGATTTACTATACCTAGGACCCTAAGCTTATCCCTCACATCTTTATGATTCATAACTTCTTTATTAATCAAGGAAACTAAAATAATCTTTCTCTACGAGTATGGAAGCAATACTCATCCGATTTTTATGCCCAATAAATCCAACTGAATAATCAAGTCTATAAGATTTGATAGCCAAATTTATTGAACGAAAAGTGTTGAATTGGCAAAATAAAATTAGCTACTGCCACACTCTGTCCCGGTTTATGTTGTTAATCAAATTTATGGTAGTCACATGTCCTGTGTATCCGATTGATGATTATTTGATTATTTTGTTTTGATAAAATTTCCTTCGGAAGAGATGATTGGTTTTGGTTATTTGGGAGCAGTTGGTCTCAATGAAAATTGAGTTTTTAACTTTTCCATTTAACTTAATCGGCATGGGTATGGTATGGGCTAAGCTATTAGGCTACTTGATTTAACTATTGTTGCACCTCTGATACAAAGGTCATATGTAACATCGATATGGCAGTTTGAATCTAGCTAATATGCTAACAGGCTACACAATTGTAGTTAGCATCTATCGAGCGCCATATCGAACTTTGAAGCTCGACTTGATTGCATTCAGTATTTTGAACGTCACGCTTCCTAGTTGCAACCAAGGCAAGTTTGCAGGTATTCAAAACAACAGACCACACGGAAATGTCAACGTCGAACGGCTGCAATCATAATTGACTGGCAGGAACTTTGCAGATCGTGCGTCTCTCATCTCTCTAGAAGTGCATATGTAGGTATACTGGCGCCAGCATCAAGACTTAAAACCAGTAGAGGCGTTGTTGGAAGCCAGCCAAAGTATCGAGCCTGATGTGTTAAGTTTCAATAATCGGCATAATGAACATTTTAAATAGACGACAATAGCAAAGAATACCGTCAACACTACCAAAATAAGTGAGGGAAGTAAGATCTAAGCTTAAGCCTAATGAAGCTGATAGAGTTGATTCCTCAGTTCCCAAGCTTTTCAAATCACCAAAAGATGACTTTTTGTTTTTTTTTTTTTATAAAAGAAAACCCAAATCCCAAAGCACTCAGACTCTGTCTGGTCCATTGTACTACCAGGCAGAAACCTTTCTTTGATGCAGTGGTTGGAAAAACTTCGATGGAATTCGTTTACCCTTATTTCTTCGGGTGACTGATGATTGCTGATCCCCGCTGGGGCTTGAACCTGCACACATCGGTTAACGAGCAAACACACTACGCACTGCACCACTGCCACCCAGAAGACGACTTAGTATGAATGCAATCGACTGAAATACGCCGACTATAGAGGCACCAGTCTCCTCAACATCACGTAGAAGTTCATATCTGCTGATTTGTGTGAACGTCTAAAACAAATTCTTTCACACCCGGATTGGTTTTTACTGGTGTGGTTTTGGGTCAGAAAAGTCCACCATTGTGAAGTCAAGAATTCCAAACTGATACCCACCATCCTGTCATTGATTTCGGAGGCACTTACGATGGCGTTTATAGAGGCGAAGCATAAAAAGCCAACTTTGTCCGTCTGTGGGGAGTGACGTTGGAAATTGCTCGCTGCCCCATCAAAGTCAAACTATCACCACCGATAAATTAAATACCAGTAGTAGTCTAGGACAAGGCGACGTAATATCACGTAATATCATCTTAACATCAACATACATGAAAGGATTGTAAAAAACTTCCAGACAAGCATCTGTGGAACCTTTGGTGGAGCTGGAGATAGTTTGGTAAAAATCAAGCTTGAGGCATCGGCTTACACTAAACTGTAGCGCCAACTGGTCGCTTTCATGTTTCTTTCAAACAAATGGGTGCATTGATTGAGAAAAGAAATGACACATGAGTCTAATGAGAAGCAATTGTATGCCGGACAAAACAGAATCGTGATGGTTTGGGAGACCTTTTGGTATGAGGGAAGTGAGAAGCCATTACCATCGGCTTTGAGACACATGATTCCTTCATTCACAGAATTTTTCTTTGAAGCTTTGATCAGAGACAATGGAAGCACGGATGATCCACCGTGTTTGATGTGCTTCAAATTTTCTTGAAGTTTATGTCTTGGCTCAAGCTTTTGGATGTGACCTACTGATCACCTACTGTAAGTGTGGTTTCTTTCATCCTAACTTAGGCCAACTGATTCCAAACAGAGTCGAAATATGAAATTCGTTTCAAATAGTTTTTAATTTAAGCTTCCTCTTTTACTTGTAGGCAAAGAGCACGATGGTCACCCAGTGCAAGGGCTTTCTTATCCGCAGATCTGTTCGATGTATCTAGCATCTCTTCAGTTGTCGTCAACGGTCATGCATATCTGTCGGTGGCTTTGTCCATCCTAAGAGTTTTCAACATCTACACTCGCATTTCTGGACGTGCCAGGGTGTATGACTCCAAAAACGCCACTGCATCACAATGTCTTCGTTGTATGAAGCGGCTCTTTCGTGTTGCATTCTATGAATAGCAATCGGATGACTCAACTGATGACACACGGAACTGGATAACCTGAAGCTATCACGTCCATCGTAACACACATCACTTCCAGGCAACGCATGTTAATGACTTAATTTCCATTGCACTTAACGGATAATCATCATCACCATTCCGGCAGCTCTTACAAGTCATTCTTTATTCTTTTTTTTAGAAACTTTCCCCGAAAACAAGTTCCAAAAAAAGCCCGAAAACGAGATAGTAGCTACCGCATTCATCAGTGCAATTAAATCCAGATCAAGATATCCATTACGCAGTGCATGGTGAGGTGAAGAAGAAGGTGAATTTCCATTGAACTTAATGCCAAGTCACGGAACTCCTTTTTTTTGCTTTTTTTTGACTGGTGAAGCCCATTCAAATGTAACCCGTCGTTTTAGATGACGTACGAGTGTATAAATGTCATTCTAGTTCATTGGAAAACAAAACATACATACAAGAGCCAACAATTCCGAAGAACTTCACACAATTTTTCTGTTTGTCAGCACTCATCATCGTCACGTAGAGTGTTGGCTGGAGAGATTGGAGGTTGCTTGGCCTACAAAGTGTACATGTGTGGCAAATGAGCATGCTGTACGTACACTCTTCTGTGACTGCAGCTATCTGGGATTCCGATTTCGTGGCCCTTTTGAACTGTTTTTTTTTTTTTTTTTGTAACAGATACGCACAACAGAACAAAACAATACACATATCCTAAGTGCAATCATTGCATGTCAACAACTACATGGTCTTGGGGTCGTTTTTCACCCCACCCCTCAGTTCGTTCTCGTTCTAAAATTCACTTTTGTCATTTGCCCGAGGCGGTGTTGTCCTTTAATGTATATTTTTATTATAAAAACCGACTTTGTCGGCATTTGAAGTGGAACAACGTATATGGGGAAGGTAGGTACATCAGGTGCCCGCACACGTTCGATTTGTTTGCATACGAGACACGGTAACGAGGTGGAAAAGAAAAGAAACGAAGAAGAAAAAGTGAAGCGAAACGAAATAGACTGAGTGCCGCCGCTAGTGCTTGACTGGCTGACACATATCTAAGAAGGCATCACTCAAAATTCGAGCGAACACGGCCTACACGCGCGCAATAGTGCTGCATACAGCACTTGATGTGAGCACCTCACTCATAGTGCGGCGGCTGAAGCTATAGAGTGTCATAAACTGGGCTATGTGCTGCATTTGGTTTAATTTGTAGCCTGGCTATAAGTGTCACATCGATGATCCGGTTTAGGTTTTCCATTATGCGGAACACATGCAGAAAGCACTGGTGTTAGATACTTTTTGTACTCGTTACAGAGCTGATTGATATGGAGGAGGTGTACTTGATGTACAATTCGTTTTATGTGTTTCCTAGAAGTGATTTATTTTCGAAAAACAGGGACCGAGAAGTTGCAGTTTTGGCAGTGGTTTGAGGCGTTTTTCCCATTAAGACACAGCGTTATGGGTTTTAGTAGAAGCGTGCATTACGTGGAAGTGAGTGTCCAAGTTCTTTTTTAATGTAAAGTACCTAAGTGTACATACACTTCATATGTAAACGGATATGTGTTGAGAGAAGACTGAAACAGTAACCATTTTGTAATTCATTCCAGTTTTTACTTCGGATTTCATAGGTTAAGTGACTGACCTCGAGCGTCCACTCCGCAGTACATGTTTACTGTGTTTAGAGTGTGAGGCCAACTTTGGCAGCTCAGTCGCGTCTAATAATGATCATGACTATCAATCTGTTCCACCACCAGCCTGGTCTTCAGCTCCAATGCAGCTCGGATCACCAGAAGCAGTATTGCTTACTTTTACTACGTAGTTGGTGGCGGGGTTACTTTCATACTCGACTTTGAATTTATTACTCAACATCATATCATCTGACCCCACAGGTTCAGGAGCTCTTCGCTTTAACCACACCTTACGCCACCATAGTATTTTTCCCTGAAAATTCTGCTCGATGTCGAAGGTTGAGTCGCCCACTTAAACCATTTATATCTTTCATCGGTGTCCATAACGACGCCACCCACGGTGGCTTTTGACTAAGCATGGTATACCGCCTTGATCTGCCAAGATTCCCGCACGTAAACATACCAAAAGATAATCCTTAGAGTCCGCTGATACTTCCCTACTAGAAGGTGATCTAGAATATGGTGAGACTGCCATTTATGGTGTAGAGTGTAGAATGGTAAGCAGGAGCGCTTAGTAGATAATCGGCTGCTTTGAGAGAAAAATCCTGGCAAGGATATGAATTTATAGTTTCCATTCGTGTGAAAAATATAACGCACACAACATGAGTGGTTGCGAGAAGCTAGGCCCTGGCACTTTAAAGAGCTGTTGCGCCAAATATATATATATATATTTGATATGAATTCATTCGGTTAGAGAAGATGGAGAAATCGAAAGAAAAACAAAATTAAACTTAACTCCCCTGCAATCGTCTAGCAAAGTTGAAAGAGAAATCTATGACGAGCTTAAAAGCGAAGCAGAAGAAGTCACAGAGAGCTCATCAACTTCAAAAACGGAGGATTAAAGCCACGAAATTTCAACAGGCTATGGCTGAAGAACAGCTGAAAAGAATACTCCTGTAAAATTTTAGATCACCCAGCACTGCCTGATCAGTAAGGGTCAACAGATAATGATGCCAAGAGATTATACTAAATAGTTCAAGACTTAAAAACAACACATTCGTTTGAATAGATCGGAACATCTGCGGCAACCCGTGTTTCCTTTGCTTGCCCAAATCTGGAAAGACGAGCATCTTCCTAAAGAATAGCTACAAGAAACTGTTGTTACATACATACATAGATTTTCAATTGCCCGCTTATCCTTCATGAAGGTCGCAGTGATAGGATCCTTCTCAATCCTCCACCATTAACTCTAACTCATCAGGAGGAATCATAGACGGCTCCAGGAGAGATGTCGGACTTGATCGAACCATCTAGGCCTAAAGAGGGGTCGCTTACTTGATGACACGGTAATCATGACACGTTTGGGAAGCCGGTTTGGGGACATACGCACTACGTGACCAAACCAACGAAGTATAGATCTGTGATTCCTTTAGACAAGAAGGCACATCCGCTAAGGAAATATTGATCCGAGCACAGTTTGAAGAGCTTAAATGCAGTGTACAACCGAATTGGATTGCTATTCTCACCGTTTATCTTCCCTGGTGGCCGACAAGGCTATTTATTCTCACCCATCCTCCCCTTATCTTTGGACTTAGTAGATATGTATGTACTACAGCACCCTAGATAAAGTTTACAGGGAAATACGGTGGAATTTAAGATATCATTAAGAAGATTTGGACTTCGCTGGCAACATATGCTTACTATCCTCCAATCATTTAGATTTGTGAATCCAAGACGATGATCTAAAACGCCAAGAAGCCAAGAACTCTTCAATTATAAGTGCAGAAGTCAGGTAAAACGTGTAGTGAAACTGAAGTCATCGCTTAAGACAGCAGAAAGAAGCTATGCTGAGTGCTCTTAGGCCGCCCAAGATTTCGGAACTTAAAATCGCGCAACTTTAGAGGCCATCTGAAGGTTGAAGGTTATGGAGTACAATCAAAACGACCCTCCTCTCAAAATCCCAGATACCATGCTCAAGAAATATCGGTTCTCCGGAAGATTCCATGTGGTCATAGGTGATCGCCACACATGGAGGAATGAAGGACTTGTAGTCTTACCAAACTCTCAAATTTGGTATACAGATGGTTCCAAATTGGAAAATGGTAGCACTGCCGCAGGGGTTTATGGACCCAGGTTCCAACCTGCAGCAGCGCTTGGGAAATCGCTAACAGTATGTCAGGCAGCAATCCATGCAGTCGAGCTCTGTGAAGAAGGGTCGAGGGCACTCTTATTTACATCCTCTTGGATAGCCAGGCAACATTTATAGCTCTGAAATCCTACGCGGTAGTATCCAAACTTGTATGGGACTGTCTCAATCTACTCGAAGTTCTCGCATCAAAAACACCGTCACCATGGCCTGGATACTAGGACACGAAGGCTTCGATGGTAAAGAACGTGCAGACTGCTTAGTGAGAAGAGGCACCAGGCGCCCACTAGTCGGATCGGAACCGTATTTTGCAGTTATTGTACATAGAGTAGCAGAAACCTCCAAATAAAACAATGGGAAGCTGATTGCCATACAGAGTACTGGGCTTAATTCAAGGGCGTAAGACAAGCAAAGAAGTTCATATACCTCAAACGTTGTAAGACTAAGAATCTAGTTGAGCTCAGCCAAGCAGACTAAAGGACCTTAACAGGTTACTTGACTGATCATTGCCCACTCAAGTACCGTATACCGGCTATGCGGACAACAAATAGAGCCGGCGGAACATATTCTTTGTGAATGCCCCATGGCCACAAGAAAAGGACTTCACCACCTCAGGTGGGCCTTGCACAGACTCAGACTTTTGGAACATTGAGCCTGAAGCTTTGTTGAGGTTTATCAAGAAAATTAACCCAGCTCTCGACTAAACACCGGCCTGACACAATCGATCTTTGCGGTCGCAGTATGTACAAGGCCCTATGTTAGATCGCAGAATATCTGGGGAGATAATTAATTTAGATAGATTAAGGCTAAGGACAGTGATAGGAATACTCTCTGGCCACTGTCTCCTAAGGAGGCATGCCATGAGACTAGGGTTATCCGATACGGATGTTTGTAGGTACTGCGATGACCTGCATGTCTAAGAGGATATAACTCATATACTCTGTGAATGTCAAGAAATTACCAGGATAAGGCTAAACTACCTTGGTAGATACTTCTTCGATAATTTGGAGGAGGTGAGGTCTTTTAACCAAACAAGGATCTCTTCAAATTTTGTAGGGAGATTAATTGCTTGGGGGAATGGGTTTAGGTGAAGGTTCCCTAGGGATCTCGATGGGCCCACTTTGGTGCCTAGTGTTTTATGATAACCTCATAACGCTACCTTACCTAACCTAACCTAATCTAACCTATGTACAAGGCCCTAGTATAGTATAAAATAGTATGACAGTAATCAACTTTAAAGATTTATTAAGCTTTTTAAACTCCACAGGCTGGATCAAGAGACTCCCCACCAACACACTTTCACATCCAGATTACACGAGTTAGTGGCATCAAAACGGCACCTAGTGTTAATTGGATCCATCCTTTCTAAGAAGAATCACCAAGACAGCAATCCATGGAGACCTTTCATCAAGGGCCTAGGCTTCCCTAAGAGCTAAGAAAAAGAAAAAGATAAAAGGAAACTCCGCTCGACACTCGAAGCAAACCATTCGGGATCGACGAGGATGCTTAAGGCATAGCCTCGGCATGGGTTAGGATCCCATTTAAAATATATATACCATCGCAACGTTCTGATTTTAGCGCCCTCAGCTGCAAACAGTACGTCAAGGAATTCTTCGTACAATCCGACTCTCTCCATATTCCATCCAATGGTGCATACCTTACATGAAATTCACTCTTCCTTGCTTCGGATTAATTTGCCACAAAACCGGCAAAATCTACTGAACCAAACCCTATTTCTCGACTACCATCCCTTGATGAGCTTGTTGCATGATTTTTACGTTTAATTACGAACTTCTTAAGAATTCTTGCCACATGTACTGTAGTTAGAGTATCCCTTTCAACACTCCCCATTCAGTAGGTACCCTTCAAACTGAAAATACATACAATTCCAATTATGGTAATAATAATTTCCATCTGATTGCTTTATTGTTTTCGCAGAAATCGCTAAAGATTTTCACTCAATTTACTGCAAACTTTCACAAGCAGCAGTCACGGAAATTCCTTGTGGAGGATTATTTGTTCAATACAAATCACCATCGCGTCGTCGTCGTCGTCGGGAGCCATTCCTTCTTGGTAACATCGTAATTAACATTATATTTCCCACCACCACCACCACTTAAACCTAGGAGGAACTTCTCTCAATGCGGCCACCACTAGAATCCAACATCGAGAGCATTTATAATTAAAATCAACGAATCCAGGCCACGACTCCTTACAACACTCGCCTTACCATTGTAAACAAATTAAATTCATCAGCCATGAGGAGAACGAACGCGTTCCTTTCGTTAATTTTCATTCAGAGAAATATTTTCCAAAAAAAAAAAAGTAATCCTAGAGGCAGTAGCAGTAGCACCTCCCCGCTACGAATTGTAGGTGTGTGTGTACACGCGCGGTCCTTTGAAACCATTCAACTGAATGAAACACAACGACGACAACGACGACGACGACAGAACCGAACGTTCGTCGCAACATTACTCAAATTAATTTGATTCAATTTCATTTCGAAATTACTTTTCGAATAAATAATTCCACTCTACAGCATTATACCGAGCATAGCTAGCCAGCCTCCTGTGGAATCCTTAAGAATCGGGGTTTTACATTTTGCTCCCTCTATTTGGTCCCTCTTTGTTTGCAATTGAACAATCCCGTTATGAGTTAAGCATCTATAAAAACGACAATTTTCGTAGTCCTTTGCCAAATACTTGTCGCCCACCTGCCCAATTAAATCTCAAAGCGATAAGGATGTCAACAAACCCGAAGAGTCAAGCCTCTTGTATAAAAATGAGAAAAATCAATTATCCTTGAAATTTTTTCTTTTACGATTTGAAAATTGGTTGAGAGTGATTCTTGGGATTCGACGGATTTCATCTACTGGCTAGGGCCTCATGTCTCAAGTGGAAGATTAAGTGACACACGCGTTGGATACTACAAAAGTGGAAAACCCAAACCGAACATCTGCAGTCGAAGGATATACATATACACATCCGTGGAAGAACTTCCTAGTTTTCCTCGTTTTCTTCGTTTTTTTTTTTTTTTTCAAGTGGGCGTCGATTCATGTGTTTTACGTTTTTCACGAACCACAATTAGGAACTGAAGCTATCGGTAATTAATCCTTGACCTTTGGGATCCTCCCAAAAGAAATGTGGCACCGTTTAACATGGAATTAATGGCGGAACTAATTGCTACGTGTAAAACGGATCGTGAAGGATTTTTCAAATGGTATAGCATTTGGTAATCACTTAATTATTATGCACACACGTACTTTTAATTAAAATGTTTGGAAAGGGGGAGGTGGGCCGAAAGTAGATTGGGATATTGCTCTGTTAAATAGATCTATAAAAGAATTCTGGTCTTTTCAAACTCTTAGATTGGGTTAGGTAAGTGGGCTGGCGAAGAGGAATCCTCCACGGCACACGCAGGTCAATGCTGACACACTGTGATACTTTTTGGGGGAAAAGTTGTCGCTTACCCTGTTCAATACAATACTTTTCAGATATTATTACATACAAACCATCCTGTGTTTTGATGAAGTTCATATTTTTGTCTATGCTGGGAAATTCCTCTAGGTCCTGAAAGAATTTATACCTGGTGCGATGGAGACCCGTGCAGCGACAGTGGTTTTTATACCCAAAGCAGGCAAGAAATCGCACAACCTCCCAAAGGACCTTCAGTCTAACGTCCTTCCTTCTCAAGATTCTGGAGAGAATTCTGTACATATGCTAA
The DNA here is from genome assembly GCA_945910035.1 of Brachypalpus laphriformis. Classification (NCBI taxonomy): domain Eukaryota; kingdom Metazoa; phylum Arthropoda; class Insecta; order Diptera; family Syrphidae; genus Brachypalpus; species Brachypalpus laphriformis. The sequence continues at coordinate 9,860,933 of OX246755.1, read as the reverse complement.
AGAGCAGCGTAATAACAGCACTGTCAAACAGCATACATGCTTATCGAGGCACTGTCTCCACTACTATGCAATCTAGTGCAAAACGAAGACCTCCTGAAAACCGGAGAACTGGATGCAGGGTTACTGCCTACGCAGATGATGTTGCTATTCTAATAACAGGCAAATACCCGCAAACGCTGACCGATATCATGCAGTCTGTTCAGTTTTCGGTTTTCAAAGAAACGAGGCCAGCGAAAACCGGCTCTATAGAGCAGAAAGCCTAAGAGAATGGCAAGAACGCTGGAATGCTTCTGAGAAAGGCAGGTGGACCCATAGGCTCATACACCAAATCCAGCCATGGTTCAACAGGTAACATGGAGAACTTGAGTTCTACTTAACGCAGTTCCTAACGGGCCATGGATGCTTTCGTTCGTACTTACATAAGTATAAACACGACAATAGCCCTTACTGTCCGCATTGCGCTGACTGCGTAGAAAACGCAGAACATATATTTTTTGAATGCCCAAGATTCCTCGACGAAAGGAATGCACTAAGGAGTGAACTCGGCCACCCACTGACGCCAGAAAACATCGTTGGCGAAATGCTCAAAAGCCAGGAGGCATGGGACGCAGTCGCTGGGAGCACAATGCGCCTAATGAAGATTCTAAGAACCCTAGAAAGAGAAAGGAAAGAATCAGACCGGCGAAATTCAATAAATGCTGAGCAGGAAAATGCAAACATGCACTAGTCGAATACATCAGACTAAAACCCCCCCGCGATGAAATGCTTGATGGCAGTACCGCGGGGAATGTGGCGGTCGTGGGAGGGGGGTTTAGTGGGTAAGAGTCCCACACTGTTACTCAGGACGTACTGAGTTTCGTCTTTTGAAGATTACCCCTCCCAATCAAAAAAAAAATCATGCAGTCTGTTTAATGTTCTCAACGAACTGCTCAGATGGACCGACAAATCCGACCTCTCCGTTAACCCGAAGAAGACTGAACTAGTTCTACTTGCAAATAAAAAACATAAAGTCCCTGACTCCACTTCACCAAAAATAAGAGGATCAATTCTTAAGTTTCAAATAGGCCTAAAGCTTGACTGCAAGCTAATTTGGTAAGAGAATGTCGTCGAACGCGCTAAAAATCTGCAAGAAGGCAGTAGGATCCACTTGGGGTATACAACCGAGCATCATACACTGGCTATACACGTAGCGTCGGTTATAAAACTGATTCTTATGTATGAAGTACTGGCATGATGACCCGTCCTGGAGAAGAAGTCCAACCTATCCATAATGGAAAAAACTCAGCGAGTTGCATGTCTCAGTACTACCGGTGCACTGAAAACTTCTCCCACAGCATCGCTCTAAACCATGCTCCACTTACTTCCAATCGATATCGTCAGTAAACAATTAGCTATCAGCTCGGCAATAAAACTGAGAGGCTCCAAGCAGTGAAAGGAGCAACACATGGGACACGCCAAAATATTTTCGATGCACCGTCCTTTCTCCTTGCGCCGTGGCGTAAGTGGTTTTTTTTTTTGTTTTTTTTTTTGTCATCTCTCCTTTTCCACTGACCACCTGAATATGACTTCAACAGGGACTAGATGCACTCAATACCAGACAGAGCTGAGTGGACGCAACGCGATGTCCTATATAACGAATCGCTGTTCATTTTCACGGACGGGTCCAAAACCAAGGACGGAGTCGGTGGTGGAATCTTCTCAGAATATCTGAACATATACCTCTATTTTAACCTTCCAAACCATTGCAGCATTTTTCAAGCCGAAGTTACCGCTGTTTGCCAAACTGTTGGCTGGCTGACGTTATTTACGTCCACAATCAGCAGCCATCAAATCCCTCACATCCAACACTACAAGATCTAAGGCAGTAAAGGATTGCCGCATATCACTTAACGAGACACCTGGTCAGTACAACCTCACCCCCTGCTGGGTACCAGGTACTGTGGGATACCATAAGCATTGTGCATACAGCATAAGCATGTTAAGTATCTTATTCAAATCCTCGCGGAGAAAATGGTCAATTACCGATGGCAAAATCTAGGCCAATGCAACACCGGCAGACAACTTTGGTCAGCACTTAAGAAATCCTGGTTTATCTGACTCCTGAAACACAAGAGGGGAACGCTCTACAAAATAACAAACATTCTCACCGGACACTGCTCCATAGGAAGACATGTCCAAAGACAAGGCTACTCTTATAACGTCTTCTGCAGAAGCTATAGGGATGCAGAAGAAGAAGAGGCAATTAGACACCTCCTATACGCTTGTCTTGCGCTTGCTAACATTAGAAAGCCCTCCTTGGGTGAGTACTTTTTCCACGATCTAAATGATCTCGGCAACGCAACGCCTGCACGGCTAAAATTAACTCATGATACAGCGACGAAAATGGTTCCTAGACTAAGGCGGTGACCCACCCACCTCATACATCGGCAGTGGAATGGACTTATTTCTGGTTTAAGTGCGTCTTCATCGTGGGCCGATCCTAACCAACCAACCAACCAATCATGTCATGTGATAACTCCTACGAAGATGGAAAGGGATTTCCTGTGTTTCCGAATAAGTCTCTCGGTCCTGGCTTTGTCAAAAATGGGCTTCCTTGCGGCGATAAAAGTGCTTGTGGGGATGTTTACCTGGTATTCGCCTCTCATACGACTTTTTTACCTGCTACAAGGTTGAGTGTGCAAGGCGGGATACTCACAAACTGGTCAGCCTTGTTATGCTTGAGGTAGCTTGTATGATATCGCAAAATACCTGGGCCTTATACTGGACAAAAAGCTTAATTGAAGCTTATATATAGAGGAAAGAATTAAGAAAGCAACAATAGCCTTTTACTCATGTAGTAGAATTTTTGGCAGAACCTGGGGACCTTCCCCGAAAATCATACTATTGATGTATACGGCGATAGTTAGACCCATACTGACTTACGGCAATATAGTATGGTGGCCAGCTGTCAACAAAACCACCAACTTAAAGGCAAAGTTCAAAGACAAGCGTGCATTGGCACTACCATTACAATGAGGACAACCCTAACCACAGGACTTGAGGCTATTCTCAACCTGCTACTGAAAGACATCTCTAAACACACATCAGCAGCCATTAATGCTATCAGAATTAGCCAGTCAGCAAACTCGAAACCAAATAGAACAGGTCACTCGATGATCCTAATTAATTAATTTGGCCTTGTGCCCATAAAGGACTACATGACGCCATATTTATACTTCTTAATGCCTTTTTCTACCGCCTATCCCAGCAGGGAAGAATGGAAAAGCGTTCATATACCTAACGCCGAATCTATAGCCATCTACACAGTTGGTTCAAAAATGAGCACTGGAGTAAGATCAGGCATCTTCTCCGACCCCCTAGGTATATCGAAATCGATTCGATTTCCAGACAACAGCAGCGGCTTCCAAGCAAAGATCTTAGCAGTGGCAACAGCCGCCCGTGCATCTGCGGTAAGGATAATACCACCAGAAGGTACTTACTTACTTAGATGGCGCTACAGTCCGGGGTGGACGTGGGCCTCAACCAACAAACCTCTCCAGCCAGCGCGGTTATGAGCCAGCTGCCTCCAGTTTCGCACGCCAAGTTGGTTGAGGTCCCCCTCCACTTGTTTGCGCCACCTGCCACCTACCGCGAGGTCGGCCTCTACTGCGTCGTTCATCCGGGGTGGATTCGAAGACTTTCTTGGCGGGAACGTTGGGCTTCATCCGCTCTTAATGACCCAGCCATCTTAGTCGCTGTATGTGAACTCTTCTGGTTAAGTCAATGTCCTTGTACAGGCCGTATAGTTCGGTATTGTACCTTCTCCTCCACTCACCGTCTATGCAGACGGGACCAAAGATCGCTCGAAGAACTGTTTTCTCGAAATAACCAAGGGTATTCTCATCCGGTTTTGTCAAAGCCCATGCATTGATACCGCCCGAAGGTATCACCATCTTAATTGACAACCAAGCAGCTATAAAAGCGATTACTGGCAGAGAAATTAAATCGAAGCTTGTGAAGTGTTGTCGAGAAGAGCTCGGGGTTCTTGGAACACAGCACAAGGTATCGCTCTGTTGGGTCCCTGGACACGAGGGTATCCCAGGCAATGAGAAAGCCGATGGGCTGCCAAGAATCGGCTCAGCAGCCCTACTAGAACAAGTTGACCCCCCTGTGTGTATCCCGCTTTGCATATTCAAGCTCGTTGCTGGGAATAAAGCCATTAAGGAGACGAACACAAGATGGACCTCCATGGAAACTTGTGCCATCACCAGGAAGTTATGGCTATCCTTCGACAAAGCAAGGACCGAGAGAATTACTCGGAAAGATAGGAAATCCTTTACCACCCTCGTGGGCACCATCACGGGGCACAACATTCTGCGGTACCACTTGAAGAAACTACGCCTGACGGAGGAGGAACCCTGTAGAGGCTGTGATGACGAGGAAGTTTTTGAGGACACTACCCACTTCCTATGCAACTGTTCGGGTCTTCAACACTCCAGGAAAAAGTTCCTTGGTAATATTTCTTCCAGAATGTCGAGGAGCTCTCCGGCGATTCAACAGGAAAGATGCTGAACTTCATCAAATCATCAGGGTGGTGTGTATGCAGAAATGATGAAAGTGATTAAGTTTGAATAGTTTTTAATTTCAATGGGTAAGTGATTACTTGTTCCCCTATGAGTATCACATTGGGTCAACGCTGACCTGAGTGTGGCTGAGAGCGTCTCTCCCTGTCAGCCCACATACCTAACCTAACCTAGTCAGACCACAAATGTCTCCACACTGCAACTGTCCCTCATCACCCATAAATGCAGACATCCTGTGGATTTGAGTGGAGTGGGCATTGTCTGTCTGCATACTGAGTGTTATGCAAACGAAAAGCGTATTATACGAGCACGTAAGTATGTCGATGCAAGTACAATACGATCAATTCGTACCTTTTATATTGTTTAAGTATTATTCTGAGCTATGACAATCGATTTAGGTCATTCAACTAGCATGAAAGCAGACCCTTAAATCCTTAAAATGCAGCTCCATATGTTTATTAAGAACTTCTTGTCGCAATCTCATAACAAAATTAAAGCATCTGAATTCAAACCCATTGATTCAATCTTCTTAAATTTAATTAATTAGCACCCAGTCTGTATCCATTTTAAGAATCAATTTGCAGCCACCCATCGTGCAATAATACCACCCCCTCCAGCATACATCCAACCCTAAAAAAAAGGAAAATAAAATGTCTGCAATAATTTCGATTAAATTTTAATCACATTTTCAGAGCTAAAGAGTGAAAATTCATTTAAGTTGGGGTCGCAGATGCACTGAGAATCCCTGCTCTCATAGCGCACCCATGAATGAACTTGAAATTGTCAGCTGAAGTACCACCCCCAAATGTGGTCCACAGCATTCAATCAATTGTGAATACATTTAGCCAAAAATTTGATTTTCATCTGCTCGACTTGGAGAAGGAGCAACAGCCATCGTGAATGGAAAACGAAGGCCCAGAGGTCTAGGTCCAGCCGACCGGCTGGCATCTGTGAAAAAAGCTTCAATCAAAATAATGGTGACTGGACGGATCGTCTGTTGGTTCGATGACTACGATGGTGATGATGATGACGAAAATCAGATTGGTGATGGAAAGTCTGAAACAAACATTCATCCTTGTATACATATAGACGTGTACGTACGAACTCTTCGAGCTGGTCATGCTCCACGCTGAAGTTCAATAGGATCAATTGAAATTTTGATTAAAATTAAATTTTCATTTTCCACGAGTTCTTTATGTGATGTCGTTCGTGTCCTTGTATTCCATCGCTCTATAGTGTGTCCTGTCTCACTCTCTTTTGTAAGCGATTTTAATCGAATTTTCGACACAAATGGGAACGATGTCCTTCTGCCTGTTTGTATAGGGACTTATATTCTTTTTGTCCCAGACTCCCCAGCCCCCTTGGCAGGATTAAATTTTCCGCAATTTAAACTGATTTTCATCGAACGAATGTGGTTTCGCAGCGCAATTTACTAGCCATATGGTGTATGGTGCGAGGGTGGAAAGGACTTTTCTTTTTAACCGCATTTTAAACAAGACGAACAAAAAACCATTATCAAGGATGAAGCATGTAATTAGAATTCAATAGTATATAGGTTCGGTTCGTCCCAGCAAACCGGTAACCGCTAATTAACATTAAATAAGCACTTAGCGTACGCAATGCAAACGGGGTAGCAACACCAATTCGGAGTACATCCGCATTGATTTCCTGTTCGAGTACTAGTCCTTGGTGTGTTACACAATCATGTTCCCAGGTTCGCTAAATATTTGATGAAATAGCATAGAAATGTATACGTGGCGCAGAAATAGCCCTAGATTGTGATTTATTTTTTCTGTGGAATCGATTGGTGGTTTGATTATATAGAGAACTAGTAAAGGTTTCTAGTTATAATGACGACAATTGTGATGAAACGAATGGATGACGCACATGGAAGTGGATCAACAGTTTTTGTTATGAAGCAATTCTGACGCACTATCATATATCTGAGTCGATGCACGTGAACTCTTCTGGCTAAGTCGACGTCATTGTAGAGGCCGTGTAGTTTGGCATTGTATCTTCTCCCCCATTCGCCGTCCACGCAGATGGGACCAAAAATCGCGAAGAACTTTTCTCTCGAAATAACCAAGGGCATCCTCATTCGGTTTTGTCAAAGCCCATGCCTCTGCGCCATACAGCAGGACTGGTATGATTAGTCTCTTATAAAGAATTACTTTAGTAGTTCGAGATAGGGCTTGCTACTCAATTGCCTTCTTAGCCCATAGAAACAACGATTGGTAAGAGTAATTCTTCGTTTGATCTACCCGCTGGTGTCATTTGCGGAGTTCACCTTAGAGCCTAGGTCCTTTATTACCTCAAAACTAAATCTGTCTATTATGGCGTACTGTCCATGACGCCGATGTTGGGTGTCCTCTTTGGTAGACAGCATTCTTTTTGTTTTGCTTACATTGACCGCTAAACCCATCTTTGCTTCCTCGATCTCAATACTCGCAAATGCCCCCTGGCTGTCCGCTGAGTTCTTCCGACTATGCATGTCAACGTCCTCGGCCTATGCGAGTAGTTGTACAGACTTGTAAAAGATTGTACATACGGTGTTGGCTTGTCAGTTCCGTATAATTCTTTCAAGTATTATGTTGAAGATATCGCATGACAGCGCGTCACTTTGTCGAAGACCTTTCCTAACATCGAATGGTTCGTTGGGTGTTCTTACCGACTTTGATGGAGCAGTAAGAGTTCACCATCGCCATTCTGCGCAAACGGACGAGCTTGGCAGGGATGCCAAGACTAGACATGGCTCTGTATAACTCGTCTCTGAACACGCTATCGTAGGCAACTTTGAAATCGATGAAGCGGTGATGCGCATCGATTTTGTATTCATCGGGTTTTTCCAAGATCTGCCGTAGTGTGAATATTTGATCAATGGTGGACTTTCCCGGCCTGAAACCGCACTGATAAGGACCTATCAGATTGTTGACGGTAAGTTTTAGGCGTTCACATAATATGGCAGAGAGCATCTTATATCCGATGTTTGAAAGACTTAGGTATACCTCTGTAGTTGGCGCAGTTCAGAGGGTCTCCTTTCTTCAGGATCAGTATCGGCCAAACGATGCTGAGGTTTCATTCATCGGGCATACTTTCGAACATCCAAATTTTACAGATCTGGTGGTCCATGCTCCTTACCAACTCACCTCCTCCTGACCGGAAAAGTTCGTCGTGGGCTCCAGCAGCTTTGTTGGATTTAAGTTTAGATACCGGTGTCCTCACTTCATTCTGATCGATTTGACGCGAATCTTGACTATCATCGTCACTCTTGAATGGCTCATTCTGCCTATCAGCGGAATGTTGGCCATCGACACCGTTAAACCGTCTGCAGAATTGTTCGTTCCATATCCTCAGCACCGACTGCGATTCTACTACTACGAGTATGTTACCATTTTCGTCCCTGCAGGCTTCTGTTCTGGTTTTGAAAGCCTGGTGTTCTATTTACCTTTTGGTAACATTTTCTAACGTCATTCCTGCAATAGAGTCTCTCAATCTCGTCGGTCGACTGCTCCTCATGTTTTTTTCTTTTTTCTGTGAAGTCGATGTTCCTCTTTTCTCCTCCGCTCGTAGAACTCGCGAGCAGCTCTATTTCTTCTATGCAGTCGCCTTGTACGCCTCTTGTTTTGCTGCATGTGCTTGCCGGCATTCTTCATCAAACCAAGGGTTTGAGGAGGAGCCCAGTATACAGAGAGAAACCCAGTACATCAGAGGCGGGTTCCCTGATGGCTTGTTGACAACGCTGCCACTGGTCTTCCGCATTTGCTGCTGGTGGCATAGGATTTAGATTAAGATTAAAGGATTCTCGATCGGCAAAAGCTCTGGCGGACATTTGCGATTGTAGCCGTCCGACCTCAAACTTCATCACAGTATTTCGTTGATTTCGCTCCGTACCTTGGCTATAATTAGGAAGTGATCCGAGTTCACGTTGGCTCCTTGGAAAGTCCGGGTATCCAGAAAACTGGAAGAGTGCCTTGCGATCGCAATATGATCGAATTGGTTGACAGTTTTTCGATCAAAGGAGAGCCATGTTCCCTTGTGGGAACCACGTACTAGCTACGATAACGTTTCGTCTCGCCGCAAGTCGACTAGTCTGAATTCGTTGTCGGATGTGATGTCGTGTGGGCTGTGCTTTCCGACCACCCTACTAAAGACGTCCTCTTTTCCTAGATTCGCGTTAAAATCCCTTATGACAATTTTAACGTCGTGCGAAGGGCATTGCTGATACGTCTTGTCCAAGAGCTGGTAGAAGTCATTCTTGGTCGCGTCGTCCATCTTCTCGGGAGGGGCGTGATCGCATATTAGGCTAATGTTAGCAAATTTTGCCTTGATACGGATAGTCATAAGGCGATCGTTCACATGCCGGAAACTCAAGACTGCTTTCCTAAATCTGCCTTTATTAACGAATCCACACCCGAATAGTCCTTGTTGTCTGTAGCAATCGTCGTAGTAGATGTCGCAGTTTTTTATTCTCATTTTGCCCGGCCCATCTCGCCGCACTTATTGGATTGCGGTAATGTCCGCTTTACAGCAGTCAAGGGCCTCCGCAAGTTGTTCGGCTGCACGTGGTTTGTAGAGGAACCTTACATTCCACGTGCAGGCACGAAGATCGATGTCCTTTTTTTACATTTGCAAGGGTCGTCAACAGTAAAATCATTCGTATCCGAGGCTGTTGGTTGCTTTGTAACCATAATTTTTTTTAAGTGGTATGGAAAGTAACCCGACGGTACAACTAACTAACCTGGAGGAGTATATCCCTTTTCTGCAACCCCTAGGACGAGGGGCCGGTAACGTCGATGCCAGCAACCATCTTCGGGGATATGAGCGCTGCCGTTGGCCAATTAAGGGTTCATCCGCCACCATCTATTTTTCAATACCAGGACCCAGTATTGAAAATCCTTACAGACCTCAGCTACAAATATGGCGAAGTAGCTCGAGTAAGGTATCCGCTGGCCTGTAGACGTCACCGTTGATTCCATCGGGAGAATTCATCAGCTCTTGCTAGATTTCTAAGCCGCATATTTCAGTCAATCAGGTCAACAAGAGATGCCTCGGCCGGTTAAACATATGTGTGTTGAAGTTCACCCAGACGTACTTGCCTGGTCCGAGTGTTCAGCTACACACATATCGTCAGACTCAGCATATGCTCATCGTTAGTTCATCAGATAGCCATACAGCCCGCACTGCGAGGTGGTGATGATGCAATTTTACCAGATTTATCTGTGTATCTAAATAATCAGAAAGAAAATCACTTATTACAATATTATCTATTGATTTGTACTCCATCATTTCTAAACTTCCAGTACAGATAGATGGAAGACGTATCTGCAGGTACTGTCACAGAGGATGAATTTATCTATGCTTGCACTTTGCTATTTTCACCCGACCGCCTAAAGAATGCAACTCTAATCAGATCCACAACACCACTTCACACGAATCTGCTTTCTTATAAGAACTACCTACGTATCTCACAGCGACACTTCCGACCCACTGGAAGTCATCTATCGGGCAATCAGTGAAAACTGCTTCTTGTTCTATTTGACTTTCTTTTGTATCTAAGAATTTTCCGAGAGCCTAGAAGTATGCACATGTGTAAACAAAAAAGATACATTTTCTTTCGTTTTGGAAAATGTGTGGAATGCAATCCAATTAGTTATTTCTCTTCGATACACCACCCATTTCATATTTTCAACATTCAAAATATTTAGTCGCATTTGTCAGCATAACAAATAGCACTGAATCAGATGAAACGAAAAATTGTTAAAAATTTAAATAAATTCCAGATGTTCACATCAACACGACAACAAATTTGTTTAAATACATTTCCCAAATGCCAACAAATTCATCGCAATTTTCCCGTGATATATCATCGAAAAAGTGTAAAAAAAAATATATTCCGGATGTTGTACATAAAACATCCAGCAACATGGAGGAGGAAAAATTACATTTTATCACCACACGGCCCGGCCGGCGCAATGGAAAAATTGGAAATTCATTCGACCGAAATTCCGACACAATTAATCGACGGATGTCTTGTTTTCTGGCCGAGATTTATACGCTACGCTGCTTAATCAAATCTGCGTGCTGCGGACATGACATGATACGCGAACAACGCGACAATAATGAACTCGTGTCCCACCCGCAATATGTGTGTCAAGGCGAGTCCACAAGCCTTCACCCTTGTTTTGGTAAAAAAACAAACCATTCAGAGCTTGATATGCATCTGCGAGCATATTTGTACATCAACACGAAAGTATCTTTTCCAACTTTTCATACATAAGATACACTCTTAAAGTCGTCTCTAATTTTAACGCGCACTTTATTTATTAATAAATTTGTCGGCGTCAAATATGTTGCCATAAATTTTGGGGCACTTTGATCTTTCTGGAGTCTGCAGCGATAAAGAGATTCCTAGCGGGATGTGCTGCTAATGGAGTGCAATATTTTGTATGGGGGGTGCAGATGCATATGTTGCATCTCTGGTATGATGGGGCACAGGCAAATTGAATGTTTTCTTAGCCCCTTAGTCGAGATGAAGAGCCATGGGATGGCATGATCATGGTAATCACGTGCGAAGAGAAGTTCATTAAAATCAGGGGACGACGAAATTCCGTTTAGCAAATTTTGTGCTGATAAATTTATGGGTATAGTGGGACGGTTTTGATATAGACGATGGATGGGATGGGTGATTTCAAAAAATAATTGACAGTTTTGTGAGGAGCGGGAATGGTTGTTTAAAGTAATTCCATAAATACTGCTTCTCTACTCAAGGGCCTCACTAGTGTGCAATACAAACATTGATCATAAAAAAGGATGACATCATGCTAGAGATCAATTGAAACAAATTACAGGGTGAAATGAATAGGTAAGCATGAAGGCCCTTCTTGTTGTTTAATGGGGTTGAATCTAGGGGTTTGATGAAATCCTCCTAGTCTTAAAGTAGATACCGAACTAGACAAGGCGATGTAGCAGACAAAACGATTGATTAATTTATTCCAATTTACAATTGAGGGGTCATTCAATTGTTTAACGTCTAGATGTGGTCTAGTGCTTATAAAATAATCACTTGAAACATTATCTTCAACCCCACTGACCAGAAGCACTTCCACAGTCTAGCCTTACTCAGTCTCTCGAAGAAAAATTACAATGGCTAATCAAGATATATGCCATACGTGATAACACCTCATCCTAAGGGTCAAGGACAGAGTTTCAACTGACTCACTAGGAGAATTAAGAAGCTTATCCATATGATTGAGGAAAAATATGTGATATATGGACTTCAACAGAGAATGGATACACAAAATCATACCCATTATCGAGACGTGGATAAATCGAAAACATGGAGAGCTGAACTTTTACATAACTCAGATGTCAACATGCCATAAGTGCTTAAGGTCGTATTTGCACAGGTTTTGATAAAGCATTAAACTCCATTGCCCAACTTGCTTACTATACTTAAATACTTTAACCCCTCGACGGAAATAGGGTGTCAACAATGCCTAGACGACACCTTCCTCGGAGCTCTGCAACGTATTTGAGCTGCCTCCAACTCATTACCAAATACCTTGATTCCTCCTCAACTGTTCCATGCCTCGTTTGCCTAGGGCACCTCGCAGTTCTGTTTGCACAGGTGACCACTACATGGTATATTTCGCAATGGAGTTGTCTTCGTCCATAGGTTGTGCCAATCCACTGCCAGTTTCTCCTTTCTATAGTAATGTCTATAGGTTCTTAGCCTATAGACATTACCATATGGCCTGCATGGTCGAAATTCCGATTTTAGGAGGAGTTCGGGAGATCGTGTGCGCCTCCGCCTACTTTCCTGGAGATTCTGAGCCTATTCCGCCCGTGGCTGTGCAGGATTTGGTGAACCTATGTCACCGTCGCAACTGGCACCTGATCATTGAATGCGATGCCAACTCCCTTCATGTGGCATGGGGCGACATTAACAGAAGGGGTGAGTTACTTCTTGATTATATTACTAGTAGAAACTTAGCTGTGTGTAATGAAGGTAACAAGCCAACTTTTATAAATTCTATTCGAGAAGAGGTACTTGATCTCACTATCTCGAGCCCTTTTATTTCCAATTCTGTTGTCAATTGGCATGTGTCAAATAAACCCTCACTATCTGATCATCAGCATATCAGATTTAACATCTCGGGTGGGGTTAAACATAATAATCAAACGCATTCCTAATCTCTTCCTTCAGGACTAGCTGTGTCCCGAAAAATGACAATATAGGTAAACGGAGCGTACCGTGGTGGAATGACCAGCTAGAGATACTTCGCAAAAGGGTGAGAAAACTTTTCAACACCGCAAAACGCAATAAAAATTGGGACGAATATAGGTCCGCTTTGACTAAATTCAACATAGAGTTGAGGAAATCTAAGAGAACTGCATGGAAAAAGAACTGTGAAAATATCGAGTCCCTTCCAGTAGCAGCCCGTCTCCAAAAGGCTTTCTCAAAGGATCATTCCAATGGGGTGGGATTGCTCATCAAACCTGATGGGAAATCCTGGAAACTCTGCTCGAGGTTCACTTCCCTGGCTCAACAGTTCTAAGCGACCACGTACCTGTTGTTCATGAAGGCTCCACATGTGGCACCTCCAGAAGAGTCAACAGCTTGTCTGGAAATCTGTTCAGTCAAGAAAAAATTAAATGGGCAATCGGTTCATTTAAACCCTTTAAGGCACCTGGCAGTGATGGTATTTTTCCAGCTCTCATACAGAAAGGTCTGGATTACATCTTGCCTGCCTTGGTAGCTCAATTTAGAACAAGCTTCAACCTGGGATACATTCCACTAACTTGGCGGGAGGTAAATGTGGTGTTTATCCCTAAGCTAGGTAACAAACCCAGCGAGCTACCCAAATCCTACCGTCCAATCAGCTTGACATCATTTTTCTTGAAAACCATGGAAAGACTGCTAGACTTTCACATTAGAGGCATTCTTGAAAAGACTATACCTCTGCACTCTAGTCAATTTGCATACAGGAAAGGTCGATCTACGGAAGGCGCCCTTCACTATCTCGTCACAGAGATTAAAGCTGTCTACCGCTCCAAAGAAATCGCCCTTTGTGCATTCCTTGACATAGAAGGTGCTTTTGATAACATTGGTTATGAATCCATCACTAGTGCTATGAGACGCAGGGGAATAGACGAACCTACTACCAGATAGGTTAGGAACATGCTCGATAGCCGCATAATAACATCTTCGTCTGGAGAGGTCTCTGTGACGGTCTCCGCAGCCACAGGCTACCCCCAAGGCGGCGTCCTCTCGCCTCTCTTATGGTCACTCGTGGTGGATGACTTATTGAACACACTTAATAGTTCAGGTTTCACAACCATAGGCTATGCAGATGATCTGGTGATCATCACTAAAGGCAAACATGAAGACAATGTGTGTCAACTCATGCATAATGCACTCCTTGCAGTCTCGGACTGGTGTGCTGGGGAGGGCCTATCGATTTACCCCCGCAAGGCAGTCGTTGTACCGTTTACAAGAAGAAGAACGCTGAATATTGGCTCGGTGACTCTAAACGGCACAACAATCAATTTTCCGATGAGGTCAAATATCTAGGAATTGTCCTGGATAAGAAGCTTAACTGGAACTCCCATATTAAGCATAAAATTGCCAAGGCGACTACTGCCTTGTGGGCCTGTCGCCGTATGTACGGCAAGACCTGGGGCTTGTCTCCAAAAGTCATTTTCTGGTTATACACCACGGTTGTAATACCCATTCTGACATACGCGTCCGTAGTCTGGTGGACGAAAACCAAATAGGTCACAACCATTAATAAACTCACAAAACTTCAAAGACTAGCTTGCCTCGGCATCACAGGTACTATGCACACTTGTCCCACAACAGCCATTGAAGCCATAATCGGACTTACTCCGTTACATATATTAATAAAAAAGTGGCAATCCGCAGTGCAATTAGTCTTAGAAAATCAGGTGCTAATAGTACACGGGATCACGTGGATCTCATGGAGCTATTGTCCGACTTCCCCGAGCTAGACATGCTGAGCACGGTCTCCGACTTTACGCCTAAATCACTCTACTTTGGTAGAAGGTTTGAGTAATGGCGGTTTGAATAATGGCGGACCTTCGCTTGATCCAAAAGGTATAGTGTGGTACACCGATGGATCAAAAACGGATTCAGGAGTTGGCGCCGGTATGTATGGACCCAACCATAAAATTTCGAAATCACTCGGAAAGAGTCCTAGTGTTTTCCAGGCCGAGCTTTACGCCATTGAAACTTGTGTTAACATTAACCTGCACTCAGCTATCCATATACTCACCGATAGCCAAGCGGCGCTCAAAGCACTGATCTCCCATTTGATCAGTTCAAAATCAGTTCTAAGCTGCTTCGACAGCTTACAAAATATGTGCCGACACAATAAAGTAAAATTGTGGTGGGTACCGGGTCATGTAGGCGTTGACGACAATGAAACTGCAGACCTGCTAGCTAGGAAGGGCTCCTCTGAGTTGTTCACTGGACCTGAACCCTTCTGCGGGATACCCGATTCCGCCTTCAAACTTACCCTAAACATTTGGGAACGCAACATGTGCATGTCCCACTGGAATAACTCCCAAGATCTCAGGCAGGCTAAAAGAGCTGTCCGACCCTTCCAAAGACATGCAGTTGATATCCAAAAATACGGCAGAAATGACATAAGAAGGCTTGTGAGCTTCCTTACCGGTCACTGCCAACTTCTCTAAAACCTTATCAAAATGAGAATTTCGGAGGATATCACCTGCCGCCTCTGCCTAGAAGAGGACGAAACCGCAGAACACATACTATGTGAGTGTGTAGCTATGTGTAGCACTAGGAGATGCTTTTTCCTTAAAGAGATCATATATCCAAAAGATCTAAGGAACTCCTCCGCAGCCGTAATTATAGCTTTCATAAGGAGAGTAGAAGTACTGCTGCCCTAAAAGTCGCCTATGGCACAATAGATCTCCTTGGTCGCAATGCCTACACGCCATTTGGGCGTGGACGCACACTTGTTTAAAAACAAAAAAAAAAGGGTCAAGGACAGAGTTTCGACTGACTCACTAGGAGCATTAAGAAGCTTATCCATATGATTGAGGAAAAATATGTGATATATGGACTTCAACAGAGAATTGATACACAAAATCATACCCATTATCGAGACGTGGATAAACCGAAAACATGGTGAGCGGACCTATTACATAACATGCCATAAGTGCTTAGGGTCGTATTTTCACAGGTTTGGATAAAGCATTAAACTCCATTGCTCAACCGACGGAAATAGGGTGTCAACAATGCCTAGACGCCACCTGCTTCGGAGCTCTGCGACGTATTTGAGCTGCCTCCAATTCATTACCAAAGACCTTGATTCCTCTTCAACTGTTCTATGCCTCGTTTGCCTAGGGCACCTCACAGTTCTGTTTGCCTGGGTGACCACTACATGGTATATTTCGCAATGGAGTTGTCTTCACCTGTAGGTTGTGCCAATCCACTGCCAGTTTCTCCTTCGTATGGTAATGTCTATAGGTTCTTAGCCCGTTCTCGTATAAAGTTCTTAGCCGAGACCACACTTCCTAGACGTAGAAAGTTATTTTCTTTCTCGACTTCCTGTCTGGTAATTCTGATTACGCACGCTGCACAGAAACCATTGAAGGTGCGGAGCACGTCATATTTGGTTGCCTACGCTGCGTAACTGAAAGGTTTCAATTGGAGGAGAAATTGGAAAGGACTGTTACCTCGAAGGGTAGACGTTCAGTCTGAGACTCTGAAAACTCTGACCATAGTAATAAAGAAGCAGCGTTGAGAAGAAAGGGCATATCAGCAGCAGAATACATAGCTGAGTTAGCCGATGACATAAGATTGTTGCCACCCGTCACTATGAAGCGCGATATTTTAACCGAGGCTGTTGTTCTGCCGCTGACCAGCGTCTGAAGTCACAAGACCTTCTTAACTTAACCTGCGAGTATAGTGATTTGGCTAGATTTCATACAAGAACTGCTACAGATTCGCAAAATTTTTAAAGCAAAGCAGATGCAGGAGAGGGACAAGCCATTTACAATTTTCTCCGGTCTACACAAACTCCTTAAATCCTATACATATATCGTTGCTAAGCAAACACAATTCATTTGTTCCTAAAAGATGTCCTCTTTTTGTCCCTATGTATCTATACATAAGTATAAGATACTATCTACTTTGCCTCCCTCGGCTGTTATAATAAAAACACAGCTGACTCGTACCTACCGAAATGAAATACATTCTATTTAGTGTATCTCGTAATAAACAAAGTTTCGAATACTTAGATTTATTAGCCTCATAACGAACTTCTACAAGCTCTTCCTCATCATATAAACCATGCCACTGATTAATTCAATTTGCAACTTTTTAATTTGACTGTTAAACCAGAAAGAAATAAAATGCTCCTCCCTACATGCACCCACATAACGCCCACTCATCGTCCCAAGCATTTTAAATCAGTTAAACTTCAATATAATTCCACATTCTCGCTCTTACCGAGTTGTAAAACTAAAATGCTTCACCCTATCAAAATCTTACCCCCAGGCTAGGGTATACAAACCACACATGGAAACTTTTACCCCAGAAGGTGAAAAGTTTTAACATCCATACACTTTGGTAGTGATTCGAGGTGCTGCTACTGTGCTGGCACATGAAGGTTTTGAAAAGGTTAGATGCTTTCACAACAAACTTTCCTTCCAGACGATGTAGGTATAGGTATACGTTAGATCGATTGGCTACAATGTACACTCCATCGAGCAGTGTCATCGAATATTTAAGCCCATTGTAAGGATGGGATGCCACACACGATGACATCGATGACAGACATAATAATGATTATGATGATGGTGCATTGTTCTGCCTGTCTGCCTATAAATGGATAACTAATTGCCACACAAACTAAATGCAGCTAGATGCATTGATACAGTAGCTATGCCAATAGATATAGAAATTTAAACTTCCCAGGCTGGTGATGGAGTTGAAATATTTGCCGATGGCACTACATTGAACGTTCAATGTTAAGCATAAGTGCTTTACGGCTCTGTGATGAAATCAATTATAATTGATTTGTCTAACAATAGAGGAGCTTAACTATGGTAGAGGACAGATTCAAGGGGTCACTGGATTTAGAGCATTCATCCCCCTTACAAGACGGATAGACAGCTCAGTTGTTCAAAAATGGAATCTTTTATAGGTACAATTTCTTTTTATTGACGATAAGGATGTCAATTTAGTTTCTTCGGGGTTTGATCTAGCCTCTTTAGGTGGATAAGGCCCACAGCAGTGTTGGGCAGTTTCGATTCACCTGAAATCGTTGGGATTGGAGTATCTTTCTGACGCAATATCAGGTAGTCTTTGTAATTATAAGATGGGGCCTGTCTTGTATTGTGAGGGGCTGACGGAACTGCACCAAATACCAGGCACAATTTTATGTATACTTCCCAAGGATTTCAGATAAATTAGTCTGAAGTCGTTTATATTTAAAATTCCAAGTGGAATTGCCGACTGAAGACAAATAGGTGTGATCTCAATATTAATCTGACCAAGACTGAGCTTGTCCTGTCCATGTCAACCATTCCCAAGCTAAATTTATTCACCCTAACCAGTCTAGAAGCTCAATTCCAACCAACAATTTTCCAGGTGCTCTCTAGTCACGCTGAAAGGAGTAGTCTCTACATAGGGCTTAAAGGAAGAAAAAAAAACATAAAGCACTCGTTAGGCACGTTGGCAGTCTGTGATTCAACATATAATTGATGGTGTTACCGAAGGCTCTGTTTAGTCTCTGACTCTCCTTCTTATTTTTATAAATGACCTCTTGTCTGCAAGTTTAAATCCAATGGGTTTCAAAAGAACCAGGACTCTTAGGGACGGTGAATTATTGATACATCGGTAGAGGATGTTCTCCTGTAATTGAAGGAGTTCCATCTTTCTTACTTACTTAGGTGGCGCTACAGTTTGGGGTGAAACTGTGCCTCAACCAACAAACCTCTCCATTTAGCTCGGTCTTTAGCTAATTGCCTCCAGTTGCGCACTCCAAGTTGGTCGAGGTCCCCTTGAACTTGTGCGTACCACCTACGGCGATGATTCCCTCTACTGCGTCGTCCCTTGGGGTTAGCTTCGAAGACTCTGCGGGCCGGAGCGTTGGTGTCCATTCGCTCTACATTTCCTAGCCATCTCAGACGTCCAATACGCAGTTTTTTGACTAGGTCGATGTCGCTGTACAGCTCGTATAGTTCGTGATTGAATCTTCTTCTCCAAAACCCGTCAACGCAAACGGAACAGAAAATCTTACGAAGAATTTTTCTCTCGCGACCAAGGATATCTTCATCCTCTTTTAATAAAGTCCATGTTTCAGCCCCGTAAAGCAGGACTGGGATGATCAGAGTCTTATGCCGAGTCTCCTTAGATATTTGAGATAGGGCTTTACTGTTGAATTGCCTTAAAAGCCCAAAAACACAGCGATTGGTAAGAGTTATCCTTCGATTGATTTCTGCGCTGATGTTGTTCTCAGAGTTTATAGCAGAGTCAAGGTAGACAAAGTTCCTTACTACCTCGAAGTTATAGCTGCCCACTGTGACGTTCTGTCCAATTCGTCGGTGTTGGCTGTCCCTTCTTGTTTTGGCCACTTCTGCTCCAATGCTTGCAAACGCACCGGTGACAGCCCGCTGAGTTCTTCCGATAATGGAAGATGGATAAGGAGTTCCATCGACTTTGTGGAATTGCAGAAACTTTATATAGCCAGTCGCCTATGGTCTTTTTAGATAAGTCAAGGTAAAATTAGGTTAGGTTAGATGATTATACCCCGTAGTCGATAGGATTCAGTTGTGTTATCAAGTGAAACGGTTATTTCCGTTCCTCTTGGAACCGTGCTAATTTTTAGATCAATTTCCAGGTGTTATTGATATCCGAATCAGCAATATCTTTGTGTTCCTCAAGGAAGTATCCTCCAAGAGTCCGTTTCCTTGCTAAGGGTGGAGCTGGGCAGCTGCTTAACAAGTAAAAAGGTGACCCTTTCTTCCCTTCATCGACACAGCTGACAGAAGTCATTCCCCAGAATTCCAAGCCCCGTGGCCCTCCTGCCTAATGCACAATGACCAGTTAGCACCCCAACCAGGGAGGGCGGATTTCCAACCATGCCTGGATACCCTTAGACTGGCGAGACGTAACTTAAATAGAGCCATCAAGGAAAGCAAAACTGCGTGTTTTAAACGTCTCTGTCAAGAAGCCGACATTAACCCATGGGGCTCGGCATACAGAATGGTGATGACGAAATTGAAGGGCTATAGGACTCCTCAAATAACATGTCCGATAATGCTGAGATCCATAGTAGAGCACCTCTTCCCTCAAAGTGATGCTACTATGTGCAATATTATACGAGAAGTCAATCCAGAAGATATTCCTTTAATTACTCACGAGGAGCTGCAAAGGCCATGCAGCAAGATAGGTGACAGCAAGGCGCAGGGACCTGACGGCATCCCGAATAAGGCAGTAAAGGCAGCTGTAAAAAAAGACCAGACCTCTTCATATCAACAATGCAGAAATGCCTTGAAGAAGGAACCTTTCCCGAAAAATGGAAGACGCAGCATTTGGTCCTACTGCCAAAAGGAAAGAAGCCTCCAGGGGAACCATCATCCTATCGTCCAATATTACTATTGGACACCATGGGAAAGATCCTCGAGAAGATAATCTATAATAGATTACTCGCAGTAGCAGAAGAGAAAGGAGCCCTCTCAGATCACCAATTTGGCTTCAGAAGAGCACGATCTACTGTTGATGCCATAAGAGCGGTAGTTGATATCGCCAAAGGTGCCATCGAAGGCCAAAGATGGCTCTATGGCACAAAGGAGTATTGTGCAGTAGTAACGCTGGACGTTAAAAACGCATTTAACTCTGCGGACTGGTCGTTTATTAAAAGGTCTTTTGCCAGGATGGATACGTCATATTACCTGCTACGGATAGTGACGAACTACTTCAACAACGGAAAGCTGAGGTACAATACCGATGAAGGTGTAAAATACTACAACGGAACTGCAGGGAG
The DNA here is from genome assembly GCA_945910035.1 of Brachypalpus laphriformis. Classification (NCBI taxonomy): domain Eukaryota; kingdom Metazoa; phylum Arthropoda; class Insecta; order Diptera; family Syrphidae; genus Brachypalpus; species Brachypalpus laphriformis. The sequence continues at coordinate 9,840,331 of OX246755.1, read as the reverse complement.
TTCCACAGGGATCGGTTTTAGGGCCACTATTGTGGAACATCATGTACGACGGAGTCCTACGATTAACGCTACCTGGGGGAGTAACGATAATTTTATTCACCGACGACATTGCAGTCGTGACAGTAGCTAAACAGATCCATGCTGTAGAATCAGCTACAAATGAAGCAATTGCCCGGATAAAAGATTGGCTAATATCCGTCGGACTAGAACTAGCTGACCATAAAACAGAAGCTGTTCTTATAACCAGTCGGAAAACCGTCGAATTTGCCAACTTTCAGGTTGGTAACCAAACCATCAGGTCGAAAGAGGCGTTTAAATACCTTGGAGTAATGCTGGACAATAAGCTACGGTTTAAAACGCTTGTTGATTATGTTACCAAAAAAGCATCGCAAATGTAGGGAGCTCTCTCGCGTATCATGCCTAACATCGGTGGACCTGGGTACGCTAGAAGGATTCTACTCTCTAGAGTTATCACCTCAGTTCTGTTATATGCCGCCCCAGTCTGGACGGAGGCACTGAAGATGAAGGAGACCAAAAGGAGCCTATCGTCATCATACAGATTCTGTGCGCTACGGACAATCAGCGGCTTTCGAACCATATCTAACGAAGCTGCATTTGTCATAGCTGGAATGGTCCCCATCGATATTCTCGCAGATGAAATGCTGAAGATATATAACAGAAGGGCATTGAGTCATCACGACGCCACTGGTATCAAGGTGATAAAAATTGAAGAAAGAGCAGCGTCAGCAGCTATGTGGCAAGCTCGTTGGGCTAATACAACAAAAGGCAGATGGACATATAAACTTATACCGACAATCCAAGACTGGATAAGTCGAACGCATGGAGACTGCAACTACCATCTAACGCAGTTCCTGTCTGGCCACGATGGCTACCGCAAATATCTACACCGATTTGGACATCACAACTCACCATCCTGCCCGGAATGCCCAGGTTAAGATGAAGATACGGAGCACGCAGTGTTTTACTGCACACGTTTCAAGGTATGGAGAATTACTCTGCCAAGTCCGTCACTACTCCTCGACCATATGTTACAGTCGGAAGAGAATTGGATGGCAATATGTTCCTTCGTAACAACTCTACAAAAAGAGCTGCGGAGAATAGAAAAGCTAAAAAGAGCAGCTGAAGCAGCGGAAGAAGCTGACACAAGAAGCATAGCATAAATTGCTAACCAGCCCCGCGAAGTAATACCTAACGGCAGTCCCGCGGGGAGAGTGGTTGAAGTGTGTAGGGTGTGTGTTTAGTACGTAGGCGTATTCCTGGCATCGATTACTCAGGTTTGCGAATCGTGCATGCTAGTAGCACTCGGGCTATTAGTATCTATGAAGATTACACAGGCGTAATCCAAAAAAAAAAAAAAAAAAAACCCCAACCAGGGTACCTATGCGTGATCCGCTGATAAGTACAAGCCTTTTTATTTTACTTTTGCTTAATCGGCGCCTCATCTGCCTTGCATTGTTACAGGTGTCAAGATTGCACCATCTCCTATTGGCCTGATCCACTGCTAATGTAAAGATTTTGTATCCTGCCATTTCTATAGGCAATAGTTCCTCTTCCACAGCCGAGAGCTCCTGCTAAGTGCTCTTGTTGGCTAATTCGTCTACTCTGCAATTAAAGTGATCAGGAACTCAGCCACAGAGTCAGATTGCAATAAATTCATATACTATTTAGGGATCGCGCATCCCATTTCTTTGCCAATTTTAGTCTTATTATTGGTGATTCGGGTGTCTTTATAGCTGGCTGACTCTTGGTGTACATAGATAACGATGCCCGAGCTCGATACTGATCAAATCCATAGATATTCAGCCGCTCCACTAATACCCTTAAACTTCGCTTGGAATACACTACAATAATCAGGAAGGCGAAAAGTCTGTTTCATGTCTACGACGTCCTCTGTCCTAAACCCATCAGTGTATATTTCCAATGAGCATTTTTCCAGAATAGCATTTTCCGCCCAATTCTGTAGAATGCTACAATACTAGAATTCGAGGATGTTAGGGTGGTACTTAATATTGAAATCTAGGAACAGTGTTAAGTAGTCCATGACTTCTACTACGTTGTTGCATAAGCTTAAGAGTGCTCTTAATGGTAAGGCTAGACCTCCTTTTTCGTCAACCCTCATCCTGTCTAGTATAAGAACTAAGTATTTGGCATGTTCAGAGAAACTATTCCTTTCATATTTGACCGTGTGTTCTCTGGTATTTTTGTAAATAGCAATAGCTCAGTTTCAGTCAGTCAGATATGGCAAGGAAAATGGAAAAAAAGTTAATCGTTTTTGCATCCAATAGGAATTTGATTGTCCCTGGGCATGCACAAAAGTTTGCTTCCTCCCATAATGCCCTATATCCTGCTCCCATCTTAGCTGACATACATACCTTGAGTCTTATATTTGTAATTTAACAAAATCGATGTCAAATTCCTTGACCTCAACCCATGGTAGGTAGGTAGGTAGAAGTGGTTGTGTCAGCAAACCATGCCGACACTTTATGAGCGCAGAAGCGCCGTCTTATTACCACAACTCAAGTGACCTGACGGATGTTAACTACTAGGGGAAAGAAGAAGAAAAAGGCGGAAGGATTATTCAAATCCACCCCGTTATATTAGGGAAGCTGATAATATCCCCAATGCTAATCTCCGCTAGCTCTATAAGGTTGTCGAAAAAGAATTTACCTAAGGTGCGCTGTGCAGAGGAAGTGTAAGATTGTCTCTATTTCATCAGCAGTATTGCAGCTGCGACAGTGTGCATTAAATGCAATGCCTATTCTGGCCGCATGAACCCCGATGGGCCAGTGGGCCACCTTAACCCATAGTCAAGGAAATTTTTTGACGATTCCCTTATTGAAAGCGACTTCTTTCTCTGCAATATTTCATAAACTTTAACAGTTATGGACCTAAATAATTCAAGCCATAGGAAAACCAATCGCCTGTCGTCCAGCCATATACGGCTTACGAGTAAACCACTAAAGAATAAGTATACCCCACACATCTGTCTAACAACTGATCACACTATAAATCACAGGTAAAGAACCTAACGGCCTTAGAGCTCTGATGAGAGCCCCCTTACTATCCGCAACCAATCACCCATACTGTGTATAGTCATTCCGCCCTATAATCACACTTTTATCAATTTCCTCCGCCACAACAATGTTTCAAAGAGAGAAAGACCCGCCAGTGGTGGTTGGACTATGATGGAAGCCCAAGTATTTCTTGTGTGCCTCTGAGGCAGGTGGCAATTAGTAAGCCATTTTCCCCAACGATCATTTTTCTTTCCAACAATTTTCCTATAAACATTCACTTTGAGAGTGTGGCTGGTTTGGTGCCTCAGTCCCCGAACAGGTATTGCTAACCTTTCCATTTTTATTTTACCAGCCGATGATAGCTTCATTTGGTTCAACACCACGAACTCGTTTAGTGTTATTGTTATTAATTTTGTTGGTCATGTGATAAAGTTCAACCAGAGGGAATTGTTTTCAATTTAAAAAATATAAATAAAATAAAAAATATTATAAGTTGCGCTAAGTGGAGGAGTGGCGTTAAAGTTGTTTGAGGTGGAATCTCAATTTTTATACTTAAAATGTCACGGGGTGTCCATTCAGACCGTAGGGGGTCACGAACGTGATAATTGCATAAATGTCTTAACTTTGCGATAAAATATTGTTGTTTCGATTTTTTATGGAAAGATGAAGAGTTTACCTAGTCAAAAGGAACTTGTTTGATTGGGGAAAGGTTTCTTAAAGGCACTGTGGGAGATCTGAATGTCCTAATTCTACACAGAGCTGCACTCTCACATAGTACGTGTTCTGCGGTTTCGTCCTCTTGTAAATACAGGCGCCAGGTGATATCCTTCGAGATTCTCATTTTGTTGAGTTGGTATTTTAATTGGCAATCACCGGTAAGAAAGCTCGCAAGCTGTCGTTTCCATAGTATTTAAGGACATAAACTGCCTTTTTTTGGAAGGGTCGGGTAGCTCTTTTAGCTTGTCTGACTAAGAGACTGAGACTTTGGGTGTTATTCCAATGTGAAATACACTTGTTGCTTTTCCAACTGTTTGGGGCATATTTAAAAGCAGAATCAAATATTCCTCGAAAGGGTTCTGTCCAATGAACAGGTAGGTAGGTAGGTGCGTGTGGTGGTTCTCGCGTGCTTGGATATAAAAAGTGTGGTGGTGTGGAGTCTCTGGATCCAGCCTGTGGAGTTTAAAAAGATTATTAAATCTTTAATGTTTCTCTCTAAGACTTCCTCAAGCGAATCGAAAAAGGGTTTTCCTAAAGCTCGTTGTCTGGGCCTAGCTAGTGCCGGACAGGCTTTTAAGAAAGGATGAGGGTTTCTTTCTTAGTAGCGACATTGCAACTGCGATAGTGTGTGTTGTCTGGGATACCTAGTTTGAGTGCATGGTCTCCTATAGGCAGCGACCCGTGGTGGTTGCTGTTATCCTGGCGATGTCCCTACGAGTTCTACTTAAGTAGTCGGTTGTTTTTGATTTGTTGTAGTTTGGCCAAATCTTTTTAGATATGTCACAGTTTGTTAGCCTAGTCCATCTGAGATTGGCTTGGACAAGGAATTTTGAAGATATTTCTGCTTTTATTGCTCCAAGCGGAAACTAAACTAATTCCGCAAGAGAGCTATAGAAGGCTGAGCCTCGCCTACCAGTTCATCCCCAAGTTCATCTCCAAAAACGTTACTGTGCCCTGGAACCCAAATCAAGGTTACCTTGAGTTGGCTATCTAGTGAAGCTAGCTCATCTTAGCACTTAAGCACCAGCTTGGGGGATGTAGTAACCGATGCAATGGCTTTGATGGCTGTTTGGCTATCAATAAAAATATCGATCTTTTGCCTCCGTGTTATATTGGTGTGTGTTTTGGTTTTAGTGGCGAAGAGCATCAGCTCAATTTTGCTCGAGTTGATAACGAGACCACACTTTTTGGCCCAAGCGTTTACTTTGCTCAGAGCATTTTCTGTGATTTCGCTTATGACGGAGAGAAACTTTTTTGACTCTTTCCGTAGTATCATCATATCGTCTGCGTACCCGACAACCTTGATTCTTCCTCTGTCTAATGATAAGAGGATTTTATTCATGACTATCAGCCATAGTAGGGGTGAGATAATACCGTCCTGGAGTGTTCCCCTACTGGGAAATTTGGTTACATTGCTATTGCCGAGTATTGCCTGAATGATTCTAGTGCTTAGCATAGAAACGATCCATTGACTTCGATTGTTTTCTATTCCTAGCTCCGTAAGGGACTCTAGGATTGCGTAAGTGTGTGCGTTATTAAAAACTCCTTCTATGTCTAGGAAGGTAGCTAGGATATATTCTTTGTAGTGTATGGAGTTTTCTATAGTGCGCACTACCTCGTGAAGAGCTGTCTCTGTTGATCTACATTTGATGGTTGTATTTTGCTTCGCAAATGGTTCTCCAGGAGTCGCTCGAGAGTCTTGAGTACAAAGGAAGTTAGGTTAGGTTAGGTAAGGTTAGGTAAGGTGGCTGTCCTGACAGGGTCAAGACACACTTAGACCACTTGGGTCCATTGTGATACCACGTAGAGTTGGGACCGGAGAATCACCGATTACCGGGGTAACCTTAACCTTTCTCAGGAGGGTATTGGGTGAGAATAACTATGCCTGAAGTGGCTAGAGAGGGTGACTGACTCAATCAACCCTAAGTCTGTGTTTTCAACTACACCAATTGGATTTCCCTATGAATCTGTATAAGTTTATAATGTCTATGTTAGACAGGTCACTTAAGTTTTCAAAGAAGTATTCCCCTAATATTTTCTTTCTCAGGGTAGCTAGCGCTGGACATGTGCCGAGGAGGTGGAGACTGTTCTCCTCTTCCTCTTCATCTCTGCAGCTTCTACAGTAATCATTTGCTGGGACTTCAATTCTAGTGGCGTGTCTACCTAACAAACAGTGTCCTGTGATTATTCCTACTGTGAGGCTTATGTTCCTTCTATTTAATGAAAGGAGTTTTTTTGTTTTCTTTGCGTCTAAGAGAGGCCAGACCTTTTCAGGTCGTTACGCACGTAGATAGATTACTCCATCCGTCGTTTACAGTAGCTTGCGCTTCGTTAAACATATGAAGTTTCATCGTTTGTATTGGGGGTGCCGGTACCTCTCTGTTGACAGCTAGAGGTAGTACGGTGCCTTGTTTAGCTAGTTCATCTGCTTTACAATTGCCTAGAATGTCTCTGTGTCCCGGGACCCAGCAGAGAGTGATATTGCATCTGTCCGCAATCTCGTTAAGAGATTCGCGGCAATGTTTGACCAACTTAGATCTTATTGTTGGCGTTTCCAGAGCTTCAATCGCTGACTGACTGTATATGCAAAGGACGATAGACCTACCATCTATCGGGTACAAAGAGAGTCTGCGCGCTGCTTCACGAATAGCCGATATTTCCGCTTGAAAAATGCTGCAATGGTCCGAAAGTCGGAGAGCTACGTTTATCAGAGATACTTCCGAAAAAATACCCAAGCCTGTGCCCTCCGATGTTTTGGAACCATCTGTGTAGATTTCGATTGCGGCGTCATTTAGAATGGTCCCGGCATCCCATGCGGATCTGTCAGGGATGGTGGTGTTATATTTGATGTTGAAATCAATAAATGGGGATATATAATCTGTTTCTCTGAGATTGGAGTTTTGTAGAATTTTCATATGGCCGATTCGTGAACTTGACCACTGGAGAGATTCTCTAAGTCTTAGGGCTGCTTTAGATGCTACCAATTTCCCAAAGATATCAATGGGAAAGAAAGAGGAAGTTAGACTGATTGGTCTGAAATCTTTCGAGTTTTCATGACCGCGTCTGCCTGCTTTGGGATGAAAATCAAACTCACTCGTCTCTATGAAGCGAGTACGAGGTTGTTCAGTAAACAGCTCCTGAAAATTGACGTGAGCCATGGAATTGCTAGGTCTTGCGACCAATGAACAACTCAGCGGAGCTTTTCCTGGCGACCAGATCTGTAATTTCGTTGCCGTAAACGCCTACTTGGCCCGTTACCCACCATAGTATTACGTTGTGGTATTCGACCAAGTTTTGTAAACTGTCGAAGCAGCTTAAACTGATTTTGAACTTATCACATAGGAGATCAGTGGGTTTGACTAAGCTAATTCTAAAGGGCGTCACTACCCTACAAGGTGTGATACTGAATAAAAAACATCTTTGGCCTAAGTATGTCGAGTCGAAAACATGAAAAATTCTTTCAGTTTTCTGGCTGTGTAAGGGTAATTTTGGCAGGACGTGAGCTTTGTCAGCGAATAAGGTACTCTGGATCTATATGGCTGTGATAAGACCATTCCTTGCATATGCATCAGTTGTTTGGTGGAAGGATCAAATATGTGACTGTCTTTTGTGACAAAATCCAAAAAACGGTTTGGCAAGGCTATATGGGAGCCTTTCCAAGTACATCTGGCTGTGCTCTAGATGCTTTTGAACTTACCTCCTCTGATACTTATATCTTGAGCTGTACAATCAAAGCCATCCATCGTCTTAGGCGATGATGCGCAACACTTATCCTACGACTCTGGGTCATGGATATGCTATCTGATAATGACATCAGACCTTCGGTTGTTGCGAAAATACAAGGTCAACTTTCCTTGTGTACAGATCTAGTTTCAGCCAGAGTTTGAACTAGGAATGGAATGCAGTCACATTTTAACCAATAGCTTCAAAACTAGTCAAGGGTCTGGTGCTGATCCCTTCGTGTAAGACGACAACATTAGGCTTCACTTTTCGTTAGTTCCTGTTTTACAAGCGGAAACTTATGCAATCTTAATGGCCATGAACTATGTTCTGAAGAACAGGGTCGAAGTATTTGCGTCTGTAGTATCAGTCAGGCCGCGTTTTAGGCCTTGCTTAATCCTTTAACCACTTCCAAATAGTTTGTAAATGTAAAAACTCTTTGAACTCGGTGGCAAGGCTTAAGTCTCTGTCAACGGAAATCAACGGCATTCTTGCTGCCTGTCAGCAGAAAAGACTGCAGACAACTTATTGCTGTCTTGACCGGCCGCTTCACTTTCGCCAAGCATCTTGATGTGCTAAGCTTAAGTGACAATATAGGCAGCGTTGTTTGTGAAGAGGCGACGATAATGCAGAACATTTTCTCTGCGAGTGTCCTGCCTTTGCTCGTATCAGGTGGCTAATTTCCGCTGCTGTTGTGGTGAGTGCTAGTACTGTAAACTCTTCACCACTAGAATGCCTGCTTGGCTTTTTTTAGGAAGACAAGGAAATCCTAATAAAATGGGTAAACCAAGGTTTTACTCTCTTGTAGTGCAATGTACCAGTTGCGTCTGAATGCTTCAGTCGAGCGTTTCCTATCCCGACTAAAAACAAAACCCTGCATCCTGGATTTGAACGATCCATTGAAGACTAATTCGCCATCATATTGACCTTCAAATATGTCGGAGTAATTCAAATATATACTTCATCCTGACTTCAACAGTCTCCGCCTCGATACAAGGGAGACTCCTTTAGTAAAAACACTTTTGCCCCTACTATAGCCAGGTGCTATAAGGCAGATAATGCGTCTTACTTACTAAGGTGGCGCTACAGTTCGGGGTGAACCTGGGCCTCAACCAACAAGCCTCTCCATTTAGCTCGGTCTTTAGCTAATTGCCTCCAGTTGCGCACTCCAAGTTGGTCGAGGTCCCCTTGAACTTGTGCGCGCCACCTACGGCGATGATTCCCTCTACTGCGTCGTCCCTTGGGGTTAGATTCGAAGACTCTGTGGGCCGGAGCGTTGGTGTCCATTCGCATTCGATAATGCGTCCCCACCTCATATATACGTCTTGTCTATCCTCAGATGGCTATAATCACTTTGGTAATTGAAAATTCTTTCCTGTAAAATGTAACATAGTGCTTCATAGAAATGTTATCCAGTTATCCAGTCTTCAAACCGAAACCCTTCTTTAACTCTATCAATCCCCCCGGAATTGCAAATTTTAAACTTCTCCACTGCCGCCAGCAAGTCTGCAATAGCTCCCACCCACCTTGCATCAAACCCAACCTGAATCTCCTTCTCTCGGGCAATAAACTCGAATCCTTTACTTTTGCCCAGCATACCGAGATTCCAATCACAATCCAATACACGAAAGAACTTACGACCACATATCATTTTCGAATTAATTTCGACAACATCCATCGGTTTGCCACAACATCCTCCCCATCGACTTATTATCTGCTCTCCCAGTGCGCAAACACAGTCCATAACCACAGCAAATCCTCCTTTCTGCATATCCTCGTACATCTATGAGACCAGGGAACCCTTCAGAGAGGCATGAGACCTAAGCAGCAACAGCATTGTCTCATTTAAAATTCTAATACTCGTAAACAAAATTTTGAAACGATTCCAATTTAATTCCAATTTTCGAAAGTTCTTTGCAGTTTCCCTTCGCCCGCTGCTCGGAAGGCTGCCATCTTTTATTGGTTTTGCAAAACTATGTGCAATGAGGTCGTCCACACACTCGAGAATGCATTACCTAGAGAAAAAAGTACCATTGAAGGCATGAATGCATGCATGCATTCGAGGACGAGAACGTGTCGCCAGGAAAGGTTTCTCTTCTTTTTTTTTGGCAAAATCTCAACGTTCGATAAGGAAGTTTTTCTCCTAGCTACTCCACCGCCCCTTGGCAGCAACAGGAGGCCATAAGGACAATGTATACGTTTCCATCACGGTGGCATGCAACCATCCGAAAAGTTCCTCAGACGAGAGAATTCAATTGCAGTGTATGCGCAGCAGGTTGACCAGCACACCATCAGAATCGGAACGGATCGGAGTGTATGGAGACGGAAATAGTTTTTGTCATAACTTTTCGATTGCTGGCTGCTCCTCCGAAGGAGTGCAGTGCAGTGCACTACGTGGTGGAGTCGTCCTGAAGAGAATACATTTTTGTGTGTTTCGGTTTCGGGGCAAATTGAATTCATGATGCGAACAGGTGTTTCAACTTTTAATTGGTAAACCGCAGTCATATGAGTTTTTGAGAGGAAAGTACATACGTAACACGGTATGTTGCAGAGTATGACATCTGCATTAGGATGTAAGACAAGGTTTTTTTTTTTTTTTTCGTTTCTCCAGGACACACGTGTGTGTGCATATTTTTATCGAACTGAACTGGAATTGGGTATCATTTTGCCTCTTCATTTGATAATTGGATGAAATAAAGAATGAGGAGTTGTTCAAGGGAAATTTCAATGTGTTTTGAAAGTTTTCGAGAAAAATGTGGTTTTCCTGGTGGTAATGAAGATATTGAGTGACAGAAATTATGCTTTGATATCAGGTAAGTATAGGTAGGTAGGTAGAAGTGGAGGTAACAGCTAGGTACTTATCGCAACAATTTTAGCAATATCTGCACCGTTTCTGCTTTGTAGATCTTGTTTTCTGTGACAGTTTTATTTGGGCCACATTTGCTTGGATATCACGCCATTCGGCAAACCGTGCTAACTGTTGCTGGTCTTTGAAAGAAAGTGCGCGAATATATAATACTTCCCTCGGGAGCACCCAACTGTATGAGAACCGCCTCCTCAAGAGATCGGTCAGGGCAGATCCCCGCCTTGTAATTTCATCAGCTCGCTCATTGTCCTCAATATTGCTGTGTCCCGACATCCAGAGGAGAGTGAGCCTAAAGAACTAATAGCCTAGCGATGCGAGTAGCGGAAACTATTGCCTTGATAGCAGCCTGGATGTCAATGAGGATGGCGATGGTTTTAAAGGGTGTAGGGTTATGTTTCAGTAAACGGCAAGCCTCTCGCTCAAAAATCACTTTCGCCTGAAAGACACTGCGTGAATCCGGTAGCCAGTAAGGCTTTGATGCATTGAGTGTATCGGAGAAAAACCACACACTCAGTCCATAGTCCATTTTTGAACCATCGGTGAAGATCGTGATCTTTTACTCGTTTGTCACCTCGTCTTTTTCTCACTACACTCTAGATGGGAAACTGACAGTGACGTCCTTTCTACCTTAGCTCTGCTATAAACTCGAAAAACAACATCAGCGCAGAAATCAATCGAAGAATAACTCTTGCCAATCGCTGTTTTTTGGGCTTATAAGGCAATTCAGCAGTAAAGCCCTATCTCGAACTACTAAGGAGACTCTGTATAAGACCCTGATCATCCCAGTCCTGCTTTACGGCGCTGAAACATGGACTTTATTAAAAGAGGATGAAGATATCCTTGGTCGCTTCGAGAGAACAATTCTTCGTAAGATTTTCGGTACCTTTTGCGTTGACGGCTTTTGGAGAAGAGGATTCAATCACGAACTATACGAGCTGTACAGCGACATCGACCTAGTCAAAAAACTGCGTATTGGACGTCTGAGATGGCTAGGACATATAGAGCCAATGGACACCTACGCTCCGGCCCACAGAGTCTTCGAATCTAACCGCGAGGGACGACGCAGTAGAGGGAATCATCGCCGTAGGTGGCGCGCACAAGTTCAAGGGGACCTCGACCAACTTGGAGTGCGCAACTGGAGGCAATTAGCTAAAGACCGAGCTAAATGGAGAGGCTTGTTGGTTGAGGCCCGAACTGTAGCGCCACCTAAGTGAGTAAGTCCTTTCGAAAGTATACTTTACTTTCCCAACAATTTGTAAACTAAACCTAGTACGCTACACGAGTGGAATAAAATGTCCACTGTCCCCACAGGGAGTGTCAAGCTTCCTTCCCAGAAACTCGTCGTCAAGGATTGCGATTAGTCTTCCATCTTGTTCTTGGCTTGCACTACGTTAAGCACAAGGACCTTCCTATGATGAAACTTTGGAAATTGTCTCCTCAGAAGACGGGTGAATGGAATGTGACACTTGGAAGTCTACTGGCAGTAAGTTACACTGCCACAGCCTTGCAGACAGTATTTCCCATGGTTGCAAGCTAAGTCTCCCGACGTGAAAAGTATTTCCGAGATCTCCAGCGAATATGTAAGGTTCTTTTTTTTCTTGTAAATCAGGGATAAGGTTTGATTCCAAATGCAAGCATGGTCTGGCTCCCAGTGGTATTGTGACAAACGTCAATGTGTAGTAGGTGTGCAACACGTCAGAAATTTATGATTTATTTACATGCGAATCTAGTTAAGCCTTAATAAGTTCTACAAGAATCTCTGTGAAGCCCAAGGATTCTAAATTAGTGTAACTTAGCCGAAAAATTCTTACCACATATTGTTTCTTTCTTGCAGAAAATAAGACGGATATACGGGTTAAAGTGGCAGAACCATTAATCATTTAAAAGGAATATTAGCAGCGATATCCATTCGCATCCCAAACATAATTTCGGCGTCCCAACTTTCATACTACAAAAGCAAGTCCGCTGAAATAGGCTTCAAGGCATCACTTGCTTGACATTGAGGGATCCTTTATCTTTATTAAGCAATCGCTATCAGGTAGGATTGTTAAAATAAACCTAGTTGGAGCATTGGCTCGAAGACTTGTATGTCGATGCTCTATCTTTTCTGCTTTTATTTAAAACTCTCCTGGCAATGCTATTGCTACCTGGCTAGCCATGATCCTAGAGAAACTGAAATTTATGGCTAAATACACCGAAACTGACATCTGACTGAAACCTCCGAGTAACTATTCCTATCCATAATGAGTGGAAAAATTCTACAACTTTGTATACATAGGGGTTCGATCCACTTCCATACATACGGATTCAAGACCGAAAGTAGGGTTGGTGCTGGTCGACAGTCAAGTGATGCCTAAGTCTCTGAAATCGTCCTCCTTTACTTCGAAGATCGTTTCGGATTGCCGCTTGTCTCTCATGGAGATGGCAAAGCATCTGCATCTACGCTAGGTGACGAGCTCGCATGACACTTCCTCGAGAATTGTGGCAAGATTTAGGTATGGATTTCGCTATATGTGAATATTTGCTTAAACTGAAGACAACCAATTAACAATACCAACAGCAGGTGAGGGGTGGTGTGACGTACCAAACCTCCAAATAGATCTAACCTGGGTTGGACTAGAAACGCTCTAATGCTCTGGTCTTGCTAAGGCCATCACATATCAGCGTCATTATCGATGTTCTCATACCCAAAAGATGAACCCTCTTTTCAAGCTATTTCAGCAGAAACTGCAGGGACGAAGAGGGGGAAGAAATGACCCTCCCTTTCCCCTGACACTGTCGGTGACCTCGTTGCCCAGGCAAATACTGAAATCATTCCCCGGCTTGTCAAAAGCTCCGGCTCGTTCATTAGTAATTTGCGTAGCTTTCTAATTTATTATAGATGGCATCACAATGGACGTCTTCTGCTCTAATTGTGTCTATACCAAGATATCCTTACCTAGCTAACTCAATCTTTTTGCAGCTTTTATCAAGCAAGATCTGCTCTGACATGAACAATTTTCAGATCGGTGAACCTAATTACTTCGATACTTTTTGGCCTTGTGAAGGCTCTATTGCAATGTCATTTCTTAGGGTGGTTGTCCATAGAGCCACAATATATTATTACCGTATATTTTGCAACAAATTCCTCCGCATAATCCGATCAAACCAAATTCCTCGTCCGCATTCAACCTTCAACACTCATGTCTAGAACGAATCAATTGAATAATTCTCACAGATTAGAACAAAGAAAAAAAAAAAAAAAACGTCTCTCCTCCAGTTCAAAGCCCCACATCTGTTGTAACAGTCTACCCCAGCACCACTGCCGGCAACCAATTCTTCATCTTCGAAAACCTCATATCAATTCCGCCATCATCCGGGCGAAAATTGCCCTCTAATCGTCATGACCTACCTAACGAACATCGAAACACCAGCAAACACACCAAAACATCTAATCAATGTCAATCACAGCGTTTCATGCATGACTCCCCAGGGTATTATTTTCCAAAACCGAAACTTCGCCAAAACCACCTAGATACACCACACCGAGCCACAGTATTACCACAAGTAATATGCAAACGTAAAAGGGGAGAACAAAAAAAAAATCGAATCCCAAATGGCAAACTGGAAGAGAGAGATACTAGCTATGGCTCCAAATCAAATCAGGCGCGAACAACCAAATCGATGGAAGGAACCTGTAAATGGCACAATTACACCCAGCTCGCAAGTAGACATTACTTACCTATTTCTCCCAACCTCTATCTCAACCTACACACAAAAGATACTTTTACAATGGGATTTGCCCCACTGGTGTTTGGCGTAGGAACACTAGCAGCAGCAGCTCCAATTTATGCACCAGATCTAATTTTTCGCGTAGTTTAACTCTGGTACCGCGCTGAATTGCATTGGCCGATGAAGACTATGGATGATGACGAGGACGGTACTGCACTCGAGGAGCAGCAGCACACAGAAGATTGGGACGAAGAAAAAAAACATTTCACACCTGATTGCACTTCTCTTCTGCTGTTGGGTTCCATCTTGTGGCTATCACAACGTAATATCAGCGTTCGAAGGAGAAGAGTGTTGCAAAGTGTCTTACAAAAGCCAAAGGAGTCTATACACAGACACCGGGGGTAGCAGGTCTGCATGCAATGCAATTTGAATTTTCGCCTTTTGTCGCCGGAGCTACTGCCAACACTGTAAGATTTAGTTTAAGGAGAGGATTCTACTGGTGTGTCATTTTGCTATGAAGTATCTGCCTCACCAAATGGAGGTATAAAGTGCCTTTATTGGACTTAACGTGGAGGTAGTGGAATATACACAGAGAGACAGAGAAATGGATACGGAATGCATTTTGCAGCATAGTGCCCGGAAGGTATCCTGACCAAGGTGGTGATGGTTGCATGAGATGCATTTGTATTGATGATTGAACTCGATTTCGTCTGTAGACGTGCACTCTTTTGGGGCCATATTGTAGGGTAAACTGTTTTCTTGCAAATAGGGTTGCCATCATTATGCGTCTCCAGATTTGAAGACGATTTGGAATCGAGGCACTCATTTCGAACAATATGCAGGCAGGCTGCAAACAATATGTTCGGTGGAGAATGTGAACGCTGTGCACGAAAGAGTGGAGGAACAACTGGAAATATAAATAAATTTGCGTCATGCACATAATACAGGTGACTCATCAACTACAGGCCAGAGCCCTCCAACACTGACAACAGTATACCCGGGCTTCCCTAAACTTTAAGAAAGGGACTACCAATTTTAAGGAGAAGCTTACCATGAGCAACGAAGCCCATTTAGCCCTCATTGGTTTGTCAACAAGCAGAAAACCCACTCCTGGTGAACTAAGAACTTACCCATGATAACACAATAGGCATTTACGGCTCCAAAGAGAAGAGTGATTAGGCGGCACTTCTCCGAGCACGCCACAGGCAATATCATCATTGTCACTGGCTAGCGTTCTTCTGGAAGTCCGCCAACCCCTTCCAAGAGACAAAACGTCGTTCGGGGCGTTCCTGGACATTTAAGGAGCGTTCAACAACGTAAGCTCTAACGCAATCCTGAACAGTCTGCACAAAGCACATCTCAACACCGGCCTCTGCAACTGGATTGCGCAGATGCTTCAATCAAGGATTATATCTTCAACGCAAGGAGATGTAACCATCCGGAGAAGGGTCTGCAGAGGAACACCCCAAGGTGGAGTCTGGTCCCCGCTAGTATGGCTCCTGAGGGTGGATGAGATTTTGGTAATACTGAAGGAAAACGGCTTCAACGTGACGGCCTATGTGGGCGATGTCGTTATCCCGGTTTCGGGAAAATTTCCTCCAGTCCTAAGTGAAAGGCTCAATTTCGCGCTACAACTAGTGGATACCTGGTTCAACAGCAAAGGGCTGTTGAACTACAGAGGTAGTTCTCTTCCCTAAGAGGAGATCAGTCCCTACCTTCAGACCCGCAAATATTGTTGGCACTGAACTAAGTATTTCAAGTTCAGCTCGGTATCTGGGCGTAGTTCTAGATTCCAAACTTAACTGTAAGGAAAATATTGCCGAACGCATTAAAAAAGTAAGCGTAGCTTTCGACTCCTGCAAACATTCTTTCAGCAATACGTGGGGCTTCAAACCGGCTGTGGTGTACTGGATATACACGGTGGTTGTAAGACCCATTCTCACATATGGTTAACTAGTATGGTGGACGGCACATGAGAAGCAATACCTGCTTTCAAACTTCACCAAAATCCAGAGGGTGGCGTGCATCGGAGTCATGGGATCAAAAAGAACAACACCAACAGCGGCAATGGAAACCATGCTTAGTTTCATTCCGCTTGACATATACTGCACCAGTCTGGCGGCTAAAACCGCTGTAAGACTGAGAGAAGGTCGGTTGTGGTCATCAAGCCTTTACGGTCATGCCGCCATTCTGTCCTGATGGGGGATCACCAGCGGATTGACGAGAACTGATTACATGAACCCGATGCTAGCATTCGAAAGGAGATTCACTACAAGAATTCCCGATAAAATATACTGGAAGGATCGAAGAACCATGAAGGAAAAGGAGTTGGCTTTCTATTCCGACGGTTCTAAGATGGACGTTGGCATGGGAGCCGGAGTTTATTGTGAGGCCCTAGGAATAAACCGCTCCTTTAGAATAAACGACGACTGCAGCGTCTTCCAGGCCGAGGTCGCAGCCATTATACAGGCTGCTGAAATTATACGCGAGAGTAATATCGTTGGTAAAACGATCACTGTTTATATAGACATCCAGGTAGCCGTTAAGGCTCTACTCTGCCGTAGTTAGGTCGAGGCTTGTGAGAAGCTGTAAATCACTTTTAAACGAGATATCTAGAGCCAATGCGGTAACCCTCTGCTGGGCACCAGGGCATATGGATATCGAAGGTAACGAAAGGGCTGACGAGCTTGCTAGGAAGGGGTCGGCGCTGCACTTATCGTGGGCCCTCCCCTCTGTAGCAATCCCAATCAGTTCCTTGCGGAAAAAAATAGAGGATGAAGCCACCGGTCGAGCAAACAGACGCTGGACTCATCTGGCCTACAGCAAGAAGAGATAAACCTCTCTGGTAAAACTTAGTCGTTATAACGCACGGGTCATTTCTGGCATAATTATCGGACATTGTGCCATGGGCGTTCACGCGGAGCGACTCGGTGTGCTGCATAATGACTATTGCAGAAGTTGCAGGGGCGAAGAAGAAATTGAATCTGTTCGTCACCTGTTGTGTGACTGTCCTGCCCTATCTGTCAGAAGAATGAGGGCTCTTGGTAGTTACTTCTTCTCGGAGCTGGAGGACTTGGGTAGTGTTGAGCTAGCGGACCTCCTGAGAATCATATCACTTTGTGGGTGGTTCTAACGGCCGATTTTCTTTACAGCGTTTCCAGGGTTAAATGATTGGGCACAATGGACCCGTACTGTTGGTCTGAGTGAGCAGTGACTCCTTGTCACAAGGCACCCATCTACCTAACCTAACCTAAAAGACCAAAATGAAGTAACAGGGCCTGGAGAACATGTGGGTCCCGCCAGTGAAACAATCTTATTAGCAAATAGAATAATCTATTAACTGGAGTTAGGCTAATAGATTCAATGGATGTGCCATATCTACATGAATTCGACAAAAAGGAAAATCTGAAACCAAGACGTCAATCAGAAGAACCAATTGCTGGTGGACAAGATGTGCTATATGTCATAGTAAAGAACGTATTCACTTACTCA
Organism: Brachypalpus laphriformis; assembly: GCA_945910035.1. Taxonomy (NCBI): domain Eukaryota; kingdom Metazoa; phylum Arthropoda; class Insecta; order Diptera; family Syrphidae; genus Brachypalpus; species Brachypalpus laphriformis. The sequence goes on along the minus strand of OX246755.1, from coordinate 9,822,790 downwards.
TTGAGACATTGTTCTCGTCAATCCAGCCCAAAAATGATTCCAAACTGAATTAGTAGACTGAGACATGCCCACATGCTCTCAAAACCCTAGATTCCATCTGGAAAGATGCGAAGAGTTTCTTGCCCGAAAGTCAGCATTCAAACCCAGGAAGTGTCGAACTCCACAAGGGTGGTATTGATAGAGTTTGCGACTACTACGAGGATAGAAAATTCGTTAAATACTTCAAGAATGGCTGTCCACAATGATGTCTTAATCTAAATCGTGGACAGATTATGAGTTCATTTGTTAGCAGCAGCGGACCATAAGTGGGGCAATTGCGAGTATTGAGATCGAGGCAACAAAGATGGGCTGAGCGGTTAATGAAAGCAAAATAAAATATATCCTGTCTACAGAAAAATACACCCAACATCGCGGCGTCTTGGATAGAACGCCACAATAGACAGATATAATTTTGAGGTAGTAATGGAGTTTGTCTGCCTAGGCTCTATGGTGAACTTCGCAAATGATACCAGTGGAGAGATCAAACGAAGAATTACTATTGCCAATCGCTGTTTCCATGAGCTAAGAAGGCGACTGAGTAACAAAGCCATATCTCGAGCTTCCAAGGAAACTTTGCATAAGAAACTAATTATACCAGTCCTGCTGTACGCCGCAGAGGCATGGACTTTGTCAAAATTGGATGAGGATGCCCTTGGTTACTTTGGGAGAAAATATTTTTGGTCTCGTCTGCATAGACGCCGAGTGGAGAAGAAAGTACAATACCGATCTAAACGGCCTATCGACATCGACTTAGCCAGAAGAGTTCACATATAGCCACTAGGATGGCTGGGTCATATAGAGCGGATGGAGCCCAACCAGCCAAGAAGTTTTGAATCCAGCCCGCATTGATGGCGCAAAGGAGGACGACCTCGCGGTAAGTGGTGCAAACAAGTAGAGGGGGACCCCAACCAACTTGGCGTGAGCTACTGCAGAAACCTGGCTCGTAAACGGGCTGGCTGAAGAGGTTTGTTTGTTGAGGCCCAGGTCCACCCTTGACTGTAGCGCCACCTAAGTAAGTAAGTAAGTAAGTTGTTAGCAACATTTACTTGGATTTATTCTCATTCACTTTGACACTAAGTCATTGAGGTTGCTCTCTAACTGCAAACCTGTATTTTGTCCACGTAGTCCATGAACTGGACAGGCTGGTCTAAGTTACTGCTCGAGAATGAATCAGCACAATGAATCAGCATATCTCTGCCTGAGCTCAATGGTCCAGGACAACACATAGCACTGCGTTGTTCTTGCGTTCCACAATATAGGTGTATCGGCTTTAACAGAGTTATTGATTCAGTGGATCAGAAGGCACACTGTTACGCAGCGATGAGATTGCCTTTTGTTGGCAATAGTATATTACTGATGATTTGGTGTATCTACTCTACCAACTCACAATCGCCAGCAGCATACCAAATACAAGCCTCTCCTGCATTAGCATCGCTTTTTGTTATTTTTCTACCAACAACCTATACAAGGAGCAACCAACAACTAGTGGCAACCCTACCACTAACAACATGCAGATTGGCCACATCCCACGAAACACTCAGAAATGGAAAAACTTGAACAAAAAACCAGGTTGCAACCAAATTAAACTCAAGAAACGACAACGAGGAATTATTCCAATTTGGAGCACACACAGCGAGCGAGTCACCATACCACATTCCCTTTTTTTTACCGGCAGAGTATTTGGCAATTCAAATTTGGTCTTCTCAACTGTTAGCGTCTCAGCCGAGAAGATACTTTGCATATCCGACAGGTGTTCCACTTTGCAGAAGAACTTTGGCAAAAAAAATGCAAGAAAACCATAACAAGATGGAGAAGACTCCACTTATACCCTGCGTTCCCTAATTCCTTCAAAAAATCTTAACAAAGATGTGCGCAACAAATTTGGACAGATGGAGTCGGGTATACTGTTACCGGTATGGCTCACAATTTAATTCGTTCGATTCTCACACCTTTGGGCTGATTACATTGCATCCAATTAACGCACCGTTCGTCGAGAGGTGGTGGCCACAAGTTGTGGCAATTTTTCTCGAATTGAAATTATTAATGCAGGATATTTTCAGCATCCTTTCTCCGCATGTGTCTGCAGGAACATTGTTGGGCGATATTGCCTGTCATTGGTTTATTTTTTTTTTTAATTCGAAAATTTAGTATATTGAGGGTGGGCACAAGTGTCCATGCGAAATTAAGTAGAATCGACCATATGGTCAAAAAATGGGGATAAAAGGAAACTGTCAAAAAATGAAATCTTATTGAGTGTGGCATTGGGGATTTTAAGGGATCTCGGTTTTGTTTGATTAAATGCGGCATGTGCAGCGACCTCTGAAACACGTTGTCACTTGCAAGAGTTTTAATTTTCGCACAGAAAGGCGGAACAGATTGGATTTGATTTGGAAGCTGATTGGATTTGTTTGTTACTTTTTGCGAATGCTTTTGAATTGGTCTTAACGGAGGGAGGATGGTATTTACATGGAAGTAAGCAAGTCTTATGTAATGGGCTTTGGGATCAAAAGCTATGGAGTAATGAATATGCGAAAAGATAGTGTAGTCTAGGCAGTCGGAGATAACAATTCTCATACGAGTAAGTGGTTGAAGATAGTACATCCCTTGCTGTTGTTAGCCTTTGATAACCTTGTCCTCCAGTACGAAATTGATGAAGCCGCATGTTAGCTCATCTGAATACTGTTCAGAAGGATTTGGAAGGAGTACTTTCAAATTGCACAGACAACCTTTGATTTTTATGTTAAACACGGCAACACAATTCATTCAGAATTTCGCGGTATGCCGAACTCAGCGCTGTGCAGTCGGGTGGATTGTTGTTGTTGTGGGAATAGATTTTACAAACACTGAGACCTAGAAAGATCTATTGTGCTGGGATCCACACTCGGGTAGATATTCTCGCGTTTTTCGTTGCTCGTTTCTCTATACGTAGTTGCTGCATCATACTCGTAATTACTTCATTTGCAGTCTCCCAGCTTTCGCTTCTCGGCAACATAAATGAGATCAGGCTTCTTGGTGTAACTTGGCCACCAATTGCCCTTTCTAGGATATGACACTTGTATAATTTTAGCATTCCATCAGTACATGCTCTGCGTTCTGAACTTTTCCTTCACAGTGCTGGCAGACTGGGTCATCCGCGTGGTTATACTTTTATATATATTCGCGGAAGCATCCGTGCCCCGATAGAAATTGTGTTAGGTAGTAGTTTACCTCCCCGTGCCTTCTGCTAATCCATTCAACCAAGCCAACTTCCACCATTCTAATTTTACAGCTTCTATAGCTGTTGTTCCGCCATCGTGCTCGTTTTCACGTAGTGCCGCGGTCTTCTTCGCGTCCAGATCGATAGGCAAGCGGCCTGATATTACACTTACTGCATCCGCTATGACTTACGGTGCGACGCTGGTGCCCATATTAGGGCCGCATACAGGAGTATTGGGGATTTCTGATTGGCTGCTTTGGTCCCCCAATATTTGCCATTAGTCTGCATAGTGCCGCTACTGCCCGAGAGGCCTTCTCGCCTGTGTACGTTAGGTGATCCCTGAAGCTGAGTCTGTGGTCCAGCAACACTCCCAGATACCTGATGTACGACATCGATTCGATGATTTGCTCATGAACTTGTATAGTAAGGTGGTCCACTTGAGAACGGTTTATGAGAACGGCTTCGGTTTTGTGGTGGTAGCCTGATGTCATAGCTTTACATTTGTGATTATTTGATTGAAGTTTTGCATAACTTTCCCTAATGTTTTAGCCATTACTACAACTGCAATATCGTCGGCATTGCCGATGTTGTCTACTCCATTCGGACTTTGTGTTCTTAGAATGTCATCGTACATTATGCTCCATAGAATTGGTCCGAGGACCGACCCTTGTGGAACTCCTCCCGTGATCCTCTACTTCTTTATTCGCTCTTCCGTGTCGTAGTAGATGGTTCTGTCTTCGAATTAATTCATAATCATCTGCAGTAGGTAGTTTGGCACCTGCAGGCCGCTCAGTGCTTTAACTATACAGCTCCAGTCAGCTGAATTGAACGCGTTCTTGACATATCAAGACAGCACAATTCTGGTTTGTTCCTCTGAGCCATCTTTCACCCGCAATCGCATCACGTGCTATATCGCACATGGCTTATATTGCATGGTTAGTGCTTCGTTTGTTTCTAAATCGAAACTGTCGGTTAGAAAACCCCGCATCACCTTCTATGTATTGCTCTAGTCTTGTCCGTATAATTTTCTCGAGCACTTTCCCCAGCGTAAATAGCATGCGCAACGGCCTGTACGTCGATGATTGCTCGGGTGGTTTGTCGCCGTTTTATACGAGGACTACTGTTTGTATAATATCATGGCAGGCTGAAAGCCTTATCATCTTTACATTGTAGACATCACAGGATAATTCTTGCAAAACAAGTGATCGCCTTTTTTGTAGATGCGGCATATAGAACTGATGCTCCAGTCATCTCATTTGCTTTCGGTGACTATACTTCAGTAAGAGCTAGATGCATGATTAATACCAAAACATGTTATTTACGCTGCCAAACCATTCAAACCGGTGGCCTTGTCGTTCTTTGACTTTCTGAGAGCTGGGCGCCGTACCTTTCTGATGCCCACTCAGAAGTGGCTTTGAAGATCTACGTACGTGGATGTAAGTATTCCATTTCCGTAATATTCTTCTGTTCTATGCATATATACATATCATCATATCACCGATTTTTCCCGGAGGTAGTTAGTCGGACTAGGAGTGAGCTTTGACTTCTGGATACCACCCACAGACTTAATGAAGGCACCTGCAGGATTTACATAGACTTATTTTAAATAGAAATCTTGAATCCTTGGATCCTAGCTATATATTCCCCTTTTTAAGAAATACGAAGGGTGGTAGCAGATATCATTTTGAAATGGTTGGCTACGAAATAAGGTTCTAGGTCTTCATTTTAGGTATTCATGTGGTAGCCATGAAGTCATAATGGATATTACATTCCACTTCATCCAGGACATAGCTTAGATTGACATTGACTCTGCCTTAAATACGCTACAGTAGTCTGGAAGACGGAAAGATATGTTGACATTTAGCCTGTCGGAGAAAATCCCGCTGCACACCCCGATTGGACTGTTTGTAGGGGCTAACTTGTGTCACTCAATCCTATCTGGACGGAATAGAAACCCGGTTAGTTATTCTTAAATGATAGCATGTGTTGCGTATATTCAGTGTTTTCGGGAATAAATCCCAGATTGGTCTGAGTTTTGAAGTGGTCTGTACGGACTTTTATTGAAGCAATGAAAATGTTTTCAAGTTGAACGGATGCACTGGCTATTTAGTGGTATAACGTGGAAGAGGATATCAGATAGTAGTTCCAAGTGCACGAATGTACAAATATTTTCATCCTCGCCTAGATGATAGTGTACATCTTTAGAAAGGGCTGCTCACCAAACGATCATGCCAGGCCTAATTTTGAATACAGAGTCAGTTATCCAAAGCTGCAATCCCCACTCAGGTTAGGCTAGGACTGCTCGACAGTGCTGTCACACTAAGACCTGTAAAGGTCCTTTGTGCTGCCATTGATATAACATTAGACAACTCACGGACTAATGAAACCAACCAGAGCTTTCGATACAGCGATGGAAACTAAGGACGCCAAATCGTCGAGGTCATCAAGAAAGGGGGTTTCTAGATGGAGCATTCTTTTATGCAACCGGGCTGGACAAGTGCATATGAGGTGAAGTATGGTTTTTTCCTCCTCCTCGTCGCTACAGCTCCTGCAAAAGTCCTTAGAGAAGATGCCAGGTCTTTTGGCATGTTGACCTATAAGACCAGTGAGGACACCGACAATGGAGCTGATCTGCGATTGCTTTAGCTTAACCCATTCGACACAATGTTTCTGGTCAGGATTAGGCCAGATCTGTCTCGAAATATGACACGTTGAGCCGTTTTCCCATCTGTGGTTAGTCTTGTTAATAGCGTTCAGCTTTAGTATATGCTTACATCTAACGAAGGCCATACTTAGGGCTTGCCTATCAGGCAGAAACCTTAGAGTTGTACCTTGTCTGGAAAGCTGGTCCGCCCTGCAGTTTCCTGGAATGTCTATGTGGCCTGGCACCTAGGATAGGTGAATGTTGCACTGCTATAGCAAGGGACAAACGGAAATTTAAGGCAGCCTTTGAAGTAAAGGAGCATGATTCCAGGGACTTGATTGCCGCTTGACTGTCAGTGAAAATGCTAATATCCCTGATAGATAATGCATTACACTTTAGCCAGGATAGGGCTTCCTTAACCGCCATGATTTCCCCCTGAAAAACGCAACAATGATCAGGGAGACGGAACGAGCTGCTCAAGTTGAGCTTTTGGAAAAAACACCACAACTCACTTCACCTTCGGTTTTAGAGTCATCTGGAAATAAATGAACCGAACTACCATCGACAAGGGGAGAGTTGTCTCATTCATCCCGTTCAGGAATACTCATACGGAAGTTTCGGCCAAATCTCAGTTTCGGCGGAGTCTAGTCCGTATTTTCATAGGTGAAGTTGAGAAGATCAAGGATCGAGGAGTGGCAAATGTGATAACTAGACCACTGAGAGGAGGCTTTTGGACAGTTGGCCACAGTGGCAGCAATCTGTTTGCCATAAATATCTACAGGAAGCACGTTGAACAAAATGTCCAGTGCCGCAGAGGGAGTAGTTCTCTGCAATGCAGAAACACGGAGCCTTTTTGGCGTACTATTGACTGTCAGGTTTCCAGCGTAGTTCTTTATCTAAAAATTGGCCCAAGTAATTAGCTTTTTCTGGGAATACATGACTGGTTCCACACGTGACTTTTTTTACACCTTTGTGTATTTTCTAGCCCTTTAGCTTGGCGTTGTAACCTCTGCACTTTCTGCTAAGACAACAGTCTTTAACTATTTCATTACGTAGATTTTGCATCACCAAGTCTTCCAAATTTCTATAAACCTTTCTTTGAGAAATAAATTTCCAAGTTTTCGATGGAATATAATACAGAATGATGTCGTCGTCCTTGAGTAAAATAGTATCGAAACGATAAAATGTTCTACTCGACGTCTTCCGCCTTAATTTTCATACACCTCAGGTTCCAAAAAATCACATCATCTGCAAAGAAAGTCCTTTGAAAGCAACAACCACCATCACTACCGCACGATAATTATAGCTTGTAATCGGAGGCTTAAGCTTTTCACGTTGTTCTCTAATACAGTTGTCGTACGTAACCCAATATCTTTCGAACAATTTGACACGATCAAGTAAATTACATGACTCAAGGCATGAATCCATAGTCTTAAAACCAATAATACCTCTTTGCATGCAGTGATATCAATTCCATAAAAAAACATTCGCGTATCCTGTATGCGCTCCTTTTGATCCACCCTTCTCCTGCAGTTACTCTGGCACCCTCTTCTGGTGACAAAATCCTTTACGTACAATAAAAATTTAAAGGGAAAAACAAATTGTCATCATCATAGAGGAAGGTATACCTCTCGGAAACTTTCCTTCTGTGATTTCTTATTTTTATTTCATCAAAGGATTTCGCTGCTGCCTAGATTCCAAAATTCCTTCCCTCCTTTCAAGTCATGCCAGTTTGATGAAAAAAAAAAGAAAACCTGAAAATTTACGGTTTCGATTTTCAAAGAGAGAATAAGTCTTTTGCTCGCGCGGTATTCCATAGATTAGCATTTCATCGGTGGGACTGAACATAAGGCAGGATACAGCGGGTATAAGAATGGGATCAACCTTGTTCGCTCCTTGTCGATGGTATTTTGTTCCACTCGATATATTATTCCGTTTTTTTTTTGTCATCAGGACTATAATTATTTATTGTCAACCTTAAACGATTGAGGTATGGAATGTGTGCAGTTCCCGATCGAGCTAGTTTAACAATTCCCAGGATGTACACAATAAAGGAAAAGTGTCCTTAGATTAGATTCATTAAGAGTGCTCTGTATTGAGTACCGCGAATTGATGCTAATCGATTACTGAACCGGAAATATGAGGGGAGTGTAAGTGCGCATGATCTCGGGATTGCAGATATTTCATCGGAGTCCTTTAAGATCCTTGATGTTTGATATACTTGAAGTTGTTGGAAAATAAATATCATTTCTTCTTCCGGACGATTGAGTTTTGTTTTCACAAGGGCAAACGATCTTTAGACCTTATCTGATCGGTTGAATTTTTCAAGTGAACTCGTATTTCAACTGCTGAGCTCTAAGGAGAAAACAACGATCAATAGACAGGTTTGAAGTAGCTGGATTGTGACAGGGAACTAGAGTATGAGGTTCTCTGTAATCGATACAGCAATGGGTGTCTTAGGGTGAAAATCATTGAATACTGACATCTACTACTTGAATTTTGCTTTTCTGAAGCTACAACTACATAATGTGTACAGAAGTACACATGTGTAATGTGTCGTGATTGGCAGCACGATATCTCTCAGAAAACCAGCAAGAGCATCATAGAAGGAAGATGTGCGACGGATGAATTCTCTCGATGGCATCAACAGTGGCTACTTCGACACATTTGCAACTTAGTTCTATAGGAATTTTCAACACTAAGTGAGGGTGTGGATTGAATATGGTGGCGGATGAGCCCTCGTCCTAGAGGCTGCGAACAATGATTTGAATCTGCAGATTGGGAGGCGTCTGGGTAACTACCCTACCATTTCAGGAAAAAAATTAGTTACAAAGGAGCCACAAGCCTCAGATAAACATGAAGGAGATATTAGAAATCCTAGGTTAGGTCCGGTTGGCTTTCTGCACAAGAGTGCAGATACACTTCGACCAGTAAAGATCCATTGTGATGCCATGAATCTACCATTAGACCACCCAGGGACTAATTAAAATCAGCCGAAGCTTTTGATGAAGCGATGGATACTCATGATGGTTAAGGACGCCAAATCATCGAGGTCATTTGTGATCGCTTTAGCTTGACCAACTCGGCGCTACGTTTCTAGTCCAAGTTAGACCAGATCTGTTTCAAAATGTAACGCGTTGAGCTGTTTATCCACATGTGGTTGGTCTTGCTAATAGCGTTCAGCTTTAGTAGATGCTTAGATGTAGCGAGGGCTTGCCTATCATTCAGAATCCCCAGAGTTATACTTTGTCGGGCGAGCTCGTCCACCCTGCAGTTTACTGGAATGTGGAGAAGTGAACCGAAATAGGTACCATCTACAGGGGGAGAGTTATCTCATTCATCTCGTTCAGGGATACTCGTACGGAAGTTTCAATCAAACATCAGTTTCGTCGAGGTGTAGTCCATATTTTCGTGGGTGAAGTTGAGAAGATCAAGGATCGAGGAGTGGCGAGTGCGATAACTAGACCACTGAGAGGAGGCTTTTAGACGGGTGGCCGCACTGGCAGCAATCTGTTTGCCAAAACATCTGAGGGCAGCAGATGGAACAAGATGTCCAGTGCCGCAGAGGGAGTAGTTCTGAGTGCACCACTGATATACATGCATGCAGATTTTTGCACCTTAGCTAGTTAAGTGTGGTTGACAGCTCTATCAAGAGCAGGCCACGATACGTAGAAGGTAAACACTCTTCAAAGAGGTGAGGGGACAAATTTTCCATCGAGTGGAAATATACTTGTCTATCTGTAGGATTGCACCACACTTGTCGATGAGACTAGTTGAAGTATTGCATTTATTACTTCAGAAACTAAGCAGCTTATAATAAGAATCCAAGGACAAACCTTCTTTCCTTTCATCAGTTTCTTACCACTTGGGCTGAATCAAAAACCAAGCATAAGGTCATCATAACTGAGAGAACAATGAAAATGGCTCAGTCACTTGATGAAAACACGCTATTCCAAGCTTCATTAAAAATCTGACTGACTGGCTCGTGGGAAGTAGCGTAGCGAAGAAGTTTTAGAAACGTTAGTTGAAGCTCACTTTCCAGGTAGTAGATCCTTAATGGATTCTATTACAAATGACTACTTGTATGGTACTGCTATGTCAACAGGGGATGAGGTAGAAAATCGCATTACATGGAAGATCCTGCGATGGGCTATTATGTCATTCGCACCGCTCAAAGCACCAGGCTCTGATGAAATTTTGTCTACTATGCTGCAAAACCAAGGTTAGAAATAGGCTTAGGGCAATTTGTAAATAGTAAATACTGTTTAAGGTCAGGTTACGTACCAGTGGCATGCAGGAAAGTCCGGGTTATATTCAGCAGGTAAACCAAGCCACACTTCAGCGAAAGACTATAGACCCATAAGTGTCTCGTCATTCCTTCTCAAGACACTTGAAAGGCTTCTCGATATTCAGAACAGAAGTTAGTGTTACAAGGACACTCTATGCAAATCTCAACATATATATTTAAAGGGAAAATCGGTGGAAAAAGCTGTACACGACGTAGCAGCGAAAATAGAAACTAGCCTTCAAAATAAGGAATTTGCACTAGTAGTACTAGAAGGTGCTTTCAATAATGTAGGGTCATCAAACATGCCCTAGAAACTGTGAATGTCGAGCATAGCATTACCAATTGGCTCTGCAATATGCTCGACACTAGAAATATTAACTCCACTATCGGGAATAGTTCAATAAGAAAATCTGATAGCAGGAGGACTCCCCAGGGAGGCATCATCTCACCCCACCTCTGGGTTCTAGTCATTGATGGTATACTTAAAGAACTAAGCAATATGGGCGTAGCCGTCAATGCTTACTCGGACGACGTGGTTATTGTAGTCTAGAGCAAATTCCTAGACACATTAAGTGAAATGATGGAATCAGCTCGTAAAATGAGTCAGAAAATGTGAACTCCACGTCAACCCGGATAAAACAGAATTGGTACTTTTCAGCAGAAAATAAAAGATACCGCCCTTCAAACTGCCTAAGGTACCAGAGGTGGAGCTTTCCCTTTCGGATCCTAGTATAATGCTAGACAGGAAACTAAATTGGAAACCTAACATACAATAAAGAGTCCGCAAGACTTATAATACTATCTTCATCTATAAGAGGACCGCGAGGAAAAATGGGGCCTGAAGCCTGCAATGATGCACTGGTTATACATCATGATAGTCAGACCCATCCTTACGCATGGGGCTCTTGTGAGGCAGAAGGCAATGAATACGATAAACACACGGGATATGTTGGCCATGGTACAAAGAACAGCTTGCATTGTTAAGTAAAAATAGCTGCGGTAGGGATCGTTTTGCTTAAGTATCCAAACTCAATGCTGTGAAAAGGAGTCAGAATCCCAAAAGGTACAGCATATGGTATTGCGATCTTTTTCAGCTGATCAATAGGTACAATCAAATCCCTTGACATCATATCCTATAAGATTTGAAATTGCTCGCACAAACATTGGAAAATATAACAGGGAATCATCAAACTCCAAAGAAAGGATGTTAAGGTCTCATTCTTTTGGTGGGCTTTTGATTTCTATTGATGAACCCAAAAGTGGTCACATTTTGAGCCAGAGTAGCACCTTTCGATTTTTTTTCCACCCTGTACTATGTAGAATGAAAATGTGAAAAGCTCCTCCTAAGAGCGTCCTGTGCAAGGTATCCTAAAGGGTGTTATTCTTCATTTAAATAATTTTTCTGTTAATTTTTTTAATCTTTTTCACAAAACATTAACTGATTTCCTTCAGTTTGCTTCACTTAGCCATAAACGAAAGAAATTCCAAGAATTCTCCCGTATAAATCCACTTTTTCCTTCGCCTGTCCGGATTTAACACAAAATCAGATAAACAAACTCCAGACATGGACCAATGAATAACAATAACTGAAATCGAAAAAAAAGGATACAACACGACTCACTACGACGACGAAGACGACGACGAGATGACCTTACAAATCACGCTGCAGTTCAAGATCATCATATCTCCTTGACAACTCCCGAACTCCTTTTTCTGAGCAAAGAAAAAAAAAAAAAAAGAAAAAATTACAGCGCACCTAACTCTTCACCATGCGATGCTGATCACTATCACCTATTCGTGCTGGAATCACAGTGGTGTCCATGGAGCTCTTCATTGGCTGGCTCTCTTCTGTTCGAATTGCCAAGGTAATCGAATAATTGTAATGCATGACATTTGGATCATCATCGATCATCGCGGTGTGTGTGTGTGTGGTGCTCTGGTGGACCGTAGCCTCATCTCTGGGCTTGCAATCATATTGAAGTCGTATTGCATGTGACTTGCACTCGGTTTGGCTACCTACCTACTATTTTTGTTCAGCGCTGGGGTTTTTGTTTTTTGTTTTTCATGGTATCGATCATCAGTAGCAAACTGCATGGCTAAATGCTGCCAGGATAGGAGATCACCGCGTAAACCTAATGAGACTAGCCAGCATGAGATGTATTCTGTGGTGCTAGTTGGAGTTGTTACTGTTGGCTGGTTGTAGCAGCAGTTTATATAGACTATTAAGGCACTACTTATGTCTTGCTTCGATATGAACATTGCATATCTGATTGAATGCCACTTGGTTAAATGTATTTCAGATCGGTGGGTTTTTTTGTAGTTCACTGTGAAGCACATTTTGTATTGGAATGAGTGCTTCTAAATTTGATTTGCTAAGATCACAGAGTATTCATTCAAACTATACTTGAATCACGTATAATTGAATTTATTAAGAATTTTGTTTGGGAACTCAAATAAATACTGAAAATAGCAACGAACCACCCTTAGACCCCATGCACTACAAAGGGCGATATTAACCCTAGAATCCTACTCATATTTCTCCCAATTTATCCTACCCAGGGTGCTTGGGTACAATGTACTTAAACGTACAGATGTTTTCACGTCAAAAAAAAAATTGAATTTTTCAAAGAAGCAGGGTACTCAGGTACCTAGTGTAGGGTTCTAGGGTTAAAGAGGTAAGACAAATCAATGTTCAAACGGTGGAAGGACAGCGCAATAGAAGTGCAACTAACGTGACCTCGAGAGCGACATCTTGGAAGAAGCTGACTAAAGACATCGGAATACTGTCAGATAGCCAAGCCTCCATCAAGGCACTAAATGCATGTTAGATCAGATCTAGACTGGTATGGACTCTCCAAGATAAACAGGCTAGGCCAGAATAATAAAAAAAAACAATCTACTCGGTACCTGAATATATAAGAGTGGAAGGGAACGAAGCAGCTCATGAACAAGCAAGAAATGGCTCAGACACAGCGTTCCTTGAACTGCAACCATTTTGTGTGTTAGGACCACCAAAATGCGGGAAGAACTGAGAAAAGAAGAAGATAGCAAATGGGCTAAGCCTTGGGACGATATGACCTGTTTGTGGTGTTTCCTCCGAAAAACTCAACTTTAGCATTTCGTTCCGCCTCCCTGTTCATTGTACCATTTTTTAGGCGGAAATTATGGCGATTAAGGAAGCCCTGTCCTGGCTGAAACATAATGTACTATCTGTCAGGGATATTAGCATTTTCACTGACAGTCAAGGGGCAATCAAGTCCCTGGAATCGTTCTCCTTCACTTTAAAGACCGCCTTAAATTTCCGTTTGTCCCTCATGGAGATCACACAGCAGTTCAACATTCACCTTTCCTATGTGCCAGGCCACAGAGACATTCCAGGAAACCGCAGGGCAGACGAGCTCGCCAGACAAAGTACAACTCTAACAATTGTGCATGGTAGGCAAGCCCTTGGTATGGCCCTCGCTGCATGTAAGCATCTACTAAAGCTGAACACTATTAGCAAGGCCCCAGATGGGAAAACGGCACAACGTGTCATATTTCGAAACAGATCTGGCCTAATCTGGACCAGAAACATAGTGCTGCCAGCTGCATTGTCGGTGTCCTTACTGGACACTGTCTTATAGGCCAACATGCCAAAGGACTTGGTCTCTTCTCCAAGGACTCCTGCAGGAGTTGTAGCGACGAGGAGGAGAAGAACACCATCCTTCATTGAATCTGTTCGTCACTTGTTGTGTGACTGTCCTGCCCTATGCGTTAGAAGAATGAGGACTCTTGGTAGTTACTTCTTCTCTGAGCTGGAGGACTTGGGTAATGTTTAGCTGATGGACCTCTTGAGATTCATATCACTTTCTGGGTGGTTCTTACAGTGGACTTTTCTTTACAGAGTTTCCAGGGTTAAATGATTTTGTACAATGGACTCGTACTGTTGGTCTGAGTGAGCAGTGACTCTTTGTCACAAGGCACCCATCTACCTAACCTAGCCTAACACCATCCTTCACCTCCTATGCACATGTCCAGCTCTTTCGCGCAAAATAATGTTCCATCTAGGGGGCACTTTCCTTGATGACCTCGCGGATTTGGCGTCCTTAGGTGTCGTGAACATCCATTGCTTTATCGAAAGCTCGGGTTGGTTTGATTAGTCCCTGAGTGGTCTAATGGTAGATCCTTTGTATCACAAAGAACGTTTACTTGTCTTATTGTGTCTGCACTCTCATACTGACAGCCAACCCAACCTAACCTTGTCCAATCCATTGGCACCTTTGTCACTTTAAGGGCGACTATGGTTTAACCTTCCATTCGAATAACAAATCCTGAATTCCTTGTCTACCTTCACCCTAAATCCCAATTCACCCAAGCAGATTGTCCCATCTTCAAATGAGAGCTCAAAGAGCGCAGCACATAAAAAGTGCAAAGGCCATCTCATTCTCTCGCTCTTCTCGCATCCGAAACGTAATAAATTAAATCGAGATGAGAATCTCAGATTGAATATCTTTTTTTTTATTGTGGTTCGCTGTTGTGCAGATTTTTTATTTTTATTTTTGCTTGTTGTCCAAGAGCAGTGGTGCCTTCCATGTGCTGGCTAGAGGAACTCTTTTAACTCCAACCATGGTGTGTGCTTGCGTGATATGCCAGTTAGCTTTAAGGATGTGCACCCAATGTGTCTTGTTCTCCAGCAGCGACTTAGATATCCAATAGTGGAAGCAGAAAAAATTGTTGAATTGTGTGTGGAAATTTATGCACCTCCAGCGATGTGGTCAGCTTGGAGATGCTAGTTTTTGCTGCTGTTATTTTGCTGGCGGTTGTTCGGCTACCTGCTATGTGTAGTCCCGCTCACTGTCTAGCCATAGAAAGCGAATAGGAATCCCGGTAATCTGTTGCTTGAAAGCGCACACCTTTATCGCGTGTGATGGTGAATTCCAATCCGTAATCATATTTAGTTGCATTTTAAAGGAATTTTATTGTCATGCCAATTCTAGTTTATACCAAATTGGGTACAAGGCTAGGCTAGAGATTGATTGACTTTGTAGATGAAGGCTTGCAAGTAGAAAATGGAAGCACCTGGTGTGGGTAATTGAATCTCTTTTTTATCAACTTCCCTTCTAACTGAAAGTGAGTGAGAGGTTGATTTGTGCGCTTGGGGGTTGTATGGTGATATTCAATTAATGGATTAGTAGTAGTTTCGAAATGATGGTTTTTGTAGGAACATGAGCCACAAGATACTGAGACCTACAGGCTTTAAGTGGTACCGGCTAACATGCTATTCTGCAAAGGTTTGGTAGATATCATCGCTGGAGGATTCAAGGGAGTAGTAGTGTTTTATAAGAAGGCATGGATCTTCACGGCTTTTTGTCGCAAGTGGAAATGAAGACTTAGCTGCTAAGCAAATAATGCTATTGGTACAAATCATAACCATTCACCTATCTTCTAGTGGAACTTGAGGCTCAACCTTTCTATTTACATCGGTTTTTACCTAATTGCCTCTAGTTGCACCCTCCAAGTTGGTTGAAGTGGCACCTACGGCGAGCAGAGCCTCTACTGCATCATCGCTCTGGCGAAGACTCTGCGGACCGGAGCATTGGTGTCCATTCGCTCTACATACCCTATGCATCTCAAATGTCCAATAAGCAATTGTTCTTGTGAATATTGAGATGAAGAAACCCTGTGCCTGCCATAGTGACATTTCGCTTCGCAGCTATCCCAATTGGCCTTAGTTCGTTGTCAGGCGTGATGTCATGTGTTTGCCGACTGCCCTGCCAAAGACGTCCTTTTTACATATTTATATTCGCTCAAGTGTCTGAAGCTTAAGACTTCTTGCCGAAGTCCGCCGCGTATAGAATTTCCCAAATTCCCATCCTCTTTTTACATGGATGGCTGTTATATCATCTTTAGTAGTTAGAGTAGTCTAGAGCCTCTGCTAATTGTTCCGCTGGATGTGGTCGATTAAGTGTCCAAACATTCCAAGTACAGATCCGAAGGTCATCCATCCTTTATTCCTTCGTTGGGGTTATCAACAGTTGAATCATTATTATCCGAAGCTTTTGGTTGCTTTGGAACCATTCATCTTTTACGTGGTATGGAATTTATCCCGACGGCATAGCCACTAACTTGGAAGACCAGTTCCCTAGGATGCGAGGCCGGGTACACTGGTGCCTGTAGTCCATTATGGGTGTGTGAGCGCTGCCGTTGGCCCATAAAGGGCTTCTCCGCCACCGTTTCTATTGCAAGGTCCTGCTTAACCTTGGAAGTTTCCTGCCGACCTGTCACCCGAATATGGCGGAGCAGCTCATGGAAGGTGTTCATAAAGTACAATCCATTTGGAACTGATCACGACTCCGTTGACCACATCTTGAAAATTCGTCTGCTGCCATCTGGAACAAGCAGAAGTGCTATAGTAAGAAAGCATTCTTCCCCACTCTCTCGTTTGCTGCCACAAAACCTTCCATCAGTTTGAACACCAAGCTAAGACTGTTCCGCTCCAACGTTGAATCCGTGCTGTTATATGGATGCAGCACGTCGAGAGTGACCACTACTATCACCAGAAAGCTGCAAGCGTTCATTAATAGATGCCTGCGCAATATCTTAAGGATTTTCTGGTCCAATTGTACCTCTAATGCGAACCCCACTGGCGGATCAGTAGAAATGCGCTGAAGTGGGAGGGTTGTGATCCCTTATTTTCGGATCATAACCTCACTGATAAAAGGAAGAAGAAGAAGAAGAAGAATTGTATCTCTAATGCACCTCCCTACCAGAAAACAGGTCTTCATCGACGAAAGTAGCAGTGGATTGGTCACACGTTCCATAGGGAACCAAGATATGCAATGGAACCCTTTAGCTTAGGATGGCAAAAGACCTGGCGGTCCGAGGAAAACATGGCGCAGAACAGTCGAGAAGGAGGCACTGCAGTTGGGGAAAAGTTGGGGAGAACTCAGGCACATTGCCAGAAACTGTGCGCGATGGCGCGTAGGCGTAGTAGGGGCCCTAGAACCCACAAGGGGATACAGGACATAAGTAAAGTAAGTATATATAATAGTTCAGCAGACTCCTTATAAAGATGAAAACGTATTGCAGCATTGGCTATCCCCATTCACAAACCTTTACTAATCCATTCTGACCAACCGTGTGTGGCCACAAGAACAATAGTTTTGAATCAAATTCTATCCTTAAAGCTCACACTAACCACGTTTCTAGCACCATCGGCATTCATTCCAATTTAAGCTATTTTCATCTGTCTTAAATTAAACGTACCCTCCGCTTTGCCACTCGGAACAGACTCGTTTTTTATCGTCACATCACTTTAAAGACCTAGTAACACTATTTCCCTGAATTCATTGCCGCACACAACTCTCTTCACTGCCCTCAGTACTCCACACTAAAGTGTGATGCTGCAGTAGTAGTAGTATATCCTGCTGATATTCAATTAGAATTCAGTTTTTACCATACCACACTCTGGCTTTATGAATGTCCTTGCAGCTAGTGACCCAGTTTCTGCTTTCCCTGGAATCTACCAAGTCCCCATCTCAATATTTTTTTCCATCTCATTGCACAACCCAAATTACGCTGGCCCCGTCCCTTTCATTCTTATCCACTAAGCCAACGTTTAATCCCCATGAAATATAATCGCAAATGCAATTAAACGGGCGGCTTTTGTCGAACAAAAGTATCCTAGAATCCATAAATTTTCTTTCACACATACATACTATCCACCCACCAACAACACCACCCACAAAAGGCTTAAAGGAAGTTCTTTTTCTTTTCTAGTTTCTTTTGCATGCTCGAGCTTATATACGCTCATCCTTTGCATCTTCTAAATCCTTATAATGTGTCTCTCACCATCACCACGAACGCTAACGCCTTCCTGGTTGTAAGAACTCGAAATTGCCTCCCAGCAGGATGCAAACTGCAGCTGCATATAATGCCATACACATTGTCATTGGCGCTTCTCTCCTACTCCCGCACCATTACCACCACGGGCTGCCGGCTTTTCATTATCCTTCTTTCAATTTTAAATTGGTCTCCAGCAACTGGGAGATTAGATGGATTGTTGTTTCTGTTTGGTTGCACATCCCTTTGCATGCACGATTTTCATTAGCACCCCCGGAGCACTAGCAGCACTTGGCATATAGACATTATTGTTGCTGTAGTCCTTTTTTCTTCCTACCACTACTTTTTCTTCTTCTACTAGTACTATGTGTAATATGGTAAAAAGGATCTATCTATGCGGTTGTCGCACAAGGAGCAATAGACTGGGTGGTATAGAATGTGTGGCTCCTTTGAAACAAACAAAAGGATGCTTTGCATTGCGAAGAGGGGGTGGGTGGTTTTTTTTTTTTTATTGTTCTTTTAGTGTCTCTTAGTGCTACTGTTGCATTTTCCTTTCCGTTTTTGCATATGAAAAGGACTTTTAGCTTGAATTAGCTACGCTAAAGAGTGTAGAGGGATAATGCAAGTTGTCGGGGTATAATGAATGGGGTAACTGCTTTGGCGCATTAAATGCAAGGCGTTGGAAATTGGGTTGTAAAATACACTCACATACTGAGAGAGGGTGGAGGAGTACTTTCCATAAGAAATGGGCTAAAGGATAAATGGGATTGAGGAGATATGTATGTAGATTAAGAGTATATTGCACGATAAGATATTTGTTAAACTGTCGTCAGTGAGTCTGTAACTTGGGTGCGGAATGAAAGACTTTAAGGGCTAGGAATGGAATTTTTTCCTTCAAAAAGAAAGCCAACAAGTGTCGTTGCTTTACATCATCAATATACAATCCACCTTCACCACCCAGTCCACTTTGGTGGTCTCAATACCAGGTTACCAAACAAATCTGCACAACAATAGTGCAAAACCAACAAAATTAGTAAAGGACATTGTCTCCTCTTTAGCAGGACTCTAACAAAAAAAAAATCAAACAAACAGAAATTCCTCTTCCAAGCAATTGTCCTCGACAAACAATGTATCTGTCATTTGGCAGCCCAAACAGGAAGACACCGGAAATTCTTCTCTGTCTCTCGTTTGGCCTCCTTTAAAACCACAGTAATTTTCCTTAAGATATCTACCGCAGGACATAGGAAAAAAAAACCAACTGTCCAACGGCCTTTAAAGAAAAATTTCAATTGCATTCCCAGCAGAGTGTAGTTTTGTCCTTTTATTCAGCAGCAAACGGCAAGTAATTCTCCACATTATCCTTGTTCACTCCCGTTCTCTGGTCAATGCCAATATACAGGCAACTATAACAATGGTTGACTTGAAAATCACACCTGGATTTGACAATCCATAGACTACAGGAGCGTAACTACCACTACCAGCAGGAGTAGCAAGTACCACAAGGACTTTTTAGAATTGAACGAGAACGAGTGAGTCAAAAAGAAGTAATTTCCTTGCGAAACCTATACTCATGCCTCCTCCTTTTCCAATCAAAAGAATCTCTGTGTCCAGTTGTGTGTGGTTGGGTGTATAGTATATCCTTGCGGTCAAACATTTTTTTTTTTTTAATTTATTTCCATTGTTGATCGCCCTCCCAGGTGCGCTCTCTGACTTGACTTCTTTGGGGCGCTAGTGTAGAAAAAAATAAGAAAAGGAGAAAAGTGATTAAGGTAAAGGTGCTAAATTGTAGGACATCCGTTCATTAATCAAACTAAACAACAACGAGCGAGAAAAACCATACCATCACCACGAAGACATACCACAAGGTAAAGGACAACGAACAAGGAGCACTGTGGTATTTTGTTGTGACATGTTGTGATGGAGAAAAAGAATTTTATTTTTTGTTTGTTTGTTGTCCTTTCATTGGAGTTTCCTTCGATTTCGAGTCCTTTTCCTGCTATGGATGATATATTTTTTTATATTAAACTGTTAAATAGGTGCCGGACACAAAGAGAAAGGACATGTAGTAAATTGAATAAGGTTCATTAATAATTCCAATATATTCTATGGCTATATGTGTTATTGTTCTTAAAGGAGTCTTGGATCCTTTTTAAAGACAACAGAGGAGGGATTAAGATATGAGTAAATTCAGTTTCGAAGAAAGAGGGGACTTAAGGTACATATTCAACATGTTCTATATACGAGTACTAAAAGGATCTATTGATTTGGAATATGAATTATAAGAAAAACATTTTAATGTCGAACCCCTTCAATCCGTCAATACTACTAGCGTTCAAAGGATTATTCCCAGGAGCTACTTAGAAAACTGCCACTTCCTAAATCATTTCCAGAGAAGATTTGGAGTAACTGAGAGATATGTCTTTGAACATCTGCGTCAGAGCCGCAGACCAAACATACAAGAAAGGTGCTTGTAAATGGAACATTTACTTAAATATAAAGCGCAAGGCGGTGACCCGTGTGTTCAAGAGAAATTGGAAGGAATGTGCGACAAATTTCGCACCATGACCTGCATGTTTTCCTTTATAAAGTGCAGTCGACTCTATCCTACGGTGATCAGGCGACCCTCAGTCTCAACCAAGAAATTCGCCGAAAATTGACAAGAAGCTCATCATGAGCGACGAAGATCTTTGGGTAACATACTCATAGTACTCACATATACCATACTAGTACCTTCCCATCCCCAAAGAGTGACATTTTGATGTAGAATTGGTACACGAATGTTGATTGGGTCATACTTCTTCGAGGACTCTGCAGGCAACGTCGTTGCCATCACTAACCAGCAAAGTGGGTAATTGTGGCAGCTTATGCCACAAATTATGGTCAAAAGAAGGTCACCTCGTGTTGATCGATTTTAAGAAGGCGTTCGATAGTGTCAACAGAGAGTTTATTCGGCGTGCCGTACGCAGGAGAGGTGTTCCCGATAAATTAATTGCTATTATCAAAGCCACATATGATGAGTCCAAATGGCGCGTTCTGCACAGAGGAATTTGAGATCCAAAGTGGGGTAAGACAAAGCTGTATTCCTTCAATAATACCATTCCCATTGGTGATTAGCGATGTGCTTCGTGCAACTTTGTCGACGGGAAACAGAGGACTTCGATGGAATGTTACATCTCAACTAAAACATCTTGACTACGCTGACGATGTATGCTTACTCTTACAGATTTATGGACCTCCACCAAATGACAGCAGATGTGGAGAGGGAGGCAGGCGTCGTCGGGCTAAAATTTAATACGGCAAAAACTAAACTTGGAACAAACTCATCAGCTCAAATATGCATTGCGAGAGAGAGTAGACTATTTCCAATATCTTGGGAGCATTGTTTCGGCCGACGGTGGAACCGAACTGGATATAGCCAACAGGATCGCCAAAGCAAAGTCCGCGTCCGGTATGTTGTCCAAAATATGGCGAAGCAATGCAATCAGTTTGAAAACCAAGATAAGACTGTTCCGCTCCAACGTTGAATCCGTGCTGTTATATGGATGCAGCATGTGAAGAGTGACCACTACTATCACCAGAAAGCTGCAAACGTTCGTGAATAGGTGCCTGCACAATATCTTAAGGATTTTCTGGACCAATCGTATCACTTACGAACACCTTTACGAGAGAACGGGTATGCCAATAATCTTCTGACTCTGGTTTTGAAATTGGAAGTGCTGGGTCTATTTGGAAAGTATCCCACTATATATAGTGGAAGTTAGTTGTAGTCTTCTCTTCATCCTCCTCGCATTAGTTTTTGCAAAATTCTCTACGACGCCTTAATAATAACGTAGATAGGTTAGAATCTAGGGTTGCCTTTTGACGCCTAAGGATGCTGCTATAGCTTGGGTGTGTTCACATATGTTTCAGGCTCTTGACGGACTATACTGCGGCGTTGGCATTGCCTAAACGTTGTTCAGCGAACTCATTAGCTGCACTACATAGTCCCCTGAACTCCTTCGTTACCGCGTTAAGACGTTAAGACGTGGGGTATATTGCCCATATGATTGCTGCCGGGCTGTAGATTATAATTCCAGTTCGAGATAGTAGCTACATGGTAGTCAGACATCAGCTGGTCTCTACTGGAGATGAAGATTTATCTTTGCTGGATGCCCATCGCTAGAGAGATTCTGGGAAACTGTAATACTGAAGAGCCTGCTAGATATGGCAATGCCTTAAAAGATCTGTATGGAAGCTGGACACAGTCAGCAAGATATATTGCAGATGACAGGACGATAAGGCTTGCCAAGTCTACAGATAGGTCTGAACAGGATTAGATTAGATATGCTCTTATGGTTTGGTCTTGCTAAAATGATCAGCACCGTTATCGATTTCCTCACAGGATACTATCCGTAAGGCCTAAAGGTCCTTCTTCTTTTCAAAAGGCTTCTGCATGACCTGCAGAGACGAAGAGAAAGAAGAAAGTATTTTCCATTTTCTTTGCAACTGTCTGGCTCTGTCCAAAAGAGGATGGCTCTATCGTGGGACACTTATCATCTATCACTTCGGCGACCAACTATTGACAGCTATTGACTTCAAAGGCATCCTTCTATTTATTAAAAGCTACGTCTAGTTCAATTAATCCTTTCGGTAACTTGATTTTTGATAGTTCAAGTGGTATCTTAAACGTTTTAGATTAATCT
The DNA here is from genome assembly GCA_945910035.1 of Brachypalpus laphriformis. Classification (NCBI taxonomy): domain Eukaryota; kingdom Metazoa; phylum Arthropoda; class Insecta; order Diptera; family Syrphidae; genus Brachypalpus; species Brachypalpus laphriformis. The sequence goes on along the minus strand of OX246755.1, from coordinate 9,800,120 downwards.
GTGTCAGATATAGACAGATACTCTAATCTAACACGATAAGCCTAGGTCTTCATCAATTCTATTGGTATATTCAGTAGAAGAAATAACTGTTTGACTTTCTGCTGAAGTTTTCGTTTTTTAGTCTAATAAAAATTCGACTACGTTGGATAGCTAGCATCTTTCAAGCACAGGTCTTCGCCAATGATAGGATTGCACAGACTATACGTATACATAGCAAGAAACTTAATCCTTCCAAGATTATAATTTTTGTGGATAGTCACGCAACAATCAAAGCACTAGACAGCGAGGAAGTCAGATCAAAAACAGTTGCCAGATTCCGTAATGCGTTGAACAGAATATGCAACACCCATGACGTAACTCTCTGCTGGGTTCCTGGACATAGAAATTTAAAAATAAACGAGATATCAGATCAACTAGCTAAAAGAGATCAGCATTGGATTTTCAACATACTCTGATATCAGTAGAAACTACAATTGGTGTACTAAAAAGAAAAATAGACCTAAAAGCAAGAGAACCAATTAACTCCGCATGGTCCTCCAGAAGCCAGTGTGTTATATTTCACAGCATCTGGAAAATACTGGTTAGAAACAGAACAAAAAGCCTTTTGGCTATGAACAAAAAAGAAATTCGCATCTTGATAGATGCACTAACAGAGCACTGGGCGATAGCGAAAATGGCTGCTAAACTAGGCGTCAACTCACACGACCAATGAAGGAGCTGTCAAGATATTGAGGAGATAGAAACCACCAGGCCTTTGCTATGTGATTGCCCAAATCATCCAAACCACCGCCTCCGCCATATGGGAAACAGGCATTTTGACGAACTATACTTACTTACTTACTTATGTCCTGTATCCCCTTGTGGGTCCTAGGGCCTCGACTACGCCTAGGCGCCATCGTGTACGGTTTCTGGCAATGTGTCTGAGTTCTCCCCAACTGCCGTGACTCCTTTTCGACTGTTCTGCGCCATGTTCTCTTCGCACCGCCAGGTCTTCTGCCATCCTGAGTTAGGGTTCCATTGCATAGCATGGTTCGCTATGGAGCTGTCACCCTTACAGAACGTGTGACCAATCCACTGCCACTTCCGCCGTTGGATGATTGTGCCTATTGGTTCCAGACCCGTTCTCTAGTAAAGGTGTTCGTTAGAGATACGATTGGGCCAGTAAATCCTTAAGATATTGCGCAGGCACCTATTAACGAACGTTTGCAGCTTTCTGGTGATAGTAGTGGTCACTATCCACGTGCTGCAACCATATAACAGCACGGATTCAACGTTGGAGCGGAACAGTCCTATCTTGGTGCTTAAACTGATCGACAAAGCTGCATGAAGCACATCGCTAATCACCAATAGGAATAATATTGGTGAAAGGATACAGCCTTGCCTTACCCCACTTTGGATCTCAAATTCCTCAGACAACCTCCCCATGTGCAGAACGTGACATTTGAAGCCTTCATATGTAGCTTTGATAATAGCAATTAGTTTATCGGGAATACCTCTCCTGCGTAAGGCACGCCAAATAAACTCCACTGACACTATCGAACGCCTTCTCAAAATCGATGAACAGCAGGTGCAGTGGCGATCGATATTCAATACACTGTTCGATGATAATCCGCAGGGTGTTGATGTGGTCGACACAGGAGGATCCCTAGCGGAAACCTGCTTGTTCGGCATCGAGTGTGTCTTCGAGATGTTGTTTGATTCGCTCCAAGAAGATTTTAGCTATTATCTTAGCTACAGCAGGCAGCACGCAGACACCCCTCCAGTTTCCGCACTTCATAAAATTTCCTTTCTTAGGAAGCTTGACGATCATTCCCTTTTTCCACTCGTTAGGAAAGCTGTCAGCTTCCCAAGCTCTCTCTATAAGTGGAAGCAGAAGCTCAGCCGATGTTGTTGGTGCTGCTCGTAAGAGCTCTGCTGGAATACCTTCAAGTCCTATCGCCTTGTTGGTTTTGAGTGCCTTGATCGCGGTAATGATCTCATCTTTACTGGGAGTCTTGGTGTGTATTCGGGAACTTCTCACCTCGGGCATCTCAGTTTGATTTGGGAGCATATCGCTAGCGAATACACGGTTTAAAACCGTAGCAAAATGCTCTTTTCATCTTTTAAGCTGGTCCTCATCCGAAATGAGCAAGGAACCGTCTAGGCTTTTCACTGGGTGTTGGCTGGAACTTGTCAGCTCTTCCGTGATTCTGTAGACAGTCCTGCTGTCGCACCTCCGTGCTGCTTCTTCTGCTTTTGTAGCCAGCGCGTTGATGTAGTTGCGGTTGTCACGCGGCACGCTATGCTGAACTTCTCTCATCTTCATGCGATATAGGGACTCTAGCTCGCTTCTCCCTGCTGCTGGGGTAGCTGCAACGCGAGCTTTCAGCTGTTTTCGTTCGTCAATCCGTCTCCAGGTATCCTCGGAAAGCCACGCCCTATGTCTTCCCTTCGATCGACCGACACTTCTTTCAGCACCAGATGTAAAAACATTTTTCACAGCACACCAATAGTTTTGGATGGTTGCGGGCATTGAGCTGCTGATTGCTTCCACACCTTGCGAAAAGTGCACCTTAATTGTTGGCGCACTGAGGGATCACTAAGTCTATCGACGTTGAACCTGGGCATTCTTGTGTTGTCCTGGGATCTTCGAACTGCAGCAGTGCGTAGTTGGAGATTAGCTATCATAAGATGGTGATCACGTACTATCCCCACATCTGCCCCTCGCTTGTTTCGGACGTCCAGGAGACTACTACTTTTTTGACGAACTAGGGGATCTCGTACAAGTTCCACTTAGGAAAATGATAGGCTTCATAAAGAGCGCAGGCTGGTTTGCAACAGAACTGACCCCAAGACAACACATGACAAAGGGGAAATAATGGACCGTATGGCCCTCGTAATAACCACTTAGGTGCACTTCCCTCCAACCTAAGTTGAAAATTTGGATGAGTATTTATTGTACTTTCAGCAGGGTGATGGAGCCACCGGTCGCTCTCGAGAAGAGTAACAGAAGAAAGCTACTTCTTGTACTCTTGATACTTGATGACGCATTTGAATTTCTTGTCTGTTTCTATCTAACCTACCTATTCAACCTATAGCCTCACGGAGCGGCTATAAGTGAGTGTAGCGAATGCCATATGAACCATACTTATCCGCCGCACCCTGGAACAATTACTAATAAAAAAATATAACCGCACTGCAATATATCATCAATTTCTGTAAATAATTAAGGGTCTTACTCTAATTTCCATTTTATGCCTAAAAACGTATCCAAATTCTATAGCTGACATGCGCAAGACACCTCCTTTCGCTAGGCGTTTCTTTTCCTTTTTTTTTTTTCTTTCCACAACAATGCTCCTGTCCGCTTATCTCATTATCAATCGAAAAAAAGACATCCGACAGACAACATCTACCCCATTCAATGTATCTCCTTGTGAGGACTAGTATCTAACTTGAAACACCAAAGGTGAGCTTCAACATCACCCACCCGAACACCTGGGTAAAAGATATCATAACATCACCTTTCATTCCACTCCGCTCCCGATTCGAGAATATTCATAAATTTCACATGTCCAAACAAAGAACAATACATCGAGACCTCCATGTGCCTTTGTCTTAAGTCAGAGGACCTCAGCGGCGAGCATTGGCCCGCCACTGCTGCATGGGCAATTAATTTTTGTGTACATACAGCCTTCGCCTCGAAAGATTTATGAACTGTTGTGCTTCCGCGTAGATACAACTCACAGATACTCCAGGCCAGAAAAATCATCGAGGAAACTATCATAACATTGGCAATCAACACTTCTTGTTTATAATGTCTTAATTATTTAAATTTGTCGTGTACGAGTATCTACCGCTGGCTGCACCGAAAAAACAATTCAAATTTCATATTCATAAGCGCAGAGCATTTGCATACCTAGGCCGGGACCGGGGCCTGCCAGTCAAACTTGAGACCCCACAGACTGGAACAAGAACAATTTCGGACCGGACATTTGTCTTGCAAGAGGAGAACCTTAACCTTCCTATGCATGACTAACTCTAATGGCCTTGTAAATTTGAATTCTCCTCCACCAAATGTGGTATGATTCCTTTCTTGACAATTATTAACCATTTTAAGCAGCGCCGGCTCAACTTAGATAGTTTAGGTTCGTCGAAGTAGAACGTTATGATTTTCGGCACACATACACACATATACTGTGTGTTTGCTTATACTAATTGGCATGTATAGAAACGCAACGGAACAAAGGTGAAACCGCGTCAGGAAAAGGGTAAGGAGTCATTATTTTTAATTTCGGAAATTTTTCAAACTTCCCGTGGTACCGTGTTTGGACTTTGGAAGCGTTTATCACTCATTAACACGCATTTTCGGGGAGAATGCAAATGAGGCGGTAAAATTTATGATTTCCTCGAATGATTGATGCTAAGGGTCGAATTTTATTGCTGGACGATATTTAAACGCGCGAGAGGGCTTGGGAAATGAGTCCGAATATGAGAAATGTGTGAGAATTGTGTGTAAGGCACATGTACACACACACACACGCATAATGCTTAATAAAAGTCAGTCTTGGAGCATGTAAATTGCTAAGTCAGTTCGAGGCAATAAATAAAGCTCTACATCCGGAGATGAAGTTATGGGTAAAGATTACATCTGAAAGCGTTTTATTATTTAAACCAAGTTAAGCTATTATATGGGTTTTCTTGTAGAAATGGCCAATTTATGAGGTTGAAGGCACAGACTGTTGGGTAGATTTAGATAGTTAAGATCAAGCTTGGTAGTGTGGCTGCCCTGACTTACAGCTAGGGCACACTTAGATCAGAGATTGGATCCATTGTAGCAATCTCGATTAGAGGATTGCATTGGATAAACTTGTACTCTAGAGTTCTCGTCTAGTGGAGAAGTGATAAATTACCAATAGTTTGTTCCTTAATTATTGAAACCAATTCAGCCTTGAAACAGGTCTGCTAAATCTGTAGAAGTTAAGACCTCATAAGCAACCCAGGTCTCTAAAATTTGGATTTCTTTCTTAGCGTGAATAGCACAGGACTATTTCAGGAAAGTAAGATTACCGTCTCTTCCTTCTCCCTGTCTCTACCGAGTCGACAAAAATCTTCGAAGGACACTCTACGTAAATAATACTTCGACCAGTGCTCAGTAAAAATTGTTTTCAGGGTCCCACCTCTCGCGAACGTTAGACAAACATCTGAGAGTACTGTTGTCATGAGAAAGCTTCCCAAAAACTAAATAAATGTTGCCCTTCCGATACGGCACAAACCTGTAGATCCTTTCCACTCGTGGCAAAAATATAACGCACGCAACACGAGTGGTTGTGATAAGCTAGGGCTAGGCCTTTTATGAGCTTTTCTTTTGACGTCGGGAATCTTTTAAAAAGATGAAAATTAGGCCGTTCCCAGTGAAGTGTGGAACCACTTCAGCACCCACTAAACTTACCTCCCCTTCTACCCCTGGTCCTCGCGGCACTGCGTCAAGCATTTCACCACGAGGGTGGACTTTAGCCTTAGGCACTCGTTACGTTTTTGTCGGCAGCCTCCGGCGCTACTTTTCTTTGTCGCCCCTGTCCTCGCTGTTGCTTCACAATGGTTGCTACAGTGTCGCTTCCTGTATCCCAGGCATATTACTTGCTCATCATCTGCCTGGTGATGTTGTCTGGGGTAAGGTCCTCACCCATTCTCTTCACAGGCAGGTGTCGTTCTTCATGATATCTTGGACAATCTTCGACTGCTTCCGAGCACGTTTGGCAAGAGAGGTTGGCATCTAGTCCAAACCTGTGGATGTAGGCTTTCTAAATCATATAGGCTTCCGAATTCTGCCAGTGTAATCCAGGCAGAATTACTCGCTGTCCGGGAAGCTTGTCGTCAGACCAAAACACGCACCAATATAACGCCGAGGCAAAAGATCGCTATTTTCATTGATAGCCAAGCAGCCATCAAAGCTAATGTATCGGTTACTACATCCTCAAAGCTTGCATGCCAAAATGTGCTAGCTTCGTTAGATAGCCAACTCAAGGTAACCATGATTTGGGTTCCACGGCACAGCAACCTTTATGAAAACGAACTTGCGGATGAACTAGCTAGGCAAGGCTCAGCCCTCTACAGCTCTCTTGCGAAATCAGCTACAGCTTGGAGTAGTCAAATCAGAAATATCCTCAAAATTCCTCGCCCAAGCCAACCTCAGATGGACTAGGCTAACAAACTGTGTCATATCTAAAAAGATGTGGCCAAACTACAACAAATCAAAAACAAACGACTTCTTAAAAGAAACGCCTAGGGACATCGCCAGGATAACAGCAACCACCACGGGTCACTGGCCTATAGAAGACCATGCACTCAAACTAGGTACCCCACACAACACACACTGTCGCAGTTGCAATATCGCAACTGAGAAAGAAACCCTTATCCACTTTTTAAGAGCCTATCCGGCACTACTCGTAGCTAGGGCCAGGCAACGAGCTTTAGGAAAACCCTTTTCGATTCGCTTGAGGAAGTCTCAGAGAGAAACCTTAATCTTTTTAAGCTCCACAGGCTGGAACTAGAGATACCACACCAATACACCTATGATATCCAAGTACACGAGTTTTGTGGTATCAAAACAGCACCTAGTGCTAATCGGGTTTTTTTCTTAGAAGAACCACCACCGCTACCTACCTAGCCAAGCTCTGAAGCGACCATGGCCAGTAAGCATTTGGATCAGGTAGAAATTCAATTCCCCATGCTTCCTATTGTGCAAGTGTTTATATTGGCGATCTATCTCTGCATCCACCTGCCTTCATTCGATGATCCCATCTCTCCTGCCATTCACCCAGACTTGTCCTTGGTCGTGCCCCTGTGACACATCGACTCGTCGCAGTTGGTGCCGCTGTCCGGCTGACATGGTATTTCCATTGGGTTTTTTTAGCCAGAAGGTCATGCCGCATCGTAGAAGGTTGTGCGGAAGGTGCTGCATGCTCATTGGTTCTGTAAGCTGTCTACACTTTCCTTCTGTATGACTTCGTCTTCATGGCACAAGGCCATATTTGAGAGCCGTAGAGCATTACCGATGCCCCAACTTTTGATCAGAATAATCTCCTCTTGTGCTTCGGTCCGCCGATATTTGGCATGATCCTTGTTAGGGCAGTCGTTGCCTTTGCTGCATATTACAGATGTTGCTTAAAAGTTACCCTTGCATCTATAGGAATCCCAAGGCACTTCAGCTCTGCTTTGGAAACTAAATGATACCTTCGTAATCAATATGGAGAAACACCACAGTAACGAAGGCCTCAACTAATATGGTGGAATCTGTACTTGGCACGCAAAACTGGTGTATAATCGAACTGACTGGAGGGACTAATTATCTGAGGCTTAGGTCCATCTATCTGAAATCGTCAGGAATTGTCGCACAATGCTTAAAGCATTATATACGCAGAACCGTGTCAGATTATGTTGGGTAGCTGGACACTGCGATATAGAAGGCAATGAAAAGCCCGACGTTCTGGCAAACAGAGGAGCAGAGCTCCAGCGAGGTAATATAATTGGTAGCATTAAACGGCCAAGTTGTGTGGCTAGGGGAATTATTCGTGATAGAATCATACACATGGGTAATTCAAGGTGGCCAAACTTATATGGTCATAATGTGTGCAACGTCTTCTGGCCTGTTTTAGACCGCATGAAATCTGAGGAGATCATAAAACTTGAAAGATCGTGGCTAAGAAAAACGATAGGAATACTCTCTTGTCTTCTAAGAAAGCATGCCATGAGACTAGGTTTACCAAATACGGGTGTTTGTAAGTACTGTAATGACCTGCATGTCTCAGAGGACATAACACATATATTCTGTGAATACCAAAGCATCACCAGGACAAGGCTAAAGTGTCTTGAAATATACTTCTTCTATAACCTAGATGATGTAAGATCCTTGAACCACAACAATGATATTTTCAAATTCTGTAGGAAAATTAAATTCGTGGGAGATTTGGCTTGGGTCTTTTTGTCTTTAAGGTTCCCTAGGGATCGCGATGGGCCCACCTTACTGCCTAGTATTTTATGAAAATCTCATAATCCTCCTCAACCCTACCTAACGTAACCTAGGTACATCTAGAATTGTAGCCGATTGATTGTAATCTATTGGGTCACAGTTCGCAAGGTATGCCAATTTCAGTAATCTGCATGTTAAAAACTAGCCCTACAGCCCAGTCCATACCTTGCAATTTGTCTGAAATCAGTTCACCAAGGCAAAGCTGGTGCATCCTTTCCTAGTATGATGGGTTCGAGTGGATGTCTTTACATTGCAGGCATACTAACACCAAATGTAGAAGCTAGAGCCGTGTATAAAGTAGTACAGTATCAAATATTCATCTCACCCTTCTCACCTTTGCATCACCCCTGCAAAATTCTGCTGACATACAAGCTTTGTAGCCTACCTTCCAATGAACTCGTGTTCCGTAGTAATAAGTGCATTGATGCGCAAACCTTCTAGGAAACCCAAACTGCACGAGCGTTTCTGATGTACCAAATGCATCATTAACCGCTATCATTCGCCGCCAGGAATTCAAACGCGAAGCAACAGAAAAACTCATAAAAATGTCTGCCTACATAATAGTTTTCAAACAGCATAACATAACTGTGAACAGAATTTCATCTAAGGCTTTGAAGCTACAGCACTAGTGACTTCATATATCCTCAAGAAGACACACAACCTAATAGATGCCAATGTGCCAATGTTAAAGGTTCTCGTTTGCTGTACGGGGTACACTAGCCATAATTAGTGCTAGAACCTAGCTTAATGAGTGTTCGCAAATGATATGGTAATTATTGCAGACGAGGCTATTAGCGTACGAATTGTAGGCGTTATTCCCATCCATCTAACCACTGCAAACGGTCATAACTAGCCACCTGCATAAATTGGCATGCTAGTGAATCTGCTAGTTACATTCCTTATGAGATATTTATACGCTTAGCAGCAATCATTTGGAAAACGCCCTATTCCTCCAAATTCAGGAGATGTTACGAATCCCCAGCTTGCTGGAGCGCACCTGAATCTTCAAGTCCAGATAAAGCCCTCATTCCACTCCTAATCTGCCTCCAATTACCCAACTCCAGTCGAAACCAATTCATAACATCGAATACCTGCCTAAATGATGCTCTGGCTCGTCCGAAACATTTGCGTTAACACTGATTAATCGCTGATGCTAATGTGATCCTTAAGTCTTTTCTGTTCATCATCATGAAGGCCCCGAAAAATTCGCAAAACAGTTCTCGTTCAACGCGCTGATCGGCATTGATCACAGGCCGGTCCGGTCTCTCTAACTCTACGGCTCTGGCTTTCAGCGCCGTACACCCATAATCAGATGGCCAGAGATTTAAATTCACATTTCGAAGACTAATGAGAGCAATTATCTGTTTGCGCCCTAACGAGATGGATTCTTCAAATGAATCATGTTCTCCGGTGGAATGGTGAAGACGTTCAAATGAACGCAGACAACTCTGAAAGGTCGACCAACTTCTAAAGCAGAAAAATGCGCTCCTCCACTAAAGAAGAACAAAAAAAAAGAAGATTGGTACTAACCAGCGGTAATCGTGTGGAACACTTGTTGGTGGAGAGTTGAAGTTGAACTTCATCTAAGGGCATTCCATGAGCCAAACTAAAGTCATTATCATTATCAGGAAAATTGCCTCGGACTGCCAGAGTGAGAGGAAAAGAAGAACTGCAATGCGCAATCTACTTGAGGGCTTCGGGGCTCGCAATTTCGAGTTCAACAGTGCGCTCTGTCTGTGCCTAACAAGGAGGTGATATAAGTGGATCTAAAGTTGCCAAATTATACTCGCACAAGCGCAAGCAGTCACATCAGGGGTTGCGCCGCCGCGGAGTGAGGAATGGTCGTCTTCTTTTTTTACTTAAGGTGTAGTTTTAATTCTAAAGCGCAAGGGGTATGAATTCATTCGTTCATGGTTGGTAGTGGTGGTGGTGGTGGAGATGAATTGCTTGCTTCCCTTTAACACTTTGTGGCATGCAATTTACTGAAATTAAGCCGGAATAGGTATGTTATCGTGTTCGCCTGTACTTGTTGGATTCGCATTGGCTTCGTAGGCGAAAAAAAAATAAAAAATGCTGCCATAAATTGTGATATGCGAAAAGGCTAATGATTGTCTTGAACGCGCTTAGGATGAATGTCGTAATAACCACGTAGGTGGCTAAGTTACTATGTACCGGGGCACTAAGTCCCAAAATCATCCTGTACACGGCTACCATAAGACATATACTCATGTCAGCGTAGTATGGCTAGTTACCAGTGCAATGAGAACTACACCGAAGGCAGAGCTCGAGGCTTTCCTCAACCTATTTTCACTAGAATTTCAATCAGCCATCATCATATTAAATTCAGAAGAATAGCTAGAGGACAGTAGAAATTACTGACTGCACAACAACGCCCTTGTCTTCGTGAGAGCATCTGCAAGGAAATAAACAAAATGGGTTAGATGTGGACATTGGCTTCTGTACAGATATCTTTTCGGATTCGCGGGGCTTTTTTAAATCAATCAGACTTTTAGACCACGGTATTTGTTTTCACGCGAAAGTACTATCAGTAACATTAGCCACTGCGATGCACTTTTGCATGAATGTATTGCTTGAATCCTAGCTTGGAGAATTAAGCAATATACACTTATATATATATGTATTGTACATATCTGATGCTTTACATAAATCGAACCTTATCACGTATTATAAGGAAGCAGTTAAGATAGTTGAAAAACACCATAGCTTAAGATTCTGCTGGGTCTCTGGAGATGAGGGTATACTGTGGAATGACAATGCTAAAGAGTGGCTAGATATTGAACCCGACCACTCTCTTCACTCTAAGCACTTCGTGAACATCCTGCAAACATCTGAACATCGTGAACATCGTGAACATCTTAGATAGGAATGAAAAGAAAAAAAGAAAAAAAAACAGCTCTGATGGAGGCAAATAACAGACGGAGTTCGTTGAGCACTTGCGCTACAACTTCTTACAAAGGAAGACCCGACAGAGCTAGACAAAAGAGGGAATCCTTATGTACCCATCAACTCTAAATTGGGCGACGTCCTAGTTCGAAGTCTCGTGAATAGGGATACTCCGCAAGGCGGGGTGCTCTCTTTTCTTCTATTGAACCTAGCGGTGAGCGAACTGCTGCGGATGATGTTGCTATTGCGGTCTCACGAAAAAAAAAACTTCAATACGTTTGGAGATCTTCTACAAAAAAATCTCTCTAAGCTCTCGAAATGGACTAATCAATGTGGTCTTAGTGTAAAGCCATTCAAAACAGAACTGGTCCTCATCAAAAGGAAATATAAAATTCCTCACTTTGACCTTCCAAACCTATGCGGCACTAGCTTGATACTTGTTTGAGCCTCATCCCAGTCAAAAAACTTAGCTGGAAACCCAATATCCTAGACAGAGTAAAGAAAACCACTACAGCGTTGTACTGATGTAAGAAATCAATGGGAAACAAATAGGGACTACAGCCATCAATTACATATTGGCTTTGTGTATCCATAACCAGACGCATGCTAAGGAATGGTGTGATCGTCTGGTGGATGGTTTTGGAGAGAGCTGTACACCTAACCTCACTTGGCCGTTTGCATCAGCGGAACACTAAGAACAGCTCCAACAACGGCTCTCAACATTCGTTTGCATATGCTTGCTCTAGATATCTACAGCAAACAAGTGGAAGCGTGAGCAGCCAGCCGCATTAAGGTCATTTCCCAGTGCAGGAATTGAATTCCTTCCACAATACACGAAACTATTTACTTCCACAAGTTTTGTTTGATAAAAACGCTGTAACCCGCATCCCCTCCAGACTTTAATGGGAGCTATGGACATAAGAGCGATCCATTTGCTTTAACACAGATGGATCCAGAACAGGGTGGGGATGAGGGGATGTGTCTTCTCTCAAGAACTAAACATTAGCATCTCTTTTCAACTCTCTAATCACTGTAGCGTCATCTAGGCGGATATCATGGCAATAAAAGAAGCCTTGTCGTGGCTGAAGTACAATGTGATATGCAGACGGGATATTGCTATCTTTACTAACTGTCAAGCTGCGATCAAATCCCTGGAATCTGTTGCAATCAAAAACAGCCCTAAATTGCCGCTTATTTCTTAACAAGATGACCAAATAATTCAATATTCACTTAACTTGGGTGCCGGGGTACAGGTACATTCCAGGGAACTGCTCGCCCTGACGAACTCGCCAACCGAGGCACTTGTCTACCGATCTCGTCGAGCAATGCGAATCTCGTCATGCCTATCGCTGCAGCGAAACTTCTACTTAAGTTTAACACAATTAGCGTGACCAATCGCAGGTGGGCTCGCGGTACTACGTAGCTTATTACTAAATAGATCTGGCCTGAGCTGGATCAGAAACGCTCCAAGTATCTTATTGGGCTGACAAGGTCGCTCATTGCAACTACAGTAGGTGTCATTACGGGGCACTGCATCATGGATAGGCATGCAATCAGGCCGGGCATCTTAGCAACTCTGCATGGACAAGGAGTAGGAGGAAACCATACTACGCCTTCTTTGTACGTGCCAGGCCCTCTCCGCTCGTAGAAGACTACACCTAAGAGCCTACCTGTTCGACAACTTAGGCGAGCTAGCTAACATCAGCATCGGCAGCCTTCACTGCTTCATAATAAGCTCCAAATTTCGCTACTAACTTGTCCACTGCTGGATGCATCACAGACTTTATGCCCAAAAGAATCCAGCTCAATCACCCCTTCACAGTTAACATACCTGACCGCAACTACTGGGATTATTCTCAAATCCCCCAATCAAGATCTCAAATCAATTAGTACACTGATGGTTCAAAAACGCCAAATGGGGTTGGAGCTGGTATCTTTGGCCCCAACTACAAACTATTTACACCAATAGGTCATTCCACTACTATCTTCCAAGCAGAGGTCTATGCTATCGAGCTCTGCACCAGAGAATGCATTAGACGAAGCCTTCGAAGATCACATATTAATCTAATGTCAGATAGCCAAGCAGCACTCAAGGCTCTCACGTCCTTTGACTATAAGTCTAAGCTGGTTTGGAACTGTCTCCAGACGCTTTTGCAGCTTACTGCACACAATAATATCACACTGATGTGGGTCCCCGGTCACAAAGGTGTCCCTGGTAATAAAGCGGCTGATAAGCTTGCCAGACTAGGTGCCCAATCACCTTATATTGGACCTGAACCCTTCTGCGGTGTACCCACCAGCCAGATTAAAATAGAGCTACTCCGCTGGGAATGTGAACAAATGCTCTCTCACTGGAATACTCAACCCGGCCTAAGGCATTCCAAGAAATTTATTAACTTCTCAAAAAATAGAACTAGAGACATTCTATCAATGAGCAAACAGAATGCTAAAATCCTTACTGACTTCCTAACTGGCAATTGTTCTCTCAACTACCATCTCAAGAAAATGGGCCGTGTTCAATCGGATACGTGCCGTCTCTGTCTTGAAGACACCGAAACAGCCCATCACATACTCTGCGATTGCCCGGCCATAGCCAGACTTAGGCTAAAGCACTTTAATAACGCATTACATCACCTTCTGACGTCAACTTGAGTTCAGCTAGTTGACAAACTCAAAATCAATTAACCAGGGGATAGCACAAAAGATCTTTTTTGGTCGCAGTGCTCCAGGGGTCAGTCTCTGCCTTCCTCCCCATATACCTCAAAAAAAAAAAAAAAAACTCCAAATGGTTCCAGGGCTAGCTCTCCCTGGGCATAATAGATCCATGTGGTATCACAATGGGACTAGTCTGGCCTAAGTGGGGCTGCATGGTCAAGCATGCCACTCTAACCTAGCCTTATGTACCCTTAGACGAGTCATTACAGGCCTCAGCAGTACCACATAAATAACTCTAACTAGCCACCAGGCTTAAAGCTGGAATTATGGATGTTAGGGTGCCTAAACTACTAAACAAGTGAAAGTACAGTACGTTGTGTCGACAAGTGTACAGGTTTTTTGAAGTGAGGAGCCTGAAGCACATTAGGCTATCGTTCTTTTTTATTCAAACAGATTGCAAATACTCGTAGCTTTGCTGGATTTGATTGCGATACAGTTTTGAAATATGGAGAACTTAAGACTTTCGCCTGGACATTCATTCGATTCCAACAAATTTTGTAATTAATAACGGTAATACAAGAAATTCATAAAATAAACACTTTTCATAAACCTGTTGCTTTGAATTATCCAATTTCATCACCCAATTCCACTTAATCGAACAAATTTCAATAACGACCCTCTGAGAGTTCTACGCTCCACACCCTAATTGTGGTAGCAATGCCTTCAAAATAAGTCTCATCAGCCATTGAAACACATTTCAGCAACCATTAGCCGCACTGTACAACTTCCCCGTTGGACGAATTGCATGGCAGTTCGCAAAAGATAACCCCGGCCTGCTTCAGTTCTAGTGCCATCTCTTCACCACCATCGTCAGTCAGCGGGCTAATTCATAGTTACAACTTTAAAAGCAATCATTTGGAAGTACTTCCAAGATAATGCCACAAACTATAGAATATTACAAGGTGCACAACATAACCGGGCCGCTTCTTCATTTCCATCAGAGAGCCATCTCGCTTGGCCGATCTTTGGGTAGCGCTTGAAGGCGCGAGCAAGCACCACCACAGCACACAAAACGACGACGTGCCCCAGTACATCATCATTATCATCATCATCATCACCATCATCATCGTCGTCATTGTGAGCAGCAGTAACAGAGCAAGTCAGTGGTATGAGCATGATGGGATCCTCTTTGGCTTAGCCAATGAAATTGGTATCGCGAGGTGCAATGAGGAATGCATCGGCGGCGGCGCTGTAATTGTGGGTTCCACAACACTCCATTTTACACCGTGCATACCGATTCACCAAAGAGACTGACTGACTTGCATACCATGGACGCGGCTGCTGTTGCTGGTTGACTTTGACTGGATGCTTGCCCAGGCCGGGCTGTCTGACTGACTGACTGCTTTGGATAATGATTACCCTTGATAGTAATTCGTTATTTCTTCCAAGGTAATGAATGTGCATCCGCATGATGATGATGACGACGACGACGACGAGGACGACGAAGTGAAGTCGTCCTCTCTCCCTGTGAGTGGAATGGAAGTCCCTAATAAAAAGGAATTCCGAAAGATTAAGTATTGCAATTGTGCGGTGCGGCCTGTGTTAGGATGTTACTTTTGCCGGTGCGTCTACCCCGTGGGGGTATAATCTCCATTTTAGTGGACTGTTCGTGTGCGTGGAGAGTATTATATCCAGTGGAATCAGGGCGTCTCACTTAAGCGAAAAGTTTTGCGCATTTGCGCAACGTGCTTCTGCAGTATACGCGGCGCGGTCCTGTCTTGTATGTCAATTTTAGTTACAGCGCAAAAGGTAGCAATTACCTAGGATATACGCGAGCCCACACTGCACATCGTGGTGGCGTAGCAGTTTATTCACCTGAAGTTCAGCAGAAGCAACATTATATTTGGCAACTGTCACTCCCTTATGATGGGTAGCCTCAAGGCGCCGAAAATGGGCATTGTCATCGACGTAATGTTCTCTTCCCCCGCCCCACCTCACCACCTCACCGCCCGGATCCTGGTTCTTTGTTATTTTAAGGATTTTTCTTTTTTATTCGACACAGAGACAAATGCAAATTAAATGTTTCATCATCTGTCCTCGGGTGCGCTCAAGCGTTCATCTGTCCACATGGCTCCATTGTAGTCCAATTATTTTTGCCTGTGCTGACGATCTTTGTGGGATTCAATTAAATCTTGGTTTACCGATAACGAGATTATCCAAGAGATTTGACTTGTTTTTGTCCTGTACACAACAATGGAGATTACATTTTGTCTCTCCAATGTTGCTGGTGGTGGCCATATGCGACCAGGGAGGTACTTAGGTAACCGAGATTCGTTTTTGCATGCAAATTTTTCAACAGAATTCATATAAGCTGTAAGTAGCTGCCTGAAGGTTTTCTGTTAAGTACGCACTAATATTTCCTGACTAGCTAAGGATGGGACGATAAATACGTACTTAGCCTAAAGTACAAATGTTGCCTCTCAGTTAATAAATTCCGTGTTACCAGGAACTTAACATAAGTCTACCCAGTATTGTGGGGGCTTAAGAATGGTTAATGTTGAAAAAAGTTGCAGAGATCTTTGAAGAAATCAGATGGGTGTTATCCAGGCCTTCATCATATTGTTCAACAGTAAAAAATGTTGTTTCGGATTTTAAATGTGACCACCCAAGGCTATAAAGACGACCAAGTCATAGCCAACAGAGGTAATCAGAAGACAGCTTTGACTGGCCTCCAATGGAATGTGCTCTTAATAAAGTCTGAGACTGGTGTTAACTCGAAGAGGAGAATCCTTAATCTGTCATCTCTGTCCCTAATTTGGAGTTCAAATTCCTTCCTCTAAAGAGAGCAAATATATTGTGGTTGCCCTGAATCGAACATTTATCTGGAACCCCCATCCAAACAAAACAATCAGCAAAGACACGTCAACTCTTCGAACTAGCCCTTTTTTTTTGCCTAAGGGGTGGTGGAAAACGCTACTGCTCACGAGAAACAGGCCCGCTCTATTTCAAGTAATGTGGGACATCCTACTCACTAAAAAACCACCTTTTCCAACTTGACACTATCCACTCCGGAACCGCCTTTGCATTACTTCAGAGTGGTGTCGTTATCTTTCCCCTTTCGGGGCTTTTTCATATTTGTCTCTTGCTTCCGGGTTAGCTCTTTCTTGCCGGTAAGGCCTACATCAGGCTTACAGAAATCTAATGAGGGTGATTATAAGGTCTTCCTCTCTCTTTTTTGTTTTAAGCATTTTTTTCTATAAAGGAACGTACTTGATTCCAGCTCTGGTCACTCATTGACATTTTTGTCACTACGTTTTCCATGGTGATGACGCCGATTAGAGATTCTAGCGCCCCGCTTTCAGCTTCCCATCTGTTGCACTCGAAGAACGTGTGCTTTGCGTCGTCCAGTTCTGAGTCGTCATATTGACAAGCACCCTGTTTTGACCATTCTGTGGAGGTAAGCGTTGAAATAACCGTGTGCGGTTAGAAATTGGGTGACGTAATAATTTACTTCCCCGTGTTTCCGTCCCTTCCATTCAGGGATGTTGCTGATCAGCCTCGCGGTCCATCGTCCTCTGCTTTCTGAGCTCCATCTCTCCGTTTCTGTTTGGTGAGCTTCTTCGCCTCTTCGGTTGCCGCTTCCACTCCAATTTCCGCCTTTTTGTCATGGACGTACTTCCTCTCTGCCGCAAGGAGATCAATAGGGGTCACTCCCGCGACTATGATGACGGCTATATTATATTTTTCACACGAATGGAAGGGACCTACAGTTTAATGCCGAATCCGAACAGCGATTTGAGAAGCATTTTCGTGACAACAATACTCTCGGATGTTTGTCAGACGCTCGCGCGGGGTGGGACCGTGGAAAAATTTGTTGGTATTTTCTGGGATTCGAACTTGGAACCTCATGCGTAGTGATCCGACACACTAACCACTTACGCCACGGCGACCACTGCGGCCATTTGCTTCCTCTATTTCAATTGCCGTAGTGCGTCGGCCCATATATCGCACCCATACAGGAGAATGGCGTGGGTGACTGTCATCAGGAGCTTTCTCTTGCTGGCTGTTGGGCATCCAACGTTTGCCATTAATCAGGCTCAAATGCTCATCAGCTCAGTGATATTGTGACCTTCGTAACTCGTTCCGAAGCAGATCTTATTTGGTGCCAGAAAGTGAACTTCGTGTTTAGGGCCATCCCTAGGTACTTCACAGCTTCCTTGCTGGTTATTACCTCAGACCCGGCTTGGAAGTCGAGAATAGTTGGAATCCTCTTCTTTGTCAAAAGGACTATCTCCGTCTTTTCTGTGGCCAAACCTAAGCCATGTTTTTCCATCCAGGGGTGCACCCGCCTCATCACCTGGTTGAGTTTTCTTTGCGCGCTCTAGGTGTCTCTAGCCGTAATCACCGCGGCGATATCATCTGCATACCCTACCAGGAAGGTGTCTTCGGGCATTTCCATACGAAGGATGCTATCGTAGGAGATGTTCCAGAGATCGGGTCCCAGGATTGATCCCTGCGCCGCTCCAGCAGTAATCTCCCTTATTCGTGGTCCTTCTGCGGTGTTGTATAGCAGCTTCCGGTCCTTGAGATAGTCCTTCACCATCCGCAAGAGATATTCGGGAATATCAAAAAAGCTTTCGAGGGTGTTCAGCATATCGCTCCATTGGTATTTCGCACGTCCAGTGTTGCTAGCAATACGGTTTTTCTTGAATAGTGGTAGCCCTGCTGATCCAATTGGACGGTCCTTACCACTTCTTCAATTGCTCCAATCGTAGAGTGGCCCTTTCTGAATCCGTGCTGTCTTTCAGACAAATATCCTGCTCTCTGCACGGCTGCTGTAAGCCTTGGTTTTAGCAACTTTTCCAGGAGTTTCCCTGTGGTGTCCATTATACACAGAGGCCTGTACGCTGATGAGGAATTAGGATCTCCTTTTCCTTTGCTGATCAGTACCAAGCACTGTAACTTCCAGCTCCTAGAGAAAACCCCTTCCTGGAGACAGCTATTGTACATGTGCAGCAGTAGCTGAGGACATGTCTGGGTAATCGTCTTGAGCACCTCTGCTGGTATTCTGTCGGGTCCAGGGTCTTTCGGTTTTGTAGTGTTTTCGACGCGAGGATCAACTATTCTTCACTGAACATCGGGGTTTCTGGTCATTTGAACGGAGAGGTGCCGGGAGGCCGAGCACGATGCGTTGGTAACAGTGTGTGCGCTATAAACTCCATCCTTTTTTCACCGAAGAGGGCTAGGCATATGTGTTCCCAGTTTTCGCATCACGATTTTGAAACCTAGCCCCCAGGGATAACTGTTGACATCCCGGCGGAGATCCTCCCACTTCTGTTTTTTGTTCGAATTGATGGCCCTCTTAAGCTCTGATCTTATGGTTCTAAATTCTGTTAGAATGCCTTCCCTGGGTTCAGCTTGTCTTCTTCTACCCCTGGTGACTTTGCGTCTGAGATGTAGGCATCTTCTTCGAAGCGCAGCTATCTCGTCGTTCCACTAGTACACTGGTTTCCTGTTTCCAGCTCTATACTTTTAGCGAAAAATGGGGCGTCAGAACTAAGATGATTGACTGGGGCTACCTTGCTATTCTTATCCCTGGTTCTCTAGTTTGGTTGTTAAAGTGGAAAAAGTTTCTGTTCAACTTTTGCGACAAAGCATTCAAAGACTCACAAGTATCGAGAATATGGGTAATGTGCGCTCATGTCAAACTGCTGCTCTAGAAGTGCTTCTGGAACTGCTCCATTGCCATTAACTATTCTCCTACCCAGATCGGAGAGCATGGGAAAATGGAACTCCAATATGTGGTCTATCACAAGCATCGTGGTGTTCTGACGGTTTTAAAATAGAATGTGGAGTCGTCCCTCTCGGATACCCAACGTCAGTCTTCTAGACCGAGGTAGCGGATATGCAATTAAGCAATGTACCAGAGAGTTCATCAAACGCAAGACTAATGTAAAACTATCGCAGCTCCTTGATAGAGCTTGCTGTTCTCCTTTCCTGGAAAGAGAATGAAATCGCGGATCAGATTGCAAGAATAGGATCTCAAACTCCTTTTTTTATTTACCTCGAAACCTTCTATGGACTATCCTCCAGTCACTTGAAGTTGAACTCATCACCAATGAGAACCATGAGAATCTTTAGGATTGGAACTCCCCTAAGAACTTCCTCGACAAAATAAGAAGCCAAGAACTTTTCTCTCTACGTAAAGATAACTTGACGTTTCTTACGGACTTCCTCACATACCACTGCCGTCCTAGCTACCATGTCAGACAGATGGGTAAACCACTGCGAATATATGCCGACTCTGTCTCGAAGAAAAAGAAACTGCCAAACATACGCTAAGACTATAGAGGGTTCATCTCATTATCCGACGATTTGGTTAAATGAGTACGTTCCTAAAACCAAAATTCAGTCACAACAATGGACAGAGGCTGGTCGTTGATCACCAAAGATGCCAATGACTGCATCAGTCAGCACGCTGCTTGCAATATGTTATGCTGAGACAATAAGCATCGACTTATGCCATCCTAGATCGTCATGTCAAACACAATTGTGTTCGAAGGAAACCTATTCGTCAATGCAAGTCCTGACTGATGACGCAGAAAGACCCAACGCAGGTTTAGGTCCTAATAAATCTTTCTCTAAGCATTGCTTAGCAATCTCATCGGATGTCGTATTCAACATGATTCCTGTGTGACCTGGGACCCAGATAAGACTCCAACCTACCGACCGAATCTAGAGAAATTTAGTTTTTCAAACCATTTTGGAAGTGTTTATGGGATTGGTCAATTCCTTGGTGCAGTTCTTAATGCAGATCCTCTTCAATTGCTTGCTTGCATGGAAGAGTCATTGTTCCGGATAAACTCAACTCCTAACATAAGAGATCAGGGAGTACATGGTTAAGACCCCTTGCTACAAAAATAACACAAGATACCCCTTCCAATCGAGCTCTAAAACCAGCTATGGCAGTAGGAATGAACTCCTTACATACATGACGAATCATTCGACAGCTATTTGAAATATATAACCTTTCACGCACCCTTGCAGCGATAGGGTGGCCCCAACTCCCACTCTGTCTGAGCGATGTCTGGTGTGAAGTAAATTAAAGAAATTCCACGAGTTTAGCTGTCAAAGCTCAAACACAACAAATGTTACACGAAACGAAAGGAAGATAATTAGACGAGGTGCCCATCCAGACGCAAGTAACATACAATTGCTAACTGCACAGTGTGCTCCCTGTCAGTCGGTTCATCCAGCGAAATGGACTCGAGCAGTATTATTAATTTTTCCAAGTCCTCCCATCTGCAACTGTAGCAGCTGGTTATTGGAAATTTGTCAATCATTTTGGGCCAAAGTCAAACGAAGGGTGGCATGGGTGGGTGCTGAATGGTAGAATTTTTCGGAATTAAGGTTAAGTTCGAGGGGGCGTCTGCAATCAGGTTTTCAATAAAAACGACGAAGACGAGATAGCCCCGATAAAGTACGTCAAAACGAGTACACTCACATAAATCACCAAACTGCAGACCGGAAAAAGGTTGAATAAGTCTCTCTCTGTTCGTGGTTCTGCACTTGTGTCTTCGCCATATCTTGAGGCGACCGACCGACAATGGCCCCAACAAACAATAGATGCATGAAGTCAGATGTAGCTATATTCTTTCACTTTGGCGCGCTGGTGAGCTCTCTCTCTCAAGAAGAGTGGTGGATGTCTTGTCGATTGGATCTTCACATTGGACGAATAAAAATGAACAAAAATTCTGCACAATGCGCTCTTTCGGGCCAATTTGGCGATAGTCGTCTCGGCGAAGGGGGGCTAAACACTATTGCCAGTCTCCTACTACTTCGGAGGATGATGCTATCGACAATGGTGATGATGATGACGGCTGTGTGAATGGTCTAACACCCACTTGGCCTGGATTAGCCTTAGAGAGAGAAGAGACTCAAAGTGGAGAATGTCAAAACTAATTTAACCCGGATGGAGCCTGCCAGGGAACAGTTACTTTTCAAGGTACAATAAAGGTACACACAATGGGTTACTGGTGTCATTTTGTTCGAAGATGGGATGGGAATCTCCTTATGACAGCTTCACTTGGCTTAGTTAATGAGAAAAATTCCATAATGTTGCATCTCTAGAGTCGCATCAATCATCCCCATGCACCGATTGACACCTCTTTTCACACGTCCATGGTACAGAGGCAATCAGTCATCAGGACCAATAATACAGAAAGGCACACACATGCACTGACTTTTGTTTACGGAGAAGCAGGAAGCAAACACAGAAGATTGAGGGAAATTAATTGTTCTATGGTGTTCTATGGTAGCAACAAAGGTCCCTTCTGAACCCACTAATCGCCAACGAATGAGATATTACTGGGGTTCGTTTGGATAATGATATAAATTAGCATGGCTTAGGCGGGAGTGAAAGGCGGATGACCTTAACTGATATCCCCAGATTAGTGGGGAGATGGACAACGTTGTTCCGATGGAATCCTGAAAATGTCAGTGAAATTATTTTCGCAAAGCATCCTTAGCCGATGAAGCGTAAAAGGATTTTCGTTTCGGTCTTTCGTTTGATCCACATGAGATTATCATCGGCAGCAATGTCGTCGTTCGTCCAAATGTCGTAACCTAATCGCAGGGAACACCTTTTTTTTGTAATTTTCTATGGCTCAACTGAATATCCTGTGTTCGGTAAGAAACCAAATCTTTTCTTTCGTCTATTATCCTGTGATCGTTTCCTTTGGAATTCATGGCAAACCAAATAATGAGAAATTGAAAATAAATAGAAAATCGTATTGAATGTCCTTTTTTGCCTTCGGCAATCCGGTCTGTAATTATACGGTGACATGGTGACATGTTTTTTTTTCGTATTAATGTCTCATGATGTCATTGGAAGGTTTTGCTGAGGCTTTTGTTTAGGAAAGCATAGTTTACAGTCAGGTAGAGCGGCTTAGTTGTCCTCAATTCTGTCAGACTGCTGAGGTTGACAAAAGGACATATGGAAATTTGTTCGTTAAACAATTACAAACGAACTTCAGGAAAGCGAATGTGGGTCTTTGTTTATTGAATAAAAACGAGTGTAGTTCCTTTATTTAAAAGACATTGCGTTAGGAAACGAGGAAAGTATGGAAATTGGTCCCTTTACTGTGCATAAGTGGTGTAGGAATGGCTTTGAATTAAGGCAGGCAATTTTAAAAGTATTTTCTTGCTGGCTGCTATCCAGCGAAGGATAGACCAAACCGAAATTACTTATACAAACTGAGTAGGCAAAGCTAGGAAAAAGTATTTATGGAGGCTAAGATTTGTACAACTACATAGTTACCAATATAAAATTGGATGAGTTCCTCATAGCAGGCCTTAGCAGCCTATTACGATATATGTTACCGCCCGTCTTAGGTTAGATAAGGTTAAAGGGGTAAGCTGCATCGAATGGGTGCGGCCTGCACTCGGATCTCAAAAGGATTCATTGTACTCCTGCTCCTGACGTCGAATTTCCTGGCTAAAACACTGAAAAAATAGAAAAAGAAGCATTGTAAGTAGATTTCTATGGTATCGGAGCGGCCCCCTGTAAACCATTCTGAAGAAGTTATGACAGACAGGTCACCCAGATGATTGAAGAAATACTGGGCGTCTTTCTGGTATTACAAAGACAAGGGCATTTGCATAGGAAGTGGTCCGTATCCTCTTCTGCGTTTGTGTTACCACAGCCTCTGCAAAGTATATCTCTACTTAGACGCATTCTTTTCGGTGTGCTGCCAATAGGTTATGGCCGGTAATGATTGCTATGAAAAGGGCAACATTTTGTCTGCTTTGAGTGAAGATGAGCTTGGTTTTCACCTTATCGTGTTTTATCCAGATGTTTCTGGAGAAGCGGCACGATGGAAATGCACTCCATCTTTCGTTTGCTTGTCGTTTGAAGTCAAGTGCTATGTTTGATTTAACAAATTTTAGGTGATGAAGGACTGTGTTTTGGACCATTGATAGGTCTTGTTCTGATCCCTTCCTTGCCAGTTCACCTGCAAAAACGTTCCCTTCGTTCCTTCGTTCTGCCCAACTTACTTAGAAAGCAGATTCATTAGTCATTATGGCAACAAAAGAGATTTGTGACTTAACAAGACCCAAGGGGGCATAGCGAGAAGAGGAAGTTTTGCGACTTAGGAAAGAATTAAAAAAGTTACCTGATGTCATTTGGACCCAATTACTCGTCTGAATTTGGAGCGTTTTCCTATTTCGACAAAAAAACTTGGATTTTCTGGATAACCGATATTTCTTGAGCATGGTGTCTGGGTCATTTTGAGTATACTCTAGAATCTTCAGATAACCTTTGTAAAGTCGCCGATTTTGAAGTCCAAAATCTGAGCGCTCAGCATAGCTCCTTCTTGTACTGCAAGGTGTAGTGGTGTAAAGCTAAGCATTGGTCCCATTTCTGCCTGTGGCCCGTTTTCATTGTCCCTATGATACCTAGACGAGATAGACGAATTTTGCTCTTTCACTGACGACTATGTCGTCTGCATATTTTTATACTCCGTAACCGAATTTTTCCAATAGTTCTATGAATTCGTCTATAACTAAGCCCAGAGCAGGTGAGGGAAGACTCTTCCTTACGGACAACCTCTATTTATTTACTGAATAATCCTAACAGATTACAAGGTAAATGAATTATAATATACAATTACAATTAAGATGAAAATAAAAATATGAGTAGGTTAGGCTAGGTAAAAATCCTCATCCTAACCCTCCACGTGGGTGCTAGCCGGAAATAACCACCACAGCAGTCTTGTACGATGTCAAGATGGGGTTAGCCAAGGGGTTAGGCATTAAAGAGAATTCTTAGCTCCTCGATAGCTTAATTCTCTATTTATCCTTTTTGGTAATCGGATCGAGGTACCTGATTTCAGTGGTGGAATGAGCGCTTAATGCACGAAACCGTGCCCAAGAATGCAAAGCTGGGGGTTAACCAGTCTCTAACGAGCTCCTTCGCACGCACAGGCGGGATCCGTCGTATTTGCCTTATCCCGATACTACGGCGCTGTCGGGACTGACCGTAATTCCGTATTACTCGTGGGTTCAAAATCCGTGGACCTCCGTGAAAGTCTTTTTCGGACCATAATTGGATCCTCTTCAATGTAGATCTCGAGATCGAGACTCCCAAACTCTACAGAAACCCCAAACGAACCGACTGGATAAAGTTTAGTCAAGTCGTTAGATCTAAGCTACGTAGACCTCCAAACGCTTTAATAACCTCCACTGCAGAACTAGACACAAAAGTAAAGACTTTCGAAAAAGCCTTCAATAACGCTTTTAAAGTTGCGTGTCCGGTCAAATACAGCAAAAAAACCTTCCCTCCGTGGTGGAACGAAGAACTCTCTAACCTCAGGAAACTGACTAGAGAGACCTTCAATATCTGCTACAAGTGCAAATACTGGCAGCCTTACACGGACAGCCTTAAAATATACAAAAAAGCTATCAGAATGGCCAAGAAACGGTCCTGGATAGAGTATTGCCAATCAATCAGATTCTATTGAAGGATCGTTCCAATCCATCCCTCCTGAAAAGGTTGGATGGTAAGTGGACGGAGTCAACTGCAGAATCCTTAAAGATCTTGATACACACCCACTTCCCGGATGTAAAGACAGCTACACTGAGCCTAACAGTTCGCAATGCCTGCAATCCTGGGAACACATAATACCCATTATTACCGAAGAAAAAATCTCCTGGGCCATTCGCAGTTTCGCCCCTTATAAATCGCCAGGCCTAGATGGCATTCTGCCCATTATGCTACAAAAAGTGCAAGAGGTAGCAATCCCATGGCTCGTGCCGATTTTCAGGAGCTGCATCCTAAATAACCATGTACCCCACTCATGGAGACGGGTGAGAGTGGTTTTCATTCCGAAGGTGGGGAGGCGCGGACATGAGAACGCGAAAGATTTCAGACAATCAGTCTGACCTCCTTCGTTTCGAAGACCCTCGAGCGCCTTCTAGACAACCATCTGCGAGATATAATCGAGTCATCTCTCTCCAAATCCCAACACGCATACCTCAAAGGAAGATCTACAGAAACAGGCCTTCATGAAGTAGTGCGAATAATAGAAAAATCCCTACAGTATAAGGAATACACTTTAGCTACCTTTTAGACATAGAAGGAGCTTTTAACAATGTACACACTGAAGTAATTCTAGAGTCCCTCACGGAGCTGGGCATAGAAACCTACCTAAGCCAATGGATAGTCTCTATGCTCAGCACTAGAACTATTCAGGCATCTCTAGGAAACAGCACCATAACCAAATTTGCCAGTAGAGGAACGCCCCAAGGTGGAGTCATCTCACCTCTACTATGGCTAATAGTCATGAATAAAATCCTTTTATGCTTAGACAGAGAAAGAGTTAAAGTAGTTGGATATGCGGACGACATGGTGATTTTAGTGTCGGAACTTTTTCCTCCCGTGATAAGTGAGATCATGTAGAGTGCTCTAAGTAAAGTCACCGCATGGGCCAGAAAGTGTGGACTTAGAGTCAACCCAAATAAAACTGAACTGATGCTTTTCACCACAAAAACCAAAATACCCGACTTCAATCTTCCTCGATTAAAGGGTCAAATACTCTCCTTATCTTCCAGTGCTAAGTACCTAGGAGTTATTCTAGATCCTAAACTTAACTGGAAACCAAACAAAGACGAATGAGTAAAGAAAGCATGTATAGCCTTCTATGCCTGCAACAGAACCTTCGGCAAAAGATGGGGCCTGCAACCAAAATTGACCCTGTGGTCACCAGTTAGTTTAATTTTTAAAGTGCGACTTCTTAGAAGATTATGGCCAGTGAGTACGCTTATTAGTAAGGAGAGGGATCCCCTCTCCCTTGGTTCTGTTTTTATCGTACTTTTGCCGC
Source organism: Brachypalpus laphriformis (assembly GCA_945910035.1). Taxonomy (NCBI): domain Eukaryota; kingdom Metazoa; phylum Arthropoda; class Insecta; order Diptera; family Syrphidae; genus Brachypalpus; species Brachypalpus laphriformis. The sequence continues at coordinate 9,773,672 of OX246755.1, read as the reverse complement.
AGTCTACAAGATGTTACACACGTGGGAAGTAGTACCCATCTGGTGTTTGCTGCCTTTAGAATCTGTCGCTCTCCTATTCGTCTGAGGTTACAAAGTGAAGTCCTAACTGATATGTCAGCTCCTTCAGAATCCAGCGCAGAGTTCCATTCTCGCTAAATAGTCCTCTATTTCATTACCTCCGACACCATTGTGACCCGGGATCCAGCAGAGTTTTACGTCGTGCTGCGAGCCAAAACCTTGAGCTCTTTGCAAGTTGAGCTCTTAAAAAGTTTTGATTCTATTTCAATAGAAGAAATTGTTTTTGTAGCCGCCTGGCTATGATGATATCATCCCGTGATATTCGCATCATTGAAACTAGATTGGCAGCTGTCGAAACTGCTAGAACCTGCGCTTGGAAAACACTGCTGTGGTCAGGGAGTCTGATCGAGCTTGGAATATTGAGAGTTCCCGAGAAGACGCCCGCGACTATGCAAATGTCTATTTTCGAACCATCTGTATAGATGGATAAAGACTTGGTTTCTAGTACTTTCCCTGTATCCCATTTTTCTCTGCTGGGAAAGATACAGGGGATGGGTTTATTGAAGTCAAGGTAATGCAGCAGATACTTGCTACTAACATTCGTTGTAGCGAATTTAATTACGATATAAGCACGTTCGGTCGCTCACGGTTACTCTTATAGTCTCCATGGCTTGCCTGCTGCTTATGATCACTACTTATGTCTTCTCCTCTGCAAGTTGAAGTTCCATGTGTACCTGTCAGTCCTGGATCATACTGATAGCTTCATTGCAAGCATGCGCCAACTCCTCAAGGAGTTTAGTCACTACAACGATTGCTATGTCGCCAGCGAAGCCAATTATTTTCAAAGAGCTCGGGATTCTCAGTTTGAGAATGTCATCAAACATTAGGTTCTACAGTAGCGGTCCTAGTACGGAGCCTTGGGGCACACCGCCTATGACGTTATAATCCTTCATTCCATTGTCGGTGTCGTAGTGCAGTATTCTATTTTTGAAATAGTTCGTCATTATCTTCTGCAGATAGTCTGGTACTCTCTTGGCGGTAAGTGCACGCAGAATATTTCTCCAGTTCGCGATGTTGAAAGCGTTCTTCACATCCAGCGTGATGATTGAACAGTGCTGTTTACGCCCGCCTTCTTCCTTTGATGGCTTTTGTCACCGTATTCACGACTTCGTCGATGCCGTCGACCGTAGACCGTTCCTTATGGAACCCATACTAGCGAGATCTGTGAGGTCACCTGATTCATCGATTGAATTTTCCAATCTATCACTTACGATGCGCTCCAGGATTTTCCCCATGGTGCCTAACATGCATAGATGCCTATACCATAAGGGATCATGCGGTGGTTTAATACCTCTTGGTAGAAGGACTAGCCTTTGTTTCTTCCATTGATCGGGGAATATTCCTTCCTTGGGGCAGGTATTGTAAGCTTCTGCAAAGATGTGTGGACGCCGATTGATTGCCACTTTTAAGGCAATATTTGAGATTCCATCGCCACCAGGCGCTTTTTGGTCCTTGATTTTTGTGCTTACTTGCAGGATATCTTCTACTGTGACGAGGGCAGTTGGTAATGCCTCCGTCGAATTTCGCCTCTCCATTTGTTCCTCTATTCCCTGTTGTTGTGGGAAAAGTACCGTGAACATGTTTTCGAGAAACACTGTGGACGTGGACGAGGGTTTCCGACCACCCATCAACTTCATGTAGCATGGTAAGAATCCAGTTTATGACAAGAGATGCGATCATAGCCTTTTTAACAGCTTCATAGGAAGTGTTGTCGAAAGCTCCCTGTATATCTATGAAGACACATAGCACTGTTTTTTTATGGCTGTTTTACTAGACTTCGAATATCGTTTAAAAGGATCTTTTTCCTTATATGATGATTGAAAATTTTCTCCATCGTTCTTAAGAGAAAAGGATTGGCTTATGGGGAAGGATTTAGGCGATTATTTAGAATGATAACCACCTTAACTTCTTTCCAACTGTTTGATATCCAACCTTGTGTACGGCGGGATCTGAAAGTTCTTACAAGAGTGGGAATAAGTAGGTCTTGTTCTTGTTGTGGATGGCATGGAAAGATACTATCTGCACTTGGTGATGTGTATGAGCTAAAAGTCGATATAGCCCATCTTACGCGGTTGGGCGTATAATTCTGCCAGATAGACTACAGTCTCGTGTAGAAGCAAAAGGAATGTCGTTCCTCAGAATTTCTGGGGAGACAACACAATGGGATATGCAGCCTGGAAAGTGAGTATCAAGTAAGACCTGACAGGTGTCCTTAGGACTTCTGGTGAATTCCCCATTTTGTTTCTTTAGCGGGCAAAGGTACTTGGAGTGTTTGAGAAAAGTTTTTGAGAAAAGAAAAGTCTGAATATGAATCTCCGTGCCGACTTTTTTAATAAAAGTCATGAATCTATAACTCAACGCATAAAAGATTTGCTTGAGAACACATCGATCAATCTTCTATAATGTCTTATTTGAGACGTTTTCCTTTGATTTTCAAAAATAATTAATATTTTCACTCGCTGGTCAGGAATTTATATGACAAGCGACTTAGTGACATTAATCGATTGATTTCCGAACATCAAGTTTGCCTTAAACCAAATACTGATTGCAAAGAACGCTATTCCCATCTGTTGGATTGGACCACTTAGCTACTACCCACCAGCGCTCCATGGACAATGCAATTACACCAAAACACCAGCTGATCTGGTTGTGGCACACTCTGACAGCCATTCTCCAGCTGTCGGTCGTCGGTCGTCCGCAAAGATCAAGTTCGATTTTCACAACGATCTTCGCCTACTCACTGCAAAATGCAGATCATCATCATGACCATTCTGTGATCTCTATGTCAGTGGTGATCCGTAAATTGGAACTCTTTCATTCTCTTAACAATTCGATTGTTCAATGCGTTAGCGTAACTTTTCCGTTTTGTCAAAGCGATCGTTCTCCTCATCGTTGTAGTTTTAGTTGTCGTCGCTGCCTTGTGTCTCGTCGAATCTCATGAATACCTTATGCTCTCCGTACACAGTGGGTCGCAATTTGGTTGGACTTTCACCACAATAACGTACAGTTTTGCATTTGCATCGAGTGGTTGTGGTCTTCTATTCGGAGATAGGTTCCTTGGCCATGGCCACAAATGGTCAGAGATTCCACATTTACCTTGTGGATTTGTTTCGGATTTTTTGTTTTTGCAATTTTGTAAGCAAAGCCAGGAGAAGATTTGCAGTGGAAATGCGATTCGGTTCCGGAGCGCAATTAAATTTCTCGGAGTCCGTTTTCTATGCAAATTTTCCTGTTGTGCTGTTGTCTTGGCTGCTTTTGGAATTTGGTTCGCGTATTATTCAAATTGGATGTAGAAGCACACACACACACACATAAAACTACATACCGACCGCATGAAGAAGCATATTTTTTTCGAGGATAGCTCCTGCGCGCCGCCGGTATAGTAGCGCATCTTTTTTGTGTTCCATTTGGCTGGATGAATTAATAGGAGCGATTAGCATTTTTTGATTTCTTAAGCCAGGCATTTCATTCGGCAGGAGTTTTGCAATCTGTAAACGGGATTAGGAAGAGATTAGAATAAGTGGATGGACATGGGAATGGGATTAAGTGGATTTTGTGCGATCTGAATGTACTTGACCTTCTGGTCATGAGTTGGTGATTGACCTCTATACACGCATACTTTGGATGCAAATTTCAAAAGCAAATGAGCAATGCAAATAGTTTAGAAGGACATCTAAGCTTAAGTAACCAGATGGTTGATTTAGAAATCTGATTTAGCTTTGGGTCCAAATTCTGATAGGAATTTGCTAAGGTTTCGGGTAGGTATTGCATTTTTTATGTTTGATTACAGCAGACCACATTCTCTTAGGCCAATGGTTAGCCGCAGTTTAAAGAAAATTTCTTGTCAATTTGGAGGTAAAAATGAGAAACGACTGGAACGTTGGGCTTCATCCGTTCTACATCACCCACCCATTGCGATTGATCGGGAAACTACTGACTGCTCAAAACTTTGCTTGGGCCAGTAGCGCAACAATGAAGTTCGTGATGAAGTGCTTACTTTACCTCCTAGTCGTGGTCCCCGGGCAACTATACGTATAAACCCTTATACGTGTAGGCTAAAATTGTAAGTGCGGGTTGTCTAGGACCTTGATCCTAGGCTAGGTAACGTGGGCCAGCAACCTGCGTTACTGAAACCAGCTCGCTACAGAAATCGACACTACGCCTCGGATAAGGAATGATCACATGTTGACGACTTTTGGCTATTGTACCCGGACAAAGATAGGTTTCTGGAATGTAAAGACGCTCCTCGACTCGGGAAGCGAAGGTCCTTACAATGCCTGATTCCTCCAATTGGAAAACGAATTCATGCGATATAAACTGGACATTTTGGGGGTAAGTGAAGTGAGATGGTTAGAAGCGGGCGAGTACCAGTCTCCAACGCGTAACACTGTACTACTCTATTCCGGAAGACCATCCGGAAGTCCGCGGGAATATGGAGTCGGACTACTGCTAACAACAACAGCACGCAAGGGCCTAATTTCTTGGCAGCCTCATGGCGATAGGATTTTGACGGCCAGAACGCCCCAACGAATAGTTCGTCTGAGGACGAAAATGAGAGCTTCTACAATCTCTTAAGTGCTGTTTTCAACACAACACCAAATGGACACATTGTCATAGTGATGGGGGATTTGAATGCCAAGGTAGGCAACGACAACGAAGGTCTCAAACATGTAATCGGGAAGCATGGACTAGGCGACCGCAATTACAAGGGCGAAAGGTTTGTGGATTTCTGCAATGCCAACCGCCTTGTGATAGGTGGCACCATGTTTGAGCACAAGACCGGCCACAAAGTCAGCTGGGTTTCCAACGACAGACAAGCAACCTCCAACCAAATTGACCATTTTGCCATCAGCCGCCGCTTTAGAAGTAGTCTCCTGGACGTCCGAAACAGGCGAGGGGCAGATGTGGGGATAGTACGTGATCACCATCTTATGATAGCTACTCTCCAACTACGCACTGCTGCAGTTCGAAGATCCCAGGACAACATAAGAATGCCCAGGTTCAACGTCAATAGACTAAGTGATACCTCAGTGCGCCAACCATTAAGGGTGCACCATTGGTGTGCTGTGAAAAATGCTTTTTACATCTGGTGCTGAAAGAATTGTCGGTCGATCACAGGGAAGACATAGGGCGTGGCTTTCCGAGGATACCTGGAGACGGATTGACGAACGAAAACAGCTAAAATTTCGCGTTGCAGCTACCCTAGCAGCAGGGAGAAGCGAGCTAGAGTCCCTATATCGCATGAAGATGAGAGAAGTTCAGCGTAGCGTGCGACGTGACAAGCGCAACTACATCAACGCGCTGGCTACAAAAGTAGAAGAAGCTGCACGGAGGTGCGACAGCAGGACTGTCTACAGAATCACGAAAGAGCTGACAGGTGGTCGCAGCTCCAGCCAACACCCAGTGAAAAGCTTAGATGGTTCCTTGCTCATTTCGGATAAGGACCAGCTCTGGAGATGGAAGGAGCATTTTGCTATGGTTTTAAACCGTGTATTCGCTAGCGATATGCTCCAAAATCAGACTGAGATGCCCGAGGTGAGAAGTTTCCGAATACGCACCACGACTCCCAGTAAAGATGAGATCATTACCGCGATCAAGGCACTCAAAATCAACAAGGCGGTAGGACTTGACGGTATTCCAGCAGAGCTCTTACGAGTAGCGCCCACAGCATCGACTGAGCTTCTGCTTCCACTTAGAGGTAGAGCTTGGGAAGCTGAGAGCTTTCCTAACGAGTGGAAAAAGGGAATGATCGTCAAGCTTCCTAAGAAAGGAAATTTATTGGAGTGCGGAAACTGGAGGGGTGTCTGCGTGCTGTCTGCTGTAGCTAAGATAATAGCTAAAATCATCCTTGAGCGAATCAAACAACATCTCGAAGACACACTCGATGCGGAACAAGCAGGTTTCCGCTCTGGATCCTCCTGTGCCGACCACATCAATACACTGCGGATTATCATCGAACAGTGTGTTGAATATCGATCGCCACTGCACCTGCTGTTCATCGATTTTGAGAAGGCGTTCGATAGTGTCAACAGGGAGTTTATTTGGCGTGCCTTACGCAGGAGAGGCATTCCCGATAAACTAATTGCTATTATCAAAGCTACATATGAAGGCTTCAAATGTCACATTCTGCACAGAGGAAGGTTGTCTGAGGAATTTAAGATCCAAAGTGGGGTAAGTCAAGGCTGTATCCTTTCACCAATATTATTCCTATTGGTGATTAGCGATGTGCTTCATGCAGCTTTGTCGACGGGAAACGGAGGAATTCGATGGACTCTTACATCTCAATTGAAACATCTTGACTACGCTGACGATGTATGCTTACTCTCCCACAGAATTATGGATCTCCACCAAATGACAGCAGATGTGGAGAGGGAAGCAGGCGTCGTCGGGCTGAGAGTTAATACGGCAAAAACTAAAATTATCAGCCTTGGAACAAACTTATGGGCTCAAATATGCATTGCTGGACAACCGGTAGAGAGAGTAGAAGATTTCCAGTATCTTGGGAGTATTGTCTCGATCGATGGTGGAACCGATATATATAGGATATAGCCAACAGGATCGCCAAAGCAAAGTCCGCGTTCGGGATGATGTCCAAAATATGGCGAAGCAATGCAATCAGTTTGAGCACCAAAATAAGACTGTTCCGCTCCAACGTTGAATCCGTGCTGTTATATGGTTGCAGCACGTGGAGAGTGACCACTATTATCACCAGAAAACTGCAAACGTTCGTTAATAGGTGCCTGCGTAATATCTTAAGGATTTTCTGGCCCAATCGTATCTCTAACGAATACCTTTACGAGAGAACCAATAGGCACAACCATCCAACGGCGGAAGTGGCAGTGGACTGGTCACACGTTCCGTAAGGGCGGCAGTTCCATAGCGAACCATGCTATGCAATGGAACCCTCTAACTCAGGATGGCAGAAGACCTGGCAGTCCGAGGAGAACATGGCGCAGAACAGTCGAGAAGGAGGCACGGCAGTTAGGGAAAAGTTGGGGGGAACTCAGACACATTGCCAGAAACCGTACACGATGGCGCGTAGGCGTAGTAGAGGCCCTAGGACCCACAAGGGGATACAGGACCTAAGTAAAAAGTAAGTAGTTTGTAATCTTTGCCTTCACAAGCTGAGTCCAGATATTCCTAAACGTGAAAAGAAATTTCATCAGCAAGATGTCAAAAATTCCACTGCACCACCCCATACATGCTTTGAAGTACAAATTACGACATCTAAGTGCTTCTAAGAATCTTGGTAAATTTCTCAATTTACTTCTCGACAGGAAGCTAGTAAGGATCTTAAATTAAAATGACAGCTCTTCCAAATGAATACCGACATCTAAGTGTATAACTTCCTTTAAACGTCTATTGCTCTCTTAAGACTATGCAACATCGTCATCATCTCGTCCATATTGCAGTTTGCCAGCACTTAAGTTAAGCTCTCGCACTCGTTTTTCGGGTACATACTCTGCTTACCCTCTACAACATCCTTCTTTACGTTTCGTTGAATGTCAATTTAAAATGTTAAATTTGATTGCACTTGAACGCTGTGTCGCAACATCATCAACTTCATTGCAACAACATCCTCATTCTGACTTAATTTACATCTCCATTTCGCTTTTACCCATGGGGGCTAAAAACACACACACGTAGGTATAGTTGGAGGATCTGCTGCATCACAAGGACATGCAATGTGAGCAAATTGTACATCGTACATTAGTTTTCATTACGTTGCACTAGCGCAACGACATAACGTGTAGTCAAGTCTTAAGGACACGACACGAAATGATATGCTGCTGCAGGCAGATTATAAGGGAGCTTTCCTTTTGCAAAAATAGTTGGCGCATAAGGACTTAAAAACTCATATACACACACATACCTACCTAACGTAGGTGAATGCTCTGTTTGCATGTGAAAATTATGCTGCTTAGAAGGACGAATTGCACTTGAAAAAAAGAAAAAAAAATCCCTAAAACAGTATAGCAGACAGACAAGATGCAATGAATGGTAAAGGGTGCTGAGTGTGTGCGAAAAGATATTCACACACGTTCAAGTGGTATAATCAAAGGACTATTTATTAATGATAGCCCTTCGCAGTTGGAGGGTACTTCTTTCTCTCTCAAAAAATAAAGGATACTCCTACACTCAACCGAGAAAGGATTAAACCAACAGAAGAAAAGAAAAAAAAAAGAGAATATTTTTGTTGTCACAATAAATTGACCATTTCTCAAGATTAATCCAGAAGGACACACTTGACAATATTTGGTCAACACAGTCGATTACCCAAGACGAGAATCATTTCTCAGAAATCAACTGGAAAAAGGAGTTGGAAACAATTGAAATTCGGACAGATTTAGGATGTCTCAAGGATGATTTGATATGTTAAGATGGTCGTCCATTATCCTTTCACTTCACTTTACAGTCGAAAAGGGCAGCACACTTCTTTTTAGTTTTTTTTTTTTTTTTATCCTTTAATTCAATTAAATCCGATTGTGACCACACACGCAACGTACATTCTATTCCTTTTTGAAGAATGATCATGGAAAGGCAAAGAATTGGTGACAAAAGTACGAATAAATCCTTGTGAACCCTTTTTCTCTCGATGGCAGACTCTTTGTCTCCGAAACGTTCGATTGTGATCCGTCTTTGATTAATCTTTATGTGTTTGGACTTCAGTCAGGTGAAAAATGGATGATGTCCTGTCCCAAGTTCTAACAATGAAAGGATTATACCCAAGGGGGATATTAGCCCCGTAAAATAGTTTGACATAAAAATAGAAAACTAGCAATCGTATCAATCAAAATTTATTTTGACAACTGGAACCTGTCCAGAGCTATGTGGGGAAATTCTAAGCCTTACCATCTGCCTAGTGCCCTGTGTATGTGTGTGTATGAAAAGGAATAAAAAACAATCTAATCCTCCTACGATTGAGTTTTGAGAAACTACTTTAACATGTGAGATATTTACATCATCTGGGTCAAGGACGAGTCATCCTATGTGCATGTGTGGGCGTGCAGATAGATTCCAATCGTCTTTCGATACAAATCAGTAGGAAAAGGAGAAAATCCTGAAAGCATTTTCGCAAATCAATTGTTGAATACAATCTCGATTCTGTTTAGAAGTAGACAGAAGCTTAGGATTTTGCTTGACTGCTGCACAGATGAGTGGGGTAGGTCGGTCAGTTAGTTTGGTATCCTTTGGAATTGTGCACAGATCCATGTAGAGGCAGAATCCTTTTCTAATGATTTCGTATATTGCTCCTCTACTGACAGGGCAATGATCATAGTTGTCTCATCTAAAGCTAACAAAACATACGGATTTCATGATGATGAGTGCCGTATATTGTCCAGATATGCAAGGAGTAGGTATGGTCGTAAATACTCTTATCATGTTTAGCTACTTTGATTGGGAATTTTCAGTGGTAGAAGAAAGTACTAAGCAATGCAGTCTCGTAGACAGATGAAGTGAAATGAATGAGTATGATGATAGACTGTGGGAATCGGAAGGAAGAGATTTTTGCATAAGTCTTGGATTTGATGAACTTTGCTAGTGAAGTGGAAGTGGATACCAATCAGCATGGAAATTCGAAAAATTTCCAATTTACATCTGTATTCAGAACACAAGGATAAATTGAAGATTAATTCTGATTGAAACGAAGTTATAGATAGACAGACTTGAAGAGGTGGGTAAAATAGGAATTTCTGGAGTCTGTTACTTGTGTAGGCATTGATACCGCTCGGGTTGGACATTTGTGATAAAAAGCAACCCTCACCAGTTGATACAATTGGTATTAAATGCCCCCAGGTTAACATATGGTATGTACTTAGTTGTTTAAGGATATTTTGACTTCAAGAGCTCCACAGCACAGTAATTGTGAGTCCGCTAGGCTTTGAGTCATGACTATGCTTTCCACACAAAATTTTGTTCGGAAAGCTAGAAAGAGTTTTCGTTTATAGGAAGGTCCTATTTAGGAATCTTAAAAATATTAGCGAGGAGATTTACTAAATGAAAGCTTCTAAGTATAGAATGAAGAACAGGTTAGTAGCGATGAAGAACATGGGCGTTTCAGAGAACTATAACTACAGGCTATGCCTCTAAGAAGTGGAGATATCGGCTCATATATTCACCGTGCCAAAGTACTGTATTATTTATTAATCATAACCTAGCCCAGCTACCTGATAGCGAACTAACGACGAGCGAATGCTGAGTCTGACGATATATGTGTAGCTGAACACTCAGACCTGCGTAAGCACATCTAGGTGAACTTCAGCGCGCATATGCTTAACCGGACAAGGCATCTCCTGTTGACCTAATTGACTGAAATATGCGTCTTACAAGTCTAGCAAGAGCTTTTCAGAAGGACGACGTGCGGCGGATAAATTCTCCCGATGGAATCAACAGTGACGTCTACAGGCCAGCGGATACCTCACTTGAGCTACTTCGACATATTTGGAGCTGAAGTCTGTGAGGATTTTCAATACTGCGTCAGGGTACTGAAAAAGAGATGGTGGCGGATGAACGGTTAATGGGCCAACGGCAGCGCTCATATCCCCGAAGTAGGTTACTGGCCTCTTGTCCTAGGGGTAACCGGCCTCTCGTCCTAGGGGTAAAAAAAAAGGATCTGGTCCTCCAGGTTGGGGGTTGTGCCGTCGGGTTAACTTAACTACCACGTAAAAAACTTTCGGTTACGTAGCAACCAACAGCCTTGGATACAGATGATTTTACTGTTAACGACCAAAGCAAACGCAAAAAGGACAACGATCTTCATGGCTACAAGTAGAATGTTAGGTCCCTGTGCAAACCACGTGGTAGTAGCGTGGTCGGAAAACACAGCCTGCACGACATCACATCCGACAACGGACTCAGGCTAGTCGACTTTGCGGCGGGACGAAACTTTGCCGTAGCTATTACGCGGTTCCCACGTCTCGAGATTAACAAGAGAACATGGCTCTCCTTTGATCGAAAAACTGTCAACCAAATCGATCACATTGCGATCGACGCAAGGCACTCTTCCAGTATTCTGGGTGTCCGGACTTTCCGAGGAGCCAACGTGGACTCGGATCACTACCTAGTTGTAGCCAAGGTACGAATGCGGATATCCAGAACGGAGCGAAATTAACGAAATACTATGAGGAAGTTTGAGGTCGGATGGCTACAATCGCAAATAACCGCCAGAGCCATTGCCGATCGAGTGCCCTTTAATCTTAATCTAAGTCCTATGCCGCCAGCAGCAAATGCGGAAGACCAGTGGCAGCGTTGTCAACAAGCCATCAGAGATGATGTACTGGGTTTTTCTCGACCACCACAACGAAACCCCTGGTTTGATGAGGAATGCCGGCAAGCACATGCAGCTAAACAAGAGACGTACAAGGTGACTCCATAGAAGGACTAGAGCTGCTCGAGAGCTCTACGAGCAGAGGAGAAGAGAGGAGCATAGACTTCTCAGAAAAATAAAAAGAACATGAGAAGCAGTCGATCGACGAGATTGAGAGACTCTATTGCAGGAATGACGTTAGAAAATGTTGCCAAAAGGTAAAGAGAACATGCCAGTGTTTCAAAGCCAGACCAGAAACCTGCAGGGACGAATATGGCAGCATAGTGACAGAATCACAGTCGGTGCTGATGATATGCAAGAAACACTTCTGCAGACTGTTTTACAGTGACAATGACGAACATTCCGCTGATAGACAGAATGAGCCATTCAAGAGTGACGATGATAGTCAAGATTCTCGTCAAATCGGTCACAATGAAGTGAGGATAGCGATATCTAAACTTAAATCCAACAAAGAACTGGAGCTCACGACGAACTTTTCCAGTCAGGAGGAAATGAGGGATGCACCACCTGATCTGTAAAATTTAGTTGGACCAAAGCATGCCCGATGAACGAAACCTCAGCATCGTTTGACCGATCCTGATCCTGAAGAAAGGAGACCCTTTGAACTGCGTCAACTACAGATGTATAAGTCTCCTCAACATCGCATATAAGATCCTGTTTGCCGTATTATGTGAACGCCTGAATCCGATTGTCAACAATCTGATAGGTCCTTATCAGTGCGGTTTCAGGCCGGGAAAGTCCACCATTGATCAAATATTCATACTATGGCAGATCTTGGAAAAGACCCATGAATAAAAAATCGATACGCACCACCTTCTCATCGATTTCAAAGTTGCCTATGATAGCGTGTATACAAGTTATACAGAGCCATGTCTAGTTTTGGCATCCCGCCTAGCTCGTCCGTTTGTGCAGAATGACGATGGAGAACTCTCGCTGCTCCATCAAAGTCGGTAAGAACATCACCGAACCGTTCGATGTCAGGAAAGGTCTTAGGGAAGGTGACGCGCTATCATGCGATCTCTTTAACATAGTACTTGAGAGAATTGTAAGAAACTCATAAGCCAACCCCGGAGGTACAATCTTTTACAGGTCTGTAAAACTACTCGCTTATGCCGATGACATTGACATAATCGGAAGAACTCAGCGGGCCGTCAATGGGGTCTTTACGAGTATTGAGATCGAGGCAGCAAAGATGGGTTTAGCGGTCAATGAAAGCAAAACAAAATATATGCTGTCTACAAAAAAGGACACCCAACATCGCCGTCTTAGACAGAATGCCACAATAGGCAGATATAATTTTGATGCAGTAACGAATTTTGTCTACCTAGACTCTATGGTGAACTCCGCAAATGATCAGTAGGGAGATCACACGGAGAATTACTCTTGCCAATCGTTGTTTCTATGGGCTAAAACGGCAATTGAGTAGCAAAGCCCTATCTCGGACTACCAAGGTAACTCTTTACAAGACAGTAATCATCTCAGTCCTGCTGTATGACGCAGAGGCATGGGCTTTGACAAAACCGGCTGAGGAGGCCCTTGGTTATTTTGAGAGAAAAATTCTTCGAGCGATCTTTGGCCTAGTCTGCATAGACGGTGAGTGGAGGAGAAGGTACAATGCCGAGCTATACGGCCTATATAAGGACATCGACTTAGCCAAAAGAGTTCACATACAGCGACTAAGATGGCTGGGTTTCCCGCTAAGAAATTCTTCGAATCCACCCCCGATGGACGGCGCAGTAGAGGACGACCTCGCGGTAGGTGGCGCAAATAAGTGAAGGGGGCCTCAACCAACTTGGCGTGCGCATCTGGAAGCAGCTGGCTCGTAACCGTGCTGGTTGGAGAGATTTTTTGGTCCACCCCGGACTGTAGCGCCATCTAAGTAAGTACCTAGCCCAGCCATTGGTATTACATTTAAACGGAGAGCTGGTAGTATGTCAGCTCAGCGTAACCATAGGTTCATATAGGATGCGTTTATCTATGACTCTTCCTACAAAATCAGAGATAATTGACACATTTTTCGAATCTTATAAGTAATCATGTGAACCGAGATCTGAGAATATATCCACACCCAGCGTTATGGCAAGACAAGTTCCTGCTGTGCGACATTTGTTGAGCAAAGAAAAGTAAGTTCATTCGCTTTACCTTGAGCAGTCTTTTTTGGGCTGTTCACCTCAACTTTGGATTATAATCTTTTGACCATTGCCTGCCACTTACTAACTTGAAATTTCAGCAAAAACGTCTTATTGTTGCCCATATATGTACATATCTTTCGTTCATCAGTTGTAAGATGGCAACATCGGATGTCCCCTGCTGCGGCTTATTATCTTTTTAAACAGAAATTTACCCAACCTAAAGGATGTGCCCCTGTACTCCTTTTTCGTCTTGTTTCTCACCGCACCATGAAGTAATCTCCAGAATCCTGCGTTCCACTAATAACTCTGCCACCAATTTTGATTTTAATAGCGACAAAGCTACACTCTGAAATCTCCTACACTGTAACACTTCTTTGTCTTGGCTGTGATTTGGGCAGTTGATTGCGTATTTATTTACCATTCCAACACCCAACCATGTTACATTATGCCGTAAATCAAATCAAACTTCAGCCACTGGATAATCCTTAACCCAAAACCGAAACGAACCATTGAATCGCATTAAATCCCCATGTAAGCCATCCAAACACAATACCGTCCCAAACCACTTTGATTCACTTAAATTGTCATGGAATTAATTAGTTTGACACAAACAGTGGCTCACTTGTATTTCTTTCTATATACCGCCTGTCACTTACCTGGGTGGTCATCAAGTACGAAGCCCCCCATGCAGCGTTGTGGCGCAACCCTACATTTTGTAATTAAAAACCTGATGAAAGAGTTGACCTTTCCCGCCTTTCAACAAAGAATTTCCTTCTTTCATTTTCTTCGCTCTCTCTGGCAACATTTCAATACGATATTCCGATCTTTCTCAACCTTTGGAACGACGAAGAAGGCAAAAAAAAAAAAAGACCCATTGATACGCAAAGATGAAGATGATGTCGGATGATGATCTTTTCCTTTCAGAGCTAGGTGCAGTCCTCTTCATCTTTGGCGCACATAAACTACACAACAATATAGCCAATCCCCCGAAATCTAACGATTTCCGCATTTGAATGCAAGCAACAAGACGCAGGAAAAGTTCACCGTGTGGGTCATGGTTGGTACGGTCTCGGCTCTCTGATTCACGCATATTCCTTGGATTATCCGCAATAGTCGCGTATACGCAGCCATGAATGGATTGAAGTATGTCGTGCCCTTTTGGCTAAAAAAAAAAAAAAAAATAACGAAAACTGCTTGGTGTGTGCGCGAATTTGTACGGCTCAGCGTCAGAACAAAAGGTGATTATGTTACACCGGTATCTGAGGCTTGACAGTGGAATTTTCGCCATCGGGGATAGATAGGTGGAGCTGTTGGAACGAGAATGATAATATTTGTGTTCTAATAGAAGATAGTATCGATGAAATGACAGAAGAATTCTAATTCACATGATGGCGAGATACCTACTCGGCGCGGCAGTTGATTGAATTTTGTGTCTAGCCCTAGGCTGTCTAGGATCGAGTCTATTCAATGGTAGGTTCTGACATGAAATGATTAAGATCAAATATTCAACTTGTTCCTCCTCTATCGGATCACAAATCATCTCATTTGTCGGTGGAAGGAGAACCTCCCAAAAAGCTGTATGTTACATAACTGAGAGAAGAGACGAGCATCAATGGTGGGGATTGGCCGTTAAAGTTGCTTGCATGGACGACACGTTTAGATATTTTTTTTATTCGAATTGCGACTTTTGAAAGAATCATTGCTATCGAGATACAGATACAATCAAGATAATGCAAAATGTCTGTTCCTAAAGCACCATACTTAAGTCAATCGCTAACATTTCCAGCGACCTTAAGATGGTCTTTGCCAGTATCTGTACCAATATCAGCGGCATATATGTAGGTACATACAAGTATCATATTAAAAGAGTGTTTGGAAATCGCAGTAGACTTTTGAGCTTGATGTTGCTTAAGCCCCCAGCTGAAGCAGGCAATTTTCTCCGACAGTTAATGAGGATTATAACTGGACTCATCCTGTGGGTACCAAGGGCGTACTTGCTAGTCCGTTCACAGCCAAATTAGATGGTAGGCTTGTAGCCTCAGACCAACACAACAACAACAGAATGAGAACTTGACTACTTATGACCAAAGACCTACTTCCAGGGGTCTTTATGGTTCTTTTTCTCTAGCCATGCGAATGAAGCATGATCATATTGAAGTATGATACTGGTCAACAGCAATCAATCAAGATCGACTGAAAATCTCCTTTGCTATCCTGCATACCGCTGCCGTACACAATAATAGTTTTGCCACTTGTCCTCTCCTTCTTAGCATGTTTAATTTATTATTAGCTTAATACAAGCTCAAAAAAGAAAACTTAAACAATCTAAACTTACAACTAGCGGCAAAAAAACTTAGAAACTAAAACTTAAACTAACAGCATTTTGGAGCGAAGGGAGGAGGTAGAGGGCGTGAAAAGGGGTAGGTGAAACGCAAATAATTGTTTTTTTTTTATTTTTTTTTTAACTAATCTCTTAAAAACTATCTTAAATGCTAGGGAGGAAGAAGGTCATGAGGTCATGAGGTGTGGAGGGATTTTCTAAGGGAGGATAGACTGCAATGAAAGTCTAGGGTGTTCTGTGCGTTGTTGGCAAGACGTAACATTCTGGTGATTGGTTCGAAGTGGCCGTAGTTGGTGCGGTGGTAAGGAAGACGAAAGAGGGGTACAGTCCTAAGGTTACGAGGGTTTGTGCGAAGGGAAATCATTTCTAGTAGAGCGGGGGAATCGATCGATCCAGTTAATAATTGGTGCACGAAGAGTATGTCGGCAACCTCACGACGTTTTGTAAGGGTTTGCAGGTTAATCAATTTTAGCCGATTTTCGTAGGGGGGTAAGATATAGTTTTCGGCCCATGGGAGACCGCGTAAGGCAAAGCGGATAAACCTACGCTGCACAGCTTCGATTCTAAGGGAGTGGGTGTCGTGATAAGGTGACCAAACTTGGCTGGCATATTCGAGGTGGGGTCTGACAAAGGTGATATAAAGGGATTTAGTTACGTAAGGGTTCGAGAATTCTTTAGACCAGCGTTTTATGAAACCGAGAGAAGAATTGGCCTTGTGTATAATTTGATCAAAGTGGGAACGGAAGTTTAGTTCCTTATCACAAATAATACCCAAATCGCGTATACAGGAGACTGATGGAACGGGCTTATTATTAAAGTTATATCTTCTAAGGGGAGGGGGGAGGCGTTTACGGGAGAATGTTATGGATTGACATTTGGCGACATTAAGTTCTAAGAAGTTTTTTACGCACCATGTGTGGAATGAATTTAGATCGTTTTGAAGTAACAGTGAGTCGTTGGGGGTAGATATAACCTTGATGATTTTCATGTCATCCGCGTAAATAGACAGATCTGAGTCTTTTAATATGTGACCAACATCATTTATAGTTAAGACAAAGATCAGCGGACCAAGATGACTGCCTTGAGGAACCCCGGAAGTGGCGTCTATGGGATCGGAGATTGAAAAACGGAAGAGAACCCTGTATTGGCGATTCTCGAGGTACGATCTCAGCCATGAAATGAAAGAGGGTGGGAAACCGAGGGCATTAAGTTTAAGGTAAATAGTACGGTGACAGATTTTATCAAAGGCTTTGCTGAAGTCGGTGGTAATAACATCCACTTCATTGCCTTCCTCTAATGCTTGCAGTGTTTTGGAAACAAATTCGGTTAGGTTAGTCGTAGTGGACCTACCCTTTAAAAAACCGTGCTGTTGTGGGGTAAAAATGGATTTGCAGTGGAAATACAGTGAGTCGTATACAATGCTTTCGAAGAGCTTGGGGATAGAAGAGAGTTTGGCTATGGGTCGATAGTTCGATATGTCACTTTTACAGCCTTTTTTATGGATGGGAAAAATGAAGGAGTCCTTCCATAATTTAGGGAAAACGGCTTGAGAGAGTGAGAGTCGAAAAAGAGTTGTAAGGGGCTGGCACAGGACGTTGACACATTTTTTTATGAAAGTGGCAGGTAGACCATCGGGACCGGGGGAAAAGTCATCCTTGAGTCTGTTAATATTTTCTCGCACCATATCAGACCTAATGTCAATTGAGACTAGGGAGGTTTGTGGGCAGTTACTCAGGTAGGAGAAATAGTCAAGGTCCGGATCGTGTACATGGTCACTGTACGAAAGGGTGAAAAAGGTCGCAAAGAGGTTGGCGATTTCTTTAGGGTCAACAGAAGATGTATTAAGTAACTTTAGAGTGGAAGGGAAACCATCGGACTTCCTTTTGACATTAATAAATTGGGATATGTACCATTTATTCTTGAAGTTTCGCTGCCATGATTGTTAAGTAATCGAGAAAGCTCAGCAAAGCTCAGTCTTGTTCGAAAATTACCTCTTTCACACACCATCAACGGAGCTGAGGATGAAGTAGCACAAAATATGTGGGATTCGCTACAGCGAACTTACGTAAATAAGGCCAAACTACTGCTAGAAGCTTCAAAAGGCCATCAACAATACGCCAAAGAAATATGGTGGTGGAGTGATGAAGCTAAAGAAGTGATAAATAAGAAGAAAGCGGCTTTCAAAGTGCCCGTCTAATAACAAAGACGAAAAAGCTCGCCTCGAAGTGGAATACAGATGTTGCAAGAAAAAAGCGAAGAACAAGTGTGCCCAACTTCAAGCAGAGAGTACGGAGTGCCTGTATTGGGAGCTGAAAAAAAAATCTTCCCCAGTTTTTGATGCAAACCAGGCTATCCAGGAGCTGCGACGACACAATACGAACAGGAGTGAAACCATCATCAAAAAAGCCGCACAAAGAAGGAGGAATGCTTAGGAGATTCGTTCGTCAAAGTTCATTAACAATGCTTATGGCCAGCTTCTTGTGGATGACGAAAAATTTCTGCAGAGGTAGCGGCAGTATTGTCAACGACTTTTGAATGCCTATACTTTTCAAGAGCCACCCCTAACTGTTAAGAAATACCCGAACAAGTTAGTGGGGCGGTTAAATACTCCAAAAAACGAAAAGCGGTTGGGCCAAACAAGATACTCTCAGAGTTCTAGAAAAATATGGGAGACTCAGAATTCTCATCTCTAAATTTATGAGAGGTGATCCAACGCCCAATCATTGGAGGGAGGGAAAACTACCTTCTTCCTGTGTACAAAGGGAAGGGTGATACGCGAAACTGTGATAACTACCGTTAGATAAAGCTGCTGTCACACACCATGAAGATCGTTGAGCGGGTATTAGGTGGCGACTACGAAAATAATACGGCTATCTGATGATCAGTGTGGGTTTTTCGTGGGTCCGCAGATGCAATCCAAAGTACAAGGATCATAATGGAAAAACATCGTGATTCCTTAAAGAATTTGCATATTGTATTGGTCGACTTTGAAAAGGCATTCGACAGACAACCACGAGATCTGATATGGGTGGCGCTAAGACATCGAGGGGTTCCAGAAACCTATGTACAGATGATCATGGACATGTACGAAAGAGCAAAGACAAGAGTAAGATGTCCCGCTGGAGTAACCGAAGAGTTCGCAATCAAAGTCGGGGTGCACCAGGGAAGCGTTTTAAGTCCTTTGCTCTTTATTACAGTCCTTGACTATATACTTGAAGGAAAAGTGATGGACCCCAAGGTACATCAATTATTCTTTGCTGACGATGGAGCCATCATAAGTGAGGATCTTTCAGCCCTGCAACGAGCACTTGATGTATGGGTGGAGGGAAATGGGTATCGCATTAGTTCAAAAAAGACAGAGTACTTATGCTGCCCGTTCTCTGATCCACTCAGGCATATTCCAGACATTTATTTGAAGACAACAGTGCTTCCCAAGTGCGAAAAGTTCAAATATTTAGGATCTACCATCAATAGCAAAGCAACTTGTGATGACGACATCAATCATCGCGTAAGCGTAGGGTGGATGAAGTGGCGAGAAAACTCTGCTATCTTCTGTGACCGAAAAAATCCCGCTAAGTTGAAAGGAAGGCTCTATACCGCAGTTGTGCATCCAGCACTCACATACGGTTCACAATGTTGGACAATGTACTAAATGTATGAGAGTAAATTAACGGCATGACAGCAGGATGGACAAAACTTGGTCAAAAAAGATGTTCGAAGATCGGTGGAAGTCTTCACGTCAAGCAAACCATCTTACGAAAGATAGAGCTGGTATTGCCACGTTAGCAAAAGATATCATATGAATCCAATATCAAGATCCTTCCGAAGACACCGCAAAAGAAATGTAGGCCTATAAAGTCCTGGATCACACAAAGGCGACAACACTAGCATTTGGTTTGCCTAAGTAATGAAGTGATCCAAGATCGGGAGGCCTGCCGATATTTCCTGAGGCTAAATAGGCGAACCCCACAGGCGGATCAGTAGAAATGCAGTGAAGTGGGATGGTTATGATCCTTTGAGTTCAAATCATAACCCTGGCAAAATAGGAAGAAGAAGTTGGCCCTAGTACTGTCTCTTGTGGAACTCCATCTGATGTAATGTATGGTATTCTTTTACTTTGTTAACGATGTCGTATCTGTAATATACTGCATCATGTGCCCATGTATTACCATTTTCTTTATAAATTTGCTGGGGTCTGGAATCACCATATGAATTTGGCATGAAAGAGCTGCTTACCTCTAAAGTAAGAATTGAGTTGATGGGCATTCATAGTTTGTGATAGTTAAGCACATTTATAGACGCTGGAGTCAGCCACGATACAATAGAATTTGGTTTGTCCATTATGAATCCCTGTCCATTAGAATCAAAGAAGGTCTTAAGAGCGGCCTAGGATCGGTGCGTCTATGTTCCATGTGCTGTACAGATAAAATTCAAGTCCTCTTGTCAATCTGTACTTGTTGGAGAGGCTTCGAACTAGTTTCTCTAGAATCTGATGGATTGTTACAACAGATCTGCAGGCCAACAGATATTATCTTCGCCACTTGAGGCACCTATTAATAAAATTTGTAATTTCCTTATTCCTCAGTGCACTGGTATATGACGATTTTTCTTGAACTTCATTTGAGTGTTATTCCCTCCAAAAACCGTTCAAATACATTTTGAGGAGTTTTCCTTACATTGCTTTGAAAATAAATAAATAAAAAACCTCAAGCTAAGCTACATCTCACACTTGACCCATTTTCATGTCCGACATGGAGTTCGCACAAAATAAATCCCCATTCAGCTGAAGCTAAAGAAAAACATCGATTGTCTTCCGTTCTCTGAACATTAACAATGAAATGAAAACCGTACGTTTTATCACTCATCCAAAGCTATTGTCCAGCAATTAAGGCGCAAAGAAGCCACTACAATGGAATCATATCCTTGCAAAGCCATCTCTATCGCTTTAGGAGTAGAAATAATCCACATACATATTGCCCATCCTGTGGGGGCAGTAGGAAAAAAAGAGATCACAACAAAATGAATTCCATCAAAGACAAACAACTCGAACGAAAGAGAAAGAGAAAGATAAATTTGCACTTGAATGCTTTTAGCTCAAGGACGAAAGTCATCTTCCTCGACCGAACGTCCGTACGTCCACTCTGAAGTACATACTTCACTGCAAAATGCTGCTTCAGAGGACATTCAAGCGTAATATCATATCATAACAAGAAACACTTGAAGCATCAGCATACAACTTTCATAGAATCCTTCACACAGGGCACACAGTAACACAGATACTCTGTGGGTGGTATGAGTGAATGAGTGGGTGAGTGCTTCTCTCTCTCTGTTATATCGTCAAATATTTGCGAACATCGTTAATCGCATCATTGACTGGCGATGGGAAGGACATCATCACCCGTCGATAATATTGAACGTAGAGCAATCGAGAGAGAGAGAGAGCAATGATGGGAAAGTGTCAGGAATAATACGGCCACTCCTGTGTGACGTTGATGATCACTTCTGCAAATACACAAGAATGGTCGGGAAAAACAAAAGGCGTACCACGAAAAAATGAGTTTCTGTGGTGGAGCACCTTCACCTCAAGGACTCTTGTAAACAAACAGAGACGACTGGGGTTTGTTTTCCTGTCACGTTAAACAGAGATATGCAAATAAATGAATAATGGGGGGCCAAGTGCAACTGCAATAACTCAAAATACCAACCCGTGACGGCACGTAAGGACATAGCCCACTAAAAGGACAACACACATTTCAAATGGGATTTTCGCTCTAATTCTGTTTTTGTCTCGCGCTCGACTGCTCTCCATCAGGATAATCCTTTTCCAATATTACAAAAATAAAAAAAATAAACAACACACGCACTATGAATGGCTCAAGGATACTCCACATAAAACGAAACTTTACACACAACCAATGGACTCGTTTAATCCGTTTCGGATTGTTTAGTGTTCAAAGTGTGGTTGCGGAAGCGGACGACGTTGTTACATCTCTAACCCATTGTCAAGGAGTGAACCCATAGTCAATTTAAATTCACTCTCCATACCGTTATTATCCCTACTTAAAAAAATAACAATTCCCATTTTCTTCGGGATCCTTTTAACTGGATATTTGCATTAAGGGTGAGAGAAGAGGTGGATAATTTTACGAAGTTTTCTCGGCCAGAAATGAACAACAACAGACACGCACACACACACACAGCGGTGTCTCGTTTTATCCTTTTTGCCAGAGATTCCTCAGGTCGTTGGTAGTGGAAATAAATTCAACTAACTACGATGTGTGCAGGTTATGTGTATGTGTTGTCCTTAATGGAGGATTAGCCCTTAAGAAAACATCACACCGAATTTTGCAAAGATGTAAGATGTTTTATTATCCTTGATCCTCTATGCGAAAAAAAGGATTTTTTCTTTGTGTACTCCTTCGACGTCTTTGCTGAAAGTTGATTGATATTATTTCAGTGAGTCCTGGAACGCGGCTGAATAAACACACGGAACATTACTTTCAGTCTAAGACTGAGTTTATAGTGATGATGGGTTTTCGGTAGAAAGGATTTGACAGTGGAAACAGGTTAAACTCAGCATAACCACACACACACGCACTGCTGGGAGTGAAATGTGTGTTTTCTTAGCGCGCAAGGATTTTGAAGTTCTTACCGAGCGGCAGCATGAGAATTGTTCAAAAAGAATTCAGATTTCGAAGCAATCCTAGTGAGTGTGGTGGCTACATACTCCCCCCGGAGGGGATAAATAAACTTTTTCTCACAACAATGAGATCGAGGACGAAAAAAAAATGAAACTCCTCTACAAAGATGGAGTGAAAGGATAATAAAAATGAAATGAAAACATCATTGCGAATTGAAATCGTATCACAATTTGTTTAATGGAAAAGTTGCTCTGCGACCGCCGCCGCCGCCGATTATGTTTACGGTGATGGAATTTTCATTATCCCATATGGGGCTGGAAGGATAAGCCCATATGAGGTTTTTATTGTGTGTTGCTGGCTTGAGGGTGTTGAATTGGATTAGATGTGGAATTGGTTATGAGTCTGAGTTTGAGTTTGTCAAGCGAGTGTATGTGGGACTTTTGCAAGGATTCGAAAAACGTGTAATGATGTTCTCCTTTCCAATTATGTATTTATAACAAAGGTTTGATTAAGGCTTACTAGAATTGGTTGCCTTTTTTCCTAATCATGACATCTGTGTAACAACAAGTTATAAGTAAAGCTAGACGCTATTAGCAAAATCAACCACCTGCGGGTAAATGGCTCAACGTGTCATAATTGGAGACTTATCTGGCCTATACTGGATCAGAAACGCAGTGCCGGGTTGGTTTAACTATCTCAGATCAGGTACCTTATCGGTGTCCTCACTACACATTGTCTGATACTCCAACATGCTAAAACGTTGGACCTCTGTTCCTACGACTCCTGCAGCAACTGCAGAGGTGAAGAGGAGGATGAAATCATCCTTCACTTCCTATGCACATAACCGACACTATCCCACAACAGACTGCTACATCTACGGGCTTTTTTCTTCGATGATGTCGAATTGGTATCCACAGGCGAAATGAGCATTATTCGATTTACTAAAGACTTCTGTGGTTTAAGTCCCCGAGTAGCCTAATAGAAGATACATAGCATTACAATGGGCCTCTACTGGTCAATGCACAGATAGCCAACCTAAAATAACCTAACAACACCTCCTTTGGGTCATTCGATAACTATGGCGATCTTACAGATAGAATCAGTCCCTGCTTCGCAATTAGTAAATACATCTCTTCCACTGTGTAGCAACTCCCTGCTTATAGTAACTACAAAAGAGATCCTTCGGCCCGTGCGTAGCATCAAGCCCTTCAAGTCCCCAGGACCTGACTGTACCATTTACGCAGAGATTCAGCATTGTGAGGACATTGTGCTTCCATGGCTCAAACTCATCATGTAGGGCTGTCTAAATCTGGTCTACATTCCCAAACTGTGGACCGAGGTTGAAGTCATGTTCATACCTTAGAAAGAAAAGAGCTAGCTCGCATGTGGAACCAAAGGGTCTCCAACCTATCGGCCTATCGTCCTTTCTACTGCAAACATTAGAAAGGCTGATTGACATCCATCTTCGACAGAGCATTATCCCGATTTTGCGCTCGCCCTCCCAATATGCGTACTGGTGTGCATCATTGAAAAATGTATGAGCATCACGGAATACAGAACGGTGGCTTCCCTTCATGTTGGTGGAGCGTTTAACAAGGTCTAATCAAAAGCAATTACCGACGCACTTGCAAATCTGAAAGTGCATACTTCGTTTGGAACATGTCTGCTGCGGAACACCCCAAGGGTGGAATTTAGTAGTGAATGAGCTACGAGTGGACCTGGATAGGGCAGGTCGTAGAGTAATTACCTATGCTGATGACATTGCTATTGCTGCCTATGGCAAGCGTGCAGACAATCTCAGGGAAATCCTGTGATATGCTCTCTTTCGGCACACCAAATGGGCCTCCAAATATGGACTGTGGGTTAATCCTAATAAAACGGAACACGTTCTCTTCACGAGAAAATATAAAGTTTCCCTCATAGACTCTCTTACCATAAATGGCACCAGTCTTACCTACTTGGGTCTTATTTTGGACAGAAAACTGAACTGGAAAGCCAATTTATTCGAACGCGTAAGGAAAGCTAATGTAGCTCTCTATTCCTGTGTCTGTAATCAGTCCTTTACTAATCTATGGCGTATGGTGGCCGGCTCTTGATAGTGCTGACCACCGCACTCAACTAGCTAATGTGCATAGATCTGCATGCATGTGCGTCAGTGGTGCACTGAAAACTACTCTCTCTGTTGAACTGGACATTTTATTCAACCTGCTTTCCTTAGATACATATGGCAAACACATTGCTGCCAGTGCGGCCTTCCGTATAAAAGCCTCCTCTTAGTGGTCTAGTTATCACATTAACCACTCCTCGATTCTTGATCTTCTCAACTTCACCTATGAAAATACGGACTAGACTCCGCTGAAACTCAGATTTAACCGAAACTTCCCTACGAGTATCCCTGATGCTTTCCACCACAAAAACCAAAATACCCGACTTCAGTCTTCCTCGATTAAACAGTCAGATACTCTCCTTATCTTTCAGTGCTAAGTACCTAGGAGTTATTCTAGATCCTAAACTTAACTGGAAACCAAACATAGACGAACGAGTAAAGAAAGCATGTATAGCCTTCTATGCCTGCAACAGAACCTTCGGCAAAAGATGGGGCCTGCAACCAAAACAGCATGCATAGGCACCACAGGCGCCCTACGGTTAACTCCGTCAGACGCTCTAACAGTCCTGCTACACCTTTTACCCCTAGATCTACATATCACAAACATCTCAGCGCACAGCGCAATCAGACTCAGAGAGTCCAAGTGTTGGACTGCGAAACCCTATGGACACAGCAATATCCTAGATTCTCTACCAGGAGAACTCGTATCGACTCCAACAGACTACATCATCCCCACATTAAACTTCACAAAGCGTTTCGATGTACAATTCCCTACAAGAAAAGATTGGCAAGATGGACAGGCGACCAGTGGTTTCTAACAGTCTACACCGATGGGTCAAAAATGAACTGTGAGGTTGGTGCGGGTGTTTTCTCGGAGTTCCTGAACATCGCAAGATCGTATCGACTCCCGAACGCTGCCAGCGTCTTTCAAGCGGAAGTACTCCCCATTCGCGAAGCCTGTCGCCAAATCAAGTCACACACAAATACACTACCAAGGCAAAGAATCTCTATTTTAATCGATAGCCAAGCTGCTATCAAAGCCATTGCCTCGGAAACCATTTCCTCGAAAGTAGTACTAGAATGCCGACAGGAGCTGGCCTCGCTAGATGGCCAATGCATGGTGACCCTAGTCTGGGTTCCAGGCCACAGCAACGTTGATGGCAACGAACATGCTGACGAACTGGCCAGGCGAGGCTCAGCCCTTCAATGCTCACTTGCTGAACTTGTTCACACCCCGCTCGGAGCAATTAAGGCAAACATCTCCTCAATCTTTCTTAGAAAAGCTAACCTTAAATGGTCCAGGTTAACGAACTGCGTCATATCCAGAAAGATGTGGCCTAACTACAACAAGACCAAAACAACCGCCCTACTGAACAGAACGCGCAAAGACATTGCCCGTACAATCGCGATAATCACGGGACACTGCCCGGTTGGAGCGCACGCAGCCAAACTAGGTATCCCATATAACATACACTGCCGTAGTTGCAACATAGCTACCGAAAAAGAAACAATTATCCACTACATGTGCAATTGTCCAGCACTAGCTAGGGCTAGACATCAAGCATTAGGCAAACCCTTCTACAATTCACTTGAGGAGATCTCGGGTAGGAACATAAATGAGCTAACCCTCTTCTTAAACTCCACAGGCTGGCTCTAGATTGTCCTCACCAACACACATCAACATCCAAGGTCGCATGAGTCGTGGTATCAAAACGGCACAACTATGCTAATTGGGTCTCTGTTTTTACAGAACCGCCACTTCTACCTACCTACCCTATCCCTGAACGCAATGAATGGGACAACTCTCCCCATGTTGATGGTAGTTCGGTAAACTTCTTTACAGACGGCTCTAGGACCGAAGATAGGTTGGTTTGTGGTGTATACTAAAAAAAACTCAACCTGAACATCTCGTTCTACTTCCCTGATCGTTGTAGCGTTTTTCAGGCGGAAATCATGGCGATTAAGGAAGCCCTGCCCTGGCTAAAGTATAATGAACCATCTGTCACGGATAGACGCATTTTCACTTACAGTCAAGCGGCTATTAAGTCCCTGAATGCCACCTTAAATTGCCGTTTGTCCGTTACGGAGATGACTGAGCAGTTCAGCATTCACCTATGCTGGATGCTAGGCCACAGATACATTCCAGAAAACTATAGGGTAGTCGAGCTCGCCAGACAAGGCACAACTCTAAGGATTCTGCCTGATATGCAGGCCATAGGTATGCCCCTCGCTGCATGTAAGCATAAAGCTGAACGCTATTAGCAAGACCAACCACAGATGGAAGAACGGCTCAATGTGTCACGTTTCGAAATAGATCGAAGCTAAAGAGATCACAAAACAGCTGCGTTATCGGTGCCCTCACTGGACACTACCCTATAGGCCAATAGGCCAAAAGACTTGGCATGTTCTACAACGAGAGGCCAACAGCAGGAGAGGTAGGGATGGGGACGAGGCAGAATGCTCCATCTAGGGGCCCCCTTCCATGATGACCTCGTCGATTTGGCGTCCTTAGGTGTCATGAGTATCCATCGCTTAATCAAAAGCTTCGGTTGGTTTTATTAGTCCCTGAGTGGTTTAATGGTTGATCCATGGCATCACAATGGGCCTTTTTTGGTCTAAGTTGTTCTGCATTATGCAGACAGCCAACCGAACTTAACCTAACAGATAGGATGGGCTCTTACAGGCCATACCACTTAGCGCAAACTTTGGATAAGAAGGTCTGAGAACGTATCCTCTATAGTCCCGAATGCATGGTTTTTACGGGTTGTATGTGCTGAATTGCCTTGTTAACGCTACATGTTCTTAAGGGCTGCTCTTCCATTTTACTTAGTAAGATAGCATTCCCTGGAGTACTTTAGAAGCATTTCAAACGCTTTGAAGAGTCAAATCTGCTTAAAGGTTGAGCCGAATAGTCACAGATCCATCTACAAAGCGACAGCAGTGCTTCTTCAGCTTAAGTCCTTCAGATTGGGTGTTGACGAAAACTGACCACCCTTCAGCTCTGATATGTAATATGCTTGTACACCGTGCCGTCATTAAAGCCAAGTACCATAAAAACCCATAAAACTTTTCATGTACTTTGGCACAGAATGACACTGATGATATATTCATTTTTCAGTCTTGGTATCGATGCTTGTCATGCTCTGAATACTGAACTTTAACCATAGATAGCCACTTCTGATTACTAAGAGGAGATTGAACTACTGTTTGCGTTTGATAACAGAAGTGAACATTTGATAAGGTTAAGTCCACTTACATAAGGCATTGTGAAACTACAAGGGATAGGGTATCGTATGATTCCTTGCAGACGCATGTAAAATTTTTGTATATGTTGCTCTGAAATTCGTGGTTTTTCAATGAATGGTAGGCTCGTCACTACAACAAATCATAGACTGGATGCGTCTTTATATCGTCATCTGACTACAGCATTCGATTTTAAATTTCCAAGCCTATCTTCGTATCCAAGTAACACGATCAGTTATTTAACGCACAGTTCCGAGAATATCTCAAGAAATAAGGATTCTACGAGGAAGAAGAAGAGACTCTGGAACGCATTGTGTTGAACTGAATTCGACTTTCATTGGTATTTGAAATCTAACTCTTGAGTGTCCTCTTGTTCTTTCCCTAATTCCTAAAGCTCGGGTGCCGCAGGTGGCATTAGCTTAGTGCATTGAGTTATTTGGTAATAAGAATCGGCTTGAAAACTAAAAACTTCAATCAAGAGGATTTGTAGAAGACGGCATGATTTGATCCCGTGTCAATGCCGCAAGCCCTACAAGGCTTCTATTCTACCGGGTATGAAATATATTTTTACGTCCATAACCAATCGCACTACGAGTATATACCATAGTCTTCCTTTGATACATACTTGATGGAAGAAAGCATTTCCATAGGTCCCACTGATCAAAAGATAGCGCTAATTGACTTCCGACTTGACCAATCAGTATGTGGTTGTCCCTATTCTCTCGCCATTCTCAGGCCCCCGAACATCAATCAATTATCCTACCGTAACACAATAAAAATCAATCTGAACTCTAATAGAATTGGTGTTCTGAATCTGAATTCTTTTCAGCCATCCCGCGGAATTTTATTCCCGACGTCACGCATATCAAACACCACAAAGGAACCTCGACGCTACTCTAGCTCATCATGGCATGAGCCAGCATGATGTCGGTCATTAAATTTCTTGACAAATTGCCTAAGTCAATGTGAAAAGTGTACATCCATCTGCTCATTGACGAGACTAATCTACACGTGACCAACGTCCAACTGTCCCTGCAAAATAGTACCTATGCAGCACCGCAGGAGAAACCCTAACTAAACAAGGATATGTTGTTAACACGTACTGTTCGCATCAATGGTCCAGCAATGATTTCGTAATTGTTACATGATGACCAGCGCCCGCAATAGTCCCATTAATCATAGAACGATGGACGATTTAACGTAAATTGCCTACGATTGGTTACGCCTATCTATCCTGACCCCACAGCCAAATGCAACGTAGATCTTTGATCAGGAAATGATTTCGATAAAATTTAGATTTTTTTCTCACAACAATTTTTTCTTTTCGCAAAAAAAAAAAATATCCTTTTGTGGGAAACACACAAAACCAACCCAATCAACCTCCCCAAGGGTTGATTTTTTTTTAACGCAAATTCCGAACTTTACCCTCGTCGGATTCCTGTGAAACTGGTGGAAAAATGTTTTATTGTCACAGTGGAACGAATTTGATTTGATATGACACATTTACAGTGTAACTCTCGGTACGGGGACATTTTCTAAATGCGGGGCGGTAAATTCGTTACACCTTCGGATAAAGAGGACTTTGGACATTTAGACCTTTAAAGGCAACCCCTAGCGAAGTTAGAGAGAAAATGCTAGATTTTGTTCATCCACCAGCAGCCGGTATTTAAGGAGGGTTGGATGTAATAAAATCTGAAAACCATTATTTGGAATAGAAACATGGCGGACTTGTATTTAAAAATAAGCATTACCGAGGGTTCACATGGAACACAGACACGCCTACTAATTGATTTTATCAATGACAAATGGTCAGCATGAGGTTGGCAAAAATAGTGAGTTTTCAGGGTTTTTAATTATGGGGTATTGCATCCTTGGTCGTATGTGGAAAGTGAATTGCAGATGGTTGGAGGGTTTAAGGTAAGAACTCAAAACAAACAAGGAGGCCATTGGACCATTGCTGGGACTTCAGCTACTAAGCGAAATTTTTAGCATCGCTTTACATACGGCCCGCTAATCCTTTATAAGGGTCTCGGCGGTAGGATGCTAAAGTCGACTCTCCATCCTTTACGATTATCCGTCATTGACTCTAACTCATCAGGAAAAAGCCTTAGACGGCTCCAGCAGAGATGTCGGACTTGATCCAACCATCTATTTCTAAGCCTGCTGAAGGATCACCTACCTGATGGCACCGCAATCATGACATGTCTTGGAAGCCGGTCTGGGGACATACGCTACGTGACCAAACCATCGAACCAACCAACCAACTCTCACCTATGGTAATGAATTTTGGGTAGTGACTGATGAGTGACAGATGCAAGCTGCTGAAATGAGGTTCCTTCGCGGTGTTGCTGGAATAACTCGTAGGGATCGAGTTTGCAACAAAAGAATACGCGAGGCGCTCAATGTTGAGCAGCCACTTCTCTGAACGGAACAATCTATGCTTCGATGGTTTGGTCAACATTGCTTTTCGTTTTTAAAACTAAAATACGCTCAGGTCAAAATCTATCCTAACTTTTCGAATCCTGAAGAACCAGCTTGATCTTGCGATGACGCTACAGTTCAAGTTGGATTTGGTCTTCAAACAAAGAGCCTTCCCTGCTGACGCAAAACTTTGCCAGTTGTCCCAAATTGTGTGCTTGGAGTACACAGTTACAGTTGTTTAAAGTCCCTACTCATGTGTTGATGCCAACCCTATACTAACTTATTTAGATGGCGCTACGGACCGGGGTGGACCTGGGCCTCAACCAACAAACCTCTCCAGCTAGCACGATTACGAGCCAGCTGCTTCCAGTTGCGCACGCCAAGTTGGTTGAGGTCCCCCTCCACTTGTTTGCGCCACCTACCGCGAGGTCGTCCTCTACTGCGTCATCCATCCGGGGTGGATTCGAAAACTTTCTTAGCGGGAACGTTGGGCTCCATCCGCTCTATATGACCCAGCCATCTTAGTCGCTGTATGTGAACTCTTCTGGCTAAGTCGATGTCCTTGTACATGCCGTATAGCTCGGCATTGTACCTTCTCCTCCACTCACCGTCTATGCAGACGGGACCAAAGATCGTTCGAAGAACTTTTCTCTCGAAATAACCAAGGGCATCCTCATCCGGTTTTGTCAAAGCCCATGCCTCTGCGCCATACAGCAGGACTGGGATGATTAGTGTCTTATAAAGAGTTACCTTAGTAGTTCGAGATAGGGCTTTGCTACTCAATTGCCGTTTTAGCCCATAGAAACAACGATTGGCAAGAGTAATTCTTCGTGTGATCTTCCTACTGATGTCATTTGCGGAGTTCACCATAGAGCCTAGGTAGACCATATCCGTTACTACCTCAAAATTATATCTGTCTATTGTGGCGTTCTGTCCAAGACGGCGATGTTGGGTGTCCTTTTTTGTAGACAGCATATATTTTGCTTTGCTTTCATTGACCGCAAGACCCATCTTTGCTGCCTCGATCTCAATACTCGTAAATGCCCCATTGACGGCGCGCTGAGTTCTTCCGATTATGTCAATGTCATCGGCATAAGCGAGTAGTTGTACAGACTTGAAGAAGATTGTACCTCCGGTGTTGGCTTGTGAGTTTCGTACAATTCTCTCAAGTACTATATCAAAGAGATCTCATGATAGCGCGTCGCCTTGTCTAAGACCTTTCCTGACATCGAACGGTTCGGTGATGTTCTTACCGACTTTGATGGAGCAGCGAGAGTTCTCCATCGTCATTCTGCACAAACGGACGAGCTTGGCAGGGATGCCAAGACTAGACATGGCTCTGTATAACTCGTCTCTATACACGCTATCATAGGCAACTTTGAAATCGATAAAGAGGTGGTGCGTATCGATTTTGTATTCATGGGTTTTTTCCAAGATCTGCCGTAGTGTGAATATTTGGTCAATGGTGGACTTTCCCGGCCTGAAACCGCACTGATAAGGACCTATCAGGTTGTTGACGATCGGTTTTAGGCGTTCACATAATACGGCAGACAGGATTTTATATGCGATGTTGAGGAGACTTATACCTCTGTAATTGGCGCAGTTCAGAGGGTCTCCTTTCTTCAGGATCGGGCAAACGATGCTGAGGTTCCATTCATCGGGCATTCTTTCGTCCGACCAGATTTTACAGATGAGCTGGTGCATGCTCCTTACCAACTCATCTCCTCCTGCCTTGAAAAGTTCAGCGGCAAGGCCGTCGGTTCCAGTAGATTTGTTGGATTTGAGTTTAGATATCGCTATCCTCACTTCATTCTCATCGGGTTGACGGCAATCTTGACTTTCATCGTCACTGTTGAGTGGCTCATTCTGCCTGACAGCGGAATATTGGTCATCATCGCCGTTTAACAGTCTGCAGAAGTGTTCCTTCCATATCCTCAGCACCGACTGCGATTCCACTACTATGTTGCCATTTTCGTCCCTGCAGGCTTCCGTTCTGGCTTTGAAACGCTGGCATGCTCTTTTTACCCTTTGGTAAAATTTTCGAACATTATTCCTGCAATAGAGTCTCTCAATCTCCTCGATCGAGCGCTTCTCACGCTCTTTTTTCTTCTTTCTGAGAAGTCGATGTTCCTCTTTTCTCCTGCGCACGTAGAGCTCGTAAGCAGCTCTAGTCCTTCTATGCAGCGCCGCTTTGTACGCCTCTTGTTTTGCTGCATTTGCTTGCCGGCATTCCTCATCAAACCAGGGGTTTCGTTGTGGTGGGCGAGAGAAACCCAGTACATTAGAGGCGCCATCTCTGATGGGTTGTTGGCAACGCTGCTACTGGTCTTCCGCACTTGCTGCTGGCGGCATAGGACTTAGATTGAGATTAGAAGAAACACGATCGGCAAAGGTTCTGGCGGTCTCTTGCGATTGTAGCCGTCCGACGTCAAATTTCCTCACAGTATTTCGTTGATTTCGCTCCGTTGTGGATATCCGCATCCGTACCTTGGCTACAACTAGGTAGTGATCCGAGTCCACTTTTGCTCCTCGGAAAGTCCGGACACCCAGAATACTGGAAGAGTGTCTTGCGTCGATCGCAATGTGATCGATTTGGTTGACGATTTTTCGATCAAAGGAGAGCCATGTTCCTTTGTGAATATCGAGACGTGGGAACCGCGTACTAGCTACGACAAAGTCTCGCCCCGCTGCAAAGTCGATTAGCCTGAGTCCGTTGTCGGATGTGTTGTCGTGCAGGCTGTGCTTTCCGACCACGCTACTAAAGGCGTCCTCTCTTCCTAGCTTTGCGTTAAAATCACCTAGGATCATTTTAACGTCGTGGCTAGGGCATTGCTCATACGTCTTATCCAAGATATGCGTGAACGCATATTAGGCTAATGTTGGCAAATTTAGCCTTGATACGGATAGTCATAAGGCGCTCGTTTACATGCCTGAAACTCAAGACTTGTTGCCTAAGTCTGCCTCCAATAACAAATCCGCACCCGAATAGACGCTGTCCTTTTTGTCTGTAGCAATCGCCGTAGTAGATGTTGCAGTTTTTTACTCCTTTTGCCCGGCCCATCCCATCGCACTTCTTGGATGGCGGTAATGTTTGCTTTGAGACACTCTAGGGCCTCCGCAAGTTGTTCGGCTGCACGTGGTTTGTAGAGGGACCTAACATTCCACGTGCAGACACGAAGATCGTTGTCCTTTTTACGTTTGCTTGGGTCGTCAACAGTAAACTCATCCGTATCTGAGGCTGTTGGTTGCTTCGTAACCGGAGGTTTTTTACGTGGTAGGGAAGTTAACCCGACGGCACAACCCCCAACCTGGAGGGCCAGATCCTTTTTTAGCAACCCCTAGGACAACGGGCCGGATACACCGATGTCAGTAACCCTCTTCGGGGATATGAGCGCTGCCGTTGGCCCATTAAGGGTTCATCCGCCACCATCTCTTTTTCAATACTCTGACGTAGTATTGAAAATCCTTACAGACCTCAGCTTCAAATATGTCGAAGAAGCTCCGGTAAGGTTTCCGCTGGCTTGTAGACGTCACCGTTGATTCCATCGGGAGAATTCATCCGCCGCACGTCCTCCTTCTGAGGACCTCTTGTTAGACTTCTGAGACGCATATTTTAGCCGATCAGGTCAACAAGAGATGCCTCGTCCGGTTAAACATATGCGCGCTGAAGTTCACCCAGATGTGCTTACGCAGGTCCGAGTGTTCAGCTACCCATATATCGTCAGACTCAGCATACGCTCATCGTTAGTTCACTATCAGATAGCTATCCAGCGGGCACCACGGGGAGGTGATGATGCGATTTTGCCCACCTATAGGGTGGATCTAAAGATTCGTCGGCTGTGAGTATAGATCTTCGTTCGCTCTGTATGACCTAATAACATAGTTTCTTGGCCAAATTGTCCTCGATGTACACTTGGAATGGCTTTTCCAATCCCCGCTGCTGTACCATACACCGAAATTGGTTTCTCTGAGTCTGATTTTGCATTTTCTCCGCGTTAATGCCGTTGTCAGGATCAACTTAGGAGCTTAAGTAGACAAACACCCTAATTTGTGTCCACTTAGTCGTCATTTGTGAACAGCATATCTTACGAAAGATTCATCGTAGTCGCTTCTTACTTATCGCTACCGAAGCCGCAATTAACCGCTCGCTTACCGTAAGGCTGTGGCGTAAGTGGTTAGTGTGTCGGATCACTACGCATGAGGTTCCAAGTTCGAATCTCAGAAGACACCAAAAAGTTTTTTTCACAGTCCCACCTCTCCCGAGCGTCTGACAAACATCCGAGAGTATTGTTGTCAAGAAAAAGCTTCTCAAATCGCCGTTTGGATACGGTACTAAACTGTAGGTCCCTTCCATTCGTGTGAAAAATATAACGCACACAAGATGAGTGGTTGCGAGAAGCTAGGCCCTGGCACTTAGAGAGCTGTTGCGCCAAATATTTATTTATTTATTTTACCGTAAGGCCAAGCAGTTGCACTGAGTCCAAAGTATTAACCCCTTAATTTCGGACTTTTATTTTTTTCAGCGCCAAATTGAAAGGGATTGAAAGTTTCTGAAGCCTTTGATGGTCTTAAGGACCTTATCAGACATTGCTGAGCATCGATTTCCGACGTCACCTTGCCTACACATGGTGTGGTATTCATACTTGTAGCTCTTCCCGATTTAAACTGTCATACCCTGTTTTCATTTAACAGTCCGAGGCCGATATAGATAATGTATATATATTTTCCTCTATGCCGGGGTCAGTTTGAAAGACAGTAGCGATTGTAGTAGGTTTTATACCGCGCCGTAGTGATTGGAACATTTTGAGAGTATCATCATCTTTAGGTAGATGGCGGTCTTGTAAAAAAAGAGCCACTGCTCACTTAGACCATCAGTTCGGGTCCATTGTGCCCAATAATTTAACCCTGCATGCCCTGTAAAGATGGTCCGCTGTTAGAAACACCCAGATAGTGGTATGATAGGATGTCTGTCAGCTCTACATTACCTAAGTCCTCCAGCTCCGAAAAAAAGCAACTACCACGAATCCTCATTCTTCTGACGGATAGGGCAGGACAATCACACAGCATGTGACGAACAGATAAAATTTCTTCTTTGTCCCTGCAATTTCTACAATATTCGTTACGTAACACATCGCGTCACTCCGCGTCGACGCCAATGGTACAATGACCAGTTATTATGCCAGAAACGACCTTTGCGTTATAACAACTAAGTTTCACCAGATAAGCTGATCTCTTCTTGCTGAAGCTCGACCACAGCGCCCTTGCCGTTGCACCTGTTTCCAGATGAATCCAGCGTCTCTTTATTCGATCGGCGGCTTCATCTTCTATTCTCTTCCGTAAGGAATTGATTGGGGTCACTACAAAAGGGAGGGCCTGCGATAAGTGCAGCAAGCTTATCGGTCCTTTTGTTTCCTTTGATATCCAAATGCCCTGGTACCGCATTGATTCTAGATATCTCGTTTAAGAGTGATTTGCGAGTCCTCACAAGCCTCCAATTACAGCAGAGTCCAGAGCCTTAACGGCTACCTGGCTATCTAGATAGGTAGGAAGTCAGGAAGTCAGTAAGACCTGGAAATATTGAGGGAATCAAAGAATATCCCCGCCCCTACCCTGCAGTTCATTTTTGAACCGTCGGTGAAGATTGTTGTTTCAAACTTATTTGTCAGTTCGCCAGTTTCCCATTCCGCCCTGGTAGCGAATCTGACCGTGACGAAATTTCTAAAGTTCACTGTGGGAGTTATGTAGTCGGTCAGATTATCTACCAGATCCTGCGGTAGCAGATTCAGGATACTGTTGTGACCATATGGATTGATACCAGCTTCCTGTTTCCCTTAGCCTGATCGCACTACATGATGATATATGCATAATATGAAGATCAAGTGGTAAAAGGTACAGGATAACGGTCAAGGCTTTGGTTGGACATGTTCTCAAGGCACCCGTTGCGCCTATAGCCGCAGTTCTTTGTACCCTGTTGATGTTATAAGCTTTTCTTAACGCATGCAACCAGACTAGCGATCCATAGGAAAGAATGGGGCGCACCACGGCAGTGTACAACCACCTTCGGGCGAAGTTCCCACTTCTTACCAAAGGTCTTCCTGCAAGCATAGAAAGTCACACAGGCCTTCTTTACCCGCTGCTTAATATTAAGCTTCCAGCTTAGTTTTGGATCAAGTACTCGTACCACACGTAGGTACTTGGCACTGGAGGATAGGGAGAGTAGATGACTGTTTAGCCGTGGAAGCATAAACGTCGGTATTTTGGTTTTAGTGGTAAAGAGCATAAGTTCAGTTTTGCTTGGGTTGACGCTGAGTCTACATCCAGTGGCCCATGAGCTAATCTTGCCCAAGGCACCTTCCATAATCTCACTAATTACGGATGGAAACATCCCCGACACCAGTATTACCACGTCATCCGCATACGCGACAACCTTAACTCCATCTTTGTCAAGTCTACACAAAATTTTGTTGATGGCCATAATCCATAGAAGAGGAGACAAGACCACACCTTGAGGAGTTCCTCTAACAACAGATATGGTGGAGCTGCTGTTGCCGAGAGTCGATTGCATGATTCTAGTTTTTTAGCATTGTCAATATCCATTTGCTAATAAACTCTTTCACACCCAGTTGGATCAGAGCTTCCTGAATCGATTCCAAAAAAAAAATACAAATATTTGGCGCAACAGCTCTTTAAAGTGCCAGGGCCTAGCTTCTCGCAACCACTCATGTTGTGTGCGCTATATTTTTCACACGAATAGAAGGGACCTACAGTTTAGTGCCGACTCCGAACGGCGATTTGAGAAGCCTTTTCGTGACAACAATACTCTCGGATGTTTGTCAGACGCTCGCGAGAGGTGGGACCGTGAAAAACTTTTTGGTGTTTTCTGGGATTCGAACTTGGAACCTCATGCGTAGTGATCCGACACACTAACCACTTACGCCACGGCGCCCACGATTCCGTACTGACGTTATTGAACGCGCATTCAACGTCTAAGAAGGTAGCTAGGGTATATTGTTTGAGGTGGATTGTCTTTTCTATCGTTCGCCCAACTTCGTGGAGCGGCGTCTCCGGCGATCGCACCTTAGTGTACGCATATTGAGATTTGGATAGAAGGGATTTGTCTAGGGTATTTCAAATATGTGTATCTAAGATGCGTTCCAACGTCTTTAAAAAAAAAGTTGATGGGTCTGAAATCCTTTGGGGATCCATGATCCCGCTTCCCAGCTTTCGGGATAAACACAACACGAACACATCTCCAGCTCCTGGCTATCTATATAGGCAGTGATCGATGATGATGATGATGAACCATCATCTTTCGTTTTGAAGTTATACGTCACAATCGACATTTATTTATTGAAAAGGAAACACCAGCGTTTCTATTTTCCTGCTAGCGTTTGCGGGTCCCATTGAAATATTTTTGGCCGACAGCGGGTGAGTGAATATAACTTCCTTCTCTCGGGAAAAATTTCTTAACCTTTAATATTACCAGATATTTTCTGAGCCAGATTTAGCTAGCTTTGTTGAACCCATAGGTTTGGTTTAGCGAAATCCGTAAGTTTTGGTGACGACTTTGAACATGACGTTCCTTCTTGTTGTGAGCACGATTAATACTTTCCCCAACAAATTGTTCCTCAGACTACGTCACTTGATCCACAGGCAGTGAAAAGCAGAATTTCGACAAGGATATCCAGGTACATTGCGGTTACTTAGTTAACATCCTCGACAACATGTGCTACAACATTACATCCAAAGTCCAAGCATGCACCTTCGACCTCATTAAATCTTAGACCGCATTGGTCAGACCAGGAAACGAATTATATCTGCAAATACATGTTTTAATTGCCCACGATCCCTAAAGTAAAAACACTCCGGAAACACTATCTCATCCCCGAGTCCTTATATCAATAAACCATTCACTGGAAGATTTCACCTACCTTGTGTACACAATGACCATCGTTGTCCAGCCCATCTAATAAATTTCGCATAAAACGACCCGTAGGCGTTCGACGAACACATCTATACGTCTCACAGTGAACCACATCGTCCTGTAATTCTACCCCTCCGAATGGGTGACACTCTTGTCTCAGACAACGACTATACCGGTGGTTAACAAATTAATTGGTGTTTACTGCGATTTGCATAAATTTCCATTGAAATTACCTCCGAAATTACCATCGCTTCTGCCGATGGTGCCACCACCACCATCACCATCAACATCAACCACATTAGGCATCCGAAATTAATTTGTCGTCGTGTCCACTTGGCCAAAACCTAAGACCATCCAACCAACCAACGACGATACGGACCGAGAGTGAAAAACGAAAATCCCATGTTTGTATCTAGATACATGCGGAGCCGCATGAGTGGGCGGCTTACTAATGACCGCAACGCAAGTCGCAAGTCACCAAAGGTCCTTGGGTTGGGTTTTGTTTGGAAAGATGGTGTCATCGATAATTACTGGTGTGCACGCATAAATATCTTTTCCTCTTCATTGAGGCAAAGAAGCCACCAACAAGTGAAAAAAAAAAAAAACTGTTTACCTCATTCCACTTGAAACCATGCGCCTCAAGTATGCTGAACCACTTGAGGGCCACTCTTGAAAAATATTTGCTCTTCTGCCCGTCCGGTCCCGGTTGTTTGTGGTAATTGGCTGTATCGGAGTGATTCCTGAAGAGGGCGACATCTCAAGTTCGACGAGTTGAATGCCGGAGGAGGTTCCATATAGTCTTGATGGCTTCACACATATGAAATGGGTTGCCTATGCTTGTATGGATTTGGTTTTTGCCACTTTTTTGCTTTTTTTTTTTCTTCTGTGGCATCATCCATCATTTGTGGTCATTAATCTTGGGGCGTCATTGAAGTCAATTAGGAAAAGTGTATTGGAAGAGAGAAAGTCAGTAGGGCAAACGAGGTAGAGAGGGAGACGCACAGAAAAGAAAAAATATTGACATGAAATAATATCCGAGAGAAAGTATCGGAGTTAAAAAAACGAGATTAGTGTTCTAAGTGCAGGAATGGATGACTTGGATGCTAAGTCTAGAACTGTAGGGGTAAATCTCTCATTTCTTGAAGGTTAACCAACTTGGAGGCTATAGTTAGGAAATAGCAGAGTGATCAACTGAGAATGAATGATGAATTAGTGGTGAGTTAAGTGTTCCAGTGAGATCCTTGACCTAATAAATAAGGAGTCGAGGAATTTTCAATGGATCCAGCACTAACAGAGTGCTGCAAATGTCACCTGTCATGAATATGTCAACTGTGGAGCTTATATTTCCACACTACCTCCTTAACAGCAGGACTTAGTTTCTGATTTCAAGGTTAGAAGAATGCGGTTTGCTCGATATACATAAATATACCTCCAATATCCAGATACGGAGTTTACGTAAACATACCCGTATATGGAACACTCAAAGCCAAACGCGTCTTCAGGTAAACTCTGTTTGTCAACCTCCACATAAGCCCCGGGTGACCAGTACCTCGACTGGAGATTAGATTATAGGATCGTTGTCACCAACAAAGTTTTTCTTGTTTCAGCGGACGAATTCAACAGTGACGTCGACAGTTCCAGACAGGTCGAACCTTTGGTACGTGCAAATTATTAAAAACAAAAAATATTGCATGGACTAGTTCAACGCCTTTGAAGCTTATTAATGATTTGCAGGACAGACGGTTTTGAAAACGATATGGTGGCGATCAACACTAAATGGACCAACGGCACTGCTGCTATCGGATAGACTGTTCCCTGTTCTAGGACGTTTACCAATAGAACTGATCATCCTAGATGGGGGTTGTATAATTGTGAGAGCTGTCTTACAAATGGAATCTAGTTACGAGCGAAAATGAATTCGGATAGAACTAGATTACCCTTATTACGGCAACACGACCCAGAACGTCCATGGATTATGAGCTGAGAACATTAAATTAAAATCGTATGGACACTTTATTGTTCTTCAAAACTTGTATATGTCCATCCGGCATAGTTAGAACTACCACTCAAGAGATTTGATGAAAGGAATGCTAACGAGACGAAGCTGCTTCTCCAAAATCTTGGTTGTATCACGTTCACAGGCTTTAACCAGGAACTGATTACCTGGCCATGATTAACATCAAAGCCAGGCTCCTCAGAATCAGGGACATATGTGTACATGGTTAGGTTAGGTAGGCTAGCTGCTCCAAAGTGCAGACACACTTAGACCAGTAAAGGTCGTTTGTGAGGCCATAGATCTACCATTAGACCACTTAGGAACTAATTAAACCAACTAGAGCTTTTAATAAAGCAATGGATACTAATGACGCCAAATCGCTGAGGTCATCAATGAAGGGGGCACCTAGATGTAGCATTCTTTTATGCGGCGGGGCTGGACCAGTGCATTGGAGGTGAAGGATGGTCTCCTCCTCCTCGTCCATACAGCTTCTATAGAAGTCGTTGGAGAAAAGGGCAAGTCTTTCGTCATATTGGCCTATATGACAGTGTCCAGTGAGGAGACCGATAATTCAGCTGATGTGTGATCGCTTTAGCTTAACGAACTCAGCGCTAGATTTCTGACCCAGCTTAAGCCGGATCTGTTTCAAAATGTGGCACATTGAGCCGTTTTCCCATCTGTGGTTAGTCTTGCTAATAGCGTTCAGTTATGCGAGGGGCATACCTAGTGCTTGCCTATAAGGCAGAATCCTTAGAGTTGTACCCGGTCTGGCGTGTTCGTCCACCCTGCAGTTTCTTAGAATGTCCCTGTGGCCTGGCACACAGCAGTAGGGAAATGTTGAACTACTCAGTCATCTCCTTAAGAGAAAAACACCAATTTAAGGCAGCTTTGAGGTGAAGGCGCACGATTCAAGGGACTTGATTGTCGCTTGGCTGTCAGTAAAAAATGAAAATATCTCTGACAGATAGGTAGGTAGGTAGAAGTGGCGGTTCTGTAAAACAGAGACCCAATTAGCACAGTTGTGCCGTTTTGATACCACGTCTCATGCGACCTTGGATGTTGATGTGTGTTGGTGAGGACAATCTAAAACCAGCCTGTGGGGTTTAAGAAGAGGGTTATCCCTGACAGATAGTACATTACATTGCAGTAAAGACAGGGCTTCCTTCCCCAGGCGGAACGAGATGCTCAAGTTGAGCTTTTCGGAGATTTGGAGAAAATACCACAACTCACCACCACTGAACTCTCATCAGCAGGCGGAGAGATGTCCCACTCATCCCGTTCTAGGACGCTCGTACGGAAGTTACGGTCATGTTCCTATCGAAAAAAAGTTTCAGGTCACACATCTTCGGTCGATTGAAATTGGCACAGTCTCCGACAGCGATGGAGACAACGCAATTGATCGAAATTCTGTCAATTCCAAATTGACCCCATTCTGTACTTGACTACATACAAAAGGATACTCAAACTATTTTCTTCTTATAACCAAATTCAGAGAAACCATAACCCAAGTGGCTAGTGATGTGTCTTCTTTTACTAAAGGAGGGAAGGAAGAAAAACAGGTGTTGTTGCTTATCAGTTTTGCCATTGGCCAGAACGGACGTGATCCACTGGGACATTGGATAAGTTTGTTGACGACTGTCTCATTACGTTTTTTCTTCGCTGTCTGTGTCGTTAGATTGCATCTGTTTTGCAAGATCTGCTCTGTTATGTCGAGTTGGATCGCCATTGCCTATAAGCTATGTTTTTTTGAGACAACGGCTTGCTCATAATCTATGTTGAACCATGATTTGCTAAAGGCTGATGCTTTACTATAATTGGGAATATTTGGCTCGATTCGGAGAAGAATTTCTTCAGTGACGGCTTCTGGACATTCGTTGAAATCGGCACTTTTAGAACATACTCGTATGTAAGTCCATGAAAAAGATGCATAAAAGTCATAAAAGTTCCAAATCATTCGATGGTGATCCTACTGTTGGGGTAGGTACCAAGTGCTGTGTCGATATTAAGGGATGGTCCGAGTTTCCTAAAGGTGCACCAATTTTACATGACATAATTATCTGGCTCTGTGGAAAGAAAAGATCTAATATATTTCCGAAGTCAGTTGGATTATCTGGAACCCATGTGGACGCTCGAAGGGCGCCGTGGCGTAAGTGGTTAGTGTGCCGGATCACTACGCATGAGGTTCCAAGTTCGAATCCCAGAAAATACCAAAAAGTTTTTTCACGGTCCCACCTCTCGCGAGCGTCTGACAAACATCCGAGAGTACTGTTGTCACGAAAATGCTTCTCAAATCGCCGTTCGGATTCGGCATTAAACTGTAGGTCCCTTCCATTCGTGTGAAAAATATAACGCACACAACATGAGTGGTTGCGAGAAGCTAGGCCCTGACATTTTAAAGAGCTGTTGCGCCAAATATTTGTATTTGTATGTGGACGCTCGCACAAGCTGACTAAGATAACAGCTGCTCTCTTTTTAATAATTTACTTACCATATTTAACAAAAATTAGCGTGCATTGGCACCATCAGTGCAATGAGAACGACACCTACAGCAGGGATCGAGGCCATTCTCAATCTGCTTCCGCTAGACAACTCTATACAAGCATCGCCGGCTATTAGTGCCGTAAGATTAAGCCAAACAGATAGCTGAAGCCCAAATGCAATGGGTCATACTACAATCCTACAGAGATGTATAGGCGATTCATCTAGTACAGACTACACAACGTCATACCCTAGCCTTCACGAGACCATTTCTTAGCACCTATCCGCGCACGGAAGAATGGAAAAAGAAGAAGAACGTCTAACGAGCAATCTATAGCTGTGTACATCGATGGATCCAAAATGGAAATAGGTGTGCCTAAGCGCAGGTACTCTGAACCGTTTGGTATCTCCTTCTCAGCTCGGCTTTCTAACAACATCAGCGTTTTCCAGGCAGATGTCCTTGCAGTGCCAATAGCAGCCCGTAAGACTGCGATTGGGACAATACCACGGGAGGATATCACCGTTTTCATCGACAGCTAGGCAGTGATAAAAGCAATATCTGTTACAAAAATAAAATCAAAGGTTGCGAAGTGTAAAGCTCTGCTGAATCCATGGACATGAAGGCATAGCAAGGAAAGTAAAAGCTGGCGAACTGGTTAGAGGAGGCTCAACACTAAACTCGAACCAATCCGACCCCTAAATGTACATCCCGCCCTGCAAAATTAAACTCGAAACAGGGAACAAAGCTATAACGAAGGCAAACATCAGGTGGACCTCTCTAGATACTAGTATCACCACGGGGGAGCTGTGGCCTATATTGGACAGAGCAAGAACCAATAGACTTATGCAGCGGGATAGAAAATCTGTCTCTATTCTCATATGAGTCATTACGGGGAATAACACTATGCGATATCACATACAGGGTGACCAGATAAGAACGATAGGAAACAAAGTTTAAATAAAACGACAACAGTGTGAGATATAAAATTGATTCTGGCTTTATTTTGAAGCTACATTCATGCCATTCTATCTGGAATAGCACATCATTTAAATAGTCGCCTCGGCTTCGGTGGCAGTGCTTCAAGCTGTCGGTCCAATACGTACGGCCGCCATGCTATAAACCGCACCAAGCAGTCAATCTTTGTGGATGCATTGATGCTTTGTCGAACACTTGTGGATTGTGTTCGCTCCAATAACAGCAACTTTGCTTGTTGACATACCCGTTGATCCAAAAAATGGGCCTCGTCCGAGAAGATAATTTGTTGGCCAAAATCCGAATCTCCGGCCAACATTTCCAGTGTCCAATTAGCGAACTCACGGCGTTGTCTATGGTCATTCGGCTTCAATTCTTGCGTCAGCATAATCCTATATGGATGTAGGCCCAAATCCAACCGCAAAATAAGCCGGGTTGACTCTCTGGCGATGACCAATTCAGCTGTTCGTGCCGAATCGACATTTCTGGGTGTTCTTCGATACTGGCCGCTACGGCACCTATGTTTCCTTCATTTCGCACCAACCTCTGTCTGGCTGGTGACTTAAGCTCCAAAAGAGTATATTCACGCTCAAACTTTTCTACGGTGCGATGAATTGCCTGCACACTGAAGTCATGATGACGACCGACCTCACGACGAAATTCACGTTGCGTATTTACAACTGACCCGGAATTTCGACAATATTTTTCGAATAATTTCCAAGCGTGAAACGATGCATGATGAAATGGCAAATCTTACTGAATATTTTGACAGCTGGAAATTATTGGTGACTTTGACATCTGCTGAAACATAAGAATTGGAAAAAGTGTGACGAACGAAGACCTTTGTAGAGGCTGTGGCGACGAGAATGTTCAGGAGGACACTACCTACTTTCTTTGCCACTGTCCAGTTCTCTACCAGAAATAAGTTTCTTGGACAATGCTTCTTTAAGGATTTAGTAGACTTGTTCAACAGACCGATAAACGACGTAGCAAACTTCACTAAATCCTCTAGATGG
Organism: Brachypalpus laphriformis; assembly: GCA_945910035.1. Taxonomy (NCBI): domain Eukaryota; kingdom Metazoa; phylum Arthropoda; class Insecta; order Diptera; family Syrphidae; genus Brachypalpus; species Brachypalpus laphriformis. Next base: position 9,728,993 of record OX246755.1, on the reverse strand, counting down.
TTTGTATCTCGGGTACAGAAAGTACTAAATGCTTTCTACTAGGCTGTGTACATAGACGTCTTAACCCGATTGCACGACATAAGTTGGCAATAACGAGAAGAGATAGGAAAGAGAATTATTTTTGGGGTGCTGGTTTGAACCCCAGATGGTATTAGGTTGCAATGAAAAATTACACGACGGATGGTGTCCAAACTAGTCGGGGAGTATTGGACCTGATTTTTCCATTCAATTCTGGTCTCTAGTGTTTTTTTTTTTTTTTTTTTCAATAAAATTGTTTGTTATAGTTACCTACTCAATAAACATACCATAAAACAAATTGACCTTGAAGTCTTTCTTTATAAAATGTTATTAAATTTCAAAGCAAAGACTATCACACATTTTAATGCACTTTGGAATGAATATCCATATCCATGCTCTAGCAAAGTGGCTATAGATACAATTTTTCAATTCTAATTCAGACCTTTCCTGTGGCTTTTACAATTAATTTGATGGATGATACCGCTCACATCAGAACTCTTTATTTTTAATCTATTTTGTTCACTCGACTGAAACTAGAATAAACTGCAAACGGACTTTTCTCTTTCAAAGTGCTGACCGCCCGTCAATTATGAATGAGTTCTGAAAAACATGATAAATTAGTCATTCCCATATACACTACCGCGCCTGCTGTTTCTGTTGCAGTAGTGAGTATGATGGCTTCCTATTGAAACGATTTTTTTTTACCAAATCCCATACCATAGAACGAGCTCGCTTACAAAAATTAGCGAAAAAAAACCTCAAAATGGTTATTACTTTCCATTTTGAGGTTTCCGACCGACCCAACCGGCCAAAAGCAACCCCGGCAGCGTTTGTTTCAGTTTCGATCCGGTTGTAATTATTCCAACATACACACACATGCTCACTGCTATTATGATGATGATTTAAAATTTATTACTATAATCGCAAATGGATTAGCGGTGAGCCTTTGGTCTTTGGTGTGCTGCACGCCCAAATCCAAATGTTAGATTGTTTTCAATTGAAAACGTTAATTGTTAAAAAAAAAACAGGTCTTGAGAAATCTGTTGATATATGGCCAAAACTTTGCCTGGGAATTGAATCCGAGAATGCCTGACATGTCGATTGGATTTCGCTGAGGAATCCTGCCAAAAAATTCCCCATGAACTTGGGCAAGGCAATTGTCTGCCAATGGGATGCACATTCCAACACATTGCAGATACGACACAGAATCCCCAGTGCATATCGCAAAACTTCTAAAATTATCCGTATCTGTGCGGTTTTCGCGTGAGTACGCCGACAAAAAACGCTGACAAATTGACGTTTCGGGGATTTATGTGCGCTGCACGAGTAATTAATGCCTCGGGAGATGTATAGAGCTGGGGTGCCCTGTAGTTGTATGGAACAAATTAGTTACATGATCATGTCGCGGCGCCTCGCACTGGTGGTGGAGCAATTGTAAATCTTCTTATGGAGCATTGTGTTCTTTTTATTTTTTTTTATTTTGGTGGATGCTATGTTCCATCTGTCAGTAGTTGGTATCTGGTCTGGGGTTTGTCTGATGCTTAGAGTTCATGATGTTGTTGATGATGATGCCATGCGATGGCAATGGTATGTTGTAGCGACTTCAATTGTTTTTCACATTGTGCGTGACACCGCTTCACATGGTGAATGTTGAAATGATGACAAACGAACAACATACTGTATGGAGGAGTTGATTATGGTTTATGTCGGGCAATATGACATGTTGTTTATCAAAAAAAAACATTCGCGGAGTCCTTATAGATGGCACTGTATCCGATGGTTTTCTGAAGAAAATTATGTCACTACTGAGTCTTAGAAGTGTGATGATGGAGAGAGATAAGCAGCTGTTTTCGTAATGTGGTGGCGTAAATTTAATTTGTACATCATCAGCTGGTATACACTTTGCCACTTCAGTATCAATTGCTTGAGAAAATTGGTATCCTGTCCCTTTCAACATTGGAAGACTGAAAATCGCGGATTTTATACAGTATTCGTTTTGTTCGGCAAAGTTCGTAAGAAAGCTGTCGAAGATATGGCTGGAGCGTACTAAGACCAAAGATTAGGTCCATTGTGAAGCCATTGTGAAAACACACCAAATCCTCCGGCACTATTAACCATAGCACCTCTTCTCTTCAAGAATTTGGATTGGGGAGCCTCTACACTTGAATTTTTACGAATGTAGTTTTGTTGTTTCCTAACTAATGGAACCAGTTGAAGCGGGATACAAATCGCCGATCTTATAAATGTCTATACCTAACGGGTCAACTAAGTCGTTCTCATCTAGGGTTTTCTGTCAAAAACTGGATAGATCAGGGTAGGGCACAGATGGTGCGTACCCATCTCGTCTTCCTCTGCATCTCTATAGTTTATACAGCAATTGTATTTTTCCTAATCGAGCAGTGCCTCTTATTGAGATTAGACAGCTTTATCTGATGCATAGAGTGGCATTCATAGTACCAATAGACTTCCTGGCTAAGGAAGCCCAATGGAAATACCGTGCCAGCAGGACAGCGCCACCAACTGCGACAAGTCGACGTGTCACTGAGGCACCACTAACGATTAATGGCAGGAGAGATGGGATCACTCTGATAAAGGCAGGTGGATGCAGAGATTGATCCACAATATAAACGCTTGGATCAATACTAAGCATGCGGAGCTGAATTTCTACCTGACCCAGATGCTTACTGGCCATGGTTGCTTTAGAGCCTGTCTCTATAGATTTGGACTCGACAATAACCCCTATTGGCCAACGTACTCGGAAGCCTTAGAGGATGTGGAACACATTATGTTCCATTGTCTACCATATTATGAGGAACGACAAATGCTGGTTAGCAAACTGGATTGACCATGAGTAGCACTATACTCTTGTATGCGGCCCAAATATGGGCATCAGCGACGCATCGTAAGTCATACATTAGAACGATGAACTAGGCGCATAGAATCGCTTCTCTAAGGGTATGCTGCACCTTTAGAACTGTATCACCGGATGCGATAAGCGTAATATCAGGCCGAATGCATATCGATCTAGACGCGAAGAAGACGGCGGCCCTACGTGAAAACGAGCACGATGACGGAACAACAATTATAAAAGCTATAAAATCAGAATGGCAACATAGGTGGAACATCACAACCAAATGGCGATGGTCATATAAATTGATCCCCGAAGTTGATGAATGGATTAGCAGAAAGCACGGGGAGGTAAATTACTCGTACTACGTAACACAATTTCTATCGAGGCACGGATGCTTTCGGGAGTATCTCTACAAGTACAAGCACGCGGACAACCAATTCTGCCAGCATTGTGAAGGAAAAGTGCAGAACGCGGAGCATGTACTGATGGAATCCCAAAATTACATCAGGGCCAGGAACATCCTAGAAAGAGAAATTGGCGGGCAAGTGACCCCAAGAAGCCTAATTTATGTTGGCAAGCATCGAAGGCTGGGAGACTGCAAATGAAGTAATCACGAGTATGATCCAGCAACTGCGTATAGAGGGACGAGCAACGAGAAACGCGAGAAACGAAGATCCTGCCAGCTCGGACAGCTAAAAAGAAATGACGAAATGTCAAACCTGCCCCTGCGAAGGAATGCCTTGACTGGCGGTGCCGCAGGGGAACAACAGAACAGAGAAACCGGACGAGTTTTTTAGCACGTAACCATGCAGGAGCATGGAGTCGAGCATAACTCGTAGCACGGGTTACAAGTATCCATAAAGGATTTTTACCCCTACCCGCGCATCAAAAAAAAAAAAAAAAATGGATGCAGACCTAGCCCCAGACAACATCACCAGACAAATGATGAGCAAGAAAGATGCTTGGGAAGGACTTAGCGAGGGACAACGAAACGCAGCGCAGGAGGCTGCCAACACGATCGGACCGAATACCTAACGCTGAATTCCCCGCTCGCAATGAAATGCTTGAGGGCAGTGCTGCGAGGACCAGGTGTAGAAGGGGAGGTGGGCTTAGTAAGTGGAAATCCCAGTATGTCACTGAGTACTCAGTTTTGTCTTTAAAAGTTGCCCACCAGACAGGTTTATCCAGCATTACTTAAAAGAGAGACATGTATTCGAAGCTACTTCATATGATATTGACAATTTTTATTGTATTCAGTTGGGGTTTAATTATGTCAATGAGATCCCGAACAGTACCCTCTTTTTCTATGTTATCCACTTTACAGCTTACCAGCTTGAATCTTATTATTGCCGATTCTATAGCATAGAAAGCCAGGCTGCTGCTTTTCGGATTGTCGAAAATTCCAACTTCAACATGTTTCAATGATCTGGAAGTTTTGACACAGTTTCCATATCAGGTGAGTTGGAGAAGACTCCTGCTCGTGCTACTACTCGTCACTTTGGACCCGTCTGCTTCAAGTTGTTTTCACAACCAGCTGGGCGAGGGTGTAACATCGTGGCATCCTCAATTTTGCTTCATATTTCTCTAGGTTGTCCCTATATGGAGCCCAATCTTCTGGGTCTCTTGGTGGGTTTACTTTGTTAAACAGTTTCTCACTGACTCCATTCAGTTAACCCAACCCGGAATTCTTTCTCGGTGGCTTTCAGCCTATATTTTGCCTACAGGTTGTAGATGCCTTCGAAAGTGAGCTTTTCATTGTTTTCGTAGCCACGTCTACCACACAGTCAATAACAAAAAGGGAAACGAGGTACAAAACATAGGTATCTTTTCTACTTCTACGTACTTATTAGCAGTGGAAGTCTTCCCAATTAGAGGTGTGGTATCACCACAACGTTTCTTGAAATTCAAATATGTTGTTTGTTCATGCAATTCTCTATATCCTATACTTAGTAGATATGAAGTCAAAAGGAACACTCAAGCCTTTATACTTACTTAATTAAAGGGATCCCGAAACCCTGAAGAATCTCTGCCTGAGACACGGCTGCTTTCCATCTTCTATGATCCCGGGCGCGCTGTCCCGGCTTCCAGTTGTGGAAACCAAGTTTTCTGGCATCCGCGACAGTTTGGTTTTAATACTGGAGGTTCGGTCTTTTTCGCCGTCTCGGATCTGCGGGCTGAGATTCAAAAATTCTCTTGGCTGAAGCATTGTTGTCCATTTGCTCGATGTGGCCGAGCCAATGCAGTTGACGTGTCTTGGACTACATCCACATCCTGGTACAACTCATGGAGTTCGCGGTTTTATATTCTCCTCCATTCGCCCTCCTCGCATATTGGACCTTATATTCGACGAAGTATTTTTCGATCAAAGGTACCTAATATTTGCTCTGCTTTCTTACTTATCGTCGAGCACCCGGCGCCATAAAACAAGATTGGTAAGAGCATTAATTTGGTTCGTCGAATTAGGAGTCTTGAGCCCAGTTATTTTACCAAACTGAGATAGCAGCGGTTTGCTAGTATTATTCTCCGTCGGATCTCCATGAAGGTGTCATTTGTAGTGTTTAAGTTTGCTTTGAGGTAGATAAACTCCTTAACTACCTTGAAGTTTTAATGATGAACAGTGATCAATGTTCTGTCCAAGGTTTTGAGCAGATAATTGTTCGTTTGTTGACAACATGCATTTAGGGTCCTCATTTACTTCCAGACCTACTCGTTCGCCTGCTCTTCAATTGCGTAAATGCTTATACAGGGTGGGCCAACTACAAGTTTCTTTTTAATAATGCAATAAAATGAACAAAATGTTTGCCATGTATTATGGCTTTATTAGTAAGAGCAAACATTCCCATTAATTATGGAATACAACGTCGTTCAAGTGGCTGCCTCGGCTGACCTCGCAGTAGCGCATTCTATCACTCCAATTTTTCAAGACCTTGTTGATGGTTTCGGGCTGTAACTCACGGATTGCTTGGATGATATTGGCCTTAAGTGCTTGAATTGTTTCCGGATTGTTCGCATAATATCGGTTCTTCACCGTTCCCTACAAAAAAAAAAGTCCAAAGGGGTCAAATCGCAGCTCCGAGGCGGCCAATTGACATCGTCAAGACGGCTGATAACACGATTTGGGAATTTGGTGGGCAAAAGACCGATTGTAGCATGGGCTGTGTGGCATGGCGCGCCATCCTGCATGAACCAGAGGTCGTCCAAATCCATGTCTTCAATTTCACTAAAAAAAAAAGGTCGTTAACATGGCTCTGTAACGCCACCCGTTGACCGAAACGTTGTTCCCAGCCTCATTTTCGAAGAAAAATGGTCCAATGATGCCACCACTCCACAATCCGCACCAAACTGTCACTCTCTGTAGATGCATTGGCTTCTCGACAATAACGTGCGGGTTTTCCGAGCAATTGTGGCAATTTTGTTTGTTAACGTAGCCGCCGAGATGAAAATGTGCCTCGTCAGAAAAGATGATTTTTCGCCCAAAATCGTTGTCCAATTCAAGCTGCTCTAAGGCCCAAACTGCGAAGCAATAACGAAGCGGATGGTCGTGTGCTTTCAATTGCTGAATCAATTGGACCTTGTAAGCGAATAATCCCAGATCTTTGTGCAGAATTCTCCTCAGGCTAGTGCGTGAAATGTTGAGCTGTTGAGATCGATGACGAGTTGATGTTCGTGAATTGAGTCTCACACTCTTGGCTACAGCAGTCACATTCTCGTCTGTGCGCACCGTACGACGACGGGGACCATGAGTGTTGTCCACTAGCGTACCAGTCTCACGAACTTTTTGCACAAACTTGCGTACAGCAGGTGCGGTGAGTGCTTTATTTCGGCCAAAACTTCTTTTCAAAAAACGCACTGTTTGGGCTACACAGCACTCACTTTGGAAATAAGTTTTCAACATTTCCCAATGTTGTTCAAGCGTAAAGCGACTTATTTCGTTCCGCGGAGGTATGGTACTGACTTTCTGTCAAGATTTCGAGCGGGAAACAGCTGTCAGTGTCAAAATAACCTATGATTTAAACAGAAATCACTAGATGGCCCACCCGTTACAACGGCTTGCAGGAATCTTCCGATGATGTTAATATCGTCTACGTAGGTATCCCAACAGTTGGATGGATTTGTGAAAGATATTACCTTCCGCGATTACACCTGCCCTGCGCACTATCTGCTCCAGCATAATATTGAAGAAGTCACATGACAGCGCATCTCCTTGCCGGAATCCGGTGCATGTTTGGAAGAGTTCAGAAGAGCTGTTTCTAAGTTGCACAGAGCACCGCGTGTTTTCCAGCGTTACGCGATACATCTAGATACATTTTGACGGTATACCGAATTGGCCCATCGCTTGGTAGAGTTCAGGACGATAAATACTGTCATGATCGGCTTTAAGTTTCGACTTGTTATTCGTTTGTCTTTTTCAGGATTTGCTTTAGTGTGAAAATTTGGTCTATTGTCAATCTGCCGGGCCAGAAGCCACACTGGTACGTGGCGATTAGTGTGTTGCAGAAAGGTTTTAGACGCTCACACAATACGTTGGATAGGATCTTGTATGCCAAATTCATCAGGGATATGCCTCGATAGTTCTTACAAGACATAGGATCGCCTTTATTGAAGATGGGACATATAGGGCTGAAACTCCTGTCGTCGGACATGCTTTCCACCATCCATACTTGGCTGATGACTTGGTGCATGCGCCCTACATCACCTCCATATTTAAAAAGTTCAGCTGTGAGCCCATCAGAGCGAGCGGCTTTGTCGTTTTTTAGTTTTCTGATGGCTGCGATAACTTCTTCAATACTGGGTGGTGGTATTGGTTCGTTATTGACTGGAAGCGGGTTCTCTTCTTGCCCTATCACTCTCTCTCTGTTTGCTGCCCGTTAAGCAACGGCTGTAAGTGTTGCTTAAGCGCATGAACAATTCCCTGCGTTTCAATGACTATGTTGCCTTCGCTGTTACGAAGAGCCTGTGTTCCGGGTTTGAAGCCAATTGTCGGCTGCTTGGCTTTTTGGTAAAAATTCCGAATGTTGTTGCGTTCGCGAAACTCTTCGATATACTTGAGCTGGGTAGCTGCGTGGTCCTTCTTCTTTTTATGCAGAATTTTTTTCTATTCCCTTCTTCTGATCCGGTACTCCTCTCTCGCTGCTCTTGTCTTGCGCTGCAGCGCTTTCTTATGTGCATCTTCTGTCACATTTTTCTGGTGGCTGGTAGCCAAGCCTTTATAAGATTGCGTCAACTTCAGCCTCTCGTCGAAAAGCTCGAAATCCTTAAAGTCCTCTGATAGGACAAATATGCCTAGCACTACAATGTATTCCAAGGGATATTCTTTCATACCTGCCATTGCAAGGCCTTGCATTTGCTCAACCGTGAGCAATTCTGATATCGATAAAACCATCTCTGGACTTGTTCTCCACTACACGCTCTGCAGAACCTATTCAATCCGTACAGCACACATGTCAATACTATCTCCACTTCAATCACAAGACACACCAGATATAATGACAAAACCAACGATATACCCCTGAATGTTTTCATAACCTCAAACATTGTCAACCATTGTCAAACAATAGATTTGTGGCGAACAAAGCGAACGATCAAGCAAGCGAAGAATGTGTTTTTTTTTTTTTTATGCGAACGCGTAGTTTCTTCTTCTATCTAAAAACAACATCAACAACGTTCCAATATTTCAAAAGGACTCTGAATTCATCAACAAAGATATCTCGCATAAGAGAGGACACACATATTACAATACTTATGCTCGGCTCCTGACAGAAATGGGAAACCACCGATGAGTGCTATTTTTATTCCGAATCCTGATTCACTCATCCGTGTGGCACTTGAGAGGAAAAAAAATATATAGAAATCCTAAGATGTTGATGATAACGATGACTATAATGGCGATGATAATGATAATAATGATCAACTCAAGGACCGCACCGCTCTCGAATGGCTTGAGTTGTTGTAAATTTGTCATTTTGGTCCTAAATACGATTTTTTTTTGTTGCTTCTCTGTCTCATTTGAAATGATGCCCTCCTCGCATAAGTGGCGTGTACTTGAGGACAAAAGTGAAGGAATGAAAAGATGGCAGACTGTGGAAAAAGAAAAAGAAAATGTCACTCCTCGCGAAGAAGGAAGCAGATGTGTTTGGCTGTTTCGCTAGGTTTGCTCCGATTTCAAATAGCGTGCGAGATGAAATTCATATGTCGTCGGTGGGTCCACATATAAATCATGAGATTGCCTCTCCATGGGTTGGTAGCTAGTCGTGTTGCGTTGCAGCAATGTTAAGGACCCACTTGCAGGAGGCTGGCGAAGTGATGAAAGACACACTTGCTGTTGAATGCATCGCTATTTGCTCGGAAGGGGGAAACATCTAATTTTAGATTCTAAAATATTCAAATTGCTTGTGATGACATAAATGGTCGTTAGTTTGAATTAAAAATACACGCAATGCAACATTGAAGGATTTGAAAGCGGTGACGGATGGTTTTTGCCATCGAAGTGGTGAGATAAGGTAGAAGTGCACAATATGTTGGAGTTTCGCTCTGTTGAGATAGGATATGATTTCAGAAGGGGAAGTGAATCCGTCACTCATTGACTCATTCAGTTGAGGAAGGCTTGCTTTGGAAAATGATTGTAACTTAAGTCTTTTCACCGCACAAGAGGCAAATACTGTCAGCAACGCGCACCATCTTCGTTTGCAATATGCTTAAGCTATCTCCAGCTTATTCCCAAGAACTTTGATTCCATCTCAGGTGTTCTAAGCAAAGTTTCAAGAAGACGATCCACTCTCCTGCTTGATTGGATAAGTGCTGATGTTTTGCAATGGAACCACTGCCCCACCTTTCTCTGCATGACGATGTCCATATGTCCTTAACCCATAATTTGATAAAGATTTTCATTTAAGATTCCATTTGGTCAAAGGTGATGAGGAAAAGTGTATTTAAGAAGGCTTGCCGCTTGAGAGTGACAACAGTAGTCACCTTCCAGGGTGAAACTGTGATTGCGGTAGCTGCTAGACATCACTCTATTCTTCTCCGTAAGCAGAAAAAAGTTGTGATTGCTCTTTGACAAAACTGCTCGGCTGCTCACTGCGATTACGATTACGGACGATTCATCATGGCACACATAGTGCTTGATTTCTATTTTTCAGTCACGTTGACCAGGTGCATACCTAAAAATCGAAATCTTCGCACTTAGGAATCCATATTTATATTTCCAATTCTGCTAAAACTCCTCAATCACACACTTTCTCTATCACATCGAGTGAGGCATAAATCATTGTGATTACGCATATCACAGGAATAATTGGGATTGTGATTATTCTTTGGTATAACTCCTCGGCTGCTGAATGCTTCCGGTCGGTTAATACTAAATCACAGGGCATAGTTTGTATAAGTGCTTGGTTGATCAATGCTGAGGGTATTGTATACCTACTTCGTTGTGATTGTAATTCCACTACCGGATAACTGTTCCGCTACCCAGTATCTAAACTATTATAGACCATACCGAATACGATGGCTCAGCAGTGATTGTGATTGTTCTATTGCTCAGAGTAGGTACATACCAAATCGTAAAGCAATTGTATCTTTATCTTTATATTTTTTTTTTTTTTTTGATTGATTGCCACTTACGAGTCTTTTGCTTTTTCTTAAACTATGTCCTCTACTGGACACCAAGGACAACAAAGCATTCAAATGCTTTTTTTGATCCTAGAAGTTATTAAAATACTGATAGTCTTAACTGCTCTTTTAATTACCCATTCTCTCTGCTCATTGAAAATCACTGTTTGGGCCATCTGTACAAATAACACAACTATAGAGGGTTGAATGTCAATACATTGAAATTAAAAATGTATGGGAGACTATTTGGAACCCGTAGAAACAAAAAATACAATTTTTGCAACATTCGCCTGTCTGTCTGTGCACACATTACGCAGAAATTAGAGAAAGGGTTTTGATGAAACTTGGCGTTGATAGCTAATATCCTAGGTCACCATTACTCAGGCTACCTTTCTGGCAAATGAAAGAATTCATTCAAGATTTTTTTTTCCACTTGTAGAACTCATGCCCACGTGGCAACCACACTGCGACGTGAAAGTTCTATTGTACCGGAGGGTTGGAGTTAATCTAACAAACGTACTACCTTCCTTATGAAAGTGCATATTTCTTAAGTAGAGGAGCATTTCAGTTCCACTGAAGTAAGTATCTCCTTGTGGAGAATACGTTTCCTTAGCCAGTGTAGTGCCGGGCATTCACAAAGAATGTGTATGAATGGATCCTCCTCTAAACATAACCAGCAGTCTTTCTCTTGGCACAGGTTCCACTTCTTAAGGTGGTATCTCAGGCCACAATGGACAGTTAGAGCTCACGAGCTTCTTATTGCTTCCCTATCTAAGTCAAGGTTTTCCTTATAGGAATAAGGCTTGATTAATCATTTGGATTTTCTTAGACCTGGCCCATCAGTCCAGTGGTCTAGACGAAGTTTCTTTTCCCATTCGTTAATAAGCGTTGTAGCTGTCGCCCAGCTGACGCCACAATAAGGTTCAGGACCTATGAACGCAGATTCTGAGCCAGTCCTAGCAAGTTCATTTGCAGAATCGTTGCCCACAATCCCTTGGTGTCCTGGGACCCAACCGAGTTTTACCCTGTTGTATTTGGCAAGGTATTGTAATGGATCGTAGCACCATTTCACGGTTCTAGAATCCATTAGGTTGGACGATAGTGCCATAAGTGCTTTTCAGCTATCTGAAAAGATATGTATTCTAGCGCCCTTGATCCCCTTGCGGAGATTGTGTCTGGCGCAGATTTCAAGGATATGGATTTCAGCCTGAAACACAGTAGGAGTCGTACCTATAGGTACAGAAATGTGTTGGGTCCAAAGACCCCAGCTCCAACTCCAGAATCTATTTTCGGACCGTCGGTGAACTAGATCAGACTTCTAGGGTCCACTGTTAGAGCACTATTCGACCAATTTCCACGGTCCAATATTTCAACCTCTAATAACCTACCGAAGCAATGTTGCCTGACCATAATATCTGGTATAGTGCAGACCATGTCTCTTTTAGGGATTTAGTTGAGTATTTTTAAATGTCTCACTAGGTCACCTGGTTTATACTCATAATCTAGCTGCAGCTTGATGACATATCTAGCAGCCATCTTCCTAATAAAGATTGGTAGGGGCGTTAGCCCGACAATAGCTTCCAGACCTGTCATAGAGCAGGTGCTAATCGCACCTGTAATTCCAAGACAGGCAATTTTTTGCAGCTTCTGCAACTTGTTTGCCGTTATCTGCTGGAGAGTTTTTGGCCACCAGACGATGGCCGCATATGTGATAATGGGTCTAACCAACAATGTATACAACTAGTGTATCATCTTAGGAGAGAGACCCTAAGTTCTGCCGTATAGGCGTTTACTGGCCCACAGTGCTCTAGTTCTCGTAGCACGCTCTGTGGTGGACTTGATATGTGAATTCGAGTTAAGTCGTTTCTCTAGGATTACACCAAGATATTTGACCTCGCTGGAATAAACTAGTGTCGTGCCTCTGATTGTAATAGGTTCAAGGTTGACCTTCATCCCCCATCCTTTTCAACATGTATACATGCGACCCACCAAACACGTCCTCCCGGAAATTTAACTACGCCGATGACATGACGTTTGCGTTCCAACATAAGTCCTTTGAAACTCTGGAACAGGTAGCGATATCAGACCTTAACCATCTGTTAGCATATTGCAAGAATTAGCGCCTACAGACGAGTGCATCCAAAACCGTGGTCTGTTATTTCCACCACAACCATAGAGAGGCTCGAAGAGAACTGCGAGTGGTGTTTGATGAGGTTTACCTAAAGCACAATTTTATTCCAAAATATCTGGGTAACACCGTTGATCGAACTCTGACATACAAGCCACAACTAGCTAAAGACTCGCAACAAATAAAGACAAGGATAAGCGTGATCCAAAATCGGCAGGCACCTCTTGGGGTGACTCTGCAAACTGCCTACGCAGCTCTGCTCTCTCGGTTGTTTATTCAACTGCAGAATATGGAGCAACAGTTTGGCTAAACAGTCGCCACACTAACAAGAACCACCCCCTACTGGACACCCCTATAGGATTAATATCTGGTATCCTAAGACTGACCCCAGTTGAACGGCTCCCCATGCTTTGCAAGATAGCTCCGCCTGACCTTAGAAGAAAGCAGGCTTTGACCAAAGAATTTCAAAAATATCAGAGAATCTTTGTGCAGATATTGAAAACACCACCACCCTGATACTGCGCTGAAGACACCCTCCAATAGAACTCGCAAGAAACTTAAGTGCTGAAAACTTTTCGCTGGAAGAATCCTGGTCATTTCGTGAGTAAATTCCGACAGACAAAGTCCAATATTTAGAAACAAAAACAGCCAACTTGAATTTGAACTACCAAGGAAAGCGTGGTGCAACTTAAACCGGATACAGGCTTCTTCTGGGAGATGCAACGGTTGTCTAGTTAGGTGGGGTCAAACTACTGGCCCAACCTGCCCATGTGGCGCTCCCGTTCAAACCACGGAACATATCCTGCTCGACTACCCAGAGCTGTCATATATGGGTAACCTTGTTGACATCAACAGCCTGTCAACAGAAGCTATCTCCTGGCTGCAATCACTACATCTATTAAATGTATCTTTGTGTTGTAACAAATAAATAACAACTCTCCAAGGGCGTAGTTAGTGGCCTAGATCTCACAAAGAGTACAGAGGCTCAAATTCAAAGGAAGAACGTAAGACACATAGTGACTATCAAATTAAATCCCACGATAACAAACTAAAAGGCGTGAAGTACAGAGATGCAATGGGGGTTGCTATGGCTTACTGCCTCACGTGTCCTTAAATTATTGTGTGAAAGTATCTACCATCCAAAAAGTTACACTCCATATGTAGGAAACATGCAGCATCTATTTTCGTAGCTAGATTAAATAATCACCAAACATAACAATTCCCGTGGAATGCATTCGGCTTATCAACTTGCCTCATGAATCTCCATTAGAGAGTGAAACTTTTTCCTTCCCCGGCGCATAAACTTTCCCCATTCAATTCATACAACAAAAGCACAAAAAAAAAACAAGAAAAATTCAAAAGAAGTTTGAGAATCCATTGTCTCCATATATGCAACGCACATCCATATCACTCGGGCCTCTGCGGAGCATTAAAGTGCAACGAAAGGCTTCCAATTTGTCATTTGGAAATGAAGGCCGCCACTACTGGTGTGTGTACTAGTTGCCGCCGCCACCGCCCTCACACTGATGATGGATGACCGCTGCGATTTATCTTGCTCTCCAGCTCTCCACTAAAAAGACAGGCATCCGTACAGCTAAAGTTCACCAAAAAGCTGTTCCAAGTGTCCGGCGGGATGTAGACAAATGGCCTCCCCAGAGTACGCCATACAGAAGAAAATAACTCAACAATATAACCAGAAAGCCGGGTCAAGAGAAGATGACTCTGGAGGAAATCCACACAAAAAGATGGAAAAAGTGGTAGCAAATGATACAAAGCGTGCCAAATGACTTGACTGCGATTAGATTGTTTCATAGAACATGGGGTAGGGTAGGGTTGGGTTCCCAACTGATGATGATGATGATGATGATGATGATCCATTAAAATTCTTTTCTTCCATTGAAAAGCCTCGGCTAGTGAAAGTCTCGTTTTTTGATGTATGAGGTGGCCCAGCCCTTTTTAGGAGGCTGCCTGGTCCTAATGCTCCCCTTGGGGGTACCCATCTCAGATGGATTAGAATACGCTCCCATATGTGAGCGGTGCGGTTGGTCATGTGAAATCAATTTACCTAACCACCTGCCAAAGCCCACAAGCCATACAGATTCTGCGGACATCACGCGTGCGCGTGCGTTTCATTTTATCTGCATAGGCCATCTGCACCTTGGTTGTACGAGTATCGGGGGATTTCTGGTTCTGACCCTCGGCCATACTCTCGCAGTAATTACAGGAATTGACAAAAGTTATTCTTCTGCTGTTTCGGGCTCGCGGTAGATTTGGGCTGGGTCGTGATTGATGGATGACGATCACGCGCGGTGGTGGTGGTACACACGAGGGCTTCTAGAGAAGTCTCTCTCTCGTCTCGATCAGAATCCGAAAGGTTAGAAAGGTTGTTTATTGATCGAGAATGACTTTATAGTTTGTGCTGCTTTGGGGGCTTCGTGGATGTTGTGTGGAAAAGAAGAAGCCGATTTCAATGTTTTATTGGATTCCGTTGAAGTGGAAATGTGCTGATGATGAGATATTAATCGGTGGGGCGTGATGGAGAACTAAATTCGACCATAAAGTCGCTGAAATCAGTTGTTCGAGGGGCTCATGGGTTTTAATTAGTGTTTTTTATATTTGTTGCAAGTTGCAAGTGGCGGGTGTGTACATGCATAGCTTAAGAAGATGTTCACTTCGTGTCGTGACTGGGTGCTAAAAATCTTCGAAGCTGTTAAAATGAAATGCATTTTGAGACTGGAAGAAAGGTGAGTCAAGAGTTATCGCTGAGGAGTGTCGATAGTGATGAGTTTATTGGTCCGACTGCTGCTGTATAAAATGCAGTAAAAGTTGATGCCTCTGCTTTATTGACAGGCATATTACCGAGTGAAACGAAAAACCATTTTACGCTTTTTAAGGCAAATCTGCCGAAGGTTTTAAGAGGACGTTATAGCTTGTAGTAAGTGGATTTGCGATTTGTACACTGAAGGACACAGAAGATGCCTATAAAGTTTGATATTCGCTTTAGAAAGCAGTTGAGTTAAGCCACAATTTCTGGGCTCTAGACGGGAGTCTCAAGCTGTGTTTGTATCAGCACTCTTCTAGGTAAACATGTGGAAGTCGGTGTTCGTAAAGTTTATTATACACAAGATGCTACCATATCATGATCACTCCCTTTAGAGCAGCAGTGTTTTCAGGAGCCGGATCTGTTATGAATGACATAATTGAGATATATGCATTTTAAGAAGGCCCAGCTGTAGAAGATTACTTGAGCCTGAGGAGAAAAGAAGGCAGCATATCAAAATCACTAAAATACTTACTTACTTACGAAAAAATTGATAGGTTAGGTTATATTGAAGTGGTTGCCAGTTTACGCCAACACATATAGACCAACGAAGGTCCGTTGTAGTACCACGAAGGATCATGCAATCACATCCTATTCGTTGGAACCAATTAGAGCCTCTAATGAAGCGAATGAGGCTCATGATGTCCAAATTTATCAGATCGTTAAAGTAGAAAGCTGCTAGGTGAAGCTTTCTTCTATAGGAGAGAGCTGGGCACGCACAAAGAAGGTGAGGACCAGACTCTAAGGAAAAGACAAAGATAGATCGACGCAGTATTAAAATTCGATGACCTTTGGAATTTCCCGGTTCTTGACCATTGACATTGTTTTTTAATTTGACTCTGCTCCCTTGTATGATATGATACTGCAAACTAGAAGATGTATTGAATCAAGGGTACTAGTATCTTTTTAAAGACTTACCGCCTTCATAATGACTTTGAATGTGTCTTTTGTAGAAGAGTTCTTTAGCTGTGTATGACATATGCGCCAGCATAATGCCAGACAAAGAATGTGCTCTCCTCTTGCATGCACAGAAAACACTCTATTTTTGCAGACAGGTTAAGCTTGCTAAGATGATATCTCACACAGCAACGACCTGGGAGAAAGCCCACCAGATTCCTTATAGTTTTCTTATTGAATTTTGGGATCTTCTTATCATCTTACGCAGATGCAGCGGGTACTTTTCAGAATTGCTCAATAGCGAACAGGGCACCGAAGATGATGACGTAGTCCTACTCGTACGATAGAGGAAATAACTTCGGCCATCAAAGTTGGCAAATCTGCCAGTGTGGATGAAATCCGGCCAGTAATGCTTAAGGATTTTGGTAAAGAGGGAGTGCAACTGCTCTCGCGTGTCATTCAAGTGGGTGGGAATGTGACGAAACGCATGGTGATTGGCAAATGGGGGTGATTGTCCTTCTTTTTAAAAAGAGTGACAGAAGAGATTGCGCCAACTATAGCGTTATATACCTTTAAAGTCTCCCTGGAACAGTCTTTGCTAAGGTGATAGAGATACGTTCCAGAGCTGTAGTTGAGGACAGTTTGTGGGATGACCAATGCAGTTTTCGCCCCGGTAGAAGCACAACCGACCAGTCATTCGCTCTCAGAATGGTTTTTGAGAAGGCCTGGGAGTATGCTTATTTCTTTTATGATTGGATTGGGAGAAAGTATATGATAGATTTCCTCTAGGCAAACTGTTGAGTGTTCAGCAGGAGTATGGGATTCATGGTTCCCTGTTAAAGGCGATTCAGTCTTTATATACAAAATATAGAAGCTGTGTTCGGATGAACGGCGTTAAATCAATACCTTTCACTGTAGGCGTTGGACTCTACCAAGGGTGCGTTTTGTCACCTCTCCTCTTCATTGTATATATGGACGACGTTCTTTCGCGATGTTGCTGTAATAGCTCGTATGGATCGATAACGCAACACCAGAGTACGAGTATGCTCCGATGGTCTGATTACGTAGTGCGTATGGCTCCAAACCGACTTCCAAGACGTGCCATGATTGTCGTGCCAATAGGTAGGCGACCCCTTGGTAGGCCTAGGAATAGAAGGTTGGATCAAGTCCGACATCCCTCCTGGAGCAGTCTTAGGATTCCAACTGATGAGTTAGAGTCAATGGTTTCTCCAGGCAAAGAGTCAATGACATTGCCGAACGCGTGAAAAAAGCAAAAAGGCGGCTAAAACCGCTATAAGACTGAGAGAACGCCAGTTGCGGTCAACAAGCCTTTACGGCCATGCCTCCATTCTGTCCCGATGGGGGATCACCAGCGGATTAACGGGAACTGATCACATGAACCCGATGCTAGCATTCGAAAAGAGATTCACTACAAGAATTCCCGATAGAATATACTGGAAGAATCGAAGAACCATGAAGAAAAAGGAGTTGGCTTTCTATACCGACGGTTCTAAGATGGACGTTGGCACGGGAGCCGGAGTTTATTGTGAGGCCCTAGGAATAAACCGCTCCTTTAGAATAAACGACGACTGCAGCGTCCTTCAGGCTGAGGTCGCAGCCATCATACAGGCTGCTGAAATTATACGCGAGGGTAATATCGTTGGTAAAACGATCACTGTCTATATAGACAGCCAGGCAGACGTTAAGGCTCTGGACTCTGCCATAGTTAGGTCGAGGCTCGTGAGAAGCTGTAAATCACTCTTAAACGAGATATCTAGAGCCAATGCGGTGACCCTCTGCTGGGTACCAGGGCATATGGATATCGAAGCTAACGAAAGGGCTGAAGAGCTTGCGGAAAAAAATAGAGGATGAGGCCACTGGCCGAGCAAACAGACGCTGGGCTCATCTGGAAACATGTGCAACGGCCAGGGCGCTGTAGCCGGCCTACAGCAAGAAGAGATCAACCTCTCTGGTAAAACTTAGTCGTTATAACGCACGGGTTATTTCTGGCATAATTACCGGACATTGTTCCATTGGCGTTCACGCGGAGCGACTCGGTGTGCTGCATAATGACTATTGCGGAAGTTGCAGGGACGAAGAACAATGTATGTATGAATCTCGTTGTAGGAGTATAACCCGACTATTACTTCTGATTGTCTACCCCTCCAACTCTTTCCTATTACGATAGAGGAAGTTGATATTCCCAAAGTTGTGGCCATTGTCTAAGTGCCTTCACTTAGCCAACCCTACACAGTTATCCGCGGTCTTATTATCTTCAATTTCCTGCTGAATGGGCATCGAATTGAATCGTACTTAATTGTGTTTGTCAGAAGATCTTAAAGCGTCAAAGCCGCGTTTGTCCATTTTTAGATCCACTAAATATGGGGTCAGTGCTTTGCTTTAAGGATAAGGCGAAGCAAAGTATTTGGTGCCCAAGCAGGTCTGATAAATGGTCGTTTGACTGATTTTATCAAAACAAACGTTTTAGCTCCTTTTTCTACAATTTTCCTGCAAATTTACTGGATGTTTATAGCGATGATTCCACATTCAGTTTTACTGATGCTATTAGGGTATAGATACATATGTGGAACGACCCGACCTGACCCATCTAGACTCACCTTCTAAGACACATCGCTCTTCCATCATCGTCGATCCCGGGCATGCTGCTTCCAGTTATGCAGACCAAGTTTTCAGGCATTCGCGATTACTTGGTCCTTATAAAAGGAGCTTCTGTGGTAAGAGTCGTCTCAAGTCTGAGAGCTCTGATTCGAAGATTCTCTCGACTGCAGCATTGTTGTTCATTCGCTTGATGTGACCGATTAATGTCATCTTAGTTTTTTGGACTACATCCATATATTGGTACAGCTCATAGAGTTCGCTGGTATGCCTCCCCCTCGATTCGTCCGATTAATATTTACTCCAAGATATGTGGACTCCTTGATATTCTGTCCTGCGTTTCGGACAGATAAGTTTCTATTTGTTGATAACATATACTTGGTTATGTCCGCATTTACTTTAAGACCAATTCGTCTCGCCTTCTTCTTCAATTGCCGTAACTTTTGTCTCTTTAATCACTTTTCGCGTATTTCATTCGTCATTTTTATACGGACTTAGAAATCCAGTCTTACTCTTCCATCCTCCAGTTTATCTCACCAGGAACATAAGATTACCATAAGGGACTGGTGCAACCCCACCGAATCCATCATCTCATATCAGTCTGACAATCAACGTTTAACAAAGCTACACTGGTTGACAATCGATTATAAAAACATTCCCTTGCACATCTACGCGCCACAGGAGCCCCCATCTCATACAGGCTGATTTCATTATGGCGATTAAGACAAATGTCCAAGAATGCATCTGTATCTCTAAAAAAAATTATCTCGAAACAAATTTTGTTCCCACCGAATGTTAGTTTTTCCCTTTCCTACTCCAACTCATATTCTCCGCATGAGGTCTCTCATTAACCACTGTCACTGTACGTCGCTATCTCACTTGTACGTTCCTGCCAAGCCTTCCAGAATCCCAACTACTTGTCTTTGGTGGATCGCCACCAAGATGGCTAAACCACATCGCATTGTGCATCCATTATCCTTGTCATACCGAAAGGGAGAGCGCAATTGATTCCGAGATGATCGCGTCACATTAATATGTACACGGCGCGTTTGACATGAGTCCCTACTGCCGCCACCGTGCCGGCCGTTGGAATACCATCCGTCATATTCAATAAGTGTCACTCCAGATGTATACATGCGTGAAATGTCAGACGTCAATGCAAGTGATGCTCCTTGTGTGCTAGAAAAGATTACCGAGCTGCACAAGCTATGATATGGACCACTGTGTTACAGAAGCCAGAACTACCAAGTTGCTGCTGCTGGTCACTCAACTGTCACCGCGGCGCTGGAGAATCCTGCTTCCTCAGGGCCCCATCTGCTACTCAGTCAAATCAGTGAGCTGTCAGTTTTCGGGCTTTTCATCTTTTTTACCTTAAGCGTGCGCGATCAAGGGACTGAGTTGGAGGATGAAGACAACCACCACGATGACGACGACGAAGATGATGATGATGAAGAAGTAGTGAAGTAGAAGTAGTTGCATTGCAGTTCGACGATGCGGAGCGAACCTTAACGAGGTCTCACAGGCGTAATTACAAAGTTATTAAATTTGAGATCTCCCTTCGGTGTTAATTTGAATCGTGCCCGATGATACGGTCTGGAAATGTATATATATTTTATGAGATGATGTTCGAGGGATCCCCTCCCTCCACCGAGCCCGTAGGATAGAAGGGGGGAATTGATGAGATGTTT
The DNA here is from genome assembly GCA_945910035.1 of Brachypalpus laphriformis. NCBI lineage: Eukaryota > Metazoa > Arthropoda > Insecta > Diptera > Syrphidae > Brachypalpus > Brachypalpus laphriformis. The sequence goes on along the minus strand of OX246755.1, from coordinate 9,708,366 downwards.
TTCTGCTTTTTGAACTTTCTAATTGGATTTTGAAGATTCTTTTACGGCAGAGTGTATCGTTTGATTTCGTTTCCCTCCAGAGAGGTGGGCAATAGTTAAATTAAATACCGAAGAACTTCATGATCTAGAAAAAGCTAGGAGAGTGATTAATATGGTGTACTTAGGCTAAATTTGTATGGGTTCCAGCGTGGGTAAGGTAATATTCGATATGTTATTACGAAGAGGTTAATGTGGTGTTTATGTGGAGAAATTTCAATAGACCGACAGTGTGTGAGAAAAAAGAAAAGAGGTTAATCAACAAGTTCTAGTAGCAAATAGTAAAGTGAATCTAATTCGGATAATTAAGGAAACGCCATCAATCAGAGTGGAAATTTAAATTCACTCAAGTCATGGTAGAGTTAAATTAGATGGGCAATAGTATTTAGATCATACTAAACAAATCTCAAATTATGCCACCTTTGCTATAGATTTTAGATTTAGATTTAAAAGATTTTATTAATTCATGTAATATTTTCTAATATACGTATAGTACAAAATTAAAATTTAGCATGGCTCTGCCGTCTGTCACAAGTAAAAATAAAATAGTAATTTCAACTTTACTAGTAAACTACACAAAATAAAAGGAATAGTTTGTTAAAAGCTCTCCTTTATAATTTGCTGTCGACACGTTAGAGCAATTTTGCAATACCGGTAAAGTGTGCTTACATACGATTCATTAAGGAGGGAAACCACTTGCATCTCCGTCAAGGCGTCATATCCAAATACATGCCTCTTGTTTCTCGTAGGAATGGGCATCTTCCCATAAATTGGAATACATCTTCTCTCTCCACTAAGTTACACATGTGGCATAAAACAGGCAAGTTCTCCCTGTGGGGTACGTAGTTCAGGTTCAGGAGTTCACGCAGCCTCAGTATCTTCGTTATATCTTCTTCTTCTTCTTCTTCTTCCTTTTATCAGCGAGGTTATGATCCGAAAGCAAGGGATCACAACCCTCCCACTTCACCGCATTTCTACTGATCCGCCTGTGGGGTTCGCCTATTTGACCTCAGAAAATATCGGCAGGCCTGCCGATTTTGGATCACTCGATTACTGAGCCCAATGAAATGCCGATGTCGTCGCATTTGTCTGATCCAGGCGTTTATAGGCCTGCCTTTCCTACATCGCGATGTCTTTGGAACGTGCATTGATATTGCCTTTTTAACAGGGTTCAAATGATCTCTTCTTTGAACGTGGCAATACCAACTGAGCCGGTCACGCTCTATTTTTTGTACGATGGTTTCCTTGATGTGAAAGCTTCCACGGATCTTCGAACTTCTTATTCGATCAAGCTTTGTCACTCCTGCTGTCATGCGAAGCATCTTCATCTCAGCTGCCGTTAATTTACTCTCATACTTTTTGTACATCGTCCAACATTGTGAACCGTATGTGAGCGTTGGACGTACAACTGCAGTGTAGAGCCTTCCTTTCAACTTAGGGAGCATTTTTCTGTCACAAAAGATAGCGGAATTTTCTCGCCACTTCATCCACCCTACGCTTACACGATGATTGATGTCGTCATCACAAGTTGCTTTGCTATTGATCATAGATCCCAGATATTTGAACTTTTCGCACTTGGGAAGCACTGTTCCATTCAAATAAATGTCTGGAATAGGCCTGAGTGGATCAGAGAACGGGCAGCACAAGTACTCTGTCTTTTTTGAACTAATGCGATACCCATTTCCCTCCAAAACGCCCACCCACACATCAAGTGCTCGTTGCAGGGATGTAGGATCCTCACTTATGATGGCTCCATCGTCAGCAAAGAATAACTGATGTACCTTGGGGTCCATCACTTTACCTTCAAGCAGATAATCAAGGACTGTAATAAAGAGCAAAGGACTTAAAACGCTTCCCTGGTGTACCCCGACTTTGATTGGGAACTCTTCGGTTACTCCAGCGGGGCATCTTACTTTTGTCTTTGCTCCTTCGTACATGTCCATAATCATCTGCACATAGGTTTCTGGAACCCCTCGATGTCTTAGCGCCACCCATATCAGATCTCGCGGTTGTCTGTCGAATGCCTTTTCAAAGTCAACCAATACAATATGCAAATCCCTTAAGGAATCACGATGTTTTTCCATTATGATCCTTATACTTTGGATTGCATCTGTGGTTGATTTACCCGAGACAAACACGCACTGATCATTAGATAGCCGTATTATTTTTCGCAGTCGGCCACCTAATACCCGCTCAACGATCTTCATGGTGTGTGACATCAGCTTGATCGAACGGTAGTTATCACAGTTATCTTCGTTATATCTTCTACCTTGCAGTTATCATGGAAATAATTGTTATTCTGCAAGTTGTGGTTGAGCTTACTGTAGATTGCCCTATGCACTGATCAAGCTGCCTCTTCAGCATATCTCGTTCTAGCCTGCTTGTCTAATTTTATAATGAGTTCGTACAATTGAGTGTCCCAGTTTCCCATGTATCCCATCTCAGTTCGATCCCACATCGATCAGCCAGATCCAGCCATTCCCAGTACCAACCAGTTTTTGTTTGTACAGCATTCAGAACTGCTTTTCTTGGGAGACGGTGGGCTGGCATGTTTAAAGCTTTTAATACATAATCTACCTATAGCTTAAATGTCTTAATGAATAAAGGCGATAAGCCTGTTTTGAGCATAAGCATGTAGTTAGGTGTATTCGGTGGAAGGTGGAATATTCTTTTCACATAAAATCTTAGTAGCTTCTCCACCGTTTCGTACTGCGTTCCGCCCCATACTTGCGGCGCATATAACAGGATCGACTCGGACACAGCTTCAAAAACCCTGAATTTGCTGCTATGATTAATATATTTGCTGTTGAAACAATTTTTCCAAGCTATATTGATGGCCGTTTTAGATTTTACTATTTTTTCCTTGAGATGCCGTTCCATGCTCATATTTTTAGTTATACTTGCATTCCTTAATAATTTCGATTGATTTCTCATCAAAGCGCCATTTTTCGTTTGAACAATTTCGGCCTCCACCTTCCTTGAAAATCATTGCTTTGGACTTGTTAAGGTTGACCACTAGCTTCCATAATTGGGTGTACTCATGCAAACGATTGATCATGAGTTGTAAGGAATCCGGGGAGTATGCCAACAGAACAACTTACTTACTTACTTAGGTGGCGCTACAGTTCGGAGTGAACCTGGGCCTCAACCAATAAGCCTCTCCATTTAGCTCGGTCTTTAGCTAATTGCCTCCAGTTGCGCACTCCAAGTTGGACGAGGTCCCCTTGAACTTGTGCGCGCCACCTACGGCGATAATTCCCTCTACTGCGTCGTCCCTCGAGGTTAGATTCGAAGACTCTGCGGGCCGGAGCGTTGGTGTCCATTCGCTCTACATGTCCTAGCCATCACAGACGTCCAATACGCAGTTTCTTGACTAGGTCGATGTCGCTGTACAGCTCGTATAGTTCGTGATTGAATCTTCTCCTCCAAAACCCGTCAAAGCAAACGGGACCGAATATCTAACGAAGAATTTTTCTCTCGAAGCGACCAAGAATATCTTCATCCTCTTTTAATAAAGTCCATGTTTTAGCGCCCCGGGGAGGATCAGGGTCTTATAAAGAGTCTCCTTAGTTGTTCGAGATAGGGCTTTAATGTTGAATTGCCTTATAAGCCCAAAAAAAACAGCGATTGGCAAGAGTTATTCTTCACTTGATTTCTGTGCTGATGTCGTTTGTAGAATTTATAGCAGAGCCAAGGTAGACAAAGTCCCTTACTACCTCGAAGTTATAGCTGCCCACTGTGACGTTTTGTCCAATTCTTCGGTGTTGGCTTTCCCTCCTTGTTGACAGCATATACTTGGTTTTGCCCTCGGTTATCGCTAAACCCATTTTGGCCGCTTCCGCCTCAATGCTTGCAAACGCACCGGTGGCAGCCCGCTGAGTTCTTTCGATAATGTCTATATCGCCGGCGTATGCAAGCAGTTGTACAGACTTGTAATAGATTGTGCCTCCGGTGTTGGCTTGTGAGTTCCGCACAATCCATTCAAGTACAATGTTAAAGAAATCACATGACAGCGCGTCACCTTGTCTAAAACCATTTTTGACGTCAAAGGTCTCGGTGAGGTCATTACCGACCTTGATGGAGCAGCGAGCGTTCTCCATATATAGGTCGTCTCTAACGATGCTGTCATAGGCGGCCTTGAAATCGGTAAAGAAATGGTGAGTATCGATTTGTACTTCTTGGGTTTTCTCCAGGATTTGTCGAAGTTTGGCGATTTGATTGATGTTGGACTTTCCTTGCCTGAAACCGCACTGATAGGGTCCAATCAGGCTGTTGATGAAAGGTTTCAGGCATTCACACAATATCGCAGAAAATATTTTGTATGCGACGCCTCTATAATTGGCGCAGTGGAGGGGGTCTCCTTTCTTGTGGATCGGGCAAACGATCTTGAGATTCCATTCATTAGGCATACTCTTGTCTGACCAAATCTTAGAGATGAGTTGGTGTATGCACTCTACCAATTCATCACCAGCTGCCTTGAAAAGTTCGGCCAGTAAGCCGTCAGGTCCAGCAGCCTTGTTGGATTTCAGCTTTGATATTGCTATCCTCACTTCGTCTTGGTGGGGTGGACGAAAATTGTGGTTATTATCGTCTTTGTGGAATAGTTTATTCTGCCTGACAGCGGGATGTTGGTCTTCGTCGCAGTTATACAGTTTGCAGAACTGTTTTTTTAATATTCTGCACCAACTGATGCCTATTTGTGGTAATTCGTCATCTGCTGTCGAACGCCGAGTTTTCTGAAATCGGTCATTCTTCAATCTTTCTTGAAAAGGTGGTCTCCATTGGATGATGTATCAGTTCCCTCCCACTTTCGCTATGTGTAATAGGACCTACAGTTACCATTAACTTGACTATCTACTGACAGAACATCTTTATTTTCAAAAACACCACTATCCCAAGGTTTTTGTGTCTCAACTTCTCCATTCGCCCTTCTATGTCAAAGAAACAGAAACCCCAACGTATGTCCTAAATACCTAACAAATCACAACAAACCACTCTGCTACTTATCACAATGACATTATTATGTCTTCAATAATTCACCTGCGGGGAGTGGACTGCGCATCGCATCTAAAAATATCATCTGATGGATGAAATTCTTTAGTTCTATTTCTATGTGCGCCTCATCTAACTGATTAATGGATGTCGTCAGAAAATAAAAGTGCCAGAAACAACTAAAAAATACAACGTACCGTATTAAATTCACAAACTCGCGAGAGGGGCAAAAATATAAAAGTTTTTCAAAATATAATAAAATTATTCGCCGTAAGTCATCAAGTTTATGTTCATCTATCTAGAAGTCTAAATCTACGGCTTCTGCTCTCAGCGAACACATGTCCATTCGCTACAGAGTCATCAATTAATCCACAAATGAATTATGATCAGAATTGTGAATAAAAATGGCAGGCAGATGACAATTAGACAGATGGCAGAATGGTCATAAAAACCGGGAGATATCTAGCAAAGTGAATTAAATTTTGTGTCCGCTGTGTTTTATTTTTTATAATTTTTGCGGTTACCCACTTGAAATGATAGTCTAATCTGCTCCAATTAGATTTTACAAGCGGCCGATTTATGGGTGACATCAGTTTTCCATTTCGCCTACAGGAAAGCTCACAGTGGGGGCAAAAATTGATGAGTATTCGAATACCTCCAGATTTTTTTTATGAAATAAGTTAGAGGTGTTTCTAGTTTAAGGAGCTATCCTTTGAAGGCAGCTCTGTCAAAAAGTAGCATATAGGAGTGCTCTTATCAAAAATGGACTGAGCATATTAACTGCTCTTCTTGCTTTAACCATAGTATACAGTGCGTTCTAAGTGACATTTGTTATTCGCGTCTCTTGAAATTTATTGGGTCCTTGGAAATTTGTAGCATCATAACCAGCGTATGATATCTTGCAAATGCCGGTTATTTTCGCTGGTGCATAACTGGCTTCGCTCTTCAAAAAAAAAGCCCACAAGGGGAAGACGTGTTGCGATCAGGCGACCCTATATAACATCAGTCAAACGTCAGATAAGTCTACCTAGGAACAAATGCTTTAAAATCTCGATTGTTTCATGGGCTATGTGTGATCTTACTCTTCCATTTTGGGGTACAAGAAGTCCTCCAACAACGCAGTTGTCTAGTAGTCTATAGCGCTGATCACTGACAGTTATGGCGTTGCCTGTAGCATCCTCACCTGCACCAATTTCGTACCAAACAGTCATGTAGGCTCTCAGCTCTTAATAAATACTTAATATAGGAAAATATGCAGGAGCTCGAAATATTGATCGAATTGAACGACTCGGAATGAAATTCACACATAAAGCCGCATAATGGCGATATTTTCTACAGGATTCGCGTTGCATCAGCACACTAGACTTCCTTGTATGTTCCTGACATGTGTCTCGTTCCATGATTAGTTTCCAAGTAATCTTGTCCACATCTGTCGAACTAAATTCGGACAGATAAGGCTATGTGAGACCAATGATCACATATGAAGACATAGCGTGGGCAAAACAAACTAATCTGATCACAACAATGGAGACACTCACTAAAGTGCAAAGACTTGCTTGCTTCTGTATCACTAGCATAATAAGAACATATCTAACTGCAGTCATGAAATCATTTCGAGAGCTAACTCCGCTTCACCTCGTATTCGAGCAAAATGCAAAGCTGACAATCCTAGCGATGGCAAGATAAAGGATTAGAAGGGAGAAGTGAATTAGTTCGAGAGAATATGAAGTACTTCTGAAGAAACTTCCCCTTACGGCAATCCCCAGGGACGACAATATCAGGAAATCGAACTTTGAGAAAAAGTTCTACAAAATTAAGTGACAAGAAAGATTGGAGCGATAAACCCACAATATACGGAATGGGTAACCACACAATCAAGTCGTATACAGACGGTTCTAGAAGTAAGGAAGGATCACAGGCAGATATATTTGGGTAAAGGACAAAGCACTCAGAAACTATGGGCAAGAGTCCCTGCATCTTTCAAGCTAAAATATGTGCTATAGGCAGATGCGGTCAAAACAATCTCGAAAGCAGCTATCAAATCACTTGACTCCTATGTCATTAAGACGAACCTAGTGTGGGAATGCCTACACAGAATTAATGAATTTAGCAGAAATAATAATGCAACCCTCTACTGGACACCTGGTCATGTCGGGATAAAAGGTAATGAAGTAGCACTCTTTGGCAACACAAGGAGCAGCCGAATTCTGCTGAATAGGGGAGCATACTTACCGTACGTGAAGATTTCGAGAAAGAAGACAGGGCGAGAACTTGGAATAATACTCCAGGCCTGACGCAACCTAAGAAATTCCTGGGATGCTAAAACCGGAAAAGGTTTGAAACATACATCTGCCTTAACAATAATAGCATTCCACCCTAACAGGCGAACACCACAGGCGGATCAGTAGAAATGCGGTAAAGTGGGAGGGTTATGATCTTTTATTTTCGGATCATAACCTCGCTGATTAAAGGAAGAAGAAGCATTCCACCCTAACAGGCTTCAGAGCAGGGGACTGCAAACTTAGGGAGCATTTGAAAAAACTAGGCATACCAGATGAAGGCTTTTGCAGATTCTGCAATGAGTCCACCGAGACTCCGGAGCATCTTCTCGAATCTTGTGGGGGTTTGACTTACAAAAGACTGGAATATTTGAGAATGTACCAAATATCAGATGAGGATATGCCAACCATAGATCCACATCTGATTCTCAGATTCCTCAGACAAACCAGATTGGAGAGGGAGGTCTAGGGTGAACTATTATCGCCAAGGCAAAGTAAGAGTGTATGACCATCAAACACAATTCAGGAAAAATTATAATGCGGGGTGAACTCTAATGAGGGAATAAACCTCTCCAAGTGCAAGATAACACTACACAAATAATAATAAGGTCATGTACAAAAATTATGGCCAATTAGGGACTTTTTTTCAATGTCACGACAAGCAAGTGTCCGTTTTTACTCTTCAGGTAAAATATATAATAAAATGAATGAATGAATATAAAATAAAATAATACAAACTTTTGCACACAACTGTATACTAATATTTTATTTTTCCCGAAATTAAAATATTTTCATTTATTAAGCTTTTGCCAAGTCATTTTCCAAGTGGTTCCATGCAATAAATTTTATTTGTTTTATTTTCGAATATATTTTACAATAACTTGAGGAATTTTGGAAATAAAAAGTTATAGCATTCTCTGTTAATGTGGACGTGGTCATTAGTCTTAGAGCAGAGAAAAAAGTCACAAGACGAATTCCATGGTCAACGAAGATATAGTGAAAGAGATACAAGCTTTTGGAGATTTAAAAAGATTGATCTTACGCATTATGGTTTGACCAAACTCGTGGGTTGAATACTGTCATGAGTGATAAAATTGATGGTTTTGACAGGTGCTGAATGTTATCACACTATTTCACTCGAAGATTTCATTCACATTGATAAATTAAAGATACGTCATTATTATTTACGTACAAAATGTGGGTAAGGTGGCTTTTTAAATTAAATGTTCTTAAACCTCTAACAGCTTTTTCGGGGTAAACAAAATTGACAGAAACACAATATCATATAAGTATCTCCGCAGTACGAAATGAATCGATTTACACATGAGCAACGTTGGGAAATATTGAAAACTTATTTCCAAAGTGAGTGCTGTGCTACCAAAACTGTGGGAATCTAAAAAAAAAGTCGGTCGAAATAATGCGTGAGATTGGCATGCTAATTGATAACCAAGCTATCCTCGTGTTTGTCCTCTGTGCTCAGTTTTTCTTCGAAGATAAAGATGGCAACAATGCTACGGTCAACAGAATCTGCAACCAAAAATTGACCCTATGGATGTACACAGACGTACTACGTCTGTCTACGATCCCCACACATGGGTTAATAGTATGGTGGGGACTTTAACAAAACACTATAACATGACCAAACTTAACAAGGCATAACCAACAGCATGTATGCACCACTGGCGCTATACGGTCAAATCCGCCCGATGCTCTAAATGATCTTTCTGCATCTTTTACCCCTAGATCTCCTCACAACAAACATTACAGCACCTAACTGTTAGTGTGATCAGATTCAGAGAGTCTGGCTGCTGGACTGCGATAACCTACGATCATAGTATTATTCTGCATTCTGGATTCTCTTTTCTTTTTTTTTTTTCATAATTAACGCACACTCAAGGGGTTATATTGAGTGTTAAATGTTGTTACACGGTGCGAGTGTAGGAAAGGATAGATTGAAAGAGAGAAGGATTGGTGTAGTGGTTCGAAACTCAGATGTTGTTTCAGAAAAACTCCGGGGGCGGCGCGTCCAGATAACAGGGGAGATTTTGGTTATTTTAAATTTTGCTTCTGATTCACATTATTTTCTATTTTTTTTTCGAAAACCTAATGCCATAGGCATATCAACCATCCAACAGAAGAAACAGTTTTTGCAGCCATACGACCAACCTATTGCCAGTGTTATGCCTTTGCAATAGTGTTCACACAAGTTTCCGGAATTGTTCGGGCTGACTATACGAGTATATCTCATGAGAAATAAATAAATGCTTTCTGACATCAGCATTTGAATAATGAACCATTAGCATGGGAATCGACGGCATAACCACTGCACCATGGTGGTGTCATAGGTTTACCGAGAGAACTCATATCGACTCCAACAGATTACATTATCCCTAAAATGATTTTCACAAAGTAATTCGACGTATTCAATTCCCCAAAAGAACAGAATAGCAAGATGGACAGACGATTAAGGATTTCGATACAACAATCTACACAGATGGTTCAAAGATGGACTGCGGAGTCGATGCAGGTGTGTTTTCTGAATCGTTAAACATCTCAAAGTAATATAGACTTCCGGAAACTGCCAGTGTCTTCCAGTCAGAGTTTCTCGCTATCCGCGAAGCATGTCATCAGATCAAACTATACACAAATATAAACCCAAGGCAAATGATAGCCATATTCACCGATAACCAAGCTGCTATCAAAGCCACTGCCTAGGTTACTATATCCTCCAAACTAAGAATATCGAAATGAACTAGCCTCGCTAGACTGTGAATTCAAGGAAACGCTGATATTCACCCAGGGCATACTTTATGGTACACTTGGCACTAGCTTTTTGAGCTATAGAGTGTATCTACATATTCTTCATTTACTAGTGAAAACCAGTTTTAATACATGCCATACTCCATTTGATTACTGATCTTTTCATGAATTATTGTTAGAATCTTGTAAATACTCATACATCCAAGTAATCCATGTATAATGTAAATATCTTTGAATTGAAGAATAAAATGTAAAATGAGTGAATGAATGAATAAATGAATAATATTTAAAGAAATGAAGAGAGTGAAGAACTGGCCATACAAGGCTCACTTCTCCACTGTTCACTTCAAGAATTAGTCTACATTCAGCTGGGAGCAGTCAAGGCAATAAATTTCTTAAATTTTCTTATTAAAGCCAATCTCAGATGAATTAGGCTGACAAACTGTGTCATGTGTAAGAAGATGTGGCCAAACTACAACTACAAGGCAAAAAAAAACGATTTCCGAAACAGAACACGTAAAAACATGGTCAGAACAATAGCGATCTCCACGGTACACTGCCCGATAGGAGGCCGTGTAGCCAGACTATGTATCCCACATAACACACACTGCCGTGTTTGCGATGTCGCAACCAAAAAAGAAACCATTACCTACTATGCATGGGCCTGTTCGGCACCAGCTAGGGCCAGACAACGATCTCTAGGCATACCCTTCGTCAACTCACTTAACAACTCAACTCAGCGGAACATATTAGAGAACAAATCAATTTCCAGCTCACTAGATGGAAAGAAAATGTTGCTACAGTGCTAAATCAGTTAGACGATGGCGGTATGATCTCGAATTCGAATGAGCAGTTCGAAACAATAAATTCCCGAATTCGCACCGTACCTCCCAGTAAAACCGAAATAATAACAGCAACCAAGTCCTTCCAGAAGAACAAGGCGGTATTGATGAAATCCCTGTCGAGCTATTTCAAGCGGCGCCAAATGCATCGGCAGATTTTCTACATTCTCTAATGCGGAGAGCTAAGGATACTGAACAATTTCCGTAGGACAGGAAAAGGGGGATGATCATTAAGCTTCCGAAAAAGGAAACTTGACGGAAAGCGGAAACTGGAGAGGTATTTGCATTCTTCCAGCTGTAGCCAAAATAACAGCTAGAATAACTCTGGAACGAATCAAAGAGCATTAAGATTCAACTCTCGACGTCGAACAGGCAGGCTTTCGCGCTGGATCCTCCTGCATCGACCACATAGACACCTTATGGATCATAATCAAGCAGTGCGTTGAGTACAGGTCTTCTTTACATTTGCTGTTTATCGACTTCGAAAAGGCTTTCGACAGCATGAATCGAGATGCTATCTGGTTGGCCTTGTCCAGGAGAGGCATTTCAGGAAAACTTATAGCTATTATCAAGGCTACACACGAGGCCGGTAAGTGTCACATCTTACACAATGGTAAGGTGTCGGAGGATTTTGAAGGCCAAAGTAGAGTACATCAAGGGTGTATACTGTCGCCACTATTATTCTTGGTGGTTATCAGCGATGTATAATACTCCGTGCAACATTGGCGAAAGACAATTAAAGAATTCGCTGGACTACGACATCTGACCTTAAACACCTAGATTACGCTGACTTTGTTTGTCTATTTTCACATCGGATAATGGATCTTCATTTGACGGACCAAAATCTAGAAACTGAGGCAAACAAAGTGGGGCTAAAAATAAGCACAGACAAAATAAAAGCCCTGAGAACTTCTAACATCCGCGCTCAACTTAACATTGCCGGACAGAAAGTCGAGATAGTTGATAACTTTCTTTATCTAGAAAGCGTGGTCTCGCGGTGGCACCGAGCTGGATGTGTACAGCAGAATTGGGAAGGCTAAAGCTGCGTTTGGAATGCTAGCCAAAATCTGGAGAGCCAATGTTATCAGCTTAAGAACCAAGCTACGATTGTTCTGCTCCAACGTAGAATCAGTGCTGCTTTATGGGTACATTACTTGGAAGGTGGGCACCATTAACGCACGCAAGCTACAATTCTTCGTAAGCAAATGTTTAAGGATCATCTTGAGGATTTTTTTGGCCGAACCGCGTCTCCAACGAACAACTTTATACCAGAAGGGGCCAAGAACCTATAAGGATTACTAAATATACAAAGGAGAAAGTGGCAGTGGATTTGCGAAATACGGCATGCAGTAGAATCTGCTCATCTAGGCAGGCAGAATAGCGGGGCGCCCTAGGCAAACGTGGCGCAGAAAAGTTGAGGAGAAATCGAGCTCTTTAGGAATGAGTTGGAAGCAGCTCAAACGCGTTGCAGAACTCCGAACAAGATGGCGCACGGGCGTGATTGACGCCCGATGCCCCCTGAGGGGTTAAAGGATCTAAATAAGCAAATAAGCAATCAATTTCTTATGTTTCACAGGTTAGATTTTTAGACATTTCTCACCAACACACCTCAACAGCCAACTTACATGAGCACCTATTGGGTTCTTTTTAACAGAACTGCTACTTTTACCTACCTACCTAGGGACTTAAGTGCAATGGGCCTCTTTAAATCTGAATGCTTGGCATTCGTTCATTCAAGTCAAAAAAAAAAAAAAAATTAAAAATATGGAATTTCTGCGTTATGAGCATTTTTAAGCATTTACGTCCATTAGCATGTCTGTAAAACCTCCTAAGAGATGCAAACATCTGTACTTGTCTAAGAAAGTAAACTTTATTCACCCCAGGGAACAATCGACTTATTTGTTCAATACTAACGAAATTCAATGACATGCAACCAGACACCAGAAATTAATTATTCTCTTTGAAAATATATTTTCTTCAATTTCTAAAAAAAAAAAACGTCCAAATAACAAGTTGTCAATCCATTATTTACTCAACTGCATCACAGCTCTCTCGATACCCCTCATTTCAAGACGGCAATCATGCATTGCATCAACCCTCCACCCAATTTCGAACAATGCTCTCCCGCTAATGCACTCGAGAGTGTATTTCAAAACCCAAATGTAAACATCGGAAGCTGATGCTTCAAAAAAGATCGAAGTATCCATTATCTTGTTTAGTTGGGTGCTGTGTGCACTGCACTGTATGTGTGTGGTACATCCGGGAATTAGGGAAACCATGTTTTTTTTTTCTTTTTACAAATCAAAGAAGGGAATTACTCTCAGTCGCTGATTTTTTATTTTTTTTTGTTTAATTCGAATACAACACATTGGACAAACTGTGTCAACATGTCATGCGATATTTTTTTTTTTTTGTCTTTTTTAACCCAAACCACGACCAGGACGACATTGTTATTCCTCCTGTCAATTGTGTCTGATATGACTCCGCGTGAGGGGCCGTGGAGAATTGTGTTCCTTTACAAAATCAAATATTGTGTTTTTGAAAAGAGAAAGAAAAGTTTCAAGTTTTTAGGTTTTGGAATACCCAGAGGGTCGATTGTGTGCTGGAAAATGCACACAGTAAGTCCTAGCAGGAGCATATTGTCCGCATGTACTCGTATTATGTTTCTGGGAAATTGTGCACTTGCTGTTGCATGCACAAACCCTGATGGGGGGATTATTTTTATAAGTTTGACATGCAGCAGTTTTTTTGGCGGTTTTCGTTGATCATATTCTTGACATGTTGTGCCTTTTTCGGACGAATGTAGACTATGGGAGAAAATGTTTAGACTGCATTTACTTTCCTCTTCCTTATGATATGATAAAGCGCACGACTATTATCCTAAAAGATCTATACAACAGCAATATGTCTGCGATGTAGAATGGCGTATTCGTAAGACAAGGATGTCTTCTGAGCCCACTTTTATTTTGCCTGTAACTGGATGATATAGTGGACAGCTTACCGGCCGGCATCTACGTTGAAGGGTTGAGAAACAAAGTGCTACTATATGCAGACGATATTGTCATCTTGGCGGAGTCACAAAACTCATTACAGCTCATGATCAATAAACTAGAAAAATACTGCACAGTAAATTATCTAAAAAAAATTCCACCAAGTCCAAAGTGCTAATATTTCCAAAATATACTGGAAGATTGGCGCGGGATGAAAAACGTAAGTACGCAGGAGAATATCTAGAAGTAGTCAGGACTTTCAAATATCTAGGGGTTACGATAAGTCATAATTTACCAATGAATAAACATCTTCAGATCAAGCTATCAGAAGCAAAGAAGACAAAAATTATACATGGAGGAACCTTCTGTATAACAATAAAGTCTCAATGTCAAAGGCAAAGATGAACGTTTTTGAAGCTGTTATGTGGTCAGTTATGTGCTATGGAGCACAAGTATGGGGAAGCCAATCATATGACCAAGTGGAAAAAATTACTACGATCCTTTTTGAAAAAAAAAGTTCGGACTACCTACTACTACCCCCAATTATATGCTCCATACTGAAAGCGGAATCTCTTCACTTTTTATACGGGTGCGCCATCTTTTGTGTCGGCATGTGTATATTCAACAACATAAAGAAAAAACAACCGACTTCCATATATGACATATTTTTATTTAATTTGGTCCTTTACAATTTATTTGGATAGTTTTTGAATACAACATCAATCAAGTGGCCGCCTCTATTGATCAAAGCAAAATGCGCCCTTTGTGCTGCGTTCTCCATCACTTTTTCGAGCATCTAGGGCGGTATAACGATGATTGCGGCACGAATGTTTGCCTTGAGCTCGTCAATGGTCTGAGGCTTACTGGCGTACACTTTGCTTTTCAAATAACCCCACAAAAAGGGGTCCGGAGGGGTCAAATCTGCAGATATGGGTGGCCAGTCAAGGTCTCCATTTTTTGGCAGCACACGTCCAGGGAATTTTCGTTGCAGAAACTGCATTGGTTGATTTGCAGTGTGGCATGGCGCACCGTCTCGAAAACTCGAGAAACAAGATCAGCGCAGAAATCAAGCGAAGAATAACTCTTGCCAATCGCTGTTTTTTTGGGCTTATAAGGCAATTCAACAGTAAAGCCCTATCTCGAATAACTAAGAAGACTTCGAGGAGAAGGTTCAATCACGAACTATACGAGCTGTACAGCGACATCGACCTAGTCAAAATACTGTGTATTGGACGCCTGAGATGGCTAGGGGTCTTCGAATCTAACCACGAAGGACGACGCAGTAGAGGACCTCCTCGCCGTAGGTAGCGCGCACAAGTTCAAGGGGACCTCGACCAACTTGGAGTGCGCAACTGGAGGCAATTAGCTAAAGGCCGAGCTAAATGGAGAGGCTTGATGGTTAAGACCCAGGTTCACCCCGAACTGTAGCGCCACCTAAGTAAGTAAGTATAATGAGCCAGCATCCACCGATATCGATTTCCATTGACTGTTTCGCCTTCTCTGACGAAAAATGGCCCAATGTTGGTTTTGGAGCAAACGCCGGCCTAAACAGTGACTTTTTGGTCATGCAATGTTGTTTCATGGATCTCGTGTGGATTCTCCGTTCCGCAAATGCAGCAATTTTGATTGTTAACGGCGCCAGAGAGTGTGAAATGGGCCTCGTCGGTCATCAAAATTTGCTTCCAAAAATCAGGTTCAGTGTCAACCATGCGAGCGACTGTTTGGCCGTATTCCAAGCGACGTGGACGGTCTGTCGGCAATATTCTTTGAGTCAATTGTACTTTATACGGAAACAAATGCAAAACATCCTTCAAAATGCGCCGCAAGGAGGTTCCACTGGCGCCAAAATGCTGACTGCGGTGGCGATACTACACATGTGAGTTCTCGGCTACACTCTCTCTTACCGCTTCAACCAGTTCATTGGAACGTCTTGGACGTTGATGAACGGCATGTCGACGATTTCCCACTGTACCGTGTTCAACGCAATTTGACACCAAACGAAGAATAGAGTTGTCAGACGGTGCTTGTTGGCCATGATATTTTCTAGGATATGCACTTTGCGTTAACACCACTAAATGACTATTTTCAATGTACAGCGTCACTATTTCGGCGCATTGCTTTTGTATGAAGCGGTCCACCGTTAAAATTCTACTGAATTGACGCTTCAAAAATATGTCTACTCAAGTCAATCGGTTGAGAAATGTTAAAGTAATTCAATGTTTACATACCGGCACAATAGATGGCGCACCCGTTATATACGCTGAGGCTGAACATGAGGTATTTAACCAAAGTCTTGAAGGGAGATGATGATAGACGGCTGACAAATGTACTTGCAAAAAAGCTGTATGAACAATCTCACAGTTCTACAAAGACTTGAAGGATGTTGCGGGAAAACATGGTTGCAGTTTCAACATGGAAGAATTAAACATTTTGGAATAGGGAAATTTTGTTATGCAAATTCGTCACCGATTTTGATCAGGCTATGAAGACGGACTTTGTCACAAAAGCAACAAATTCCAACTCTCGTGTAATTTACAAAGTGCGTTGCCATGAACAAATTAATTATATGGAAGAAAGCCTAAGTACAACAGAAATTTCGTTCATATTTCAAACCAGAGGAGAACTCTTAAAACTCAATTGCATGCCATATCGTAACGACCTCCAACTTATATGTGGGCTTTGTCACACAAGAGAGAAAGGAGACGTTGTGCATTTTGTAGGTACCTGCCCCCTTCTAAAGGAAATCAGGAGAGCGTATTTCGGAAAGGATATGTATTGCAAATCGAGGTAGTAAAAAGCCTGCTAAATGGAGAAAATGACTGGAATGTATTAACTGCATACTAACTCCTCGTAGCGTACAAATATAAAACAAGAGTAATTGAGAAAAAGTTTTGAAATAACTTTAAATCCACTAAAAGGAATCATTACAAATGTTGATATAGATAACTAATCCACGACAGACGGCTAAGCCATTGCTCTAAATTGTACTGAATTATGAATATTGTAACTACTATTTAAATGAAATAAAGTACTCTAATTAATAAAATAAAAAATTGTTAGGTTGAAATTTAGTCAGATTTGAAATACCATATAACACATAATAGGTAGCATGCCACTTTTTAAAAATTACTTAGAAAGCAAAAAAAGGGAAATGTTTCCAGACTTTTTCAGAATCTACTAGGTCAGATATTGTTCGCAAAAACCTGTTAAGTCATCCCAGGCATCTGCCCGAAGTAACCTAAATATGAAGGGAAGCAAGGCAATGGCGCAGTGGATAGTACGTTTTCTTAACCGATGTGTGTGCACGTGCAAGCGCCAGCGGGAAACAGCAATAATCAGCTGCCCGAGTGTAAAAATGAAAACGTAATGAAACTTCGAACTTTTTCCAACAATAATTTCCTCCCTGGTAGTACTATGGACCGGGGAGAGTCTGAGTGCTATGGTTTGGCTAACACATTTCTTTCAGCTCAGTTTTCCTTAGAGGCTTAAGACTCTTCCATGCTTTTAGCTAAGGCCGCAGATACAAGCAGTCGAAATGAAGTTCCTTCACGGTGTAGCTGGTCCAACTGGTAGAGATCGAGTGCGCAACACCAGAATATGCGAGGCGCTCAATGTTGAGCTGCTGCTTCTCCGAACGGGACGATCTATGCTTCGACGGTATGGTTACGTAGTGCCAATATCCGCAGACTGGCTTCATCAGATAGGCGACCCCTCGGAAGGGGTAGAAATAGATAGTTGGATCAAGTTCAACATCTCTCCTGGAACCGTCTAGGGATTCCTCCTGACGAGTTGTAATCAATGGCGGAGGGTCGAAAAGGACAGAGAGTCCACCTGAGGATCCTATCCCCGCGACCTTCATGAAGGATTAACGTAATAAAAAATAAAAAAATAAAACCATTTAATATAATCACTTTACAAATTCAACAGAAAGTTTTTATGTCCCATATTGTCTAGCGGTTAGGATACCTGGCTCTCACCCAGGAGGCCCGGGTTCGACTCCCGGTATGGGAAACTTTTTTTTTTTCATTTATTCCTTTCACTTGCTACTATTTTATTTTTTATTTTTACTTTAAATTTATCTTTCCACAAAGTTGAAAAAATAATAATCTCTCCACACAATCTGACCTTCCCACTGATGTCATTGGCTCATGTCCACTCACATCATTCAGAACAGAGAGTGCATATTATTATCCTCATTCATACTTTGTAAACACATATTAAAAATCCTTTTAAATAATAAAAAAAAAAGTATACCTTACCACAAACTACAAACGAGTGCATATCTGAGATATTGTTGAAATACAGCAAAGCACTGCACACATTGTTTAGGCTAAGACTCGTTATGCTGTTTTGTTTGCATTCATCACTCTTCGGCTTGTTTAATACTATATGAATGTCCTAAATCTGGTGGGCACTATAAAAATAAACTCAAAACAAGAACAGGCTGTTGAGCGTGTGTCAACAAATTGTTATAAAATTCCACTGGGTGGGGAAAAAAAAATTCAAAGAAGACGTTATTCAACGCTTTCAGAAAAAAGTTTTGAGAAATACAGTGAATGGAACTTGGTATGTAAGAAACGGCGATCTGGAGAAAGACTCTAGCAAGGATATTCAACATTTTTTCGAATCTCACGATAGGTGGGTAGAGTAGCATGTTAACAACTGGGTTAACTCGAAGACTACATCGGATATAACCCTTTGAACTTTTGTCTGTCAGACACATCTAAGAGATCCAGCAGGACAAGAATAAATATTTCATTACTGCCTACAATACCTAAGTATGTAGTATCTAAATATAGTTACATTTGCCAATCTTTCCGAATAATCTAAGTATTGTCTACATAAAATAAAATATGACGTTAGGTTAGGTAAGTTGTTGATGGGGAAAGAATGTAGAATAGAATGAATCCCTTTCTCTTGAAAAAAAGAAAATAAACATATTTTGTACATAGGCTAGTAGAGAGCAATTAGTACTTACTGAGCCCAAGATACAAACCATCCAGATGATTTAATAACGTTTGTGATGTCGTTTATCGGTCTATTGGACAATTCTTCTAAATTCTTAAAGAAGTATTGTCCAAGGAACTTATTACTTAGATGGTAGAGGCCTGGACAGTGGCAAAGAAAGTAGGTAGTGACCTCCTGAACCTCCTCGCCGCCACAGCCTCTGAAAAGGTCTTCGTTCATCACACGTAACTTTTTTATGTGATATCGCATAGTGTTATTCCCCGTAATGACTCCTATGAGAGTAGAGAGGGATTTTCTATCCCTCTGTATAAGTTTATTGGTTCTTGCTCTGTCGAATGTAGGTCATAGCTTCCTCGTGGTGATACAATTATCTATAGAGCTCCACCTGTTACTTGCCTCCGTTAGAGGTTTGTTCTCTGCTCGAAGTTTGAGTGTGCAGGGCGGAATATACACTGAGTGTTCGGATTGGTCCAAGCTTAGTACTGAACCTCCTCTAGCTAGTTCGTCGGCTTTTTTATTTCATGCTGTGGATTCATGTCCAGAGACCCAGCAGAGCCTTACCGTGTGTTATGTTCCAAGCACCTTGAGCTCTTCTTTACAGCACTTCATAAGCTTCGACTTTATTTGTATTGCAGATATTGCTTTTATCGCTCCCTGGCTGTCGATGAAAAAGGTGATATCCGCTCGTGGTATTGTCCTCACCGCAATCTCACGGGCTGCTATTGTCACTGCTACGACCTCTGCCTGGAAAACGCTGCTGTATTTTGGAAGCCGAGCTGACAAGGAGATACCAAAGGGTTCAGAGAAGATGCCTGCGCTTATGCCTAATTCCAATTTGGATCCATACACAGCTATAGATTGATCGTTACGCGTTCTGTCGTTTTTTCATTCATCCCTGCTCGAATAAGATGCCGGAAAAGAACTCACTCGATTTCGTAATCCAGCAATTTTATTTGTTAAGAAAACGAATTGGTTCTGTTTGTTGATTATGTTAATGTAGGCGTTTGATTTTTTTCCCCATTAAGTCGCAAAGATATTATCGGTAATATCGCCAGAGTTGACTCACAGCATTGACTTTCTCAAGACCTCTGCCGAATGTTCTGCCTTAGAGCCACTAAGATCTGTGGCTTCTTTCTATAGACCTGTGGCTTCAAAAAACCCCAGGAAAGAAGATTGGAATGGTCAAATCGGGCGATCTTTGAAGTCAGTGTGAATCGTCAAAACGAGAGATTAAACGGCTAGGAAACGGTTGGTGTAAAATGTCGTGCTGTGAGTGCCATTGCAGAAATCGGGTAGGTTTTCTATAATTTCAATCTACCATATGGCTGACGAGTCCCAAGATGGGCTCTAAGTTTGCAGGTATTTCTTGAGCTATAGTTTCATAAGTTCGATATGAATGTGCATTTTCAGGAGGTCCTGCGATTTGCCATTGAATACTCGAAGGAAACGAAAATGATGTGAGCTCGACTTCATGAGATGGAATGGAACCAGTGGCAAGTGTTTTTTTATTTTTCATGTGACTACCTGCACATGTGTACAACAATTTGAATCCTTTTTTGTGTAGAGGAAGGATATTATGGACATCGCAAGGCAGGAGAGACAGGCCTATGAACGCCTGGATCACACAAATGCGATGACATCGGCATTTCATTTGCCTCGGTAATCGATTGATTCAAAATCGGGAGGCCTGCCGATATTTTCTGAGGCGAGTTAGTAGAAATGCGGTGAAGTGGGAGAGTTATGGTCCCTTGTTTTCGGATCATAGCCTCGCTGAAATAGGAAGAAGAAGAAGAAGAAGGAAGGATATTCTGGAGAACGCCTTGAAGAGCAAGACAGTGGATAAGATTGAAGAGCTAGAGAAAGCCGTTCATATCTTGGCGTCTACGAGCAGCACCGTGAATGAGGAAGTTGGAGCACTCAGCGTTGTCCGGGACTATGCTACGAATATCGATTCGCCAATAATTTTGTACAGCTCGGCAGATCGAAAGCTGTACTCGTAGAGTGCCTAAATGCCGGTAAAACTAGACTCAGTATAAGTGCTGCGTAAGAGTGTGTCATTGCTGAGTTGGTGCAGAACAATCTATTTTGCCAGAAGTATTTATTGGTAGTGGACGCTCTACAGACGCTGATTTTTTACATAAAGGAGGACGGAGATGTGACCAGTAGTTCTATGTATGCTTTACCGGTAATTGTGAGGAATCTCGAGGACGGATTTGAGAAATTTGTTGAAATGAGTGTAGTCGATTGTATATTATATGGCCTGCAAAGTGAACACAGCAATGTGTTTTGTGAAGTATTGCTTCTTTTTAAGGGCCATGCAAGCATGCTTCTGTAAGAGTGAGTCAATTTATATATAATATATATCCGCTTAGATTTTCCAAGTATTCCAAAGCATTTCGAGAATTGGTTGAGGTCCCTTCCCGACTGTTTTCGGCATCAATCCGTCGATTTGCGGCAGCAAGAAGTCATTGATTATGGTTCTGTAGTGCTCACCAGTCACAGTAACAGTGTTACCGACTCTGCTGTAGTGGCAAAAATATATATCAATCAGCTCTACTGCGTAAACGATAAACAAACAGCAAGCTGTGAGAAGATAAAATGCCTCTTCGATGCAGTGTCCCAGAAGCGGTAATTTCGCTTATTTATGTATCCCCATAGGTGGAAATGCGCTCATGATGATTTTCAATGAACAATCATTCTCATCGCGATCGATATTTAGAAGGGCTTGGCTTAACATTTGCGGCCAGCAGGCAATAGGTGATACACTGTTTGCACTTTGTACGGGTACGTTTTCCAAAATTCGCTGTAAAGATCGTCTACTCGCATTGATGCCCCCGTCATTTGTTTGATGTTTGAAGGTTGTCTAGGACATCTGCATCCCAAACGTCTGCTCAAGCGCCTGCTCCGCGATAAGCCAGTCTCAATGTCGGAACAGATCAAAGATGTTCTACTACTTTGATGTATTTTCATGGTTTGGGCTCCAGTATATTAGAAGGAGGACGCCTATCGTTGCATCAGGACAATTGATTTAGGACGTTCAAATAAATTGAAATATATACCGACCTTTGACAATATGAAAACCCTCATATGGGGATACCACCCCTGCTGCTTCTGGCAGCATAATTCAGATATTACTGCGATCCTAGAGATACGATTGGGAGTGCTAAATTGATTACGGCTGTACGAAATAGCGTGTTAGAATGCGGATTCAGCTTTGCTCAAGGCTCATTGATTTCTTCAGTCGATAAGTTGTCTCCTGACTTTGATCCGTGTTAAAGCTACTTTCTGCAACCTTAGCCAAATATCTGCACATGCCCCTAATGAAGAGGCTGAAGTCTTCTGTTATATGCCAGTAGCCCAATCTTAAGAGCTGTATGGTCCTTTCTTCCAATATGGAGCACTTGAGCAAATAACAGCAGCATGATTAATGACACCAACGATACCATACGAAACTTTTTTCACAGTTGTGGCCCGGTGAGAAAAACGACTGGCCTGTTCAAGGTACATTTTATAATAAATTGCTTAATGAAGATGTATTTCCTTATATAACCCACCCGATAAACCCCTTTTCTAAGAAAAGGCTCTGATAAATCCCTTAAACCAAACATCACTACTTTGAATGACAAAAGCCTAACTCTCAGCAACATCACGGCTGAATAGTTGATCTTGTTACAATCATGTTGTACACCGCAAATTAATCTAGATTGTCAGCAGCAACTACACAACTTTTTCAATCCTTTTGTTAACCCAGATACAACCTATTTATTTGCCCGCACGTCCGTTGTCCGTCGTCGGTCATCGGTCGTTGCCGTCGTGTTGTTTCTTTCACATTTTACATTCACTAAACTTTTTGTTGATTGTTGTGTTTCTGTCGCCCACCACCAGTCACACTCTCTCCTCAATCCAGTTACCCAGCTCGACCAAAGGGAAAGGTGAATCCTATAGGTGGCTATTGTTGAACCTATCATCGGCATCCATAGATTTGAATTTAATCCCGTTGGCTTGTCCACTCTACTCCTTGCTGGGTGTCGTTTGGCTTTGTCATTGATTTGTCGTCCCAAAATGAAATGAACATATACAACCTTGTAACCCTCCGTACTGGTGGTGATGGTGATGGTGTCGCTGGAGTTTATTTTCATAGTGTGACACAAAAAATGGACAAAACTGGGCCAAAGTGTGGCCCCCATAGCACACCATCGAACCTAGAACAACACACAGAACTTGATTTGTAGAGGTTCGCCTTTTTTCTGTTCCATCTATCGTCTGTGTCTGTCCCGTATTCGTTCGGGGCCTGTCTGCTCTATTTATTGTTTCGATTTTTATATTTATGTTTTCATTTTCGTTTCTGTTTAGTCAAAGTTTGACGACACACAAAATTTTATTGAAATAAAATCACAGCACCCCTGTAGCCGCCGCCGCTTTTAGGTTTCTGGAGAACTGCAGGAACGACATTGTCCGATGTTGTGTTGGACACGGTCTCTGTGTTTACACGTAATAAAATTTGAAAATTTATTTGACATAAAGCGGTTTCGAGCACTAGAAAGGTTGGCTGGCTTTACGACTATGTGTGCGATGCTGGAGTGGCAGTTTCATTTCGATTTGATTGGAATAAAAGTTACGATAACAGGAAATTGGCGGAGAGGAATTTCCTCTTCCTTCTCGCTCGACAAGTTTAGGGAGATCAATATAAAATATTTTCACATATTAACAATGATTATAGGCTTTTGTTTATGCATCAGCTGAATATGACAAATGTGTTCGATTAAAACGGTGATTATCCGTCGAGGCCTTAAATGTCTCTAGGGGGCTTTTGAAATATGAATTATGATTTGTTTGTATTTCTATGAAACGATTAAAAATAGTATTTTTATGGGCGACTATAAATTTTGTTAAATGTGGCGGAATATTTGTTGGAATTTTATATCTAGTGATTGCTTCATGGATGCCAATTGTTACGTTGGGAATGACGGCCTTGAATAGTAATGTGACTGAGAGTTTCCAAAATTGTTCAGCCTCTGACAAGTCGAGGAAGGGAATGATACTCAAGCTCCCTTAGAAAGGAAATACTATGCAGTAAGGAAAGTAGAGAAGTATCTGCGTGCTACATGCAGTAATCCAGGAGCAAATAAAAGAAAAGTTCAAGGATCCTCTTGTGTTGACCAAATCAAGATCTTGTGGATCATCATTGAGTTGATCATTGAATACCGATTGCTTCTTCATCTGCTGTTCATTAGGTTTGGAAAGGCATAGTTATGATCAAAGGAACATATATAATATGGGTCTAAATGTCCATTCTGCACAGAAGGAGGCCTTTTAAGGAATTCGAGGCACATGCTGGTATTTTTTATCGTATGGGTATAACAAGTTATAAATACAAGTAGCAGATTAAAATGGCTTTAAGCCATGAGTAAGAAACACATAAGTACATAGAATGATAAAGTAAGAGACATACATAAGTACAATATAAATCGTAGATGAAACACATTATATTTATATTTAGCGTCAGAGAATAGTATTTAAGCTGCTTAGCCAGAGAAGGGCCTCAGGTGTGATATTGTGGATGTCATTGGGGTTGCCGTTAAACATAGAGAGGGGACAACTGGAAACAGTGCCTTATCGTTTGGGTAGGTTCCCCGCAGTCTCATGCACTAGATGCTGTTGCTCCCCATTTGAACAGGAAGTCTCTGCAGCGGCCGTGCTCGGTCCTTATCCTATTTAGTTGTGTCCACATTTTTTGGGGTAGGTTGAATCCTGGTACGCGAACAGTAGGGTTAAATATGATACTGTAGGTATTTGGGGCACAATTCCTCCATTCTTTTTCCCACTCTTCGTTGATGTTGAAGTAACACAAATGCAGTCTAGTCGCTGTCCTCAGAGGTGGATTTCGCGATTTCAGCCGATATGAGTCCTTTTCGTTGGAGTATACCATATGTGAATTGTTTGTTCGGGTTGTTTTGAATTTTGGTAAATTCTCTGACGAGTGCGTTCTTTCGTCTAAGTGATGGTGGGGCAATGTTGCTCAAGACTGGGAGCCATTGAATTGGGGTGGACCTTATTGTTCCAGAGATTAGGCGCATTGCGATGTGGAGTTGGCTATCAATTTTCGTAGTATGTGCGGGGGCTCCGTATTCGGCAATTGAGTAAACCAGTCCTAGAGCGGCAGTTCGAAGTGTACTGGGTAATGATCCCCAGGAGCTGGACGCAAGTTTTTGAAGCAGATTGTTCCTTGTTTTCAGCTTGGCTGCGGTGTTGAGACAGTGCTGCTTAAAGGTAAGGGATCTATCGATGGTTACTCCGAGATACTTGGGGCTCTTATTATGTCGCAGGACCGTACCGTTAAAGCAAATTTCGAGCGGCATGTGTGCAAGTTGGCTATTAAGGTGAAAGCACGCTGACTCAGTTTTAGCCTTGCTGGGTGTTAGCCTCCATTTCTTAAAGTATTCTCCCAGGCAGCCAAGATCTGCTGAGAGTGTGGCCTCAATCGAGTCCATGCCCCGGTGTTGTGTGGCTATAGCCAGATCGTCCGCATACGAAAATTGTTTGGATGTAGTGTTTGGTAAATCGTGAGTATATAGGTTGAAGAGAAGTGGGGCCAAGACCGATCTGCTGTTGTTGAGAAATACTTAGAAGGAGCGATTACTCAGCATGTTGTTGATCAGATTTGCTGTTGTTTTGCAACGTACCGTCTTCAAAAGTTTGTAGACCACTCCAGTACGCCAGACCGTATCATATGCAGCAGTAAGGTCTACGAACACAGCGCCAGTCATAAGCCTGTTTTCGAAGCCATCCTCAATATAAGTTGTTAGGGCGAGTGCTTGGTCAGTGCAACTACGACCTTTTCGGAATCCAGCTTGTTCTATAGGGATAACTTCGTTAATGGGTACCTCAATTCTGTTGTATATTAAACGTTCAAGGATCTTATAGCATAGACTTAAGAGAGCAATTGGTGGGTAGCTGTCGGCCTTGTCGGCTGGTTTCCCCGGTTTAAGTACCGCAATGATTTTGGACTTCTTAAACTCAATGGGCAGGTTACCAGATGATAGAATGCTGTTAAAAAATTTGCATAGCCAGATCTTAGTGTTTTTCCCGCAATTTTTAATAAATTCAGGACAGATTCCATCAGCTCCAGCGGCTTTTTCATGCTTACAGCAGGCGATGGCTACTTCTAGTTCGGAAATTGTAAACGGTCGAGAGTATGCAGAAGTTAAAGGGGTCACCTTTTAAGCTCTTTTAATGGGCTCTTAATGTGTTGGGTGTGGGCTTTGTCCGACTTTCCTTTGGAAACCTCGACAATTCGATTTGCAATCAGGTCTGGATCGATCTTGGGTTGGTATGATTGGAAGGAATTGTTCCTCCAAGCTTCCGGATGAGGCTCCAAGCCTTTCTACTTGATCTGGTAAAGTACAGGTTTTGTGTGGTTTTTATCCACTTTTCTTTTCGTGCATTATTCAGAGATTGTAAGAATGCTCTGCAATTTCGGTGTCACCACTCTCCTAAAATTCTTTATATAGCCGGTAACTATCAGAGCTCCAACCGGGAACATATTCTTTTCAATATCCGGGATGTGGGTCTTTGCTGTGGCTATTACGATGCCAACAAAGCGCCCATAGTTCTTGGGAGTCGGAGGGATCCAGCGGACGTTGGAGTCGAGGTCTTTGGTGAAATCTTGCCATGATGACTTCTGAAAGTTCCACCTTGGCCGCTGAGTGGAGTTTACCAACGGGATCTTTATTCCGGTTTCTAGGACAATTGCGCGGTGTTGGCTTCGAGGAAAATCAGGTAAGACCCGTCTGGACACTTGTGCACGTCCGGAGCAATTGGACGAAGCGGAGCACAGATCTGGGTTGTAGTCGCGGTTCCAGCGTCTAAAGTGGAAGGTTCCTCTGTCTTTGGCATCAAAAATAAGTGTCAGATTGTGTATGTCAGCCCAGTCTGCCAGTTTTGCGCCGTTGTCGTCATCCGCGTGGTACCTCCAGAGAGTGTGGTGGCTGTTAAAATCTCCGGCATATAGGGCGGGGTGTTCGTATACTGGAATTATCTCTACATGCCAGGTGCTATTGGGAGGTTTGTAGATGTTAGCGATTTTAAGGTCACCTATCAATATCAGTACGATGAACGCGTTGTCGCTTTCCGTAGTTTGAATCAGGCTCACATTTTCGAGCCTGGACCTGACATATGTTGCTATGCCTTACGCATGATGATAGAGGGCGCCTATTAAGGAGAAACCGCTTATTTTAGCTCGAGATGAGAGAGTTGATTCATTTACGCAGTGAGTTTCTTGCAGGAGTACCACATCAATGTTATTTTCTTCCAAAGTCTTGTGTAAATAGTCACACTTTGCTCTGCTGATGCCTTCAATATTTAGTTGACAGATACGGACAGAAGGTCCTATATCTCTAGTCAAGAAGCGCTGAAAAGTGGCGTTTGTGTGAGTGTGCAAGGACGCAGATTGCATATGCGTGGTTGTGGATATTAATGCGTTGGATGCTAATGAGTTTCTACTTGTTACAGTTGCCGAGATTTCGGTTCTCATTGAAAAAGTTCGGCATCCAAATGTGAATAGACTTTTAGCGTTACCCAGCGTGCAGCGCGAGGAGCTTGTCTATTCTTCGCACCCCAGTACACATGCTGGTGTAAGACAAGTGTCGCTAGACCCATTCTTACATATGGTTCACTAGTATGGTAGATGGTACTTGAGAAGCAACACCAGCTTTCAAACCTCACCAAAATCTAGAGGGCTGCGTGCATCGGAGCCATGGTATCAATGAGAACAACACCAACAGCGGCAATGGAAACCATGCCTAATTTGATTCCGCTTGATATATGCTGTAGCAGTCTGACGGCCAAAACCGCTGTAAAACTGAGAGAAGGCCGATTGTGGTCATCGAGTCTTTACGGCCATGCCTCCATATTGTTCCGGTGGAGGAATACCAGTGGATCAACGGAAACTGATCACATGATCCCGATGCTAGCATTTAAAATGAGATTCGCTACAAGGATTCCTAACAGAATGCACTGGATGAACCGAAGAACCATGTAGAAAAAGAAACTGGCGTTCTATACCGACGGTTCTGAGATTGACGTTGGCACGAAAGCCGAAGTTTATTCCGAATCGCTAGGAATAAACCACTCATTTAGAATAAGCAACGAGTGCAGCATCTTTCAGGCCGAAGTCACAGCCATTATACAGCTTGCTGAAATTATACGGGAGAGTAATATCGTTGCTAAAGCGATCACTGTCTATATAGACAGGCTGTTAGCCGTTAAGGCCTTGGACTCTACTGTATTTAGGTCGAGGCTTGTGGGAACCTGCATATCACTCTAAAACGAGATATCTGGAGCCAATGTGGTGACCCACTGCTGGGTACCAGTGCATATGGAGGAAGGAAATGAAAGCTCTCACAAGCTTGTTAGGAAAGGGTTGGTGCTGCACTTATCGCGAGCCCTCGCTTTTGTAGTCAGTTCATCATGAAAGAAAATAGAAGATGAAGCCACCGATTGACCAAACAGATGCTGGGTTCATCTGAAAACATGTGCAACGGCTAGGGCGCTATGGCCGGTCTTAACCAGGAAAAGATCAACTTCTCTAGTGAAACTCAGTCGTTATAGCGCACGGGTCGTTTCTGGTGAAATTCCTGACTGTGCCATTGGCGTTCACGCGAAGTGACTCGGTGTGCTTCATAAGGAGATTATTGCAGAAGTTGCGGGGACGAAGAAAAAATTGAATCTGTTCGCCACCTGCTGTGTGATTGTCCTGCCCTATCTGTCAGAAGAATGGGGCCTCTTGGTAATTACTTATTCTTGGAGCTGGAGGACTTGGGTAATGTTGAGCTGATGGACATCCTGAGATTCATATCACTTTCTGGGTGGTTCTAACAGCGGACCATCTTTACAGCGTTTTCAGGGCACAATGGGCCCGAACTGATGGTCTAAGTGAGCAGTGACTTTTTTTTTATCACAAGGCACCCATCTATCTAACCTAACCAAAAACAAGTGATTAGTGATATGCCTCGCGCTTCCCCTCGACGGCAAACGGAGGAATTCGATTAACTCTTACGTCTCAACTCCAACACTTCGACTACGCTGACATATGTATGCTCACATTCTTAAAGAATAATGGCCCCTCACTAAATGACAGCATGTGTGGAGACCGGTGCAGGCGCCTTCATCAGCCTTGAAACAAACCCATAAGCTTAAGTTTGCATTGCTGCACAAACGGCAGAGGCATTTCAAGTATCTTGAGGCGAACCCCACAGGCGGATCAGTAGAAATGCGGTGAAGTGGGAGGGTTGTTATCCCTTGTTTTCGGATCATAACCTCGCTGATAAAAGGAAGAAGAAGAAGAAGAAGACTGTCTGGAGACCGATTGTGGAAACGGTGTGGAGATGATATAGCCAGCCAAATTAGCAGAGCAAGTTGGAAATGCTTTCCGAAAAATGTCGAAGTAAAGCAATCAGCTTGAATACCAGGCTGCAACTGTTTCGGTTGAAAGTCGAATCCGTGCTGTTACATGCTTGTAAAATGACAAGGATTTCCTGGCGAAACCGCATCTCTGATGAATCTCTTTACCAGAGAATGGGTCAGGGACCAAGAGGCACAACCATTCATCGGCGGAAGTGTCAGTGGATTGATCACACATTTGGAAAAGACCACAGCTCCATAGCTAATCGTAGCTGCATGATGCAATTGAACCCATTAATCCAGGACAGTCGTACAGTAGGTGGACCGAGAAGTACATAGCGCAGAGAACTCGAAGAGGAATCACGGAAATCGGAGAAGAGTAGACGAAAACAGGCGCCTAGGCATAATAGAGGCTCTAGGACCCACAAGGGGAATCAGGACTTAAGTAAGTTAAATTCTTCAGCGAAAAAGTTGGCCCAAGCAAAATGGTTCAAGAAGTCACTGGGTAGCCAAATATAAATCACAATGGACCTCTACTGGGCTTAGTATGTCTACACTCTTTTACTGACAGTCAGACAAATCTAATCTAAACTCCTTGAATCATGGGCCATCTTAGTTTCCTCTTCAATGACCATAATGAGCCGCTTTGGCATTTTGCAATTTACTGATTTGTATCAGACTTCAGTTAACGAAGTGATATGGCCCACCTATTAAAATCAGCTCAACCAGGCTAGACTTTTGTAGCAAAAAATATTTAAAAAAATAGAAGGAACTTGAGATAAAGGATGTGTAGCCTTGAATTTGTTTTAAAGAACTTGCTGCAACCAATTCAAATTTCTGACTAGAAATGCAGCTGTTTGCAAGATTCTGAAGAATCATAACATCTTCCCATCCCATTGATTCTCACACAAAAGCCTCCAGTGTCAAGAGGAAAACTTCCGCCTCTCAAGCCAAACAATTCTAAAAAAATTGCAAAATCATTGCGTACATTTCCAAGCATCATAATTTCTCAATCACCGACATCCTCCTCTACGTTCTACGTGCGCCTGCTTCCACATCGCCTAACCCTTCGTCAATCTAACGCACTCCTCACCCACTGCGAGTATGCCGCAGATACACGCTACACCCATCATCGCGATACCGGAAAACGCATGTTTCTTACATTAGAATCCATCATTTCATCATTTGGAAACATCATCGGTCGCATATCATTGTATCATTGGGCCTGTCATCGTGATCATCATCAACCGTCTGTTTGTCCGTCCGTCTGTGCGCGTCCATCAACCCGTTAACTCAATTATTTGTGCAAGCCGCTGATGATTTGGCGCTGAGTGGATTCAAAGGGGTTCTCTAGATTCAAGAGTGTAAGTGAT
Organism: Brachypalpus laphriformis; assembly: GCA_945910035.1. Classification (NCBI taxonomy): domain Eukaryota; kingdom Metazoa; phylum Arthropoda; class Insecta; order Diptera; family Syrphidae; genus Brachypalpus; species Brachypalpus laphriformis. The sequence goes on along the minus strand of OX246755.1, from coordinate 9,677,725 downwards.
ATGACTCCCCAGTGGATATGGAAATTTTCTCACTCAAAGGCAAAGCCGCCATCGACCCAGATCCGTTTTCGAATTTTTGGGGCGCATTCTTAAGCATTCCCCATCCGATTATCTACCCTCGATTGACAAACCGGAGACCCACATTCACATGCACTCTCCACGTTTATCCCTTGAGTGCAACACTTCACCAAACTGCAGTCCAACCAAGGAACCCCAAGTCAATTCGATTATTTTTGGAAATCAAAATCGACAGATCTCTGTTCTCTCTGTAGCAGCCTTCGAGTATCTTAAATCTCTTGAATGGAAATTGGATTGAAATACCGGAGCCCCTATGAGCAATGGTCCGATGATGATGACTTTATTCTCATGTTGCGTATGGCATAGTGCCCTCTGTTGATCTTATCCCCCCTCCATGTATGTGTTCCTAAGGGGATGTAGTCCAAGGGGGCTATTTGGTATTTTAATTAAAAGAAAAAAAAAATTCGCTACATTTGTTTCTTTATATTGGACGATTCTAAGAAAGCCTTGTTCTTGTACGCAAAACAAATCAGAGTGAATCGATTGGTTCCGGGAATTTCTGTGTGTATCTTTGAAATGTAAACAAGGCAACCGCAAGAGTATTGTTCAGTCGACTGGCAAACAAATATGAAAACAATATTTTTTCCCATCGATTTCCAGATGGCATCCGATGGAGGCCACTTCACCATCATGAGTTATTTAACATTTTAAATTGGCCGAATTAAAAGCTTCTTTCTATTTTTTTCTTTCTATTCGTTTGCTTGTTCTGCTTCGCTTTTATGTGGGAGATGTGATGATTCAATATCTAATTCTGAGAAAAAAATTAGAATCTCTTTTTTGAATGAAAATTACTCGTAATTTATGGGCTTTTCCAATTTGTGGAACAGATTGTGGAAAACGCATTTGTGGTCGACTCTAAGTGCTAAGAACAATAAAATATTTTTTGCTAGGTTACCTAATTTCAAAACAAGGAGGAGGCTATTTCGAAAGGAGACAGAGCTTGTTAGGTAATCCCCAGATGGTCTAATGCTAATGGGAAGAGCGGTTACAAGTGGATGGAATTACGCCATCTCTGTGAAATCTGCGATAACCAGATGTGGTAATTTTGTGTTTTCTATGCAAAAGTTTCGGCAGCTAGAATAACTAGGTTTGGATATACTTCAATGACTTGGAAATACCACTTCCCGGGATGGCTTTAGGCAAAGCGCCGGACGTCGGGGACACATAATTACTTAATTCCTAATTATTGTACTTCGTTCCCCTGTGGTATCTTTCAAAAATTTAGCTAAAGCATATGTAACCTATCCTACTGGAAGGTATTAAATTCGACCCACAAACACAGGTCAAGTATTTAGACATAACACTAGGCAGCCGTCTTCTCTAGAATAGAAGCAACATATAGAAGCTGTGGTATCAAAGCCACTAGAGCACTTATGCAAGGAAAATGCAGGAAAATTTCACGTGAAACCGGGGGTTTCTCAGTTTCACTGAGGTTGAAGCGCATGACGATAGTTAGACCCACAATCACGGGTCAACAGAATAAGGCTAAGCAGGACTAGGACATTCCTAAGCAAAGTGAAAAGGCTAGCCTTCATCTATATAACAGGAGCCATGTACCCCACAGCAGCACTATGCTACACATAGTACTAGAAAAGATCGCAAAGAAGACCAAACAGGGCGTCGGGAAAGGAAAATGCATCGCAACAAAGAGCAACATCTCCTTTTCAAATCTGTGCCGTTTCTAGACTCGATATGGTAAAGAAATACTGCTTCGAAAGGAACTAACTTATGTCATGTATCCCCTTCTGGGTCCTAGGGCCTCTACTACGCCTACGCGCCATCGTGTACGGTTTCTGGCAATGTGTCTGAGTTCTCCCCAACTTTTCCCTAACTGCCGTGCCTCCTTCTCGACTGTTCTGCGCCATGTTCTCCTCGGACCGCCAGGTCTTCTGCCATCCTGAGTGAAAGGGTTCCATTGGATAGCATGGTTCGCTATGGAACTGTCACCCATTCGGAACGTGTGACCAATCCACTGCCACTTCCGCCGTTGAATGGCTGTGCCTATTGGTTCCTGACTCGTTCTCTCGTAAAGGTGTTCGTTAGAGATACGATTGGGCCAGAAAATCCTTAAGATATTGCGCTGGCACCCATTAACAAACGCTTGCAGCTTTCTGGTGATAGTAGTGGTCACTCTCCACGTGCTGCATCCATATAACACCACGGATTCAACGTTGGAGCGGAACAGTCTTATTTTGGTGCTCAAACTGATTGCATTGCATCGCCATATTTCGGACAACATACCGAACGCGGACTTTGCTTTGGCGATCCTGTTGGCTATATCCAGTTCGGTTCCACCATCGGTCGAGACAATACTCCCAAGATACTGGAAATCCTCTACTCTCTCTACCGATTGTCCAGCAATGCATATTTGAGCCGATGAGTTTGTTCCAAGGCTGATAATTTTAGTTTTTGCCGTATTAATTTTCAGCCCGACGACGCCTGCCTCCCTCTCCACATCTGCTGTCATTTGGTGGAGGTCCATAATTCTGTGGGAGAGTAAGCATACATCGTCAGCGTAGTCAAGATGTTTCAGTTGAGATGTAAGAGTCAATCGAATTCCTCCGTTTCCCGTCGACAAAGCTACATGAAGCACATCGCTAATCACCAATAGGGATAATATTGGTGAAAGGTCTTACCCCACTTTGAATCTCAAATTCCTCAGACAACCTTCCCCTGTGCAGAACGTGATATTTGGAGCCTTCATATGTAGCTTTGATAATAGCAATTAGTTTATCGGGAATACCTCTTCTGCGTAAGGCACGCCAAATAAACTCTCTGTTGACACTATCGAACGCCTTCTCAAAATCGATGAACAGCAGGTGCAGTGGCGATCGATATTCAACACACTGTTCGATGATAATCCGCAGGGTGTTCATGTGGTCGTCACAGGAGGATCCAGAGCGGAAATCTGCTTGTTCGGTATCGAGTGTGTCTTCGAGATGTTGTTTGATTTGCTCCAGGATGATTTTAGCTATTATCTTAGCTACAGCAGGCAGCACGCAGATACCCCTCCAGTTTCCGCACTCCATTAAATTTCCTTTCTTAGCAAGCTTGACGATCATTCCCTTTTTCCAGTAGTTAGGAAAGCTCTCAGCTTCCCAAGCTCGCTCTATAAGTGGAAGCAGAAGCTCAGCCGATGTTGTTGGTGCTGCTCGTAAGAGCTCTGCTGGAATACCGTCAAGTCCTACCGCCTTGTTGGTTTTGAGTGCCTTGATCGCGGTAATGATCTCATCTTTACTGGGAGTCGTGGTGCGTATTCAGGAACTTCTCACCTCGGGCATCTTAGTTTGATTTGGGAGCATATCGCTAGCGAATACACGGTTTAAGACCGTAGCAAAATGCTCTTTCCATCTCTTGAGCTGGTCCTCATCCGGAATGAGCAAGGAACCGTCTAGGCTTTTCACTGGGTGTTGGCTGGAGCTGCGACCACCTGTCAGCTGTTTCGTGATTTTGTAGACAGTCCTGCTATCGCACCTCCGTGCTGCTGCTTCTGCTTCTGCAGCCAGGGCGTTGATGTAGTTGCGCTTGTCACGTCGCACGCTACGCTGAACTTCTATCATCTTCATGCGATATAGGGACTCTAGTTCGCTTCTCCATGCTGCTGGGGTAGCTGCAATGCGAGCTATCAGCTGTTTTCGTTCGTCAATCCGTCTCCAGGTATCCTCGGAAAGCCACGCCCTATGTCTTCCCTGCGATCGACCGACAATTCTTTCAGCACCAGATGTAAAAACATTATTCACAGCACACCAATGGTCTTGGATGGTCGTGGGCATTGAGTTGCTGATTGCTTCCACACCTTGCGAAAGGTGCTCCCTTAATTGTTGGCGCACTGAGGGATCACTAAGTCTATCGATGTTGAACCTGGGCATTCTTGTGTTGTCGTGGGATCTTCGAACTGCAGCAGTGCGTAGTTGGAGAGTAGCTAACATAAGGTGATCATCACGTACTATCCCCACATCTGCCCCTCGTCTGTTTCGGACGTCCAGGAGACTACTTCTAAAGCGGCGGCTGATGGCAAAATGGTCAATTTGGTTGAATGTTGCTTGCCTGTCGTTGGAAACCCAGCTGACTTTGTGGCAGGTCTTGTGCTTAAACATGGTGCCACCTATCACAAGCCGGTTGGCATTGCAGAAATCTACAAACCTTTCGCCGTTGTCATTGCGGTTGCCTAGTCCATGCTTCCCGATTACATGTTTGAGCCCTTCGTTGTCGTTGCCTACCTTGGCATTCAAATCCCCCATCACTATGACAATGTCTCCATTTGGTGTTGTGTTGAAGACGGCACTTAAGAGGTTGTAGAAGCTCTCATTTTCGTCCTCAGACAAACTATTCGTTGGGGCGTAACACTGTATGATGGTGATGCGTCGTACTCTAGTCCGGAATCTGGCCGTCAAAATCCTATCACCATGGGGCTGCCAGGAAATTAGGCCCTTGCGTGCTGTTGTTGTTAACAGTAATCCGACTCCATATTCCCGCGGACTTCCGGATGGTCTTCCGGAATAGAGTAGTACAGTGTTACGCGTTGGAGACTGGTACTCGCCCGCTTCTTACCATCTTACTTCACTTATCCCCAAAATGTCCAGTTTATATCGCATGAATTCCTTTTCCAATTGGAGGAATCTGGCATTGTAAGGACCTTCTGTTCCCGAGTCGAGGAGCGTCTTTACATTCCAAAAACCTATCTTTGTCCGGGTACAATAGCCAAAAGTCGTCAACATGTGATCATTCCTTATCCGAGGCATAGTGTCGGTTTCTGTAGCGGGAAATTTTCGGTAACGCAGGTTGCTGGCCCACGTTACCTAGCCTAGAATCAAGGCCCTAGACAACCCGCACTTACAATTTTAGCCTACACGTATAAGGGTTTATACGTATAGTTGCCCGGGGACTACCACTAGGAGGTAAAGTAAGCACTTCGTCACGAACTTGATTGTTGCGCTACTGGCCCAAGCCAAGTTTTGGGCAGTCAGTAGTTTCCCGATCAATCGCAATGCAGGTCCACAAGGGAAAGGAACTTGACTCATTGACTCATTTGACTCAAAGCTGATCAATAAGGGGGATTGAAACAGTGAGTCCGATAAGTACCAATTGATACACGGACGGATTGAAAGCATCTACATGCACTGGGGCAAGCGTAAATGGGCGCAGGACCAGATACTAAGAATTTTCTAGTACAGACGGGTCTACAGGGTGACCAGATAAGAACGATAGGAAAACAAATTTGAATAAAACAACAACGGTGTGAGATATAAAATTTATTTTGGCTTTATTTTGAAGCTACATTCATGTCATTATGTGTGGGATAGCACATTATTTAAATGGCCCCCTCGGTGGCAGTGCTTCAAGCGGTTGGTCCAATTTTTGATGACTCGGTCCAATATGTACGGCGTTATTCTGGCAATAGCGTCTCGAATGTTGGCCTCGAGCTGACCAAAGTGGTGGGCTTGTTAGCGTAGACTAAGTACTTGACGTAGCCCCAGAGAAAATAATCGAGGGAGTCGCATGATCGCGGCGGCCAATTTATGAACGGTCGCCGTGAGATAACCCAGTCAAATTTCTCCTTAACAAGTTTAAGCGTTTCGTCGCTTGTATGGCATGCAGCGCCGTCTTGTTGGAACCACAGCTCGGATATATCGATGTTCTCGAGCTCTAGCTACAGAAAGTCGGTTAACATCGCTCTATACCTGTGGTTATTGACGGTAACGATGCGGTGTCTCCTTCATCATTTCGAAAGAAATAAGATCCGATGATGCCGCCATATCATAAACCGCAAAAAACAGTCAGTCTTTGTGGATGCATTGACGCTTGGTCGAGCACTTGTGGATTGTGTTCTCAATTTGCCTGTTGACATAGCCGCTGAGCCAAAAATGGGCTTCGTCCGAGACGATAATTTTTTGGCCAAGATCCGGATCTCCGGCCAACATTTCCAGCGCCCTAGTAGTGAACTCACGGCGTTATCTGTGGCCGTTCGGCATCAGTTCTTGCGTCAGCACAATCTTATATGGATGTAGGCTCAAATCCAATCGGAAAATAAGCCGGGTTGACTCTCTGGCAATGCCCAATTCACTTGATCGGCGCTGAGTCGACATTTCTGGGTCTTCTTCAATACTGACCTCTACGGCGCCTATGTTTTCTTCATTTCGCACCAATCTCTCTCTGGTTGGTGGCTTAAGGTGCAAAAGAGTGTACTCACTGTCAAAATTTTCCACGGTGCGACGAATTGCCTGCACACTGAAGCCATGATGACGACCAACCTCACAACGAAATTCACGTTGCGTATTCACAACTGAGCCGAAATTTCGATATTTTTTAATAATTTCCGCCCATTCGGCAAGCGTTAAATGATGCATGATCAAATGGCAAACCTTACTGAATATTTTGACAGCTGGATGTAACTTTGACAACTGCTGAAACATAATTGGAAAAAGTATCATTGCTATCTGGTCACTGAAAGGCTGGCAATGGTGCAGTGGGTAGTGTCTTTGCTCGTAAGCCGATGCGTGCAGGTTAAAGCCCAAGCGGGGAACAGCAATCACCAGCCACCCGAAGTAAGGGTCCTGCCTGGTAGTAGAATGGACCAAAGAGTCTGAGTGCTTTGGGATTTGGGTTTCCTTTTTTTACAAGAAAAAAACTCTGGTCACTGGATCTAGTTCAGATACTCCAGTTCATCAAAGCAGGTGGACTAGAGAGATGCTCTGATCTAGCATGTCATAGACTAGAGCCTTATCCAATTGCCATCCACTTTTACTTCTGCCACCTTTAGCCCAACTTGACTATCAGAGAAGATGAAAATCTTCTTTCCGCGGAAGCTAGATTGCAAGTTTAGGTTGGGCAATAGTTGTTGCTGGACGTATAACTTGAAATTTCAGACCATGGTCCATCGGCATTTCGGAACTGTCTGTATAATATGGAAAATCACATTGCAATGTATGAGAATTACATTGTTTTCAGTCATCGATTGGCGGAATGACTATGATAAACCATACCAAGATGAAAGGACGAAATTAAGTCATAATAAGCAGATCCATTTTGAATGCATCACTTGAGCCCACATTCTATTCTTAAGAAGCCTTCCTATGTTGCAAGTGGGATCAAAGTTCGCATAGAACTGTATCAATCTTCTTGATACCCTCGGGTCCACAAGCTAAGTTACCATAGCATGGATCCCTCGACATGAAGGCTTTGAGAGAAACGAAAAAGTAGACCACTCGTCGGCCCGAAACCCTACTCTGGAGTTCCACCCAGTGGCATCCAGTCCACAATATCACAATGGTAACCTGAAGGACTCGTCGAATACTGGGCCCAAGACAAGCGAAAAAGCTCATCAACCTCAACAGAAACAGAGCAAGCAACTAGAACTGAGTAAAGAAGATTTGCGAGCTATAACGGGCCACCTAACAGGTCATTGTCCACTCAGGTACCATCTGAAAAGAATAGAACAGATACAGGCATGTGCAGACTCTGCGGTGAACAAAGAGAAACACGCCCGGGGGCGCAAAGAAATGGTTACTCCAGCTGACGTGGTTCTCCACGGACCCAGCGGAAACTTGGAACCTGGAACCCAAGACATTGAGATTTATCGAAAGCTCTAATTTTGCTTCTGCTTAGCCATTGGGCCAGCACAGATCGCCCCATTGGGCCCCAAACATCGCATCGTATCATAAGTGGAGCGAAAAAAGTAACAATGCAAATTTTACGTGGGACACCCAAAAGACTACTGTCCATTGATAAAGGTCTCTGAAGCCAATGACCTGAACTGAGGTGTCACTGTTAACTGATAAAGGTCTCTAACGCAGTGACCTTAACTGAAGTGTCCAAATACTATTGTCCGCTACAGAAGACATAAAAACCCCATCTGGTCCTATGATATGATGGTCGTAAAACAATGCTGATCCCATCTTAGCCTAAAAACCTGTATCGGTATCACCAAATTCTTATAATGCACCGACAACTAAAAACATTCCTATCCAAACAAATCGATATTTATCGATCACTGTGCCACTCAGTGACAGTCTATTAAAGCCCTCATGATGGTGGTCCATAAGCCGTGCTTTTCATTTATATTCTACAAATCCATTCCCTAAGCTAGGCCCAATCTTCCAATCCAATCCACCTACAACCACATCTCATACATTTCTTCTGCCATTCAAAACTGTTCACCCCAAAGGTGGAGATGGAAACAAAAGTTATCTAAACTGTTCGACACAGTCGTAAAATCGATAGGTGTGAACGACTGATCGCATGAACGGATCGTAAACGAGACGAGGTTTCGGTCACGGTTAATAAAAAAAAAAAAAATTATTAATTTAACATGTTTCGCTGAGTACAAGTGTCTGTAAGTCGCCTACGTAGCCTTCAAAAGGAGTGGGTTCCTGACACGATCAACCTGATTTGACCGCGCACTGCGCACGCACTAATCCAAACACACTTGGACTTGGACTAGGACTGGTCCCATATGCACTTTCTCTCTTGGATACGCGACTTAAATTGATTAGATTGATCGGTCGGCTCGCGTACGTCGCCGATGCATTCCATTTTCATTGACGAGAGTTCGATGATAACAATTATGCTGATGAGGACCGGCGATCGTCGGGCATCAGTGTTGGACATACTGTCGTCGTTGTCGGATGACATGGAAAAGATTTTGTTTCGATTAAACCACAAGAATGGGCTTTATCGTTTTGGATCATGTTTTATGTGGTCGGGTTGGTGATGTTTTGGGTTTGACCCATTCAGGTTGGGGGAACACTCTACGTGGAGTGGCATTTTAAGTTGATTTCCTGCTCTAGGCGATGTAGTGTGGAAGATTGGATGTTTATTGAATGAGATGGCAGCTCTCGTGTTGGTCGTTACGCGTGTTCTCACAGAATGATCTGTGAAAAATTGCATCGAGTGGATATAGCCATTAGTTGGGGACTTAATTAGAGTCACTTTCGAGGTATAGATATCGGCTTTTATCAGCAACTGTTGCTTAAGAAATGTGGGATAATAATGGCTTGGCGTTTAGCAAGTTTGAAGATCGAGCTGATTGAGGTGGAACAAAAAAGATTGGTCACCTCTAAGAGGTCTCCCCTGGATACGCCGTACAACAAGCTAATGAAGACTATTGAACTCATTTAGCCCACAAGCTGTAATGCCGAAGTCCTCCTCTCAGAAAGTAGGGAATTCCGCAAAACAGTGCCCTCAAAGAGTCGGATGCACATCAACACACGTCACTCGAGGGCCCGATTTACCGCCGGCAAATGTTTCACAGCTGGGTAATGCAAAACGCTACAACCTTCTAAAAATGAACTGACGACTCCAGCAAACGTATGAGGCCAATGCTCTAAGGTTATGTACGTGAAATATTCCTACCAAGCATTTGAAAGACGAAAATCTGTAGTATGTATGGCAATAAATTTTTTTTAGTTGAGGCTTCGCTGACGAAAAATAAGGATGATCCGCGCTAGGGGCAGATTCTACAACATCAGCCGCTAAAACTAGTTAGAGAGCTTTAGTCAAATGCTTTAGCTTATCCGACCTGAAGGGTCAAGAGAGGGGTTTTATTAAAATGGTTAGGACTAGTCATGTGGCTGTCCATGAAATAGCTCTGAATGGAAGGAAGTAGTCCCAAAAGAAACAGGATTTTGAAGGAATGCCAGTAGCAGGCAAAAGGGGGTTAGGAAGACATTTGCTAGGAAACGGCCAAAAATGAGGGCGGATATTTCGAAATATGTTAAGAATTACAGAGTGTGTCAAAGTATGAGACTATGAGACTACTACTGAGACTACAAATCAACGCTCAACAAGGCACTCAAGCCTCATTGTTTTCCGATACCTGCGATCAGCACACCGCATAGAGGGGGGAAGCCTTTTCGCTAAGCTTGATCTAGCTCAAGTCTACCAGCAATTGTCCGTCGACGAACAGTCCTCATTTCTGCAGACAATCGTAACTCATAAGGGTGCCCTTAGAGTGACTAGATTGCAGTTTGGAATATCATCAGCCCCAGGTATTTTTCGGAATTTTATTGAGACTCTTCTTCAAAATATTCCAGGGGTTTTGCCGTATTTTGATGACATCATGTTAATAGGAAAAACTGAAGAAGAACTTGCTGATCGTCTAGATCAAGTTCCCACCCGTTTTGACAGTTCTGGACTTCGACTCCGGAAGGATAAATACAAGTTCGCCGTCTCAACAATTGAGTTTCTCGGTTTCAAGCTCTACTCACTTAGAATAAGGCCATCCCCAGGGAAAGTTAAGGCCATTCAGAATGCATCGGCACCTACCGATAAGAAACAGTTGCAGGCTTTCCTTGGCCTCCTAAACTTTTATCATGCGTTTTTGCCTCATAAAGCAACGATAGCTGAGCCGTTGCATCGCCTCCTCGATAAAAATTGTCGATGGTCTTGGACGACGGAACACCAGCGGGGGTTTGAAAATCTCAAGAAGCTCGTGAGGGTAAAAGGGTAAAAGGACATTTCCAGGGGAATCCTATATTAGTTGTCTCTGCAAGATGCTGGGAAAGTCGGCCTATGGCTGATGGAACCATGGCTGCCCTCCACTTTCCCAGAATTTTGCAGAAACAAGGGAAGAAAAGAGGGAACGAAGGAAGATGCGTAGAGTGGTCATTGTTGTGGTAAAATTTACCGCAACAAATCCCACCCTTACTTCCAAGGAAATGTGCTTACGGTTCAAAGAACCGGAAACTATTTCCAAAGGTTGCCGGGTTCACCAAACAAACAGAGCAAAGATTTCCATCATGGCCAACCTGCCAGCCTACTCTCAAATAAACAAAAGGAATGAAAATGCAAAAAAAGTTACTCTACGCTAATTTGGGACTTTTAGGCTTAGTCTTCGGGTGCCTCACAAAACGGCTTAAGGTCCTTGGCGTGCCACGTCTCGCGCTCTTTGCCGCTTTCATCTTCGAGTATATACGTCCAAGGCGACACTCGTTTACGAATAAGGAAAGGACCACCAAATTTAGGATCATTATAATGAGAACACTCCTCTGGTAGCTGTTTGCGATGCCTCACCGTATGGAATTGGTGCCGTCATCAGCCATCGTTCACCCGACGGTGCTAAAAAGCCGACAGCATTTTATTCTAGAACGCTATCTAAAGCAGAGAGGAACTACGCTCAAATTGATAGAGAAGCCGTTGCACTAGTCGCTGGAGTAAAAATGTTCACGATTATTTGCACGGAAGGAAATTCGAGCTGGTGACTTATCGTCGCCCTCTCTTGGGTATATTTAGCACAACGAAGTCAGTGCCTGTAGTTATATCTAATCAAATGCTCCGTCGACGTATTTTTCTGAACGCGTACGATTTTGACATCGTACACCGCCCTGGACACAAAATGGGTAATGCAGATTTTTTGAGCCCGTATCCAGTAAATTCTGAAAAGTCAACAGAAGTTGAAGACGAAGAGGTTCTAATGATAGAGATAGTCGCCAAGCCAGTCGTCGATGCCAAACAAATTGCTTCGCAGACGGTAAAAATGCCTGATCTTGCCAAGGTCCTTAGCTGGGCGTTAAGGGGCTGGCCAGATAAAGTCGCTCGTTCCGACAAGTTGTACCCATTCTTTTCACGCCGAACCGAAATCACAGCATTAAAAGGTTGCCTCTGGTGGGGGAACCGCACAATTATTCCGCCAGAAGGTCGCCAGATAATTCTCCAGGCTTTACATACCGGTCATCCTGGAATTGTTAAAATGAAGGCGTTAGCTCGGACTTATGTTTGGTGGCCCAACATGGATGCGGATATTGAACGCGTAGTTAATCAGTGTTTGCCATGTCAGAAGAGGGGTCACGTTGGTGGCCCAACATGGATGCGGATATTGAACGCGTAGTTAATCAGTGTTTGCCGTGTCAGGAGAGGCGTCATGAAAATCCGCATGCACCGATTCATTTCTAGGAAATATTAAAATCTCCATGCTCCCGTCTTCACATCGACTTTGCTGGGCCCTTTCAGGGTAGTTTATTCTTAATCGTCGTCGATTCATTCTCCAAATGGTTAGAGGTCTTCGTAGTCAAGTCTACCTCATCGCAGTGTGCGATCAAGCCACTACGTTCGCTGTTTGCAACACATGGATTACCGGACTCTATCGTGTCCGATAACGGGACCGCATTTACGTCCGAGGAATTCAAATCATTCATTCAGGACAATCTCATTCGCCACGTCCGCTGTGCTCCATTTCACCCGTCTTCTAATGGTCAGGCAGAGCGTATGGTGCAAACGACTAAGAACTTCTTAAAAAAGATGCCAGGTAAGATTGATTTGGATTTAAAACTATCTCGTTTCTTATTCAATCCGCACATCACGGCTCACACTTCAACTGGTCGTTCACCCGCGGAGTTAATGTTCAACCGTCAGCTCAAGACGTATTTCGATAAGATTCACCCACATGAATTGACGGCTAAACAAGATGAACCCTTGGTCACAAGATCCTTTTGTAAAGATGATCTGGTCTGGATTCGCAATTATTCGGCTGACTCCAAATTGGTCGAAGCAACCATCGAATCGCAATCAGGACCAGTTTCGTATACAGTGCGATTAAACGATACGAGAGTCATCAAACGACATTTGGATCAGATTCGAAGCCGTCATGTTTCAAGCGGTCTCGAATTCAGGTCGCCGAAAATTAAGGACAATCAAGATGTACAGTTTCCACCAGACTCCGAGGAGGAGAATGAGCTGGGTTCATTCCCTCGGACATCATTGTCGCCACCGCAGCTGTCATCATCTAGTTCGCTGCCAGTCAACCAGCCGTCGCCATCGTTTGTCCCTGGGCCGAGTTCTACGCCAGTCGAATCAACACCGCGCCGCTCGAATAGAGCTAGAAGACCTCCTGAGTTGTATACTGCAACTGGGCGTTAAGGGGTGTTATGTATTTGGGAAATACTCTCACACGCACACTCTCCATTTCCATGTTCTTCATTCCATCGTTCGATTTCTGCTGGCTTACATTTTGCTATGGGAGTTGGATCGCGACCGTCACTGAAGTAACAAGGGTATTGTAAATTAGCATTGTTATTATCTAAGTTAAATAAAGTTTGTGTGCATATGTAAAACTAGTCAATGAGCGTCCAGCTGGTCGCTGAATGACGGAGATGGAAGGAACTTCTGAACCTTGGCAGATAATATGTGTGGACTTAGTTGGTCCACTCCCAAAATCGTTTCCAGGCTATGTAAATTTCGGGAGGGATATGGTCATCCACGCGTCGGGGCGGTCGGGATAACAATTAGATGATCAAATCGCGATTAGGGATGACAGTATAGAATGTCTAGGAGAATGATTCAGGCAGCTTAGAGTAGATATACCTAGGAAACTTGAGGCGATTACCAAGAAGTCTGCAAAAGTTTAGAATCTCCGACGGAGGGACGTGAAATACCTTCCTAACGAGCTTGTGTGGCGAAGGAATTTCGTTTTGTCAGATGCCGCTAAGTACAATGCAGCTAGGCTGGGTCTCAAGTTTGTCGGTCCCTTCCGAATAAGTAAACGCATATCACTTTGGACATACGTTTTAATCGATGAAAATCTGAAAAGACGGGCTAAACGGCATCACCTCCGTGAACGGACTCGAGTTAGTCTGCTGTGGAGCGAAGCATAATAGTATTAGTCCACGGTTCCCTCTTCTCATCCATAAGTTAACACGCCAATCACATTAGCATGAAGACCAACCAACGAAGAACTCTTACCAACCGCTGTTCCCATGGGCTGAGAACGCAACCTCACCTTACCTCACCTTACCTTGTGACGCTTTATGAAGTTCTCATCATCTTGCTGCAGAAGCAAGGAATCTCTGAATGCCGCATGGCAGGACCTTTGGAATCTCGGTAAGAATAAATTTTTCGGACGATGTTGTCTTTTCTGCTCTCTGATGATTGCACAAGCTCCAATGCTCTGTTTACGTTTCCGCCAGAATTACTCCTTTGACTATGTGCGTGAACCTGTAGCAGAACTTGAATACCTACTCTACGATTTCCTTTGAAATGCTAAAACTTCAATCGCCAATGTTTCGATACATCAGCACCAAGTCCGCTCACAGAGATCAAACCAACCACGTATGGAATTTTAATTAAAACTCATTTCTCTCCTCAATTTGTCATCGAAAACATAAAACACACTCCAAAGGAACCCATTTCCCCTTTCATCTGCTCAACATCTGTTGAGAATCCGGCCACGCAGGCCCGCACTCTTATAAGCCACTTCGTTCGGATATCAAAAGAAAGTGGAATGTCTCCAGAGACACTGCTAGACAGTTGTCATAATCACCGCACAAACGAGCAAACCAACCGACCGACCGACCCCTCGAACAATTATTAATGATGTATCTATTGCTTTATTAATCCCTAAAAATAAATCTCCCCTCTCGCATTTACAAAGCGAACTTTTTTGTCGCTCATCGCGGACATATCTTCTACTTTCGTTCCAAAGAACATTTCGCGGATGCTTTCGCTTAGTTTAGTTGACACTGAGCTCTCCATCGCATTCTATGTGTAGGCTGCTCCTGCATGCATAGTGTACCCACATTTGGCACATACATCATCGGAGCACTTAATTCGGAGCATTCAAAGCGTCTAATGGACTCCATACACCATCCCGCCGCCACACAGTGAAACCACTTAAGTGCGTTCGCCCCCAGATTGATGATGATCATCACGATCATCATGATCATCCTTATGATCAGCCATCGCACACAAACAGAACATGCCTACTTTTGTAAGGGGCGGTGTCATCTATTTCGGGCGACCGTGCGACGGCGGCGACAGTCAAATGCAAAATTGTTTGATTTTCAGCAAATGAGATAATTAGCCGAAAAAATATCAAAGGAACGCGCCCAGATCGCTCTCGAATGTCGCCGCTCGTTATTTTCGATACTTTGACGGCGATTTTGTGTGCGGTTTTGTCCTCCTCACTCAAGGGTGTGCACCAGCGTTTGTTCCATCCCTTTGATGTGGGATTTAAGCCGTCCGGGGTTGACAATACTGGCTTTGGTTTGTTATGAAAAATGATGGAACGCGTACGAGCGAGTAATATGCACTTTCCGGGATCGAGATCCATTGAAGGTCTTACGGATTAGAATGTTGCCGCGATCTGTTGGCATTGTGCCCGGAGATAAGTAGTTTGGGGCAGATTCGTGCTGACAGCCGCGTAATCAAAATGAATAGCGAAGATATAAGATAATTGCTGAATGCTTTTAAACATGCAAATGGTTGTCATTTGTTTTATGATTAAGCGATTGCGATTTAACATTGAAAGCAGAGTGAGTGCATAAAGGGTTTACAGATTCGCGGGACACATGCTGCAGATTAAGTTACGACGAGTCTGTAAAATGTTTCCTGTTGAACTCTGGAAGGATATACAGTGTTGCGCTTCACTCATTCAGTATTATTCACTCGATCTCTGTAGATTGTATTCGGAAACAACCCGAATGAAGTTTTTATGATTTGAAGTATCATTTGATTGATTTGATTATTTGAATGTAGAGGCTAGTAACGTTTGCGGGATATGAAGATGAGATACTTAATATCCGAGAGGCGGATTCGCAAGTAATGTAACTTTCTCCAAATTCCTTTCTGCCATTAGCAACATTTATTCAATTCAACTATATTCAGGCGAACCCCACAGGCGGATCAGTAGAAATGCAGTGAGGTGGGAGGGTAATGATCCCTTATTTTCGGATCATAACCTCGCTGATAAAAGGAAGAAGAAGAAGATTCAATTCAACTATACCTTCGACTAAGTGTCCCAAGTTCAAATTTACCACAGACTCAAGATGAGTCTTTAGCAAGGCAACTTTAACTGAACACTAACATGCACTCAATTGCTCTCCATTTTCGAAACTACGGACAGATTTAAAACCCAAAAACCGTTATTCCACGAGTTTGTCACTAGAAGTACATTCACGGTTGGAAGTCTCAAAATAAAGACCTTAGGTACATTTCTATACACGCCAAACACAGAATTAATTTCCTTAATTTCAACACCGTATATTGCATGATATGCTATAAAGCAACCTCACAATTCCTGATAGCCATTGCTTACACTCTAATCGTCAATAGCATTACCGCCTAGGTCAACAGCTGCCACTCTTAAGGGCTGCATACTAGTGCAATCTAATGCTGACCATCCGTTGAGTTGACCTTAAATTTTGCTACTTCATGGAGTAGTCCCTTGTGAAATTGTAAGCAATTATTTTGTAGCACCTACTCGTTTCATCCTCTACACGCATAGTCAAATCAAAAACATAGGAACGACTGCAATGCTTCACACTGTGCTGTACTTCCTATATTCCTTATGGCATTTGAACTTTACCACCTTCTTAAACTTAAACTAAACCTACGACAGAGACAACGGACCCAAAGAATACAAGATCACTGGTGGAGTACAACAGGGATCAGTGCTAGGTCTCTTACTCTGGAACGTCATGTGCAATGGGGTCTTGCGTCTTCCAATGTCCGAGGGATAACAAATTATTGGATTTGTGGACGACATTGCAGATAAGCCACTCTACAATTAGGACCATACGGACCTAACTAAGTTCGGCTGGTCTCACGCTTGCTTATAAGCCGCAGGGAAATGGAGGAAAAGATAAATATTACTGTGAGTAGCCACACAATAACATCGAAGCCCCACATAAAATACATCGGATTCATACTAGATACGAGGCTATCCTTCAAGGAACACCTCAAGAGTGTGTCTCACAAAGCAGCGAATGCCAGCGCTGCTCTCGCATGAATCATGCCTAATACAGGAGGCCCTAGGCACGGTCAAAGATTACATTTGGCTAGAGTAAATAATTTGGTAATAGCGTCTATAATCCTCTACGCCGCACCAATCTGGCCGAGAGCCATGACGACTAAAACAAACAGAAGTAAGATTGCCTCAGTGTACAGAATATGTACATTAAGAGTATGCTCCACCTCCAGCGATGCAGCCTGTGTGATAGCAAAAGAGCAGCGACTACAGTATGAATTGAGACGCTCAGAACAAGAGCAAACTGCTCCAACCGGCGAAACCCAACAGATGTCACTAAGGATACAGAGCATAGGAGATTGGCAAGAACGCTGGAACGCCTTCGAAAAGGGTAGGTGGACGCATGTGCTTATACCTCAGGTGAAACCATCGATAGAAAGACGCCATGGTGAAGTAGGGTTTCACCTTACCCAGTTGCTGACATGTCATGGATGCTTCCGTTCATGTATAAATATAAGCATGATGACAGCCCCTACTGTCCACGATGTGCTGACTGCATTGAAAACGCCGAACATATGTTTTTTCGATGCCCACGGTTCCTAGACGATAGGGAAACACTGAGGCAGAAAGTAGGTATGGCACTAACTCCCGAAAACATAGTTGGTGAAATGCTTAAGAGCCAAGAAGCTTGGGACTGAAATTGCCAAGACTATCATGACCAAATAAAGAGTATTGGAACATGAGAGCAAAGAGTCCAACTACAAAAAGTTTCCTACGATGACATGCCAAGAAAATGGTACCGTAGGAGAAAGGGTAAGAAGAGAGGAGGGGTTAGTGGGTAAAAGTCCCACACTGTTACTGAGTACGAACTCAGTTTTATCTTTTGAAGATTACCACATCCCAGCGTAAAAAAAAAAAAAAACCGTATAGCCATGGGTTGTGAAGCTGACTTAGACAGTGCCTTATTGCGTTAACTCCCTCAAAAAAATTATCTCTAAGTAGTTGGCACTAAGTCAATAAGGAAGCCACAGCCTATAAGTACTCGTACAGTTCATCCGCTCCTCTGTTTTTGGTATCAGATGGTAGGCTAATCACCTTTTTGACGATTCATTTCGCCTTTGCTGCAACTAAATCGTTCTCTCTCTCTTCGTTCCTACAGTCTCTATGATAACCTAGGACCTACTCTGTAAGATTATTACTATTGTATAACGGCTGCCATCCACTGGCTTCAGTTCCTTGATTGTTCCTACTCGTATGTATAGCATCATCCAACAACGTACAGAAGACGCTGCATACTCTGTGCACTGAGTCGATAGTTAGTCTTTTAATGCATTGGCGAAAATTTGCACAAATCGGCGCTGCACACGGAACTACTGACTGAACCACCCTTGCCAGAAATAGCTTCCTACTCTGTCTGGGGTAGCCAACAATACGCCTTATTCTCGATAGATAGCATAGCATTTATTCTTTGCAGATGGTTTTAACCATGGATCTGAACTGCTAGTTCGTCGGTGTATCCACTGATTATGGCTTCACTTGGAATTCAAAAC
Source organism: Brachypalpus laphriformis (assembly GCA_945910035.1). Taxonomy (NCBI): domain Eukaryota; kingdom Metazoa; phylum Arthropoda; class Insecta; order Diptera; family Syrphidae; genus Brachypalpus; species Brachypalpus laphriformis. Next base: position 9,659,422 of record OX246755.1, on the reverse strand, counting down.
CTGGGATTGCCATTACATATACATTATAGTTTAGTGTAGCGATCCTATACGGGCTCTTGCAGAACTCCATCCGCGTCAGTGTCTGCATTATGATGAAACCTTACCTTTTTCTAGTTTGAGCGCTCGGTTTCGTACAACATCGCTTATATGCTACATGCGTTAGAAGGTCATCAATAGTGACAGACGGTATAGTCTCTCCTGTAGGCTCCTTGAGCAGAATAGTTTCTCGCTAGAGGAAAAATAGGATTGACACTAAATTAAAATGGGACAGGCTGGGGATAATGTCCTGAATTATAAAATCTTACCATAACTGCCCAATAAGTACTTTCGCACATATTTATGTCTGCTTGACACATTCATGCTTAGAAGCTTTTGCGTTCGCTCTTACGAATATCTGATCTTAACTTCTTCGTCAGTCTTTGTAATGCTGCTATAACTCATGGTGGACCCCTTAAAACTTCCTCAAGCATTTGAATGAAAATTCCTACCCGCAAACCTGTCATCAATCCTATATGTCGGTCGGTTATACAGACCTACGAATGAAAAATTCTCATAAAAGGAGACATTTTGTTCTTTTTTTAAATTCTGAAAGATTAATCCTGCAGCACTTATTTGGGTCTTGAAAAGCTAACGTATCTGCGAATTCATTCATGTATCCAGAATGGTATAAGACGAGGCGTCCATCCTGTTTTTTTTTCTGTAGGGTCAAGAGGGGTAATTGTGAACAGGGGTAATTGTAAACGCACTTAATTCTCCAAAAACCGCTTTTCGATCGAGGCATGCCATGCCATTATTTGAAAATACGATATATTCCCGTTATGCCTATTCCTTATAAAATTTTCTTTGGAGCAATTGTGACCTTTGCATTTTCGATCTCTTTTCTTCATCAATTTTTCATTTTGATGTAGTTCACTTTTACCCCAAACATTTTTATTCTACAGCCTTAAGAGGCTGAGTCCCTTGTTTTCATTTACCCCATTTTTCTCTTTTTCCTAAAAAAGGGCGGGGGTAAATGTAAACACGAGTTTTTACAAAAACTAATAAACTTACACACTTACAATTATTTTTTTCTAAAAGATGAAAGAATTTCAATGTAAGTTCAACCAACACCAATTTCCAATATCGCATAGGTAAGCTGGATGAAACACTATAAATTTAGAAAAAAACCAAAATGCAAAATCGTTTACAATTACCCCCTTTGACCATATTGTGTTTATGTTTAGAACTTTGAGCACGTAAGCAAATAAACTCGGGCTCAAAGCGCATCCTTGCTTTACTACAGACGACGACCGGAACCATTCGGTTAAGTCCTCGCCATTCTACACAGCAGCTTCGGTATCAGCATATAAGTTTTGTAGAGTCCGAGTAAATTTATGTGACATACAGTAGAGCTTGTAGAGTAATACGTTCCGACTCACTGTGTCGAAGGTGGCGTTAAAATCCACAAAGAATTCATATTGTTACATTTTCTTCAGTAAAAAATGACTCTACAGCACTCTTAAGGACAAAGACATGATCAACAGTGGAATAACTCGATCTGAAACCCGCCTGGTATTCTCTCAGTAGCTTATTTGCGTCTATGCATACTATAAGTCGACTGTTTAGTACCGCCATAAAGATTTTGTACGATGCATTCAGAAAGTAAATATCTCGTTAGTTTGCTGAGTCCATCTTACAAACCGCTTTATAGATTGGAGAGGTTAGCGCTTCCTTAAACCATTGTGCTACTGTTCTATTATCCATGATATTGTTGAATAGGTAGGTCAGTCTGATGTTAAGCTTGTTGGTGCCCCATACTTGTCAAATTCGATCGGCCGATCCTACTGCTTTTCCATCTTTCAGTCCACTAAGTCCCTCAACAACATCCTGAAGACTTACAGGTCTGTCCAAATTATCATTCTGGAAGCCAGGTGCAACGTATTGGAAGCTAAACTTATTGGGCAATGGGTTCCATAACATATAAAAATGTGCTCGGAGTATGTTCGGACGCAGCTCCCTGCATGGTGCATCTTCTACCATTTAGCCTCCTGGCCATTTTCCAAAATTCTGAAAAGTTGCTTCATTGTGCCAATCTTCGAGCTTCCATTTCAGATTAGGCTTTTCTTTTTTCTCTGCAAAGGGCCTTAAACTCCCAATTAGATTTCACAATTCTGATAGATCTATGTTATTCCTAGCTTTACTCAGGTTCCTGATGAACTTACTTAGAGCAGTGAGTTAATTGAAGTTCAGTCACGCTCTAAAGCCACTAAACTTTGAATTTCTCGTAGAAAACCCTCAAGGCATGCTATTCTGCCTTGTGAAACCACTCATTATTCTTTAAAGCAACAAAACAATCATATAAGCCCAACACCTGCCGGCAGCTAGTTCCTCTCTTTTTGGTATAATAAACAACACGATTGCTAGTTCCAACAGAATTTAATCCTCTCTCTAATTCAATTAATCCCCATAAAACACTATTCCCCGCACTTTCTCAGACATGCCAAACTGTTTCAGGGCTTTCCACCCAACTGACCATAAAGCAGAAAACAGCGAATTGAAAACCACCCCGCTGCGAGTCCAAGTCGATCAAGTGCACATCCATGCCAGTTTGCCAATAAAATTAAGTTTATTACTTAATTGCTTTGGACAAACCGCAATCAAATTCTAGGCGAATACGCGTGGGCACTCCACTATACCATCACCAGCAATTGGATCCACTTTTTATCGCGCCTCAATCATCGGCACCATCATCATCATTATCCTCATCATCGTCGTCGTGGTAGTCGTCATCCTCCTCGTCAGCTGCTGTAGTTGAGCTGCATAAAATGTGGAATTTGCAACGGTCCCCAATTGCTTGAGCTATCTCAATCTGTTATCCAAGATACGACGTGCGCGAGTCTATGGAGGATTCGCTCCTACGCACATTGTTCCCAGAGGTACTCGTAGAAGGCATAACTTTTCCTCAAAATTCGTTCGCGCGCGCCCATCATAATCAGAATCAGAAGATCCAGAGACCAGGATGGCCAAGACCGCGCCGCCAGGGCGTGTGTGGTGTCATGTGAGATGATAATACTGTATGCGCTGTCGGAGAGTTAGGCTGGCTTGGATGACGATATGCCGAGCAACTACATATCCAGTTGCCGAAGCAGAAAATCAATTTGCCTGCCGTGTACTGTATCTAGGGTCTAGGCATCTCTAAGTGGTCGAGTAGCAGATAGACCGAGTGTGTATGCAAGAGCGAACGAGATCACTTCCTGAGATCATGTAAATTAATCATGTCATATGTTGTATTATGAACGCCTAATGTGGCTGGAAGGCTCCTTGTAAAAGAGTGCTCTCCTTTCGTGGCATCTGCACACGAATCTCTTTAATCTGGCGCGTGGAGCTGCTGCTTCTGATGCTGCAGGGAGAATTACTCCATGCGATGTGACATAAATCTAATTACGTTATGTCCAAAAGCCCATTGGCAAAAACACAGAGAGACGGAGGAACGATCTAGTTTGGGGCTTGGCGATGACGATGCTGATAGGAAAAAAACAGCAAGGAGTCGCGCATGGCTGATCAGTGACCGGGGCTTAGTTCTAGTAGTTCGTGTCAGCGCCAAGATGTTAAACTGGTTGTTTCGCAGCAATACATGTGAGATGACACTCTTACCTTCTCGTGGTCGTAGTGGATTATGACGTGCGCAATGGAGGCAAGCTGACTAGTAGGCCATCTGCAGGAGAGTTATGGAGTCATGGGTGTTGTTCGTTTCGGTTGTACGCGGATGAGTTGATAGGAGTGACAGTTTCAGCTGGATGAAGGATTAGTGAAGGCTATCAAGCGTGATGGCCCAGAGGAAGAGCGTATGGGTAATACGATAATTCTTAAGCTGTCTTAGGTTAAGGGGACAAATAGTGCAGAAAATTTAGTACCGGGAATATTAAGGTGCTCCTTTGTGGAGATAGATACAGTGATAGAACCTCTCTGCATGACTTATCTAATTAGGTCTGATACCAGTTTTATTAATTCGCCAAACTAAAAACAGATCTGCTGAAGCATCGGACTTTCCTAAGAGGTGCATTTGCCAAGCTATTTCTGTGAAGGGTCTTTCCTTAGAACAGTTCCTTCTATAGCTCCTCCAGTGTAAACAAAAATGATTTGTGATTATGTGTCAAGGCGAGTTGTGGTTAAAATCGGCAGCATGGCAACAACATATTTTACTGCACTAAATTCATTGGAATACAGGTGGAAAATGATTGCTCTTAAAGTTTTACAAATGTTTTTAAAAGTAGTTATGTGTGAAGAGCGCCTTTCATTAGACAAACCGTAGATAAACTCGCTCCGAAAGAATACCGATACAAATGTGAAGAATCCAAATAGCAGCTAAGATCATTCTGAATAGGCTCCAAGAACATTTAGATTCAATCTTTCATGCCGAATAGCCAGACTTTTGCTCGAGATATGACTTAAAATAAAGCGGCGGTGTTCTATACACTTACCTATGCTGTACGAATGAATCTCTCTAGTCACCTGACACATCCCTAAAGCTAACTTTGCTTCTGCTGCTATCTCTTTGAACTGCGGCAGTGCAGTGCGATATAATCGTCGAATCGCCAGTTTATATAAATAACCTCCTCCCACTCCTTAAATTCCTCAATACTTTCAAATCCGCATTCTCATCTCCAAAAGTGCAATGTAACTTTCGCCCCGGAACAATGGTAAAATTCGATTCACGTCTCACAGTAAACAACATCAACTTACAAGCGAAAACGATGTTCCACAAGGTTCCATCGTAGCATTGATTTTCTTCTACTCCTACTTGCTCTCCATGTTTGAGTTCGAAAAAAAGAGAACAGAACCATTTGACTAGTAATTTCCTCGTTCCACCCATTTTACACTGCAACAATTCAGAGTTTAATGACAGATCACCACACTGAATCCTACTCCAGTTCACGTCTCATCTAAATAGTATACGATAGTGTTCTGCATGATTTCAGACCACCACCCAAGCAAACGAATGGAAGCAGCTTCCGTCCACCACCACCACCATCACCTGCAAGTATCTGCACCATAGTGCACCTATCGACACAAAGAGGTTGACCTCTGAGGGTAGCCACATTTTTTTAGTGCAGCGACGTGAGGTGAAACAGCGCGCAACGAACTTGTGAATTTGCAACAATTCAAAGAGGTAGCTCACGCCCCATGACATTGTTCGCATACAGCTCTAGAAATGGTAGTACTGTGCAGCTCCGTAACAGACTCCCTTCTTTGTGACGACGACGACGGACGGATGGCCAACACAAGTCCGAATTGAAATCCTATTCTGATTTTATAATTCACGACTTTTTTGTGCTGTTTGCCTGCAACGATGACGGCGACTCCGCCATTGGAACATAATAAAAAGCATCTGTGGTACATGAGCGAAATTCATAAGCAGATCCCAGTGTCATACTGGTGTGCGGTGGCAGCAGCCCTAGGCTGTCTACTCAAATTGCTGCCGCTGCTACTAGCTTCCACTACTGCACTCCATCGTCACCATCACCATCACCAAAGTCGCCTAGGGTATTATTTTGTTTTGGTTATCCTCGTGATGAACCTTAAAAAGCCTTCGCCACCACTGTACTCATCCTCCTTTCAAAGGAAAGGATAAAAAAAAGTCCACATCCGTATAAAGGATGATAACTCGAAGGCGGCCTATTCAAGGGCGAAGGCGGCAACAGCAGCGATAGAATTTAATCACGATCTTTATGCTTCCACCGGTCGGTGGCTTGATGGCAGACCAAGGGTAAGCCATAAGGGGGCACCGACTTTACATGCTCGTAGCTTGTAGACATAAATCCCATTTTGACTTTTGTTTGGTAACAGAATTTCTCTCTTTTTCGGGTTTGTTTCGTTATTCGTTTCTGGTTCTGTTCTGTGTCCCTTTATTTGGATTTATAGTTTGGAAGCGCGCAACGACAATGCAATGCGGGACCCACCCGCTTTAGGTGTACAGTATGCCGCGCGACATTCAGACAAAACGGGAGAGGTTTGGCGCAAAATTATGAAGAACACCAATCGCGGTAATATGTCACATAAATTTTGTTGTATAAAAAAAGAAGGAGAAGGAGAAGGACTCTAACTAGAGACGGGCGCGACAGCAGCATTCCCCCATGCGATATTGTTTGTGAATGCAAAAATGGCCGCGAATGGTAAAAATTCGAGGGTCTCCCGTTTGGTGGTGGGCATGCAATTGGAATGGTCACACGAGTGGAATGACTAATCAGACAAACGGAGGCTCACATGCTCAGGAGATGGAGTTATGCTTTCTACGAAAATTTGCCACTGTCAGCATAATTGAACAGTCATCGTTGGAGTTTTAGAGATGAGTCAGGCGAGTATGATGCCCGTTATGGACGGTTGGGCGGAAAGTTGGATATAAGCCATTATGGGAATGGTAGTGTTAATGTAAGGAGAAATGTTTGTTTGTTCCACGGGATACTTAAGACTCATCGACACGGACACTCATCGTGTAAGCGTAGGGTGGATTACACAAATGCAACAATAGCAGCATTTGGTTTGCCTGGGATTTGGTGGAAAGGGATTTCCTATCTTTACGGATGATTCTCTCGGTCTTTGCTTTGTCGAAAGATGGCCATAGCTTCCTAGAGATAGCGCAAGTTTCCATGGAGTTCCATCTTGTGTTCGCCTCCTTAGTGGCTTTATTCCCTGCAGCGAGCTTCAGTGTGCAAGACGGGATACACACAGGGGGGTCAAGTTTTCTGGTGGGGCTGCTGAGCCGATTCTCGCCAGCTCGTCGGCTTTCTCATTACCTGGGATACCCTAGTGTCCAGGGACTCAACAGAGCGATACATTGTGATGTGTTCCAAGAACCCTGAGCTCTTCTCGACAATACTTCACAAGCTTCGTTTTAATTTCTATGGCAGTAATCGCTTTTATAGCTGCCTGGCTGTCGATAAAGATGGTGATACCCTCTGGCGGTATTGCCCTTACCGCAGACTCACGGGCGGCTGTTGCCACTGCTAGGATCTCTGCTTGGAAAACACTGCTGTGGTCTGGAAGTCGTATGGATTTTGATACACCTAGAGGGTCGGAGAAGATACTTGATCCTACACCAGTGTTAATTTCTGAACCATCTGTGTAAATGGCTATAGATTCGGCATTAGGTATATGACCGCTTTTCCAATCTTCCCTGCTAGGGTAGGCGGTAGAGAAAGGCCTTGCAAAGTCTAATCCGTTATGATCATAAGGCGAAGTAGTCGAGTAGGATCATGGAGTGACCTGTTCTACTTGGTTTCCAGTTCGCTGACTGACTTATTCTCATAGCATTAATGGCTGCTGATGTTCATATAAAGATGTCTAGCGGTAGCAGCTTGAGGATAGCCTCGAGTCCTGCGGTTGAGGTTGTCCTCATTGCACTGGTGATGCCAATGCACGCTTGTCTTTGAACTTTGGTGATTGTCTTTAAGTTGGTGGATTTGTTGACAGCTGGCCACCATACTAGATTGCCGTAAGTCAGTATGGGTCTAACTATAGCCGTATACATCCATAGTATGATTTTGGGGGAGGGTCCCCAGGTTCTACCAAAAATTCTACTACATGAGTAAAAGACTATTGTTGCTTTCTTAATTCTTTGCTCTATATTTAGTCTCCAATTGAGCTTTTTGTCAAGTACAAGGCCCAGCTATTTTGCTATCGGACAATCTGAGTGGGATACCATCAACAGAAGGTGTACTAAACTCCGCTATTTTCCTCTTATTCGTAAAAAGTACGAGTTCAGTTTTTTGGGAATTAACCTTAAGACCGCAGCTCCTGGCCCATATGCTAAGAGTATTTAGGGCTCCGTCAAGTTGTTCGCTAAGGGTAGGCAGGAATTTACCTGTTGCAAGCAGCACGACGTCATCCGCGTACGCTATAGCTCTGACCCCACTGTACCTTAGTTGTTGTAGTACCTCATTAAGAACAAAGCAGTGGGGAGATTACCCCGCCTTGAGGGGTACCCCTCGAGGCGTATGCTTCGAGCTTTGAACCCTTAAGTTCGGTGGTTATATGTCGTTCCTCGTGCATGCTAACAATCCAGTTAATTAGACTGATGTCGATGTCTAGGTTTCTTAGGGTTCTTTTTACCGCTTCGGTATTTACATTATTGAAGGCTCCGTCAATGTCCAAGAAAGCAGCTAGTGTGAACTCTTTATCCTTAAGTGATTTTTCTATAGAGCCGACAACATGATGTAGAGCAGTTTCCGCACATTTACCCTTCGTGTATGCGTGTTGGGCTGGGGGTAAGTCCCCTGGGCGTATGTTAATGTCGAGCAATCTTTCAGGTGTTTTCAGGATGAAAGAGGTAAGGCTTATTGGTCTGAAGTCCTTCGAGGTGGTATGACTAGCCTTGCCCGCCTTGGGTATAAAAACCACCTTTACCTCCCTCCATGTTCTTGGTATGTGACATTGTTTAAGACTACTGGCAAATAGCTTTTTGTGAACTGGGATAATGATTGGTGCAGTTTTTTGCAGCATGATCGGTATAATCCCATCAAGTCCTGGGGATTTAAAGGGGGAGAACGATCCATGAGCCACATGAGCCACACTTACAAATCTTCGGATGCTTGAAACTACAAAGACTCATGAGTCCTTTATGGCTCATTAGAAACTGCAAATATTCAGAATAGTATCTTTCCTTTCCAGTGCACTGATGGTAGCAAAAGACGACAAATAATCTTTTAAACATAAATTCGTTATATCTCTCTGTCCAAGGCTTAAACGCTGATAGCGACAGGATCTACGAAACACTGCTGAAGAATCGGACCGATGATCGAAGACCATAGAAGGGAAGCGACATTGCAAATTCTGCAGGAACTTCGTAGAAGCACCAGTATGCCTTCTTATGAAATGCGAAACACAAAAGAAGAAATCACCTAGATGCCTATCTCTTATCGGAGACGGATTTTCCCCTTGTTAGATCCACTTCAGATACTTCGGCTAATCTAACTAGTTGGACTAGACGAAGTGCTCTAAATCGAGCATGTCATCGACTGCACCCTTAGTTTGGGGGGCATAATAGATCTACTAAAGGTCTCAGTGCACTTGCACTTCACGAAAAATAAATATTATATTCGGCGCAACAGCTCTTTAAGTGCCAGGGCCTAACTTCTCGCAACCACTCTTGTTGTGTGCGTTATATTTTTTACACGAATGGAAGAGACCTGCAGTTTAGTGCCGTATCGGAGGTTCGCGAGAGGTGGGATCGTGAAAAAACTTTTTTAGTATTTTCTGGGTATCGAACTTGAAATCTCACGCGCAGTGATCCGACACACTAACCACCTACGCCATGGTGCCCACAAACCGAAACCAAAGCTTTTGGTATACTATAGGTATATTCGTATGAGTATTAATTTAAAGGTCTACTAGTCCTCATCTCGACGGCTGACATTATCCTTTTCTGTTCACTGATATCAAATGATTGGATATCGTTGAGGAGCTCAGCACTTTCAGTCTTAACCTTTTTGTTGCGGGCAGTGGCAAAAAGGAACATACTCTGGCTCTTAAACTTCGGTTTGCGCTCTACCTAAAGACCATATTTTGAACTCAATTAAGTAAGCCAAGAGTTCACAAGACTTTGAATATCTAACAGTTTCATGCATAACCTAAAGACCAAATTTCGAACTCAATTAAGTAAGCCAAGAGCTCAGAAGATTTTGAACATCTAACAGTTTCATGCATAACATGTCATTTCCATTTTGTAAATGAATCCATAGCATGTAGCCAATTACCACACGCAAACAAGCTATATCAAGTATTAACTCCTCAATGCATCACCATAAATCATAGTGCCACCCCGCACGAGGACTCCAAGCTCGGACGATGCAGTAACAACAAATTGGATCACTTAGTGAATTCCATTAATTGCGGAATCACATCAGCATACATCATCATGCGATGCGATCCAAGCAGCACCCCTCCTCGAGAAAAAAAAAACACACTAGCAGGTTATGAGATTCCATACTAACCATGGACAAACGACGTTAACGACAACCACGCCGCCAACAACTACGACAACGACAACAACGACGATTTGGTTAAGTAAGAAGTAGTTAGACGCAGACACAATCTGCGAACGATGCGTCCATATTTTCACCCCAAAATACACAAAAAGTGTCTGCTGCCGCTAGTGCTACTGCTAGTGCATGGCTTGCATTCTCCATGTACACAGCAGCTTTTAGAAGTACCTCTCCGCAGAGCAGGCCACTATAATGCATTCCCTTTCAAACGATGTTGTCTGGGGCCAAGTATAGTGTGTTTACGCTATGTGTGCATACAGAACAAACAGACTAACAGCGGTCGGCTGTTAGACAGACCCTGTGTCGCTCTAACAAATAAATTATATTTCCTAGTGCTAGCTGGTGAAATGCAGACCATCTCCATTCATCCCCCAACATGATGCGCTGGGTACACTATCATAGCCTAGCCACCGCCTCCTCTAGATGACGACGACAACGACTACGACAACGTCGACGACAGGACAAACTACTGCGGCGTCTGTACGATGCGACTACTTCTCATAATTTGTCATATTACTATCGCACTATTATTACATTCGCATTTCAACTGATTATGCTGAGTGCTGAAAATGTAATTTAGTATCCAGACTATCAGACGTGTTGCTAGGGGATGGTGTAGGTACCTATAATGCAATTGTGAACATGTGGAGCAGTGGACTCTGGAGAGTGCTACTTGTCGACAGTTGGAGTAATGGATTCAGATTGGAGATGAAAGGGATTTTCATTTTAATCTGTTTGGTTGTTTATTGGAGCAGATACAAAGGTATCCTTTGTAGGGTAGGTATACTGACTCAGAGTGAGTAAAAACGTCATCGGAGAGCCGGCCTCATTACATATGACTTATAAGCCATTTGCAAGCTGATGAAGTCATATCTAATAGTACGAGTAATTGTAAGTTGTTGGAAGAGAAATCATTAAAGGAAGTGTTGCTTCTAGGGAGGAATGATTTTCAGCACAGTTTCGAACCATTATTCTATCACTGGACTTCGACTTTGAACAAATTACAATTAATCAAACAACAAGCATATTCTGTGCAAATCTAAATCAAATGAATTGACAAATTTGATTGGCCATTGTACTTAGAAGCCAATTCTCATTGTACACCGTTGCCAATTTCATTTCAAAATCCTGGACAATGCATTAGCTGGCAATGTACCACTACTTACGTGGCGCTACAGTCCGGGGTGGACCTGGGCCTCAACCAACAAACCTCCCCAGCCAATATGGTTACGAGCCAGCTGCCTCCAGTTGCGCACGCCAAGTTGGTTGAGGTCCCCCTCCACTTGTTTGCGCAACCTACAGCGAGGTCGTCCTCTACTGCGCCGTCCATCCGGGGTGGATTCGAATACTTTCTTAGCGGGAACGTTTGGCTCCATCCGTCCTATATGACCCAGTCCTGCATTGCGATTGATCGGGAAACTACTGACTGCCCAAAACTTGGCTTGGGCCAGTAACGCAACAATCAAGTTCGTGACGAAGTGCTTACTTTACCTCCTAGTGGTGGTCCCCGGGCAACTATACGTATAAACCCTTATACGTGTAGGCTAAAATTGTAAGTGCGGGTTGTCTAGGGCCTTGATTCTAGGCTAGGTAACGTGGGCCAGCAACCTGCGTTACTGAAACCAGCTCGCTACTGAAACCGACACTATGCCTCGGATAAGGACTGATCACATATTGACGACTTTTGGCTATTGTACCCGGACAAAGATAGGTTTCTGGAATGTAAAGACGCTCCTCGACTCGGGAAGCGAAGGTCCTTACAATGCCTGATTCCTCCAACTGGAAAAGGAATTCATGCGATATAAACTGGACATTTTGGAGGTAAGTGAAGTAAGATGGTTAGAAGCGGGCGAGTACCAGTCTCCAACGCGTAACACTGTACTACTCTATTCCGGAAGACCATCCGGAAGTCCGCGAAAATATGGAGTCGGACTACTGCTAACAACAACAGCACGCAAGGGCCTGATTTCCTGGCAGCCCCATGGTGATAGGATTTTGACGGCCAGATTCCGGACTAGAGTACGACGTGTCACCATCATACAGTGTTACGCCCGAACGAATAGTTCGTCTGAGGACGAAAAGGAGAGCTTCTACAATCTCTTAAGCGCCGTCTTCAACACAACACCAAATGGAGACATTGTCATAGTGATGGGGGATTTGAATGCCAAGGTAGGCAGCGACAACGAAGGGCTCAAGCATGTAATCGGGAAACATGGCTAGGCAACCGCAATGACAACGGCGAAAGGTTTGTGGATTTCTGCAATGCCAACCGCCTTGTGATAGGTGGCACCATGTTTGAGCACAAGACCTGCCACAAAGTCAGCTGGGTTTCCAACGACAGGCAAGCAACCTCCAACCAAATTGACCATTTTGCTATCAGCCGCCGCTTTAGAAGCAGTCTCCTGGACGTCCGAAACAGACGATGGGCAGATGTGGGGATAGTACGTGATCACCATCTTATGATAGCTACTCTCCAACTACGCACTGCTGCAGTTCGAAGATCCCACGACAACACAAGAATGCCCAGGTTCAACATCGATAGACTTAGTGATCCCTCAGTGCGCCAACAATTAAGGGAGCACTTTTCGCAAGGTGTGGAAGCAATCAGCAGCTCAATGCCCGCAACCATCCAAGACCATTGGTGTGCTGTGAAAAATGTTTTTACATCTGGTGCTGAAAGAATTGTCGGTCGATCGCAGGGAAGACATAGGGCGTGGCTTTCCGAGGATACCTGGAGAAGGATTGACGAACGAAAACAGCTAAAAGCACGTGTTGCAGCTACCCCAGCAGCAGGAAGAAGCGAGCTAGAGTCCCTATATCGCATGAAGATGAGAGAAGTTCAGCGTAGCGTACGACGTGACAAGCGCAACTACATCAACGCGCTGGCTACAGAAGCAGAAGAAGCTGCACGGAGGTGCGACAGAAGGACTGTCTACAGAATCACGGAAGAGCTGACAGGTGGTCGCAGCTCCAGCCAATACCCAGTGAAAAGCCTAGACGGCTCCTTGCTCATTTCGGATGAGGACCAGCTCAAGAGATGGAAAGAGCTTTTTGCTACATTTTTGAACCGTGTATTCGCTAACGATATGCTCCCAAATCAGACTGAGATGCCCGAGGTGAGAAGTTCCCGAATACGCACCACGACTCCCAGTAAAGATGAGATCATTACCGCGATCAAGGCACTCAAAACCAACAAGGCGGTAGGACTTGACGGTATTCCAGCAGAGCTCTTACGAGCAGCGCCAACAACATCGGCTGAGCTTCTGCTTCCACTTATAGATAGAGCTTGGGAAGCTGAGAGCTTTCCTAACGAGTGGAAAAAGGGAATGATCGTCAAGCTTTCTAAGAAAGGAAATTTATTGGAGTGCGGAAACTGGAGGGGTATCTGCGTGCTGCCTGCTGTAGCTAAGATAATAGCTAAAATCATCCTGGAGCGAATCAAACAACATCTCGAAGACACACTCGATGCCGAACAAGCAGGTTTCCGCTCTGGATCCTCCTGTGACGACCACATCAACACCCTGCGGATTATCATCGAACAGTGTGTTGAATATCGATCGCCACTGCACCTGCTGTTCATCGATTTTGAGAAGGCGTTCGATAGTGTCAACAGGGAGTTTATTTGGCGTGCCTTACGCAGGAGAGGCATTCCCGATAAACTAATTGCTATTATTAAAGCTACATATGAAGGCCCCAAATGTCACGTTCTGCACAGGGGGAGGTTGTCTGAGGAATTTGAGATCCAAAGTGGGGTAAGACAAGGCTGTATCCTTTCACCAATATTATTCCTATTGGTGATTAGCGATGTGCTTCATGCAGCTTTGTCGACGGGAAACGGAGGAATTCGATGGACTCTTACATCTCAATTGAAACATCTTGACCACGCAGACGATGTATGCTTACTCTCCCACAGAATTATGGACCTCCACCAAATGACAGCAGATGTGGAGAGGGAGGCAGGTGTCGTCGGGCTGAAAATCATTACGACAAAAACTAAAATCATCAGCCTTGGAACTAACTCATCGGCTCAAATATGCTTTGCTGGACAACCGGTAGAGAGAGTAGAGGATTTCCAGTATCTTGGGAGTATTGTCTCGACCGATGGTGGAACCGAACTGGATATAACCAACAGGATCGCCAAAGCAAAGTCCGCGTTCGGGATGTTGTCCAAAATATGGCGAAGCAATGCAATCAGTTTGAGCACCAAAATAAGACTGTTCCGCTCCAACGTTGAATCCGTGCTGCTATATGGTTGCAGCACGTGGAGAGTGACCACTACTATCACCAGAAAGCTGCAAACGTTCGTTAATAGGTGTCTGCGCAATATCTTACGGATTTTCTGGCCCAATCGTATCTCTAACGAACACCTTTACGAGAGAACGGGTCAGGAACCAATAGGCACAACTATCCAACGGCGGAAGTGGCAGTGGATTGGTCACACGTTCCGAAAGGGTGACAGCTCCATAGCGAACCATGCTATGCAATGGAACCCTCTAACTCAGGATGGCAGAAGACCTGGCGGTCCGAGGAGAACATGGCGCAGAACAGTCGAGAAGGAGGCACGGCAGTTAGGGAAAAGTTGGGGAGAACTCAGACACATTGCCAGAAACCGTACACGATGGCGCGTAGGCGTAGTAAAGGCCCCAGGACCCACAAGGGGATACAGGACATAAGTAAGCATTTTAGACGCTGTATATGAACTCTTCTGGCTAAATCGATGTCCTTATATATGCCGTATAGTTCGGCATTGGACATTCTCCTCCACTCCCCGTCTATACAGACGGGACCAAAGATCACTCGAAGAACTTTTCTCTCGAAATAACCAAGGGCATCCTCATCCGGTTTTGTCAAAGCCCATGCCTCTGCGCCATACAGCAGGACTGGGATGATTAGAGTCTTATAAAGAGTTACCTTAGTAGTTCGAGATAGGGCTTTGCTACTCAGTTGCCGTCTTAGCCCATAGAAAGAACGATTGGCAAGAATAATTCTTCGTGTGATCTCCCTTCTGATGTCATTTGCGGAGCTCACCATAGAGCCTAGGAAGGCAAAATCCTTTATTACCTCAAAATTATATCTGTCTATTGTGGCATTCTGCCCAAGACGCCGATGTTGGGTGTCCTTTTTTTTAGACAGCATATATTTTGTTTTGCTTTCATTGACCGCTAGACCCATCTTTGCTGCCTCGATCTCAATACTCGCAAATGCCCCATTGACGGCCCGCTGAGTTCTTCGGATTATGTCAATGTCATTGGCATAAGCGAGTAGTTGTACAGACTTGTAAAAGATTGTACCTCCGGTGTTGGCTTGTGCGTTTCGTACAATTCTCCCAAGTACTATGTTAAAGAGATCGCATGATAGCGCGTCACCTTGTCTAAGACCTTTCCTGACATCGAACGGTTCGGTGATGTTCTTATGGACTTTGGTGGAGCAGCGAGAGTTCTTCATCGTCATTCTGCACAAACGGACGAGCTTGGCAAGGATGCCAAGACTAGACATGGCTCTGTATAACTCGTCTCTATATACGCTATCATAGGCAGCTTTGAAATCGATGAAGAGGTGGTGCGTATCGATTTTATATTCATGGGTTTTTTCCAAGATCTGCCGTAGTGTGAACATTTGGTCAATGGTGGACTTCCAGGCCTGAAACCGTACTGATAAGTACCTATCCGGTCGTTGACGATCGGTTTTAGGCGTTCACATAATACGGCAGACAGAAGCTTATATGCGATGTTGCGGAGACTTATACCTCTGCAGTTGGCTCAGTTCAGAGGGTCTCCTTTCTTCAGGATCGGGCAAGCGATGCTGAGGTTCCATTCATCAGGCATACTTTCGTCCGACCAGATTTTACAGATGAGCTGGTGCATGCTCCTTACCAACTCATCTCCTCCTGCCTTGAAAAGTTCAGCGGCAAGGCCATCGGATCCAGTAGCTTTGTTGGATTTGAGTTAAGATATCGCTATCCTCACTTCATTCTGATCGGGTTGACGGGAATCTTGACTGTCATCGTCACTGTGGAATTGCTCATTCTGCCTGACAGCGAAATATTGGTCATCATCGCCGTTTAACAGTCTGCAGAAGTGTTCCTTCCATATTCTCAGCAGGGACTGCGATTCTACTGCTATGTTACCATTTCCGTCCCTGCAGGTTTCTGTTCTGGCTTTGAAACCCTGGCATGTTCTTTTCGCCTTTTGGTGAAATTTCCGAGCATCATTCCTGCAATAAAGTCGCTCTTTTCTCCTCCGCACGTTGAGCTCGCGAGCAGCTCTAGTCCTTCTATGCAGCGCCGCTTTGTACGCCTCTTATTTTGCTGCATGTGCTTGCCGGCATTCGTCATCAAACCAGGGGTTTCGTTGTGGTGGCCGAGAGAAGAGATGGTTTGTTGGCAACGCTGCCACTGGTCATCTGCATTTGCTGCTGGCGGCATAGGACTTAGATTAAGATTAGGAGAAACTCGATCGACAATGGCTTTGGCGGTCTCTTGTGATTGTAGCCGCCCGACATCAAATTTCCTCACATTATTTCGTTGATTTCGCTCCATTCTGGATATCCGCTATAAAACTTTGTGCTCTGCAAAAATTGAATAGTTCCAGGCACCAAATTAAGAATTGGGAAAAAGAACCTGTCTACATGGGTCTGTGGAGTATATTTCCTGCGATTCAGGTTGAGTAATTCGCAAAAGCCAAGAAAGTTGGTAGTAAACAGTGCATCAACGAAAGGGTCTCTTCACGAAGCATTCGGGGTGGATGGAAAATTTGGTTTGATGCCGTGAAGTGGAGATACTTCGCAATTCTTGTACTAATGGTGTAGATCGTAGTGTACCTACTGCTCTTAGCAGCTTCTTCAACAGAAGCACGAACTAGCAGATTGGAATTTCTATACCAAGTATTGGATATACGTAGTGCCTGGCAATTCAAATTTCACAACGGTGAACTTCTATTCTTATCTCTGCTTAAGATTCAAGTGCTTTCAGATTACGCGCAGAGGACACTGCGAAATGTCCTTATAGGTAATTATAATTGCTGCACGAGCCCTGGAAACTATTTATATTGGAAGGGGAATCAACCCGCCAGTAAGGATAAATGAACAACGAAACAAGCTCAAGTGTTACATTGCTGCATTTCTATTGCCGAGCTTTTATCAAAATACCATCACTCACTTATTACGCTTGTCATTCAAATGCGATGCATAAAAGTAAATGCGACGTACTAGGAACTTTCTTTTGTTCTAAAAGCGAAACTCTCAATTCACTCTCAACAATATTGCATTTGCGGTGAGTTCTTAAGGTTCAATTTGTTAGACCCCACACCATACTCACATGAAACAAATGAATTCTTGAAAAACCTCTTCGACCACACTTGACGAATATTTTTAACACCTTTTCTCTCAATAGCCCCTTTTCACCGAACATCTTGTTAGATAATTGTGGTTCCAAAAGTCTCAACTTAAGGTCAATTCTCACACTACATCCCAGTCGCACACGCACTCTGCGGTCTTTTCACTTCCTGCCCCAACAATAGCTCCATTCAACAGCGCTATGTGCTGTCCAAAAACAATTTACAATTCTCTATCTGACAGTGGTTCCCAGACACACATGTACTTACAGACTTTATGTAAGAAAATGAAAACCTCCCAACAATGAAGATGATCACTTTAAATTCTCCTCGGCTCATCATTCAATCGGCCCCGGTGGCATACCGAAGACAAAAACTCATTTGGGAATGAAAAGAAGCTAATCACAGTTGTTGGCTTCTAATGCACATTTTCCCCCCGCCCCAATATGCTCTATTGTTGCTGTGGTGGCCGTTCCTGCAACCGCAGGAGTAACAATTAGAAAATCGATGGTAAACTTCACGCCACAAATTACACTCATCCATCACGCGAAGGACCATCTGAGAATATTGCCTAGCGACGAACATGACGGACGCGCGTCCCAAATGTCAAGCAAACGGTGTAAGTGGACATTTTCCCTGTCCAGGATCATCAGAATTTTTCGTTCGAAGGGGGCCATTCAAATAATGCATCATCTCATCATCGTCCTGATGATGAGGGGGAAATGGGTGTCGTTCGATGGTTAAAGTGGCGTAGTGATACAACGTCCTCCCACACTCACACCCAGCGAATGCGAGGGATCAAAATTACAAAGGACATAATTTCGTTGAGTTTCGAGGGGGAATGAGACCGAGGCAGGCGGTACTGGTCGATGGGTATGGACATTCCTAAAGTCACGGATTGTCACTTGGGACTTGCCTGTCCGGGGGTCAGTTGTTGTAATGTAATTAATGCTTCGCATGTAGACTGTGTGCATATGTGCAGTGGGGGCGATCAGTGGTCAGATAAAAATTGAATGTTATACACTATTTTCAGTTCCAGAATCGATCTCTATAAATTCATTAGTAGCCCTAGACTGCTGATCGTCTCTCGAGGAGATGGCGGAGCAGTTTAACATGTACCTCTGTTGGATGCCGGGGCATAGGGGCATTCCGGGGAATTGTAAGCCTGATGAATTCGCCAGAATAGGAACAACTGTACCCATCCTTCCAGACAAAGATAATCTAGGTATACCAAAGCAATCGCTACTTGCAAATTTAAAATCAAGCTGGATGCAATCAAAAGAACAAATCTTAGGTGGACTAGTGGTACAACATGTCTAGCAACTAAACAGATTTGGCGCAAGCTGGATCTGAAGCGCTCTAAGAACTCGATTTCTCATAACCGATTATATATCGGTACTAGTATAGATGTAATTACAGGACGCTGTCTACTATACAGCATGCAACAAGCCTTCGCGTATATTCAAATGATTTTTGCACGAGCTTCATGGATGAAGAAGAGGAAGAAAACATATTGGATTGCAAAGTGCGTCCAGGGAAACCAGCAGTCTTTCAGCACAGAATTTAATTGGAATCATCAGTGACCTAATATCAGCTTATATAAAAAAAAAAAAAAATATTTGGCGCAACAGCTCTTTAAGTGCCAGGGCATAGCTTCTCGCAACCACTCATGTTGTGTGCGTTATATTTTTCACACGAATGGAAGGGACCTACAGTTTAGTGCCGTATCCGAACGGCGATTTGAGAAGCTTTTTCGAGACAACAATACTCTCGGATGTTTGTCAGACGCTCGCGAGAGGTGGGACCGTGAAAAAACTTTTTAGTGTTTTGTAGGATTCGAACTTGGAACCTCATGCGTAGTGATCCGACACACTAACCACTTACGCCACGGCGCCCATAATATCAGCTTATAAATACCATAAAAGGAGTTTAAGCTCTTAAGTCTGAGAGTCAGAGCTTGATTACATCTCTTAATACTTCCTTCAGAACCACCCCAGACGAGATGTGGAAGGAGTTTCAAAATTTAAGCATTTCTCTCAAAGAAGCTTAGAGAAGTAAAAGTGAAAACCGGTAAAGAATCAAAACTCAATCCTGCAAAACAAAAAACTGGTAACAAAGGTAAATATGGCAACAAAGCCGAAAACCTTTAGTTCTTCGAAAATAATAAAAGTCAGAGAAGCTAAGAAGTCTGCAGCTATTGCTCGAAGTACAATGAGGGGAGTATAACTATACACATCCAAAGACGATAACACCTGAGGTGGATGAATACTTCAGCCAATTTTCCCCGACAGGCAGCTACGTTGCTAAATGCCGCATGAGGCTCTATTAAGAACGTGTCTTTAACGAGGTTGTAGCTGCCATAAATGAGATCAAAATCAGAAAAACTCTAGGTCAGGATGGTATTCCAAGAGACATCTGGCAACTCACTGGTAAGACTAAAACTGAACGACTTGCAAATATATTCAAAAACCTAGTAAGAGACTATGCCAGAAATTCGGAGATCTACTGCGATAGTTCTGGTTTACAAGAACAAACCCGCCATACAAAAGGTTCAGGCTGGTACCGTGTTATGGAAACTACGAGTATATGTGTAGCCGTGGGCGATCACGTGGTAGTTTCCAAACCAGAGGTGACGTACCTTGGCATTACTATAGATGCAAGGGCGACTTTTAAGCAACATCTGCAATATGCCGCTGAGAAGGCAGCAAAAGCGATGGCAGCCCTAGCAAGGATCATGCCAAATATCAGCCGTCCAAAGCACAAGAAGAGACTGCTCTTAGCTAGAGTTGCAGCATCGATAATGCTCTACGGCAAACAAATATGGGCTTCTGCCATGAAGACGAAGTCATACAGAAGGAAGACGGAGACAGATTACAGAATCAATGCGTCTTCCTAACAACCTCCTACGACTGCTAGTATGGTACCAAACGACTTTCTGGCTAAAGAAGTCCAATTGAAATAGGACAGCGGGACCGACTGTGACAATTTTAAGTGTCACTGAAGCACTACCAAGGAAATGTCTATATAATTGTCGGGAGAGATGGGAACACTCTGATAAAGGCAGGTGGATGCAGAAATTGATCTCCAATATAAACGCTTGGATCAATAGGAAGCATGGGAAGTTGAATTGCTACCTGACTCAGATGCTTACTGGCCATGGTTGCTTCAGAACCTACCTCCACAGTTTGCACTAGACGATAACCCCCATTGCCCAACGTGCACGGAAGCAGTGGAGAATGCGAAAAACATCATGTTCCATTGGCCACGACACCTGCTGGTGAACAAACTGGAAGAAGACCTAACCCCAGCCAACTTCACCAGACAGATGGTGAACAGGTAAGATGCCTGGGAAGCAGATAGTGGTACTGTAGCAACGATTATGAAGGAGCAGAGAAGACAGGAGTGGCAACGAAACGAAGTTTACTTACTTACTTAGGTGGCGCTACAGTTCGGGGTGAACCTGGGCCTTAACCAACAAGCCTCTCCATTTAGCTCGGTCTTTAGCTAATTGCCTCCAGTTGCGCACTCCAAGTTGGTCGAGGTCCTCTTGAACCTGTGCGCGCCACCTACGGCGATGATTCCCTCTACTGCGTCATCCCTCCGGGTTAGATTCGAAGACTCTGCGGGCCGGAGCGTTGGTGTCCATTCGCTCTACATGTATTAGCCATCTCAGACGTCCAATACGCAGTTTTTTGACTAGTTCGATGTCGCTGTACAGCTCGTATAGTTCGTGATTTAATCTTCTCCTCCAAAACCCGTCAACGCAAACGAGACCGAAAATCTTACGAAGAATTATTCTCTCGAAGCGACCAAGGATATCTGCATCCTCTTTTAATAAAGTCCATGTTTCAGCGCCGTAAAGCAGGACTGGGATGATCAAGGCCTTATATATAGCCTCCTTAGTTGTTCGAGATAGGGCTTTACTGTTGAATTGCCTTATAAGCCCAAAAAAACAGCGATTGGCAAGAGTTGTTCTTCGATTGATTTCGGCGCTGATCTTGTTTGTAGAATTTATAGCAGAGCCAAGGTAGACAAAGTCCCTTACTACCTCGAAGTTATAGCTGCCCACTGTGACGTTTTGTCCAATTCGTCGGTGTTGGCTTGTGAGTTCCGCAGCCGAATACCTAAGGCTGAATTCCCCGCTCGCGAGGAAATGCTTGACGACAGCGCCACAAGGACCAGGGGTAGAAGGGAAGGTGGGTTTAGTAGGTGGAAACCCCAAACTGTCACTAAGTACTTGCTCAGCTTCGTCTTTAAAAGATTCCCAACTTCCGATGCAAAAACAAAGACGACTGGTACCGTGCGAGCATGTGGCCTTACACGATTATGTGAGGTCTTTCCTGGATAAAAATGCTTCGGGTCTTCAAACCGTGTGGGTATATGTATTAGCAACGAGTACCACTTAGTGCCACAGAGTGCGCATTCAAATCCCGTCGACTACGCTCTTCTTAGAATTCACTCTCCAATTAAATTCTTGCTACCATCCCATCCACTGTTCGCCACCACTGTGTATCCGAATACCGCAATTGCAGCATTCCTCCAGCCCACATCGAGTGATTGCGGACAGTAAGGTGGTCGTAGTGGTGGTATCTATATGTTCAGTCTGAGTTTGATGTGCCTGACATGTGACAGTGATTCATCGAAGAGTGGTTTGCCGGGTCCGTCTCTCGGACACAACACTATACTCCTGTTTGACTTCCTCCAGGGAATACCACTTTGAATTACATCGCATAGCAATTAAAATTTTTTGGGAATCTCCATGACGTTTGATCACATGGTACCACTGTGTGTGTATGGATGTGCACCGTTGTCCTCCGCAGTGTACAGAGTATATCCATGGTTTCAGTACTCTTTTGTTTGATGCAAATCCATTAATCCAGCCGCCTTTATGCTTTATCTGGTGCTAATTGAAAATCATGTGTATAGTATAGGTAGGTATGCCGCCCTTGAAAAATGATGCCACGAGACCTACCTTGCCTGGCAATATACGTAATATCCCGAAAATCCTTCACTAATACCCGTATTTAATTCTGAACATATTTTCGTTCGATGCATCCACTCCTCTGTGTGCAGAGATTTTCTTCATCCATTGTTCGCATATGGCACCAAGGAGGCTAGAACGGGTAAGGAGTTCTTTTTCTTTTTCACCCCAAAAAAAAAAAAAGAACATCCTCTGTCCGCATTGTCCTGCAATAACGACGACGATGGCAAATGAAAAGTAAACACACAAAAATTTAAAATAAGCACACCGCACACACACTCAGACACAAAAGCGCATACACTGCTGCTGGTCAGAAAGGACAATAGGAAGTGAATTTATCTGATTTTTGTGGGCTCAGTTAGTGTCCTTTTTGTGTTGTTCCTCGTTTATTGTCGCCAGAGAAATCGACGTCTGGCTTATGGGGTTGTGTGTGCCCCTTTGATATCCTTTTTAATGGTGTCTGCATGTGTGCCTGTCTTTCTTTTTCTTTTGCCAACTCCTCTCCTGTGTGATGTAATGTCATATGGCCTTTTTATTCTGTTATTCCTGTCCCTCAATTTCGCCAGGATAAGAATGAGAATAATGGTCTGTGTGTGCCCAAGCCCCCTCTAATTTGAGATTTAATTTCTTTTGTATGCGACATGGAGGACGTAACGATAGGGGAATAGACGAAAGATGATTGTGTAAAAGGACTCTATGTGGTTTCGCATATCCTTGCTGGTCTGGTCTGCTTCGTCTGTATGTCAGAATACTTGAATTATGTGAATGTGAAGAATCATCGCCACCTGGATTGGAGATGCCTATAACACAGACATCCTCTCCAGCAGTTCCAGGACAGTACGGCACTCTCGTGCTGGTCAAATCGATTCGAATTCAACCACAACAAAAGGTCACCATCATAGTTTAACCACTGCACTGAAGAGCTACACACACAACATCAGATTGTCCTTTTGTGATTGAGCCAAGAGCCCAGCCCAGCCAAGCCACATTGATCGGTTTTGGGTTGTCGTGCAAGGATAATAAATTTCCACTTTTGAGTTTTTCTATGTGTTTTCCGCTGAGATATGCAGTGCTTATCAAAATAATTTTATTGTTTTGCAATAAAATGGGATATCAATGCAGTTTTTGACCTCTGCACACACACGGGGGGTTTGTGTGCTGCTCCTGGCTTGGATTGGAGTCCTGTGTGTATTCGAATTCGAATGAGTTATGATAGTGGACGAGTTGGGAATATCTCTTGCGGATTTGTTTGTTATTAGATTGTTTTGGCAGCTGTTCGGAATTGGTTTACCAGATTAAGGACATCTTAATTGCAGATAGGAACGGTTGGTGGTCATAATTTTCATAGATTTTAAATGAAAACTAATGGCTTACGAGTACATGGTACAGCAAACGCTGTCGGAGCGCAGCGGAAGCTCTGAATATTTTGATGAAATAATTGTCTGAAAACCTCAACGAATTAGTGTTCCTTAGCAGCATTGGACCTTGTGTGTTTGGTGGATCACAATATTTTATGATAACCAGTTAGGAAATCAACTAAATGTCGTGCAAGTGCTGAACAAAATGAATTTCAATAATGCTTTCGTGAAACTATACATTGAGGGAGGAAAATACCGCCAGATCCTTTGCTGATCGGGTCTTCGAGTCTTTCCTAATCTCCATCCAATTCTTATACCACCAGCGGCAAACGCGGAAGATCAGTGGCAACGTTGCCAACATGCTATCCGATTTTTATACCAAACTCTTAGATGATACTTGGATTAGTTCACGTTCGTTTGTGTACATTTCGTCCAAATGAAAGGAACAGGCGCAACACTTCCTTAGCCTTTTAGCGCTGGCCAGTGACGGTCCTACCCGTGCCTGCGGGTTTTTCCAATCATTCTTCCTGGTGCTCTAGTTCTGCAGCAAACAGTCACTTTTGGGCACGTTAAGGCCTCTCGTGTAGGGAGATCAGCATGGAGCATATCCCGACAATCACGTCAGAAGAACTCTTTGGGGCATGCAGAAAAATCGGAGACAGCAAAGCACCTGGACCGGATGGCATCCCGAATAGGGCAATCAAGGCGGCTGTTAAGACGAGACCGGACATCTTTCTAACAACGATGCAAAGGTGCATAGTGGAGGGGGTATTCCCTACACCATGGAAATTGCAACATTTGGTGCTGCTTCCAAAGGGTAATAAGCCGCCCGGACAACCATCATCGTATCGCCCAATATGCCTGCTCGATACGCTGGGAAAGATCATAGAGCGTATCATCTATAACAGACTGCTTGCGGTGGCGGAGGAAAACGGAGCCTTGTGACAGTCTGTCAGTACGGCTTCAGAAAATCACGCTCTACCGTTGATGCCATAAAGGCGGTAGTAGATATAGCAACTGAAGCAATACAAGGGAAAAGGTGGAAATGGGGGACGAAGAAATACTGCGAAGAAGTAACGCTCGACGTCAAAAATGCGTTCAACTCGGCAAGCTGGTCATTCATTAGGAGATCCCTGGACAGGATGGATACACCACACTACCTGCTGAGGATACTCACGGACTACTTCAGCAATAGGAAGCTAAGATACCATACTGACGATGGCGTTACACACTACAGTGTTTCCGTGGGAGTCCCGCAATTATCGGTTCTGGGACCTCTCCTATGGAATATTATGTACAACGGAGTTCTGTGACTAACATTGCCCGAGGGAGTCAAAGTAATTGGCTTCGCTGACGATATCGCAGTGGTAACAGTAGTCAAGCACGTACACGACGTGGAGTCTGCCACGGATGAGGCAGTTATAAGAATAAAGGAATGGCTGGAGTCTACCGGTCTGGAACTAGCTGCCCACAAGACCGAAGCTTTCCTAATAACCAGCCGCAAAAAGTCGGAAAACCAGACAATCAGGTCCAAAGAATCCTTGAAGTACCTTGGAGTCATGCTCGACAACAGGCTGCGCTTCAAAGCCCACTTCGAGTATTCTAGTAAGAAAGCATCGCTGATGCAGGCAGCACTCTCCCGAATGCTCCCGAACATCGGCGGGCCTGGATACGCCCGCAGGATCCTGCTATCCAGACTGGTCAGCTCGGTACTTCTATACGCTGCCCCGATATGGGCAGGTGCACTGGCGACAAATGAGTGCAGGAAGAAGCTAACATCAGCTCACAGGCTCTGCGCAATCAGAGTGATCAGCGGCTTCCGAACTATCTCCGACGATGCAGCCTGCGTTTTAGCTGGGATGGTCCCAATCGACATCCTCGCTGAAGAGATGCAGAGGGTATACCTTAGACGTCCCTCGAACAGGCAAGAGGCAAAAAGGATTAAGGAGGAGGAAAGGGCAGCATCAGCAACGCTGTGGCAAACCAGGTGGGACAGCTTTACCAAAGGCAGGTGGACCCACAAGCTCATTCCCACTATAAAATTATGGACAGAGAGAGCGAGGGGGAACTGTAACTACAACCTCACACAGTTCCTGTCCAGAAACGGTGGCTACCGGAAATACCTCCATAGATTTGGACACAATAGTTCGCCCCTGTGTCCAGAATGTCCAAACGAAGAGGAGGACGCGGAGCATGCAGTGTTCTACTGCAGACGCTTTGCAGAAGACAGAGCAAACCTGCCAAGTCCAGAAAATCTTGTAAGTCACATGACACGATCAGAGGGCGAGTGGATATCTGATCATTCATAGTATGTGTGCAGAATGCGCTGCGAAGAGCAGAAGCCCTAAGAAGAGCCCAAGAGGCGGCCTCGGAGACTAGAGCATAATTGCTAACCAGCCCCGCGAAGAAATACCTAACGGAAGTACCGCGGGGAGAGTGGTTGAAGTGTGTAGGGTGTGTGTTTAGTACGTAGGCATGCTAGTAGCACTCGGGCTATTAGTATCTATCAAGATTATACATCCTTGGCGCAACCTAAAAAAAAAGAGGCCTCTCGTGTATCATATGTATCTCTGTGCCCCAAAAAGGGGTGTTCTGCTTGTTGACTGATCCATTAAGATCAAAATAAACTTCGTTCCCGTGATGAGTTTTTCGTAAAAGCCAACAATTTCTTCATAGGGGCGTAGGACGATGTGGCCATATTCGTATAGTATGTCACGTTCCTGAAACACATAGTGATTGGCAAATAGGGGTGATGTGCCCTTTTTTTTAAAGGAGACAAAAGAGATTACGCCAACTACAGGGGTATATCTCGTTTAAGTCTTTGCTAAGGTGCTTGAAACACGTTCCAGACATGTGCAATGCGGTTTTCGTTCTGGCTGAAGCACAACCGACTAGAATGATTTTTGAGTGCGTGGCTTCGAATGTTTCGAAGTGGGAGACTTAAGGATTTTTCATCTGCTCTTTGCAGATGATTTGTTTATCTTTGGATCCTCTTAAACCATATTTCAGCGCGCACTCGAAATGTTTGTAGCCGTTTGTGATGATGCTGGAATGAGTAAACGTGAACAAATCGGAAGTAATGGTTGTTCCCACATCCCACATTCAGTGCACTCTGCATGTTTGTGGAGTCCCACTGAAGTGGATGGATAAGTTTAAGTATCTCGGGATCTTATTCACGAGTGATAGAAAGAGCAATGCCCAGTCATTAGGTAGAATTGGTCAGGCTGGATCAATTTTAAGAGAGCTTGGTCAATCTGTTATAAAGAAGGCCGAACTTGTTGAAGCTAAATTATTATAATTAAAAGGCCGGCTAGATTTTATGTGGATTGACCGCGAGTTCGCAATTTCCGGTCCAGGTATCTAGAATTTTCAGAGCCCCATCAATTTGCTCCCTAAGAGTTGGAAATAATTTGCCCGTTACCAGCAGTACAATGTCATCAGCATAAGCTGTAGCTTAAGGCGAGACAAGCCGGTGAATTTTTCATCAGTCACCTAGCCCTCATAATGAAGCAATATATCATTTCAAATGATAAATGAATATAGCTAATTGAGATGGATCCAAAGTATATTTAACAAATCATACGGGTTTGTCTTGTCGTTTGCGTACTTAAGTTTCCACTGGAAAGTTGCACATCTCCACTTAGAGCGACACAGTATACACAAATTTACATATCACATTCTGATATACCATTCCTGATAAAACTGTACAACCTTCGTGACCTCTACTTCTTAGAAAGCCTTAAATCTTACAAAAGACACTTTAAAAACTCGTTTACAAAGCCCACCGTGGCTCTCTCAACTCCGCATCTAGCCCGTCTATAACATATTCCAAGAGAAAAGCTTCCGCCAACAAAACACAGTCGTAAACTACCAAAGCCCTTATCTCCCAATAAGTCAATCGAATAGAGATACCTCACACTGATTTATGGAATTATGCATCGAATGCCCTAAAACGCATTCAAATGGACGCTTCATTGACAAAGAATCACCCATTATCAGCGATAAGCTGACGTGTCTCCAAAGCTACAAAAAGTTTCAATCTTTTGACATGGCTCACTGCAAACGTCTTCATATACGAGTGTAGGGGCCAACCCTTCCACCACAAATTGAAATTTAGTTAATTGAGTTATGTAAATGTATCTGGAATGGTTGATCTGATTTTTTCCAAGATTTATTATAATCACTTCCACATGGAAATCAAAATTGACTTTTAGAGCCCCAATCTAATGGCTCTTAACACTTCTCATTCATTTCGAGGTCTCGGAGGCATGGCCAGCACACCATTAGAAGGGGTAACCAGGCCGTTCAGTAATTACCATCGATTATTTTTATGTTCTTTTAAAAAGAAACTGTGACAGCAGATACAGATATAGGCTGGGAGGGAAGAGATTGTATATATATTCCACTTGCTCCAGATGCAGTGACCATAAATCACAAAGATAAGGACCACTAACTGTCTGGCAGCCGTATATACGTTTGTATATTGAATTTCATAATTAGACACATTGCCCTGCCAAGCGGGAGAGAGAGAGAGAGACCCGAATTCAATTCCCCAAAATAAAAAATAAAAATTGGGTCCTCATTGGGAGCAGTGCAGCGCATCGGCGAGAGGTCGATAAGGACAGTTTATGGAAATCAGGGTGGTCGTCACTGAAAATGCACTTCGGGTTTCGGGTTCGGCTCCCTTCTGCCAGTGCACAGATGGAATAATCGAATTTTAAGTGGAGCCACTTCCGAGTTTGTCTGGGAATGGCACACTGGCGCTGCTGCTGGGCTGCGCTCCGTTACCATGCTTATCGGATTCATAATTTAATAATTAATGGGAATCAATTGACAAAAAACTGTAAAATTCGTTGGAATTTAGTCTTAACTAGGTAATTCGGGAAAGTTGGTTTTTATCATCTTTTAATTGGACAGTGTAAACGAATGGTCACTGGTGACAATGAGTGATGCTATGGTGAGGGAATGCATGTTTGCTTGACCATTAGTAGGGGAGACATGTAAAGATTGATTTAAATTGGAGGTTAGTCATTGGGCGGGTGAGATGTTAGGTTAGCTATGGATTAAGTAGCTGCCAGCTAGCGCCGACACACTTAGACCAATGACAGTTCCATTGTGGTACTACATGGATCATATAAAATGTTCTCCGTGCCTACCCGTAGAACCAATTAATGAAATGCAGGAGACTTTTAATATCGGTTTTTATCAGATCACCTAGAGGGCTGTAGTAGAGAGCTCCTAAGTTTTATTTTGTGTGCGAGAGCTAGAGATAGCTTCTTCCTCCTCTTCTTTCATACAGCTTCTACCGAAATCGTTTGAGTGCACAGGAAGCCTTTTTACATGCTTGTCTATTAGACAGTGCCCAGTGATGACACCCATTGAAGTACTAATATGCAATTTGTTGAGAGAAACCAAATTCTTGGAGCGTTTCAGATCCAGCTTTGGCCAAATCAGTTTTGTCGCTAGACAT
Source organism: Brachypalpus laphriformis (assembly GCA_945910035.1). Classification (NCBI taxonomy): domain Eukaryota; kingdom Metazoa; phylum Arthropoda; class Insecta; order Diptera; family Syrphidae; genus Brachypalpus; species Brachypalpus laphriformis. The sequence continues at coordinate 9,630,263 of OX246755.1, read as the reverse complement.
GTTGTACTCGTACTACTCGTGCAACCTAAGATTTGTTCTCTAGATAGCATTCAGCTTTAGATTGAATTTGCATGTAGCGATTGGTATACACTGTTCCCTGGAATATCATTATGCCCCGGCACCGAACAGAGGTGAAGCTGCCGCGTCATAGCTAAGAGAGACCATCGGCAGTTTAAAGTAAAGAAAAAAAATTCCAAGGACTTGATTACTGCTTAGCTGCCCGATGGTGATGCGGATATCACGTTTTTCTTAAGCCAAATTAAGACTTCTTTAAATGCCATTGGCTAATATCAGGGATATTAGTATTTTCACTGACAGCCAACCGACAATCAAGTCCCTGGAATCGTGCTCCTTCACTTCAAAGGCCGGCTTAAACTGTCGTTTATCTCTTATGAAGATGACAGAGCAGTTCAACATTCACCTATGCTGGGTGTCGGGCCACATGGACATTCCAGGAAACTGCAGGGCTGACGAGCTCGCCAGACAGGGTACCACTCTCAGGATTCTGGCTGACAGGCAAGCCCTGGGTATGCCCCTCGCTACATGTTAGCATCTACTAAAGCTGAACGCTATTAGCATGACCAACCTCAGATAGGAAAACGGCTCAACGTGTCACATTTCGAGACAGATCTGGCCTAAGCTGGACCAAAAACGTAATTCCGAGCTAATTAAGCTAAAGCGAACACAGATCAGCCGCGTTGTCGGTGTTCTTACTGGACACTTACTTATAGTCCAATTCGCCAAAAGACTTGGCTTCTTCTCCAACGACTTCTGCAGAAGCTGTAGGGACGAGGAGGAGGAGGAAACCATCATCCACCTATTATGCACTTGTCCAGCTCTGTCTCATAAGAGAATGCTCTATCCAGGGTCCCCCTTCCTTGGCGACCTCGGCGATCTGGGGTCCTTATACATCATGAGCATCCATCGCTTTAGTGGCCTAATAGTTGATCCATGTTATCACAAAGGACCTTCGCTGGTCTAAGTGTGTCTGCACTCTCCTGCGGACAGCCAACCTAACCTTACCTAACCTAGCTGGCATTATTTCCGCCTGAAACACGCTACAATGATTTGGAAGACTAGAGAAGAGACTGAGGCTAAGTCCATCAGAGGAATCACCCATACACACCCCGTCATTCGTTTTTTTATCCATCGGTGTAGAAGTGAATCGGCTTGCTTTCAAGAATCTTCCTCCCAGAATGGCTTGGAAGGGATGGTTACTTGGAAGTTTTTGTCAAAATATCTTATTGGGAGTGGTGGAGTCTATGTTTTCGGAAGTGATGTTGAAATTATATAAGGCGTTACCAAATTCCTTACTGGACCACTGTGATATTGCTTTAAGGGGAACGGCTGCACTACCTACCACTTGCTTGCCAAAGATGTCAAGGGGTGTCAGATGAAACAAAATGTCCAGTGCTGCAGAGAGCACTTACGCCCAACCTTCAATCATTGGTTCTTCGAAGGCAGATTTATGTCTGTTCCACAGATACTGCTATAAAAGATGTTCGGATAATCTCAACAGAATGATCCCTAGAAACTCGACCTTTCAACGTCCTACTAAGCAAGCCACTAGCGCACACAATTTTCATGTTCGCCTGGCAATCGCAAGAACATCATTCTACCAAAATTCATTTTCTTGCAGGGCAACCAATCTTTGGAACTCAACCTCAGGCGAAATATTTCCAGTCAACTATAATCTGCAACATTTTCAATGCAGAATCAATAGACATCTACAAGCATCTCGGGGTGCTGGCTCAGCGTTATAGGTTCGCCTTTCCCGAGAGAAGTTTATAAAAGAAAAAGAATAGTTCAATAGAGCAAGGTTTGGAGATAATATTGTAGTAAATGCCAAGAGGCATGAGATCGAGCGTGGTCATGCTACGACCTTCATTTTGAACAATACTCAGCGAGACTGGCGAATTTTAGTATCGACTCCATGAGTTGAAATATAACTCAAATTTAACCCTCGTACCCTGTTCCAAGAGTCCCCATTGGATTGGATGCAACAGAGCCGAAATATTGTACTGCCGATGTGAAAGGTGTGTGGGTCGCCTTCCTGCTCTTCGAATCATCTACTCCTCTGATTTGATTTTAGCCGTTGCCGAGATCATTTAGATTATTGAAAAAGTATTCACCCAGCGTAGCCTTCCTGACATTGGCGAGTGCTCGACAAGTGCATAGAAAGTGACTGATGGGCTCTTCTTCTTCTTCATCGCTACAGATTTTGCAGAAATCCTACTGTTGCCTTATCTCTGGGCGTGTCTTCCTATAACATAGTGTCCAGTGAGCACGTTTATTATTTGAACAAGGGTTCCTCTCTTGTGTTTCAGGAGTCGGATTAACCTGGATTTGTTCAGTGTTGTCCAAAGTAGCCTAGCGATGCTACACGGGCCTAGATACTGTCATCGGTGATTGGATTCACTCTTCGTGTCAGTGGGATCAGGTTAACATAAGACGGTAGCGCCTCGATGTCGGTGATGCTTATGCTATTTTTACTAGAGGAGCCCTGTGAAGCCAGCTCGCCAGCTGCGCAATTTTCCGGTATGCCACAGTGACATGGTATCCAGCATGAGGGTGAGGTTGTAATGTACAAATATCTCGTTAAGAGATGTGGCAGTCTTTCATTGCCTTAGATCTCGTTGTACTGGATGCGAGAGATTTGATCGCTGCTGAAATGTTGATATACATATATGACAATATCCGATGTTGATACTGTATTAACCTCTAGCCCATTAGTGGCTTGGCGAACAGCAGTAATTTCGGGTTAAAAAATGCTGCAGTGGCTTGGAAGGTTTAAAGAGAGGCGGATATCCAGGTCTTCCGAGAAGACTCTGGCACCGACTCCACAGACTCGCGTTAGGCAAGGCGAATTTCTGATTAAAATATCTGGATGTGCTATAAGTTAGACGTTTAGGTGATTCTACGTGTAGCGGCTAAAAAAATAAAAAAATAAATAAATACTTGGCTCAACAGCTCTTTAAGTGCCAGGGCCTAGCTTCTCGCAACCACTCATGTTGTGTGCGTTATATTTTTCACACGAATGGAAGGGACCTACAGTTTAGTGCCGTATCCGAAGGGCAATTTGTTTTGAGAAGCTTTTTCGTGACAACAATACTCTCGGATGTTTGTCAGACGTTCGCGAGAGGTGGGACCGTGAAAAAACTTTTTTGGTGTTTTCTGGGATTCGAACTTGAAACCGCACGCGCAGTGATCCGACACACTAACCACTTACGCCAGCGGCTAAACCCATACTGATTTCATAAGTCGAGTGTAACATAAGCAAGTAAAATCTTTTCTATAAAACGAAAAACAATACACACACGTCGCAGGATGACCTGTTCTTGCTTCCTTTTTGTCGATATAAAAACAACAAATAAAGAAAACACTAGTCGTTTGCTCAGTCTAACAAAAATATAGCAATAGAAAAAAAATGGTTTTAAAGGTTGGCAGATATCTGGAAGTAGTTAACGTTGCTTTCCCTTTCCGGTCACTCAACCTGGGTATAAGTAAAAAAAGGAAGGATTCATACCAAAGGTTCATAGAACAACTGTGTATGGGTACTTTATCTGTACAAAATCATCGACATCAATGGCTATCATATTCAGATTTCTTACCATCAGCACAGACTAAGCCCCCGATAAGTGTATGCAACATTCCTATGGGCTCCCATGATTTAGATTCATTCCCATATGACAGCCATAAATCGACAATGCACTTGGATCGTCTTTGCTGCTGCTGCTGCTGCTGGTAGTGCAGCACACATTTTATCCAGATCTACCTCCCCATTTGTGTCCCATTCCTTTGTTCATAAAACGATGTGATAACCCAACAAAAAGCGGAATATCTAGAAGAGATTAAAAACCGCTCACATCGAGTCCATAAATAATAGCCATTTAGTCTAAAAGGTGGACAAAGGCACCACAGGAAAAACAAAAGTCCTCTCTCAGATGCAAAACGACATCGTTCATAGTTGAGTTCAAAAAAGCGGACACGGAGAGGATGTCGGACTTCGAAGTCAGCCCGTCGCTCTCAGTGTCCGGATTTATTACGTGGAATATTTCTCAGTTTCTGAATGCACTGGAATGACTTGCTCCTACTCTCTGTGCAGGGGGGGTTATCCCTATCATCAGCTGAAATTTATGCATACACAAATACAATACCCAAACCTTTAGAAGGCTACCTACCAATGTCATAGGAATGCTGCTGCCGGTGCCTGGTGGTGCTCTTGTTGTAACAGTCGTTCGGTCTGCTTATATCTTGAAATCGGGTGGCTGGCCAAAAGATACGTGGTCGCCTCGACCGGTGGATGAGGGTAAAGTGTCCAGGTCAGGTAGATGGGTTCTCTAGATTGGCTGGATGTGTGTCGTTTTCATATTTACTCTTGCAATTTCCTTTAGAGTTTGTTTTTTGAAGTGTTACGGTCATGTTTCTTCGTTTTCTTATTTGTTTTGCACATTTTACTTTACGGTGCCCATCCCGCTGTGTCATTGTGGGGTTTCAAGTGATTTTGTTTTTTTATTTTGAACTGTACAACTTCACTTGAAGTGTAATCCATCCACGAATTTATAACAAATCGGTTTTCGGAACTGTTCCTGGGCTTACCTATTAGCCCGTACATAGGATGCATATAGCTTAACTTTCTATAAAGCTTGCAATACCAGCACTCACCACATCACATTGGCCACCAAACCTAGGTAAAAGTAAAAAAATCGCAGGTGTTTTATACGATTGCCGTCTTGCGGTACACTTTGAAATTATTGACAAACCTGAAGAGCCCCATAAAAACGCTAGAAAAGTGGCTGCAGTCAGTTTAGCTTAACGACGGCAAGAATGTCGCAATTTTTATTTTTACGGACATCCGGGAGTATTCGTTTAGTTAGCCTGCATGCTGAATAGTCACGATTGCACTCATACAAAATTCAATCGCCAAAGGAAGTCCAAAAAGAGGACGCATGACATGAGAAGACACCCTGTTAGCTAGCCTAGAAAGTTCTTTAGATATGCCATTTGATCAGTTGAGCAAGCCTTTAATGACCCTTTAATGAGAGCCTGTTGGTCACTACAGACGTCGGTGCTCAAGAGCCTCCACCTATCCCTAATAATATAATTTATTGGCATTTAAGGGTGCCAATGGTGCGGGGAACAGTCTATTTACTTGTTACTTGATGTAGCAAGCGGCAGCCACCCGAGAATAAAAGGCAAACGATTAATATCGAATTTTCTCTAACCACTGCGCCAAAGAAAGATTCCTGCCTGATAGTTCAATGGACCGCATCGAGTCTGAGTGCTCGGAAATTTTGTCAAAAAAAATTTTAACCCAACGGAAAGTGAAACCTAATGTTATGGTCATGCACGAGGAAACCAGTACCGTGATCTTCACTCGTTTTGAAGCCATCAATGAAAATTTAACTAAAATTCCTTCCTGAATCAGATTCCCGTCAGATCCAGTCCTAAACATGACGGAAGTCGTTTTTGAATACACGCATCGGGCGTCGTATCAGACTTACTTACTTACTTAGGTGGCGCTACAGTTCGGCGTGAACCTGGGGTTCAAACACCAAGCCACTCCATTTAGCTCGGTCTTTAGCTAATTGCCTCCAGTTGCACATTCCAAGTTGGTCGAGGTCCCCTTGATTTTATGCGCGCCACCTACGGCGAGGAGAACCTCTACTGCGTCGTCCCTCCGGCTTGGATTCGAAGACTCTCCGGGCCGGAGCGTTGTTGTCCAATACGCACTTTTTTGCCTAGGTCGATGTCGCTGTTGTTCGTCGTAGAATCTTCTCCTCCAAAATCCGTCAACGCTAAGGGGACAGAATATCTAACGAAGAATATTTCTCTCGAAGCGACCAGAAGTATTCCTGATCCGCTTTCAATAAATTCCATGTTTCAGCGGCATAAAGCAGGACTGGAATTACCAGGATCTAATACAGAGTCTTCTGAGTTGTTCGAGATAGGGCTTTACTGTTGAGCTGTCTAATAAGCCCCAAAAAACAGCGATTAGGCAAGAGTTCTTCTTCGCTTGATTTCCGCGCTGGTAGCATGTCAGAATTGATAGTAGAGCCAAGGTAGACAAAGTCTCTTACTATCGTCGTATCAGACGTCATATCAATAAAGCAGGACTCGTAGCTAAGTTAAGGTTATGCTCGTCTGAGCTCGGAAGATTGCTTTCATAGTGCAATCAGCTATATAAGTATTCGGATAAAGAAGACTCGGCAGACAGAGCAGAGCCAGGAATGCTCGGGAAGGTCCATGATGTTTTAATGCCTTGGAAGGTTTCCAACTAAAGCCGCCAAGAATCTACTGTTTGACCTCGATGTCTGGATCAGCAGCGGTAATATGTAGATTCTTTGGCTTGACATATTTACTTAGACGCACACTATCGACTTGTGCAACAAATTATGATCGAATTTATTATACTTGTATCCAAATACGTGCATTCCGCAAGACACCCATCAGATTTATCTGTCCTCCTTCCGGTCAATACCGCGTTCCAGCATTATAGACTATCGATTATCCTCTGATACATAGCTATCTGGCAAACCTATGCAACAAACTCGTGTAGTTAAATTTGACATCTAAACTGTGGCACCCTCAATGCTCTGCTAGCGCTGGTATACGTATATGTACATACGAGTATATACATATGTATGTACGTCGTTTCGGTTATTGTCACCTGCTTTCTCTCTCATATTGTCACATACTAAAGGTTCTACGCCCAGCACTGGCCTGCAATATCATAAGAGAGGTCAATCCAAAGGATATCCCATTATTTACTTTTGAGGAGCTGCTAAAGGCATGCGGCAAGATACGCGACAATAAGGTGCCCGGGCCCAACGGCATCCCGAATAAGGCAGTACGGGCGGCTGTAAAAAAAAGATGCCAGACCTCCTCATAGCAACAATGCAGAAGTACCTCGAAGAAGGAAGCCTTCCTGAAAAATTTAAAATACAGCATTTGGTCCTGCTACCAATAGGAAATAAGCTTCCAGGAGAACCATAAACGTGACGCCCAATATATCTATTGGACACCATGGAAAAGAACCTCGAGAAGATAATCTATAAAAATAGATTACTCGTAGTAGCAGAAGAGAAAGGAGCCCGTCAGACCACGAATTTGGCTTCAGAAGAGCGTGATCTGCTGTTGATTCCATATCGCAAAAGGCACCATCGAAAGAGGAAGATGGCTCTACGGTACAAAGGAGTATTGTGCTGTAGTTACGTTGGACGTTAAAAATGCATTTAACTCTGAGAACTGGTTGTTTATTAGAAGGCCACTTGCTAGGATCAATACGCCATATTACCTGCTGCGTATAGTGACGAACTATTTCAACAACAGGAAGCTGAGGTACAATACCGACCAAGGGGTGAAATACTACAAACATCACTGCGAGAGTCCCACAAGGATCGGTCTTAGGGCCACTTTTGTCCAATATTACGTAAGACGGAGTTCTACGATTAACGCTACCTTTCGGAGTAACGATAATTGGATTCCACGATGACATTGCCGTCGTGACAGTAGCTAAGCAGATTCATGCAGTAGAATCAGCTACAAATGAAGCAAATGCCTGCATCGGAAATGCAGGCTCGCGTATAATGCCTACTATCGGTGGGCCTGGATACGCTAGAAGGATTCTACTCTCTAGAGTTATCACATTAGTTCTGTTATATGCCGCCCTAGTCTGGGTGGAGGCACTAAGAACGAAGGAGACCAAAAGAAGACTATCGTCAACATACAGACTCTGCGTGCTACGGACAGATGTAAGCTGTTTCTGTTATAGCTGGAATGATCCCCATCGACATCTTCGCAGATAAAATAAAATAAAACAAACATTTGGCGCAACAGCGCTTTAAAGTGCCAGGGCCTAGCTTCTCGTAACCACTCATGTTGTGTGCGTTATATTTTTCACACGAATGGAAGGGACCTACAGTTTAATGCCGACTCCGAACGGCGATTTGAGAAGCTTTTTCGTGACTACAATACTTTCGGATGTTTGTCAGACGCTCGCGAGAGGTGGGACCGTCGACAATATGTTACGGTCGGAAGATAATTGGATGGCAATAGGTAGGTAGGTCGAAGTGGTTGTGTCAGCAAAACCATGCCGACACTTAATTAGCACAGAAGCGCCGTTTTAATACCACAACTCAAGTGAACTATCGGATGTAAAAAGGACGTTAACTGCTAGGGAAAAAGGAAAAGAAAAAGGAGTTAGGATTATTCAAATCCACCCCGTTACATTGAGGAAACTGATAATATCCCCAATGCTAATCTCCGCTAGCTCTATAAGGTTGCCGAAAAAGGGTTTACCTAAGGTCTGGCCTTGCCTAAAGCCGGACACTGCAGAGGTATTGTAAGATTGTTTCTATCTCGTCAGCAGAATTGCAGCTGCGACAGTGTGCATTAAATGTAATGCCTATTCTGGCCGCATGAACCCCGATGTGCCAGTGGCCAGTACTAACTGCCACAACTCTTGCGATATCTGCACGGTTTCTGTTTAGAGGATCTTGCGTTCTTTTCTGGGTGTATTTGGGCCAAATCTGTCTGAAGATGACGCAGTTCCGCACCCCCTGCCATCTGCTATCAGCCTTTAACAGATAGTGCGCGAAGATGCCTCCCTTAAGGACCCCCAACGTCCCGTTCACCTCCTTTGCTAGGGAAGCATCAAGGGCAGATCCTTGCCTCGCGAGTTCATCAGCTCGCTCACTCCCCTCAATGTTGCTGTGACCCGGAACCCAAAGTAGACAGATCCTTAACCGATGACCAAGCGAGGCGAGTTCTTTTTTGCACTGTTCTACCAGCCTTGAGGATGTAGTGGCAGATACTATAGACTTAATAGCCGCCTGGCTGTCAATGAGGATGGCAATGGTATTTAGGGGTGTAGATGTTTGCTTAAGTAGGTGGCAGGCCTCACGTACAGCAAAAAAGGTAGACAGGAAGGCAATACATATGTTCTTTCGTAACAACTCTTCAAAAAGTGCTGCGGAGAATAGAAAAGAACGGAAGCAGCTGACACGAGAAGATTTCTTTCGAATATTACCACATCTCTTAGCGCAACAACAAAAAAAAAAACGCCCAGCACTGGGTTTGAGCCTCTGCTTAGTAGTGAGGTTTTTTTTTTTCTTTGTGGTCAACCCTCATTTGAATTCCAATATACTCTTTGTTTACGTAAGCTTGTGAAAGTCCTTAAAAAAATAATCAATCGCTGTCAGGCTTCTTCCCATTAGCTCTCAATTGTTGAATAATACCCCCAAAAGGATATTCACTATAGCTCAGGCATGCCCAAACTTGCAAGGCTTTCTTCTGGAGCCATTCCTGTATATTCCAAAAGAGTACAAATGAAGTCATCATCACCTTTTACCCACTTATCGTCCTTCGTGCTCCATGCCATTGCGACTTAACGTCAGAAAAAGACACTTCTAAAAATAAATCCTGTTGGCAGACAAATTACCCAACAACGCACACTTGCACGTAGCAAAAAAAAAAAAAAAAATCCCAAAAATATAAGAGCTCAAAGATAACGGTCTCATAGACCTAAATATAAATACAACTTCTGTTAATTTCGCACCCTGGCTAGATCCGGTTTTGGTCTCGTAGTTTCGTGTTTTGTATCAGTACAATTGGAATTATGCTTCCCATTGTCGTCTCTTTGTTATTCCCTACAACAGCATACACACAAAGAAAAAAGGAGCAAGTCCTAACAACCCACAACCAAAAAAGGACCCAATCCCCTCATACAGAACACATTTTGACTGCTAACATAAAACGGACAACGGCAGACAACAGCCCAACTACAATAGCTTTAACTACCAAAGGTTATGCAATTAATTTTGTCCTTTTACGTCCTGCGTCGCGCTTTTCAGGGATTAAATCTTTTCTCTGTCGCAGTGTAGTCCCCCCACCTTTACTGAAACTGAAATTAAAGCTGATACCTTAGAATTCGTTCGTATTCATATGTGGATTTCCCACAGCAATTAAAAGCCACCCGCTCTCCTGCCTACGCAGTAATAGTAGACCTAGACACTCATCATGGTACCCGAGAAGGTATTGTGTGTGTCCTGTGTGTGTATGTCTCTTCAAAACAAAAAGGACAAAATTAGATTGGGTGTGGTAGACCTGGCTGCAAGGATTTCGTATTATACGGGTGCATGGGACTGAAAATGAATGTTATTACACTTGGCTAAACAAAAAAGGACTTTTTTTTACCGTCAAAGGATCCAATGTGGCGTGGGTGGAGAAGAAAAAGAAGCTGGTAATTTACTTTTAATCCTTGAAGACAAATCGACAAAATGCGGTCGTATTTTACCGGCACACAGAACGGAACGGAACGTTTCGTTCGTCGTTTTTGTGTCCCATTTAGGTTTAACTTAAAAGTGAGGTTATTTACCGTTACCAACGATGACCAGCAGATTCCCAGCAGGCAGTCCCATTAAAACAAAAGCTAAATACACACGCACGAAGGACGAAACAAAAAAAAAAACGACAAACTTTTCCGACGACGACGTACGGAGGAAAACAATTCCATAAGGAAGAAGATTACGAATAATGTCCTGTTTTGCTCTCTACGGTATGTTAAGTGCCATTTATAAGTGGGTGGGGTCGACGATGTCCTGTTTTCCGCAAGAAAAAACAAATTTTTTAATGCCCTCAAATAATTGTTCAGAAAATTGATGCGAAAAGTTTTTTTTTTTTGTCTTCTTTTTGTTTGCCTGTGTGTGTGTTGGTGGGAGGATATTAAAAAACCGTTAAATGGTTTGATTTTTATTACAGCTGTCCTTTGAGGGAGCATCGTATACTATTGATACTACTAGGTACGAACGGTGAATATCTTTTCGCCAATCATTTCCGGCAGAGAAACTTGTGTTTATGTCCTTTTGATGCTGGCAGAGAACGACCAGCGACGACATCGAGAACGAGGACGATGGCAATCAATGTGATGAGTTAGCACAATGTTCTTATCGAAAATGTTCCATCCGCGCAGACATAGCAGCCAGTGGAGGTGGACAAAGGCAAGAAATTTAAAATTTTTCATTCGATTTCCTTTGGAGACTGGAAGTGGGAGTTTTTAAATTATGTCACTCAACCCCCCGAAGACGAGAAGCAATCTGATTGCTTAGTCATTTGAGTGTGTCCTTATGCTGTGTTGATGGTGTGGACCTGGAACTTTTTGAAATGACGACAGCGGGCGGTGTAGTCATTAAATTTTCGGCGGCGATAAGCGATGCTAGGACAATTATTGAAAAGTTCTTCACTCTCCTGGTGTAATGGGGAGATAAAATTTGTTTGTCATCATTGTCGCCGATGTTGTTGACGTCGCTTGGTTGGTTTGCATTGCCGATGATGGTCTGGTTTATTGTTTAATTTGGAAATTGGAAAGCTGTTTTCATGGAATCAGTAGAGGTTGTGGGAGGTTTATTGATGATAATTTAAAGTTTTTATTGCAATGAAACGGTCATGATACGGGAATAGTGTTAATGACTTTATTTGTGTTGACTAGCTCTGTAAGGATGGTGTGTCTCATACTTAAAGCCACTTATCTGCCACAATAAATCTACTTAACAACACAAGGTACGCAACGCCACCGAGTTGTCGAGCTCTGAACACCAAGAGGGTCTATCATATCAACCATTTCAAGGATGGAACAAGATGAGACAATATCAGGACTCGACCGAAGAACTGCCAAGTTGACTGCAAGTAGTTGCAACAAGTGCAATCTTTTCCTGGAGCTAGCAGAGGCTGAAACAATTTAGAACCAGTATCTCGAGTCATGACTCATTGTGTGGCTCATTTCTTTATCGAAATCCCTACATCAAGGAGTTCAACGATGTTCATTTGCAAGGAAGAAGAAACCTCTAAGCTGCACCGGTCATTTGTGATACATTTACTGGACACGTTGCTTTGATGTTCATACGGAGCGTTTAAGGACAGCTCACAATGACTACTGGGAGAACTCTACAGATGCATCCTGTCCGACATCTAATTCCATAATACTGCTTTGGCAACAAAAAAACTTCACTAACGTCAAGTTTAGAAAAATCCTAGGCCCGGATGGGTCTAATGTAGTTCAGGGCTACCAATAATGGTAGAATGGTTCCAGCCACGTAGGCTGTTTTTTTTTTTTTTTTTTTTTTTATAATTTGCGCGCACTCAAAGGGTTATGAATGCCTTTAACATGTTTAAACAAAGTGCGGGCGTTGGAAAGGATAGATAGAGAGAAAGAGAAATATTTTGGTGTAGTGGTTCTTGAAGCTCAGTTGTTTATGCTTCAGAGATTCTCCGGGGGTGGCGTCCAGATAGCTGGGGAGACTTTTGTTATTTTTTGTCTTTGCTTCTGATTCACAGTACTTTTTTCCCGATAATCGATGTGAAGGGCAAATCACCATCAACAGAGCGAACAATTTTTCCAGCCACATGAGCAAGCTACTGCCAGTATTATGCCTTCGCAGTAGTGTCCACACAAGCTTTCGAAAATGATTGGACTGACTGTATATTTCATGAAAAATGCTTGCTGATATCAGGATTTGAACCATGAACTATTTGCGTGGCAATTGACGACGTTACCACTACACCATTGGCACCTGAGGGACGTTGACAGAAAAATGCATTATTAATACTGGTCCGATTATTCACTGGAAGCAATAGTCTGATAAAGGACACCATGGGCTTCTGTATCACGGCACACTCGTCCTACGGGATGGGCATATAGCGGCAAGAAGTTTTTAATGAAAATTTCTTCGCAATTATATTTGTCTGTGAATTTGGAGGGACTGATTCCTCCCCCTGCTTGATATTAGTAAATTACATTGCTTGACCAGCTACGTCAGAATTTTTTGTCAGATTGTCAGATAGTCATCATAGCTTCTAAGTGCAGTCTACTTTGCCTGCATTAGTCAGAGTGGACAAAAGAACGTCGGCACTAGAAACACAATATGGACTCATTCCTTAAGCTGAGGTCCCGTAAGGTCAGGTTCATTTCATCATGCGGTCTTTGGGCATGGGCTTAATTTATGACTAGTTCTGGTTCTGCTCTGCGCCTGTGGCTAAGTTCCTGAATGACCCTTTTCTATGGTAAAGCAACGGTTAGGTTAATGCCCTTTTATTCTGATCTATTTATTGGGGACTGCGCTACAATATCGACCTTCTTTGTATGCCCATGTGCGCTTTTTGATTTATGGGAATCTATAATACCTTTGTCATAGAGACCAGACTTTTATTTCCATCCTTTTGGGAGTAAGATCAATAGGGACTATATCTGATTGTCATTTTTAAAGCATCATTGGGAGCTCATATTTACTCACTTACTTAGATGATGCTATAGTTCGGGGTGAACCTGGGACTCAACCAACATGTCTCTTCATTAAGCTCGGTCTTTAGCTAATTGCCTTCAGTTGGCAACTCCAAGTTAGGTTAGGTTAGGTTGGAGAGAACTGCACCTAAGTGCTTATTATGGGGGCCATTCGGTCCATTGTGTTTCCCTTTGCCGTGTGGGACCTATACTTAAATAATTATCTTGCGGTCGGTTTTGTTGTGAACCAGCCTGTGCTCTTTATGAAGCCTATCATGTTCTTTGGTGGGACTTGTCTGAGATCCCCTAGTTCGTCAAAAAACCTGTTTTCCATATGATGGAGACGGTGGTTTTAAAGATTTGGGCAATCGCAAAGCAGATGTTTGATGGCTTCTGTCTCCTCTTCAAGTTGGTTGAGGTTCTCTTGAACTTGTGCGCGTCACATACGGCGAGGAGGCTCTTCACTGCGTCGTCTCTCTGGATAAGATTCGAAGCCCACGCCATTGCAAACGTCCAATATGCAGTTTTTTTTGACTAGGTCGACGTCGCTGCACAGCTCATGTAGTTTGTTATTGAATTTTCTCCTCCAAAACCCGTCAACGCAAACGGAACCGAATATCTTACGAAAAAATGTTCTTTCAAACGACCAAGGATATCTTCATCCGTCTTCAATAAAGTCCATGTTTCAGCGCCGTAAAGCAGGGTCTTATACAGAGTATCCTTAGTTGTTCGAGATAGGTCTTTACTGTTGAATTGCCCTATTAGCCCAAAACAAAACAGCGATTGGCAAGAGTTATTCTTGGCTTGATTTCTGCGTTGGTATCATTGTCAGAATTAATAGCAGAGAGAAGGTAGACAGTGCCCCTTACTACCTCGAAGTTGTAGCTGCCCACTGCGACGTTCTGTCCAATTCGTCAATGTTGATTGTCCCTTCTTATTGACAGCTTTGTCCTCGTTTATCGCTAAACCGATTTAGACTGCTTCTACTTTAGTGCTTGCAAACGCACCGATGACAGCCCGCTGAGTTCTTGCAATAATATCAATATCGTCGGCGTATATAAGCAGTTCAGTACAGAGTACAGACTTTTGATAGATTGTGCCACTGGTACTGACTTGTGAGTTTCGCACAATCCGTTCAAGTACAATATTAAAGAAGTCCTATGACAGCGCATCACTTTGTCTAAAACCTTTTGTTGACATCAGAGGTCTCGGTGAGGCCATTACCGACCTTGATGAAGCAGCGATCGTTCCCCATCGTCACATTGCACAGAATGATAAGTTTGGCAGGGATGTCTCCTCTATATAGATGGTGTCGTAGCCGGCCTGGAAATCGATAAACAGATGGTAAGTATCGATTTGGAAGTTTTTGGTTTTTTCTAGGATCTGCCGAAGTGTAAGGATTTTATCGATGGTGGACTTTCCTTACCTGAAACTCAGGTCTCTCCTGGTAGGAGATCCCCATATTTGTTAGTCGCCTTTTTGATCGCGGATCTCGTTAGGTTTTTTTAACGAACTCGCAGAACTTCTTCGAAGATGATTAGAGAAATTGGTTGTGATCTCCCTGTGGTTCTTCTATCGTTTTTCAAAACGACATCCTCTTGCTGTGGAAAAGGCACAGCCACAACCTTTTTAAGCAACGTTGTGGAAGTGGACGGATGGTTTAGGCAGCGGTTTAACTTCTTCATTGCAACCTGATAAGCTTAACTCCAAGGATTTTAGTCAGGTTCGTTGCAATGTCTGATAAGTCGTCTCCCCGTACCTGTTCGAATAGCGTTCCTAAGACTTCTTCTCAAAGTTTCAATCCTCTTTTGGATCTGCTTTGCTCAGCAGAGCACTTTGACCTATAGAATGATTTCATAATGCACGTTAATGTGTAAATAGAATGCTCTGATGGTGAATTGATATTCGCATTGTTGAAACTAAATTTCCACATCTCTCTAAACACTCCATAAAAATATGAACACATGTCCCCAGATAACTTAAATGTATTCAACAACACGACAAGTACACGTTTATGCATAATTTCATTCTAAAACTGCGCATAAAATCAAGAGCAAGATCGCGACATATCCTCAACACCAACTGGCGGCTGTAATTTATGAGCCGCTCCTGTCACCTGACCCTGAACAGTAACCATTTACCAAACATTCATTCCACCAAACAACATTCAAAGCATTAAAAAAATGACTTGTGTGACTTTAACGATGCATAAAAATAGTAACAAATGCACGTAGCACACCTACAATATTGCACGATCGTGATCGAGACCCATGTAAGTACCCCACTATTGTCATAGACTACACGAGTCATTTATGCCCACACGATTGCAGGCACAGGCTCTGGTGCAGAGTGTCTCCAGGCCTATTGCCTCCACCCCTCAAGTTGTACAATTAGAACTAAGCACAAACGTCATCTCCTTCATTAGGCCTAATTAAAACGGGGCTGGTGGACGGTGGAATTAATAAATGTCTCCAAGAGAAAGCCATTTCTATGATTAACCTCACAGCGAGCAGCCAAAATAAAAAAATAAAAAAAATTAACAAAACCCCGCTTACAACATCCACAGCAGCGCCCAATTGGGCGAATGCCTAATTGCAGGCCTCAATAATTATAATCGGCGTCGCCATCACATTCGTCACCCGGGCACCCTGGTTGGCAGTGTGTCATGCCAACCTATTTGCGGGGCCCGCCATACATATCTATCCGAAGCTTCAGTAGAGCAATTAACTTTTATTGTTTGGTTAATTGTTTGTTGCTTCTGCACAGATACACACATATACACAGCCAGAACGACAATAATTGATGATGATGATAGTTTGCTCTCTTGTTCGACTGTTGCTCATCATCATCATCATCATCGTCGTCGTCGCCGGTCATGTCAAGAGTTGTCTTCAACTTCTTGTCGATGTCAATGATGTGAGAGCAAGGCTCATGCTCATGCATCATGGGGGGAGGGCTATGAAAGTAGCTGGAATTAAAAGTGTCACACGTGCTTGGGCATGGGTGTTTCTGACAGGCACATGACGATTGGCTTTGGTGGAAGCACTCTTGTGCATCATGGGAAAGAAGCATAAATGACTTTTGTGACAACACTTGGTAGGAATTAGAGTAGTTATGATGCTGCTTGTTGTTTTCAAGTTGCAACAATACGATCTCACGCTGGGAAATTAAAAGTTCTTTAATAACTGACACGGAGGAGGGTGCTGCAAAGGTGGATGGTGTGGCTTTTAATTGAGATATTAGAGGATAGATTGTGGAACGGTTATATGGGCATGTTGTGCCGGAAACAATGACAAATTACAATTTGAATGAGGTGATTCAATGAAGAGACACCCAGCCCGTGGGGTTAATGGGGCATATAAAATGGAAGTCATTGGGCTTTTGAAGCGAAACACAACGCGAATCAAGAGGTGGTGGCACTAATGGCACTAATTAGTAAAGTTAGCTTATCAGGGCAGCTAGGAGAAGACAATGAGACCCACCCTGACTGAACGTCGAGAATGTGTCCCATTTCTTGTGATAACTTCTTAAAATATAATTTGTTACAGTTCATGTTTTCCAAAGCTGTTTGTAAAAACGTATTAGTACATGAGATCTGGAACAGGCTTTTGAGGCTTGAGCAAATAACAAAAGATTCAGAAGAACACTAGGGACCCAGAGGATAAGTCCGGCAAATGCTTCAAACATTCTTTTTCAAGGGCTCCTCTCCATATACCCGCTAAGCACAATACAAAAAGCTTCAAGATTACGATTTTGGATCACATTAGAATGTATTTGTAATTGCAACAAAAAAAATCAAAAAAATACATTAAATTTCCTTAAAAATTCTTGGGACTGTGCACTCTACATTTTCAAAACAGTTTGTGATGACGCGCTGTGCATTTGCCTTTGATGACTTCGGGCCTTTGTGCTCCTTTGCGCATCTGTTACGACACTCCTTTGACTGTCTCTTACGAATATTAGATACGGATGGAGATTTGGAGTCAAACTAAAGCGACCGTTCGCCCCACGGCCGGATAATCGTAAAATATGCCCGCAACTGACAGATGCCCTTATGTACTTCCGGATTCTCCACTTCAGAGGTTTTACATTCACTTGAAATTTTTCTTGCATAAGTTTCTTTATGCCGTATGTAGAGAGTCCTTTCTTCTTGCGATAGTTTTCGAATAGAACTTGATCAATCATATCGGCAACAGATATACGTTTCTTATAACCGCGCATGTAAATCATAGATACCTTACTGGGCATACTGTGAAGGGTTGTTCTTGAGACTGACTTGGCCCAATCCCGCTCTTGAGTTCTGCCATTTAACAAACTTATCCTTGACCTATTCAAAGGTGTGCGCAGTTGAAGAAGCTCAGACACTTTCGGCATATCTTATTTTTTTGTGTGAATCTTCCAGTCCAAACACACGAGACAAAAATTCAGCCCAAAAATAAAACAAAAATAGTAAACGCCTTACGTCAGTTTGATATATAATAAAATAATTTAAATTTTTTAAATTTTCATCAAGTGTGTAATTTTCGTGAGCATGTGACTCACATTTCCATCATAAATATCCTCCGGTTCAGTGTACATGCCAATCCCTCTGTGCCTAGGATTATAATTCAATTCAATCTGACTGTTAGCCCTAAAGCTATTTCGAGACTTATTATCGTCAAAAGGTCTTACAGCTAGCATATACCTTACAATTTTATATGCGTGCAATAATTTACTCACCTCACGCATGTGCATGCCTAGGAAATATCCTTGGCACACAGCAGCTGCAGCACCACTCAACAACTTTTCACAGAATTGACAATTATGACAATCGACGATAGCCGCTCGTGATCGTTGACTCAATCCGTTGGCAACGGTCCAATGGATTGCACTGTCAATTGGTTTACGCATAATCCAAATCCGCAAAAAGCCCTCAGCGGATAGACAGACATACTGCAGTAGAGTGGACATAAATTCCGAACAAGTTTCATACGAATGGAGGAAGGAAAAATGCTGCAATTAGTTCCATGGAATTAGCTTCAAGCGGTGGGATAAGTTTCTGACAGGACTTTGGAGCGTCATCTAGGTTGATGACTGGAGGTTTCCTTCTTGCCAGCCGTGGGATCGTAGGCGCCATGTTTTGAAAATGCTTGTAGGTGCTCTTGTAAAAATAATGTGTCTTATCGTCCTCTTAATTTTAATGCAGCTAAAATAAAACTGAGAAGGTTCGTGTTTGCTCCGCACCAAGGTAGAGTCCTTATGGACAGGTCGAAGGAAACTTTGAAAGCGATTTTAGTTATCTTCACGGCAGAAAATTTAATTTGTTGGTGAATGTGTCCCAATTTGGTACAGAATCGGGCTTACAGGGCTACTTATCTCAACATTCCGTCATTGGCTTTTCTTGAGAACAACTGAATACCTACGAGTATATTGAAGGTTCACATTATGCTTCCACTTCATCAAAAGCTCAAGCAA
Source organism: Brachypalpus laphriformis (assembly GCA_945910035.1). Taxonomy (NCBI): domain Eukaryota; kingdom Metazoa; phylum Arthropoda; class Insecta; order Diptera; family Syrphidae; genus Brachypalpus; species Brachypalpus laphriformis. The sequence continues at coordinate 9,611,533 of OX246755.1, read as the reverse complement.
AGTCAATCATTGATTCGTGAGCTTAAGAAAGGGGATCCTAACATACTAGAGTACTACAGAGGAATATCGTTCATAGGCACCATCGCAGAAATCGTCACGAACTTGTTAACAGCGAGACTGACGAAACTGGTGGAAAAGAGAAATGTACTCAGCCAGTTTCGAGCAGGAGTTCACAAAGCTTTCTCTACAGTCGACCAGATCTTTACTCTGACATGGATAGCACAACGTTTCATAAATAGGGGATTTAGGTACGCATGCTTTATAGATTTCTGAGCAGTCTTGATACAATTAACAAGGACACTCTCTTCTACAAATTTTCTAATATTGGGATTTCCACGAAGTTCATCAACGTTCTGAGAAGCCTATATATTATAGTAATACCAGATCAGCAATACGGTGCGTCGAAAGACTATTTGAGTGGTTCGAGGTTGGATTTGGGGTGAAACAAGGCTGTCTGCTCACCCCTCTCCTATTTGGCTTGTTCTTAAATGATGTATCATCGTTATTGCCAGCTGATATAATGGTGGAAGGTCTAAAGGTAACAGCGCTACTCTTCACGGACAAGATAGTTATGTTAGCAGACTCACCAAATTTGCTGCATCTGATGATTAATAACCTGCCAGCATATTGTGAGCTAAATAGTGTGCGCATTACGGAAAAATCCAAGGTATTCGTTTTTAGAAGGGGTAATGGAAGTCTTGCGAGAAACGATCGGTGGAGTTGCGCTGGGAGGATCTAGAGGCAGTTAAATCCTACAAGTACCTAAGAATGACATTATAGCACAAAGCCTCTCGCTGAAAAGACACTAAGCGCTAAAACCTGCAGCAGCAAAAAAAGCGATCAATAGCACTTGGAAAAATCTCTTATCCAATCCAAATGTTGCGATTCCTGTCAAATTAAATATTTTCGAGGCAGTGCTGCGATACGTGATGTGCTACGGAGCCCAAGCATGGGGAAGCAGAGAAGATAATGATTTGGAAAAGCTGTTGAGATTTTTCTTTAAAAAAAAAACAGTTTCGTCTTCCGTCCAATACACCCAAGTACATGCTTAATATTGAAAGTGGTTGCTCTCAACTCTTCACATACACGCTAAGGATAAATATGGATAAATATGATCTTAAAAATGATGAAAATAGAAGACAGCTGCCGCCTCTCGTTTGCAAGCATTGAAGCATAAGCATCCAAAATGGGTTTAGCTATAAACGAGGGCAAAACTGAGTATATGCTGTCAACAAAAAGGCAGTTGTAACTTCGAAGTAGTAAAGAACTTTGTCTACCTCGCAGAAATCAAGCGAAGAATAACTCTTGCCAATCGCTGCATTTTTTGGGCTTATAAGGCAATTCAACAGTAAAGACATATCTCGAACAACTAAGGAAACTCTGTATAAGACTCTGATTATTCCAGTTCTGCTCTACGGTGGCGGCACATGGACTTAATTAAAAGATTATAAAGATGTGCTTGATCGCTTCGAGAGAAAAATTCTTCGTTAGATATTCAATCCGGTTTGCGTTGACGAGTTTTCGAGGAGAAGAGTCAATCCCGAACGACAATAGCGACATCGACCTTGTCAAAAAAACTACGTATTGGAGGTCTAAGATAGCTAGGACATGTACAGCAAATGGACACCAACGCTCCGGCCCGCAGACTTCGAGTCTAACCCGGAGGGACGACGCAATAGAGGACCTCCTCGCCCTAGGTGGCGCGCACAAGTTCAAGTGGACCTCGACCAACTTGGAGTGCAAAACTGGAGGCAATTAGCTAAAGACCGAGCTAAATGAAAAGGTTTGTTGTTTGAGGCCCATGTTCACCCCGTACTGTAGCGCCATTTAGGTAAGTAAGTAAGTATGTAAGCCGCCTCACAAAAATGCTTCCTCTGAAAGCTGTTAGGTCGAAATCGGAGTTCTAAGAGGATTGGGAGGAGGTTGCCTCGAAGTATAATGTGAACTTATGCTTGATAGAATCAAATCTCACGAACTGGAGTAGGCACATAACCTAACTCACAAATCACGTTGACCAGGTGCAAAAAGCAAATTTCGTAAATGCGATGTAAAGCGGTTGCGGATAGGCCTAATTCCTGTGATCGTCTCGAAATGGACATACCTGGGTTTTCAGTCACACTCTTAGAAGCGGTGGCTATATTTTTAGCTGACGTTGCCGGCCGAACAAAAGTTGGGATCTTCACGTCACTTACCTGTCTAAGTCGTTCAAATACATTAATCAAATTCACTATAGCTGTGCGAGAAGGCGCTTGAAGTTGACCAAAAGCAGTACGAACTTTACGAAATAGTTCCGCGTTTTTGCTGTGAATTTACACTATTTCAACACGTTGTAGGAGTGCGTATCGATCCATATTTAATAACCTAGTTTTTAATTACTGGGCGCCGTGGCGTGGTTAGTGTGTCGGATCACTACGCATGAGGTTCCAAGCTCGAATCCCAGAAAACTCCAAAAAGTTTTTTCACGGTCCCACGTCCGAACGTCTGACAAAAATCCAAGAGTATTGTTGTCACAAAAAAGCTTCTCAAATCGCCGTTCGGGCTCGGCACTAAACTGTAGGTCCTTCACATTAGTGTGAAAAATATAACCCACACAACATGAGTTGTTGCGAGAAGCTAGGCCCTGGCACTTAAAGAGCTGTTGCGCCAAATATTTTTTTTTGTTACTCATCAAAAATCATCACAATGATAGTTGAATTTTGACTGTTTAAAAATGGGGCGAAATTTAAGATGACAACTCTTGTTCGATGATCCTGTAGACAAAGTGGCTCAAACATTCAGAAAAATTATTTTTATTAGATGTTCCAAAGGAAAAACGTTGGGTAAGCGTCAAACACTTGTTATGTGATTGCCCACATCTTCAAAACCGCCACCTCCGTTATATGGGAAACAGGCTTTTTGATGAACTAAACGATTTCGTGCAAGTTACACTTAGGAACGTGATAGGCTTCAAAAAGAGCACAGGCTTGTTTGCAACAGAACCGACCGCAAGACAAATGTTTTAAATATAGGTTCAACATAGTAAAAGGGAAACACAAAACCGTGATAAGCACTTAGGTGGGCTTCTCTCCAACCTAACCTAACTTAGGCATGCGTACTGAAGTGCATACTCAATACTTATGTACCTTTGTCTCCTAGAATTGAAACAAGAATAATAATGGTAACTCCTTGTATAAAGAAAATACGTACGTCAAGCATATTTGTCCCGGCTTATACTGTCATTACACATAGTTTTAAATTTCAAATTCAACCAAAGACTCTGTCTGCTACCAGATATCTACGCTGTAAATAAATATTTAAAAAACCTGAATCTTGCCCGTTTTTTTCTCCGTAAGCAGTACTTTAACTGTGTATGTATGTACATATTATTGGATCTTCTGGAGCATAGAAAAAATACACTCTTTTAACACTTTTATGCAGTTAAAACGATGATGCAAGGGGTAGAAAATTGTATTTGTATTTTTTTTCAGTATACGTACGTTTCAGTACACTTAACTTAAATCAGCAGTTTTCGATCTCTTTTTTTGAAGTTTTCATAATAAACGATATATGCCGGCAATTACACACATGCTCTTGGTAACGTATGTATAGTTTGCTGGGAATTCTTGAAAGGAATAGACCTTAAAAATTGAGTTCCCATGACTACAGTAGCTTTAGAAAACATTTTTTTTTGTTCAGTAAACATGAGAGTTGGCTTAAGGAAATTATGGTGTAGTGATAATGTCATCGAGTGGGTTACTTTGTCAGATACGGAAATGCTTGAGTGAAGCACTCAGACGTAACTGGTCTATTGTACTACCAGCGAGGAAATCCATGGTCTACCAATTTTATTGGAATTTCCATGTTTTTCTAAGAAACCCAAGCAAGCAAAATGTTCCTCAGAATCGTCGTTTTCTCCACAAATGTCGCAGACTGTAGTGTCACTTATACATTCAGATACTCGGCAGTCTATAATCTTTTCCACTGAGAAACAGCAAGAATGCCACTGACTTCTTACAGATGCCCGGGAGGATTTGTTTAGTCAATTTGCATCCTAAAGAGTCATGCCACATACAATTGTGTTCGCTAGAAACCCAATCGTCAATGGAATTCTTAACCGAGGACGCGAGGAGACCCATCGGAGGTTCACGTCTTGAGAAATCCTCCTCTGGGCTTTGTACTGCAATCCGATCACAACATCAATTTTTCGCTTTGTGTCGATTGTTTCAAACTAATGTGCAATCATGTGATTACGTAAGGGATTACTCCCTAGACGTGAGTTAATATTTAAAAAAAAGGTCTTGGTCTCTGGTTGCGATTTTTACTCAAGGTGACTCCCCACTCCGAAATAGATAGCTTAAACTAAACTCTTCAAGCTTCTCGACGTCGGATATACATAATGTTTTCACACGGATACAATGCCAGATATACGATTCGGGCTAAACCAATCCAATAGACTATCGCATAATAGTTTCGGAACAGAAACTATTTCAACGATAAATACATGATCAAGGGGATATCTATTACCTATGGACTACACCGAAACGAAACACAAATTGTATCTTCACCGTGCAATCCTTTAGAAAAGGAGATATTTATACAAGAAACCCAAATGATTAGTCAATCAGAATGGATCAGGAGAAGATTTTGACCTAACTTTGCCGATCCAGATGAGTAAAAGTGTTGGAAAGGCTGACTTTATGTTCAATTTCTGAAAAAAAATTCTAAAAAGGCGAAAATGCTGCAAAGGATCATGAAGAAATTTGTGCTGTTTATGATGAAGGTGCTTTATCAAAAGCATTAACCAAAAGACGTTTTCGCTCGATTCAATTTGCGAATCGCTGGCAAATCGAACAATATGAAGACATTTTTGAAAAAGATTGATTGAGTGGTGCGAAAAAGATTGTGGTCGAAGAAGAGTGGGGCTCACCAAACTATTGCAAAGCCGGGACAGACAAGACAATGCTAAGTATTTGGTCGGACTGAAAGAGACCCATGCATCATGAGCTGTTGCTGCCTGACCAGTGATCAATTTGGAACTCTATCTTCAGCAGCTAACCAGATTAAATAAAGAGGTACAAGAAAATCGGCAGAAGTTTATCAACAGAAAGAGCGTTGTCTTCCGTCACGACAATGCCAGACCACATACTTCTGTAATGACCCGCCAAAAGCAGAGAGAGTTTGGCTGGGAAGTTTTGATGAACTGGCAATAAGGAGTAAGCCAACAGATAGTGTGGATGTTGGTTGTCAATTACTGTCATTTACTGAATTCAATGTGGTTGATCTTTTTCAAAGCAGTCCAAGTACAATCTTTGGCAATTTTAGTCATGGAGTCGTTTATGACTCAACAATGCATTTTTGTTCCATCTTATTACGAGAATGGGCGATCTGTAAAAGTAATATTTCATGAAATTCGTGAATTTTTCAGTCAACATAAAATCGCCCTAGTGAGTACGGAATTCATGCAGTGGTGAAGATGGTGGTGGTTGAAGAAACTAGTTCAGTATCGGCTGTTGACCGGCTATTTTTTTTCAAAATTGAATGAATTGGGTCAGGACGCTTTCGGGCTTCAACAGGATGGTGCTGCCGCCCACACAAGCCATCGATCAATCAATTTATTGCGTACGAAATTGGAAAATCGCATTATTTCGGTTTGAGGAGAAGTTGATTGGCCTCCAAGGTCATGCGATTTGACACCTTTAGACTTCTTCCTGTGGAGTTATTTGAAGATTAAGGCATGTGCCAATATCCCAGCGACAATTCAGGATCTCAAACATAACATCCAAACTTAAATTGCGGCCATTGACCCACTTATTCTTCAAAAAGTCATCGATAATTTTGACCTTCGGATGGTCGCTTGCAACAGAAGCCCTGGTGGTCATATGAACGATGTTGTATTCCATTCATAATTGCCATGGACCGAACTTTATTAATCAATAAAGATTACTGTTTGTTTCGGTCAATAAGGGACTCCGAAAAGCACTCATCCTACAAGAATGCAAATATGGTCTTGGTCGAAAAATGGCAAAAGTTCATCGATTAAAATGGACAATATCTGTCCCGACAATATGCTTTATTCCAATTTTTTCTCTCCTCTATGCAAAGACACAATAAAATAAAATTAAGATTTTACCATCACATTGAAATATATTTGACACCCTAGCCGGATCACGGTCTAGATGTTCCAGAACTAATCGCAATATAATATTCAAAAATACATAAAAATTTCTTAAAAAATTCTTGGACTATGCACTCTGCATTTTCAAAGCAGTTCGCGACGAAGTGCTATGCAGTTGCCTTTGATGACTTTCGTCTTGTGTAACGATACTTCTTTGGCTGTCTCGATTGAACATAAGATGCGGATGAATCTGGAGATAAGTTGAAACGACCGTTCGCCCCACGACCGGATAATTGTAAAATATGACCGCTACTGATTGATGATCTTATATACTTCCGGATTCTCCACTGCAGAGGTTTTAGATTCACTTGAAACTTTTCTTGCATAAGCTTCTTTATGTTGTACGTAGAAAGTCCCTTCTTTTTGCGACCGTTATCGAAAAGTACTTTATCAATCATATCCGCAACAGATATACGCTTCTGATAGCCGGGCATGAAAGCGGCTGATACCTTATTTCTTCTTGAGACTGCTGTCGCAGACTTCCGCTCTTGAGTTCTGCCATTCATCAAACTTATTCTTGACCTATTCCAAGGCGTACGTAACTGAAGCCCCTCAGATACTTTCGGCATAGCTTCCTTTTGCGCTTGCAAATCCTTATGTTTGAATCTGTACACGAGGAAAAATTCAGTCCGGAAATAAAAATATATGGCAAATGTTTCGTGTCAGATTGATTTGCTAAGCAATTAAACAATTTTTATTTATTCATTTTTATAAAGTATATAATTGTGTGTGGAAACATTTCTTCGCCATATCCTCGACAGCATTATAAAGCTTGATCGAATAAGAAGTTCGATTTGAACCCTGGTAAAAAGGCAATATCAATGAACATTCCAAAGACATCGCGAGGCAGGAAAGGCAGGCCTATAAACGTCTGGATAACACAAATGCAACGACATCATCATTTGATTGGCCTCAGTAACCCAATGATCCAAAATCGGGAGGCCTGTCGATATTTTCTGAGGTCAAATAGGCGAACCCCACAGGCTGATCAGTAGAAATGGGGGAAGTGGGAGAATTATGATCTATTGTTTTTAGATCATAACCTCGCCAAAATAGGAAGAAGAAGATCGTCGACAGCATTACGAAAGCAGACTTGCCTGTGCCAATGCCTCTGACGACATCTACTCAGCCAAGAGAATACTTCCTAGATCTTTCATAGAAGTTAGTAATGTACTAAGGTATGTAGATCTAATCGTGGGTATAGTATGGCGCATCTACAATGACGTCGCATATATCGCATTTGCTATTTTGTACAGAAATATTGAAGTGAAAATGACACGCTTCCTTTATGGATCAAGCCGCAAACCTGCCTGTTCAGCATCATGTGTGTCTTAAAAATGTTCCCTTCTTCGCTCCAAAATTATTATTCCTTTTTTCTTTGCAACTGCAAGCGAGCTTATAAACCCGTCTCCAGATTATGCTCTCCGTATTTTGAGTTCCTAAGCGACCGTACAAATTTGGGGTAATTGACACTATGTTCGTTGGACGCAATTTATGTCTGCGCATTGAATTGAAACTGGTGGTGAAGTTCATTTCCCCATTTCACTCTCTGGGAAAGATCGACCTCTAAAGCTGTCATCACAAGTGTATGCAAAATCTTCACAGGAATACCATTTAGTTTTTCGTTTACCGCTTTGTTATCCTTGAATGCTTTGATTGCGGTAATGATCTCTTCTTTACTGGGAATTGTGGGGCGCCTTCGGGAAAACGGTCCATCGCGTATTTCGGTCTGATCTTGAAGCCAATCACCGGTGAATACATGATTTCGAACCATGGACAAATGCTAGAAAGCAAGTTAGAATTTGCCTACGCTTTTGATTCTGTAAGCAAGCAATATCGACTGCACGGGAGGTTTCCCGAGTACGCCTGGCTCATCTCTAGATGCTTTGCTAAACTTACCTCCTCTTGATACTTATATCATGGGCTGCACTATCAAAGCTAATCATCGTCTTAGGCGGGGTGGTTATTGGTATACACCACACTGAAATTTTAATGAACTTGCGCGACACTTATCTTACCACTCCGGTCTCATGGATATGTTGTCTGATGCAATGACATCAGAACTTCGGTTGAAATTCAGAGTCGAATTTTTTGTGTTCAGAACTGGTTTCAGCTAGAGTTTAAGCCAGGAATGGAATGTAGTCGTATTTTCACGGACCGCTCAAAAAGCAGTCAAGTGTCTGACGCTAGTGCCTTCGTCCAGACGTCAATATTAGACTTATTTTCTCGGTAGGCAAATATGCGTCCGGTTTCCAAGCGGAAATTTATGCAATCCTAATGGTCATAAACTATGTTATGAAGAACAAGTGGAAGTGATCTAGTATTTGTGTCTGTAGTGATATTCAGGCTGCGCTCAAGGCCTTACTTAGCTCTTTTACCACTTCCCAAATAGTTTGTGAAACTATTATGTATTATCTGTCTCTTATCTGAGTCTCAGGTCACACTGGGATCTTGGGGAACAAGATCTCCGATGAGATTGCTATACAAGTCTCAAAGGAGGCTTTCTCAGGTCTTGAACTCGCATTGGGTCTCTCTGCGTTCTCGGTTAGGGCTTCCATTGACGATTGGGTCTCTCATAAACACAATTGTGTGTGGAATGACTATCCAGGACGTACTTTTACTAAACGAATGCTCTCGGACGTCTGTAATAAATCAGCGGCTTACTTGCGGTCTCTCAACAGAAAAAACTGCAGACAACTTATTGGCGTCTTGACAAGCCGGTCACTTTCGCCAAGTACCTTAACGTGCTGGGCCTAAGTCACACTACAATCTGCGACGCTTGTGGAGAGAGCAACGACACTGAGGAACATTATCTCTGCGGATAGCCGGCATTTGTTCGTATTAGGTGGCAGGTTCTCGGTGCTGTTGTGGTGAGTACTGGTACTGTAAGCTCCCCACCACTGAAGTGCTTGCTTGGCTTTCTTAGAAAGACAAGGAAATTCCAATAAAATAGGTAAGCCGCGGTTTGCTTTCTGGTAGTACAATGGACCGGTTGCGTCGGATTGCTCCAGTTGACCGTTTCCTATATCGACAAAAAATGCGATCTCGCCGTCGCAACTACCTATGTACATATGGTATATCGTACGAGGGTAGGCTGAAAAGTTTCCGACCTCAATATGATGACGGTAGCACTCGTCAACAAAAGCTAGGGAATGTGTTTGGGCATCTTTTAAAAGATACTCACCTAAATTGAAGTGTGTAGACGTACTCGTACTAGGAGACTATGTAGAAAAATAATAATAAATTTGCAGAAAAAATGTCTTGTGTCTTTGTTAGGTCGGGAACTTTTCAGAACGTACGTTACATTTTACTTCCTTTTTTCATGCAATATTGGGCCTCAAACGTGCTTTTCAGTACTGCTGGAACAGTTGATATGTGCGTAGACAGGTATCCGAGGCGTTTGCTATCGGTTATGAGCAATTGCAAGGGCCTCGCAATTCGTCTTCTCCACTTCGCAATTTCCAAAGAAGGCAAGGAGACGTGTAGTAGAGACTGGCGTTGTTAGTGCCCTATGCCCCCGAAGGGTGATGGAATCTTAGTGAGAAGTAAGTAGCTGCAAATTGGGACTATAATTTTTCTTATGCCCCGCACTCGATCAACGTTCAATAAAGGGTCACGCTGCTTCCAGTTGTGAAGACGAAGTTTTCTGGCGTCCGGTTTTTATACTGGAGGTTCGGTCTTTTTCACCGCCTCGAACCCGGGGGCTGAGATTCAAGGATTCTCTTGGCTGGAACGTTGTTGTCCATTCGCTCGATGTAGCCGAGCCAATGTAGTCAATGTGTCTTAACTTTTTGGACTACATCCACAAGCTGGTGCAACTCAAAGAGTTCGCGGTTGTATCTTCTCCTCCTTCAAAGGTACACGATATTTGCTCTGCTTTTTTACTTATCGTCCAGCACTCGGCGCCATCAAGCAAGACTGATAAGTTAAGCGTTCTATAGAGCATTAATTGTCAAATACCGTCTGTATATCTCTGTAGTTGGATGGATTTGTGAAAGAAAGGGCCTTACGTGTTTACACCTGCCCTGCGCACCGTCTGCTCCAGCATAATATTGAAGAAGTCACATGACATGGCGAACCCCACAGGCGGATCAGTAGAAATGCCGTGAAGTGGGAGGGTTGTGATCCCTTGTTTTCGGATCATAACCTCGCTGATAAAAAGGCAGAAGAAGAACATGACATGGCATCTCCTTACCAGAATCCGGTGCATGTTTGGAAGAGTTCGAAAGAGCTTTTTCCAAGTTGCACAGAGCATTGCGCGTTTTCCAGCGTTACGCGACACATCTGGATAAGTTTTGACGGTATCACGAATTGGGCCATCGCTTTATAGAGTTCAAGACGGTGAATGCTGTCATGACGTTCACACAATAAGTTGGATAGGATCTTATATGCGACACTTAGGAAGTAAACCACCTTGATCAAAAAGTTCCCGGAATTTATTTAGAAAATTAAAAATACAAGTATATTCATCTAAATCTATATTGTCCCCTTCAAAGTAATCCCCATCTACTGCAACACACTTATGCCAGCGCTTGATCCAATCTTCGAAACATTTTTTATATTCGGTTTTCGGTATGTCCATCAGTGCTTCCTGCGATTTTTCCATTACTTCCTCTCGGCTGCTGAAACGCGTTCCCCGTAATGGTTTTTTAGCTCCATTGAACAGAAAGAAGTCACAGGGAGCCAAATCAGGTGAATTCGGTGGCTGTTGGATGGTATTTATTGCATTTGTTGTCAAAAAATTCAGATTCAGCCTCGCAAATCATGTCTTTTGCGACGTCAACACGGTCTCTTTTTGCATGAAATTGAGGTCTTTTGGCACCAACTTTGCTGCTACACGACGGAAACTCAAATCATTAACCAAAATGTCTTGGACGGATCCATAGGCAATGTTCAAGTTCTCCGCTATCTCTCTGATGGTTAATTTGCGGTTATTGACCAACATTTCTTTTACTTTATCAATGTTTTCGTCGGTTTTCGATGTCGATGGTCTGCCACTGCGTTCATCATCTTCGATTGACTCACGACCACTTTTGAACCGCTCGTGCCACTGGTAAACGACCGTTTTCTTTAGAGAATCGTGGCCGAAACACATTTCCAACATTCCCAACGTTCGCGCACCATTAAATCCGTTTTTTACGCAAAATTTAATACAAGTTCGTTGTTGCAAATTTAAATCCATTTCTAAAATTGTAAAAAATCGCCAACACACACAGAGATAGATGTACTCTTGGCTACGTAACTCTTGCAAATATTAAGCTATGACGCTAAGATTTTGAGGGAATATCAACAACAGATATACCAACTTAACAAAGAAAACAGAACTCAAATCGGAACGATAGGAGCGCCACACGGTTTTTATTCCGGGAACTTTTTGATCAAGGTGGTATGCCTCGATACTTTTAACAAGACATAGGATCGCCATTTTCGAAGATATACTTTCCTCCATCCATGCATGGCTGATGACTTGGTGCATACACATCACCAAGACATTATCTTCGTATTTAAAAAGTTCTGCTGGGAAGCCATCAAAGCCAGCGGGTTTGTTTTTCTTCGGTTTTCTGATGGTGGGCTTACTTCTTCAAGGGTGGTGGTATTTGTTCGATATTGACTGGAAGCGGGTTCTCTTCTTGTACTATCACTCTCTCTTTTTGCTGCCCGCTAAGCAAATGCTGGAAGTGTTGCTTAAACATATCAATAATTTCCTGCGTTTCGGTGACTAGATTGCCTTCGCTCTTACGAAGAACCTGTGTTCCGGGTTTGATATGCATCATCAAAAAGACCGTCTCTAAGGTGCGGTTAAAATCGAACGATTTTGACAAACTTTTAAAAGGGTTCCCTCCAACAACCACGCAAATCGTTATTTTCTTTAATTTTTACTATTCTCCCATAAAAAAAAAGAGTGTATCCAATGCAAACTGAACGTCATTCTTCAATAGTTACTCCATGATTTTATAACCAAGCATCTACGAAAACCTAATAAAACATTTCCATTCACTGTAGAAGGCCTTCATCTGGACAATCCCAAATATCAAGTCTATCTCGCAGCCTTTATGGTCCTCTTTCAGTATCATAAAACTCCAATCGTATAAGTCTAGGAAAGAAAATAATTAGAACCAAAAGACGCACCAAAAAAGAAGAGAAGAATCACATAAATTACCACCACTAACCCCGTAAATCTCCAATTTCCTTAGAACCCTTGAGTACAACGATGAAGAGCAAAAAAAACAAGAAACAGAAACCTCCTCATCTGGGGTCAATTGTGTGACGTCTCCAAGAAGATGGATTGTTGTCAGCTCTTCATATCACAAGAATTATTGTTATTATTTCGCCCAGCTCTATGGGCAACACCGTTCACTCACTCTTCAAGGGCTAGACCATAAAAGATGTCATCGTTTGGCTCTAGGGGGGGCTTACTCTCTCTCTGCGCCACACAGTCAGCGGTACGTTCTTAAGCTGAAAATTTAGTATTTTAATGTTTCGTAGCCCATAAAAATGGCTTGGTGGCGCGCACAAACAAACATCTAGAACAGACAGAAGTGCATACATCTCGAGGATACATCCATTTATTCATTCTCGTTTATGCGTAAGAATTTCATGTTCAACACGCAATGAAAATTGAGAAGAAAACTGCTCTGGATTTTTAACGACTTGTGTGCTGCTGCTGCAGTTGGTCTACAAATTCATTATGAATTTTCGGACAATAAAAATAAATTAAATTTTCGAAGAATAAACAGCGAAAAACTTACTATTTATCTACAGTGGAATACATAAATTATTTCCAGCAAAGACGTTTATTACACGTCCACGATAGAGATGGAAGATAGGAGCAGGGTTCACATACCATACGTACATCGGTCTTTACCAGGTTAACACTCGCGCTTATCTTTAGAGGTCGCCTGACCAGGAATCCATCAGTCACACCACACCAACGGAGTGTAGGGTCGCACCTTAGAACTTAGAACAATCCGCGAACCAAGAGTGTCAAGGGACACTATCAGTACCATACAGATACTTGTACAAGGGGAGTGTGCGTTATATGAGGGCATTCAATGATTTTTATGGCCATCCAAGGAGTTGTAAAAATTTGTTTGAAAATATAAATATCCGCGCAGCTGGAGTGTGGAATGTGATTTTTGTCCGTTAAACAGGGACTTTGACACTTTTGTCCAAAAAGGGTATATTGTGTGTCGATTTTATGAGACATGGCTTGAGGAATTTGTCGAAGAGTCTGATTGGGTTTTTATTGGGCTAGTTGTGCTGTAAAATTGATTTGACACAGATGAAGATGTTAAAGCTGGAGGGAGCTGTTTAATAATGGTGCCTTTGTTGGGAAGATATTGCCGCTTGTGTAATTCACTGGGTCACATAGAAAGATCACTAATTGTGGAATAATGGCTCAATCATATCCGCCCTCGATTCAACATCATCACCACCACGGCAGTTAACATTTACTGATGGTCATAAACCTAAACTTAGATTCTCTTAAAATTTGGCTATCTGATGATATAAGGCTCTGAGATACTTACTTCAAATTTCGTCGATGAAAGTAGGAATACCGATACAAATTGGAGAAAATCCTGAGAAGACACATATTGCATCATCGGATACTGTCCGGAATGAACTGCATAATAGGGTCAGGCACGCAACAAAATTTTGATTCAAAAGATTGAAGTAAACTACGTTATTTAAAAATTCTTGTCTTATTTCCTTACTGCTCAGCAGAATTGCACTGGTTTTGCAGGGGCAGTTGTAATTGCTCTGCTCGGGTGCTCACTGTGATTTACACAGCACGGAAGACTCCACATGACACACGTACTGTTCGTTCATTGTTTTTCAGTCACATCTGCGAGGCGTTTCTTTTTATCTTTTACGCACCAGTGCATGTGGTAATTTTCTACAGGTACTTATATCCCGGGTTACCAGGATACCGCAAACCTGAATAATCGATCCTAGGAATGCGGCTACGTACTGATCCATACCCTGCACACTTCTATCACTCTTCAAGCGGGACTGCCGTTAGGTATTACATTGCTGGGCTGGTTAGCAACATATACTTTATGACGTTACGGCGGCTTTTAGTCTTTCGATTCTTCTCAGCTCGTACTGTACACTCGTTGTGAAGGAACAGGTGTCCACCTCGTCTTATGACTTATTAGAACATGTGGGCTTGGAAGCGCCTGAAGTGGAACACTGCGTACTACGCGTCTTCCTCTTCACCTGGGAAGTCTGGACAGAAGGACGATATATGGATATATTTTCGATAGCGACCGTGCCCGCACAGGAACTGCATAAGGAGGTAGTTGCAGTAGCCTTGTGCTCTCCTTGTGCAGATCTCGATGATGGGAATTAGCTTGTGGGTACATCTGCCTTTTGCCGTGTTATCCCATCTGGCTTGCCACAGTGCTACAAATGTTGCTCTTTGTTCTTGCTCTACCCTCCTGGTAACTCTGGCTTGCGCATTCTACGCTTGTTGGAAAATCTTTGGTAAACGATGGGTCCTGTGTTTGTCCATAATCAACTAGATGTATACAGCAATTGTCAGGTAGAATGCAAAAACCAGCTATCTAGTAAACTTAACTAAGGCACAACGACTGGCATGCAAAAACGTAACAAGAGCACAGAGATCAACACCGCAAGCAGGCTTGGAAGTGGTGTTAAATCTCCCCCCATTGGGTGAGTAGATTCGAAGCACAGCTGCCAAGAGCGCGATTCGCATCAAACAATCGGGCGCGTGGAAGCAAAGCTCCTATGGACATGGTTCTATACTACACAAGTACAGAACAGATCTAGATATAACTACTGACTATGTCATCCCCCACATAGACTTCTATAAGAATTACTCCACGTTTATTTCCGAAAGACAAGATTGGGACTCCAACACATTAACCTATGAACAAGTCATTCAGCTCTACACAGACGGGTCTAAAATGGATACAGGAACTGGTTCTGGAGTTTTTTGAGTCACTCAAAATCAAGGACCCATACAAACTCCCGGACGACAGCAGTGTCTGGAGTTTTTTGAGTCACTCAAATCAAGGACTCATACAAACTCCCGGACGACAGCAGTGTCTTCCAAGCCGATGTCTTCACTATTGAAAGAGCAGCACAGATCATTTACAGAAAGAAATTCAATTCTTCCAAGATTACTATCTTTGTGGATAGTGAAGCTGTAATCAAAGCATTAGACAGTGAGAAAGTTAGATCAAAAGCAGTTTCCAGATGCCGAAATCCACTGAACAATAAATGCAATACTGTGTTCCTAGACATAGCAATATAGAAGGGAATGAGATAGCAGATGAACAAGCCAAAAAGGGATCAACATTAAATATAGAACATACCCAGACATCAGTAGAAGCTCCTATTGGTGTACTAAAAAGGAAAATTAAAATCAAAACAAGAGAGCTGATCAATTCCTTATGGATTACCAGAGACGATTGTATCATATCTCGCAGTTTATAGCTGGTATTGAATGAAGGAGGAACCAAAAGCCTGCTGGCAATGAATAACAAAGAAGTACGTACCTTGATAAGTGCACTTACAGGATACTGCGCGATAGGGGAAATGGCCGTAAAACTAGGCATTAACTCACCCGACTACTGAATGAGCTGTCAAGACGCGGAGGATATCGGAAGTATCAAACACTTTTTATGTGACTGCCCAAATATACATAACCGTCACCAACACCACATGGGTAACAGCTTTTTTGACGAACTAAGTGATCTTGTGCAAGTTCCACTAAAGAGCATGATACGATTCATAAAGAGCTGAGGTTGGTTCGCTAGTGGACCGACCGAAAGATAAAGAATTTCAACAAGTTCCACAAACAATAAAGGTTAACACAATGGGTCGTTTGGCCTTCATGAGAAGCACCTACATAGTTGCACTTCTATCATAACCTAACTTCGGCTTCTTGGCAGTTTGCGGCTCGCTTAAGGTAAACCCTAGATGGCGAGAATGTCGATGGAAATCATACCGGCTATAACACAGGATACTTCGTCCGAAATTGTTTGTAAACCGTTTATAGTTCTAATTGTGCAGAGCCTGTATGCAGACGAGAGCATCTGCAGATGGGAGCAGTGTATCACATCTAACAGGTACATATATAGGTATCTTCCAAATCGTAGTTTTTGTGATTGCTTTATGGCAGATACATATCGAATCACAGGGCATAGTTGCGATTGTAATTGCTCCATAATTTAATTGTTCAACTGCTCAATATGCAGTGCTCAGAGGGCTCAGTTGAGAAAGTCACCCTTTAGCCGATCTTTAATCTAAGCAACTGTTGGACATGGCAGCAATGCATCTGCGATACTTGTACTGTTAAGATGAATGCATCATAGCAAGGATCTTGAACTGTATCTACTATTGTAGCCGTCTATATATTTTGAAGTGAACGTGGTTTCCGTCTATCCAAATTGATGAAGATAGACGAACAAGGAGATTCGATCCCCCGCTGGGAGCATCAACCAACAGTCACCCAATCATTAAAGAGAAAAGATTACCATCCAAGTTGCTTCAACTTCTGCACAACACAAAAGGTTCCTGCCTGGTAGTGCAATGGCCCGCATCCTGTCTGACTTTTTTCGGGGGTTTCCTTTAATTATATAACGCCAGTATGTATGGAGGTCAACCAATAAGCCTCCCCATCGGATTTAAATCCTTCCGATTAATTCACTGGTAACACCACTCCAAAAGAGCATTCTTTATTCAGTCCTTTGAGGCCACTTACTCCTTTCTCTCTTCTTATTACGAATTAAATCAACCACTATTCCAACACAGGCCCAAATGCAACAGTGTATGAGTATGCTGAAGAATTTCATAGAATAATCATCATTTTCTTCTCTTCCTGACCAGTGGAATTGTCGCGCCATGTCGATAATTTATGGCGGCGGTGCCATTGTACAATAAATAGCAAATTGGTAAAATTGCAGAATAAGAGGAGCGATCATCACAGAGCAAGTGCGCGCGCGCGCAACTGGTCAGTAATTACCCCCCGGGTTTGTTAGTGTTATTGCTATTGGCAGTTAAAACGTGGTCTTCTGCCAGAGGCTTCTAGACATACATACCTACAGATCGGAAGCATAGCGCCAGTCGAAACGTTTTGGCATGCAAACGATCCGTGCTAGGGGACAAAGCACAGGCGAGGGTCATCACAGAGCGCAACCAGCGTCATGACAATGTTCAGTTCAGGCGGCGGTGGGGTATATCGGTGGGCATTTCTCACTAAACAACAGCAAGACGGTTCGACGTACGGCGGCAATTGATCGCACTCTTTAATATTCATGAGAGCACTGGTAGCAATAGGTGGTAGGCTGGCGAGAGAGAGGGAGGCGTGTCAGCGGTGAAATAGTTAAATAGTTTTCCTAGAACATGAATATAATAAAATGCGTTCATCGTTATGCAGATTGCATGCATGCTTAGAACACGGCTGGGGTATGCGCGGTGTCACTTTCGGAGAGACCTTGAAACTGCTACCTTTGCGGTGTTTTGATGGCAAAGTGAAGTGAATGTACGTGTTTATTCGACAAACCGTAGGTCTTCAAAAGTGATCCGCATATAGAATGTGATGATTGTTAGGTTAGGGATGTTGTTACGGAAGGGTAAGTTGAAAGCAAATTTCATCGGATAGGATTAGTTGTAGTATTCGCACAGAATACAGAAAGGATTCGATGAATTTGCTGCTGCCAGATATGTGACAACAGATGGTTCAAAGCCACCTACTAAGTGCGGGCAGAGCTGCCACTGGATCGTATGCTATGTCGGGTGAAGTCGTCATACAGTGCAAGAATATCCTTTCAAGATACTCTCCGTAAATGACCGTTGAATGAAGGGGATCCCTTCTAATACTCTTTACGGAAATATAAACGTTTCATGAATATGACAATTGCATAGCAGAGGCAGGGCATTCGCAAAATGAGTATTTAAACATCATGGCAGCTAATGAGATCGTCCAAGTCAAGATAGAGGTACCCGAGCTAAAACCTGCACTCATTAAGCCAACTGCTGGCTACGTCTGGAGTCTAAGAATATCGTTTGCGATAAACAACGGCTATTCAATGACGACTATCAAATGAGGCTACCGTGTATCCACCAATGGCGTTCATTCAGGAATAAGCTTTTCACCGATTTGCACATTTTAAAGAGAAGAAGATTATATCCGATTACTCTCTAAAAGGTACAATTCACCTCCAGGACTAGTTCATTAACCCAGTCTTTCACTGCCTCTTACCACACTGGTAAGGGAGTCAACTCCAAGCCGAACCGAATAGGATAATATCGAACGGATCATCACTGAACAACCAATAGTTCGGGGTCCAAAAATTCTGACAGATATCTTCGACTTGATTTCAAGATGGCCAAGCACTTAACCAATTTAAAGCTGACCTTGGTAGACCGGACAAATTTGATGAATTCTAAAGAACAGCTAAATTTGCACTTAAGGTGTGCATTCTGCATAAATATCATGTCCTTTTGTCTTATCTATTTAATAGAAAAGAACCCAGAAGCAATCGCTTTTGACTCTCCTTTCAAACTGAGTAACAGCTTGAAGGCTGCTGTTATCCTGTGAAGAGTAGACCTAAGGTTCTCCCAAATCT
Source organism: Brachypalpus laphriformis (assembly GCA_945910035.1). Lineage (NCBI taxonomy): Eukaryota > Metazoa > Arthropoda > Insecta > Diptera > Syrphidae > Brachypalpus > Brachypalpus laphriformis. Next base: position 9,592,780 of record OX246755.1, on the reverse strand, counting down.
TATTCATGCGGAAACATTCCTGTGAAACATTTTATTTTACTCCGTCATGACGCAAGTAACCCCCAGCCACACAAATTAGATCACGCTATTGAGGTTTCCAGAGACTCAGAGCTCGTTTCACGAGCTAGCTTCTTGTAGCTGAACCCTACAAGAAGCCGTAACATGACTAAGAATTTTTAGAAGTTTCATGTTGAGTGCTATGTACATACGTACATTTGATTCCGAATCCATTACGTGAAAAATTATGTAGCATGCATGTCTGGGAACACCCAGACAACAATTATGATCTTAAATCTCCTTCAAATCCAACTAGTAACTACGGGTAAAGTTTTGCCTTAAATTATAGTTTCCATGAGTATCGCTTCGAAAGTCAAGCTCAGCCTTCATCTTATAAACGTTCAATGACGGTCAAAGCTTGACCACCATTAATATCAACCAAACTCTATTTACCCTTCACTGGCTTCACCATTGTCAGGTTCACTTGCCATCTACTGCGCATGCGCGCACCCATCGTATCGAATCGAACATAATCATTGGTGCAATGATCGCGCCCGTCTGAACGTTACTTAACCGCCCATTTGCCAACTTAAATGACGTTCGGGGAGGCGAACGGAGCTTATCGTCATCATCGTTCGTCGCCAGTGATGCGTTAAGAGGTCAGTGTGGAACAGCAACAACAACGATCAAACCGAATGCAGAAGCAGATGAAAGAGAATAGGAAGACGCTTTGCAAAAAAATAAAAAAAAATCCATGACCATGTGCGCGTGCGCACGTCAAGGATTGAAAAGATTTTGCTTACAGACCAACCGGTTAGAGGCGTTAATGACCCTCTTCGCAATTGAAAATTACATCGTCGTCTGTATTTTCGTGGTCGAGGTTTGTCCGGGCTTTAGAGAGGCTGAGGCTGGTACTATGTCGTTATAGTGAAATTTTTGAAATTGTTTTTCGTACATTTTGTTTTGTGATCTTTAATGATCACCTTCTGGTGGTATGCAACTGAGGATGAGGAATGTTTTAGACAATTAGTAAGACATGATGGAATTTGGCGCTGAATCGTGGTGGTGGGGGTCTTTCGGTGGCTTACAGGAAAGTGTGTGTTTATGGTGTTCAGGAGACCTTATTGGGACTCTAACAATGCTTCCGTGTTGACTTTCCAACAATGCAAAGTATTCTCTTTGATTTCCTGTCTTTGGTTGCCGCATCCGAAATTAACCCTAGAAAGATAATCATATTTAGATGTACACAAAAGATAATTATGCGGAAAATTGACGCATGAACTATTAAAAGTCTTATTTTGTATACTATTATAATGTGAGAAAGTCTAATGGGTGTTATTTTGTTTATTTATGGTTAAAGGAAAGAACATATAACCAAAAAAAGTTTTTTCACGGTCCCACCTCTCGCGAGAGTCTGACAAACATCCGAGAGTATTGTTGTCACGAAAAAGCTTCTCAAATCGCCGTTCAGATTCGGCATTAAACTGTAGGTCCCTTCCATTCGTGTGAAAAATATAACGCACACAACATGAGTGGTTGCGAGAAGCTAGGCCCTGGCACTTTAAAGAGCTGTTGCGCCAAATATTTGTATTTTGTTTGAAAGAACATATATACATTTTTGTATATTACTGTTCATTTATAAAAAAGAAAGAAGAAGCAAAAACTATATGTTTCTTAAAAATCAACTAATTCAACACAACTTCTGTTTTATTATAAATTATATACTTTTAGCACTAAAATAATTAGTCAATTTTAAAGCAGATGCATATATACTAGATATTGAAGAAGATCTTAACTCGTCGCTATGCTTCCTCGATAGCGACGTGGATGCCGCCGCCGATATGATTACTGACACCATTTGCTTAGGTATGGATGCCTTATTCCTAAAAGAATAAAAAGCATCAAACCTAAGACAAACTCGTGGTTTGACCAGAGTTGTAAAGAGGCTATCAGGTTGAAAGAGGTAAGTTTTCGGTCTTATAAAGCCAACAAATCTGAAGAAAACCGAAAGAAGTTTAAACAATCCAGAAGTGACTGCAATGCCCATATTCGACATGTAAAATTCTTACATGACCAGAAACTGAGTGAAAAAAATATACAATGTCCCAAAGGTCATTCGTCAAAAATATTAAAAATTCTGTCTCGTCTGCCACCCCAACGCTCATTTATAATGGCATTCCAGCTGTCAGCTCCTTAGACAACGCTAATTTGCTTGCTGCTCACTTTGCAGCGAACTCCACCATGCCAGATAGTGCTTTGTCTCCGTCTGTACTTGAGAGCGTCGAATTTTCCATGGGACAAGTCCACTTTCGCACTCGTACAGTTGCAGGAGTACTCAAAGGTCTTAACATACACAAATCCGCTGGTCCAGATGGTTCTGAAGAGGTGTTCTTCAACGCTGGCAAAACCTCTGCGTAAGCTTTTCTGTCTGTTCTACTCTTCTGCGCTCTTTCCGAGTAGATGGAAAACAGCATTTGTCCAGCCCGTCCCTAAAAAAGGCGATTCTTCCTCCCCGTCCAATTACCAATCCATTGCACTTACATCCCTTCTTTCCAAGGTCATGGAAACGCAGATAAATCGTCAGCTTATGAAATATCTTGATTCACGAAAACTCCTCAATGACCGGCAGTATGGTTTTCGTAGCAACAGGTCCACTGGTGATCTGATGGCATTTCTCATCGAGAAGTGGAACCAATCTCTCCATCATTTCGGCGAAACAAAGATGGTTGCGTTCGATATTTCTAAGGCATTTGACAGAGTTTGGCATCAGGCTCTTTTGTCGAAAATGCGTGCATATGGCATCGATGATTCTCTTCTTCAATGGATTAGAAATTACCTTTCGGGCCGTTCAATAAAAGTTGTCTTGGACGGCTTCAAGTCTGCAATTCACCATATAAATGCTGGTGTTCCCCAGGGCTCCGTTTTGTCTCCGATTCTCTTCCTCATTTTTATAAATGACCTCTTGTCTGCTACTTCTAATCCAATCCATTCCTTCGCTGATGACAGTACTCTCAGTTTTTCATATTCGTTCCCTAACTCACGTCCCTGCTCTTCGGCCGTAGAAGAGGAACGACAACGTATGTTAAACACATTAAATTCCGACCTGGACAGCATAACTAAATGGAGTTCAATCAATAGAGTGGAATTTAATGCATCTAAAACTCAATGCTGTCTTCTGTCTCTAGAGCGAAACCAAGACCCTCAACCATTATCCGTGAATGGTACTTGCATCGCTGAATCCGAAAGACTTACCATTCTCGGTATGTGCATCAATAACCGTCTTCGATGGAACGATCACATATTCGAGGTCGCCAAAAATGCTGCAAAATGTCCAGGATTCCTTAAGCGGTGCAAGAAATATTTTACCCCGTCTGATCTGGCCTCCATCTATAAGGCATTCATCCGCCCAAAGCTGGAATATAACGCCCACATCTGGTCTGGTGCACCCAAGACCGTTCTGCACATTCTAGATAGGGTGTTGGGATCGAGGCAGCAGAGATGGGTTTAGCGTTCAATGAAAGCAAAATAACAAACGCATATATTCTGTCTACAAAAAAGGACACCCAACATCGACGTCTTGGACAGAACGCCATAATAGACAAATATAATTTTGAGGTAGTAAAGGATTTTGTCTACCTAGGCTCTATGGTCAGCAAATGACATCAGTAGACAGATCACACGAAGAATTACTCTTGCCAATCGTTGTTTCTATGGGCTAAGAAGGCAATTGAGTAGCAAAGCCCTATCTCGAACTACTAAGGTAACTATTTATAAAATGCTACACTAATCATCCCCGTACTGCTGTATGGCGCAGAGGCATGGGGTTTGACAAAACCGGATGAGGATGCCCTTGGTTATTTCGAGAGAAAAGTTCTTCGGGTGATCTTTGGTCCCATCTGCACAGACGGTGAGTGGAGGAGAAGATACATTGCCGAACTAGACTTAGCCAGAAGAGTTCACACACAACGACTAAGATGACTGGGTCATGTAGAGCGGATGGAGCACAACGTTCCAGCCAAGAAAGTCTTCGAATCCACCCCGGAAGGTCAGCGCAGTAGAGGACGACCTCGTGGTAGGTGATGCAAACAAGTGGACCTCAACCAACTTGGCGTGCGCAACTGGAGGTAGCTAGCTCTTAGGAGGGCTGGCTGGAAAGGTTTGTTGGTTAAGGCCCAGGTCTACCCCGGACCGTAGCGCCACCTAAGTAAGTAAGTAAGTACACGTCGAGTAAATTATGCTACCTATCTGCAGATACCCGAACCAGAACGATTTGCATGAAGCATACTATGATTAATTGAAAAGAACCTTGGTGTCTTTAATTCGAAGCAGTAGTAGTTTTGGCTTGTGTAGTTGAGTATTAAAGAGTGAGTAGGTATGTGAAGTGGGCCTCTGGTGTTTTGAGACCTTTATTCCACTCTATTTGCTGACGACATTCCTGCTACAGCTATATATATACCTAGTCCACCCTCACCCTCCCTGCCACTTTATCTTAGTTATTAGTTACTATAGGACTTTTCAAGCCGAAGAACGCGTAAGACCTAAATTTCCAATCCACTTGCTTTAAGGTCCAAAGGCAAGCTTCCTTTGGAAGTAGGTGTACATGTACTTTAAAAATCGATTCCTTCCTCCAACTTCTTGATGAGAGTGTCAATTATTTCTTTCCAGAAATATCCTCCCCAATTAGCAATCAAAAAACGTCCTTCATTCAAGCTGCTCGTGCACCTGATCCACGTTCCCATCCTCCACACTGCCACAGAAGAAGAAACATGTCCTCGCACATCCCTTTAAAATACCCCCCATCAGTCACTCGAAGACAGTCAGCGTAATTAGCGCAATTTTCACAGAGTACACACATACATCACGTCACTTAATCAAAACCCTTTACCCTATTTTTCATCCACGGGATATGCGTATCCTTGTAAACTCTCAAAAAGAATCTCAACCAGCCTACTCCTAATGGGCTTCCATAAATTCCACGCTACTCCACACAGATGATTATGATCCAGCGACGCGCATCATCACCTGACAATCGAATTTATTTCCGGTCCGTATGAAGGAACACACCCAGTCTTGTTTCTTCTCCTCCACCTCCCAGCGTAAAAGTAGGTGCAAAAGTCACCCGAGGGACACACACACAATGACGAAAAAAAAAAAATAAATAAAAAAATAGAAAAAGGATTCACAACTCTCACAATTTACTTTGTTCTCAGGTATGTTGACAAATTTATTGCCATCACATGTCGCCTTGGCAGGACTCTCTCCGCGCGACTGTGGGTGATTGTGCATGTGTTTGTGTGAATGAGTCCTGTGTGCTACATTTGTCTCTTATATGAACTGGATTATTGCCTGTTATAAATAATTTTTGATGCAAAGTGATGTGTGGAAGTGTGTGTATCTGTGGAATGGTGAAGATGAAAAGGATCTCATAAAAACAATACGAATCCTTTTTTGTTCTGCAAGTAGAAGAAGGATTCACTGCAGGTGTGTGTGTGTGTACAGGTGATTTATAACGTTTTATTGCTGGCAATTTTCAACTTCAGGTAGCAATCTGTTTGTGCTCCTGTGTCCTACTACTGGTGGTGCGTTCCAAGAAAGGATGTTACATTTGCTCTCACTCCTGTCGTTGTAAGCTACTGTTATGGGCCATAAATTAACCAAAACAACGGCGGTGCGTATGTCTGACTTTTGCATTGAGTGCTGGTTTGACAATATACCGCCCCTTGTGCTCCTCCTAGAAAATTTCATTTTATTATACTTGAAGGAAAAGTCATATAAATTTGTTTGTTTTTTTTTTCTTTGACTTCTGTTGACGGCGACGCGTGGTTTCTGTGAAGGACACTCACACGAAAGAAACTATTCACTCAAACTCAGCCTGAGACTGACTGAGTGGCATGCATTCGCTGGAACTACTATGCGTCCAGGACATTGCACTTAATCCACTTTGCGTGACTGCACTCCCGCCTTAATCACATTTCTTGTGTTGCCTCTGTGTGCTGCAAAATCCGGACTTTTCAGTTTTTGCTGTAATTTTCTCATTTATGGCAGTTTATACAGGCAATGGAAATAAAAGTCATAATTGACGAGACCGTTACAAGGATATAAAATAATTGAAATGCTTTACAGTCTGATTCCCCAAGGAATTGTGTGATGGCTCCCTGCCTTGCCATACCAACTCGTGGTGCACTATAAACGGTTCACTCTTTGCCTGTGTGTCTCTGAGTTTTTCATGCTCGCTATTCGCAAGGGATTTCATGCGGCATGCGAACCGCTTGAGGATTGTGTTTTTTTTTTCTTCTGCGGCACAGGACAAAGTTCAATCCTAGCTCTCTTTTCAGTCCGAGAACCAAACGAAAATGGAAACAGAAAACCTCATAAAATTCGTTATATACGAGTAATTCATATTAAAGCAGATAGAATATAACGGGTAACGCTACCGCAAAGGATATCGCGTCCTAGGAATATCGAATTAAGTAATTGCATAATTGCCCCAACCGGGCGGGGGGTGAGAGGGGTGTACAACATAGGTACCATGGTGTAATTGTTTTGTTATAGCTTTTCTGTGGTTTTTTCCTCGTGTGCCTTAGTGAATTACCGAGCCTGCGAGTCCTTTTTGTTGCTGCAGGCACTGTGGGATGGTATTCCTTTTTGTTGAAATTTTCTAATTGTTTCCGGGTAACACACAGAGCAGCCAGTCAGTAGTGGCAGTGAGGTCAGTTACGTGAGTATATTTGGATTGGTTGTGAGTATGTTGTGATGGTTTTCAATTTCGAAAGGACACTCAGTTAGTGTGAATTAAAAATGCATAGCGACTGGCAATGCAGTGGAATTATTTCTCTGGAAATCTAATTAGAAGGTCATGGACAGCAGAGATGCAAGGGAGGGGCCAAGTAATTTTATAGATTATAGACTTATTGATAGTTACGTTGAATCGGAGAGGACAGTAATTTGGAGTTATCAATGTTTAATCGGCAATTTTGACTAAGTTACAGCAATATTTATGTAAAAGTTAGGTGAGCTTTGAAGGATTTTATAATAATATGGTAATTAGAAAACGATTAAGGGGGATTTAGTTTGAATGATATGATTATACGTTATAAGTTACGGTGTATGTGAGACATTGGAAAGTGATATAGGCAACTCCTCATGATACAGGGAGAATGAGTTTGTATTGTGAGTTTTAAGGAACACTCTCAGAAGCATATCGGTTCAGGGATGTCGGTCTCAGTTTTGTCAAAATAGATCCGCATTTCTGGGTAGGGTGTATTTCGGGATATACTTTTCAGAAGATCTCTGGGAGGGCAGTAGTAGCAGTATGCAATCCTAGTCATAGAATTCAAGTTTTTGTTTTTTACTTACTTAATTACTTACTTATTTAGATGGCGCTACGGTCCGGGGTGGACATGGGCCTCAACCAACAAACCTCTCCAGCCAGCACGGTTACGAGCCAGCTGCCTCCAGTTGTGCACGCCAAGCTGGTTAAGGTCCCCCTCCACTTGTTTGCGCCACCTACCACGAGGTCGTCCTCTAATGCTTCGTCCAACCAGGGTGGATTCGAAAACTTTCGGGAACCTTGGGCTCCATCCGCTCTAAATGACCCAGCCATCTAAGTCGCTGTATCTGAACTCTTCTGGCTAAGTCAATGTCCTTATACAGGCCGTATAGTTCGGCATTGTACCTTCTCCTCCACTCACCTTCTATGCAGACGGGATCAAAGATCGCTCGAAGAAATTTTCTCTCGAAATAACCAAGGGCATCCTCAGCCGGTTTTACCAAAGCCCATGCCTCTGCGCCACACAGCAGGACTGGGCTGATTAGAGTCTTATAAAGAGTTACCTTAGTAGTTCGAGATAGGGTTTCGCTACTCAATTGTCGTTTTAGCCCATAGAAACAACGATTGGCAAGAGTAATTCTTCGTGTGATCTCCCTACTGATGTCATTTGCGGAGCTCACCATAGAGCTTAAGTAGACAAAATCCTTTACTACCTCAAAATTGTATCTGTCTATTGTCGTGTTCTGTCCAAGACGCCGATGTTGGGTGTCCTTTTTTTTAGACAACGTATATTTTGTTTTGCTTTCATTGACCGCTACACCCATCTTTGCTGCCTCGTTCTCAATACTCGTAAATGCCCCATTGACTGCCCGCTGAGTTCTTCCGATTATGTCAATATCATCGGCATAAGCGAGTAGTTGTACAGACTTGAAGAAGATTATACCTCCGGGGTTGGCTTATGAGTTTCGTACAATTCTCTCAAGTACTATGTTAAAGAGATCGCATGATAGCGCGTCTCCTTGTCTAAGACCTTTCCTGACATCGAACGGTTCGGTGATGTTCTTACCGACTTTGATGGAGCAGCGAGAGTTCTCCATCGTCATTCTGCACAAACGGACGAGCTTGGCGGGGATGCCAAGACTAGACATGGCTCTGTATAACTCATCCATATACACGCTATCATAGGCAACTTTGAAATCGATGAAGAGGTGGTGCGTATCGATTTTATATTCATGGGTTTTTTCCAAGATCTTCCGTAGTGTGAACATTTGGTCAATGGTGGACTTCCAGGCCTGAAACCGTACTGATAAGTACCTATCCGGTCGTTGACGATCGGGTTTAGGCGTTCACATAATACGGCAGACAGGGTCTTATATGCGATGTTGAGGAGACTTATGCCTCTGTAATTGGCGCAGTTCAGAGGGCCTCCTTTCTTCAGGATCGGGAAAATGATGCTGAGGTTCCATTCATCGGGCATACTTTCTTCCAGGTTTTACAGATGAGCTGGTGCATGCTCCTTACCAACTCATCTCCTCCTGCCTTGAAAAGTTCAACGGCAAGGCCGTCGGCTCCAGCAGCTTTGTTGGATTTGAGTTTAGATATCGCTATCCTCACTTCATTCTGATCGGGTTGACGGGAATCTTGACTGAAATCGTCACTGTTGAATGGCTCATTCTGCCTGACAGCGGAATATTGGTCATCATCGCCGTTTAACAGTCTGCAGAAGTGTTCCTTCCATATCCGCAGCACCGACTGCGATTCTACTACTATATTGCCATTTTCGTCCCTACAGGCTTCTGTTCTGACTTTGAAACCCTGGCATGTTCTTTTTACCTTTTGGTAAAATTTTCGAATATTATTCCTACAATAAAGTCTCTCAATCTCCTCGATCGAGCGCTTCTCATGCTCCTTTTTCTTCTTTCTGAGAAGTCGATGTTCCTCTTTTCTCCTGCTCACGTAGAGCTCGTAAGCAGCTCTAGTCCTTCTATGTAGCGCCGCTTTGTACGCCTCTTGTTTTGCTGCATGTGCTTGCCGGCATTCTTCATCAAACCAGGAGTTTCGTTGTGGTGGGCGAGAGAAACCCAGTACATCAGAGGAGGCATCTCTGATGACTTGTCGGCAACGCTGCCACTGGTCTTCCGCATTTGCTGCTGTAGGCATAGGACTTAGATTAAGATTAGAAGAAACTCGATCGGCAAAGGTTCTGGCGGTCTCTTGCGATTGTAGCCGCCCGACGTCAAATTTCCTCACAGTATTTCGTTGATTTCGCTCCGTTGTGGATATCCGCATCCGTACCTTGGCTACAACTAGGTAGTGATCCGAGTCCACGTAGGCTCCTCGGAAAGTTCGGACACCCAGAATACTGGAAAAGTGCCTTGCGTCGATCACAATGTGATCGATTTGGTTGACAGTTTTTCGATCAAAGGAGAGCCATGTTCCTTTGTGAATATCGAGACGTGGGAACCGCGTGCTAGCTACGACAAAGTTTCGCCCCGCCGCAAAGTCGATTAGCTTGAGTCCGTTGTCGGATGTGATGTCGTGCAGGCTGTGCTTTCCGACCACGCTACTAAAGACGTCCTCTCTTCCTAGGTTTGCGTTGATATCACCTAGGATAATTTTAACGTCGTGGCAAGGGCATTGCTCATACGTCTTGTCCAAGAGCTGGTAGAAGTAATCCTTTGTCGCGTCGTCCTTCTTCTCGTGAGGGGCGTGAACGCGTATTAGGCTAATGTTGACAAATTTAGCCTTGATACGGATAGTCATAAGGTGCTCGTTCATATGCCGGAAACTCAAGACTTCTTGCCTAAGACTGCCTCCAATGACAAATCCGCACCCGAATAGACGCTGTCCTTTTTGTCTGTAACAATCGCCGTAGTAGATGTCGCAGTTTTTCATACTCCTTTTGCCCGGCCCATCCCATCGCACTTCTTGGATGGCGGTAATGTCTGCTTTGAGACACTCTAGGGCCTCCGCAAGTTGTTCGGCTGCACGTGGTTTGTAGAGGGACCTAACATTCCACGTGCAGACACGAAGATCGTTGTCTTTTTTACGTTTGCATGGGTCGTCAACAGTTAATTCATCCGTATCCGAGGCTATTGGTTGCTTCGTAACCGATACTTTTTTACGTTGTAGGGAAGTTAACCCAACGGCACAACCCCCAACCTGGAGGACCTGAATGCCCGGCTTGTAGGCATTTTGTCTGATCCACCAGTAACGCGGTGATTCCTTCCTGATGTTTGTTCCTCTTGGTGAAGTTCAACGGTCATGACTTTGATATGTTCAATTTTGTATTGCTTGAGTTCGTTGTATTTAACTTTTTCTTTAATTATAATCGCTATACCTGCGTGCGCTGAAACGGTAATAAATAAATCAAAATAATTGCTACGCATGTGGTTTTATTTATAAAATTCTAGATACATTTTATGAAAGTGACAAGTTAACACAATTTACGATCGCAAATGAAAGCCACAAAATGTGAAGTTTCTTCTTAAAAATAAAAATAAAAATAAATCAACAAATTAATGTCACCCACATATTTCCCACAAATAAATCATCATATAGGAATTATGCAAATTTTTCTGTCCTCCATACAATGGATACAAAACCATTATACATCCACACGGGACAGAGGTCAGGAAACTCTCTATTAAAACACCTACATGCAGCTTCACTCTTAAAGTGACAACCCATCAATATTCCAAGGGGCATTAAAACACACCATTGACCAGCGCATTCCTCCCTCTTCTGCTTTTTTTTTTTTGTCTACCTGATGTTAAATTTTGGAATAATTAAGTCCTCAGAAAACAAGGAAAAAATACAACAAAACATGAATAATTAATCAAATGAGCGCGCCTGTCAATTTTACTGGCAAATAATGCTGTTGGACAATTTGTTATTTCGTCATTAGGTCAGTGCGGCTCCAGCTACCTTTTCAGTGGCATCCAACACACTTTTAGCGTTTCCTCCATCTGGTCGTTCGTCTTTTTTGCATCTTCCTACGCGCGAAGAAAAAGTGTTAAATAAATTTCGGACATTTGCAAGAAATTTGTAAGAATTACGCCACCGCACTCAGAGCGACCAGCATTACCTCGACTGACTCATTAGTCATCAGGTCCCGTGGAGAATGCGTGTAAGCCTTTTGTGTGAGGCTACTCTACTCAGATACCACAAAGGGGTTGATTAATTTAATTTCACATTAATCAGAAGCAGAGAGTGAGAACGATGAGGAAATGCAAAAAATAAAAAAAATTGGTCACACTTCTGATTTGATGGGGATGTAGGCCGGCTTCGTTACGAAGAGTCTGGAGTCTCTGCTCTGTGGATTATAATTTTGTGGTCCGAGCCCCGTTTACGGATGTTGATGGGATATTTAAGAGGAGATTGTGTTGTTTGATGTGTAATTGGTTCGCAGATGCACGCGATTTTTTATAATTTGGGGAAATTAGTGAAACAGAATCGTTTTGAGATACAAGCTGTGTAAAGTGATGTCGGAGATTTGTTGGGACGGAATGGTGGTGATGTTTAATTCAAAATGGCATATTAGAGGTGAAACTCTGGAAAAATGATTGCATGACACGCAATTTTATTAATTCTTATTTTTCCTAGAGCAGCGAGAGAAGGATTGTATGCATACGTGAGATTTTGGAAATTTCCTATTAGAACTGTTTAAAGAGGAGATAATTTGAAGAACGCAATCAGACTTGGTACGGGTTTGACTTTTTGAGAAGCTGACTTTGATTCCAAAGACATTTCATTCATTCATTTTAAACGCATTTTTTTGGTTCATATATTAATTTTAAGCTTAATTAACTTATACTTAATTAACTATATTCTATAACTTACTGGCCCCATGCGGCGCGCTCTAAACTAATCCTAACACTTAATGTACATATGACTCTCGACCGAATCTAACTAAATTTAATCATTATAATAAAATCAGTAGATCAGTAGAAATGCAGTAAAGTGGGAGGGTTATGATCTCTTATTTTCGGATCATAACCTCGCCGAAATAGGAAGAAGAAGAAGAATAATTTGAAACTAACTAATTTGACAAAACAAAGAAAATCTTTCATGTAATAAGAAAACTTAGTAAATGGACTTTTTTTGTTCCTAATATATAGATACAAGTATAACTATAAACTGCTATAAGAAAATCATTTATTTTTTTTTTGTTAAGCAAAGTACTGTGCCTTTTTTTTCATTTACACAACTTAAGACTACATAAAGTACGTAAGTAGGCCATGGCTATAACAAAATAATAGAAGGCGCGCTTTGTCCATTGAGGGCTATCACGGATTGGGGGGAAACGACGACGGCATTTCCTCTCTTTCTGCCTCTACAAGCCTCCAAAACGTATTTTAACGTCTTCAATATCACGACCCGAAACAGCTCAACTAAATCGGAGACGCCCTACACTACTCTGGGCGACGTCTCGGCAGTACTTGAGCCGCGTACCCACAGCTGTACTGGTGCCGTGGAAGATTAGCGGCACCGCTATTTATCCTGGTTCAGACCTCTTTAATCGAAATATAGGAACGCTTCTGGAGGGACAAAGCCGTAAAGTCGCACATACTCGTGATATATATAGTTGGGATAATAAGACCCAAAGATCAGGCATTCATCGAGGCCATTGCTCTTGCAATGTGCCTTTGAATCATCTTGATCAGGAAATTATCCGCTCTGATCGGATTTGCCTTATTGTACAGGACCTCATTAGGATATAATCTTATGTACTCAGATTCAGGTATTCTGTACAAATGAAAGCAAGTCCTCTCAAACACCAACATATTTTCCAATAAGCTTGGCTCCACGTTGAACCACACGGGACATAGCATAGGCCGAGTAAGGGCCATGTAGCAGATTATATTCACTCCTGCATCGAGTTGGGTGCTATAAAACAGTTTCTTTGTAAGGCCGAAAGCAACTTTGGCTCTGGCCAGAGCAGCATCTATATGTTTGTTAAAACATAGATATTTATCTAGCCAGACCATTGATCTAGCCAGACCTGACTACATTTCGACTCGCAAGTGGATGCCCGTACTGTCTGACGATAGAAAACTTTCGCCAATTCTTTCTAGTATCCCTATAGGCCCCAGACAACGACATTCGGAATAGGATGGTCTCCGATTTCTAAAAATTGATCTTCAGCTTCCAGTCATCGCAGTACCTCTTAATCTTATCGAAGTCACGCTGCAAGAGTATTGCAATGACCTCGATCTTAGACCCTGACTTGTACGCTATGGCATGATGGAGTGAACCTATAAGATCCCTCGTGTGGAAATTTTGAATACGATCGGCGAATTAACCCCACACTGTTCCAGTCCATTTTTTACTTCAAAAGATCCATCAGACGTCACGTTGTCTATTCTTCACCATGAACCTCTTACTGGTGAGCATGTCATAAAGTATGTATAGCAGTTGTTTACTTATGCCCAGCCGGCTCAACTTGTAGAAGAGTCCCTCTAACCATATGGTATCGAAGGTCTTCCCCAAGTCAACCAGGCAGGAACCCTTGCATTGGTTCTTGCTTTTGTTCCATTGGACATCCGATACCAGTTTAGACGCGGCATAAGGAAAAGCCAATTTAGGGGGTTATGTATGGGTCTGCAGTGAAAAGTTGGTTACCAAGAGGACATTATCACAGCAGTATTACCTCAACAAGGTTGTTTGGGAGTAAACCACAAATAAGATAGGAGCAATGATAATAAGATGCCGATTGTTGTTGCCTTACTTTCTGCCTATCGAACGCGCAGATGGTCCTAGACATAATCAATGCATAAGGAGAAAACTAGTCAGAATGGGCACGCCATACTATTATACCTGCGAAAAAGAGTGGCAAACTATCTGACTAATAGGAAAATAAGATATGAAACCGACGAGAGCTTGAAATATTACAACGTGCCTGCGGGAGTTCCCCAAGCTTCAGGTTCAGTACTCGGTCCTTTCTGTGGAATATTATATACAATGGAGTTCTGCGACTATCTCTGCCTCAAGCAGTTAAAATTATTGGACTCGCTGATGATATCACTGTGGTTATTGTTGCGAAATATACCCACGAGATAGAGGCAGCTACAACTGAAGCAATATGCCGCATTAAAGATTGGTTAGTGACAGATGGTCTGGAACTAGCTGACCATAAAACGGAAGTCGTACTTATAACCAGTCGAAAAGTTACAGAATATGTCAACATTCAGGTTGGAACCCGAAAAATAAAGTTCAAAAACGCCATCAAATGTGATGCTAGACAACCGGCAAAAATTTAAGAGGCATGTAGAATCCATGAGCAAAAAATGCCCGCGAGTCCAGGCAGCGCTCTGCAGTGTCGTCCCAAATATCGGCGGATACGGTTACGCCGGGCGAATTCTAATCTCAAGAGTAGTCAGCCCGGTTCTCCTTTATGCGGCCCCGGTGTGGGCGAAGGCATTGACAATAAAGACGATACGACACAAACTCACTTCGGTATACAGACTTTGTGCTCTAAGACCATAAGTGGATTTAGAACATCTCAGATGAAGCAGCATTTGTCATAGTCGGAATGGTCCCCATTGACGTTCTCGCAGATGAGATGCTGGGAATCTATATAAGAAGATCCCCCCATACACAAGATGCGCCTGAAGTGAGAACAGTAAAAGGAGAAGAAAAGTCAACATCACTAGCCAGCCGGCAGGACAGATGGGACAGGGCCACAAAAGGTAGATGGACCTACAAACTTATACTAGAGATTAATTTTTGGACAAGTCGCGAGCACGGAGAGTGTAACTATCACCTAACACAGTTCTTATCCGGTTATGGAGGATATTGCAAGTACCTGTACAGATTTGGGCACGATACCTCACCGCTTGCCCTGAATGTCCAGAAGAAGAAGGAACAGTGGAGCACGCAATATCCCACTGCAGACGGTTCTCAAATTGGAGAACAGTATAGCCCATCCTCTATAATCGATTACATGCTATTATCAGAAGAGAGTTGGACAGAAATTGGCGCGTATACGGATACAACGAATGTGTAAACTGAGCTTCGAAGAATAAAGAATTTTGACCGTTCTCATTCAGCCAATTTCCGGATTGCCAACGAAGGCAAAAATTACGAGTAATCCTGGATAAAAAGCTTATTTGGTCAAAATATGTTGAGTCGAAGATATCCAGGTTGATCTTTGGTCTCTAGCTTAAACCGAAACAGCTTTTCTCGATTCATACAGCTATGATAAGACTACTCCTTGCATGCACGTTGGTTATTTGCTGGAAGGGCCTTTCGCGAAAGTGTATCACTGTCTTTTGCGCCAAATTTGAAAGTTCGACTTGCTTCGGCTGCACGGTGCTATCCCGAGTACGCCTGGTTCTGCTCTAGGTACTTTTCTTGGGACTTATACATGCACAGCGTTATCAGAGCAATACGACTTAGGCCGGATGGTTTCTGGTATAATCGACACTGGAATCTTACTATAATTCTATAATTCCGACTCTTGCGCAAATGTAAGGCCGCTCTTTATTGTGTTTAAGCCTGAATCTGAGCCAGGAATGTCAAGTGTTTCATACTGGTGGCTTCGTGGAAGGCGACAACATTGGGTTTCACTTTGGATAAGGGCAATATGTGTCTGTTTTCCAAGCAATCCTAATTTCCAAGAACCGATAATGTAGTTCATCCGGATCGTCTGAGATCCATCCGCAATCAGTCCGCCGGATTCAATAATCAGCATGTATATTTTGTGGAAGCCCTTACTCAACCACTTAATCACCTCAAAAATTATTCGAGAACGTAAGGACACTCTTAATTCGGCCGCAAGACTGAACTCATTGATTCCTGTCTGGGTTCCAGATCACACTGGGGAATGAGACTTCCGACGAGATTGCTAGGCAAAGTTCAGAATAAGATTTCTCAGAATCTGGACTTGCATTGGGTTTGTCTGCGTCCTCGGTCAGTACTTCCAATAACAATTGGGTTTCCAGCAACAGATACGTACATATCTGGCAGGACTCCAGGATGTAGCCAGACGAATAGTATGTTCCCGGACTGGAATTTTCATTCTTGCTATCGCTCAGCAGAAATGAATGTAGACAACTTACTGGATCTCTGACTGGAGACTTTTACTAAGTATTTTAATGTGTGGTGTTTGGAGAGGGCAACGACACTGCTAAACACTTCCCATGTAAATGTCCTGCTTTTGCTCGAATTAAGTGATAAGCCGTCGGTGCTGATGTGCCGAGTTCAGATATTGTAAGCACCTCATCACTCAGTGCGACTGCTATGAGTAAAGCAGGATGTCGTTTCCTGGTGCAGCAGAGTGCTCCAGTGAAGAATTTTCGGTTCCGACAAAAAAGAAGTGAAACGACCTTAGTTCTTGTGATGGTGACATGGAAAATGAGCTGATTACGTCCTACTACAAGGTTCACCTGTGCCGAAAGCAAGAAAAACATTTGATGATAGAGAACATTGGCCATTAGTGGATAAGCCTACGACTGAGGTTCGAGTCATACGAACGTTGATCACATCATTTTTCCAGGAACTTCAAAAACGATATTGTTCGAAAAAATTTTGTAAGAGATAGGTATGCCGTTACAAATACAATCGAGAGAAAGTTAGGACTTACAAATCTCTACAAATCCTTGGCACACTATTATTAATATGACTGGAAGATTAAATGAAATTAAAATGTGCTTTATACACTTCAATCTTCGTTTAAGGTTGCAAATTTAAGGTGGACTTCCAAATACAAACCCCACGTACAATTGTACAATTCTAACAGATTAGTGACGTATGAATTTTCCCACAGCTAAATCCTTTCTTTTTCTAAATAGAATGCTCCGACCAAGCTGGCGATAACACAATTGAAATGTTTTTATTTCTGGTACTCAAGTTGTATTTATAGATTAATCTTCATGGATTAAGGACATCTGTTCTGCTAGAACAATACCATTACAACTTTGCTATAAATCCTTAAAAGCAAAAAAAACACACTTTCAAGGCAAAAGCTGGCAAATGTATTATAAAACAAAACCATGTCGAAGGACCCAGACAGACAATGGAAATTAAATTTTCAAATGAAAATTAAATGGAATCCGATATTCGTGTGAAGGATAGAAACCCCATAAAAGTGTTCAAGAGGGCGAGTTGTCCGCCACACCTAATCGGTGTTGCTTTCTCGGTACCACCTCAAGTCCAAGTTCGTCCAAAAATGCAGCCGCTCCAATTCTCACTGGAGTATATCCTTTTTCCCCTCCACCAACCACACTTGCTACAGAAAAGTTTATCGCACTAGAAAATCTCTCTAATAGAAAAAAAAGAAGGAATTTGCATGTGTGTGGAGAAAAGTTATCCTAACCACCATCCCCGACATTCGACTAAATCCAACACTATCCCTTGGTGATTGCTGGAAATTAAATCCACCTGCAATTAAGTTGTCAGGTTCTAACAGAACTTTTCAAACTTCAAGTTTAATTCTATTCCTTCAATGTTTCTTCTCGTACACAGGTAGCTAGTGGTAAATAGCGATGAATCCTGCAGAAGCAACAAATTGTTTGATATACATTTGTTTGCAGACCTTTTTAACTGAATATCCTGAATGGACTTTTGCTGGCTTTTTTCGTTTCGTTTCTTTTGGTGTGGTCTCGTGAGTAGAATTTCGAGGAGTTGCCTTGTGAGTTCTAGAACTTAAGTAATTGGATTGGACTTTTATGCATGGAATCGGAGATGCAATATCCTGGAACTCTAATTGGATAATTGACTGTGTATGGGAAATTAAATTCAGAACCAACATGGTTGGGTAAATGGATAGTCCTGTTCATCTATTCAATGGAATTTTAAGCTAAAAGATTGATGATGATGGTTGAAGGGAAGATGAGAGCGGCCTTAAGGATTGCGATGGAGACATAGTAGTATGCCATAGAAACTTTCTCAGTAATTGTGTAGGCATGAGCTTCTTGAATAACAAGCAGTCCAACGATATGTTTTAATCCTTTCACCACTTGTAGTGTGTAGGTAACTAGCAACTCCGACCGTCACACTATTCGAAAGGACCTGAGTTTCTCCTAATCGGGTTTGCCCAGAAATGGCCCACTCTCACCGCAGATTCCTAACAGATAGCTCATAGATACTATAGATGCATGACTGGATCGAAACAGAAGCGCTTATCGCAATAATTAATAAAATCCAAAAGCCCTTCCGGAAAGCTATAGAAAGCGGCTTTTAGGTTTTAACCCTGCTTGCTTCCAAAAAAAACCACTAGTCAACTCTGGTACGGGGCACTATGGATAGTCATTCTATCTATACTTACAGGTTAGGTTAGGTTAGGTTGAAGTGGCTACCAGCAGAGAATCGCCAACACACTTAGACCAAAAATAGGTCCATTGCGATACCACATGGATCATAGGAGAAAGTTTCTCCCACCTACTCGTTAAACCATTTTGAGCTTCTTATGAAGCGTAGGAGGCTCTTAATATCGATGTTTTTCAGGTCGCCTATGCCGCTGTAATAGGGGGCTCCTAGGTCAAGCTCTCTTCTACGGGAGAGAACTGGGCAGAAACAAAGAAGGTGAGGAATAGTCTCTTTCTCTTCTTCGTCCATGCAGCTTCTACAAAAGTCGTTCGCAAAAACGCGTAGCCTTGCAGCATGCTTGCCTATTAGACAGCGTCCAGTGATGATACCTATTATAGCGCCGATATGCAATCTGTTGAGAGAAATTAAATTCTTAGAACGTTTTAGATTCAGCTTCGGCCAAATTTGTTTTGTCGCTAGACATGTGGGTCTACTTGTCCACCTAAGATTCGTACTCCCGATAGCATCCAGCTTAAATTTGAGTTTGTAAGTAGTCATTGGTATACCTAAGGAGCCTTTATCCGGCAGGATGGGTATAGTTGTTCCTATTCTGGCGAGTTCATCGGCCTTACAATTCCCTGGAATGTCCCTATGGCCCGGCACTCAACACAAGTGAATACTGAACTGCTCAGACATCTCCACGAGGGACGATCGGCAGTCTAGAGCTACTAAGGAATTTATAGAGGTCGATTCCAGGGATTTGATTGCTGCTTGGCTGTCTGAAAAGATGCGGATATTTCTAGCAGATATCACATTTTTCTTAAGCCAGGATAAGAATTCCTTAATCGCCAAAATTTCCGCCTGGAACACGCTACACGCTGTTATAAGAAAGGCCGAACTTAGTGTTCAAGCTAAGCTATCGGTTTTTAACTCTGTGTATGTTCCAACTCTCACCTATGGTCATGAAATTTGGGTAGTGACCGAAAGAATAAGATCGCGGATACAAGCTGCCGAAATGAGGTTCTTTCGCGGTGTTGCTGAAATAACTCGTAGGGATCGAGTGCGCAACACCAGAGTACGCGAGGCGCTCAACGTTGAGCAGCAACTTCTCCGAAAGGAATGATCTATGCTTCGATGGTTTGGTCACGCAGTGCGTATGCCCCCAGACCGGCTTCCAAGACGCGCCATGGTTGCCGTACCATCAGGTAGGTGACTTCGCGGAAGGCCTAGAAATAGATCGTTGGATCAAGTCCGACATCTCTCCTGGAGCCGCTTAGGGATTCACCCTGATGAATTGAGGTCAATGGCGGAGGATCGAGAAGGATGGAGAGTCCACCTAAGCATCCTACCCCCGCGACCCTCATGAAGGATTAGCGGGCCATTGAAAATGAATGAATGAAACACGCTACAATGATTTGGAAGACGGAATGAGGACTTAAGATTAAGCCTGTCAAAGAAAACACCTCCACCAACTCCGTCCATGGATTTTGAGCCATCAGTGAAGACGTGGGTTGACCCATCTTCTAAAAATGCAATGATGATGCAGAGTGATCTGGAGGGGATGGTGACGAGGAAGTTCTTGTCAAAGTTTAGACGTGGGATGGTGTAGTCCGTGTTTTCGGGAGAGAGTTTGAATTTATTCAAAATGGAAGCGTGGCCAAATTCTTTTCTTAACCACTGTTGGGTAGCTTCGAGACGAACGGCTGAATTCGCTGCCATTTCCTTACTAAATATATCGAGGGGTATCAGATGAAACAAAATGTCCAGTGCCGCAGAGGGAGTTGTACGTAGTGCTCCGCCTATGCACAGGCAAGCTGTGTGCTGGACATTACTTAGATAATCGTGATTTATAGCTTTTTCTAAGGCCGTCCACCAGGAAATCAGTCCGTATGTGAATATCGGTCTAATGACCGAGATGTAGAGCCAGTGAGTGATTCGGGTTGTAAACCCCATCTATTTCCAATAGCTTCTTTGCAAGAGAAAAGTGCTACTGTAGCTTTCTTTACTCTTTCTTCAATATTAGGTTTCCAACTTAATTTCTTATCCAGGATGAAACCAAATATTTTGCTGTGTCAGAGAAAGTTAAGCTGACACCATTGAGAGAAGGAGGGTCGACTGACGGAATTTTATATCTCCTGGAGAAGAGTATAATTTTAGTTTTGTGGGGGTTTACACCCAAACCACACCGAACTGCCCATCCAGTGAGCTTGTTTAAAGCGTTTTGTAGAAGTTCCTTTAGAGTATTTAAGTGCTTTCCTGAGACAGCCAAAGCAACATAATAAGCGATCGCCGTGCAACCCTCGCCTTCTATGATTATCAACAGCTCGTTGATCACCAGATTCCACAAAAGGGGGGATAGGACACCACCTTGCGGAGTGCCTCTACTGACAGACCTTCTCGTAGACGTTCCACCCAGCTTACAGTTGATAATCCGACCATTAAGCAGTGGATTAATTAGTTCGCAAAGTGAGCTGTCGACCTTCAGGTCCAATAGTGCATCTGCTACCGCTGATACATTGACATTGTTGAAAGCGCCTTCTATATCCAGAAAGGCAACCATTGTATGCTCCTTATGAAACAGGGAATATTCTATTTTACGTACCAGTGAGTGTAATGCCGTCTCCACTGATTTTCCTTTGCAATATGCATGTTGGGCCGCAGACAGTAGTTTCTTATCAATACTGTTGCGTAAATGGATATCAATCAGTCGTTCTAATGTTTTTAAGAGGAATGATGATAGACTTATCGGTCTGAAATCTTTTGGATTTATGTGCGAGCATTTACCCGCTTTGGGTATGAAGAGAACTTTAACTTCTCTCCATATCTTTGGGATATATACCAAGTCTAGACAACTTTTAAAAATTGTCTCAAGCATCGGCAGGATTATATCCGATGACTTCTGCAACTCGGCAGGTATTATGCCGTCTGGTCCCGCGGATTTATATGGTTTGAAGCTATGCAATGCCCACTGAAGCTTGCTCTGTGTAATCAGTTTTGAGGAGTTTGTTTTCTGTGCAGATGGTTTGCTAAAAACCATATTGCTAACATATTGCTTGGAACCTGCCTGGGAAATGAGTGTCAAGCAGTAAATTTAGCAAATCTTCGCTTGAAGTCGTCCAAGACCCATCAGTTTTCTTAAGGTAACTGGGTGTTATTTGATTTGAAGAGAGAATTTTCCTCAGCCTAGATGCCTCAGAGGCTTCTTCTATCTTACCACAGAAGAGTCTCCAAGAATTACGTTTGGCTTTCCTTAATTCCTTTTTGTATATATTTAGGGATGCCTTGTACAAGTCCCAATCTAACGTGTCTCTAGTACTTTTGGCATTATTGAAAAGTGTTCTACAATTATTTCTTAAAGGACCTAACCCTGCAATCCACCAATGTGGCTTCTTCTTGCCCCTGGGTTGAATCAAGGGGCAGGAAGAAGTCATTGCTATATTTAAGGCTGAGGTTAAGTCCTCAACCACTATACTTACAGACATGACATGGATATCGACTACCAGATTACACATCCAAACTCCTTATGGCCTTCAGTTGCATGGCAAGGCAATAGACGAAGCGTCATTTTCCATACAATGGGCTTTCTATGCTCCTCTATGAAATCCTAAATTACACACCTCCAGCTGATTATCAATCATGCCCATGTCACTACATTCACTGAAACCAAATTTCTTTCATAAATCATCAAAGGGTCGCGACACACTCTCTGCAGGAAGGGAGCAATTATGACTAACTGCTTCCGCGTCACTTCCTTTCAAGGCTGAGGACAGTCCGGCATACGACTCCTTGCATTCATTCGAATAATATTTAAAAATTTGAGACAGCCTCCCGCATATATTTCCATTAACTTGCATTCATCCGAGAAGAGCAATAAATCGTCCTTTCTCATCTCAGTTTAGTTTGTTTATTTCTCATCTGCCTCTATACACACAAAAACATAGACGCCCAGTGTCGCATAACCAATTACATGTTCACTTAAGACAATAGGACATCGAGAGCGAAGGAAGTGCCCAGAAGGAACCTTTTCGACTGGAAAAAGGCAGCATCACCGAAGAACTAACAAACACATAAGGACATAGTTAAGATTCATAGAAAAAAAAAATCCACTGGCACTAGGATTTCATATAGATTCACTAGAGTAGACATCCTGAACTATAAAATTTTTTTTTTTGCGTGTCCTTGTTACGATTTTTATGATCCATGAAAATGGTTATCACTTTGACTTGAACGTACTGAAGGATAGCAAAATAAAAGAGCAAGAAATTGCCACGCGACAAATTGGGTTCCATGTAAAGGATCAAGAGAAGAGTGTATCCTATCCTTTACTACTACCTATGTCAACTAATTTAGAAGGACAAAGGTCTTGGCGCGCAAAAACAAAAAAAAAACGACTATTTTCCAACTAAAATCGTATTTTCGTTAATATAAGGATGTATCCGTGGGATGGCGTAACAAATTGCCACGAGCAGAGAGGAGAAGAGATAAGAAAAATAAAAACAGATCAAAGGACACAAAAGATAGAGGATGCAGAAAATTTACTATGCAATTGAGACAAGCGATATTAACTGGGTTCTAAGAATTGTGAAGCGTGTGTCAGGCGGGTGGATAGGATAGGTGTCGATGTTTGCATTGTGATAGTGGAATATAGAAAGGATAATTAAGTGTGACGACAGCGGATGCGGGCGGGATCGTTGTTGGCAGAACAAAGCGAGGGTTTGACTATGATTTTAATGCACCGTGACAGTGCAGTCATGGTTGGTCCAGGATTCAGAATATTTTATGCTCGTGTGCCGAATTCAAAAAAGATAGCACGGACTACTCTAGAGTTTTTAGAGGTTTTATGAGATGGATCCGACATATATAAAAATCTGGCTTTCCCAGAGTGTTCCTCCATCTTTTATGGAATTCTAGAGCAATGTGTAGCGCAGAGGACCAGTACAAGCAATCTATCGCATATATTTCGTCAAAACTGCTATACTAGGAAAAAAAAAAATGGTCGGAATTTTCAATACTTTGCTATTCGATCCGGAGCCTAAAGGGGCCAAGTTAAGAATAACATAGCTGAATGCCTGTCGGTGCTGAAACGCTGTTAACATTCCGACAACAAAGTTAACGTAGTACGAAAATGAAAAATATTCGCTTCCTCCTAGAGATTTCAGATATGGCGGCGACCAATAAATCCGGCACTATACGTCAGTGCTCTCTCCCATAGAAGGAAGCTCCGTCTAGGAGCCTCCTATTATAACGATATAGGCGACCTGAAAAACATCGACATTAAGTGCCTCCTATACTTCATAAGAAGCTCAAAATGGTTTAACGAGTAGGTAGAGAGAAACTTCCCTCTATGATCCACGTGCTAATACAATGGACCTATTGTTGGTCTAAGTGTGTTGGCGATTCTCAGCTGGCAGCCACTTCAACCTTACCAAACCTATACGTCTATGCAACAATTTGGTTATGTAGACTGCTATGACATCATAGGTAGAACAAGAAAGCAGTCACTTTACCGGAGCTGTTGCTAGATGGCTGTTGTTATAAAAGAGAAAAAGAAGTTTATCCTATCAACGAATGATGGTATCCACTACTGACTATCACAATCCACAGTTTCGGGATAATCAAGGAATTTGTTCATCTAGGTTCCTCCCTCAGTCAATCCCGTCAACTACATCGGCTTTGACATCAAGTGGAATGTCACCTTTACTAACCGCTATTTCTGTGGCTTATGCAGACGAACTACATAAGGGAACGAGTTTCAAGAAGCTCGTCGTCCAGCTTTGATATATGATGCAGAGCAGCTCTGTCAAGGACCATGGAAAATTTAAGTCTTTGACACAAAAATTCGTAGCGATCTAGAATCCTATCACTCATGACATAGGTATACTGACGATGTATTTTCGGGTCAATCTAAAGGAAACTGCACAGATTAGGTAGATTTTATCTGCGTATAAAAATAAAAGAGGACCTCAACCAACGCAATTGTAGACAGCTTTGGTAGCAAAGAAAAGGCTTGCTTGTTGTAGTCCAAATCCAACCTGAACCAAGCTGACGTAACTTTCTCTGCTTCTGACCACTATTAGCTGATACCTACCTCAATGCTTTCAACTGTGGAATTTTGGTTTACAGGGAGTTATTGCACAATAACCCCCAGAATCGATGCCGAGGTCGAGGTGACTCGTATCTACATCGTTGAAAAAGTTCAAAAACTCCATTAAGGAGACCAATTGCCTGAGAATTGGAAAAAACGCTAAATATCTCAACTGAAGGCGTATTGCGGTTATGTATTTCAAAAAGATCTAAATCATTATGTGTCGGAAATACTGATAATTGGAATCAATTGCTAACCATTCTCGGCTGCGAATAAATTTCGCGATATATGCTGGACCTATCCGTTCAACATGTTTCCTCGCCTACCAACATGTGATCAGATTTGGGTCCACCATTCTCAAAGTCATCTTGTCAGGCTGTCTAAATCTGGGCCATATTCCCAAACTATGGACCGAGGTTGAAGACATCTTCAAACAAATACAAATATTTGGCGCAACAGCTCTTTAAAGTGCCAGGGCCTAGCTTCTCGCAACCACTCATGTTGTGTGCGTTATATTTTTCACACGAATGGAAGGGACCTACAGTTTAATGCCGAATCCGAACGGCGATTTGAGAAGCTTTTTCGTGACAATAATACTCTCGGATGTTTGTCAGACGCTCGCGAGAGGTGGGACCGTGAAAAAACTTTTTGGTATTTTCTGGGATTCGAACTTTGAACCTCATGCGTAGTGATCCGACACACTAACCACTTACGCCACGGCGCCCACTTCATACCTAAGGCAGGAAAAAGCTCGCACATAGAATCAAAAGATCTCCGACCTCTCAGTCTATCGTCCTTTCTACTTAAAACTTTAGAAGGGTTAATTGATATCCATCTTCGGCAAAGTATTAGCCCAGCTTTGCTCTCGCCGACCCAACGTACTGCAAAGGCAAATCGGTTGTGACAGCCTTACATTCACTTGTGCGCATCATTGAAAAATCTTTGAGCATTGAAGAATACACCCGGCCAGAAGGATTGCTCGCTGCTGTACTTGGGGTGTACAGTCTTGTAACCTCTTCTATGGAACCTGGTAGTTAATGAGCTACTGGTAGACCTGGAGTCGTCTGGCTGCAGAGTGATCGCTTATGCTGATGACATTGCTATTGCTACCTCCGGTAAGCACCAAGACACTATCAGGGAAATCCTCCAATATGATCTCCTTCGGCTCGCCAGATGGGCTTCCAAATGTGTACTAGGGGTTAATCCTCATAAAACGGAACTCGTTCTCTTCACGAGGAAATATAAAGTTCCCTTCATAGACCCGCCTATGATAAATGGCACCAGTCTCACTTTCACTGATAACGGAAAATATCTGGGTCTTATTTTGGATAGAAAATTGAACTGGAAAGCCAATCTACTTGATCGCGTCAGGAAAGCCAATGTAGCTCTCTATTCCTGTAGAAAGGCTATAGGTAGCAGCTGGAGTACGAAACCTCTCATTGGATGTACGTGTCCGTTATCAGGATCGTATGGTGGCCTGCTCTTGACAGGGCTGTCCACATCACTCAACTAGCTAAGGTGCAACGATCTGCATGCATGTGCACAGGTGGTGCACTGAGAACTACTCCTTCTGTGGCACTGCACATTTTGTTCCATCTGCTGCCCTTACACATTTTTGGCAAACAGATTGCTGCTAGTGCGGCCATCCGTCTGAAAGCCTCCTCTAAGTGGTCTAGCTATTGCGTTGGGCACTGCTCGATCCTTGATCTTCTCAACTTCAAACACGAAAACACGGACTACGCCATGCCGAAACTGATATTTGACCGTAACTTCCGTACGAGCATCCCTGAACGGGATGAATGGGTCATCTCCCCCCTGTCGATGGTACTTCAGTTCACTTCTTTACAGAGAGCTCTAAGATCGAGAGTGGGGAAGGTTATGGTATTCTCTCCGAAAAGCTCAATCTGATCATTGTAGCGTTTTTCAGGAGGAAATCATGGCGATTAAGGAAGCCCTGTCCTGGCTGAAGTATAATGTACTATCCTCCTTGGATATTAGCATTTTCACTGACAGCCAAGCGGCAATCAAGTCCCTGGAATCATGCTCCTTTACTTCAAAGGCCGCCTTTAACTGTAGTTTATCTCTTATGGAGATGACAGAGCAGTTCAACATTCACCTATGCTCGGTGCCACGCCACAGAGACATTCCAGGAAACTGCAGGGCGGACGAGCTCGCCAGACAGGGTACTACTCTTAGGACTCTGCCTGACAGGCAAGCCCTGGGTATGCCTCTCGCTACATGTAAGCATCTACTAAAGCTGGACGCTATTAACAAAACCAACCTCAGATAGGAAGACGATCTGGCCTAGGCTGTACCAAAAACGTAGTGCCGAGTTGATCAACCGATCACAGATCAGCTGCGTTGTCGGTGTTCTCACTGGACACTGTCTTATAGGCCAACACGCCAAAAGACTTGGCCTCTTCTCCAACGACTTCTGCAGAAGCTGTAGGGACGAGTAGGAGGAGGAAACCTACGTTCACCTCCTATGCACTTGTCCAGCCCTATCGCATAAAAGAATGCTCCATCTAGGGTCCCCTTCCTTGAACACCTCGCCGATCTGGCGTCCTTAGACGTCATAAGCATCCCTCGCTTTATCAAAAGCTCCAGTTGGCTTTGTTAGTCCACTCAGGGCCTAATGATTTGATCCATGGTATCATATGATCCATAAGTGTGTCTGCACTCTCGTGCGGACAGCCAACCTAACCTAACCTAACCTGGGTCCACCATTGACGCGGAATAGTGTCTCATCAAGCTTAAGGCTCAGCTCATTGCCTGCAAGATCATGGCTTCCCTTTTTGGGATGTGGAAGGAATATTACTGTCTGACTGTTTACTTTACTAACCTTCAGAAAAGACGTGGGCTAATCTGGTATGTCCGCACTAGAGGCTTCGAAATGCTCGCCCATTTACCATAGTTTTCAAACTTGGCCTTAGCGACTACTCTCTGTCTCTGACCCTAAAAACAGATCTCAAAAGCAAACTATTTCTGTCCAACGAAGAGGTTCATGCTGGTTTTTTAAACGATGTGATGGCTGATATTCAAAAAGATTCAAAAACGATTCGAACGTCGATGCTATGTTGAAAAATAAAATAAAAGTTTCAGTAAAAACCCCGTCATTCCTTTCTTGGCTAGAAGTGAATGAATATACTTCATTTATATACATTTGTACATAAATTAGGTTAAGATCCTTAAAACAAACTCCAACATTTCACGTCAAAAGCAATTTCTGTGGACCTACGTTCGACAAGATAGAAGACATGAGTCGAGTTAAGACTTGTTATCTGAAACGCACTCCTACCTACGATTTTTTTTTCAAATTTAATTCTTCCTTTCTTTACCAACCTGACGCATGACAGGTCATTCCTATCGACAAATTCCTTTTAACGACTTAACAAATTTTAAGAACCTTTTCTTTCACTTTTGATCGTTCCCACGATAGAAACCTGCACACTTCTTCTGCGAATTTTCTCCAGGGCGCCGATGGTCTTCTATTTTCAGACATGCACCCGATGACATCATGGACTAGAGCTGGGAAAATCCTTCGCTAAACAAATGAAATGTCCTACTGCGACGACCTTTCCTTCAAATGCAAACCATTATACACCAAAATGAAAGCAAACAAGAACCTGTTTGTGCAATTAATTGTCCAAGGATTTCCACTTGTCCCATTGCACTCTCGACGGGTAGTCCTTCTGCTTATCATTTCCTCCCTTCTAATCACTGAGCAACGCTTTTTCGCATTCATCCTCCTAATTATCCTGCAGAGATATTCTTATCACTTTTAATTGCATTCTGTCCTTCTTATGGTATATTGGCAAAAAGAAGGAAGCAAATAAAATGAACATCCTTCTCGTTCGCATTTTCGGTGAATAACATCACATTAATGGACTTAACCCAAAGGCGCTTATCTCCTTGCCCACCATCGTGGCGGAGTGTTGTTTATGTTACGCTTGGCCGTGTATACTCTTAATCCTTTGCATGGTCTCGAGATTACGCGTGAAAACTTAAGCCCCGTCAATTGCCTTCTGCCCTCTCTTGGGAGGGAGAACATGGGATTAACATGACAATCGACAGCGTTGGTGGTCGGTCGTCCACTTCTGGCTGGAATAATTAGCGAAAGTAATAATTAAAACAGAAATATTACTTAAACCGCATAATGCATCTGATTTGTGAGATTTAACCGTGGGTAATCCCGCCTATACGCATTGTGGGTGTGTGCGTGTGTGACTGCACATGTTTAATCCTTTTAAGTGGCCTAATGAATGAAATGGAAGCGACTGAATTGGGGATTAGGCGATGACGTTTGATTTTATGACGGGGGGATTAAGGAGCGTATGTGTCCTTTTATTTATGAATGGGAAGTTTAAGATGACAATTAGCTTAGAGGCGTGCTGGTGCAATTAGGAAATGAGCTCGAAGAAGAAGTATTCTTTAGTGAGCGGTCTGATATCTCATCTCATAGGTTGACCGCATTCCTTAATTGTAGCATCGATACAAGTGTAAAACCCCCTAAAGCGAGGTAAACAACAAAAGTTAAGTAGCAACCAAAAAATGCTTACAAAACAAACCAATAAAATCGTAATTTAAAATCGTAGTGAGCGACACCGGCTGTCAACAGCATTGCGAGCTATTCCCGAGGGAATCATGTTTTGCATAATGAGCCGCGCCTTACTTTGGATAGTATCTACTACGGTTCATGTTGAAAATCAGAGCCTATAAACAAGACTCCGTATAGTTCAAGTTGAGAGAGAGGAAACGAAGTAGTTGCTATTATTATCTGTGTGAAGGCTATGTTGTCATTGGACGTTTAAGGTAGCTAGGACGTATAGAGCGTAGACACTAACGCTCCGGCCCACAGAGTGTTCGAATCTAGTTCAGAGTGACAACGCCTGGTAATGCCTTCTCCATACATCCGACACAAGTCTTGACACCAAAAATCGATTCCGCCAAACACACGACACATAAAGCCGACACCGACACCGACACAAAAAATTAAAATATTTGCGCCTCACCGAAAAAGTGGTGCAGGCACTTGGCAAAACATACCATACTTTTGCCGACACCGACACAAGTGTCGACACTTTAGAGTTCCCCTCACATTACAATTCTATCCTGAAATGTATATAGGTATATGTATGTATGAAAGTCTCGTACTCTTACGTAGCCTTGGCGAGAATTATCCACCCTAGAACACTCTCTCCAATCTAAAATATGAGAAACGGTTCAATGGTCGACATGTACCTTTCTACTTGGTACTTGCCCAAATATTTTATTCATTTGTTGATCAATGTCCCACAGGACTCCAGAAATTGTTCACGAGCCTCACTGGATCCATTACAGAATCCGCATAGGGCCTCTTCTTCTGTTTAGTTTCCTTAGATGCTCCTTGAGTTTGTAATGCCCGGATAGGAAGCCTATTAGGACGCATGGGTTATTCCTGCTTACACTGATGCATGCTTTGAACTTTTTTGATAGCTGCTTAGCTTGTCTCTTACTCTGAATATTACTCCAGGTTGTTTCTCTAATAGCTAACTAAGTGTGTGATCTCCTGTTTCTCATAATGACTTATGTCCTATTTAATGGTCTACTGTCCGTTGCCTTGGGAAAGAGTCTGCTGGGTATCTAGCAAAGGGTCATCATATTTCTCCTTCTAAAGCTGAATGGGATCTCTCTGACCAGAAACCAAGTATTTCTCACCAGAAGCCAAGTATCTTTAAACGATCCTTGTGGACGCCGTAGCGCAGTGGTTAGTGCGCCAAATCGCCATTCGGATACGGCACAAAACTATAACACATACAACACGAGTAGTTGCGAGAGTTAGGACCAGGCCCTGTATGAACGATAATTGATTCGAAGCTCACATGGAAGAGAAACACAGAAGAAAAAATGAAATAAAGCCTTATGGGCCTTCTATGGGGCTTGCGACCGCCCATAGTCCATGAAATGTATACTGCGATCCAATGATAAAGTTTGCTATCTCAATAATCTTGTGAAGTTACAAAGATTAGCCTGTGTTAGCATTACAGGGCCACAGAGATCAACGTCTCAGGAACGGTTAAAAATGATACTCAATCTTCCTACTCTGGATAAGTTCATGCGAAGCATGTATGCCAAAAGCAGTGTTCGTCTTAGACATTCAAGCACGTGAAAGCTCCTATGAACAGGACACATCTATATTTCAAAGATATAGATCAACTGATCCCGATTGAATAACAGACTATGTATGTCGCACCTTACATAGACTTTCACAAGAAATACGAGTACTCTATTCTCTTTCCTGGTAAACACGAGTGGGAGAGACATTGGGTCATAGGAACTGGCAATAGAGTTTTCTGTGAATTACTCAATATCAACGATTCATACAAACTCCCGGGTGAATGTTGTAACTTCCAAGCCGAAGTATGGCCATTGAAAGAGCAGCACAAACTATAAACGCAAAGAAACTAAGCCCATCGAGGGTCACAATCTTCGCGGATAGCCAAGCTGCATTCAAGGCACTAGACAGTGTACTAATCAGATGGAAAACAGTATCCACATACCGATAAACTTATAAACAGAATATACAACACCCATGAAGTCACCCTTTGCTGGATTCCCGGACATAGTAATATGGAAGGAAACGAAGCAGCAGATAAGCTAGCACGGAAAGGGTAAGCATTAAATGAGAGATTCACTCATACATCGGTAGTTATCCCTATTAGTGTACTGAAAAGGAGAAAATACCTTAAAGCAACAGAAAAGGTCATCATCTCACGGGCAGTCACAGGCGACTGTGTCATATCTTGCAGCTTATGACCAACACTCTGAATGAAAAATGGACCAAAAGACTTTTGTCAATGAACAAAACAGAAACCAACATCATCGTAGGTGTGTTAACTGGCCATTGCTGGATAGGTGGAATGGTCGCCAAACTGGGGCATCAACTCACCTTATTATCGCACCTGATTATTTCAGTGCTTCCTAAAAAAAATCTTTTCAAAATCATCTCTGGAGATTCCTAGAATGGAAAGTTTTTTTTTAGATCTAATGGACTCTCTTCATTTGGTCTTGCCTGTGCAATTCTCAACAGAGGTCTTCATTCCAGAAGTACCTCCATGGCTGGGCATATTCAAATGGCCCCAGTAATACAGAGGTATGCCAGTCTTTGCACTTTATTAAGCGTCTCCTTCGTTGTTACTATGTGGATCCATTTCGCCCATGCTATTGCTCCAAAGCAGTTTTTTTTATTGATCTGAGATCTATAGAACGAGGAATTACCAGACAAGTTGCAGGAGTCATCGTCCTAGAATCCAGTTATTGTCGTATCATCCATCATCTATTATAGTTCTATTACACTGATCAATAGAAGTATCCGGTCTGATTCACACGCACTTCAGTTTTGCTGAATTGAAAATTTGTGTGAATTAATCCATCTAGTTCATCCACCCTACATTAAGTTCAATCAACAAACGTCTCCTTCTTTCAGTGAATACCCCACCAAATCCTATTAAAGATCCACCATTGTGTGTCCCTTATCTTTGTCATAATATCCCCCTTTCCTCATGCCAATTCCACAAGTCAATTGTTTCATCTTCATCGATTAAATAATTAATCCAATTTAATTCCAATTTCTCTCTCTTAAGTTAAAAAACGAACAGAAGCAGACCCGATAAAGAAAAAATAAATATCGACATCGACTCATCGCAAGTCTATTCCCTGTCACCTTTCGCGAAAACAACAGCTCTAAACCTGCGGATGAAAATGGAAAAAAAAGTGAATGCAAATACAAAAGTGAAAAAGAAACCCAAACGAAGTACACACAGATACTGGCAGTAGCAGGGGTGACAAGACCCATCAAACAGCTTTTGGTAGACACTTTCAGAATCCTCCTCTAATCGTGGACATTCAACTTTATAGTATAGTCCTCCTCCTCCTCCACCTCCACCTCGTTCTCATTGAATTGGTAACTCTCCTCCGATAAGGGATGGAAAATTATTTTCTCATGTCAGCAAGAATATGGCACTGGAGACGGAGAAGAGGAAGTTAAGAAAGAGACTTCCTTCTAAGAACACGGTCTCTTAACGGTAATCTCATTACAATAATGGGAACAATTGATTTTTGAATAGGTAAAGACATCGGTGGGTAATTCCAATGGACACCTGTACTTCCTTTTTCCCACCCTCATTCCACTGTCAGTGATAGAAAATGAAGAGGTTTTATAGATGTGGAGGTAAAGGGAAAAACCTAAACCGGTATCTAGTCAAAGCTGGTTGACAAGCTTCTTCTTCCACCTGAAAATTTTTAATTTGGGTAATGCAAGGGACTTTGTTCTATGTCTCCTTTTTTTTTTTTTGTGTTTCCTTTTCTATGCTGGTAAATTGGTCTCTAGGCGAGAAAAGTGGCTTAGGGGGGAAATGACTAGGACAAGGACAAACCAATGAAGTAGGTAGGTAGGTACTCTTTGTATCCGGAAGAGAAGTGGGCTAATGAATGTGGGCAACCGGGACGTGACCTCCTAAAGGTGGTTGGGTTTAAAGTGTTTGAAGTGGATTCAGGTAGGTTTTCGCGAAGGACGAGAATAAGTGTGAAGTACTCGGATGCAATTAAAAGAAAATCTACAGTAAGCATTTGGAGGTGTTTTAAGAGGAATATCCGCGGTATTTTATGACTTATAGTACTAAACGTGCCCATAGAATCTTATGTGTGACCTTTGGAACATCATACAAAGGTAGTTTTCTACCTTTAAAGCTGCGAACATCAGCGAAGCAGGCGTACTTTTCTTGTGCAGGGAGTCATCAATAAGTTGCATAATACGCGTTGTCTTGTTCTAACTGGGGCATGAGATCTTCTATCTTCTATGAGATATGCTACCATTCTTGCAAGAGTTTTGGTTAGGGGATCATTTATTGTTGGCCTGTTGCAAATCGACCACATCTGTCTTCATATGACGGAGCTATTAAGCCTTCCTTGCATATGGGACCTAATATCTGACGAAGTATTTTCCTTCAAGGGTATCTAACACTTGCTCTGCTTTGTTTCTGATCGCCCAGCACTCGGTACCATAAAGCAAGACTGGTGAGAGCACTATAGAGCACTTATTTGGTCAGTCGAGTTAGGAGTTTTGAACCCAGTTGTTTTTCCAAAGCGAAGTAGCAGCAGTTTGCTAGTGTTATTGTTCGTCGGGTCTCCGCGAAAGTGTCATTTGTGGGGTTTATATTTGCTTCGAGGTAGGTAAACTCCTTAACTACCTCGAAATTGAAATCATCAAGTGACATTCTGTCCAAGGCTTTGAGCAGATAATTGTTTGTTTATTGACAACATGTACTTAGTTTTGTTCTCATTTACTTCAAGACCTACTCGCTTCGCCTGCTCTTCAATTGTCGTAAATGCCTCTAAAACGGCTTGCCGGGATCTTCCGATGATGTCAGTACCGCCCGAGTATCCCAGCATTTGGATGGACTTGTGAAAGATAGTGCCTTCCGTGTTTACACCTGCCCTGTGGACTATCTGTTCCAGTACAATATTGAAGAAGTCACATTACAGCGCATCTCGTGGCTGGAATGCGGTGCATGTTTGAAAGAGATCGGAAGAGCTGTTTCCAAGTTGCACAGAGCATCGCGTGTTTTCCAGCGTTACTCGACACATCTGGATAAGTTTTGACGGTATCCCGAATCGAACTATCACTTAATAGAATTCAAGACGATGAATGCTGTCATAAGCGGCCTTAAACTCGATAAAAAGATGGTGAGTTTCGCCTTGTTTCCTTGGTTTTTTCCAAGATTTGTTTTAGAGTGAAAATTTGGTCTATTGTCGATCTGCCGCGCCGGAAGCCACACTGATACGTGCCGATTAGTGTGTTGCAGAAAGGTTTAAGACGTTCAGACAATACGTTGGATAAGATCTAATATGCGACATTTAGCAGGGATATGCCTCGATAGTTCTTATAAGACATAGGATCGCCTTTTTTAAAGATGAGGCATATAGAGCTGATTCTCCAGTCGTCGGGCATGCTTTCCACCATCCATACTTAGCTGATGACTTGGTGCAAGCGCCCTACCAAGACATAACCTCCGTATTTAAAAAATTCTACTGGAAGGCCATCAGAGCCAGCGGCTTTATTGTTTTTTCAGTTTTCTGATAGCTGGGCTAACTTCTTCAATACTGGGTGGTAGTATTGGTTCGTCATTGACTGGAAGCGAGTTCTCTACTTGCTCCACCACTCTTTGTGTTTACTGCCCGTTAAGCAACTGCTGGAAGTGTTGCTTAGGTTAGGTTAGGTAAGGTGGCTGTCCTGACATGGTCAAGACACACTTAGACCACTTGGGTCCATTGTGATACAACCTAAAGTTGGGACCTGAGAATCACCGGTTACCGGGGGAACCTTAACCTTTCTCAGGAGGGTGTTGGGTGAGAATAACTATGCCTTAAGTGGTTAGAGAGGGTAACTGACTCAATCAACTCTAAGTCGGTGTGTACCAGGAAGGTATAGTGTACAAACAAGTGTTGGGGTTGACTGATTCAATCGAACTCCCATTATTGTTTTGTAATGGGACGTCTGAGTAAACCGTGTAGGTGTAGAGATACATACGCGTAAAAGAGTGATTGATTCAATCGAACTCTAAGTACTGCCTTGCAGGGTGTTGACTAAGTGGGGTGACTGTTTCAATCAAACCCTTCATACCTAGGTGGACCGTACAGGTGTAGAGATGCATAAGCGCCATAGAGCGACTGATTTAATCAAACTCTGGGAACTGCTGTGCATAAGGTGTTGACTGGGTAGGGTGACTGTTTCAATCAAACCCGTACCTAGGTGGACCGTGGAAATAGTGGAGTGCATAATAGAAGGCGAGGTGACTGATCAATCGAACCCTTAGTACCTAGTTGCACCGTGTAGGTGGGATGCATGGGAGTAACAGGGTTGATTGATTCAATCAAAATCTGTTACTTTTATGCAGTGGTTGGTCTAGTGATATTTTATTTAAGGGCTGACTATCGATCTTGGGGGGGTGTCTGTTACAGTACTTCATGATGATCGATAGTAACCAATAGGGGAGGGGAGGGTTGATGACTGGGGAGTAGGGGGTAGGTGGTGGCCGGGGGAAGGGGGGGTTGGTATATGTTTGTAATGTCTATGTTAGACAGGACCCTGAAGTCCTCAAAGAAGTATTCCCCTAATATTTTCTTTCTCAAGGAAGCTGAGCGCTGGGCATGTGCCGAGGAGGTGGAGATTTTTCTCCTCTTCCTCTTCATCTCTGCAGCTTCTACAGTAATCATTTGCTGGGACTCCCATTCTAGTGGCGTGTATACCTAACAAAAAGTGTCCTGTGATTATTCCTACTGTGAGGCTTATGTTTCTTCTATTTAATGAAAGGAGTTTTTTGGTTGTCTTTGCGTCTAAGAGAGGCCAGATCTTTCTGGTCGATACGCACGTAGACAGATTACTCCATCTGTCGTTTACAGTAGCTTGCGCTTCGTTAAACATATGAAGTTTCATCGTTTGTATTGGGGGTGCCGGTACCTCTCTGTTGACAGCTAGAGGTAGTACGGTGCCTTGTTTAGCTAGTTCATCTGTTTTACAATTGCCTGGAATGTCTCTGTATCCCGGGACCCAGCACAGAGTGATATTGCATCTGTCCGCAATCTCGTTAAGAGATTCGCGGCAATGTTTGACAAACTTAGATCTTATTGTTGGCGTTTTCAGAGCTTTAATCGCTGACTGGCTGTCTATGTAAAGGACGATAGACCTACCATCTATCGGGTACAAAGAGAGTCTGCGCGCTGCTTCACGAATAGCCGCTTGAAAAATGCTGCAGTGGTCCGTAAGTCGTAGAGCTACGTTTATCAGAGGTACTACCGAAAAAATACCCAAGCCTGTGCCCTCCGATGTTTTGGAGCCATCTGTATAGATTTCGATTGCGGCGTCATTTAGAATGGTACCGTCATCCCATGCGGATCTGTCAGGAATCGTGGTGTTATATTTGATGTTGAAATCAATAAATGGGGATATATAATCTGTTTCTCTGAGATTGGAGTTTTGTAGAATTTTCATGTGGCCAATTCCTGAACTTGACCACTGGAGAGATTCTATAAGTCTTAGGGCTGCTTTAGATGCCACCAATTTCCCAAAAGATATCAATGGGAAAGATATTGAGTAGGGTTTCTAAGGCGGCTGTGGGAGTGGACCTGAGAGCCCCTGTGATGCACCTACATGCTAATCGCTGTACTCTTTCTATAGAGTTTGTATTGCACCTTGTTTCGAGTGCAGGCCACCAGACGAGAACACCATAAAGCAGAATTGGTCTGACTACCGCCAGGTACAACCAGTGAACTATATTAAGTCGAAGACCCCATTGAAGTGTTGCTTAAACACATCAACAATTCCCTGCATTTCGGTAACAAAGTTGCCTTCACTGCTACGAAAAGTCTGTGTTTGTAGCCAGCTACCAGCTGCTTGCCTTTTCGAAAGAAATTTTGGATGTTGTTGCGCTAACGAGACTTCGATATCCTTGAGCTGGGAAACTGCGTGGTCCCTTTTCTTTTTACACAGAATTTTCTTCTCTTCCCTTCTTCTAATCCGGTATTCCTTTCTCACTGCTCTTGTCTTGGACTGCAGCGCTTTCTACAATGTAAAATGTATAGACTTTCCTTAAATAATATGTGGAGAGCTAAGTCCTTCCTGGCCAGTGTCAGCGCGCTCGATTACTTCAATGTCAATATTATTTCGAACCGAAGGAGAGACATTCAGCTCATTCTGGTAGTCTTGTACTACTTTGGATATGGTAATTGAATCAATAGTTGAGTATATACAAAGATTGCAATGTTTTGCTTGCGTGAAGGGTCTAACTTAAGCTGACGGAAAGCTCCTGGAATTGCCAGTAACTCCTTTTGAAAAACAGTGACATCCAGAGGTATGCAGTGACCGCAGGGCTGTGGAGTTCATCACCCACATTCTCTGAGTCGGATGATCGCAAGCTGCGATGTTTTGTCATGTGTATAACGGGAGGTTAGAAATGCAGGAACACCGTTAAAGCTTCGGATGGAGCTGACCGTGTATGTCCAAACCGTCAGTTTGAATACTTCATTTTTTTCCTAAAAATGTTGTTTTTTGGCATAAAAAGCTTTACATGATGTCCTAACTCTTATTCGATGAACTTTCCAGTTCAGTTTTCGATCGAGGATGACGAGTAGACACAGTAATGAGAATGTTAACCGTTTAGTCAAGGAAGGGTGAAATCAGACATTCTGGATTTTGTAGGAAAAGTCTTGCCTGGATTGACACCAAGACCATAACTTGGGCTCATGTGCATTTCCGACATCAAGATCACCACATTTTTTATTTTTTATTTTTTGAAGGTGGAAGGGCAGTAATTAACCCCCGATCACAGCAACCTGATAGATCTTTTGTGCTGTCCCCTGGTTGGTTGTTCGAGAATTAATTGTCAACTAGCTGAAATCTAGACCAATAATGAAACTAAGGATAGTTCCAGCTGAGGAATAGGTGACATCAGAAGGTGAGATGAAGCCTTTTTTAAATGCTTTAGCCTTAGTCTGACTATGGCTGGGCAATCACAGAGTATGTAATGGGCTGTTTCGGTGTCATCAAGACAGAGATGGCACATATCCGATTGAACACGGCCCATTTTCTTGAGATGGTAGTTGAGAGAGCAGTGTCCAGTAAGGAAGTCAGTTAGGATCTTAGCATTCTGTTTGCTCATTGATCACCACTTTAACTGTTTTTTTTGACAAGTCTTACAGAAATTTCATAACAATAAGCTACAGTGGAGGTGCAATAACATCAGTCTCCCGTCCCATGATCAAGTTAACCTTTTATGCACATTTACGTAATATATTGTAGAAATGCTTCGCTGTCCACATTGCTAAAATCTTCCTCTATATCTAAGAAGGCGTAAGTGAATTCTTTATAGCACCTGAGACAATAATTTCTCAATTGCTTAGATCATCTCATGTAGAGTCATTTCAATCGATTTTTACTTGCGATATACGGTTTCAATGATCAATGCCCTTACGGGTATGCAAGAGGTTTCCGTGGTATGCAGGGAGATACCACCCACTTCCATTCAGTGGGAACTAACCAAAGTAATCCTGAGTCTTAAGACAGTTAGTCAAATACTACGCCTACGCCCCATCGTGTACGGCAATGTGCCTCATCTCTCTCCAACTGTCGTTCCTCCTTCTCCACTGTTCTGCAAAATATTCTTCTCGGACCGCAATGTATTCTCTCATCCTGAGTAAAATAGTTCCATTACATAGCATGGTTAGCTATGAAAATATTACCTTCAATTCAAGCCCGACGACGCCTGCCTCCATATCTGCTGTCATTTGGTGGAGGTCCATAATTCTGTAAGAGAGTAAATGTTCATTGGGATGTAAGAGTCCATCGAATTCCTCCGTTTCCCGTCGACGAAGCGGCACGAAGCACATCGCTAATTATCAATAAGAATAATATTGGTGAAAGAATGCAGCCTTGTCTTACCCCACTTTGGATCTCGAACTCCTCAGACAACCTTTTTCTGTGCAGAAAGTTACATTTGGACCAAACCTATGCAATTCCTCTCATGTGTAAGTCATGCCAGATAAACTCCATTTTGACGCTAATGAACACCGTCTCAAAATGGATGAACAACAGGCGAAGTGACAATCGATATTCAACACATTGCTCGATGATGAATCGATAGGTATTGGTGTGATCGACACATGGGGAAACCTGCTTGTTCTGCATCGAGTGTGTCTTCGACATGTTGCTTGATTCGCTCTAGGATGATTTTAGCTATTGTCTTAGCAAATTGCTCCTTCCATATCTTCAGCTGGTCCTGATCCGAGATAAGGAAGGAACTGTCTAGGCTTGTCACTGGCTGTTGGCTGGAGCTGCGACCGCCAATCAGCTCTTTAGTAAACCTATGGACGGCTCTGCTATCGCACTTGCTTGCAGCTTCTTCTGCTTTTCTAGCCAGCACGCTGATGCAGTTGCGCTTGTTATGTCGCGCGCTACGCTGAACTTCTCTCATCTTCATCCATTATAGCTGCAATGCGAGCGTTCAGCTGTTTCCGTTCGTCGATCCGTCTCCAAGTATCTTCGGAAGACCACGCTCTAGGTCTTCCCTGTGATCGATAGACCATGCTTTAGGCATCAGATGTAAAGACATTTTTTACAGCACACCAATTGTATTGGATGGTTGCGGGCAGTGAACTACTGATTGCTTCTTCACTTTGTGAAATGCGGTCCCTTAATAGTTGGCACACTGAGGGCTAACTTAGTCTATTGATGTTGAATCTGGGTATTCTTGTGACTCTGTGGACATGCAGACTATTGCATTTCCTGTCAGTTTCAATTTTCCAATCTATTTAACGAAGCTCTTATTTTTTATATATTAAGCCTACATAACTTAAAACTATTTAATATCGTAAATAAACCTTGACCACATTTTCATTTTTGAAGCACAAAAATAAAAAAAATGTATATACTCACCAAGCTAATATCTAAATCCAATTAATCTCAATTGGCATTTCGAACAAAAACAGTCATTACCTAAACGGCTTTAGCTAAATCTACATCAATTTGACTTAATCAAAACACAATTTAATCCCAACAAGAGCACCACTTCAACTACGGCGCCGAGCCCCAGCAGCTACCTCTGACCTCCAGTCCATAGGAAGTCACTGTCACAAATAACAAACGTTTGGTCAATCGCAGATTGTACATTCCATTCCAGCAGCTACAATTCCGCGCCGCAATTAACCCTGAAATCATAATCTATTGCACCTTTCACTTTGGACTCCACTCGCACGCCCAAACCAATTCTATCTTATGAAACCAGATCTCATTCCAACTTCAATTAGCCAGTATACAATCTGCGCGTGCTCTCTCGGCAAGCACACTCCCCAAAATTAAGTAAAATAAAAAAAAGAAATCCACACTTAATCCGGCCGAGAAAATTACCAAACAAATTCAATTACATGAAATACGATCACTTGAGCACTCTGACCATGTATCTAGAGCCAGAGCTCGACGCCGACGACGACGACGACCACTTGGTCATGTCCACTTCCACAGCGCGCTCTCAATTACGAGACTCAACAACACTTATTGTTGACTTAATATTTACATTTTGTTTATTTCCAGTAATTACACATGGTCGTCGTGGTGCATGGATACTAGTGTAGCTGGACGCACTGGGCCGCTCCCAAGATCTATCTGTGTATCTCAGTCCACCTGCGGATACGCTCCGCGTTTGTTTCCCAATTAGATCGAAAATTATGTCAAATTTACCTCCCGCAGACACTCCTCCACTACTGTGGATTGAAAATGAAATTTTAGGCCGTGGTCTGTCGTTGCAATAACAATATGTCCACTAATGGGCCAATGGATCACTTTCGCTTGTTAGAGGCCCGAGCAGAGGAGAAACCCCAAAGCAAACAAATAAATGAAACAAGCAATTTCGCTTTTGATTGATGGAAGCCCAGGAGATGTGACATGTGCCATGGGCTGTGACAAACATTCTCGAGGCCCATTAATCGGGCTCGGGTTTCGAGAGTGTTTCTGGGTGGCAAAGGGAACCTTTTCTTTGGCTGTGCTTTTGATTGATCAGTGGGCACTGGAATTTTTTTTTTCTCCAAGAAAAAGAAAGTGCATTAGGTGGGTTCGAGAACAATGAAGGAGTGGAATAAAATCCAGATCAACTGGTCTTGGTTTAGGGCATTACATGAGGTTCATATGGCAAGCAATAGGTTTGGGACTGGTATCGTTCCTGAAATGGGGGATTACTTATCTGAAACAGTGTTGGATGTCATGTTTGTGTATAATTGTGGAAGGGTGCTTTCAAGCTGAAGACATTTTTACATCCAGTGACGGGTCTAAGAAAAAGATTACTTTTCAAATCCATGTTGATGAAGGAAAAATTAAGTCGAATCCATTCAAATTAAATAAAACTAACTTTGGACGCTTATTCTTTCCCAGAGAGACTAGAACCGTAGACAGTCTCTGAAGAAAAAAAGTTTTCTTAAAAGTTCACCATGAGCAGAAAGTGGATCCAATAATACACTGTCGTTACACAGATTCTTGATCCTCTACAGAAGGCTGATCGTCAACTAAAATGGACGGAAGGTGCACAGTATCTTTTTGTTTTTTAAAGATAAACGAAACCCAAATCCCAGAGCACTCAGACTCTCCGGTCCATTGTACTACCAGGCAGGGCACAGTACCTTACTGCGGTCTAATCTGAAAGAATGGATGATGTGGATTTAGATGCATTGCGACGTAAGACATCTAAGACAGCTGAGGCCTTCTCGAACAAAAACACCTCGCACAGTTTACATAGCTTCGCTTGGAAACATAAGAATCTGTGTTAGGCTTAGAAACGAGACGTCGTTCTCCTCTTCCTGTTACGTTCCCAAAAAAGATTACTCTGACCCTTAAGATTAAACCAGAATCTCTTTTATTGCAGAATCTGCATATCAAGTTGCTTTTGAGCCTATTTTCCTAAGATTTTGCTGTGAGGAAGCTCGTAGGCCAATGCAGGTCTTAGGACTCTTTTTTTACTAAAATTATCTTTGAGAACTTGCCTTAGTTCCGGTAGCTCTCCAAAAGGTTTGGGTCTTTCCTTTCGTTCTTCTTTGCATAATTCTTTTCGGGTGATATACCTTCCTATTCCGTAAAAGGATTCTGGTCCTTCCTCCTATTTCTGCGAGGTTATGATCCGAAAACAAGGGATCATAACCCTCCCACTTCTTCGCATTTCTACTGATTCGCCTCCGGGGTTCGCCTATTTGACACCAGAAAATATCGGCAGGCCTGCCGATTTCAGATCACTCGGTTACTGATGCCAATGAAATGCCGATGTCGTTGCATTTGTGTGATCCAGGCGTTCATAGGCCTGCCTTTCCTGCCTCGCGATGTCTTTGCAACGTTCATTGATATTGCCTTTTTGACAGGGTTCAAATGATCTCTTCTTTGACATGGCAATACCAGCTGAGCCGGTCGTGCTCCATCTTTCATACGATGGTTTCCTTGACGTGAAGGCTTCCACGGATCTTCGAACTTCTTATTCGATCAAGCTTTGTCACTCCTGCTGTCATGCGAAGCATATCATCTCAGCTGCCGTTAATTTACTCTCATACTTTTTGTACATTGTCCAACATTGTGATTCGTATGTGAGCGCTGCATACACAACTGCGGTGTAGAGCCTTCCTTTCAACTTAGGGGACATTTTTCTGTCACAGAGATAGCGGAGTTTTCTCGCCACTTCATCCACCGTACGCTTAAGCGATGATTGATGTCGTCATCACAGGTTGCTTTGCTATTTATCATAGATCACAGACATTTGAATTTTTCGTACTTGGGATGCACTATTCCATTCAAATAGATGTCTGGAATAGGCCTGAGTGGATCAGAGAACGGGCAGCACAAGTACTCTCTCTTTTTTGAACTAATGCGATACCCATTTCCCTACAAAACGTCCACCCAGACATCAAGTGCTCGTTACAGGTACGTAGGATCCTTACTTATGATGGCTCCATCGTCAGCTAAGAATAATATGTATACCATGGGATCCGTTCACTTTACCCTCAAGCAGATAGTTAAGGACTGTAATAAAGAGCAAAGAACTTAAGACGCTTCCCTGGTGAATCCCGACTTTGATTGGGAATTCTTCGGCTACTTCAGTGGGACATCTTACTCTTGCCTTTGCTCCTTTGTACATATCTGTGATCATCTGCACATAGGTTTCTGGAAACCCTCGATGTCTTAGCGCCACCCATATCAGATCTCGTGGTTGTCTGTCGAATTCCTTTTCAAAGTCAACCAACATAATATGGAAATCCTTTAAAGAATCACGATGTTTTCCCATTATGATCCTTATACATCTGTGGTTGATTTACCCGAGCAAACTCGCGCTGGTCATCAGATAGCCGTATTATTTTTCGCAGTCGGCCACCTAATACCCGCTCAACGATCTTTATGCTGTGTGACATGAGCTTGATCGAATGGTAGTCATCACAGTGTCGCGTATCATCCTTCCCTTTGTGTACAGGGAGAAGGTAATTTTTCCTCCATTGATTTGGCATTGGATCACCTCTCCAAAATTTGGAGATGAGAATTCTGAGCCATCTGCACCCGATGTCTCTCATCTTTCTCCAAAACTCAGAGGGCATCACGTCTGGAACAACCGCTTTTCGTTTTTTGGAGTATTTGACCGCCTCACTAACTTCTTCGACTATAATGTCGGGTATTTCTTCACAGTTAGGGGTGGCTCGTATAGCCGGGGAAACTGTTCATTTAAAAGTTCTTCACAATACTGCCGCCACCTCTGCAGAACTTTGTCGTCATGCACGAGAAGCTGGCCATGAGGATTTTTAATGCACTTTGGCGAACGAATCTCCTGAGCATTCCTCCTTCTTTGGGCGGCTA
This sequence comes from Brachypalpus laphriformis, assembly GCA_945910035.1. Classification (NCBI taxonomy): domain Eukaryota; kingdom Metazoa; phylum Arthropoda; class Insecta; order Diptera; family Syrphidae; genus Brachypalpus; species Brachypalpus laphriformis. The sequence continues at coordinate 9,548,776 of OX246755.1, read as the reverse complement.
TTTTGAAGATGGTTGCGCTCTTGTTCATATTGTGTCTTCGCAGCTGCTGGATAGCCTGGTTTGTATCAGCAACCGGGGAAGATATTTTCTCCAGCTCCTGATACTGGTCCTCCGTACTCTCTGCTTGAGGCTGGGCGCACTTCTTCTTTGCTTTTTTCTTGCAGCTTCTGTATTCCACTTCGAGCAAAGTAAAGTAAAGTAAAAGGATTCTGGTCCTATGAACGGGATTTCTACCCCGATTTTTATCAGCCTATCAGCCTCCTCGTTGCCTTCTACTCTAAAGTGACCTGGCACCCAGTATAAGGTGATCTAGCTTTTCTTACTCAGATGGATGAGTTTGTCCACGAACTCCCATACCGTCCCAGAGGTGATCTGTCTGACATGATTGCCATTTATTGCTTGTGTATTACAGCTACCCATTGCACGTATTTTCTGCTTGAAATTGGCTGGAAAACTTGTTTATTGGTTCCGACTGGGTTGGTCACTTATACCTGAAGCTATAGGACAAGTATTGTAATCATGAACAAATTTGATCTCGAAACGGTAGGTCTTGAAATTCGGTCCGTCTGTCTGTCTGTACAATGGCTTAGAACCTAAATAACTGGACGAATTTACTTCAAACTTTGTATCTGGCGTACGTATACCTGTAGGCGACATCGGAATTTATATTCAAGCTACAAAGAGAACTGTCCTTTCGACCTACTAGTAAGTTGTTATTGTTACGAACCTGACTGCCTACCGACGCGACGCACATAATACCCAACGCAACTACCGATGCCTCCCGAAAAAAAAGAGGGCGCAGCAGAGACTATCACCACCATACAATATGACGTACGTACCTACATTGCCAATCGTACCCTTTAAACAACACTACCACTGCTTGTTTGGCCAACGCTAAACCAGCCGATACCGCCATCACCCAATCATCCCCATTGACAGCCTCAGGCCCAGGGTTGCTGCCACTACGTCGAGAACCTGGCGATAGGTAAAATGCGTTGCATCGAGCGTTGACTCAAGATAGGAAATCACTCACCTGGAAGAATTTGCTCGCCTGAGAGATCTTAGAAAAATGATGAAAAATGGTCACGACAGTAGCGCATAATCCAGAAACCACAGATCGAGAAGAAGTTTTTGTTGAAAACCTCAACACGTTTTTTGACAGATGCGGGTGTGGTAAGAGTGGCTGCGTTTGAAGTTTTCCGGACGTATGGCCCATCAAAAGACAGGAAAGATAGGAAGATGTGACAGCAGATACCTGAAAGCTACATACATACATACATTTTCAAAAGGCCCGGTAATCCTTCATGAGGGTCGCGGGTGTAGGTAGGATGCTCAGGTGGACTCTCCATCCTACTCGGACCATCCTAGGAGGACGGCTCCAGGAGAGATGTCGGACTTGGTCCAACCATCTATTTCTAGGCCTACCGCGGGGTCGCCTACCTGATGGTATGGCCACCATGGCACGGCTGGGAAGCCGGTCTGGGGGCATACGCACTACGTGACCAAACCATCGAAGCATAGATCGTTCCGTTCGGAGAAGTAGCTGCTCAACATTGAGCGCCTCGCGTACTCTGGTGTTGCACACTCGATCCCTACGAGTTATTCCAGCAACGCCGCGAAGGAACCTCATTTCAGCAGCTTGTATCCGCGATCTTATTCTTTCGGTCACTACCCAAATTTCATGACCGTAGGTGAGAGTTGGAACATACACCGAGTTAAAAACCGATAGCTTAGCTTGAACACTAAGTTCGGGCTTCCTTATAACAGATTGGCTAAGCTCTCTTAACATTGATCCAGCCTGACCAATTCTACAGGATAACTCGGTATTGCTCTTCCCACCACTCGTGAATAAGACCTCGAGGTACTTAAACTTCTCCACCTGCTTCAGTGGGACTCCACTAACATGCAGAGTGCACTGAATTGGCTTTTTGGAAACGAACATTACTTCCGACTTGTTCACGTTGATCTTCATTCCAGCATCATCACAAACTGCTACAAACCTTTCGAGTGCGCGCTGAAATTCGGTTTGAGAGGACATGAGGATGACCAAATCATCCGGAAAGAGCAGACGACTAATCCTTAGGTCTCCCACTTCGAAACATTCCCCGCCACGGCTGCGCTGCAACATCGAATCCATATATACAATGAAGAGGAGAGGTGTCAAAACGCACCCCTGGCGGAGTCCAACGCCCACAGTGAAAGGTATTGACTTAACACCGTTTATTCGAACACAGCTTCTACAGTTTGTATATAAAGACTGAATCGCCCTTAACAGGGAACCATTAATCCCATACTCCTGCAGAACACTCTAGAGTTTGCCTCGAGGAACCCTATCATATGCTTTTTCCAAATCCGCAAAACAAGTGTAGACAGGTTTAGCATACTCCCAGGCCTTCTTAAGAACCATCCTGAGAGTGAACAACAGGTCGGTTGTGCTTCTACCGGGACGAAAACCGAACTGCTGATCCCCCAAACTGTTCTCAACCACAGCTCTGGAACGCGTTTCTATCACCTTAGCGAAGACTTTTCCAGGGTGACTTAAAAGAGATATACCCCTATAGTTGGCGCAATCTCTTTTGTCCCCTTTTTTAAAAAGAGGAACTATCACCCCCATTTGTGTTTCAACGCATTCCCAGGCCAATTTAATGGCACGCGAGAGCTATTGCACTCCCTCTTTACCTAAAGCCTTGAGCATTTCTGGCCGAATTTCATCCACACCAACAGATTTGCCAACCTTTAGCGCTTTGATCGCCAAAGTTACTTCCTCTACCGTAGGACGACTTTCCGCCCAACTCTTGACAATAAGTCTGTCATCTTCGGTGCCCTGTTCGGGATTGAGCAATTCTGAAAAGTGCTCGCTCAATCCGCGTAAGATGTCCTCCTCATTGGAAAGAAGTGTACCGTTTTTGGATTTGACTCCTTCAACGATACTCAACTTTTTTCCTCTGAGTCGGTGGACGGTCTGCCAGAACATCTTATTTGCAGATCTGTGGTCACGTTTCAATTTTTCGCCAAACTCCTTCCAAGACTGTTCTTTCTCTGTTTTCACAGCTAATTTGCAAGTTCTTCGCGCCTCAGTATACCGATTTCGAGAATCGGAGCTCCCCAAGTGAATCCACACCTTAAAGGCTCTCTTCTTCTCTCTGATGGCTTCTTGAACTCCGGCTGTTTTAAACCAAGCAGTCCTGAAGCTAGCGATACATATTTTAGCGCAACAGCTCCTAAAGTGCCAGGCCCTAGCTTCTTGCAACCACTTGTGTTGTGTGCGTTATATATTTTTCACACGAATGGGAGGGACTTACAGTTTTAGTGCCGTATCCAAAGGTTGTTTTGAGAAGATTTTTCGTGACAACATTACTCTTGAATGTTTGTCCGACGTTCGCGAGAAAAAACTGTTTGGTGTTTTCTGCGATTCGAATTTGGAGCCCCCCGACACACTTAAAACTTGCGCCACGGCGCCCGAAGTAAGCGATGGTCCTATAAAAAGTCGCTGCTAGGAGGTATTAGAGAAGTTGAAATTCGAAGAAGAAGTTGAAATTCGAACGACGAGCAGTCAGATTGCGAATAGTGGTCAACGGTAGTTTTTGTTAATGAAAAAATATCGAACTCTTTCGGGAACCAAAATTAGTAATTTTTGACTTTTACTTTCTCCTCCTCAGGTCGAATTCGGCGTCGGCCCCTGCACCCTTGTAACAGTATTCTTGATAGGTTCTCGTATTCTGGTGATAGGTCAACTTCTAGTTTTTCCTCCTAGAAGAGTATTGCAAGCTAATTCAAGGATCTCAGTACCATACTTGACCTCTATTATGTATAAATTGACCTCCATAACGACCTACATTCAACAAAATATTAAAATAAAATCAATTTTCTAAAAAAAAAAAAATTAATAATAAAAATTACTTAACAACAGCATTTAATTTAATTAAAAATCCAATTTGCTTTCATATTTGGCCCGGTCCCTAAGGGAAGGAAAACACAAACCATCATCTCGAAAAACCTCAATCCACTTTTCTAATCTAAAATTCCAGATGACAGCAGCCTCCTCCTGGTTTTCATCCCAAAGAGAGAGAGTGAGATCTACGCAGGAGCCTTAAGTATCGAGCGAACCTCAAATAATTTAATTACCCCCGAAAAAAAAAAATATAATTTAGAATCGCCTCTCTCCACCTCCTCCTTGGATTATTAGCCTAATTAATAACCATCTTAGCCCTACCAAGAGGAGATCTTCCTCACTCTATCCTAAGCAGTGTCTAACACGATTTTATGCTGAGCCCCGCAGCTAGGTTAGTTTGTGCTGTGCATCCAAAACAACGAGAAGTTCCCCAATTTTTTTTTTTTTTTTTTTTTTGAAAATTATTTTTCCTTTCTCGAGCCATTCCATAGACAAATTTTTAATTAACTAACGACTTTTGGCATCTCCGGCATTTTCATGGCCTTCTTGGGGAAAACGCCGGTTCCGCCCTTTACAGAGAGTGTGGACCACCAGGCACGAGAAGTGGGGCCGCCATGAATTCATTCAAATTTAATGAAAACTCAAGACGATGACAACGAAGAAGGAGTAGTAGTAGATGTTGATGATTATGAGGAGAACAACCACTGGGCTACAACAGATGACCAACAAAATTTTCCTATTAATGTTTAGAAGAAGAAAAAAAAAATTATAATTATGTATGGACAGCGGATGTTGAAATGTCAAAATTAATTATGACAGCTGTCAGCGTAAAAGGGGCCCCGAAAATTGTGATTTCCCCCACCCCAACTTCTTCGCATTTTGGACATCAGAAATGCTGTTGATTAGAACAATGGACGAGGCAATGACGATGACGACAACAGCACAACTGCCTGACGAATGGGGGTGTCGAACAACAATGGGCAAACATTGCTAGCCGATGATGACTTTCCCAAGCAAGAATGTTCGTCTACATAGTAGTAGGAGTAGAAGATAGAATGGAGGAAGGCTGTTGTGGCAAAAGGAATTGGGTCTTTGTAGACATTGAAATTAAGCCATTAGCCTAAGTTAAGTAGATGAGGGGGGAGGCTGGGTGTGTTTTTTTTTTGCTTTCTTCGTTTTGACAGCAGATGGATTTCGGTTATGCAAATGAAGTTGTATTTTGGGGTAATTTTCCCAAACCCCTTGGCTTAGGAAATCGTGTCAAAAATGAGGACTTCTTGTGATATCCAAATTATATCGATTTGATGTTTGACTAGGAAACATTGGCAGTATACAGTGAGGCCTGCTTGTAGTAGATGATAAGGGTTTATAATGAAAAGTTATCCTTCCATCGTTTCAATTTGTTTATAAAGAAATTCGTATCTTGTCAGATTAAAAAATATTTTCCGGTAGGTAGTCTGCGGTGATTGATATCAAAATACAGCATCCGGTGCACCTGATGTTGGTATGGTTATGCTAGTATGACAGGCATTCGATGCAGCCACACTTAGACCAAATTAAGGTACGAGTATACCTACATAAATGAAAGGCAGTCTACTGTATTTATGTAAATAAAAAGAAAATATTGGCTTGTATATCAGCGAAACCACTCTCAAAATACTGCTCACATTATTAACACTTACTTACTTTACTTAGATGGCGCTACGGTCGGGAGTGGACCTGGGCCTTAGCCAACAAACCTCTCCAGCTAGCGCGGTTACGAGCCAGCTGCCTCCAGTTGCGCACGCCAAGTTTGTTGCGTTCCTCCTCCACTTGTTTGCGCCAAGATGCCAAGACTAGACATGGCTCTGTATAACTCGTCTCTATACACGCTATCATAGGCAACTTTGAAATCGATGAAGAGGTGGTGCGTATCGATTTTATATTCATGGGTTTTTTGCAAGATCTGCCGTAGGCCTGAAACCCCACTGATAAGGACCTATCAGGTTGTTGACGATCGGTTTTAGGCGTTCACATAGTACGGCAGACAGGATCTTATATGCGATATTTAGGAGACTTATAGCTCTGTAGTTGGCGCAGTTCAGAGGGTCTCCTTTCTTCAGGATCGGGCAAACGATGCTGAGGTTCCATTCATCGGGCATACTTTCGTCCGACCAGATTTTACAGATGAGCTGGTGCATGCTCCTTACCAACTCATCTCCTCCTGCCTTGGAAAGTTCAGCGGCAAGGCCGTCGGCTCCAGCAGCTTTGTTGGATTTGAGTTTAGATATCGCTATCCTCACTTCATTCTGATCGGGTTGACGGGAATCTTGACTGAAATCGTCACTGTTGAATGGCTCATTCTGCCTGACAGCGGAATATTGGTCATCATCGCCGTTTAACAGTCTGCAGAAGTGTTCCTTCCATATCCGCAGCACCGACTGCGATTCTACTACTATATTGCCATTTTCGTCCCTACAGGCTTCTGTTCTGACTTTGAAACCCTGGCATGTTCTTTTTACCTTTTGGTAAAATTTTCGAACATTATTCCTGCAATAAAGTCTCTCAATCTCCTCGATCGAGCGCTTCTCATGCTCCTTTTTCTTCTTTCTGAGAAGTCGATGTTCCTCTTTTCTCCTGCTCACGTAGAGCTCGTAAGCAGCTCTAGTCCTTCCATGCAGCGCTGCTTTGTACGCCTCTTGTTTTGCTGCATGTGCTTGCCGGCATTTCTCATCATACCAGGGGTTTCGTTGTGGTGGCCGAGAGAAACCCAGTACATCAGGGGCGGCATCTCTGATGGCTTGTTGGCAACGCTGCCACTGGTCTTCCACATTTGCTGCTGGCGGCATAGGACTTAGATTGAGATTAGGAGAAACTCGATCGGCAAAGTGTCTGGCGGTCTCTTGCGATTTTAGCTTTTCGACGTCAAATTTCCTCACAGCATTTCGTTGATTTCGCTCCGTTGTGGATATCCTCATCCGTACCTTGGCTACAACTAGGTAGTGATCCGAGTCCACGTAGGCTCCTCGGAAAGTCCGGACACCCAGAATACTGGAAGAGTGCCTTGCGTCGATCGCAATGTATTCGATTTGATTGACAGTTTTTCGATCAAGGGAGAGCCATGTTCCTTTGTGAATGTCGAGACGTGGGAACCGCGTACTATCTACGACAAAGTTTCGCCCCGCTGCAAAGTCGATTAGCTTGAGTCCGTTGTCGGATGTGATGTCGTGCAGGCTGTGCTTTCTGGCCACGCTACGAAAGATGTCCTCTCTTCCTAGCTTTGCGTTAAAATCACCTAGGATAATTTTAACGTCATGGCTAGGGCATTGCTCATACGTCTTGTTCAAGAGCTGGTTGAAGTCATCCTTTGTCGCGTCGTCCTTCTCCTCATGAGGGCCGTGAACGCATATTAGGCTAATGTTGGCAAATTTAACCTTGATACGGATAGTCATAAGGCGCTCGTTCACATGCTGGAAACTCAAGACTTCTTGCCTAAGTCTGCCGCCTATGACAAATCCGCACCCGAATAGACGCTGTCCTTTTTGTCTGTAGCAATCGCCGTAGTAGATGTCGCAGTTTTTCGTACTCCTTTTGCCCGGCCCATCCCTTAATCGGCATTAATAACAACGAGCCGTAAAATTGTCAGTGAAATCGGTTCAGTAGTTTTTGAGTCCATAGGGCTCAAATAGGAAGTCGCTGCCATTTATTGAACAGACCAAAGAAATCGTGCGACTTAGCATTGGGAAGGTCACGTTGAAACTCCCGACCAAGGATGTTGATGAGGACCAGAAGCTCAAACATAATGGAGGTGCTGCAAATAAACTTGCATCACAGTAATGCTGCGACGGCAGGCTTCATTACCTACATTATCAAGCATGAAGTCTCAGCCATACTGTTACAAGAGCCCCAAAGAGAGTATTAGCGCCTAAGAAAAAAAAAAATAGGAACGACACTAGAGCCCTACTGCACTGCATCTAACTAGGTGGCACCAGTTGCATAGACCGCTTCGTATATGATCCTTTCGAATCGTAAGTAGCTTCCAGGGTAAGATATCTGTAGGTGCATTTTTCGCTGTATTTTTCGCGGTATTTGTCGCTGTATGTGACGTGTACCTGTTTTATTGTTTTTTTTTTTTTCATTTATTCCTCTTATACAACCTATGCCCGCGTGGCAACGACAATGCGACCTGCAAGATCTATTGTATCGGAGGGTTGGAGTTAATCTAACAGACGTACTACCTCCCTTATGAAAGTGAGTATGTCTTTAGTAGTGGAGCATTTCAGTTTCAATGAAATAAGTATCTTCTTCTGGTGAATACCAGTGTAGTGCCGGGCATTCACAAAGAATGTGTTCGGATGTTTCATCCTCCTCTAAGCATAACCGACAGTTCTTCTCTTGGCACAGGCTCAACTTGTTAAGGTGGTATCTCAGGCCGCAATAGCCAGTTAGAAAGCTCACAAGCTTCCTAATGCTTTCCCTATCTAAATTAAGGAATTCCTTATAGGAATAAGGATTGGTTAATCTTTTGGATTGTCTTAGATCTGGCCCATTGGTCCAGTGGTCTAGACGAAGTTTGTTTCCCCATTCGTTAATCAGAGTTGTAGCTGTTGCGCAATTGACGCCAAAATAAGGCTCAAGACCCTGAGCCAGCCATAGCAAACTCATTTGCAGATTCGTTGCCCACAATTCCTTGGTGTCCATAAACCCAACCGAGTTTTACCCGGTTACATTTGGCAAGGTCTTGTAATGCATCGTAGCATCATTTCACGGTTCTGGAGTCCATTATGTTGGACGATAGTGGCATAAATGCTGCTTGGCTATCTGAAAAGATATGTATTCTAGCGCCCCTGATACCCTAGCGGAGATTGTGTCTGGCACAGATCTCAATGGCATGGATTTAAGCCTGACACACAGTCAGAGTCGTACCCATAAGTACCGAAGTCTTTATTTTGGGTCCAAAGACCCCAGCTCCAGCTCCAGAATCCATTTTCGAACCGTCTGTGAACCAGATCAGACTTCTACGGTCCGGAGTTGGAGCACCATTGGACCAATTTCCGCGGTCCAATATTTCAACCTCTAATAACCTACCGAAGCAATATTGCCTGATCATAATATCTGGTATAATGCAGAACATGACTCTTTTAGGAATTAAGTTGAGTATCTTTAAATGTCCCACTAGGTCACCTGGTTTATACTCATAATCTAGCTGCAGCTTGATGGCATATCTAGCAGCCATCTTCCTAATGAAGATTGGTAGAGGTGTTAGCCTGACAATAGCTTCCAGAGCTGTCGTAGGGCAGGTTCGAATCGCACCTGTAATGCCAAGACAGGCAATGCTTTGCAACTTCTGCAACTTGTTTGCCGTTGTCTGCTGGAGAGTTTTTGGCGACCAGACGATGGCCGCATATGTGATAATGGGTCTAACCATCATTATGTACAACCAATGTATCATCTTAGGAGAGAGACGGCTTCTGCCGTATAAGCGATCACTGGCCCACAGTGCTTTAGTAGCACGCTCTGTGGCCGACTTAATATGTGAATACCAGCTAAGCCGTTTGTCAAAAATTACACCAAGATGTTTGACCTCGCTGGAGTAAACTACTGTGGTGCCTCTGATTGTAATAGGTTCAACGTTGATCTGTGTCTTCATTGTAAACGGCCATACATGTACTAAATTTTATCATTCATGGACCTGTCAAAGAAGATATGACAGTACGAGTATATCGTGGAGCCACTTACTTTTTGCAATAAACTTGAGAAATAACGCTGTTCTATATGCAGTAACATTCTTTACAAACTCCCTTCCTTCAAACAATAAGCAAACGACGTACAAAATCCTTTCGAGAACAGCTAAAAATTCCATTAAACTGCATTGTTGCATGTACCCCAATGCCCTACATTTCAATACCATCGTGATTACAAATCTTTTCCATAAAAAAAAAATCACTTCCATCAGCCACACCCACAAGTAACCAGCAAACAAGAACTAAAGCATCGTTGCAGCATATTGAAACCTTGTACAGCTCTATCGCACCACTTAATTGTTGGGTTCATGTTGTTAATGCAAGCCTTGTACCCTCCCCCAGCCACCATGTACATGAGAAATTCTCCACCAATTTATCGGAAGCTCACTAAGGCTATGCAACCTTCTGTTTGGGGTTACATCCGTTCTCTTGTGTAACAAGGCCAGACACACCCCAAAAAAAACATTTAAAAGTAGATAGACTACGGCAAGAATAGCAGCACCAACATCTACCTGCAGATGCGTTAATTACACCCCTGTACACACTACAAGCTGCCCAAGTAAATCCGATTAAAACCGACAAGCCCCCGACCACTAACAGGCACCAACTAAGCACATGGATAATCCTTTTCCTCCGCCGCAACTTGGAAAAGACCGACTGAAAGGTTCTATCACTGCATGCAAGAGAACTGCAGAGCTTTCTACAACGAACAAGGATTTCCACGAAGTTACACAGAGAACACCTTCAGGCCACGTCATTCTTTCTTTTATCCTCGCAATCGTATCGAAGAAGCTCGTTGTAAGGCCACGTAAGTCAGTGGTAAATCTTGTCAATAGTTGGTGGGAATCGACATGCAAATGTGACAATGCTGCCACGTCAGTGGTCATTTTCTTTGTTTGCTGAGGAATGTTTTGCCCCAACTCACATGTGTGTAAGCACCACACCATATCGTATACCCTCCGTGGGCAATTATGAATTCCCATCTAATTGCTGGCTATTTAATTAAATGGGCTCTTTACCAACCCTTTCAAGCCCCAGTTGTGCTATTTGCAACAAATGGCTTAATACTGCCGGAAAAATGGGGGAAATTACTTCGCTTGAAAAAAAAAAAAAAGACACCCTATGATAGTAGCGCCAATAAATTCATAGATAATTCATGAAAAGGACCTTCCAACTCCTCTATATGACATGCAAAGTAGCCGCTATTAACGTTTTCTTATCGCGCGCAAAATAATTACATTTGCATACAGGATTACCTAAAGGACAATCATATTACAAAAAAAAAAAAAAAATACATTGTGAAATGTTCACTCCATTAAAGAGTTCATACTCCCCAAATTGAGATATCTGTCCGCAGTATAATTGTGTATCCTTGAAGAGGGATGCTTGAGCAACAAAAAAACAAAAAATGAAAAATATTGCCAGGACCTTACAGAGACTTATGCAGGTAATTAAACGAGTAAATGACTGAAATATTTTGTTTTTGTTATAAATCGCCAACGGGATGTCCTTTTTTATTGAGCCAGTTAATTTGTTATCCTTTTTTGTGCTCTATATATATACATTTCAGAGACCAATGAGGTTGACAGTGTTTCTTTTTTTGTATTGTAGATTTGGAGAATGATTTCTGTGGGTAATAATCGGTTTTATTGCGAATTAACAAGAATAGTAAAAGTGAGTGGGTGAGGGAGTGAGGGGTTGGAAAAAGGATTTCTATAGCAATTTACGGGTTTCTTATGGACTGAATTGTTTGAGAGAATGATTTTCGGGGAAGAGGTTTGGGATTAAAGAGGATGATCGGAAAGATAGATTGTTAAGAGAGATGGCAATGGTTGGGGCGTTGGTATGTTTAATTAATGTCTGCTTGTGAAGGATGAAAAGGACACAATTCGAGGAGATATTAAGGATTATGGAATTATGTTTGCGTCATTTCGTTGCGTAGAGATATCGCTGTAAAGCAGGACAACTGATTTATTTACAAGGCTATGGCAGGGGCTTAAGGGGAAATGGAGAAAAAGTTTTGTCTTTGAAAGGAATCTCTCTCGGAAATGTGACGTAAGTAATGTCCTGGGAAGAGTTTCTGATTTGATGTTATCGATAAGAAAAGAAGAGAGGGTAACACGTTTTACACAGCGGAATGGTTAGTTATTATAGATTGCCTAGGAAATAGTAAGACTACGCAGTAGATGATGGGGCTGAGGCCAACCACAGCAAAGTAGTCTTGGAAACCTTTAAAAGGTTAATCTCAGCTTTGGACAGTTATCTTGTTCTTGATCTACGTTAGGTAGAATAGCGCAGTGCTCTGTTGATTCTGAAATAGATTTTGGAGTCGATCTTGGCGTCCTAAAATCCAACCATCCCTTGTTGAAACCACTTAAAGCATAACCGATTGGTTATTAGTTGGTGTACATGCTACCGAGTTACGCGCAGTATGGCTCTGAATCTAAGGGTATATCGATCCACATAATGACGAATAGTCCAGCGATTCTTGAAGTCATGACCTTGTCATTAGGTGAAGGAGTATTAAGGTATTGCAGAGCAGAACAGATTTTTCAGAAAAGTATATGAGACGCTAGCCCTGTGAAGTGGAAGCTTTCATATGGAATGAAAAGGGACATAGGTTAGGTTAGGTAGACGGGTGTCTTGTGACGTAAGTAACTGCTCACTTAGACCAACAAGGGTCCATTGTGCTCATGCAACAGGCAAACAAAAAATGCTGAGTCTATACCCATCTTGATAAGAAAATGAATCTCAGAGGGTCTGCCGGTTGAGATGGAGAAATCACTGGTTTAGAAACACCTAAGTGGGGATATGAATAGCAGAAGGTCATTCAGCTTAATGCGGAGTAGGTCCTTCAACTAAATGAAGAAGTAGCTACCGAGATTCCTCTTCTTATGTCGGCGAGGGCAGAGCATTCGCACAGCAGGCGTCGGACATATTCAATTTCCTCTTCGTCCCAGCAGCTCATGCAGAAGTCGTTGTGAGGTAACGTCAATACGCTCTGCAAAAACGCCAATGGCACAGTGTCCCTTGATTATACCAGAGATGATACGCGTACGGCTACGACTGAGTCTAAAATGAGAACATGTTCTCCTGAAATCATAAGCCGGCCACATCGTTTTGGCAATGATACACGTATCCAAATGGATCCATCGTCTGTTGGCTTTGCTAGTGGCATCATCTCCGACAAGTTTAGAGCTAATAGGAACCATCACGCAGAGGAGGGCTTGCAAAATGTTCAACGTCGATTCCATTCTATCGACTTCATCTGCTGTTTCATAACCTAGTATGCCCATATGCCCTGGTACCCATCATAAGGTCACCCCTTTGGCTTGTGGTGCTTCCTTAAGATATTTGCAGATTCTGACGAGCTATGGATTCAAAAGCTGTGGACGCTGTCAGGAATTCTGATAGTGAATCTCCTGTCAAATGTGATCTCCTATCTGGATAGGATAGAGGCGTGGGCCGTATGATGCTGATGACCAGAATTCTGCTTCTCTCAGTCTGAGTGCCAATTTGGCCACCGCACTACTGCAGAATAGATCTAGTGGAATGAGAGTAAGCATAGTCTCCATTGCCACCGTAGTTTTGTAAGTAACGATCCCACTATCCCGGCAGAGTCTTCAAATCTAACCCAGAAGGACGACGCAGTAGAGGACCTCCTCGCCGTAGGTGCGGCGCAGAAGTTCAAGGGGACCTCGACCAACTTGGAGTGCACAACTGGAGGCAATTAGCTAAAGACAGAGAGGCTTGTTGGCTGAGGCCCAGGTTCACCCCGAACTATAACGCCACCTAAGTAAGTAAGTAAGATCCCATGATCCTGATGCAGAGGAAGTGGAATAAGCCCGTTTCTTCTGGTTATTAGCGACGTTTTTCACGCCTGCTATCACATTGTGTTATGGACCTGCATCCGCTTGTCTACAGTTGGAAAGCCCAGCAAATTACCTGAGACGGTGAAGGCATTAAACTCGCTATAGTAATCCACAGAATCGTAGGGCTAAATCGGCGCTCGGCTTCCTCGCTAAAACATAGAATTGTGTTTCAGTCAGATGTTGATTCAATATGTTAAATCTATCACAATATGACGAAGGAAATGGCTGTCATTTTTCCGTACGCCACGGTATGAAGACACCTCATTTGTAAAACACGCTATGCTAAGCATATACCCCAGCTGGCATGAGAGTGGACTTAGTGGAATTCGGAAACGCCGATGGCGCGTAGGTATTTTTAGACCTACCTACGAAAAGTCGAAGAAATATTACCATTAGAACTTATTAATTTCCAAGTGTTACCCTAAAATAAATTGGAGATCCTGATGAGCCAATGAAGGTGCATGACCTTCTCGCAAAAGAAATTCCTTCTGCCTGAAAGTGCAGAAGAGGAAAAGTGATGTTCCTTCTTCTTTTTACTATTTAAGTAGACACAAAAGCTTTTCAAATAAGAAGCCAAGGTCAATCCTTTCTTTATTAAAGCCTCTTAACGAACCTGATGTTGGGCATTTTATTGCAGAGATCAGTTTGCTGGACCATTTGTGGTCTAGTATAGACCATTTCTGCCCGCGCCTATAATAATTTTTGACACGTAAGGGGATCACGAAAGATAATCAGGACTGAAATTCTGCAGAATGTCCCTCAGTTCCGGCACCTAAACCTGGGATATGGAAGAACTTTGGCTATGATATGCCCTTGTTAGCCCTTATCGTAAGCCGTTTCAAACAATATAGAACTTCTTTAGTCGCCATTGGTCCTACGTAGAAATCTTCGTGCCTTAAAAGAAAGAGGGTTCATTACAAGGGATAAGTTTCCTTCCCAGTATGATCTGGATATCCTTTGTATTATAATGGACAGTTTGGAAAGGTGGCACTCGGCTTTTTTTCTTTTTTTTTGTTGATAGCTGAAGCTACTATTATCTCAGAGTTTAACAGTGGACATGCAATTGGCTCATGCACGACATTACTAAAACGTCCATCAATATCAAGAAAGGCAATGGAAAGGTAAGGCAACCATAACAGAGCCCATACCCTTTACTTGTTGTTCAAGGTTTGAGAAGTGTAGAGTTGATTCTGCCGACTTACTTTGCAAGACGTTTACATCGTTGACAATACAAGTATAGGTATTCGAAGCAGTACTGCAGCAAGGGTTTTTAAGGTTTTTAGGCTTTAAGTCATAGATTTAAGGTTTTTCCATTTTAAATTGTGAATTCTACCCTCCCTGTTGCTAGAGAGAAATTGGCAGCATGCACAATGGGAAGACTTAAGCTAAAATTGATCAGTTTCTGTTTCCAGGTGACATAACAAGCTTCATATGGCAGAACCATCCTGAAGAACACAAATAAATGAATTCCTTTGCCTGCATAGACGTAAAAACTTAGTTACCTATCCATTCATATTCCCGATGTCCACCTCCAATCGAGAATTCCTAACATTCTTCCTAGGAAAAACTATCAACATACACATGCGTATCCTCCTAGGTCCACTTGTCATCTAAGAACGTTCCATAACGTTCTACGCTATCAAATCGTTTACGGAATTTCTCTATCAGTTCCATTCGTTTGGTTATTGGCATTTCAAAGCGTGCCTGACATTACAGGACCGCACCTTCGTCTTTTTCTTGCACAATTCTGTTTCCTTTTCAGTAGGTATGTACAGTCAACTTCATTTAGTACTACCTACATGTGCATGCCATACATCATATAGCCTGTGAATGAGAATTGGATCGGAGTTGAAAGAGTATATTCACCATTCCTAAGTGCTGCCGGTTTCTTTCGTCCTTTCTACATTTTTTTCGTCGTCGTCGTTGTCGTTGTCGTTGTCGTCTGTTCATTCGTTTCGAAATGAATGAAAGTCTTCTGTCGAACGTGACATTTATGCGAAATGTGCGTTGTGTCGTTCCACCCAAACCCAAACTCTACTTATAACTGCTGCCACCCCCATCCTCAGTGCCACCACTCGTGGCGCATACAGGATATCAACGGAAAGCATTTGTTCAATTTCACTTTTTATCCTTTATGGTTCGTTTCTTCGTTCCTTACCTCACCGAGATGCCGAGTGTCGTCTCCCGCTGGAATATATGTGTGACACACGAGCTGAACGCTGAAGTATCACTCTCGTATCATATATGGGATGGGCTGGAGGGGGGCACCGAAATTGAATATTACACACATAAAGCCCCCGTCTCATTGCTGAGCAAATGACACAAACAAACTCATAAAATTACAAAATATTTTTCTGTTATCGCATCGAACATTATTCCCACCATGTAATGACGTTAAGGGTGGAGTATAGGGAGGGTGGAGAGGGATGCGCTTCTGCTGCGGAGGAATGACACCATTAGGGATGCTTGAAGTGTGATATTCCGATGAAATTACCATGGAATGTAGGTGAATGGAAGCCGTATTCCAAAATGATCCAAGAAGCTTTAATCTAAGAATTTCTATTGGGGAATTCAAGGGGAACTTATTTTTGGGGAAATGATTGGCAGAAAACTGTCATTCTTCTTTGTATCGTGGGCAAGGGAACATGAACTGACTGAACTTACCTCCCCTTGATACTTATATCATGGGTTGCACAATCAAATCCATCCATCGTCTTAGGCGGGGCGGTTTTTGGTATACTCCACACTGGAATTTTGGTGAACTTGCGCGACACTTATCTTACGACTCCTGTCTTATGGATATGCCGTCTGATGCCATGACACCAGAACTCCAGCTGATGCGTAAATTCAGAGTCGACTTTTCTTGTGTCCAGGACTGGCTTCGGTCAGAGTCTGAGCCGGGAATGGAATGTAGTCGTATTTTCACGGATGGTTCCAAAACCAGTCAAGGGTCTGGCGCTGGGGTCCTCGTGGAAGTCGACAATATTAGACTTCACTTCTCGTTAGGCAAATATGCGTCTGTTTTCCAAGCGGAAACTTATGCAATCCGAATGGCCATGAACTATGTTGTGAAGAACAGGTGGAAGGGACGTAGCATTTGTGTCTGTAGTGACAGTCAGGCTGCGCTTAAGGCCTTGCTTAACCCTTTAACCACTTCCAAAATAGTTCGTGAAACCAAAAACTCTTTAAACTCGGTCGCAAGGCTAAATTCTCTGTCTCTTATCTGGGTCCCAGGTCACACTGGGATCTTGGAGAACGATATCTCCGATGAGATTGCTAGACAAGGCTCAGAGGAGGTTTTCTTAGGTTCCGAACCCGCGTTGGGTCTCCTAGCGTCCTCGGTTAGGGCTTCCATTGACGATTGGGTCTCTCGCGAGCACAATTGTGTGTGGCATGACTCTCCAGGATGCAGGTTGAATAAACGCATGCCCCCGGACGTCTTTAAGAAATCAGTGGCATCCTTGCTGTCTCTCAGCAGAAAAGACTGTAGACAACTTATCGGCGTCTTGACAGGCCACTTCGCTTTTGCCAAGCACCTCAAAGTGTTGGGCTTAAGTGACACTACAATTTGCAACGCTTGTGGAGAGAGCGACGACACCGCGGACCATTATCTCTGTGAGTGCCCGGCCTTTGCTCGTATCAGGTAGCAGACCCTCGGTGCAGATGTGGTGAGTGCTGGTACTGTAAGCTCCCCACTGCTGAAGTGCTTGCTTGGCTTTCTTAGAAAGTCAAGGAAATTCCAATAAAATGGGTAGATCAGGGTTTGCTCTCTGACAGTACAATGGACCAGTTGCGTCTGAGTTCTCCAGTCGAGTTTTTCCTATCCCGACAAAAAAAAAAGAAAGGGAACATAATGTATTTCACATCCTTCAATGCTTCCGAGTACATTGCGCTATAGGGGTTGTCGTCGAGTCCAAACCTGTGACGGTAGGCTCTAAAGCAGCCACGGCCAGTAAGCATCTGAGTCTGGGAGAAATCCAGATCTCCATGCTTCCTACTGATCCAGGAGTTTATATGGATCAATCTCTCCTGCCATTCATCCAGACTTTTCCTTGATGGTGCCTTAGTGACTCTTCGACTCGTCGCAGTTGGTGCCGCTGTCCTGCTTGCACGGTATTCTCATTGGGCTTCTTTAACCAGAAAATCTATTTGTACCACGTCAGTCACTACAAATGCCGCGTCGTAGGAGGTTGTTCACAAGGCGCTGCATACTCTCAACGCGTAATTCTGTAAGCTGTTTTCGTATTCCTTCTGTAGGACTTCGTCTTCATACCACAAATCCATATTTGGGAGCCGTAGAGCATTATCGATGCCGCAACTCTTGCTCAGAGCAGTCTCCTCTTGTGCTTTGGTCCGCCGATATTTTGCATGATCCTCGCTAGGGCAGCCGTTGCCTTTACTGCCATCTCAGTCTACAACTGATGTTGCTTAAAAGTTACCCTTGGATCTATAGTAATACCAAGATACTTCACATCGGGTTTGGAAACTACCGCGTGATCGGTTACTCTTATAGTCGTGATGACTCCTCTGTTGCATATGAGCACTACTTCTGTCTTCTCCTCTGCAAGTTGTAGGCTCATATGTACTAGTCAGTCCTGAAACATCCCGATAGCCTCATTGCAGTCATGCTCCAATTCCTCAAGGAGCTTGCTCACTACAACTATTGCTATGTCGATTGCTTTCTTAGATCCTTTGTCCTCTTATAAGTGTTAGGGTATCTGCGACGCCCACGTGGCATTATTTTCTGTTTCTGGAGAAATATCTCAACTCTCTTGAACTTGTTACCAACTGCCTCTTCGTCGATTGTTCTTTGCAATGTTTTTCTAGGGCGACCTGTTCTTCTTTCGTCTTGGGTTCTATTGCATAGCTTGGCTGACATTGTAGCCTCTGTCTATTCGGAGGGATCATTGTTCATTGCCCTCTTCTGCTTTTGTATAACCGAATCCATACGGTCCTTGCCAGTTCACGTAGCTGTTGATTTGAGATATGATTCGAACATGGTTCTGATAAAAAGATTCATGTGATAAACGTCACCTACGAAGAAGTGCACACACAAAGCAATATTGGATCTACATTTGAACGGAAAAGTCATAGCTGGTGGCACTGCTTCTCCACATATTCGAGAGCATACCAAAAGCGGTCTTGGTTTTCCCCATACGGGAAATAAGTTCCGCGTTCGATAGTACTTGATTTTGGATATAATTTCGGCCAAAAACGTTTTCAGTTCTCACACTTTTCTGTCGGAGCTTGACTATCATTCCCTCTTACCTTTCGCGAGGATTTATAAGTGGGTGTACAGAACGTCTGCCGAAATTTTCGGTAGGGCCTTGTAGGGCATTCTAATAGCCGAAATTATTTCTTCTTTACGCGGGCGTCAATACTTACTTACTTACTTAGATTGCGCTACAGTCCGGGGTGGACCTGGCCCTCAACCAACAAACCTCTCCAGCCAGCACGGTTACGAGCCAGCTGCCTCCAGTTGCGCACGCCAAGTTGGTCGATGTCCTTGTACAGGCCGTATAGTTCGGTATTGTACCTTCTCCTCCACTCACCGTCTATACAGACGGGACCAAAGATCGCTCGAAGAACTTTTCTCTCGAAATAACCAAGGGCATCCTCATCCGGTTTTGTCAAAGCCCATGCCTCTGCGCCATACAGCAGGACTGGGATGACTAATGTCTTATAAAGAGTTACCTTAGTAGTTCGAGATAGGGCTTTGCTACTCAATTGCCGTTTTAGCCCATTAAAACAACGATTGGCAAGAGTAATTCTCCGTGTGATCTCCCTACTGATGTCATTTGCGGAGCTGACCATAGAGCCTAGGTAGACAAAATCCTTTACTACCTCAAAATTATATCTGTCTAATGTGGCGTTCTGTCCAAGACGCCGATGTTGGGTGTCCTTTTTTGTAGACAGCATATATTTTGTTTTGCTTTCATTGACCGCTAGACCCATCTTTTCTGCCTCGATCTCAATACTCGTAAATGCCCCATTGACTGCCCGCTGAGTTCTTCCGATTATGTCAATGTCATCGGCATAAGCGAGTAGTTGTACAGACTTGAAGAAGATTGTACCTCCGGGGTTGGCTTGTGAGTTTCGTACAATTCTCTCAAGTACTATATCAAAGAGATCGCATGATAGCGCGTCGCCTTGTCTAAGACCTTTCTTGAAATCGAACGGTTCGGTGATGTTCTTACCGACTTTAATGGAGCAGCGAGAGTTCTCCATCGTCATTCTGCACAAACGGACGAGTTTGGCAGGGATGCCAAGACTAGACATGGCTTTGTATAACTCGTCTATCATAGGCAACTTTGAAATCGATGAAAATGTGGTGCGTATCGATTTTGTATTCATGGGTTTTTTCCAAGATCTGCCGTTGTGTGAATATTTGGTCAATGGTGGACTTTCCAGGCCTGAAACCGCACTGATTAGGACCTATCAGGTTGTTGACGATCGGTTTTAGGCGTTCACATAGTACGGCAGACAGGATCTTATATGCGATATTTAGGAGACTTATACCTCTGTAGTTGGCGCAGTTCAGAGGGTCTCCTTTCTTCAGGATCGGGCAAACGATGCTGAGGTTCCATTCATCGGGCATACTTTCGTCCGACCAGATTTTATAGATGAGCTCGGGTGTCAATAGGAATCTGGATTTTGCGGGCATCATATGATATCTATACTAAAAGATGGCTTCTGTGGAATCTTGAGGAACTCAGATGAACAAGTTAGACTAAGAGACTGGCTACTCTTAACAGACATGGTTCAGAGCAATGAAGCAATAGCAGTCTTTAGATATGATATAAAGAGAGCTGACCACAATATCATACTATGAAGCTGCTTAGTTCATAAAGTAAATTTTAACATAGAGAAAAATATTGAGCGATTTCCTACTCTGATTGCCATCGCCATCAATCTTGCAACCTGCATTCTAAACGATTTCCTCATAAAATACAAAAAAAATGTCCATACGACCCACAGGACCACTTAAATCTCCAATTATAGCAATTGCTACTTCGACACCGCTTGAAAATATTTTCAAAAATTCTCCAAAACCACCATTAAGGACCTTTAGTGCTGCGGTAAACATATTTTCCCACCCAAAGACAATTATCACGTTTTGTTGGTCGTCCCCAGCATATTGTACCAATCAAAATTTACGATCTTTTCGCACACCACTCTCGTCCTTAGATGTCACAGCAGAGCAGTGGCTTGGCTAGCAAACGGTAGCGCGGTAGCACCTGCATCATTTCAACACTCAAACACCTCGCTTTGGTTATTAAAACAATTAAATGAAAATAAAATACAAAACTTTGCCCATAATGTCTAATGACAGTTTAATTACCCGCAGAGCGGCGGCGGTGTTAGCTTGCTTGGTGTTGACACTTCCTGTGTTCGATGAGAAGATGTCCAGCGGTCCCTGCTTTGGACAACAACAACAAAAAATTATTTTCGGGGGAGTTGAGCCCAACAATAGGTAATTGCGAAAGTGAAATGACAATTATCCGGGACTGGGACTTGGTAGGTATATCTCTGGACGGGAGTATCTCGTTTATCTACCCTCAGCAATCGATGCAGTCGACTGGAAAATACGTTTTAGCCGCCACCGTTGTCGTTGTTCTCGTCGTCGAATGAGACTGATCTAATGATATGATTACGTGATGAATGCAATGCTGAGTCCCGGTCCCGAAAAACCCTGATGGTCAACCCATGCGTGTGTGCTCGTGAATTATGCCAAGCGTTTGTGCGGTGCTACTGTCAACGTATGTGATAATAGTTCTACCATGCCATGCAGTAGCTGTCACTTGCAGGACCCGCAATTTCTTTTGTGTGTGACAAAGCGGCCCAAGGAACAATTCATCACTGCTAGTGCCCTCCCTGCAGTAGTATTTTGGGCGTTTCATGCGTTTGTGTGGCTCCGTCTCAAGTTGCAGCGCGCCCCGTTGACAGGTTTGATGTAGTGGAAATAATCGTGCAACTTCAAATGCACAAATCAAAGAGGAGAAAGGGGAAATAATTTCTTTAATTAAGTTGAGGTTGAGTTGGCAAGGTGCTGGTCGCAGGGGAAGTCAACTGAATGCTGGAATTGGATAGATTACGGCGACGATAAAGAGTGACTGTGTCTCATTGGTCTATAGGGTATGTGTTGAAAATGTATATTGGCATCACTCACTGCTATCTGTCTCCTTCTGTATTTTTGTACTTCCTGCCTATCTTTTCATAAACACTCTCTGATTGATTGTTCTAAAAGTCGGACGCGTTCGTTTTAATCCACAGGAATTCCAACAGTATGCTACGGATATGTATGGAAATTTTAAAAATGGTTTCCTTAACAGATTTTCAGTTTTTAAATATATTTAAGATATATCAACGGCTTCTACAGAAACCCGGGGTTGCTTAGTGTAACAACCTAAGCTAAAAGCCTTGAAATCAGGGTAATTTCTGAAAGGAATCAGTGGCTTATCGCTCCTGAAATTCGAGCTAAAGTTCTCATAAATAGGAAAGCAGGACTCAAAGGAAGAATTACGTGCCACGAAAACCAGTCCTAAGGCAACAAAATTGAAAGAAGCGCGTGGAATGAGGTTGTCAGCACAAGAATTGGTCAACCGATGTTCTTCTACCTATATCGGCGAGGTTATGACCTGAGCTCAAGGGATCATAGCCCCCCCACTTCACTGCATCTCTACTAATCCGCGTATGGGGTTTGCCTCTTTGACCTGAGAAAATATCGGCAAGCCTCCTGATTTTAGGTCACTTCATTACTGAAGCAAATCAAATCCTGGTGCTGTTGCATGTGATCCTCTCATTCGCTATTTCCTTGGAATGTTCATTAATATTTCCTTTTTAGCCGGATTCAAATGATCTCCTCCTTGAACGTGACAATAGCAGCTGAGCCGATCTCGCTCTATTTTTTTGTAAGATGGTTTCTTTGACTTAAAGGCTTCCGCCGATTTCGAACTTCTTATTCGATCAAGCTTTGTCACTTCTGCTGTCATGCGAAGCATCTTCATCTCAGCTGCCGTTAATGTACTGTCATACGTTGTGTAAATTGTCAAACCGTATGTGAATGGTCAAAGCACAACTGCGGTGTAAAGCCTTCCTTTCAGCTTAAGGTGCATCCTTCGGTCACCGAAGATAGCAGAGTTTTCCCTCAGTTTCATCCACCATACCTATGCTTACGCGACGTCATGATCACAGGCTGCTTCGCTATTGGTCTTAGATATTTTCACTTTTCGTACTTGGGAAGCACTGTTCTAATCAAATAAATATTTCGAATAGGCACGAGTGGATCAGAGAACGGGCAACACAAGTACTCCGTCTTTTTTGAACTAATGTGATACCCACTTCCCTACAAAACTTACACTCATACTTCAAGTGCTCGTTGCTGGGACGTAGGATTCTCATCCATCTCTTTCTTTCCGGTTGTCAACAAGTCACAAGAAGACGCAAATAACTAAAAATGACCGACGTTGATGCAGATGTTCCCTAAACCTCTCCAGTCATTGGCACTGCCATAGATATCAACACAACTCTTCAGGAGGTGCTGAAAAAATCGCTGATTGCCGATGGACTGGTTCATGGTATTCATCAATTCTGCAAAGCTCTTGACAAACGTCAATCTGCCCTCGCCATCCTAGCTGAGTCCTTCGAGGTGCCCTTGTACAAGAAACTAATCACAGCCCTCTGCCATGAACATCAGATTCCTCTGATTCGTGTCCATTCACACAAGAAACTCGGCGAGTGGTCTGATCTCTGCAAGATCGACAAAGAAGGCAAACCACGAAAGGTTTGCGGTTGTTCCGTGGTCGTCATCAAGGATTTCGGTGAGGAAACACTCGCCTTGGACGTCATCAACAAGCACCTCAGGCAGAACAGCTAAACTGCAGCTATTTGGATGGATTTTTGGTCGCGAGAATCAAAGACGACATTCTACTGAGGTTAGGGATTTTAATGGTGGCCCCAAATCGTCTGCAATGAATAACTGGTGTACTTTGGGGTCCGGTACTTTACCTTCAAACAGATAGTTCAGGACTGTAATAAAAAGCAAAATACTTAAGATGCTTCCCTGGTGCACCCCGTCTTTGAATGGGAACTCTTCGGTTTCTCTTATCTTTGCTCCCTCGTACACTTTTTTTTTTTTTTCTGATGCGCAATTGGGGTGAAAAGCCTTTATGGACACTTGTAGCCAGACTCCATGCTCTTGCACGGCTACGTGCTAAAAAAAAAAACCGCTCCTAATTCTCTGTCCTGTCCTGTTGTCCCCTGTGGCACCGCCAGTTAAGGCATTCCTTCGCAGGGACAGGTTTGACATTTCGTCACTTCTTTTTTAGCTGCCAGAGTTGGCGGGATCTTTGTTTCTCACGTTTCTCTATACTCGTAGCCAGTTGCCGCATCATACTCGTGATTACTTCATTTGCTGTTTCCCAGCATTCGCTCTTCGCCAACATAAATGCGATCAGGCTTCTTGGGGTCACTTACCCGCCAATTTCTCTTTCTAGGATGCTCCTAGCCCTTGTAAAATGTTGGCATTCCATCGCACATGCTCCGCGTTCTGCACTTTTCCTTTACACTGCTGGCAGAATCGGTCATCCGTGTGCTTTTACTAGAAAAGATACTCCCGGAAGCATCCGTGTCCGATAGAAATTGTGTTTGGTAGTAGTTTACCTCCCCGTACTTTCTGCTAATCCGCCCATCAACTTCGGGAATCAATTTGTATGTCGATCGCCCTTGGTTTGATGTTCCACCTATGTTGCCATTCTACTTTCATAGCGTCTGCAGTTGTTCTTTTGTCATGGTGCTCATTTTTAAGTAGTGTCGCGGTCTTTTTGGCGTCTAGATCGGTAGGAATTTGGCCGCATACAGGAATATTGAGTTACTCACGGTCGTTAGATGGTTTCTGATTGGCTGCCTTGGTCGCACAATATTTGGCATTAGTCTGCGCATTGCGGCTACTGGTACTTGATGTACGGCTTCAACTCGATGATTCGCTCCCAACCTGTATGGTAAGGTGTGCCCTCGTACATGTCCATGATCATCTGTACATAGGTTTGGAGATGACAGTCATGAGCCATCTGAACCCCATATCTCCCTTTTATTCCAGTCCTCAGAGGGCATCTCGTCTGGCTCAACCGCTTTTCGTTTTTTTTTTTTTTTTGAGTAATTGTCCGCCTCACTAACTTCTTCGACTGTATTTCGTGTCGTGTATTTCTTCACATTTAGGGGTGGCTCTTAGATAGTAATTTAGAGAAAACTGTTCATTCAAAAGCCCTTTACAATACTGCCGCCACCAATGCAGAACTTTGTCGTCTTCCACAAGGAGCTGGCCCTGAGCACTGTTAATGAACTTAGGCGAACGAATCTTCTGAGCCTTCTTCCTTGTTTGGGCGGCTATTTTTAAATTGGTTGCAACCTTGCGCATATTGGATCGTCACAGCTCCTGGATAGTTTGTTTTTTATCAGCAACCGGGGAAGATATTTCCTTCAGCTCCCGATATAGACTATACCCTCTGCTTGGAGCTGGAAACACTTCTTATTCGCTTGTCTCGCTGCTATTTACGAGAATGTTCACGTATAATGGTGGAAGTGGAGTTTGCCTTTGCATTTCAAGAATTATAGACACAATGGTCCAAGAACTCGAGTATTATGGAGACGGTCTGAAGTTAGTTTGATCATTTAAGGTAGATGTGTGTAAGTTCTTCGTTACAAGCAATTAAACTCCCCACGCTCATGTTATTAAAATAAACGAATATCTCAAGTACCACGCAATACGGTAATGAAATACTTTAAAAGAAATTAAGTCATTTTCCCATCCGATATGTGACACATGTAAGAGTCGGCTAAATACCAACATGACAAGCCCTGAACACAGTTGACAGTAATTTGACATTCCCAAGTACAACGAAGACATCGAACAAAAATTGACCCCTTAACCTCTTGCCGAACCCCCAACAAACGAAAAAAATTTGAAAGAAATACAAAAAAAAGTGATTATCTCCCAACGGGCATTGTTCAGATCCGTTAAAGGGCTACACTACACACACAGGCTCGCACTTGAGAAGTCATTCAGTTTCTTTTTGGCTTTCACAAAACAAAACACCTTTCCTCTTACCTGAGTGACATCCACTTGAGGTCATACCGTCAAGTTACTTGTAATTCATAGGAAAACTAGAGAGCCGCCGCCAAACCTGTAGTATGGCCAAGGAAACACACCATTATCCACTCGAAAGGTGGAATTCCTTGGAATTCCCGTCGTCGTCGTTGGTCGAAAATTAATCTGACGGCAGACTACGAAACGAATGCAAGTCATTGAGCATTTCGGGACCCATGAGAGAGAGAAAAGGGTATCGAAATCCATCGCACAAAAGGCGAAAAGTATTCAAATATCTGTCAGAGATAGAAACCGAAAGAATGATATGGGCACTACCACCGAGCGGGTGTGTGTGTGGTAATAGTCCTCCTAACACCTGAACTGAACCTTGTGGTCACACAGTTTAGGTAACAATATCCAAAAGTGACTGACAGTTTCTTTTCCCAATAGTTTGTCCCCTTCCACCCCCGGTTTGACCCTTGTCTGTCCTGTGTGGTTTGGTTAGCTCAGAGGTTTCTCAAACTCAGCAGACTTAAAAAAAAAAACAGCTTTTCGTTCGATTTTTCGTCCCGAATAGAGGAGACTGGAAGGATGGAAGTCAAAAACATCAAGAGAACGCCTCAACAGAGCCAGTTTTCCACATGGATTGATACATGACAGCACTTAATTCTCGCTGACACCATGATTTGTCCATTTTTTTTTTGCTCCATCCAGCGCCTTATTGTTGGGCTTTGTGGAGCACACACAAACACAGCCTTGTGTGGTGTACAACATTTTTGCGTACTCACGTGCCCTAAAGCTAATCAAAGAAAGAAGGAGTCAAGGCGGAGGTGTTTTTCTCTGTATAGATCTGGGTGGAAGCATTTATCTCTGTCACTTTGAACGGATTAGCATAGCGGAGGGGGGCGCTGCGCAACCCAACACAATGGTGTGCAAATTCATTGTGACAGATTAGCATATAATGAGTTATAACCACCTTGAAGGCATGCGGTTGGATCTTCAAATTGTTGAGCGCGGATCCTTTTCAGTTAATTTGTGTCCGACAGAGAGGAAGATGTGAGGCTTTTCTTTTCTTTTTTTCTTGTGAATGGAATCGCGTGAAGGACTTTTTTTTTGGGGGGCCTTCAACTGTGAAGATTGGAGATAAGATCGGCAACGAGTTCAGACAGATGGGAGATGACGAAATGGTGCAAATGAGCAAGGTTGGTAAAATGGAACATCTTATGGGCATTATCTGTGAGTTTTTACCAGGAATTGCGAGATTTGCGATTTGGGAATTGACAGTGACGACCACCAGGGATGATAGTATTATCCTAAGCAAGGCCATAAGTGCTATTTGGTATTGTGAAACTAAGGCGATACATGATGGACAGAAAAACATAACAATAAGCACCACGAAAGGCAGTCTATAAGCGTATGTTCTTTCCTCACTAATGCGGAGCATAGTAGTATATGAATTGGACAAATCTCCGCATAAACTGCCAAGGACAAGTCGATGACATAGTCATTGACACCAGAGGATGATTTGAAGAAACAGACAACTTTCTTGGATTAACTTGGCTGGATCAGTGTTGTCTATTAGCTCAATGTTACCGAGGCAATGTTTTCAAGGTATACTAGCTTTTTGGACTACATTCACATCTTGGTATAGCTCATAGAGTTCGCGGTCAAATCTCCTCCCTCATACACGGAACCTAATGTCCGACAATGCATTTTTCCGTCGAAAGAGTTCGATATTAACTCAGCTTTCTTACTTATCGTCCAGAACTTGGCACTGGTAAGATTAGCGTTCTGTACACCATTAATTCAGTCCATCGAGTTAGGAGTCTACAGCCCAATTGTTTTGCTAAACCGAAGTAGCAGCGGTTCTCTTGGGCTATTCTTCGTCGAATCTACACGAAGGTGTCGTTTGTGGGATTGATATTTACTCCAAGGTAGGTGAGCTCTTTACCTTTAACACTAGCAACTCTTTTCACCTCCCTAATCACTGTAGCGTCTTCCAGGCATAGATCATGGCAATAAAAGGCGCCTTGTCGTGGCTGAAGTACAATGAGATGTTCAGACGGGATATTACTATCTTCACTGACAGTCAAGCTGCGATGAAGTCCCTGGAATCTATCACGTTCAACTCAAAACAGCCCTAAATTGCCGCTTGTCTCTTAACGAGATGGCCAAACAGTTCAACATTCATCTAATTTGGGTGCCGGGGCAGAGGGACATTCCAGGGAACTACTTGGCTGACGAACTCGCCAAGCAATACCATTTTCGTCGATCAAGGTGAATCTCGGCATGCCTCCCGCTACAGTGAAACTCATACTTAAGCTCAACACCATTACCCAATCGCAGGTGAGCTGGCGGCAACACGTGCCCTATTACTAAACAGATCTGGCCTAAGCTGGATCAGAAATGTTCCAGCTGCCTTATTGGGCTGACGAGATCGCTCATCGCGACTACAGTAGGTTTCATTACGGGGCACTCCATTATCGGTAGGCATGCAGCCAGGCTAGGCATTTTAGCAAATGATTTCTGTAAAAGCTGCGTGGTCGAGGAGGAGGAGGAAACCATACTACGCTTTCTTTGTACGTGACAGGCCCTCTCCGCCCGCAGAAGACTATATTTAGGAGCTTACCTCCTGGACAACTTAGACGAGCTAGCTAACGTCAGCATCGGCAGCCTCCAGTGCTTCATAATACGCTCCCAATTGTTCAGCGGTAGTTCTCCCTATGTATGATAGATCCAAGTAGTATCTACCACAATGGTCCTTGCCTGGCCTAAGTGAGGTTGCATTCTGCAGTGTGTCACTCTAACCTAAGCTAAACTAACCTAGGTGACCTCTTTAACCACCTCGAAGTTGAAGTCATCAACAGTGACCGTCCTACGTTTCGGACAGATAGATTCGTCCATCCGTCTGAGAGCCTCCTCTCAGTGGTCTAGTTATCGAACTGGCCACTTCTCGATCGTTAATCTTCTCAACTTCACCCATAAAAATACAGACTACATCCCGCTGGAGCTGTGATTTGACCGAAACTTCCGAACGGGATCTATGAGACAACTCTCTCCCTGTCGATGGTAGTTCGGTTCACTTCCTTACAGATGGCTCTAATACTGAAGGTGGGGTGGGTTGTGGCGGTTTTTCTGAGCATTTCATTCCGCCTCCTAGATCATTATAGCGTTTTTCAGGTGGAAATCATGGCGATTAAGAAAGCCCTATCTTGGCTAACGTATCATACAATGTACTACTCGTATCTGTCAGGAATATTAGCATTTTCACTGACAGTCAAGCGGCAATCAAGTCCCTGGAATCGTGCTTCTTCACTTTAAAGGCCATCTTAAATTACCGCATGTCGCTTACGGAGATGACAGAGGAGTTCAAGATTCACCTGTGCTGGGTGCCAAGCCACAGGGACATTCCAGGAAACTGCAGGGCAGACGAGCTCGCCAGGCAGGGTACAACTCTAAGGATTCTCCCTGATATACAAGCCCTAGGTATGCCCCTCGCTACATGTAAGCATCTGCTAAGGCTGAACGCTTTTAGAAAAACCAACCACGGATGGGAAAATGGCTCAACGTGTCACATTTCGAGACAAATCTGGCCTAAGGTGGACTAGAAACGTAGTGCCAAATCGGTCAAGCTAAAGCGATCACAGATCATCTGCGTTGTCGGTGTCCTCACTGGACACTGTCTTTTAGGCCAACATGCCAAAAGAATTGGCCTCGTCTCCAACGACTTCTGTAGGGATGAGGAGGAGAAAGAGGAGGAAACCATCCTTCACCTCCTATGCACATGTCCAGCCCTATCGCATAAAAGAATGCTCCATCTTGGGGCCCGCTTCCTTGATGACCTCGGCGATTTGGCTTCATAAGTATCCATCGCTTTATCAAAAGATCCGGTTGGTTTTATTTGTCCCTGAGTGGTCTAAGAGTTGATTCATGGCATCACAAAGGATAGATGCTGGTCTAAGCGTCCAACCTAACCTAACCAAATCTAACATATAATTGGTTTTGTCCAAATTTACTACGAGACTCGACTGATCTTCAATTGCCGTGAATGCCTCTATGATGACACGCTGAAATCTCCCGAAGATGTCAATATCGTCTACGTACCCCAGCAACTGAGCAAACTTGTGGAAGAAAGCGGGTAGGGCATCAGAGCCAGTGGCTTTTCTGGTTTTCAGCTTTCTAGTTTGTACACCAAACTCTTATTAACTGGGTGGAGGTATGTACTACTTCTTCATTGACTGGACGAGGGTTCTCTTCTTGTCCTACTACCCTCTCTATTTGATGCCCCTTAAGCAGCTGCCGGAAATCCGACTTAAGAATATCTACAAATCCCTGCGCTCGATGACGAGTTACCTTCGCTGTTTCGTAGAGTCTGAGTTCCAAATTTAAAGCCAGCTGCTTGGTTTTTCGATAAAAGTTCCGGCTATTGTTGCGTTCACGAGACTCTTCGATTTCCTTGAGCTGGGAAGCTGTGTGAGCTCTTTTTTTTTCTGCGCGGAATTTTCATCGCTTTCCTTCTTTTAGCTCTATACTCGTTTCTTGATGCCCTTGGTTTGTACTACAGCATTTGTTTGTATCCATCTTCTGCCACCATCTTCAGTTCTTTCTCAATGGTGGCTGCTGGTAGCCCAAAGTGATCCCTTTGATGCTGCGATATTAGATCCACAGGTTCTTGGCGTTTGTGGGTGGTGAATGCACTGCAGAGAGTTTCTGAACCAAGCGCTATTTTGTAGGATATGGCTACTTCAGGCATGCTAAGGCTTCCAATGCTAGGTTTTTCTTCTGGGCGATTCGCAGCTTCTTCGTTGGACAGTCGAACTCTGAATTTGGCTGCAACAAAAAAGGAGTCAGAGTCGACAGATCCGATTTTCCACAATGAATCCGTATCCTAACAAGTGCAATCATTTAGCGCAGCTGTGATAGATATCGTATTCGTTTCGCTTGTGCATACCTCATCCTATTCATCTTATCTCCTGGATTGCAGTGATATCTGCCTTATAGCGCGCGAGGACTTCAAATTCAAATTTTTGAGTAGCACCTGGGGTGCACAATGTGCATACGTTCCAGGTGGAAATTTTTAATTCATAGTCCGTAGACGTTTCGGGGCGTATTCCCACTTGAGGAGATTCATCATCCGAGAGTTGTGACATTTCATTGTTAGACAAACTTTCGTATACCTTGCATTCCTGGCAGCTTTTTGTGATCGAATTCTTCTCATATCCATGAATATGTACAAAATGTAGGTCATTCCTTATCGATTTTACTACATGATTTATCCTTATTTCGAGGTTTCAAAAAAAAAAAAAAAACAATCTGCTGCTCTTGGCCAACGTTATCTTTCCAATAACCCACTACGAAACCTTGCACAAAGCAAATCAAAAAAGAATCGTTTTCTTCCCCGAAACCAACTCATAACTTGTCTCCACAACAAATACCCTATCAAACGCTTCATGAACATAAATCCCTCCCCCACTCAACACGCCATCCAACAACACAAAGGACTCGACGAACTTGCAAAGCTGCAAAAAAAGAATATCACCCCAATCTCATTCCTTGTAGGGTTTTAGTTAAAATTTGCTCCAATTTCGCATCACCATTTAATTGTCATGTTGTTCCCTCAACAGTGCCGACAGTATAGGATTGCATCAGTATGCAACACCAACAACAACACATTGTCGGCATTGCATTCCCCCCGTGGTTCTTTGTTTTCGACTAAAGGATCCTCCTTTGATGCTCTCATCTCCACATCTGCATAGAAGGAGAGTTCAAGTCGATCCATTATATTGTCTGCGGCGTTGTTGTGCTCCTCCTATGTCTACACTATCAGGACTTCTTTTTGAATGCGGGAACTTCGTTATCTCTGTTCGTGAAGAGCAACAGTCTTTTGTCAAAAAAAACCTATGGATACAATGAACTCTTAGTGTGGAATGAACCTACAATAGCAATAGCGAGGCACTAGTCTGAAAGCTTTTGACTGGGCTCCACAAAAAAAAGGGAATCTTTCTACAGCAAAAGGATACGAAAAGGAAGCATCACCATTTAAAAAAAAACAAAAACATCTGCTACTGTGTCCAAGTATGTTACACAACCATGACCTGGTTTGGCTTTGACTCAGTTCCATATCAATTAATTTGACGTCATTCGTCTTAATATAAAGACAAGCCCAGGACCCGCCCAGGACCCGCCACCACAGAGCTAAGGGAGATTAAATCCGATCATCTAGAAATCTTATGAAGTTAATTTATCAGAAGTTAAGCAGTTTATCTATGCGAAGGAGGACTCGAAGGAGGGTATTTTGTGTGAGTTGGTATCGCCATCATCATCAGCAACACGAAGTTCGTTGGCTGGAAGGATGAACGACTACGTCAGATGGATGGCTAAGGATGAGGAGTAAAATATTTTACTCGAGCGCGTAGGTACACAAACAAATAAACAGAAGACCGAGGAAAGGATATGGAGGAGAATTATTAATCCCCAACAAGATTCTCTAAGATTATGTATCTAAAATGCAGCCGGGAGCTATGATTTGGGTTAATGGCTTCAAACGGCCCGGTCGGCTGTGGCGGTGGTGGTGGCAATCTGGCGGCGGTGAATATTTGTGACAAGAAATTCCACAAAGCAGACCGACTCTAGATGGAAAGATAGATTGATGGAGCAGCAGCGGTTGTTAGAGTTGCCTTGTGGAATGGCATCTATAAACTTTGTATTTATCTTTAATTATTTGAATAATCATAACGTGGCTTTGGAATGAATGCTGGAAATGTTGATATCAACTTTAGAACGGGGGGGGGAGATACTTTTACTCGTTGCGTAGTGAAATCTCTGCACGTGGGATGGTGAATTTTATCTCTACGCAATAATACGTTTTAATTGGGCCAAGGATTTTCGGTCGTCGGTATGATAAGATTTGAAGGATTCACATCCTTTTTGATGCTCGTGCCATCCACCTTTGCTGCTGTAAGTGTAGAGGAATGTAATTTCAAGTTTGTTACTCTGACATCAGAATGGTGTGTCATTTGTTTTGGGGTGTTACGTTTCAAGGTCTTTTCCTGTTTTAGATACACAGCAGAGAAGGGTAGGAAGGGCGAATAGATTTCAGGTGTAACCTATTAATCTACTAAGACGCTTAAGCAAATGTGGGTGAATTTAGTTCAGTTGGTTTAAGGGAAGGATGAGCAGGTAGTTGAGGAACAAATTTAGCATGGCTTCGTGGTACATACTGTGTTTAGATAATTAATTTTAATATCCTGGAGCACACATTTGGAAAGCACAATTAAAGAGATGTTGTTGTATGTATGCAACAGAAATGGCAAGGATGAATACGTGAAGGGTTTCAACGTCCTTTCAGTCATGTAATCACTAAACATGGTCTTGAATGTGTTTAGCCAATGCGTTGTCAGTTTTCTGGGAGTGAAAGTGTGCTTTTAACTAGACGTAGGCTAGAAGGTTCCATGTATCAATACGGTAAGGATAAGACTTTTTTTCACATAAGCTTCGGTTGTTCGGTGAAGAGGGTTTCCACGTAAAAAGTCGCATATGACTGCCTTTTTACAAAATGCCAAAAAACGATTTGTCTCGGTGGCATGAGAGCCTCCCCAAATACACCTATGCACTAGATGCACTGTTGAACACTTCTCCTTTTGATACTTACATCATGCGCAAAGTAATGTTTCGTCATAGACAAGATGTCGTTTGGCAAACCCCACACAGAAGTCTTGATGACCTTGCGCGACGCTTCTCCTATGACTTCTGTCTTATGAATATGCCGCCTAAGGCAATGAAATCAGGATTCCGGCTGTTGCGCAAGTACCTCGCACCGACTTTCCATCTGGTTTTAGCTGAAATCTGAGCCAGGAAGGAGTTGTAATCGAATTTTCACGGATGGCTCCAAAACTAGTTAGGGGTCTGGTGCTGATATCTTCGTGGGAAATAACAGGGGAGCCATTCAACTGGGGTTGGTCTTAGGGTGCCAGATATTAACCTCATGGTGGTGTTAAGGAGGGGGTGATCTCGTTGGCGTGGCAACTGTATAGCCAAACTGGGAGTTTGTTTGAGTTTGCTTGCAGTTGAGTAAACCAGCAAGAGAGCAGAGGTACGTAAGCAGTTTGCAGAGGCACCCCAAGAGGTGCCTGCCAGTTTTTGCATCACGTTGATCCTTGTCTTTATTTTTTGCGAGGCTTTGGTTAGATGTGGCTTATCTGCAGAGTTCGGTCTAAGGTGATTCCTAGATATTGTGGAGTAAAGTTTTTTTTTTTTAAGTATGCTCCATCAAACAGCACTCGTAGTTCTCTTCGAACCTCTCTACGTTTGAGGTGGAAACAACAGATCTCAGTTTTGGATGCGCCTAGTCTTGATATATGCTGACAGATGGTTCAGGTCTGATGTTTCCAGGGTTTCAAATGACTTATGTTGGAATGCAAACGCCATGTCATCGGCGTAGTTAAATTTCCGGGAGGACGTGACTAGTAGGTCGCAGGTGTATATGTTGAAAAGGGTGAATGTGAGTACCAACCCTTGGGTAAGACCGTTTTTGAGCTTCCTAGGTTTGCTCTGCTTGTCATTCAGGAAGACATTAAAAAGCCTATGACTGAGCATTGCGCATATTAGATTGCAAGGGATGATCTGGAGAAGCTTGTGCTGAAAGCCCTTTTTCCACACGGTGTCGTAGGCATACACTGATTTTCATTTTCCATTGGAAACCGTTTTCGATGAAGTTTGTTAGGGACAAGATTTGGTCGGTGCAGCTTCTGGATTTGCTGAAACGTAATTGCACGTCAGGGATAGCTTTTTCATTATCAGTGCCTATTCGATTAGGACGAGTGATAGGAGAACGATTGGATGGTAGCTTTGTGTGGCATCTGCAGGTTTATTTGGCTTGAGGAACGCGATGACCTTTGATATTTTTAAGGACGCAGACAGCTCTGCTGATAACAATATTCTGGAATATGCTCGGGCAAGCCATCTTCTTACTTTTGGGCCGCCGTGTTTCATAAATTCTGGGTAGATTCCACTGCAGTTCCAAATTTAATGGGAGAGAGGGCAGTATCAACTTCGGCTGTAGAAAATGGCGTTGAATGTGTGGCATATGGTGTTGTGTTTCTTCGTAAATTTTGGTTCTCCTTGTAAATGTGTTTTGTGAATCTTTTATCTAGGTCTACTTTCGATGGTATGACTATATGGGTAGCTATATGGCGGGTTTAACGTGCTTAATTTTCGAAGTAAGCTCCATGCCCTCCGGCTTGAGTGTTTAAAATCGGCTCTGTTGACCATGTCCATCCATTTCTGTTTCCCGTTTTTGTCAAGGCTTCTCATAAGCCCATTCGTTAAGTTAGAATCCATTTGAACGGAAAGGAAGGGTTTAGAAGAGGACTTCTGATGACTTAAATCTTTTAGTCTGAGATACTACGTTATGCTTATGCGAACTCCACAGGCGGATCAGTGGAAATGGGGTGAAGTGGGAGGGTTATGATCCCTTGTTTTCGGATCATAACCTCGCTGATAAAAGGAAGAAGAAGATACTTCGTTATGCTTAAACTGAAGCCAAAGAGTTTGATGTCAAAACAAGGAAAAAAAATGCGTCGTAAGGATTAAAGCAGTTTCCCAATGAGAGAGGCCACATTTTCTCCATGCTCTTCTATGCCGGTCTCTAAGAAGTCTCTCTACTGTGGTTCCTGAACAGTAGCTGATATGAGGAACATATGCAGTACAGAATTTGCCGCAGACACCACCCGGAAATGTTAAGGCCGATTCACTTTAAGTACTTTATTCCAGCCAACACTGTATTTGGGATTGAAACTGAACCAGATACTAAACTAAACAGAGGATGTCGCTGAGTGTGTAAGATAATTCTTATTCCAACATGATAGGTCACAATTGTATTTACATATTACCAAGACCATCTCCGCAGATCAGATCCAAACTGGTATGGAAATGCCTCACCAGGATTAACAAACTGGGAAAGGCAAATAAAGTAACTCTCTACTGGATACCAGGTCACGTAGGCGTAGAGGGAAACAGGTGATGAACTAGCAAGAAACGAATCAGACACGCCGTTCCTTGGACCAGAGCCATTTTGTGGGATTGGACCCCGCAAAATAAGGGAAGATTTAAGGAAAGAGGAAGAGAACAATTGGGACAAGCATTGGGATGATATCTCCCAACTAAGACAGGTGAAAGAACTTCTGGGGAAATACAACCAGAAAAGAAGTAGAACCTACCTTACAGTCAGAAAGAACCGACTTCGCATATTGACGGGCATGTTAACAGGTCACTGCAGACTCAAGGAGCACCTCAGGAAAATTCGAATAGAGAGATAGGGACACTGCAAATTCTACAGGGACTTCGTAGAAACACCAGCGCACCTTCTTATGAAATACAGAGCACTGATCCACAAAAGAAGAAATCACTTAGGTGCTTATATCCTATCAGAATTGGATCTACCTTCGCTGGATCCACTCAGGAAACTCCGGTTTATAGCAGCAGCTGAACTGGAGGAAGTGCTCTAGACCCAGCATATCAACGACTAGAGCCTTAGTTTGAGGGGCACAATAGATCTGCTAAGGATCGCACTGTACTTGCACTTCACAATAATTATCTATCATATCTCTTATCTCTAACATGATAGGTTAGGTTAGGAGGCTATCCTCCGTAATCGTTAGGACTCACTTAGACTAAATGAGGTCCAATGTATTACCATATGAGCAGGTTATTTCCGTCACTCTTGGAACCATATTAATTTTTGGATTGATTTCCAGATGCTGTTGGATATCGGCGATATCTATAAGTTTCAGGAAGTATGTATTTCCCAAGAGTTTGTGAAAGGGGAATGCCTCCTCTTCTTCGTCCATAAAGTTGAGACAAAAACCGGAATTCTAAGCATGTCTGCCTAGTACGCAATGACTAGTAAACAATCCAACTAGGATCAGACCTATGCGTGGTCTGCTGATCAGTAGCAACCGTTTTGTTTTTCTTTTATTTAATTGTGGCCATGTTTGTCTCGCATGGTTACATGTGTCAAAATTGCACCATCTCTCATGGGCCTGATTCAGTGCTGCTATAGAGATTTTATATCCAACATGATAGTACTGAAAAAAAAAACAACTCCACGACTAGCATTTCTCCTGCTTAACATATGGTATATATTTGCAAACAACTAGCTACCTCATCGCTTCCCTCTATTAAGATGTTAGTGTCACATTTTTGTCACCACAATTCGAACTATGTCAATCACAATGAACCCATTTCAAATAATAGGTGTATCCACTTCAGCTCCTGCCGATGGATTTCAAAATCATTAGAAATCCACCGACTGACCTGGTTTTTCTGTGGTTACCTTAAGCAGTTTCATATAGATTGAGTAACCATCACATAATGTCAGTTTAATCCTTAAAATGTAATTCTATTGATTTCTGGACAGTGCCGGGGCCAAAAATGCCACATGGTCCTCAAAATTGTTAAAAACCACATTTTATTCCTAATAGCTCCTCACATCATGCAATGCAATGGAAAACCACTCTCAAAACTATTGCAAC
This sequence comes from Brachypalpus laphriformis, assembly GCA_945910035.1. NCBI lineage: Eukaryota > Metazoa > Arthropoda > Insecta > Diptera > Syrphidae > Brachypalpus > Brachypalpus laphriformis. The sequence goes on along the minus strand of OX246755.1, from coordinate 9,511,673 downwards.
TAGCCAAACGTACTCAGCCACCCCAAAGGACACAAGTGGAGTCCGTTTCACCAACAAAGGGGGCCAAAGTAATGCCTTCCTGGATCTCCGATAATTCGGTTTTCCTTCTTTCCATTTCGACTGTGTGTGTGTGTGTGCTCATTCGAATTTTGGTTGCATATTTTAAAATCCTCCCACAGAAAATGAGACGATGAACAGCAGCAACAACAACAACAACACAAAATGGGTTACCATAAGTGGGCGAGAATAATACAAATTGAAAGGAAAACAAAACACTGAAAGTCTCACTTTTATCCTGTTTTTGACAGAGACATGATGAGGAGGACAAGAAAAAGGGCTAACGTGACGGAGGAAAAAAAAAAAAAGACGTTGGCTAAAAGGGCTGCCGAGGGACCTTGGCGCATGGGTTAAAGGGTGAGCTACCTCCCTTAAAATGTTCGTTCATTTGTTCGAATTCGCCCGGCTCATTCATATGTATGAGCGCCATCACTCTGTCTCTCTTCCTGGATGGATGCTGCTTTGGTGGATGTCGACGAGATGGATGAATGGGGTTTCGACTGGCGCGCGGGGTATAGAATTGCGCAAAAAACATATGTTCCATTTCGCTTTTCAGAGAAATCGGTTTTAGGTGGCAGCCCGAGTACACTTTAAGTGGTAATCATTTACGCTTTGCAATTGTGTTCTCTCAGCGGCGGCGAAGGGATGTTGGCGATGTTGGGGGTTGTTTTTTTTTTCGTCTTCCGAGTGTTTGTTTAGGGTATGTTATTGCCTGATTGGGGGGCGGCAGAGCAACTTTTTCACAAAAGTGTGACATAACAATAATACAAGGAAAATATTTACTCATTCATTCGGAAACGGAATATTGCCCAGAGGGGGTGGTTGAGTACAAGTCGAATTTGAATGCAAAAGGGGTTTTCGCTGATTCATTGTTCATTTATTATTTAATTTATCGATTTTTCTAACAACTCAATCATGGAATCATACTTTCACTGCGCGCGACGAGGTAGCTGAATACTCTCAAGAAGCCACCCACACTGTGCTGTGATGAAACTCGATATTCAGATTCATATCTCCGTAGGTGAGCACTTCACTCCCCACGTGATGCGAATAAATCATAAGAGATACAGATAAAGATACTGAATCTAGAAGAAGTATTTTTCCAGATGAAAGTGATCACCCAGTGCGGCTAACGAGCAAAGTGTCACTTTTTAGTAAAAAGTAAGAAAACTAGGTCATGGGATCATGACGCTGATGCTGATGATGATGGTGATGATGACGATGTGAATCTAGACTCATATTAACCAGCACTGTGGAGTGATGCAGTTGGTATGTCATTCTGGTGGCTGTCGAATAAATAATGACAAATGAGTTTCTTTTCCTCAAAATTAAAAAGAATAAAATGTTAAAAAGAATTCCGGAGACGCAGAGCGGATTTCTGAGTGATTGTGGGGGGTCAATTGGTCGCCGTCGTAGTTGTCGTTGTTGGCTTGGAACTCTTGCATGTTCTGTTAATGGTGGTTAACTAAGAATTTGTATTCATTTATTTAAATAGAGAATAAAATGTTGTAGTAGTCGGATACTGATCTTAAATAGGGTAATGTTGGTTCACATGCAGCAGTTGGTGCTGCTCTTACCAAGCCCATGTCGTAAAATGTTAAATTGGATAGTTAAAGTGGGCTAATTAGATCCATGACTTTGAATCACGATTTGCTTCAATTGGAGTTTATTGTGCTGAAGCTAATCAGTGCCGTATGGGTATGTGCCGAGGTTAACTTCTTTTATATGGAATAGATTAGGTGAATTAATTTCGCTGTTAATAATGCTATGTACGTCCAGCGTTGCTATTTTCCCGGGTGTGACTGATTCTACCAGTTTCATTAACGTCCACTCAATTTTCCGATTCGAACTCTTAGTTTATTTATCCTACAAGAGTCGCATTGACATGATGTAGAGGTAAAAATCCTTTATGGACACTTGTAGCCCGACTCCATGTTCCTGCATGGTTACGTGCTAAAAAAAACCCCTGATATTTCTCTGTCCTCTTTTTCCCTGCGGCACCGGCAGTCAAGGGGCAGGTTTGCCATTGAGTGTGACGACACTTCTTTTTTAGCTGCCAGAGTTGGCAGGATCTTCGTTTCACGCTTTTCCCCTTGCTTGTTACTCTATGCGCAGTTGCTGCATTATACTCGTGATTACTTCATTTGCAGTTTCCCAGCATTCGCTCCTCACCAACATAAATTAGATCAGGCTTCTTGGGATCACTTACTCGCCAATTGCTCCTTTTAGGATGTTCCTAGCCCTAGTGAAATTTTAGTATTCCACCAGTACAAGCTCTGCGTTCTGCATTTTTCCTTTACACTGCTCGCAGAATGGGCCATCCGAGTGCTTGTACTTTAAGAAATACTCCCGGAACCATCCATGCCCGATAGAAATTGTGTTAGGTAGTAGTTTATCTTATATATATAGTATATAGTAGCGAACGGAGAAAGGTTGTTGGATTTTTGTTCTGAAAATGGCTTATCCATCATGAACACCATCTTTCCACACAAAGACATTCACAAATACACGTGGTAACGTCAGAGTCTTCAGCAGAAGTCGCTGATCGATTTCTTGTGAAGAGAATGGTTTGTGATGTTCGCGTATTGAGAGGGGCCGAACTGTCAACTGATCATCACTTAGTGCTGTGCAAATTGTATCTTAGCGAGAGAGTGCCTCCCCTACCAAAGCGTAAACCAAGGATGGTTACACGCATACGATGGGAGAGGTTACAGGACGATGAGATACGGGAGACATTTGCACGGCAAATATCTGAAAGGTTTGAACGAATTCTAACTGTTCCATCAAATGTAGAGGAAGAATGGCAACTGTTTTCAACGGCGGTTATTGCCTCTGCGGGAGATGTTTGTGGAGTGAAGCGGCTTGGTGTGGCGGCTGGTGGTGAGAAAAGAACTGCTTGGTTTAAAACGCCCGGAGTTCAAGAAGCCATCAGAGAGAAGAAGAGAGCCTTTAAGGTGTGGATTCACTTGGGGAACTCCGATTCTCGAAATCGGTACACTGAGGCGCGAAGAACTTGCAAATTAGCTGTGAAAACAGCGAAAGAACAGTCTTGGAAGGAGTTTGGCGAAAAATTGGAACGTGACCACAGATCTGCAAATAAGATGTTCTGGCAGACCGTCCGCCGACTCAGAGGAAAAAAGTTGAATATCGTTGAAGGAGTCAAATCCAAAGACGGTACACTTCTTTCCAATGAGGAGGACATCTTACGCAGATGGAGCGAGCACTTTTCAGAATTGCTCAATCCCGAACAGGGCACCGAAGATGACAGACCTATGGTCGAGAGTTGGGCGGAAAGTAGTCCTACGGTAGAGGAAGTAACTTTGGCGATCAAAGCGCTAAAAGTTGGCAAATCTGCTGGTGTGGACGAAATTCGGCCAGAAATGCTCAAGGCTTTAGGTAAAGAGGGAGTGCAATGGCTCTCGCGTGTCATTAAAGTGGCCTGGGAATGCGGTGAAACACCTGGTGATTGGCAAATGGGGGTGATAGTTCCTCTTTTTAAAAAAGGGGACAAAAGAGATTGCGCCAACTACAGGGGTATATCTCTTTTAAGTCTCCCTGGAAAAGTCTTCGCTAAGGTGCTAGAAAAGCGTTCCAGAGCTGTGGTTGAGGACAGTTTGGGGGATGAGCAGTGCGGTTTTCATCCCGGTAGAAGTACAACCGACCAGTTGTTCACTCTCAGAATGGTTCTTGAGAAAGCCTGGGAATATGCCAAACCTGTCTACACTTGTTTTGTGGATTTGGAAAAAGCATATGATAGGGTTCCTCGAGGCAAACTCTGGAGTGTTCTGCAGGAGTATGGGATTGATGGTTCCCTGTTAAGGGCGATTCAGTCTTTATATACAAATTGTAAAAGCTGTGTTCGAATAAACGGTGTTAAATCAATACCTTTCACTGTGGGCGTTGGACTCCGCCAGGGGTGCGTTTTGTCACCTCTCCTCTTCATTGTATATATGGATTGGATGTTGCAGCGCAGCCGTGGCGGAGAATGTTTCAAAGTGGGAGACCTAAGGATTAGTCATCTGCTCTTTGCGGATGATTTGGTCATCCTTCGGTCCTCTCAAACCGAACTTCAGCGCGCACTCGAAAGGTTTGTAGCCGTTTGTGATGATGCTGGAATGAAGATCAACGTGAACAAATCGGAAGTAATGGTCGTTTCCAAAAAACCCATTCAGTGCACTCTGCATGTTAGTGGAGTCCCACTGAAGCAGGTGGAGAAGTTTAAGTACCTCGGGGTTTTATTCACGAGTGATGGGAGGAGCAATGCCGAGTTATTCTGTAGAATTGGTCAGGCTGGATCAATTTTGAGAGAGCTTGGCCAATCTGTTATAAGGAAGGCCGAACTTAGTATTCAAGCTAAGCTATCGGTTTTTAACTCTGTGTATGTTCCAACTCTCACCTATGGTCATGAAATTTGGGTAGTGACCGAAAGAATAAGATCGCGGATACAAGCTGCCGAAATGAGGTTCCTTCGCGGTGTTATTGGAATAACTCGTAGGGATCGAGTGCGCAACACCAGAATACGCGAGGCGCTCAACGTTGAGCAGCTACTTCTCCGAACGGAACGATCTATGCTTCGATGGTTTGGTCACGTAGTTCGTATGCCCCCAGACCGGCTTCCAAGACGCGCCATGGTGGCCGTGCCATCAGGTAGGTGACTTCGCGGAAGGCCCAGAAATAGATGGTTGGATCAAGTCCGACATCTCTCTTGGAGCCGCTTAGGGATTCTCCCTGATGAATTGGAGTCAACGGCGGAGGATCGAGAAGGATGGAGAGTCCACCTGAGCATCCTACCCCCGCGACCCTCATGAAGAATTAGCGGGCCATTGGAAAATGAATGAATGAATGAGTAGTTTATCTCCCCGTGCCTTTTGCTAATCCTTTGGTTGTGATGTTCCGCCTATGTTGCCATTTGCTTTTATAGCTTCCATAGTTGTTGTTCTGTCATCGTGCTCATTTTCAAGTAGTGCCGCAGTCTTCTTCGCATCTAGATCGATAGGCATTCGACCTGATATTGCACTTATCGCATCCGCTGACAAAGTTCTAGAAGCGCAGCAGAGCCTTAAGGATGCGATTCCATGCGCCGAGTTCATCGTTCTAATGTACGGCTTACGGTGCGTCGCTGATGCTCATATTGGGGACGCATACAGGACTATTGACTTACTCACGGTCGTTTCTGATTTCTGATTGGCTGCATTGTCCTCTAATATTTGGCATTAGTCTGCATAGAGCCGCTACTGCTCGAAAAGCCTTCTCGCCTGCGTACCTTAGGTGATCCCTGAAGCTGTGTCTGTGGTCCAGCAACACTCTCGGGTACTGGATGTACGGCTTCGATCCAATGATTTGATATGGGAACTACTTCGGCGTTGTGGACCGCTAGTTTTAAACCTGATGTCTGTAGCCATAGTTTCACGTTTGCGATCGTTTGATGCAGTTTTGCGTAACTTCTTTTAATGTTTTTGCCACTACTACAATTGCATTATCGTCGGTATCACCTATGATGTCTACTCCATTCACTCCTACTTCTTTGTGTTTTTAGAATGCCATCGAACATTATGTTCCATAGAATTGGTTCAACCCCACTGAGGCGAACCCCACAGGCGGATCAGTAGAAATGCGGTGAAGTGGGAGGGTTGTGATCCCTTATTTTCAGATCATAACCTCGCTGATAAAAGGAAGAAGAAGAGAAGAAGAAGAATTTGTTCAACCCTTATGGAACTCCTCCTGTGATCTTGTACCTCTTTGGTCCCTCTTCTGTATCGTAGTAGAGGGTTCTGTCTTCGAAGTAGTTCCCTATTATCAGCAGTAGGTACTTTGGTATCTATAGGTCGCTCAGTGCTTTTAGTATACAGTTCCAGTCGACTGAATTGAAAGCATTCTTGACAACAGCGACAGCACAGTACTCTTTTGTTCCTCCGAGCCATCTTTCTCCTACAATTGTCTCACATGCTATTGTTGTTGCTTCGTTTCCTTCTAAATCCAAACTGTCGGTTACAAAGCCCCGAGTCACCTTCCGGGCAATGCTCAAGTCTTGTCCCTATAATTTTCTCCAGCGTATCTAGCATGCACAACGGCCTGTACGATGATGATTGCTAAGGTAGTTTGTCGCCATTTCGTACGAGGACTAGTCGTTCCCGTTTCTACTGGGACGGGAATTTTACTTCTGTTAGGCATGCTGTGTAGAGAAGACATCTGGTCTGGATCACCGTCTTCAGAACGATGTTCGGGATCTCGTCTATCCCTGGCGTCTTGTTGCTTTTGATAGCTGCTGCGGCTTCTACGTTCTACAACTTTCTCAGTTGTTACTGATTGTATCGTCTCCCCTGCGTCTCGTGTGAGTTCAACTGAGTTCAACTATCGCACATATATATAGAATAGATACATATGTACTATCAGCAAGCCTTTTCGGCCAGGTCACTTATATAATTTCGTATGTTTTGTAAATCTCACATTGGGTATCAAGTTGCTTCCAATGCAGTGCTAACTTTGAGTTGTTCACCCCTTTCGATCCATCTCTAGGTATCTGCAGACAACCGTGTGATACGAGTATGACTCCTTTGAATTTCACCTGCAGAACTAGCTGTATCAGATATAAACATTTTTGGCGTTCTAGTGTTCTTTTATGCTCCATGGTACGAAGGTAACGTGAACCTAGCTTCCGGTTTGTTTGACGTTGCAATTCGTCTATACTTGTCATTTAATCATGGAAAACTACACTCTTCAACAACGTTGGCAGATTATTAAAGGTTCGCGTTCAGTTGCGATATTTCCAATTTTCTCAATCTCAGCGAAGCCCACTTCTGGCTCTGTGTATAAGCAAAATTATTACATTTGGGTAAGTCAGCAATCCGAAGCAATTCACGAAATGCAATCTCACAAACCAAATGGACGGTTTGGTGCAGGTTACATGCTGGAGTGGTCTTTGGCCCATACGAGTACTTGTTCTTCAATGATGCTGGCAACGCAGTCACAGTCAATGGAAATCGCTACCAGACCATGTTAACTGACTATTTTTGTTATAAACTGGAAGAGGATGACTTGGAGAAAGTGTGGTTTTAACAAGATGGCACCAAATACCACACAGCTGGCCAAACAATCGAATTATTGAAGTCAAAGTTCGGTGACCATATTATCTGCCGAAATGGACCAGTCAATTGGCCGTCTAGTCCGTGTGATTTGACGTTTCTGGACTTTATTCTTTGGGGTTATGTCAATTCCCTGGTCTATGCTAATAAGCCAGAGACTTTAGATGACTTCAGGACTAAGATAAGGTTAGGTTAGGTTGGTGACTGCCAGCTGAGAATCGCAAACACACTTAGACCAACAATAGGTGATACCACATGGATCATAGGAGAAAGTTTCTGTCATCTACTCGTTAAACCGCTTCTTATGAATCGTAGGAAGCTCTTAATATCTATGTCTATCAGATCGCCTATATCGTTGTCATAGTAGGCTCCTAAGTGAAGCTTCCTTCTGCGGGAGAGAGCTGGGCAGAAACAAGGAAGATGAGGAAAAGTTTATTCCTCTTCTTCATCCATGCAGCTTCTTCAAAGGTCGTTTGCAAAGAAGCCTAGCCTTGTAGCATGCTTGTCTATAAGACAGTGCCCAGTGATGATACCTATTGTAGCGCTGATATGCAATCTATTGAGAGAAATCAAATTATAAGAACGATGTAGATCCAGCTTTAGCCAAATCTGGACCTCAGGACCAACATTGAATGCGAAATTGCCGCCATATTGCTCGATTTGCGCGAAAAAGTCATGGAAAATTGGGTTCAGCACATTCACTGTAGGCGTTTCTGTGGGGGACATATGAATGATTTTGTATTCCATAAGTAATGGCAACGATGGTACTGCCCTCTTGGGTCGGCCACGAAGTAGTACCTCTTGGGGGTCATTATAAGACTGTTTATCGAGTACAGGACTTCGTCTCATCTGTTGCTCATCGACTTCGAGAAAGGTATATAATAACTATCAAGACTAACTATGGGTCAACTAAGTACCATCGTCTTTTAACAGCGCAGGAACCAACATCATGGGCAATGAGTTCGATTGAGATGGAAGGTGTTTCAGCATTCCAAGCATTGTACATCAAATGCTTGGTTGCCTCGCTAAACTTTCTGAAATTCATGTAACTTGAACTGCACAATGCTCGATGTATCGTTGATCAACAATGAATGATTATTCTTTTGTTTATAGTGCTTTGTTAAGTCCAGGTTCTCTGTTCCAACTACAGGACTGATTGATTTCATAAAAATACGATTCAGCTGCCAAAGCTCCTTGCAGATACTTTCTAATCTATTCCAAACTGATGAATGCTCAAAGAAAAAAAAATTGCCTCAAACTCCAAAGAGGAGTGCTCCAGAGAGAAAGAAAATTGTAGGAAATACAAGGAAGGCTGGAGGCTGATGATAGCCCCATATTCAACTTTTGCTTTCACAAGCGAGCTAGCTTAATAATTTGATAGTTTGGAATGCACATATGCATGTCTGGACAAATTACTCAGTGCAACTCTAAAACATTATCAAACCAAGTAAATCAAGCCCAATCCAACAATCCAATCAAAAAATGTTCCCTTTCACTGATTACCCACCGTTCTCGCGATTCAAATCTATTTGCATCAAAATCAAATGACTCACAATCGAATCTCTGTGTTCACACAAAAAGACTTGCACAAGCCCTAGATCTACTCTACACGTACTACCCAGGCTGCCATATGATCCGAGCAACGAAAAGGAAAACAAAAACCCTTTCCATGCCCAACAAATGTTCTATAACCAAATGCACAATTGGAAAACCATCCACCGAATGTCACTTAACATCATGTTCCAGTTCAGTTTGCAAAAACATAGCCACGCTCCAACCACCTCCATTCACCATCAGTTCCACCAACCAACCAGAGCCACTACGTCAGTTCCCAGTTTCAACATCGAATCTGCAGGGTTTTCCCACATCTCCACCTCTCAACTCCTCTGCGTTTATCTATGATATTTTCCTTTAGAAACTTACCGCATGTCTAGTCTATGTTCTGCGCGTGTGTATGTGTAGTTCGTTGAAAAGCCTCGTTTGACTTTTCATTCGAGGCTCATTCAATCGCATCGCATGGAGTTGAAGGCAGAGGCAATCACATCCTCTTAACGTCTCCCATTGATAGCTATTTGCGGTTATCTTTCAGCGCACAATGAAATCGATGCATTTTGGCGGGAAAACGTTGAGTTTTCCGACGTTTTTTGTATCCACGCGGTGTATAGATGCTCATAAAGCAACACACGAGACGCGCGGCACGACTCGACGTGCAGCAGATATGAAAAACCCAGTCATTCGTAAATGAAAACGCTGTCAGACATTAATGCGAGGCTCAGTGAGCTCGAGCGCGAGCGAACGTTGAAAGGAGGAAATGATGACGTACCGAGGCAGGAGGAAATCATCACCTAGCCACCCCGCACAGCCTCACACAACATCAATTGCACAAAGGGGTTGCTGTTGGAGTACCTGTAGTGGAACACTGCCAAAAAAAAATATAAAAGCGGCACTAATCACATCACGCTGGCTGGCAACATCTCTCCACTCTCGAGACTAGGACTAATACAGAAGGTTCAGCGAAGTGGAAAACCTGAAAACAAACAAACACCGCAGCTGAAGAAGGTGGCAGAGCTTGCCGTGTTGTTCGGACGCTGTTTTGATGTTCGCCCAATTGTATTAGGGTAGACAATCACCGCGCAATCTTTTGATATTCAAATTTGTTTTGAAAGTCAAGCGGAGAGAGAGACTATGAATGATTTAAGAGGGAGATACAAGTCGTGGTTTCATGGGGCATAGTATAACATTGGTTATTGGTAATTGGAGTAGGACCCAAGGGCTCTCGTCAGGACGGGAAACAGTAAACGTTGTAGAGTTGAGTTGACTATTGTTCATTGCTGCAGAAAAGATTTTAGCCCAGGGCACTAGGCTGGACATAGACTGGAAAGCATATAGGGCAGGCCTGCCAAGGCATTGCTTAAGATTAGAACGGTTGTAAGTAAAAGCCTTAACTTTTAAAGGAATCTCTGGCCAATAAGTCTAACCTCACTTCTTCTAAACACCCTCGAGAGAATTCTAGCTATCCACCTCAAAGGCTCTTAAGGAAGTTTGGTAAGAAATTCCAATGCGATCACAGACCTACGAACAAGATGTTTCTGCCGATACAGAGTAAGAAGGAGTCTAATCCTAAAATGGTACACTTCTCTGCAATGAAAAGGATATGTTGCGCAGATGGAGAAAACACTTTTCGGCGTCGATTAATCCCATGATCATGAGCAGAGTGGAAAAGTGCCACTGTAGAGGACGACTGAAGTGGGTGCCGTGGCGCAGTTGTTAGTGTGTCGGACTGCTGCACGCGAGGTTCAATGTTCGAATCCCAGAAAACAACGAACAAATTTTTTCACGGTCCTACCGCTCGCAAACGTTTAACAAACATCCGAGAGTATTGTTCTCATGAGAAAGTTTCTCAAAAACAAAATAAAAATTTACTTTCGGATATGGCACAAAACTGTAGGTTCCTTCTATTCGTGCAAAAAGTATAACGCAAACAACGTGAGCGTATGTGAGAAGATAGGCATTGGACCTTCGTGGGCTGTTGCACCAAATATTTATGCATGTATGTAGAGGACGTACGTACCCTCAACTGTGACACGGGAGAGGGACCAAAGAGGTAGAACATCACGCGAGGAGTTCCACAAGGGTCGGTCCTGGGATCAATTCTATGGAACATAATGTACGAAAGCATCCCAAGCACACAAAGGCCGAATGAAGTAGACATCATCGGTTATGCCGACAATATTGCTGTTGTAGTACTGGTGGGCGCCGTGGCGTAAGTGGTTAGTGTGTCGGATCACTACGCGTGAGGTTCCGAGTTCGAATCCTACAAAACACCAAAAAGTTTTTTCACGGTCCCACCTCTCGCGAGCGTCTGACAAACATCCGAGAGTATTGTTGTCTCGAAAAAGCTTCTCAAATCGCCGTTCGGATTCGGCATTAAACTGTAGGTCCCTTCCATTCGTGTGAAAAATATAACGCACACAACATGAGTGGTTGCGAGGAGCTAGGCCCTGGCACTTAAAGAGCTGTTGCGCCGAATATTTATTTATTTTTATTTAGTACTGGCCAAAGCATTAGAGAAAATTACGCAAAGCTGCAATCAAACAATCGCAAACGTGAAGCTATGGCTATAGACATCAAGCTTAGAACTAGCGGACGACAAATTCGAGGCGATTCTCACAAGCAGCCGTAAAAAAGTGGAACACCTTACCATACAGGTCGGTGAGCAAACTATCGAATCGAAACCGTACATCAACTACCTGGGAGTGTTCCTGGACCATAGACTAAGCTTCTGGGATCACTTAAGGTACGCAGGCGAGAAGGCCTCTCGGGCAGTAGCGGCACTATTCGAACTAATGCCAAATATTGTGCGACCAAGGCAGCCAATCAAAAATCTTCTAACGACCGTGAGTAAGTCAATACTTCTGTATGCGGCCCCAGTATGGGCTTAAGCGACGCACCGTAAGTCGTACAATGGAACGATGAACCCGGCGCATAGAATGGCGTCCTTAAGGGTATGGTGCTCCTTTGGAACGGTGAGAGCAGATGCAATAAGTCTAATATCAGGCCGGATGCCTATCATTCGCGAATAAGATCGTGGCACTAGGTGAAAACGAGCACGATGACAGAACAACAACTACGGAAGATATAAAAGCAGAATGACAACATAGGTGGAACATCACAACCAAAGGGCGGTGGACATACATAGGTATTGATCCCCGAAGTTGATGAATGGATTAGCAGAAAGCACGGGGAGATAAACTACTACCAAACACAATTTCCATTGGGCACGGATTCTTCCGGGAATACCTTTACAAGTACCAGCACGCAGATAATCCATCCTACCAGCATTGTAAAGGAAAAGTGCAGAAAGCAGAGCATGTACTGATGGAATACCAACATTATACAAGGGCTAGGAACATCCGAGAAAGAGCAATTGGCGGCCAAGTGACCCCAAGAACCCTGATCTCATTTCTGCTGGCGAGGAGTGAAGGCTAGGAGACTGTAATCACGAGAATGATGCAGCAATTGCGTATAGAAGAACGATCAAAGAGAAACGAAAGGAAGGAAGATTCTGGCAACTCTGGCAGCTGAAAAAGAAGTGACGAAATTGCAAACCTGCCCTACGAATGAATACCTTGACTGGCAGTGCAACAGGGGGGCAATAGGACAGATAATTAGGAGCAGTTTTTTTTTGGCACGTTACCATGCAGGAGTCGGGCATAACTCGTAGCACGGACTTCAAGTATCCATAAAGGATTTTTACCCTTAGCTGAACATAAAAAAATAAGCAAAACAAAATGTAGAGCATGACGTTTTTAAATCACTAAAAGTTGACAAACCTGCTGGTGTGCTTGAAATCCGCCTAGAAGTGTCGTCAAGTCTTTAAGCAAAGAGTCTATGTAGGGTGACGAGCAATGTAGCGTTCTTCCTGACTGGAGCCATACCAGTCAGTTGTTTACTCTAGGAATTGTTCTTGAAATAGCTATATGTAGCTCCTTTGTGGATTTGGAGGAGGCATCCGATCGAGTTCTTCTAGGCAAACACTGAAGTATTCTGCATGAGTACGGAAGTGATATACAGGACCATACAGGTTTTAAATACGATTTACAAAAGCTGTGTTTGGGCAAGAGGTGTTAAATAAATACCTTTCGCAGTGAACGTTTGACTCCGCTAATGTTAGATTTAAGCGTCGCTTGCCCATACATCTATGTTCTCAGGCTTGACCTCTTTTATTACGCACGTTAAGCTCTCACATGCCTCTAGGCTTTTAAGCATTTCACCAGCAATTTTCTCGAGTGTTGATGGTTCGGCGAGTTTACTTCTCAAAATATCATATACACCCATGAATCACGTGTTCGGTAATTTAAACGCGGTTCGTGCATCACGGGTAACAGGGACATTCATTGTGGACTATCATCTTCCGTCAGGCGCTTGGCATCTTTTAATTGACAGATGATGTTACCAAGCAGTGGACCTACACCTTAACGCTGCTGTCGGTATTGTATAACAGGACCATGTACTCGAAAAAATCATCATGTTGCTCAGTGTTTGTAAAAAATGTGTAGAGACGCTTGGAAATACTGGAATATCATATGTCTACAGTAATTGAAGTACCCTCACCTTCCTTTATATACGCCAAAGGTTCTATGGATGAGACAACTTCATAAGTTGCTTACAAATTCCTCTTTGGATTCCGTGTAACTCAAAATGTCCCTTTTTCAATAATTCAAAAGATATATATCCTTGGAGCTCCGAATTTGGTTGCTTTGGCCGCAGACGACCGAAAAACGTCCCAGAGTGGTTTGAGAGACTAGCATGGGAAGGAGGTAACAACGGGCCGTACTTACCTGTCAGACTTTACAATAATGCTTGAAGATGGACCCATTTGCATCCATATCTTAAAAAAAACAATAGCAATAGCAAACTCACTTGTCTGACCTGTCTAATTAATTTTAATGAACGCAATCCCTTTGCCAGCTCCTTTAATCCTTGCTTCTTGTAAATTTTTAAACGCTTCGAAATCCAATCATCTTGAAATATCCCAATACGCTCCATGCTAATGCAAATAACTTCTTCAATTTCTGGCCGACCATCCCCTGATTCTGCAAAAAGGAAAAACACCCCCCAGAAGCACTTAATTAATGTTTAATAGAAAAGGAAATAACGCATCATAGCGCTGCTCTTCCCTCAAGTCCCAGTGTCATTAGGAGTGCCTTCAATCCCTTCTCGATTGCTGGTTTCTCGTTTCTTTTTTTGTTGCTTCTTTAGTCCTCGAATCGAAATACTCCATTAGCTGAGGATAACCAAACAACCACTCTCACGGGGGAGCACTACTCCTTCCAATGCTTTCCAAGGAAACTATAGCTAGTTCCAACCACACCATCGCACATAATGATTAATCATTCGTATTTTCAACGACGCGTCATAAAATTCATCGTGAGATCCTTTCGATAAATCACACACAAATACACACACACCCCCATATATGTTCCAAGCTAGAGAGTATTAATTTCCTTCCTTGGCTTGTTTGCGATGCCAAACAAGAAGCCGAGTGTATTCCCAAGATGACGAGTGAGCATGCGAACGCTGTACCCACACTTCTCCATTAAAAATTAATATTTCAATCAAAGTTCAGTGAACCCCCAACCACACCAGAAGAAAATAAGAAGCTATGAGCAAGGATAACACACATCTCCACCTCTCGCCCACTCTCTGTGGGTGAGTCCATGGGGGACACATAAAACGAGACACTGATGAGCTTTGGTCTAGATGTCGGTATATGTGTGTTTGTGTGAATTACATATGGAAAACAACAGACATCCTTTAAGGATAGCAACCTTGGGGTGTAGGCGAAATCCTAAGCCCAAGTATACGTACACATAAAGGCATCAATAGTAGCAAACACTTTTCCGTCCGCAAATATTTGCCAATTTGCTGGGCGGATGCAAGAAGGAGCATCTTAGGATGCACACTATACCTGTGTGCAAGTTCACCTCCCTTTACTTCTAGATGACTGATGATGGTTGCTCGAAGAAACGGAAGGCACATACAAAACGAAAGAAAGAAAGTTTCAGCTTATAAAAGTGGGCGGGAGGATGGAATTTTCAATTTTATATTTGGGGGGCACAAATGATGCTCAGCAGGATATGGATGTGGTGGCGCAGTTTTTTCTTCCACACAAAAGTAGGTGCAAAGTGAAAAGAAAAATTCTGTTGAAAACTTTGGCGATTTGGTGTCGCTAGAGTTATAATTTATAGCCAACTTAAGGAGAACAACAGGTGAAGATATGAGCTGGAATGTGCAAATGAATGCAAGAAGAATGTTAAAAATATTCTTTCTATGGGGGATTCTTAGAAATATTTTCTCAAAAAAAAACTTCAAATTCCTATTTTTAAGGATAAAGTGGTGGTATGGATATCCTGAGGATAATCGTAAGTGAATTGGGAAGACTAAAATTACCGACAGAAACATTTGAAGCTTTTTGTTGCTCACGAAAAGGAGGAGAAATGATGATCGTAACTTTTATAGAAGCGCTAAGAGGGCAAGTCAACTTTTCACTACTTGAACTGCAATTTAAGAGAAGAAAGACGCGGGTATTTGTGTAAGTGCAGGTACGTACGGAAAATATTTCCGATTCACTGGGCATATTCAATGAGTCACTCTCCCGAACCACAGCAGCGTTTTCCAAGCGAAAGTCCTTCCAATGACAAATCCATGATATATCCAGTAATTAAATCTCGGAACATAAGGTAAGACTCTGCTGCATTCCTCAGCATTAGCGCATATCAAGGAATGAGAGGAGGGTACAAGCAACCATCTTCGTCACTGGCCAGGTCTTTGCCAGGTAACAAAAACTAGCGGAAGAGACTTCCTTCAGGATATCAAGAAACTATCTAGCAGACCAGTAAACGACGTTACAAAATCACATTACACGATCAAGAGCTACATATATTTTTTCCCCAATGGGTATCAGAATAGACCTACATTGAGACGAGTGTGGCGAAGGGTGTTATTTCTCCTAAATCGCCAAACCCTCCCCACCTAGCCTAGCCTAAATGTAGTCGATACCGGAAACCAAATTACTTTTACTTTACAGAAATATGAATGTAGAATACAAAACCGTCATATGCAGCTGTACAAAATTCATCTGCTACCCAGAGACCAATAACAGCGACACCAGAACGCCTAGTCATTGTTTGGTGTAGCATTGTGCAGAAATGACACCGGAATCAACGCCAATATCGTCACTAACGAGTGCTATAGAGATATGTTGAAGGAACTCTTGGGAACTTAAATGCAAGATCAGAGTCTGGAGACTATGGCGTTTCAGACCATATTGCTTAATATGCAAACAAATGCTAAATATTGCCACAATGGAATATCTGACTGAGCTGTGATGTAGATGCGTTTTGAAGGTGCAAGAGTTGAATGTAAAATAAATAGAGCTTTTGTACCGCCAAACTGGGGTTTTAGCTAGATATTCGAGTCGTATCCTCGATAAACTGGAGTACCTGTATCTGAAGTGAATTTAGCGAAAGTAAATCCCTCTCTGATCCTTCAGTCTCATGAGAGGTATTACTTCCCCTTCCCTCTGTTTCAGTCGGGAGATATCATCCAATAGCTTGGACTTTTTGCTTTCTTCTCTTCTCAACTCCACTCGTATTTTGTAAGGACCTACTGCGCAGGATTTTTTCGATTCAGCAAATTGATTTCCGAGCCGTTCCTTGCTCTTGCAAGAAACAATGAGGCTTACTTGCCCAATCTGTTCATCGTAGTAACACAGCACAAGGACCTGATCTCGTGTGAGTTTAGTGTCTTGATGGCGGCCTGCTTGTCTGACCGTATTGCAATGTCTTGTTCGTGACATATCTTAGCAAAGTTCAACTAAGCCATCTTTCAATTCCACGAAGCTCTGCTTACAAAATACTGGAGAAACTTTCCAGGTATTCTTAGTATCTAAAGGGTACATCTCTAGCCAACAGCTAGTGTGGAAGTTTTCATTAAATTAAGTATACATTTGTTACGAAATTTGTATAGAACTTTATTGATTAATAAAGCTAGATTTATGGCAATTATGGATGAGTACAACATTGTTCATATGACCACCAGGGCTTACGGCTTCTGTTGCAAGCGACCATCAGAAGGTCAAAATTATCGATGACTTTTTGAAGAATAAGTGGGTCAATGGCTGCAAATTCATTTTGGATTTTATATGTTTGAGATCCTGAATTGTCGCTGGGTTATTAGCATAGACCTTACTGGTTCAAATGCTTCAATTGTTGTGTAATGTGGATTTTATAGGCGTGCAAATGAAGATCAACTTTTAAAATTCGGCGTAAAGTGCCATAAGTGAGGCCCAATTGTTGACTTCGGCGACGAATTGAGGTGCCTGGCTGGTTTTGAACACTTTCGCTCCCAGTGGTGATGTTTTGGCGTGTACGTGCTGGCCAAGCATGCCGATATGGATTTTGACCCGATACCGAACCAGTTTTTTCAAAACGCTTCACCATTGCACGAATTCCGAACTCACTAGGTCGATTATGTTGATAGAAAAATTCACGAATTTTACGAAATGCTACTTTTACAGATTTTCGTAATAAGACTAAATAACAAAAATGTACTGTTGTGTGATAAACGACTCCATGACTAAAATTGCCAAAGATCGTACTTGACATCTGTTAAAAAGATCAACCACACTATATTCACCAAATGGCAGTAATTGACAGCGAACATCCAAACCATCTGTTAGCTCACCCTTTAGTTCTGGGCCTGCACAGTACACGGCTGCTCCAATTCCTGCGTATATTTTGGACCAATCCATCTAACATTTGATTGTGTGCAACTTAAACTATTATTTTTTTCGGATTATTTGCTCGAAGCTCATCTTCTCTCAAAACAGTGGACCTTGACTATATCATCTCTAGGCCAGTCTGGAAGTGGAATCACCTGGGATAGCATTTCTCATTCTTTATACACGTTTCCCGATTGCTCGAAATTATGAGTGTCGAGCATAGCATTACCAATCTGCAATATGCTCGGCATTAGAAACACTATGAGAAATAGTTCAATAAGAAAATCCATTACCAGCGGGACTCCCCAAGGAGGCGTTATGTCACCCTTCCTCTGGGTTCTAGTCAACGATAAGATACTTAAAGAACTATGCAACACAGGAATACATAAGCGTCACTGCTTACGCTTTCCCTTTCGGATCGGGCCAGGTATCTTGGCATAATGCTAGACAGGAAACTAAATTGGAAACTTAACATACAGGAAAGAGTCCCCAAGGCATATAGTGCTTTCTTCATCTAAAAATGGGGCCTGAAGCCTGCAAAGATGCTCTGGCTATACATCGTGACAGTCAGACCCATTCTTACGCATGGTGCTCTTGTGTGGTGGAAGGCTTCGAATACGAAAATATACGGGATATGCTGGCAATAATGGTACGAAGAACAGCCTGCATTGCCATGACGGGTGCTCTACGCACTCAAGATCTTTCTGCATCTTTTGCCAATATACCTATGTTCAACTTAAATTTCAAGCCGGCAACGGTGAGCTTCGACTCACTAACGTTGGCCTCTCTAGGACTAGTAATGTGGTACAAAGCTCCATTCTTAATTAATCAGTTCCTAATGTTTCTGACGTATTGGACTTCGTCACTCCATGAGATGTAATGTCTACTGTTAGAGAAGATTGGCAAAACGGTACAGTGTCTGTCCATAACGAGATTGCAACAATATACACAGATGCTTCTAAGACCAGAGAGGGTACGGGGTCCGGTGTATACTCGAAAGATATAAACCTTCAGGTGGCCCTGAGACTTCCGTGCTGATGCAGTGTGTTCCAAGCAGAGATTCTAGCTCTTCTTAAAGCTGCAGAAGGGGTAAGGTCCCTGAACCACAATAATGGTATTTTCAAATTTCTGTAGGGAAATTAACTGTATGGGAGAATTGGTTACGGTCTTTTGCCATGAAGGTTCCCTGGGGATCGCGATAAGCCCTTCGGCATCTTGGTACCTAGTGTTTTATGAAAACCTTATAACCCTACTCAACCGAACCTAAACTTGCTCGGAATCAGCCCATCTGCATACTTTAGAAATCGTAATGAGCGTTATTATCATGATCTGACCACAGTCCAATCAATATTGCCAAGTACCTGTATAAATTTGCATTGATAGTCTCCTTTCTGTTTCAGCCTCCTTAGTCACAACATTTCGTAATCCAATGTAAATGAAATTCCCAACAGTGTAATCAACCCAACCTTGAATGCCTAATGTGACAAATTAAGCTTAGCTACCACTAAAATCGTTGATTAAAGTCCAACAAATGTGTCCTCATCGCTTAAAATGTTTTCTTAACAATTACTAAATTCATTTCTCATTCAATGACATAAGAATAAAAAAAAAAACTTAATTAATGACATTCCACTCAGTTGGACATCATTCACGAACATCGGGCCTGTCTCCATTACTGTCTACATCTTATGCTTCAGCACCATATTTAGGGGCGGACGAAGTAAATTTCTTTGACAATCGCTACAAATCGCGAAGATGAATCCCAAAAAGAGGGGTCAATAACAAAACAGAAGAAACCATTCGAAAAACGACTCCAAAAACGGCTCGAAAAGGAATTCCCCTTCGAGCTCCAAAATATAAATAAATGGGGAATTATTAATAACGATTTCGACTAATTAAATCTTGAAATGTCTGTCATGTGATTAATGGTCCCCGAAAAAATCACGAACGGCAGAAAGCAAAAGACTCAAAACGGATCGGTTTTGATTTGAAAAACTCTGTATAGGTAGTAGTTTGGTGGAGGAAATTTGATCTGCGATTGATAATGGCTGTGGGTTGCCGGATGGGGCCGGGGGGAGGATAGACGAATGCGGTGCGATGTCATGACGCCAATTATTTTAGAGTTTGAGTAGATAATTAGTTTAGTTGGCAGCAGGTATCTATGAATTTAATTTTTTATTTTTTTTGGGGGAGGGAAAGAGCCCACACGATCGAAACTGCTGTTTAACGAGATGAACATTGCTCGAAGTGATTTTCGGGAGACTCTATACGTGTATTCAATAAG
Organism: Brachypalpus laphriformis; assembly: GCA_945910035.1. Classification (NCBI taxonomy): domain Eukaryota; kingdom Metazoa; phylum Arthropoda; class Insecta; order Diptera; family Syrphidae; genus Brachypalpus; species Brachypalpus laphriformis. The sequence goes on along the minus strand of OX246755.1, from coordinate 9,491,965 downwards.
AATTGGCGCCAATGGCTTACACAATGATGAATGTAGGTGATGTGAATAATGAGGAGAAGTTTTGTTATCCGAATTGATCAGACAACTGTCAGTGTCAATGTCAGATGTCGATAATGTGAATTACTTCGGGTGATTGTCAATGTTTTTTTTTTTTTTTAACGAATGGATATAGCATTTTGATAGTTTAAAACAAGCGATGACCTTCGATTGATGTCACTCGAGTTGCATCACTGTAACTAGAGGCAGTTGTAATGAGGACGGGGGTGTTGGGAAAGGAAAGTTAGGTTAGGCTAGGTTACTCTGAGTAGGTTTATGAGGTTTTCATAAGACACTAGGCACTAAGGTGGGCCGCTTGCAGTCCGTACAGAAATTTCACAGGAAAAAGACCTAAATCAATTCTCCCATACAGTTAATTTCCCTACAAGGACCTTACCTCTTCTAAGTTATCGAAGAAGTATCTTCCAAGTTACTATGGCTTTGTCCTGCCTTGGCATTCACATAGTATTTGTGTTTTGTCCTCTGAGACATGTAGGTCATTGCAGTACTTACAAATATCCGTATTTGATGAACCTAGTCTCATGGCATGCTTCCTTAGAAAACAATGGCCAGAGAGTATTCACATCGTTTTTTGATCTCCCCAAACTTACACCTTATGGCCATCTAAGTTGGACCATCTTAAATTAGCTATATTGATGATTTTCGCACGAACAATTCCCCTAGCCACACACCTTGGTGGCTTAATGCTGCCGTAAACTGGAGCTCTGCTCTTCTTTTGTTCAGCGCGTCGGCCTTTTCAGTGCCTTCAGTATCGCAGTGTGCAGCTACCCAACATAATCTGACACGGTTCTGCATACATAATGCCTTAAGCAATATGCGACAATTCCTGATGATCTCAGATTTGGTGACGTAAGACTGTAGCGCCTTTAGCTCAGACTGACTGTCAATGTAGATGGCGACATTCTTATCGGTTATTGACCCCATCTCATGTAATTGCGCAGCTTTAAGTACAGCTAAGACCTCTACTTGGAACACTCTGCATGTGTCCGAAAGTCTCAGGGCCACCTGTAGGTTCATATCTCTCAAGTAAATACCTGACCCCATTCCCTCTCTGGCTTTAGAACCATGTGCTTATATTGCAATTCCATATGGACAGAGACTGTCTCCCTTTGCCAATTTTCTGTAACCGGATAAATTACGTCGTATGGTGAGACAAAGTCTAAGGCACTAAGGATATTGTTCGAATCGTCAGAGATAACCCTGATATCCTAATGGAGCTTTGTCCCACGTGAAGATCGCACTTGCTCGCTTGAAACCTGATTTGTAGGTCCAGTAGTATAAGATACAGAAAGATCTCGAGTGCAACCGTAGGCGTTGTGCGTAGAGCACCCATGATGGCAATGCAGGCTATTCTTTGAACCATTGCCAAAATATCCCACATAAATTTCGTGTTCGTCCACCATCCACCATACAGGAGCCCCATACGTAAGAATGGGTCTGACTGTCACGATGTATAGCCAGAGCATCTTTGCAGGCTTCAGGCCCCAACTTTTTTCCCGCAGTCCTTTTATAGATGAAGAGAGCACAATATTCCTTGGGGACTCATTCCTGTATGTAAAGTTTCCAATTTACTTTCCTGTCTAGCATTATGGCAAGATATCTGACGCGATCCGAAAAGGAAAGCTCCACCCTTGCTAGCTTAGGCAGTTTGAAGGGTGGTATTTTATATTTTCTGCTGCAGAGTACCAATTCTGTTTTATCCTGGTTGACGTGCATTCCACACCCTACAGCCTATTTTACGCGAGCCGAATCCATCGCTTCACTAATGGTCTAAAATCACCACGTCATCCGCGTAAGCAGTGACGCTTATACCTGTGTTGCTTAGTTCTTTGAGTACATACCCCATCGACGATTAGAAGCCAGAGGAGGGTTGAGATAACGCCTCCCTGAGGAGTCCTCGATTTCGAGCAAACAAAGCTACGATTGCTTTTAACCTTAGGGATTCGATGTTATGATGAAAGCTTAGTTGTCTACAAATTCATTGCCAGGGTGTCGCATATGTTACAACGGACAATAAAGGTCAACACGACAAGGGGACGTCCACAAGTTGGAGTGCTATCAAGCCTAATGTGGGCTCTGTTGTGGGTGAACTGCTTGAGAAAATAACCAACATCGGTATTGATTGTCAAGCCTATGCTGATGACATAGTATTGATCGCCAGAGGTAAGGTTGAAGAAACCTTCTGTGATATCGTACAAATGGGACTAAGAGTAACTCGGGAATGGTGCCACACAGATGGGCTAAACATAAACCCAGTTAAAATGATTGTGGTACATTTCACGGGAAAAAGAAAACTCGAATGACTGAAACATATCACATCGCCAGACACGATACTGGCTCTAATCAAAGAAGTTAAGTATCTAGGACTATACCTAGACAGTAAACTCAGCTGGAAGAAAACATACAGAAGAGAGCGGGCAAATCTTGGGGATGTAGTCCAAACATCCTTAGATGAATGCATCTAGCCACTGTGAGGTCAATGATCCCCTATGTGGCCATAGCATGGACGAAATAAACCAGTTTAGTCACAATGAGGCAGCCACTTAATAAGGTATCTGCATTACTGAAGCCATGAGAGGTTGCCAAACCGCAGCCATGGAAGTATTTCCAGAACTCACTACTTTGTACCTGTAAGTTGAGAGTTGCGCAACCAGAACGGTCTTAAGTATGGCGAAAGAGGGAAGAGAGAAGTACATTGGAGCAAGAGAATTCGAGGTGCTTAAAAAAACTTCCTCTTCTAGTGAACACTTGGGACGACAGCATTAGGAAATTCAGCTTTGTAGAGAATTTCCTATTGAAGTTCAGCAATAAAAAAAAAACTGGAGCAATGTATCCACAGTCTGTAGGCTGAACAACTACACAATAAGACGGTAGATATAGAGATGGATCAAGAACTGAGGAAGGAAATTGGTGCAGGAGTATTTGAGCCAAGTGCAAAGTATTCTGAATCCATGGACAATAGCATCATAAGCTTTCAGGCCGATAGATATACGCCATAGATGGATGCGTCCAAATCTATCTTGAAAAAAACTACAGTAATTGCGTTACCTATAGCAATAATGCCAGAGAGTCAAGCAGCCATCAATGCAGTTGACGCCCATATCGTAGAGTCTAAACTTTACGTATTGGGTAGAGGAAATAAATTAACCCTCTCTTTGATACCGGGCCACGTTGGAATAGAAGATAATGAAGCAGCGGACTCGCTAGCAGAACCTTTTATATGTCCTGAACTATTCTGCGGAAATACCTTAAAAGAAGAAATCAGGAAAGTTGAGAGAGCAAGCAGTGCAATGTGGCGGTTAGAGCACGAAGCTTGATATCTCAGGGACAACTGGACTATTTGGATAAGCGCCTCTGGAAGGTTTTCATACGAGTAAATAATATTCATAATATCTCTTAGAAGGGAGAATATAAATGTCTCTTTTTTTATAGAAGGCTGGCCACTGACATGATACGATACGATGTTTGGGGCCCTAGTACACTGCGACCTAAAAGATCTATTGTGTTTGCCCAATGGGTAACCAGAATTAAAATTGAGGCTTTTGCTAAACCTCAGTAATGTCTTGGGTTCCATGTTCCAAGTATCCGCTGCTCCCACCTAGACCCGCCTTAGATCGAGTAATCGTTTCCTTGCGACTCCTGGACATTCACAAAGAATGAAATGTCCACTGACAGCACAGCTCTGGATTTTCATGATATGGCGAGTTTGAGTCTAGTAGTTGTACCACAGTTTGGAGAACAACACAAAGGGTCAATAGTATTAGACCAAGGTATTTGGGAGAAGCTAAGCTTACACATATTCCCTTCGGTGTGCCTACTAATAGTCTGAAACAGCATAAAGAATTTCGATATATGACCAATAAATAGGAATTCTGCATTTCAGACTTCCATCGCCCAGCATGCTACGTATTTCTATTATTAAGCACCACACCTCTGCCTAAAGAAATATTGACCATAAACAAGGATTTAGTGTTTGAAATATCAAAAAGTTCCTTAATCAAGCGCCGCCTTGAAATTTGCATGACGAATCGGTATCATGGTAATTCGAAATTAAACCAAACCGTACTCCAAATAGTTTATCACCACCTCACACAGGTCGGTAATTACGATAGAACCCTTTCTTTCAATCAACATATACTCAACGCGATTCGTTCCACTTTGATTCATGAAAAATCTAAATCGTCCTCAGGTCAGTCAGACGAAGGTGAAGTGAACTGATGGACCCTCACTGTCTCTCCGGCTATCTATCGCTTAATTAATTCTCCAACTAATTACGCTCGGCCGGGCGGCCGGGTAATAAAATAAAAATTATAATAAAACACCAAATTTGAATTAGGCAACAGAGGAGTAGGTACTGCAGCTCAGGAGCAATATATACATACGATTGCATCAATTCCCATCTCACGTCATATCAAAGTATCTGAGAATGTTCCAGCAGCCAACAGTAGTTGCCTCTCCATCGTTTGAGAGCTGATGGCGGTTGGGATCAAAGGTGCGGCTATTCTCGTGTGATCTTCGTTCGATTTTAATTGTCATGCCACCTGATGATGCTCCAATAATACGGATGCAGATACTTTCTGGTAGACAAAGGAAAAAAATACCTTCGATGACACAACCAACCGAACCGGCAAGAAGTCCGAAAGGAACGAGAAGGAAAAAACAATCCGGATTTGTATCGATTGCGGTGATAAGGTATATATTTGTGAAGGCGGTAATTGCCTTGGATGCAGTTAGTCCAACACTGCATGCAGACTTTGCTGCCGAACCCGTTTCGGGAGTTCAATTTCTTTCGATTCGATATTTTTTTTCTGATCATTTGGTGTTTGCAGATAAAAGGGATTGATTACGAGTGAGATTCGTTTCCCCTTTTTAAGCAAAGTGAAGGTTCTTCGGCGGTTTTGTCCATTACCATCGGAAGTTTTGTGGTCTCTTTAAAATTGAATTGGGGGGAAATGAGGGTCAATGAATCGTGTTGCTGCTGCTACGTCATGAAGGCTTTAATTAACTTTACTTTTCTCTTCTTTTATTCATTTTCGAATTTTATGACTCGGCGGCGGTCGCAAGCAAAAGCTATCAACTTATTGAAAAAGTTAATTTTTATCGGAGAACAATTTTAGATAGCTGTTGTTTTATTATTTTGACATAAACATAATGTTCAAAAAAGATAAATTCTTTGATGAATTTGTGAATCGTTTAAGTGCTGCTCATTGGCAGCATGGTGCCGGTATAGGTAGTCAGTCAGCATGAGGTGTAACCAGTCGGTAGATTGCTTTATTTGTGGGGAAATGCGTATAGTACGAGTATGTAAAAGAAGACATTTGATATTTAAGGTTCGGCTTTAAGGCTTGGAGAGCTATTAAATGCAACTCCTACAACTGCTATAAAAGCTAGGGCTTTCATCAAGATTGAGATTTGTTTGAGACTACAATCAATCTGAAATGAAAGAAAGAACTGCATCAGACCTGTTTTGGAATTTTTTTTTTATGATTTACTGACAACGAAAGCTTGGTTTACCTACATATATGGATTTCTAGTAATATATTTGCAGATACTTTGTTCTTATATATGTACTCTCTGTTCAAACTTACTTCCTGTATCTCAGATGCCGCCAAGCCCTGTGAAAGTTCAAAAAGGTGCGAAATCAAATATGGTATGACTGGGAATGTATGGCGGCCAGGAAAAAGAAATTCGCCTATTCCAGTTAGTAAGAGCAACAGGCACCGATTTTGAAAAAAAGTATGTACCAGCAAGCCAACAATACGTATAAAATGGTGTGCAAACAGAAAAAACAAATGTTTTCTAATCATCAAGCTAGAAAGATTAGGTTAGGTTAGTTAGTAAGTGGGCTGCTGTAGGGGATAGAAATCCTCCACATCACACTCAGGTCAATGTGGACCCATTGTGATACCCATGGCGGGCAAGAACATAGAGTAGAATAAGTCCCTTCTTCGTGAAAAAAGAAAATAAACATCTTTTGTACATAGCCTAGCAGAAAGCATTTAGTACCTACCTACTGTGTTCGAGAAACAAACTATCCAGAGGATTTAATGAAGTTTGCGATGTCTTTTATTGAATTTTTGGACGATTCTTCGATATCCCTGTGGAAGTATTGTCCAAGGAACTTATTTCTTAGATGATAGAATCCTGAGCAGTAGCAAAGAAAGTGGGTAGTATCCTCCTAAGCCTCCTCGTCACAGCTGCCTCTACAAAGGTCTTCGTTCGTCACACGTAACTTGTTCATGTGGTATCACATAGTGTTATGCGCCGTCATAACTCGTATGACAGTAGAGAGAGATTTTCTATCCCTTTGCACAATTCTATTGGTTCTTGCTCTGTCGAATGTAGGCAATGGCCTCGTGGTGGTGATACAAGTATCTAGAGAGGTCCACCTCTTTTTTGCCTACGTAAGACCTTTGTTCCCTACTTCGAGTTTAAATGTGCAAGGTGGGATCAGCCCACGGTGCGTACGATGTACAACGGCAACCCATAATTCGACATATTGCAAAACTACATCTAGGTCACTTGCGACACCAACAACAATGTCTTCGAGCATTCTGTATAGCACCATATTATCGTTCGAGGGCATCCAGTAGCAGAACGCGCCCGACGCCTGGCAGGCGACAAGCTTACGATAGCCAGAGACGAGTTCCAGCTGATGATACAGCGAGGTATTTGCCAGCCGTCAAAAAGCGAATGGGCCTCACCACTCCACATGGTCGGGAAGAAAACTGGCGGTTGGAGGCCATGCGGAGACTACCGTCGGCTGAACCGAATGACAGTTCCAGACCGGTACCCGATACCCCATCTGCAAGACTTCACGCACAAGTTGGCAGGATGCACGATCTTCTCAACGCTCGATCTCAACCGGGCGTATCATCAGATCCCGCTAGCAGTAGAAGACCGACTGAAGACGGCCATCACAACACCTTTCGGATTCTTCGAATTCAAGGTTAAGACGTTTGGTTTGTGCAATGCTGCGCAAACCATGCAACGTTTCATAGATACTGTTCTGAGAGAGTTGAACTGCTGTCACTGCTACATCGATGATATACTGATCGCATCAGCCAACGAGAATGAACATCGACAGCATCTTCACATCTTTTTCAGTCAATTGCGAAAGTTCGTCTTGACCGTCAATGTCCCCAAGTGCTTCTACGGCCAAACAGAAGAAACGTATCTCGGATACACCGCTAGCTGTGATGGGATTAAACTTCCAGCTGTCCGAGTCGCAGTCATCGCCGAGATGTTCCGAGATCCTGGAACTTTTACCGCAGTTCTCTGCCAGGCCCTGCCGAGACACAGGCTTCGCTCGTGCAACTGCCCCTCGGAGCGAAGAAGAGAGACCGACGCGCGCTTGAATTGACACCTGATGCTGAGAAGGCATTCGAAAAATTACAAAGCAGAGCTAAAGGAGGCCATCCACCTCGCTCACCCCACGGCAGACCTTCCTTTAATTTTGCGTTGCGACGTATGAGACAACCCGATCGGGAAGGGACTAGGGAAATGGTCATCCTTACCGACCATAAGCCGTTAATCCATGCTTTTGACAAGAAATCGGACCACACTGGTGACCGACTAGCGCGATAACTCGAAGAAATCGGCCAATACTTCACGAACATCGTGCACATCACGGGAGAAGGCAACATCGTCGCTGATGCACTATCCCGCATCCATACCATCAACATGCCCGTCATCGTCAGTACGCAAGGGCTAGCGGACATGTAACGAGAAGACCCAACGACGACATCACTCCAGCATTGTGGAGTGTGTATCGATGGTACAGATGCAGTTGTATTCTGCGACACCAGCGGACATTCGTCCGACTTCTATGCAGAAGGGTGTTTTCTTATGGACTGTTATTGTCATTGCTAGGACCTCTGTCTGGAAAGCGCTGCTATAGTTCGGAACTGGATACCGTGCGATTCGTAGAAGATGTCTACACCTACAGACATCCATTTTGGATCCATCGGTGTACACAGTTATGGATCTCTCGTTAGGCATTCTGTCGTTTTTCGATTCTTCCCTGCGCGGATAGGTGCTTAGAAACGGTCTCATGAAGTCTATGTATGGCATTGTGTAGTCGGTACTATAGAAAGTTAAGAAACTAACTGGTATTAGAGGCAGCGATTAATTTTGGGGATTTGCTAGATCTTTCAACGGATTGACTTCTGTACGGAAAAGCATTTTATGACGACTACTGAGTCCAACATGTAGTGGAAGCACTGGATGGCAAAATTATACTTTAAGATATCTGTAGGGTCATACACTAAGCTACGAACTGCTTAAATAAAGCACCAGGAGAAGGTAGTTTACCATATGGGTTTTTTTAAATATGCGACGAATGAGCTTTTTCGAACAACTAACAGCAGTATACAGCTATATCTTCGAGGTAGATGAGGTCGCGGCAAGCTTCAGAAAAAAAACATAATATTCCCATATTATGTAAAGGGACAAGGTAGCGAACCGACAAGCTGGAAGCAATGGAATGAACAAATCTTAGGTGGACAAGTGGTACTTCATGTCCAACGACTGAACAAATTTGCCCAAAGCTGGATCTAAAACGGTCTAAGAATTTGATTTCTCTCAATAGATTGCATATCGGCACTATAATAGGTGTCACCATTGGGTACTGTGTAATAGGTAACCATGCTACGATCCCGGGCCTTTTTGCGAACGAATATTGTAGAAGCTGCATGGATGAAGAAGAGGAGGAACTATTCCGTACCTTCTTTGTTTCTGTGCAGCTCTCTCCCGTAGAAAAAAGCTTCACTTAAGAGCCATTGATTACAACGATATAGGGGATTTGACAGACATAGATAAAAAGGGCCTTTAATGGTAGAGAGAAACTTTCTCCTATGATCCACGTGGTATTACAATGATCCTATTGTTGGTCTAAGTGTGTTGGCGATTCTTAGATGGCAGCCACTTCAACCTTATCTAACCTCTAATAGCTCTAATATCTAATAGCTACATCCTACTCCTACCATCTTTGATATATCTCATGTACTAAGGGCTTGGGTGAGAATAGCACTGGCAACCGGCTTGCCTACTGTCTTCAAAATAAGTCTTATCTCGATTTAAAAGAAAATGGACTTGATTCACTTTAACTTTGACTCACCCATATAGACTACTACTTTATGTTCACCCAATTACCATTTGCATCTAATTTCTTTAAGTAAAAAATGCTAACGAAACCAATAATTAATTATCCTGTTTCAAAAGAAATTCGCAATAAAATTACTCAAACCATGAAGTCCTGTCTCCTTGAACACATTAAGTGTGAATCACATCAGCCAAGTAATTATGCCATTTAATTACTTTACTCGCTTCCACCATTTATTGCGAATCTTTACGACTTTTATCAATTACCATTAAAGTTATAATTAATGATCTTCAATCTTATTTTTACTTCAACAAGCTTTTACACATTTAAACTAATTTATCACCGAAAGAACCGATGATGGGAATAAAATAAAAAAAAAAAATCAATTTGCACCAACCTTGCCATACGTGTGTACGTTGTTAATTCCTTTATCGATTCCTTTTTTAACGATTCAATCCATTCTGTGTGATTTTTTTTCATTTGTCGTGTTTTACCCTCTAGGAACCTATATATAGGTAACTATCGAATGCCCCCAAAATGGTTTGTCCATCAAAGTGAAATTGAATTAAATTTAATTTCCTTGATAACAATGAACATTGCTATATAGAAAATCCCGTGCAGAAAATCCATTCGCTCGTCACTACCACCTTTGCTCTCGGTCACCTTTCAAACGAATTTCATTTAGCTCTATACTCCTCCACAGGTTAATTACCAAGCTGTCAATTTAGAGACCAATTCAAGTCAATTCCGGCCAATTAGCTCGGAACCTTCGACAAATTCGTTACTTTTTCAGTTAAAATTTTCCTTAACTCCCTCTACCTACCCACCACCAGAAGTCCTACAGCTATTGTGCCTTATCGTTATAATAAAATGTTAAAAAAATAAATAAATGTGTGACAACAATTACTAGCCATCTAGCTTACTACAACGTATACGAGTGCTTTGCAGATGAAAACTAAACAAAAGGGCGATGACAGGACAATTAAATAAGGGCCATGCTATTTGGGTCCTGCTGCTGGTGTTGGTGCTCCTGCTGCTGCTGTTCCTGGCACCTGCAGGCGTGCTAAGCTTTGTTATTATAAAATTAGCTCCAGCGCGACCAATTAGGAATTCCATGTGTGCATTTGTGATGTTCAGGAAGCAAAAGCAACATCACTGGGTTGCCAAGGAGGCGTGGTACTGCAGGCGAAATAAAAAAAAGAAGAAAAACTGGTTACTTAGGGATGGAGTTGTCCATATATGCAGGTCATGTATTCACCCTTTCAGCAGAGAGCAGCAACAAGAAAAAAGAAGATCTTCCTGTTGAAGTTAATAATCATCTTTGGCAAGTAACACAGTTTGTAATTGTATGGGTGCAGATATAAGCCAGGTCCATGTTGTGTTAACACCTCGTTCTCACTTGCCAACCTCCTTCGTACGTTTTCTGAAATTTTAATTAAAAATGACGATGATGTGTGGACCTGGAAGATACTCGTACATATTTCTTGTTTCCTTGTGTCGAGATACAGTTTTTCTGTTTCGATTTGTTATCTTTGATGAGAGAGAAAAAGGATGAGGTATGGCTAGTGGAAGATAGAAACTGACAGTTTCATAAGCTTATAGTCACTGACATGCACATGGCATGGTTATGCTTTTTGTAAGAAAGTATCTGTTCAATGTTTTTGCAGTAATTGGGTTTGACAGTTCAGTACGCTTGCGATTAAATTACATTCAATTAACTAAGGATATGCCCTGAGTATGGGAAATAGCATAAACCGTGATGACTAAACCTTTCTAGTCTGGAAAAAATTAGTCTACGGCTCCTAGGAATACGGGGAGCACAACATCACACCAAATGCAGCTATAAAAGCGATAAAAACAGCTGAAAAGCCGACAGGGAACCCATGGAAATACGGACTACACCCGTCGAAACTGGGATTTGACCGAAACTTCCATACGAGCATCCCTGAACGGGATGAATGGAACAACTCTAGCCCTGTTCATGGTTGTTCGGTTCGGTTCTTTTCAGATGGCTCTAAGACCGAAGGTGGTGTGGGTTGTGATTTTTTCTCCGAAGCGAGCATCTCGTTTCGCCTCCCAGATCATTGTAGTGTTTTTCAGGCGGAAATCATGGCCATTAAGGAATGTCGTGGCTAAAATGTATTATAATATACAGGGATATAAGGATTTTCACTGACAGTCAAGCGGCAATCAAGTCCTTGGAGCGCTCCTTCACTTCAAAGACCGCATTTAATTGCTCTTTGTCCCTTAGCGAGATTACAGAGCAGTTCAACCTTCGCCTATGTTGGGTGCCAGGTCGCAGAGACAGTCCAGGAAACTGCAGGGCGGACGAGCTCGTCAGACAGGGTACACCTCTAAGGATTATGCCTAATAGGCAAGCCCCTCGTTTCATGTAAGCATCTACTAAAGCTGAACGCTATTAGACAGACTAACCACAGATGGGAAAACGTCTCAACGTGTCACATATCGAGACAGATCTGCGCTGAGTTGGTTAAGCTAAAGCGATCACAGATCAGCTGCGTTATCACTGTCTTATAGGCCAACATGCCAATCGACTTGGCCTCTACACCAACGACGTCTGGAGAAGCTGTAGGAACGAGGAGGAGAAAATCTAGAGGCCCCCCTGTCTTGATGACCTCGGCGATTTGGCGTCCTTAGACCTCATAAACATCCATCTCTTTGTCAAGAGCCCCGGTTGGTTTTATTACTCCCTAAGTGGTATAATGATAGATCCATGGCATCACAAAGAAACTTGACTCTTCTAAGTGTGTGTGACAGCCAACCTAACCGAATCTTACCCAGCAGGAGGAACTGAGCCGAAAACAAAGCACCGAATCCCATATATACAATAAGAGTAGCTGTGCCTTCAAAAGGTCTTTAAAAGAGCTGAATACCAACATACCATCAAACTAGTTCTGGGTTCAAGCACATTAATACCAATAAACATTCTATTCCCAGTTTCCTAAGTTGCTCCTTGAGTTCGCAATGCCCCGTGGACATGCCTGTCTTGATGCGGAGTCGATTTTTGGCAGGTCCTGCTTCTTTTTTAGTTTCAATTCCCCCGAATTTCTTTTGCCGGTCTCAATTGGAGGACATCGTCCCATTGCTTAGCCCATTTGCTACCTTATTCTTTTCTCAGTTCCCGTTCCGTATTGTGTGGTCCTATTCCACAATAAGGCCCCAGTTCAAGGAACAGAGTACCTGAGCCGTTTCTTACTAGTTCATTTGGTACTTCATTCACTTCCGCTCCTACATGTCGTGGTACTCAGCAAAGAGTTACTTTATTAGCCTGCCACAGCCGTGATCACGTCTGAGTTCAGTGGCTTGATGGATGGACATAGACTCTGAGTATCTGGTCCTGGGTCTGTAGATGCCTGCCCCAATGCCTGTACACGTTTTTGATCCATCCGCGTAATATATAATAGTATGTTGGTTTAAATTGGCACTTATCGTATCTGACCATATCGTATCTGGGCCAATCCATAGTAGTACCTATTTAGATGTGGTATCTAGCTCTTTGTTTGAGAAGGATTTTTCTCTTCCGATGTTCTCTTTGATTGTTCTTAACATGCTCTCTTTTCTAACACTGCGCAGCGGAGGTAGTCCTACGATCGCCGCTAGTGCTGCAGTGCGAGAGGTTCTCATGGCTCCTGTTATACAAATGAAGGCTAGTCTCTGCACTTTGCTTAGGGATGTCCTCGTCGTACTTACCCTTGTTCTGTTTCTACTAAACTCAAACATAGCCAAGTAATTGGTCGATAGATATGCTTTGCTATGCATTAATTCGTTTCACTATTCCCTTGTCAATACCCACTCATACTGACCCTTTCAGATCGAAGCTGAATTCATTGCAAATTCAAGTCCCCTTGTCCTACACGGATCTATAGCAATAACCACCAAACAACCTTAATTACACTATTTTCCCAACCAAACTCGCGCAATTGAAATCAATTCAAATCGCAACATGAGGCTAACGCACTTCTTACGAGTACTTATACCCAGCGCACAGAGCCAATCTTTCTCCAGAGATCTTCCCCACCCAACTGGCCACAGAATATCATCTGAATATCACTATAATGACCATATAATGACTCTCATGCCAATTGAACGAGTCTATTATTTGCACTGCATAAATTAAAGCCAAGCCAATGTGCGCCGAGTGAGATGAGCTAATTGAAAGCCCAGCAATCTGCCTCAAAGGTCATTGAATCGCAGCCGACAATCGGATCGCCGACATAACAATATAGTCTCTCCGCTGGACTACGGAGCAATAAAAAACAGAACACAGCTACTCTTCCCTCCAGCAGCCACCAGTAGTGGTTACATTCACCCGAAAGTAATGAATTGATCATGATCTTGCGATAGAGTATAACTTCTTTCATTCCAAGAACCAACCGGCCATCAGAGATAGTGCGCCTGCGCGGCTGTCTGTAAAGTATGGAACCACCAGCTTATGGCTCGCGTTTCAACTCGTTCTGAACCCGCAGCGGATGGTTGTTGATCACTTGTTCGCACCTGATCTGTCCGTGGCAGTAGCACCATGAACATTTTTTTTGACTCAAACCAGTTAACCACGGAAAAGAAAACCCCTCGAGCCTAAAGACTTCTTAGAAGCAGTTTGGGTCATGATGCGAAATGTAATTAATTTTCGTTTCGTTGACCCTCGTGCCGTCGCCCCGCGTACTTGTTGAGGAAGTCCAATCTCATTAGAATGCCCCCGTACACCATTAGGAGGAAGGATCCCCAGTGCAGCTGTTAGCGCTGGCCCTAGCATAAATAACCAAATTTCGGTTTTCGTGCGCGCATACGAGTAAAACGGAAGTGATTGACAATTCCAATGTCAATGGCACGGCGTGAGAGGGTAATGTGTCTGGCTGACCCCACCCCGGTGTACGAGTATAATACTGGACGTGACTTTCCATTTTTCGGTGGGATTCTCATAGATTCCCATAATGTGGCCAGGAAATCAGTGACACGGTGTCGATTGCATTTGTTCGAGGTGACAGTGTGTTTAGGTATAGTTATGCTGGTTGCCGGACTATTGTGAAATTATAATGCGGGTGTGCTGTGGCTGATGCGCATATGGAGAAGTGGGAAGGGTCAACAGACTCGGAATAGAGCTGGACAATATTCATGGGCGGGAAACATTGACATTTCAATTATTTGCAATGGAGAGGTTAAATTGTTTTCAAACATGAACTGGTATCAGTTTTGATTGAAACGATGAAGAGGAAGGTAACGGTTTAGCAGTGATGGCCTAATTGGTGGGTATCCTGGTACGTGGTAATCCGTTCTGTATATTTTACTGACATTATTTTGAATTTGAAATTAGACTAATGTCGGAGAATTTAGTATAAATACAGGCCTAGTGATAGCAGCACTACTCACTTTTTTCTATTTATATCGTCTTGAAGCGCAAGCACTTAGGTACGTTGAATACTGTGAGGTGCAAATGCACTACAACCTATAGTAGATTTATTGCGCCCCCCAAACTAGGCATCTAGTCGATGGCGAGCTCGATTTAGAGAACTTCCTCTAGTCCAACTGCTTTGATGAAGCAGAGTATTTGAAGTGGATCCAGCGAAGGTAGATCCGTCTCTGACAGGTAATGTCTTATTTTATGGATTAGTGCTTTGCATACCATAAGAAGGTGCGCTGGTGTTTCTGCGAGGTCCATGCAGAATCGACAGTATTTATTCCCTTCTATTTCTAGTATCCTAAGGTGCTCCCTAAGTCTGCAGAAACCCGTTAGAATGCCTATCAAGATGTGAAGTCGATTGTTGCTGACTCTTAGGCAGATTCTGCTTCTTTTTTGGTTGTAATTCCTCCAAATTTGTTTCGCCTGTCTCAATCGGGGGATATCGTTCCAGTGTTTAGCCCATTTGCTCTATTCTTCTTTGTATTTTGTGTGGCTCATCCCACAACAAGGCTCCGGTCCAATTAACGGGGCGTCTGAGCCATTTCTTGGTAGTTCGTCGATGATGCTTCGTTTTACTCAACTCCAAGTAGAGAGTTACTTTGTTAACCTGACCAGCATATTGATCTTAGTGAGACAGTCAAGATAATCGACCGATGAATATTTTCTTTTATACAACGTACCTATATGTATATGGGCTTACCCTCAATTACTTCAAGACCAACTCTCTTTAACTACGTACAACTCCCGTAGGCTCCCGAAGATGACCAAATCTAATATGCGACATTGTAATTAAACAAACGGTTGTGCACTTCGACTTAGAATTTGTTAGTCTTTCGTAGGATTGTGTCTTAGTATGAATATTTGTCTGTCATTGACTTACCTGGCTGGAAGATACACTGGTACGTTCCGATGATTGCGGTGCTTCAGACGTTCATGCAGTGCGCTGAACAAGATCGTATATGCGACATTCTGGAGGGATATGCCTTCGTAGTTTTGTAAATGGGGCCTATAGAGCCACTATATGCATTCTGTAGGGCATGCCTCGGACTACCTACACTAGGTCGACGACTTGGAGCATGCGTCCCACCAAAACATCTACTTCGTGTTTAAAAAACCGCGATGGCCAGTCACCATGGGGAATTGCTTTTTTGTATTTGATTTGCAGTTGTACAGACATCTTCTAAGGTTGGTGGAGAGACTTCTTCTTCCTTGACTGGATACTCTTTCACTTGAACATACCCCTTAAGCAGAAATGCTCGAAATGCAAGAAGATTTCCTCCATTATCCCATAGAGACATAGAGACATAGAGACTGCGTTGCGGATTTAAATCAAATCCCTTGAGTTTATTGTAGAAAATTATCCCTTTCTACTCTTCGACCTACTCTAGCTGGAAGACTGCATGCATTTTTTTTCTCCCTCATACTGTATTCTCTCTCTCTCTGTATTCTCTGGCCAGTCCAAGTATGATTCGACATTTAATCTTGATCTGATTTTTCAACGGAGTCGGAGCCTACTTTCATTACGTTGGTCTGAAACGGGTCGCTATCATCCCTGCTCGAGGATCGTACAACTAAGGAGTTAGACGAGTGCCTTCCCTCGATTTGATTGGTAGTTTAACTATCCAACCATCTGGTGTAAGTCAGATTGCTTTATGCATCCGATTCTGAGGAGAAGAGTCCGTACTTAGGTTAGGTTAGAGGGAGTGTATCTAGGTGCTTCTCACGGGGGCCAAAGAGTCCATTGTATTTCCCTTTTTGTTTGTGAAATCTGTTAAAACTCTTTATCTTTCTGTCAGACCAGTAGCGAACCAACCTGAGCTTATGCATCGTATCTTGTTCTTTAGTGGAACTTGCCCAAGATCACTTAGTTCGTCGAAAAACCTTTTACTAATGTAATGTTGGCGGCGTTTTAGTAGATTTCGGCAGTCACATAGCAACTGTTTGATATTTCCTATCCCTTCCGCGCCTTGACAGCTCCTACAGTGGTCGGCTGAGTTGATGCCTAGTCTTACGGCCATTTCTCCTACCGCGCAGTGTCCTGTAAGTATATTTATCAAGATACGTATGAGTACTTTTTTTTATTCATTGCCAACAGGGTTTTCGTTTTTCCTTTATTCAATACCGGCCATAACCTGCGAGATATGATACAGTCGCCTCTGGTCATCTATGCAGAGTTAATCATCTCTCTTGTTTTGAGATCGATTTTTCTTTTTAGTACACCAATAGGAATTTCTGCTGATGTGTGGGTATCTAATGCTGATCCGTTTCTGACTAGTTCATCTGCAGTCTCATTCCCTTCTATACTGCTATGTGCGGGAACCCAGCAGAGAGTTACATCATATTTGTATTATATGGGTATTGCATATACTCATATTGTTCAGTGAATTCCGGCATCTGAAAACTGTTTTTTTTTCTCGCTGTCTAACGCTTTGATTGCAACTTGACTATCCACGACTTCCTCGACGCTAATGGATTTTGAAGATTCTACCAGTTCCTGCGACTTTCTTTTTAGTGCTCGGAGGTTTTTCTTGATAGTCTTGCTTTCTGTTTTGTCTGCGGAGGCTTTGGATAGTTTGAAAATCCTAGCAGCTATTTTATCTGGGCAGATTGTGGCTTTTGGTGCGGCTTCCAATGTGCTGTTCCCAAGTTTACAGAGTAAGCTCCATGATTTGCGACTGGAGTGGACAAAGTTAGTGTTTTCGATGGTGTTTTTCCATTTTTCGCTGCGTTCTTTATCAAAAGACTTGAGTAACTCATCTGCAATTTCAGGATCGCCGCTTGTCTCAAACTCCTTGTAAAGGCGATCTCTTTCTTCTGTCCATCCAGGTATATATTTATATAGTTTACGGAAGCCTCTCGGTACGTGATTCTTCGCCGTAGAAAGAACGATGCCTACAAGACGTCTATAATTTCGCGCTACTGGCTGGATCCACCTTATATTTGCATCAAGTTTGCTCCTGAAGTTGTTCCAGGAGGCCTTGTTGAAATTCCATCTAGGCTGCGCTATGGACTCAATAACAGGGATTTGGGTGCCGATTTCGATAACTATAGGCCTGTGTTGACTGTGTGGGAAGTTCGAGAGGACCTTACGACTAGTTTGGAGAGGCCTTTGGTCGCTGTCGTAGCTTACGAATGTCAAATCGGGATTGTAGCCCCTTTGCCATCATCTGGATTGAAAAGTGCTTGCGTCTTTCCTGTCGAAGACAAGGCTTCAGCCCAGTCCGTTGACTTCAGCCCAGTCCGACAGCTTGATACCATTTGAGTCTGATGTTGCATGTCTCGCGGAAGTATGATGGCTGTTGAAGTCGCTGCTTAAACTGCAGGGTGGTTAAATACTGGTAATACATACTGTCGCCAAGGTTTGTTTGGTGGTTTGTACAAGTTGGTGATAAGTATGACAACTACGTCAGTAGTAATAGAGAAGATGTCGTCAGCAGAGCTTTGTTGGAATGGCTTAGCTTTTTCGATCTCGCTTCTTATGTAAGTGGCAGATCCATATGCTTAGTTATATATTACTCCAATTGCTGTATAACCGGTATTCTACCCTTGTTTTGGAAATCAGTTTCAAACGCGGTGTGAGTTTCTTGTATGACCGCTACGTCTATAGCGTATTCTCTTAGGATCCTTGGGAGATGATTGCATTTGGCTTTACTAATTCCTTCGACATTAAGTTGGAGAATGCGAAGTGCCGGTCCGATTCTCTTTGTCAAAAAACTATTTGCCGTTTTGTGTATTTGTTTGTGTAGGCTGCATGCGCACCTTCTTTGCCAGGAGATCAGAAAATTGTTCGGAAGTATTTCTTCGATGGTTTGGCAGCCTAGTTGTGATAGATCATTTAGCGTTACCCAGGATGCAACACTTGGAGGTGATCTATCTTTGCAGCCCATGTCAATAAGAGCTTTGTTTCCACGCGCCAGATTGAATGTACTCATCCAGGGGGAGGAGATTTGCCATCACATCTAAGCTTGCGTGTGGTGTTGATCTCTGTGCTCCTGTTACGTTTATGCATGGCAGTTTTCCGACCATAAGTACCATTTTTATTCATTATTAGCGTGAGCATATCGCATGGAGCTTTAGTTTTTAGTTTTACTACTTGCACCCAATTTAACAGACATTTACGTAACTTTTGTGGCGCCGGAAATGATGTTCTTTCTTTTCTCATAGTCGACATGTCTAAGGCCCGTTTATAAAAATGTACTCATCGACTTAACTTCACCTTAAATACCGTCTAATCAATATTTAGCTCAGAAATTCACAAGAATTCTTTCCACCGCTACTTAAATCGCCATATGGATGCACTTTATCAAGCATTCCCCCACTCTTCCCAGTCACTTAATAATCGTGCTCATCATCATCCTCATCGAGAAACTAATAAGTACTTTCAACTGCTGCAGCGCATATAATTCACTTCAATTGATTTAATGTAGAAAATTTCATCAAGTGATTTCGGTGAACTTTTTCTACATCCCCTGGCTCCGTAGTTTTTTGTCTCCCGAAAACTAAAGTTTTCCGAAGCGCAAAAAAGACGGAAGTAAGTCCTCCCCGTCTCAACTTTTCAGTGAAGAAACACAGTCAACAACTATAGAATGGAATTCTTTTTTGCATTTCTCAAGTTCCTCGGAAGGATACAAATCAAGGAAAATCGAATAAAAAAAAGTAGAAAAGGTTTTTTTTTTTTTATTTTGATCGAATATCCTGTGAGAGTAGTATCATCTCTCTCTTCACTTTGAAAAGTACCTACTTTTGATCGGGAAAAAAATCACTCCTCCTCCTTCGTCTCCATATCGGCTTGTCTATTTGGGGGCCAGTAGCTTAAGCTCAACTTAATTAGAAAACTTTTTCCCACCACAGGGTAGCGCATGGTGGAGTATTCATTTTTATTTTTCTTGTGTTCGTCGAATAAATTGGAAAAAAATTAATCCTTTTCCCATATTAATTTGAATTCAACTGGATGCCTGGTCTGGGGATGAGTTGAAGGAAATTATGACCTAATTTGTGACGAACTCAGTCTCCCTTTGGCGTCGTGGGTGTTTTTTTTTTTTTTGTTCTTCTTCTTTTTATATGGAACGGTGAGGAACCTCTAAAAATGCGCCTCCTTTTAATTTCCAGTTCAGTTTTATAGCTTTGGCTACAAATTTTTCGTTTGGTTCCTCTCTCTGGTGGTTTTCCCCAAATATGGAGGGGGATTTTCCGATCCACATCGCGCGGTAGATGGATGTAATTTTATGGCGATGAAAAGCGATAAAAAGCAAAACGCACATAAAACATCACCACACACCGCCACCGCACCGAAAAAAAAGATCGTAAAACTAATTTTGCCATCAAATGGATGTTCCAAAAGGAAACAGGGAAAAACACAAAAGCCAACAGGAAAACGCGGGGAATGAAAACAAATATTAAAGTTAATTTTATGGAGTGATCTTCAAATTTTCAAATTATCATTGACATTTAGTACATCGAAGCATTGTAAGACTCATTAAAGCTGTTTGACGATTTTGTACCAAAGTTTGTTGTTTCAGGGGGGTGACGGGGTGCCGTGTTAATGGGAAGCCATCATCAACATGTTACGATTGTTTGTAGAACCGTAGCCTTGAAATTAATTTGAGTATCGAATGGAATCGATGATAGGTACCTATATCGAATGACTGTGACTGTAGTGGGGTGCTGGTCGTTAAATATGACTTTCTAGAGTAGAACAAAGTTAAAACGAGGAACTCACTTGGTCTATTGGCCAGGTCAAGTAACCATGCAGTATGGAGGTGTGAATTGGTTGGATACTAATCGACCGTGTTTTTTTTTTAGCCCCAGTGAACTGAATAGATCTGAACCTGGAGTTATAGTCGATGAGATACTGAAGTTAGAGCACCTTTCGCAGTCTACCTGTCTTGAAGAACTGGAGTATTTAAAGACAATCTAGTGATGTCGCTTTTCAGCCTTAGTACAAACTCATTGGCTCAAATATACATTGCTGTACAACCGGTAGAGAGAGTAGAGGATTTCCAGTTTCTTAGGAGTATTGTCTCGACCGATGGTGGAACTGAACTGGATATAACCAACAGGATCGCCAAAGCAAAGTCCGCGTTCGGGATGTTGTCCAAAATATGGGGAAGCAATGCAATCAGTTTAAACACCAAGCTAAAGCTGTTCTGCTCCAACATCGAATCCGTGCTGTTATATAGATGCAGCACGTGGAGAGTGACCACTGCTATCACCAGAAAGCTGCAAATGTTCGTTAATAGTTGCCTGCGCAAAATCTTAAGGATTTTCTGGCCCAATCGTATCTCCAACGAACACTTTTAGGAGAGAACGGTTCAGGAAACAATAGGCACAACCATCCAATAAAGGAAGAGGTAGTGGGCACACGTCCCGAAAGGGTGACAGTTCCATAGCGAACCAGACTTTGCAATGGAACGCCTTAACTCAAAATGGCCGAGACCTGGCGGTCCGAGGAGAACATGACACAGAACAGTCGTGAAGAAGCACGGCAGGTAGGGAGAGCTAAGACACATTGCCAAAAACCGTGCACGATGGCGCGTAGAGGTAATGGCCCTACGACCCACAAGGGGATACAGGACATAAGTAAGTAGGTAAGTAGTGATGCCGCCGCCAAGGAGTCCGCTTCTATTGAATCAGAGCTACATATTTCTTGAGAAATTGTGATGAAGTTTTCTTAACATCCTTACCAAATCATGAGTATCCATCCAATTTAAGTCTCTCTAGTGCAACGACCATTTGCTCGGCCAATGGCTTAATTTACTTCTCGCAGTGCTCATTGGTAGCTACTTGAATAAATAAGAAATGAACGTGGAGCGAAATCGCAATTGCATTCTAGAACCATACCATTTACTCAAACAACAGAACCTTTCCATAACTCACCGAATGGGATCCACAGTGATCGTCCCAAACTGTTTTGCACATCACTTATCGGTACATACGGGTATCTGCCTACCAATGCTCTAAGCGTGGCAAAACAACATCATTTTCTTACAAAATTAATCTTGAAAAGCCCAACGAATCTTAAACCGAAACTCACTATCTTTTTTTTCCAACCACTGCTCCAAAGAAAGGTTCCTGCCTGGTAGTACAATGGACTAGAGAAGTCTAAGTGCTCTGGGATTTGGGTTTCCTTTTTTTATAAAAAAAAAAAAAAAATCTCTTCTTCGACTAGCATGAGATGCAGGTCCATCTCTTGTAATTATAGCCGAAGCCCAAAGCATAATGAATTCTAAGTTTAACTAGTTTCTAGGGCTGCCTTCTTAGTCAATCAAAAGGATCGAGTAGTCCATTTTGCCACGCATCACGCTGGGGTAACATTACATTTTCAATATAGCCAGTTAATAAGTTCATAATTCTTGACAGCTTTTGGTTTCATCGGCCAATCGATGTTGATAGCTGAATTCTGAAGCTCGAGAAAATGTACCAACCTTTGCCGTGTCATACTGGAACATACGCCGTACCACACTTCAGACACGCACCATCTTCCACCAAGCACTTTAGTAATAAAGAGCCTACAGTACCAGTACTCACCACAATGCCACCGAAAATCTGCCACCTGATACGAGAAAAGGCAGGATAATCACAGAGAAAATGTTCGCCAGTGTCGTTGCCCTCTCTACAAGCTTCGCAGACTCTAGTGTAGCTTGAGCCTAGCACATTCAGATGCTTGGCGAAAGCGAAATGGCCTGCCAAGACTCTAATAAGTTGTCTGCAGTCTTCTCTGCTGAGAGGCAGCAAGAAAATCACTGATTTCTAACAGACGTCCGAGAGCAACAACTGCTGCCCTGGCAAGGATCATGCCAAATATTATAGGACCTAAATAGACGAAGAGACTGCTCTTAGTAAGAATTGCGACGTCGATGATGCTTTACGGCTTCTAAATATGGACAGGTGCCATGAAGGCGAAATAGTACAGAAAGAAGACAGAGGTGGTCTACAGACCCAATGATTTGAGCGTATGCTGCGCCTTTTGAATAAACTCCTCAGACGCGGCATGTGTAGAAGCTGATATGGTGCCAATAGACCTCCTCGTTAAAGAAGCCGAACGGAAATATCGTGCCAGCAGGAGAATGGTGTCAACAGTGACGATTCGAAGTGACACTGAAGTACCACCCAGAACAAGCCTCGAAGAATAGCAAGAGAGATGGAAGTTTTCTGACAAAGGCAGTTGGACATAGGGATTGATCGCCAATATAGACCATTGGATCAATAGAAAACATGGATAGCTGAACTTCTACCTGACGCAAATGCTTACTGGTCATGGATGTTTCAAAGCATACCTCCACAGATTTGGACACAAAGACAACCCATATTGCCCAACGTGCACAGAAGCAGACGAGGATACGGAACACATCACGTTCCATTGTTCACGATACGATGAAGAACGACACCTGCTGGTAAACAAACTGGGTGAGGACCTAACCCCAGCATACATCACCAGACAAATGATGAGCGGGAAAGGTGCCAGGGAAGAAGTTAGCGATACTGTAGCAATCATTATGAAGGAGCAGCGAAAACAGGAGCGACAACGAAACGCAGCGCAGAAGGCTTCCAACACGAACGAGCCAAGTGCACAAGGCTAAAGTGCCCCTTGCGATGAAATGCTTGAAGGGCGATGCCGCGAGAACCAGGGATAGGAATGGAGGTGGGCTTAATGAAAATCCCACACTGTTACTGAGTTACTGAGCATTCGTTTAGCCAACCTACATCCTGGGTAGTCATACCACATACAATTGTGTTCATGAGAAACCCAATTGCCACAGGGACACAGGGAGACCCTCCATGCCTAGCAATCTCATCAGAGATCTCGTTCCACAAAATTCCAGTGTAACCTGGGATGTAACTGTGATGTGTAACCAGATAAGAGACAGAGAATTCAGACAGAGAGTTCAAAGATTTTTTACATAACAAAATTGCCGCATCTGGGGCTCGGAAAACCCGCACGTTATTGACGAGAAGCCAATGCATTCACAGTATCTCTAACGAACACCTTTACGAGAGAACGGGTCAGGAACCAATAGGCACAACCATCCAACGGCGGAAGTGGCAGTGGATTGGTCACACGTTCCGAAAGGGTGAAAGTTTCATAGCGAACCATGCTATGCAATGGAACCCTCTATCTCAGGATGGCAGAAGACCTGGCGGTCCGAGGAAAACATGGCGCAGAACAGTCGAGAAGGAGGCATGGCAGTTAGGGAAAAGTTGGGGAGAACTCAGACGCATTGCCAGAAACCGTATGCGATGGCGCGTAGGCGTAGTAGAGGCCCTAGGACCCACAAGGGGATACAGGACATAAGTAAAAAGTAAGTAATGCATTCACAGAGAGTGACAGTTTGGTGCGGATTGTGGAGTGGTGGCATCATTGGACCATTTTTCTTCGAAAATGAGACTGGGAACAACGTTTCGGTCAACGGTGGGCGTTACAGAGCCATGTTAACGTCTTTTTTTTTTACTGAGATTGAAGACATGGATTTGGACGACCTCTGGTTCATACAGGATGGCGCGCCATGCCACACAGCCCATGCCACAATCGGTCTTTTGCGCACCAAATTCCCAAATCGTGTTATCAGCCGTCTTGGCGATGTCAATTGGCCGCCTCGGAGCTGCGATTTGACCCCTTTGGACTTTTTTTTGTGGGGAACCGTGAATGACCGATGTTATGCCAACAATCCGGAAACGATTCAAGCACTTAAGGCCAATATCATCCAAGCAATCCGTGAGCTACAGCCCGAAACCATCAACAAGGTCTTGGAAAATTGGAGTGATAGAATGCGCTACTGCGAGGCCAGCCGAGGCAGCCACTTGAACGACGTTGTGTTCCATAATTTATGGGAATGTTTGCTCTTACTAATAAAGCCATAATATGTACATGGAAACAAATTCATTTTGCTCATTTTATTGCATTTTTAAGAAGAAACTTGTAGTTGGCCCACCCTGTACACGAATTGTTTTGTAAGTGGTTAAAGGGTTAAGCAAGGCCTTAAGCGCAACCTGACTGTCACTACAGACGCAAATACTTCGACCCTTCCACCTGCTTTTCACAACATACTTCACGACCATTAGTTTCCACTTGGAAAACAGACATAAATTTGCTTAACGAGAAATGAAGCCGTTGTCATCTCCCTTGACCCCGAATGGTTTTGGGGCCATTCATGAAAATACGGCTTAGTCTCTGGCCAAAGCTAGTCCTGTACACAATGAAAGTCGATTTTGAATTTGCGCAAAAGTCGAAATTCTGGTCGCAAATCTTCGAATCCAGCCTGGAGGGGCGACGCAGTAGACGGCCTCCTCGCCATAGGTTGCGCACACAAGATCAAGGGGACCTGGACCAACCTGCAGTGAGCAACTGGAGGCAATTAGCTAAAACCGAGCTAAATAGAGAGATTTGTTGGTTGAGGTCCAGGTTCACCCCAAACTGTAGCGCCACCTAAATAAGCAAAATATTCTGGTGTCATTGCGTCAGAAACCGCTAGATCCATGAGACTGGAGTCACACAAGGACGTCAAAACTCCAGTGTGAATAAGCCAACCCGCCTAAGACGATCGATGGCTGTGATAGCACAGCTCATGATATACATAACATAAGTATTAAGAGGAGGTAAGTTCATCAAAGCATCTAGAGCAGAGCCAGGTGTATATGGGAAAGGTCCCGTGCAACCGAGATATACATACATCACTACGCATAGGCCATTAAAACTTTACTTTCTGGGTACAGGACCAGCGAGCAAAGTACATTGTTACACGTTTTATAAGTACTCAAAACGGCTAAAGCTAGAGAAAGCTAGAACTCTGGATTAACTCTGTCAATAAATAATTTACTAGGTACAATAATAAAGTCGATCGCTTAATCTGCAATTTGCTGTCCCGTAAAAGAGTCATTACAGAATTCCATCCTACAAAACTTCCAACACAAACACGTGGTAATCAATCAGCTTGAAACACTTTTTATCCTCGCCTTCTTAATGTATACTCAATCATGAGCCATTACAACTTACCGGAAGGCCCCTAATTACCCATCAATCGGTCCCGAACAAGTAACCCAAAAGTGCCTCATTACTCCAAAAGTAAAACAAAAAAAAAAAAATAAAACTTATTTCTTATTAATTCCAACACAAAAAGATATTAAAAGGACAACACCGATCCACAAAATAGAAAAAGTGTAATGAATAATCGATTTGGATAGTAAAACCAAAAAAACCGACGACGACATCGCATAAACGCATAACAAATCTCTCCGCGCCTTGTTGCCACCACCACCACTACACCGCACACTGTCCGGTTTGACCAACATGAAAAGCTTTTAATCCTGGCATCGGAATAATCTGTTCTGTGGGGCCAGTAGGGCGACTCCTCTTCCCTTCCATTTGATTGCCCAGCACACTTCCTTCATGCATATGGACTGTGTGGTCGGAATCGTATACCATTAATTACGACGAATCGAATTTGTTACTCACCTGGCTGACAGGATGTGAGGGGTTTTTAGCTTGCTCCTCGCAGTGAGAACACACTGGTGAATATTTATGACTACGATCAGTCCAGCAGTAGCAGCTGTAGTAATATTAGTCGAAGTGAAGTAATCAGAATTTTATTAAATAAAATTGAATTGAAACGACACATCCAGCAGGACTTCCAGGTTTTATGTGGGCATTTTGTGGACTCAACTGGAAATCGATATGCGATGTGGTTTGAATGCGCAAAAAACACAAAAAATAAAAAATATCGCATAAATACTTTTATGCGTTGTTTTTATGTATAAAAATGATTAATAAAATATTTTGATGCTAATCGAATGGGTCAATTGGATGCGTTATGTTTGAACCATTTAAAAATTAATAATAAAAAAAATAAATGCAAATATTTGCATTTTATTTGAAAATAAATATGTAAACACCGATTACACCGACCGGGGTATTTTAAATGGCATAACACTTTGTTGATTGAAATGTGTTTTCCCGAGGGTAAATATGTACAGAATTTTATTTGGATATCAATTTCAGAACGCACACAAATGTAATTAATATTATTAACAGCTTTAATCAGTAAACTAACATACCTAGATAGGTTAGGTTAGATTAAAGAGGTAAGCTGCATCGAATGACTGCAGCCTGCACTCGGATCTCAAAAGGATTAATTGTGCTCCGCTGACGTGGAATCTCCTGGCCGAAACAGTGGAAAGATAGAAAAAGAAGCAAGGTACCTAGAGGTCTGTGGTATTGGAGCGGCCTCCTCTAAGCCATTCTGAAGAAGTTATGAATTTCTGGATGGTGGTTTGTGGCTTTTCATTCATGTCACCCAGATGATTGAAGAAATGCTCTCCGAGGGTTATGTTTGATTAAATCAATTTTAGGGGAGGAAGAACTGAGTTATGGGCCATTGGCAGGTCTTGTTCTGATCCCTTTCTTGCCAGTTCGTCTGCCATTTCGTTTCCTGAAATTCCTTTGTATCCTGGAACCCACCAAAATGCTACATGGGGTCCTAAGCCCAAGACGATCTACTGGATGTACAGCACGGTCGTCAGACCAATAATCACCTACACTTCTCTACTATGGTGGCATATAACACAACAGATCAAACCTAATGAACAGTTAAATCGATTGCACCGATTAGCCTGTGCCGGCATTACTGGGGCAATAAAAACGTGCCCGATGGCAGCATTAGGTAGAATACTTAATCTCGCTGCTGCTTCATCTCACAGTGCAGAATGAAGCTATGCTAAATGCTCTTAGGATAACTCAGATACAAAAGCTGAAACCCAACGATTTCACAGGTTGAGCATTCTTGAAAGCGTCCAAAACAACCCAGTCTTCAAAATTCCAAATACGATGCTCAAGAGATTTCGGTTTTCCAGTCATTTGTAATCATCAAGAATGGAAAAACAAAGGTTATAGCACAAATCTGGTACACAAGTGGCTCCAAATTTGGAAAATGAAAGTACCGAAGCATGCGGCAGTGCTTATTAAATCACCTACCATCTTCCAAGTAGAAGTCCATGCAATAGAACTATGTATTCGGGAATGCTTGCGGATAAACACTACCAGAACCCGCGTCTACATGTATTCAGGCAGTCAAGCAGCAATAAGGGCCCTTAATTCCTGTATGGTAGTGTCAAATCTCGTGTGGGACCATAGCATGGGTTCTTGGACACGAAAACTTCGAGGGGGACCAACGAGCAGACTGACTGGCGAGGAGGAATTGGCAAGAGTAATTCTTTGCTTGATCTCCCCATTGGCGTCATTTGCAGAGCTCACGATGGATAAGGACCTATCAGGTTGTTGACGAGCGGTTGTAGGCGCTCACACAATACAACAGGCAGGATCTAATATGCGACGTTGAGAAGATTTATACCTCTGTAGTTGGCGCAGGCATACTTTCCTCCAACCAAATTATACAAATAAGCTGCTATAAAGGGTGAGGCAACAGATGGTGTGGATGTTGCTGTCAATTACTGTCTTCTTCTTCTTCTTCCTTTTACAAGCGAGGTTATGATTTGAAAACAAGGGATCATAGCCCTCCCACTTCACAGCATTTCTACTGATCCGCCTGTGGGGTTCGCCTCATACTTGCTGTCAATTACTGTCATTTGCTGAATTCAGTGTGGTTGATCTTTTTAACAGATGTCAAGTACAATCCTTGGCAATTTTATTCATGGAGTCCTTTAGCACGCAATAACGCACTTTTGTTATTCAATCTTATTACGAACATGGGCGATCTGTAAAAGTAACATTTCGTAAAATTCGTGAATTTTTCGGTCAATATAATCACCCTACTAAGTCCGGAATTCGTGCAATAGTGAAGCGTGAAGAAACTGGTTCGGTATTGGGTCAAACTTCATATTAGCATGCTCGACCAGCACATACACGCCAAAACATCACCACTGTGAGCGAAAGTGTTCAAAACCGGCCAGGCACCTGAACTCGTCGCCGAAGTCAACAATTGGGCCTCCTTTATGGCACTTTAAGGGAATTTTAAAAGAATTTTTACACGACAATTGAAGCCTGTGGACCATCTACAACGTCGCCGATTTGTTAAATGGATGTTGGATCTCAAAGATATAACATCCAAACTGAAATTGCGGCCATTACCCACTTATTCTTCAAAATGTCATCGATAATTTTGACCTTCTGATGGTTGCTTGCAACAGAAGCCGTGGTGGTCACATGAACGATGCAGCATTCCAGTCACAATTGCCATCGATCGAACTTCATTAATCAATAATGTTCCATGTTCATTACGCAACAAATATGTATTTAAATTAATGAAAACTTCCACACGGGCTGTTGGCTCACCCTTTATACTCCTTACCAACTCATCTCCTCCTGCTTTGAGAAGATCGATGGCATGGCCGTTGGCTTGAGTGGCTTTGTTGGATTTATGTTTAGATATCCTTATCCTCAGTATGATTCTAATCGGGTTGACGGGAATCGTGACTATCATTATCACTGTTGAAAAGCTCGTTCTGCCTGACAGTGGAAAATTGCTCCTGTTCACCATTTAACATTCTAGAGAAGTAAAATTTGTGGCAAAAAGATGCTATTTCTGTCCAGAATTCATGCCTCCCACAAGCAATTACTAATTAATAAAATTCACATTCTCAGAACAATAAAATCCCAATGCTTCTGTTATGTGCAAATCTTAATCACCACCTCTCACTTCCACAGAGAAGTTATAATTAACAATTATAAAGATTTTAATAAATACACCAACACGATCCACCGTAACACATAAATCCTAATAAACTGCAATTTGCATAATTTTTCCATAACAATAAAACTGAAGCTTCAAAATCAATATAGATTCTCCTAAAAAAAAAATTAAATCAAAATTATTCAAATCACTTAATAATTCCAAAATATTGACTCTACCGTTGCTCATTCACAGCAAGCTCCCACCGATCGAATGGCTGATTCAATAATGGTGTTCTGCCAAATAGCATGTAAATACTTTGTATAACTGGATCATAAACATATGATTCTCTCAACTCAACACCTTGTTTAGACGGGGGAGTATCTATATAATCATGTAATCAACCCCAATTACGACAACCAATCCTCTCCACCCCCAATCATCACTCACAGATACTAATCAAACAATCATAACTTTTAATTTTCAGAAAACATGAAATTTGTCTCCCAATTAATTTTTATCGATACTTATCCCATCTTTCCCTGCGATCACAATCGAACCAACAAGATTCAATCAAATTAATAAAAAATCAACAAAAACTTATATACAACTAAACAAAATGTTTTACGTTTTATCCATTTGAAAAATGGGCTCCAGAACAGATAGTGGTGGTTGGAGACAGAAGACTTTTACGACTTTACGTTGTAATAAAATGTAAAAAAAAAGAAGGAAATAAAAGCTAATAAAACCAACCACATCACCAGCACCAACCGACCACCATCATCAAATTAGACGACGATGAGGAAAAGGAAGAAAAAAAAACGTAAATGCGAAGGTGGTTAAATTAATAATAAAAAACAATAAAACATTCGACCCATCCCCGGCTTGATGGGCCGAAGAACACATGTACATAAAACAAAACCCATTAAACAAAAACCAAACAAACCTAAGCTAAACAGACCTAACAAGCCCTTAGCACACACAGGGGCCAGCGTTGCCATATTGCCAGCTTCGAATGGACTTGCCAGTTTCTTTTCTCTTGCTTCATCCAATTTGTCAGTATTTTCTTCAGAAATTACAGTTCTGCTTCCTTTTTCTACAAAACAAAATCTTCAAACTTTCAGATTGTGTAAAAAGAAATATGATTCATTATTTTAATTTATTATTTATTTATTATTATAATTTAGTTACACTCAAGCATCTATCCGTGCTATAGGTTGGGTTAGGTTAGGTTGGCTGTCTGTAAAGGTCCTTTGTGATGCCATGGATGTACCATTAGACCACTCAAGGACTAATGAAACCAACCGAAGCTTTTGATAAAGCGATGAATGCTCATGAAACCTTAGAATGCCGAATCGCCGAGGAAGGGGGCCCCTAGATGGAGCCTTCTTTTACGCGATAGGGCTGGACATGGGCATAGGAGGTGAATGATGGTTTCCTCCTCATCCTCGCCCCTACAGCTCCTGCGGAAACTATTAGAGAAGAGGACAAATCTTTTGGCATGTTGGCATATAAGACAGTGTCCAGTGGGCGTCGTGGTGTAAGTGCTTAGTGTGTTGGACCACTGCGCGTGAGATTCCAAGTTCGAATCCCAGAAAACAGCAAAAAGTTTTTTCCACGGTCCCACCTCTCGCAAACGTCTGACAAACATCCGAGAGTATTGTTGACTCGAAAAATCTTCTCAAACCAAATTGCCCTTCGGATACGGCACTAAACTGTACGTCCCTTCCAGCCGTATGAAAAATATAACGCACACAACATAAGTGGTTGCGAGTAGCTAGGCCCTAGCACTTAAATAGCTGTTGCGCCAAATATTTATTTTTTAGTGAGGATGTTGTTGGCTTTAGCTTAGCCAACTCGGTACTACGTTTCTAGTCCAGCTTAGGCCAGAACTGTCTCAAAATATGACACGGTGCGCTGTTCTCCCATCTGTGATTCTTGTTTATACCGTTCAATCTTAGTAGATGCTTACATGCAGCGAGGGGCATACCTGGGTCTTACTACTACTTACTTAGGTGGCGCTACAGTTCGGGGTGAACCTGGGCCTCAACCAACAAGCCTCTCCGTTTAGCTCGGTATTTAGCTAATTGCCTCCAGTTGCGCACTCCAAGTTGGTCGAGGTCCCCTTGAACTTGTGCGCGCCACCTACGGCGATGATTCCCTCTACTGCGTGGTCCCTCGGGATTGGATTCGAAGACTCTGTGCGCCGGAGCGTTGGTGTCCATTCGCTCTACATGTCCTAGCCATCTCAGACGTCCAATACGCAGTTTTTGACTAGATCGATGTCGCTGTACAGCTCGTATAGTTCGTGATTGAATCTTCTCCTCCAAAACCCGTCAACGCAAACGGGACCGAAAATCTTACGAAGAATTTTTCTCTCGAAGCGATCAAGGATATCTTCATCCTCTTTTAATAAAATCCATGTTTCAGCGCCATAAAGCAGGTCTGGGATGATCAAGGTCTTATAGAGAGTCTCCTTAGTATTTCGAGATAGGTCTTTACTGTTGAATTGCCTTATACGCCCAAAAAAACAGCGACTGGCAAGAGTTATTCTTCGATTGATTTCTGCACTGATTTTGTTTGTTGAATTTATAGCAGAGCCAAGGTAGACAAAGCCCCTTACTACCTCGAAGTTATAGCTGCCCACGGTTACGTTTTGTGCAATGTTGAACTGCTCTGTTATCTCCGTAAGATTCAAACGGCAATTTAAGATGGCATTTGAAGTGAAAGAAGGCGCCGTGGCGTAAGTGGTTAGTGTGTCGGATCACTACGCATGAGGTTCCAAGTTCGAATCCCAGAAAACACCAAAAGTTTTTTCACGGTCCCACCTCTCGCGAGCGTCTGACAAACATCCGAGAGTATTGTTGTCTCGAAAAAGCTTCTCAAATCGTCGTTCGGAGTCGGCATTAAACGGTAGGTCCCTTCCATTCGTGTGAAAAATATAACGCACACAACATGAATGGTTGCGAGAAGCTAGGCCCTAGGCCCTGGCACTAAAAGAGCTGTTGCGCCAAATATTAATTTTTTTTTATTTTATTTATTTTGAAGTAAAGGAGCACGATTCCAGAGACTTGATTGCCGCTTGACTGTCAGTGAAAATGCTAATATCAAAACTTGAGCAAAACTACTCTTCTTCTTCTCCCCATTTCGACGAGGTTATGATCTGAACTCAAGCGATCATAACCCTCTCACTTCGGACGCCGTAGCGAAAGTGGTTAGTGTGTCGGATCACTACGCATGAGGTTCCGAGTGCGAATCCCAGAAAGTACCAAAAAGTTTTTTTCACGGTCCCACCTCTCGCGAGCGTCTGACAAACATCCGAGAGTATTGTTGTCACGAAAAAGCTTCTCAAAATCGCCGTTCGGATCCGGCATTAAACTGTAGGTCCCTTCCATTCGTGTGAAAAATATAACGCACACAACATGAGTGGTTGCGAGAAGCTAGGCCCTGGCACTTTAAAGAGCTGTTGCGCCAAATATTTATTTTATTTTTTTTTTGTATCCTCTCACTTCACTGCATTTTTACTGATTCGCCTGTGGGGTTCCCCTTTTTGACCTTAGGAAATATCGGCAGGCCTCCCGATTTCGGATCACTTCATTACTGAGGCAAACCAAACCCTGATGTTATTGCATTTGTATGATCCAGGAGTTTTTAGGGATGTCTCTCTTTTGCGATATCTTTCGAACATTCACTGATATTGCCTTTCTGATAGGACGGGGTTCAAATGGTTTCTTCTTTGAACATGACAATACCAGCTTGACATCAAGGCTTCCATGGATCTTCAAACTTCTTCATCACCATTAATTTACTTTCATAAGTTTTATACATTGTGCGACTTTGTGAACCGTATGTGAGTGCTGAGCCTTCCTTTCAGCTTAGGGGGCATTCTTCGAACACCAAGGAAAGCGGAGTTTTCCGCCACAACATTCCCCCCACGCTTATGCGATGGTTGTTGTCGTCATCACATGTTGCTTCGCTATTGATCATAGATCCCAGATATTTGAACGTTTCACACTTGGGAAGCACTGTACCATTCAAAAAATACCTGGGATCCGCCTGAATGCAACAGAAAACAGGCATCATAAGCATTCGGTCTTTTTTGGACTAATTCCGTACTCATTTGCCTCCAAAACGCCCAGCAAGGCAGGGGTACCATTCACAAGAAGAAGATAAACCTTGCTTCAGTAACTCTAAATGGTACAACCTTTGGTTTTCCCGGCGAGGTAAAATATCTAGGAATTGTCTTAGATAAAAAACTTTTACTGGAACTCGGATGTTAAACATAAAATTCCCAAGGCGACCACTGCCATGTGAGCCTGTCGCCGTATGTAAGACAAAACCTGTGGTCTGTCCCCAAAGGTCATATTCTGGCCGTATGTATGGTAGAACCTGCGGCCTGTCCCCAAAGGTCACATTCTGGTTATATACGTATGTAAGGTACAATATTTAGACCAATCCTTACTTACTTACTTACTTAGGTGGCGCTACAGTTCGGGGTGAACCTGGGCCTCAACCAACAAGCCTCTCCATTTAGCTCGGTCTTTAGCTAATTGCCTCCAGTTGCGCACTCCAAGTTGGTCGAGTTCCCCTTGAACTTGTGCCACCTACGGTGATGATTCCCTCTACTGCGTCGTCCTTCGGGGTTAGATTCGAAGACATCCTTACATATGTTATATGTACGTCCATTGTCTGGTGGACAAAATCTAAGGAGGTCACAACCATCAACAAACTCACTAAAAATCAAAGATTAGCTTGCCTCGGAATCACAGGTACTATGCTTACCTGTCCCGCAACAACCATAGAATCTATACTCGTACTTAGTCCGCTACATACATATATATTTATAAAAAAAAAGTGTCAATTCGTAGTGCAGTTAGTCTTCGAAAGTCGTGTGTTAATAATACATGGGATCATTTGGATCTCCTGGAATTACTAACCGACTTCCATGAGCTAGATATGCTCAGCACCGCTTCTGACTGTACGTAGAAGCTTTGAGATTTAGATTCCAAGCCGTGATACATGGAATAATGGCGGACCATTACTTGATCCAAAAGGAATCGTGTGGTATACCGACGATAACTAAAAATGGATTCAGGAGTTAGCGCCGAAGTGTATGGACCCAACTATAAAATTTCGAAATCACTTGAAAAAGTCCCAGTGTTTTCCAATTCGGGCCTTACGGGCCTTGAAACTTGCGCTAGTATAAACTTTCATCAAAGGTGCCACTATCCACATACTCACCGAAAACCAGGCGGTCGGCGCTTAAAGCACTGATCCCCACTTGATCAGTTCAAAGTCATTTCTAAGCAGCTTCGACAGTTACAAAACTTGCCACGATACAAATACAAATATTTGGCGCAACAGCTCTTTAAAGTGCCAGGGCCTAGTTTCTCGCAACCACTCATGTTGTGTGCGTTATATTTTTCACACGAATGGAAGCGACCTACAGTTTAATGCCGAATCCGAACGGCGATTTGAGAAGCCTTTTCGTGACAACAATGCTCTCGGATGTTTGTCAGACGCTCGCGAGAGGTGGGACCGTGAAAAAACTTTTTGGTATTTTCTGGGATTCGAACTTGGAACCTCATGCGTAGTGATCCGACACACTAACCACTTACGCCACGGCGCCCACCATTGCCACAATGCAATAAAGTTATATGACGTGGTGGATCATGGTGACGACCGGATCATGTAGGCGTTGGCGGCAAAGAAACTGCAGATCTGCTAGCCAGAAAAAGCTCCTCTGAGTTGTTCACTAACCCTGAACCCTTTTGCGGAATACCTGATTCTGCTTTCAAATATACCCTAAACAGCTGGGAAGGCAACATGTGCAACAACATTTCTCACTGGAATAACTCCCAAATAGTTGGCATCTGGTACAATAGATCTTTATGGTCGCAGTGCCTAACCGCCATATGGGCGTGGCCACAAACTTGCAAAAAAAAACTGAATTTACAAAGAAAACCTCAACGAAACCCATTAGGGCATATTTAAATTTGGGTAATGACAAGTGCTACTTTGCTTATTAAAGGCACGCCCATATCTTACCCTAATGATAAATTTAAGGCGATATTACTCCCCTCCCTTGTCAAGTTTTATTTGAGTCCTTTTGTTGTAAATTCAATTGGAGTGGCAACACTGAACAGTGCCAACAAACCATTCGGATGTAAGGCAATATCGCGCGGACTAGATCGATCGATGGCATAGATAAGAGGATATAAAAAAAAAAAACCAACTTAATTAATTTTATGTCCGTTTCCTCGTGGACTGCTTTAGTAGGTATACCAAGTCCTACATCGTGAAGGCAAAGGAATGCAATTTTTTTCTTGTAGAACAAACATTTTTCTTCTGTTGTTCTGTTGTAGAATTACAATCCGATGGATTTTTTACGATCGAAATTAATTTCATCTTTTTTTTTTTGTAATAAAATTCAATTTACTAGCGCATTGTAGGCGAATATGTCGTTTGAATGTGTTGGGGTGGAGAGGTGCATGTTTTTTTCGTCCGTGCTTTATGGTTAATCAATTAGATGGTAATTAAATTTTAATTGTTTTTTATTATTTATTTTTTATTTTAGTGTTTACGGCTTATGAAAAAAAATTATGGTTTTTCATAAATCCATTTGGATTGGACTTTGAAAGGCTTGCGCGTGCTGTGAATCGGTGACTTTTGATTTTCGGAAAGAGCACATGTAAAAATGTTTAACTAGCGTAGGCAATGCTAGGTGGGCACGTTGGAGTGGATATTTATGACTCTGTGTATGGATTTTTATGAGGCGCCATAGTCCGTGACGATGGTTTGGGGTATAGATTAATTCCCATAAAAGCCGATGGCTTGGTGAAGTTGTTTACTTTCTCACGATGAATGGAGGAAGTGTTAGGAAACTTTTAAACAAGTGTCATATGCACTGACATCTATCTGAAGAATTGAGTTGTCTTGTACTGCAAACAGGTGTTTCATGTGGCCAATACTATGTTTTTAGATATTCTTATATGTTTAGGATTAGGAAGTTGGAGGAGATTTGAATGGACATGTCGGGAAGTCAAACGAAGACTATGAAGACTGCCATGGAGGACTAGGATATGGCACCAGGAACCTTCCTGGTGAAGACATCCTAAGCATGTGCAAATCACACGGTCTTATCGTGTTAAATACCATATTCATCGAACAAAGCCGACACCTGATCACTTACAGCAGTGGTGGAGATGAAACTCAGATTGACTACCATTTGGTAGGCAGTTTCATGAAGCCTCGGGTAAAAGATTGCAAAGCGATCCTGGAAGAGGCAATCCCTAGGCAACACTGTCTCCTGCTAACAGAAATTTGTATGAAAACACAAAAGAAAAGCAAACAGACAAGGGTCTCTAAGAAAATCAAGTGGTACAATCTGGACGAAGAAAAATGGAATGCTTTTGTTTTCGTAATGAAAAATTACCTCCCTCACATTATCATCAACGGAGCTGAGGATGCAGAGTGCAGAGCACAAAATATGTGGGATTCCCTACAGCGAACTTGCTTAGAAAAGGCCAATTCGCTGCTAGGAGCTTCAAAAGGCCACCATCAACACGCCAAAGAAACATGGCGGTGGAGTGATGAAGCTAAGAAGGTGATAAATGAGAAGAAAGTGGTTTTCAAAGCTTGGTTTAAGTCTTTTGCCGTGAAGATTCTCTAGGGATCTCGATGGGCCCACTCTGGTGCCTAGTACTTTTATGATAACCTCATAACCCTACCTAACCTAACCTAACCTAACCTAACTTAGCCAATCAGACGTACTACAATCGCGAATAATCTTTAAAAAGCTTCAGCTCATTGTGACATATTTTGATAATTCTTTGTCTTAACTTCCAAACGCGAAAAGCCCTTGTTCTATAGCGGCGAATAGAGCTAAAGTCAGTGCCCTTCGTACAATACAATTAACATAATTTAAGTTTAATGTAATTTTATTGTTAGCCAAGGTGCGTCCACCCCACTTGATAAGATATCCGAAAACACCTAAAAACCACAACTAGGTCAAACAGTTGTTACCGAAAACCAAAATTTCCACCTTAGCGTAAAACCAACCATGACACCGCATAAACAAACAGCCATCATCAACTGATAGTCTAATTACGTTCTCAATTAGTTTATTCTAGAAACCGCGCCGCTCACAGTGTGTTTATTTGTTTTGTTTGCGTTTAGAGAATGCACTCGCTTTCTGGGGTCGTAAATCGTATTCATATGAGATATCATAACTCAGTTCATATCGCGGTTTGTTCAAACAATTAGTAGTTCCTTCATAATTTCAATTGTCCGCTGCTGTGCTATACTGACTCACTTTCCCGAAAACGACGCAAAGAAGCACTCATCATCAAGCAATACTAAAAAAATTATGGAAATCAATATGCCACTAGACGGTGATGAACACGAAGGTACACACAGAGTTGACAACTCACTTTGCTCTGCGTCGCTGACAAAATGATCTGATTACTTGTGCCCACAATATGAATAATGTATTTGAGAATCAATAATGTATCTAGATGCAATTTCAATGAGGCGAACACAGGAAGACGATGTGAATATCTTAGTTTGCTACTAGTGGAGCACCTACCTAGTGGAGCACCTACCTAGTGGAGCACCTACCTAGGGGAGTTAATTTTCACCTGTTCATTGTAGGAATAATATTTACCTGCAGTAAATAATATCACGAATAGAACTGCGTAGATGATTTGTGTTGCATGTACGGAAGGATACATAATTGGAGTTGTGCGGTGGGAATATGCTTTGCTTTGACAAACGGTAGAAATTCAATTGAATTTGTAAGTTGATTAGGCAATTTTATTGATAGCGTGGGAAGCAACATACGCAGGCTTTGATGGTATTCCTCTCCAAGTACTGACAAGTTTTTGTTTTGTTCTTTGTTGAAATGTATAATGTACAATGTATACGTACACATATTTTTTAAACTAAGGACTGGATGGCATTCAGAAATTTTCAACTAAAGAGCGATGTTCAGTGAACAGCGATTTCAGAGGGCAATTTAGGAAAACAGCAGTTACGACTAACAGTGATTGAATATTTTTAAGATCACATTAAGCATTTATTTGCACTGTATTTTTTGACGCTCTCTCACTAGAATTATGCATACTCGTACGTACACAAGTCTATATATGTAGACTTGAGACGATTGCGTTGTGATTTGATATGTAGCTACCTTAAGCAATAGAACTGAGCAGATGAGCAGTTATACTACAGAACCATCAAAATATCAAAACCCTGTGGTTTGGTATGCATTTAAAATGATTGCTGAGCAACTGAGCAGTTATAACATAGAGCAATCATAACCCCAATCACAACTATGGCTTGTGATTCGTAATGTATCTACCACCGAGCAATTACTCACTGCAGCAAATTGTGATCAACAGAGTGTACGACACACAAGTTCGAGCACATGAGAATACGCATGTATACGAAGATAGCACAAAAGTCATCATCCAATGTGAATAGCCTACAACTTTAATTGTAAATGAAAAAAACATGGGATTTAGAGGGAGGTCAATTTGCTTGGAAAATTGTCACACAAAGGAGCCATAGTTTCGCATGCTATGTGTTGCCCTGTTTTATTCCAGTGTTACTACGCCCCAAACGGTTCTCTTTACAGATATAAAGAAGCCTGGTGGATAAATCGAGAACTTTTCGTTCCCCAGCAATGAGAATTTCGCGGGCAAGAAGAACGGAGTGATGAGCAGCAATGATCACAATCACAGTTTCACTCGAGAGCCATCGTAGACGGCCTTGTTGAAGGGTCAGATTGTGAATGGCATACTAAGTTATTAAAGTATCGAATATAGCCCAGTAGATACTCAAAACAAATTTTATAATTAAAACACGAATGCTGAAATTGTAGCAAAATATCGTCGACTACTTCAGACACCTCCATGGAGTAAGTTTGCATTGAAACCTGAGCTTATATGCACTGCACTGGAAATATCAGTCTTTCCCATCTCTTCCTTCATTTCCAACTTACGTCTTGAACTTTCTTTAAAAGAGTTAAGTTCTGAGGCATCAATTATTAGAGACCTTAGCCGATCCATTGTCTTCGAGAAACTGTTAAGATCTTAAAGTGATATGCATTCATGTACATAGCTCTCCGTCACTATAGGTATGACTTCGTAATACCGCAGAATACTTACTTACGTACTTACGTGGTGCTGCAGTCCAGGGTTGACCTAGGCCTCAACCAACAAACCTCTTCAGTTAGCCCGGTTATAAGCAAGCTACATCCAGTTGGGCACACCAAGTTGGTTGAGGTCCCCCTCCACTTGTCTGCGCCACTTGCCGCGACCAATCGTTGTAGTGACCAAACAACTTGAGGAACTGGAACATGACTGCAATGAAGCTATCGGAATGGTGCAGCGCTGGCTATTACACATGGGTGTACAACCTGCAGACGAAAAGCCAGAAGTAGTATTTATAGGCAACATGCGAATCATCGAGACTATGAGAGTAACTGTAGGCGATCACGTGGTAGTTACCAAACATGAGCTGAAGTACCATAGCATTCCTATAGATCTAAGGCTAACTCTTAAGCAACATCTGCAGTACGCAGCTGTGAAGACAGCAAAGGCAACCGCTGCACTAGCAAAGATCATGTCAAATATCGGCGCACCAAAGCACAAGAGGGGACTACTCTTAGCAAGGGTTGCGGCATCGATAATGCTCTACGTCTCTCAAATATCGGCTTGTGTCATGAAGATGAAGTTATACAGAAGGAAGACGGAGACAGCTAATAGAATCAACGCGTTGAGAGTATGCGGCGCCTTCCGAACAACCTCCTACTACGCGGCATGGCTGGCATGGTACCAATAGACCTTCTGGCTAAAGAAGCCCAATGGAAATATCGCGCCAGCCAGACAGCAGCACCAATTGTAACGAGTCGAAGTGTCACTGAGGTACCACCAAGGAGACAAGCCTGGAAGAATGGCAGCAGAGATGGGATCACTCTGATAAAGGCAAGTGGACGCAGATATTGATCCCCAGTATAAATGCTCGGATCAATAGGAAGCATACTTACTTTACTTATATCCTTTAACCCCTCGGGGGTCTTATGGCGTCAACCACGCCTGCGCGCCATCGTGTTCGGAGTTCTGCAACGCGTTTGAGCTGCCTCCAATTCATTCCTAAGGAGCTCGATTCCTCCTCAACTGTTCTGCGCCACGTTTGCCTAGGGCGTCCCGCTATTCTGCCTGCCTGGGTGAGCGGATTCCACTGCATGGCGTATTTCGCAATGGAGCTGTCTTCGCGCCGTAGGCTGTGTCCAATCCATTGCCACTTTCTTCTTCGTATAGTAATGCTTATAGGTTCTTGACCCATTCACAGATAAAGTTGTTCGTTGGAGAAGCGGTTCGGCCAAAAATCGTCAAGATGATTCTTAAGCATTTTTTTACGAAGACTTGCAGCTTGCGTGTGTTAATGGTGTCCACCTTCCAAGTACTGCACCCATAAAGCAGCACCGATTCTACGTTGGAATGCAATAGTCGCAGCTTGGTTGTTAAGCCGATAACATTGCTTCTCCAAATTTTGGACAGCATTCCGAACGCAACTTTAGCCTTCCCGATTCTGCTGCACACATCCAGTTCGGTGCCACCGCGATTAGCCGAGACGACACTTTCTAAATATAGAAAGTTATCAACTTTCTCGACTTGCTTTCCAGCAATGTTAAGTTGAGCGTGGGTATTAGAAGTGCACAGGGCTTTTGTTTTGGCCGTGTTTATTTTTAGCACCACTTTGTTTGCCTCAGCTTCTAGATTTCGGGCCATCAAATGAAGATCTATTATCCGATGTGGAAGTATACAAACATCGTCAGCGTAATCTAGGTGTTTAAGGTAAGATGTCATCGTCCAACGAATTCCATAATTAGCTTCCGTCAATGCTGCACGGAGTTCATCGCTGATAACCACCAAGAACAATAGTGGGGACAGTATGCACCCTTGACCTACTCCACTTTGGACTTCAAAATCACCCGACACCTTACCATTGTGCACGACGTAACACTTGCCGCCCTCGTATGCAGCCTTGATAATAGCTATAAGTTTTTCTGGAATGCCTTTCCTGCGCAAGGCCAACCAGATAGCATCTCGACTCAAGCTGTCGAAAGCCTTCTCGAAGTCTATAAACAGAAAATGTAGCGGAGACTTATACTCAACGCATTGTTCGATTATGATCCGTGTTTATGTGGTCGATGCAGGAGGATCCAGCGCGAAAGCCCGCCTGTTCGACATCGAGAGTTGAATCTAAATGTTCATTAATTCGTTCTAGAATTATTCTAGCTATAATTTTGGCTACAGCTGGAAGAACACATATACCTCTCCAGTTACCGCACTCCATCAAGTTTCCCTTCTTTGGAAGCTTAATGATCATCCCCCTTTTCCACTCCTGTGGAAATTGTTCGCTATCCCCAAGTTCTCCGTATTAGCGGATGCAGCAAATCTGCCGATGTATTTGGGGCCGCTTGAAATAGCTCGGCAGGGATGCCATCAATACCCACCGCTTTGTTCTTCTTGAGGGACTTGATTGCTGTTATTATCTCGGTTTTACTGGGAGGTACGGTGCGAATTCGGGAATTTGCTGCTTCGAACTGCTCATTCAAATTCAAGATCATACCGCCATCGTCTAAGTGATTAAGCGCTGTAGCAAAATGTTCTCTCCATCTAGTGAGCTGATCCTCATCCGAAATCAGAAGGTTACCGTCTAGAATCTTCACTGGATGTTGTTTTGAGTTTCGACCACCAATGAGCTCCTTAGTGATGTTGTAAACAGTCCTACTGTCGCACCTACTCGCTGCTGGAATAGGAAGCATGGGAATTGAATTTCTACCTAACTCAGATACTTACTAGCCATGGTTGCTTCAGAACCTACCTCCACAGATTTGGACTAGACGACAACTTCTATTGCCGAACGTACACTGAAGCAGTGGACGATGCGGAGCACATCATGTTTCATTGTCAACGGTACCATGAAGAACGACACCTGCTGTAGAACAAACTGGGTGTGGACCTAACGCCAGACAACATCACCAGACAAGTGATGAGCAGTGAAAATGCCTGGGAAGTAGTTAGTGACACTGTAGCAACTATTATAAAGGAGCAGCGAAAACAGGAGTGACAACGAAACGCAGCGCAGGAGGCTACCAACACGAACAAGCCGAGTGCCCAAGGCTAAAGTCCCCTTCGCGATGAAATGCTTGACGACAGTGGCGTGAGGACCAGAGGTAGAAGACGAGGTAGGTTTAGTGGTACAAGTCTCAGACAGTTAGACTGTCCGCGCTCAGTTTCATCTTTAGAAGATACCTTGCGATGCAAAAATCAAATCATCCCATCTGGGATGAATCCGAAGCTTTTCCGGTCTGAACGTTGGGCTTTCTATGCTCTACATGGCCCAGTCATTTTAGTCGCTGGTTGTGTACTCTTCTGACTAAGTCGGTGTTATTGTATAGGTGGCATAGTTCGGCATTGTGCTTTCTTCTTCACTCACCGTCTATGCAGACTAGACTTAAGACCACTCGCAGAACTTTTCTCTCACATTAAACAATGGCATTGTCATCCGATTTTGACAAAGTCTATGCCTCTGCGCCATATAGCAGGACTAGGATGGTGAGTGTTTTGTACCTCGAGATAGGGCTTTGTTACTCAGAATATTTAACAAAAAACAGTGATTTCCATATATTCTAAATCTACTACTAAAATCGTAGGGTTCTTGAGTCACAGACAAATGTCTTTCTCCACAGTTCATTCGCCCTTTCCCCGCAGAAGTTCTGTGATCAGGGACAATGGTTTGACAATATGCCCGCACTCCTCTCTCTTTGTAGGTCCAATAAATGTGTCTGAGTATGTCTTTACAATCGTGCCTTTCTTGACTGAGGTTTAGAATGCTTTTGTTGCAGATTTCTCAATGTAAGGGTGTAGGACGAGGATCGTTTGTCGTGCACAAAACTCGAAAGGAAAACTCAGTAGAAAAAAGAGCTCCAAAGAATGCAGCATGCAAGCAGAAGGTGCATTGCATATTTATGACCACAACGACATAAAGGTTTCGATACCATCCCCCTTATTCGAAATCTAAAGGAATCAATAACACGTCTAGCCACTGTTTCCATTATCTTTCCAATCGTCACCGAAACCCTTGAGCGCTAATTATAAATAAAAAATCTTCCTGACAATACTACTATATCGTTCAAACCTATCTCACTTAGTCCCTTGACAAAACACCCAAAAATCGACGACCTCTACCACGCCCTTGACTACTGACCACAATGTGTCGATCGTTTGGCCGTTCCTTACCCAATATGAAACCCAACACCACCATTGTCATCGAAAATGAATTTATGTTTCATAATTTTCTCCCAGAAATTCGTATCTATTTTATATTTATTTCCATTAGGCTATCGATAGACCCGGGCATAGTATCTCTATAAATTAGTATCTTTTATCGCAAAACAATATCTCTATAAACATGAGAGTCCATAGCCTAAAGTTATACTCGTATCTTTCAGATACTCATTCACTCCCATGGCCATTGTCACTCTCCCAAGATCTGTATCTCTGATGAATTCTCCCTGTACACACACGCACTTCTTAGTGAATAAATTTATTTTATTTTGAAAATCATAATTTTTTCTAAAAGAAAAATATGTAGTAGGTATGTATCAAAAAATGTTTTTTTTTTTATTTTTATTTTCTTCATTTCCAGTCGCTCATCATCATAATAAATTTAAAGATCGATTACTCTCAGGTGAGTGGGTTGGTTGGTCACAATGGGATATTTAATTTTCCTCCCAAGCAGACACCGTAGAGCATATGTCGCCACTTAAGGCTTCTGGACAGAGCACCTTCGTCGCATATAGTTCATCAAGAGTGGTCCAGAATGTATAAATTAAGACCCTTGACTGGTAGGTTGGGGACACTCGTGTGAGATGATAGAAATCGTCGTCTTGAGTCTTCGAAACAATTTTTCTCGAGACACACAAGAGACCTAAAAACAACAAAAATGTAAATTTTTTGAGTTTTTTTTTTGTTGTTATTCTTTGTAAGAATATCTAGGTTCCTCTGGAGTGAGCGATAGATAAAAATGCAAATTCAGAGGGAGCACTGGAGAGCAGAGAGCATTGTCGTCGTTCGAACAAAATTCCCAATAAATATCAATTTGTTCGAAAAGTTTTGAAGATGATGATACAGGCATTTGGTTGGACCCCGAGTCCAATCGTTTGTATGAACAGGTAGGCGCTTTCGAGGTGCGTAGGCTCGTCTTCACATGGTGAACAACAAGAGAATTCAGTGTGAAAGCAATTAAGAGGAATATCTTAGAACGAGAAGGAGAGATTTGCAGAGTGATCTTTGGGGGAGGGTGCGGGGAGGCGCCTTTTGTTTCTACTAATTTACGAACGAACTGTATGAGTTCCTACATGTAGTGTTCTTCTGTTTGAAAGATTGAACTGTTAGGTTGATCGAATGTGTGAGAAGTTAATGGTCAGATTCATTAATGAGTTGCAAGGTAGGAACATGAGTGAATCTCAAGCCTGTCTTGTATACTTTTTCTGGATTCGTTTTGTTTATGTTTTTTTTTTTTTTTTGTTCGCTTTGGGGGAAT
Organism: Brachypalpus laphriformis; assembly: GCA_945910035.1. Classification (NCBI taxonomy): domain Eukaryota; kingdom Metazoa; phylum Arthropoda; class Insecta; order Diptera; family Syrphidae; genus Brachypalpus; species Brachypalpus laphriformis. Next base: position 9,447,150 of record OX246755.1, on the reverse strand, counting down.
TTGAATTGCAATGAGGCAGCCGCCTGATGCGCTGGTGGAAGAACATTTTCGTTGATTATCGAAGCGGCGCGGCGGAGGAGGGCCTAATGGAGTGTGGAAGGTGTTATGCGCGTGGGCTGTTATAGTGAGACTTAAGGCCGAGCCAAGAAGCGAAATGCTGTTCCAGCCCATAATTAATATTAAATTGGTTATTAAAGAAGATTAAAATATTATAATACATTAATATCTAAGCTTTGAGAACGGTTTTGTAACCATCAGGTGGGCTGTGAACGGTAGTGTTTGATTAAATTTTGTTATGGGTCGGGAAAATTTGACCCTGAGCGAAGGGTCATCGCAAGAAATGTATTCGGAGGAAGATTACAAACACGCTTCTCTGTGCACTCGTCACAAAAATATTGACTAAGACCTGTTTTTGTTCGTAGAGCATGAAGAATTTAACATATTCTGCTTCACCAGCTTTTCTGTGTCGGAGTAGGAAATACTCCACAGGAGCATTCGAACTTAAATACAAATTCATATATTGCACTATCAGAAAGCAGTCTATTTTCTACTATAATTCTGGAGTGGAATCCTCTAAGGTGATAGTTGATAGTCACACTTTTGACAGTCAAAATTGATGATCACACTTTGTTAGCTCTCCGTAAAACGATCGCAAACTCACACAAAAACGATCGCAAAAAGGTGATGATCACGCTGATGGTCACCTTAGAGAGAGCAAAAGGGATGATTGTGATCGTCAACAATCAACTATCACCTTAGTGGATTTCACTCCAGATATTTCCTTCAAAGAAAGACGTATAGGGTGATGAGGAGCTTACAATATGAGCACTCACAACGTCTACTAAGAAATCTGCCACCTCATGCATGCAAAGGAAGACAATCGCACTTGAAAAATTTCTCAAAATCGTCATTTATCTCAACCTTCGCAGATGATGATATCACTTAAGCCTAGCATGGTAAGATGCTTGGAAAATGTGTAGGGAATTGCAAGGCCACTAGTAAGTTGTCTACATGCCTTTCACACATTAAGAGTGTCGCGGATTTCTTACAGACGTCTGGAGCTATCCGATTAGTATACTTGCACCCGGCAGAGTCATGCCACACATTATTTAATTCATAGAAAAGCCAATTATCAATCGAAGCCTTAACCGAGGACGCAGTCAGACCCAATGAAGGCTCAGCTTCAGAAAAGTCATCCTTGGAGCCTTGCCTTTTTCTTTTTTTGTGTCGGAAGGTGGGAATCTCTTAAAGACGAAACTGCCCGTACTCAGTAACAGTGTGAGATTTCCACCACTAAACCCACTCCCCTTCTACCCTTGGTCCTCGCGCACTGTCGTCAAGCATTTCATCGCGAAGGGGACTTTAGCCTTAGGTACGCGGGGCGTTTGTGTTGGCAGCCTCCTGCGCTGCGTTTCGTTGTCGCTCCTGTCTTCGCTGCTCCTTAATAATGGTTGCTACAGTATCGCTAACTGCTTCCCAGGCATCTTCCCTGCTCATCATCTGTCTGGTGATGTTGTCTGGGATAAGGTCTCACCCAGTTTGTTCATAAGCAGGTTTCGCTTTTCATAGTATCGTGGACAATGGAACATGATATGCTTCGCATTCTCCCCTGCTTCCGAGGATAATAGGGGTTGTCGTCGAATCCAAACCTGTGAAGGCAGGCAACCGTGGTCAGTAGGCATCTGGGTCAAGTACAAGTTCAACTCCTCATGCTTCCTCTTGATTCAGGCGTATACATTGAGGATCAATCTCTGCGTCCACCTGCCTTTATCAGAATGATCCCATCTCTGCCATTCATACAGACTTGTCCTTGGTGGTACCTCAGTGACACTTCGACTCGTCGCAGTTGGAGTCGCTGTCCTGTTGGCGCAGTATTTCTATTGGGCTTCTTTAGCCAGAAGGTCTATTGGTACCATGCCATGTCGTAGGAAGTTATTCGTTAGTTACTCTCAGCACGTTGATTCTGTAAGATGCCTCCACCTTCCTTCTGTATGACTTCGTCTTCATGGCACAAGCTCATATTTGGGGGCCGTAGAACACTATCGATGCCGCACCTCTTACTAAGAGCAGTCCCTTTTTGTACTTTGGTCCGCCGATATTTGGCATGATCCTTACCTTTGCTGTCTTCTCAGCTGCATATTGCAGATGTTGCTTAAATGTTACCCCTGCATCTATAGTTATGCCGAGGTATTGTACTTCAGCTCATGTTTGGAAACTACCACGTGATCGCCCACGGTTACACTTATAGTCTCCATGAATCGTCCGCTGCTTATGAGCACTACTTCTGTCTTCTCCTCTACAACTTGTAGGTTCATGTGTACTAGCCAGTTCTTTACCATCCCGACAGCTTCATTGCAGTCAAGTTGCATTGGGACCTTGTCTAACAAGTTCGCATTGCATACATGGCCTTCATCATTGCATAAACCGATTTGGGGACATATGCACTATGTGAAAATGCCTTCGAAGCATAGATTGTTCCTTTCGGGGAAATAATAATTCAATATTGAATACCTCACTTACACTGGTGTTGCGCACTTCCATCTCACTGATTAACTCCAGCAACACCACGAAGGAATCTCATTTCAACAGCTTGTTTCCGCGATTTTATTCTTTGGATCACTTCCCAGATTTGACGACTATAGGCGAGCGTTGGAACAAATAACGTGATAATACTAATAAATTAGCTTCTTCAATATAAAGAATTAGACCCCGAGGTACTCAAACTTCTCTATTTGCTTCAATTGGACTCCGAGTGTACTGAATGGGAGTTCTCGTAATGGACATCAGTATCATCACAGATGGCTATAATTCTTTCAAATCCGCGCTGATATTTGGTTCTGAAGGACCCAAAAAGTCCACATCATCCCCAAAGAGCAGATGACTAATCTTTAAGTCTCCAAATTGAAAATATTCTTCATCACTGTTGTGCCGTAAAATATAGTCCATATAGTACATGTATTTGTATGTATAATGAGTAGGACAGGTGACAGCTCGTCTTGCTGGCGTAATCCATCGATCGCAGTGGAAGGTATTGATTTAACGCCGTTTACCCGAAAACAGCTTCTGCATTTTATGTATAAACAACGAATGGCCTCTAACAGCGAACCACCAATCCCTTCATTCGATCATATGCCTTCTCTACTCCCAAGCCATACTTTCAAGCTACAATACGAGTACATTCTAAAAGTGATCAACTGTTCGTTAGTGCTTTAGCCAGTACAAAGCGACATTGTCCTTACCTAGACTTAACCATGGCTCTGGATGGCAGTTTTAGGGGCTTCTTTCGAGTATTCTATTGATCTTCTAACGCATTTTATCTGCTAGACTAAATTAAAGCTGACCATAGAAATGGTATGCAAAAGATAATATCTAAACCATCGACTTGGCTGATCACTGTGGGAATCCTCCATAGCCCTCACTGCCGTCGATCCCTGTCAAAATATTTGTTCATAATACTTACCTACTATAAATGAATAGAATTCGAGCGCTAAACACAAACGTATATTTCATCCACTTAAATTGGATCAAAGAAAAATACTTGACATCAATTTCCATCCATTCACTTCCATAATGCAGCAACAGATAAAAACCTCATGATATGCATTCCACAGTGACCTTCGCTCCCACTATAAATGCAGAGCGATTCCATTTATTTTCTTATCACAGATGCAGGCTAATTTCAACATATCTGTTCTAAAAACAACTCAGAACCATAAATCCACACCATTTACGCGAACACCAGGCCGGGAAATCATTTTTCACTTACAGATCAGCCGCCCATCCTGTTTAAAAAGTTGATGCTTAATAGTTTGACCCAGTTTTTGGTTGTCCAATTCACATCTGTTTACCATTTCTTTTGCTGAGATACAAATGCAGATCATGTTGTTCTGCAACAGATTTTTAATCATAACTCTAATTGGTGGCCCATTCTTTGTATCTACGGCATTCGAATTGATAGCGATACGAATTTTAAAAACAAAAATCAAATTCTTTTTGGTTCTATCTCGTGTTCCTGGAAATAAAAATATTCTAAGCCTATCAACGCGTCCCATAATTCACAGCGAAACTATAGATGGCTCATAACTCCTCATAAATTTGTTCCCAAACAAATCGGATATTCTTTTTTTTTTTTCCAAATTTATATGTCAGCATGTCCGAAAAATCGTTTGAATTTTTTTTTTCCTATACGTATCTATGTATCTTACTGTGTGTGTTGCATTTGTGAGGATTCCAAAAGTGAAAAGTTTAATACAAAATAATTTATGTGGCATATGGGTTGGTGAGGGAGGGTGTAGATAGTAGGAGGAGGTGACGGAGGAGGAGAACAGAATGAGATACTGAGCAGGAATCATTGATTGAATTTCGAATTGCGTTTTGACATTTCATATGTATATCCCATCGGCATGATGGTGTAGGACGAGAGCGAGGAAAACTCCAGGGAGACTAACGTTTGTGCATATTAAAGAGATTGAGTTAAATAATTGGATTGTATCTATAAAATAATCGAATGTATTTCAATATGTTTTGTTGTATCGCTTGTATCGTTTTTGGTTAGGGGCAGTTTGAATGAGTCTTTTTTTTTGTTCTGTTTGCTGCTGGTAAATTGATTTGGAATGAGCGTAGGGGATGCATTTTGATTGCTTTTCAAGTCTATTTGATGACATAGACACGGTGTCAACGCATATGTTGCGTGATTTGGGGATCGCGTGTGTTTTAGATAAGTTATTTGTTGTCTGAATAATGGAGTACAGACAAAAAAAGTAAATGTCCTTGCATTGGCACGCGTTTTCAACAGAAAAGCAATTATATTCCATTTATTTATTTTATTTTGAAGCCCAAACTGGGTATGAGGGAAACTTTTGTTATTAGCCCCATGGGAGGAGATTGAAAAGTTCAGGAATCATCCACATGATATATAAAAGTAACTCAACATGAAGCACCCATCCCATCTACATTTCCAATTGCAGTCCGACATTCGTCAAGCTTCCAATTCAGCTTGAATTGTGCACCATTCTGGTGCTAGCCGAGGTTGTTCTAGAGTTAGAGTAGCTGGTTCGGACTAATTTCGTTTAGAAAGTGAGCAATCCGCGCTGCAATTAAAGATAGTTTAACGGTTATACTAAATGGTTATATTTATTAACTAAACTGTAGGCGTATAAGTACAATATAATAAACCACTCGTCTCTACTTCAGTTCGTTGACTGTACCTCGCGCACTGCATCGACCGTTGTTTGTAGGGGTTCGATGATATATCTGTCTACCGAAAATGTTGGTCCTTGTTCGCTCACCGCTGTCTCCTTGGTTCGCGTTACAATAGGAAGTCTTTCTTCTTTTTTTCTTTTGTTCCCGCCCAGCCCGAGAAAGGTTTCGGTCCTATAACTGCAGTCGATGTCCACTTTCTCAACCTTTTGGGTTAGATTCGAAGACTCTGCGGGCCGGAGCGTTGGTGTCCATCCGCTCTACATGTTCTAGCCAACTCAAACGCCCAATACGCAGTTTTTTGACTGGCTCGATGTCGCTGTACAGCTTGTATAGCTCGTCGTTGAATCTTCTCCTCCAAAACCCGTCAACGCAAACGGAACCGAACGTCTTACGAATAATTTTCTCTCGAAGCGACCAAGGATATCTTAATCCTCCTTTAATAAAGTCCATGTTTCAGCGCCGTAAAGCACGACTGGGATGATTAGGGTCTTATATAGCGTCTCCTTAGTTGTTTGAGATAGGTATTTACTGTTGAATTACCTTATTAACCCAAGAAAACAGCGATTGGCAACAGTAATTCTTCGCTTGATTTCTGCGGTGGTATCATTGTCAGAGTTAATAGTAGAGCCGAGGTCGACAAAGTCTCTTACTATCTCAAAGCTGTAGCTGCTCACTGTGACATTCTGTCCATTTCCTCGGTGTTGATTGCTCCTTCTTGTTGACAGCATATACTTGGTTTTGCCCTCGCTTATCTCTAAACCCATTTTGGCTGCTTGCCCATTCAATGCTTGCAAACGCATCGGTGACAGCCCGCTGAGTTCTTCCAATTATGTCAATATCGTCGGCGTATGCAAGCAGTTGTACGGATTTTTGATAGATCGTGCCTCTGGTATTGGCTTGTGAGTTCCGCACAATGCGTTCAAGTACAATATTAAAGAAGACACATGACAGTGCATCACCTTGTCTAAAACCTTTTTTGACATCGAAGGTCTTGGTGAGGTTATTACCGACCTTGGTAGAGCAGCGAGTATTCTACATCGTCATCCTGCACAGACGGACAAGTTTGGCAGGGATGTCAAAACTAGACATGTCTCTATATAGCTCTTCTCTATAGATGCTGTCATAGGCGGCCTTGAGTATCGATTTGGACTTCTTGGGTTTTCTCGAGGGCCTGTCGAAGTGTGAAGATTTGATCGATGGTGGACTTAGGTTAGGGTAGGTGGATGGGTGCCTTGTGACAAGTAGTCACTGCTCACTCAGACCAACAATACGGGTCCATTGTGCCCAATCATTTAACCCTGGAAACGCTGTAAAGAAAATCCGCCGTAAGAATCACCCAGAAAGTGATATGAATCTCAGGAGGTCCGCTAGCTCAACACTACCCAAGTCCTCCAGCTCCGAGAAGAAGTAACTACCAAGAGTCCTCATTCTTCTGACGGATAGGGCAGGACAGTCACACAACAGGTGGTTGAAGTGTGTAGGGTGTGTGTTTAGTACGTAGACGTATTCCTGGAATCGATTACTCAGGTTTGCGAATCGTGCATGCTAGTAGCACTCGGGCTGTTAGTATCTATGAAGATTATACATCCTTGGCGCAACCTAAACAAAAAAAAAAAAAGTCACACAACAGGTGACGAACAGATTCAATTTCTTCTTCGTCCCTGCAACTCTGCAATAGTCATTATGCAGCACACCGAGTTGCTCCGCGTGAACGCCAATGGCAAAATGTCCAGTAAATATGCTAGAAATGACCCGTGCGTTACAACGACTAAGTTTTACCAGAGAGGTACATCTCTTCTTGCTGCCGGCCGGCCGGCCATAGTGCCCTGGCCGTTGCGCATGTTTCCAGATGAGCCCAGCGTCTGTTTGCTCGACCGGTGGCTTCATCCTCTATTTTTTTCCGCAAGGAACTGATTGGGGTTGCTACAGAGGGGAGGGCCCGCGATAAGTACAGCGCCGACCCTTTCCTAGCAAGCTCGTCAGCCCTTTCGTTACCTTCGATATCCATATGCCCTGGTACCCAGCAGACGGTCACCGCATTGGCTGTAGATATCTTGTTTAAGAGTGATTTACAGCTTCTCACGAGCATCGACCTAACTACGGCAGAGTCCAGAGCCTTAACGGCTGCCTGGCTGTCTATATAGACAGTGATCGTTTTGCCAACGATATTACTCTCGCGTATAATTTCAGCAGCCTGTATAATGGCTGTGACCTCGGCCTGGAAGACGCTGCAGTCGTCGTTTATTCTAAAGGAGCGGTTTATTCCTAGGGCCTTACAATAAACACTGGCTCCCGTGCCAACGTCCATCTTAGAATCGTCGGTATAGAAAGCCAACTCCTTTTTCTTCATGGTTCTTCGATTCTTCCAGTATATTCTATCGGGAATTCTTGTAGTGAATCTCCTTTCGAATGCTAGCGTCGGATTCATTTGATAAGTTCCCGTCAATCCGCTGGTGATCCCCCATCGGGACAGAATGGAGGCATGGCCGTAAAGGCTTGATGACCACAACCGGCCTTCTCTCAGTGATGGTAAACTTTCTTGGCCTAAAACTGCACTGATAGGGGCCAATCAGGCTATGGATAAAAGGTTTCTAGCGTTCTATCGAGACTGAGGCCTCTATAATTGGAATGATTCCTCTACCCGTTTGTGTAACACATATAGATCGCAGATTCGCTGGTCCATTCTTTTTTCCTACCTACTTCTGGTTTGAAAATTTCAACGAAACTGTATTTTTCATTGTCTGTGGACTTGCTGTAGAGGTGTGTCTTTGATGAATGTGTATTAGTCCGTGAGTCCCCCTATTCCCTATTTTGTAATCTGAGGATCCTCGATTTGCTGATGACATTTAGAGCGAAAAATATCTTTAGATATCCCCAAGGGATGGCATAATAGGAATCTTATATACTTAACCTCTGGAGAACTCGAAAAGCTCTCTGATATATTATTCTCATCTAATTTAGTCTAATGAGTATCTGCGAGGATTCCATTCCGCCTTGTAAGTGTAGGCGTGCTTCTAAAAATTATATATGTATCTGCCCTTTCCATGACTGAATACCACACAAAGTATGTTTATCACTTCACCTTTGGCAATACCAGCATTACGCAACCATAACAAACATTTTTTGACTGTCTTTCAAAATAACGCGTATCTGCTTTTAGTTTTCTTTTTCTTTTTTTTCAATTTCTATGGTCCTACATCTTCACGGGCCTTTTTTCTTACAAAACCCGTCACTCAAATCAACCGAACATAAGGAAAAAAATATAAAAAATACGAAGAGAAAGGAAAGACCCAAACAACACCAAGCTGAGATTACAAGTGAAGTGCTTGTCACTTTTCATGTTAATCAAATTCTCAATTGAAAGTGCCAAGGCAGTTTTTTTCTTTTCTACTTCTTCTCGTTTGGATTTAATTTTATTTTTTCTTCATTTATCTGTATGTTTTGTGTAGTATTTCTCCCTGAAAGGCACATACTCGTCGTACTATATGAACTGAGCAGGAATGTGTTTTAAATTTAGGAAATGTCAGAGAGATGGAAACGCTTTTTTGCTCCTATTGCTGCTCTGTGTACAGTCCGTATGTATCTCTGTTAAAGGTATCTAAAAAATTTGAATAATGTTTAATGCGAATTTCTTGTCAACGTTTATGATTCTGTGAAAGTGTCGTAAACACTTGACACACAGAGTCTCTTATTTTATTGGGGCGAGTCTTTTAAATTTAAGTGTTGCGACTTTTTTTTTGCTTTAACAAGTGTGCTTTTCTTTAGGACGCTGTGTCCTTAAGTTGAATGGGGAGATGATATTTTTAAATAAATAAATTTGCATGCCCATTCGCATTTGGCTTGTTTTTAACTTGCTTTTAGCGGAAGGCATTTGTACAAAAATATGAATGATATTAAGGGTACTAAAGGAAATGTGGGAGTTCGTTGTTTATGTACCTGAAGTCAATAAGTATACCTATCTGATACACACATTGGTAGAATATGTCTAAAGTATCCACACCGAATAAAAGTCGGAACAAAATTCACACTAACTGGATTCAGAGAAGTTGGCTGTCAGTTAAATTGAACTTCATAGCTCAATCATACCATTCTAACTCGTACTCCATCTAAGTCGAATTTTCCTCTCGATGAAACTGTTTGAACCACTTTTGCAGTCTCTTCAATTCTCCCCCGAAAAATCCTCAATTTCATAATATTTTGCAATATTCTACACTTCTTAGTGTCGAAGTGTTCCAGCGAAATGACTTTCGTTTTTCTTCACGGTTTTATCTAGATGATCAACTCCATGCCTGTTCTAAACTAGCATCTACTACCGAAACGGTAGCCAACATCGAGAAATGAATACTGGTTGATAGACAAGTATCCTAACGCCAGATGTAGGATATATTGCACATATGTAGTTGTATATAGTTGGAAGCCTTCACGTCAAAGAAACCATCTTACGAAAAACAGAGCACGACCGGGTCAGCTGATATTTCCACGTTCAAGGAAGAGATCATTTGAACCCTGTTGAGAAGGAAATATCAATGACATCGCGAAGGATGGGCAGGCCTATAAACGCCTGGATCTGGATCACAGGAATGCCACGACACCAGCATTTGATTCGCCTGAGTAACGAAGGGATGCAAAATCGGCAGGCCTGTGTATATTTATATATTCTGAGGTCAAATAGCCAAACCCCACAGGCGGATCAGTAGAAATTAGGTACCTCTATCCTATGGTTAAGGCGCATATAATGGGTATTGAACTATTGAGTAGTAAAGGAATGCCTCATCAATTCGCCCTTACCTTAGCTAATCACCATCTTGACATCGCACAAGACAACTGTAGTGATTATTACCGGCCGGCACCCACTAGGAGGGTTTGGAAGAGGATTTTCGCCAGTATAATAGAAATGCAGTGAAGTGAGGGGGTTATGATCGCTTGTTTTCAGATCATAACCTTGCCGAAATAGGAAGAAGAAATTATATACAGTTTAACACTGAAGTGCCGCATATCATCAAAAACTTATAGCGTTTTGTTCATTCTGGGTGCCTTATGCCTCTACGTGCGAATAGAAGGGCTTCAGAGTGAAGTATGTGGAAAACATGTCCAACGATCAAATAATAGAAAATCCACGAAGCAAATTTCAATTGTAATAACAGCCAAAGCCTGTTTCTTTCCAGAACAATGGGAAATGACTAACTACAGAAGGGTCTCGTTCAACACACAACCAATCCTTAAAAGAAACAAGGATTACTCTTTTTAAATCTTAAAATAATTGTTCTAATGACGATGCAGGAGTAATTATCAACTGGTATTATAATGCACTGGAGGATACCCTATCTTTTTGTTTAAATATACCATATAGCCATCAGATAGTGCCTTCGACCTTTCACAATTTCGTCCTCAGCAAAAATTCCCTTTCATCTCATTTCCCTCTTAAATCGCAAATATTTATCGCAGATACAACTGATACCAGCAATCTATGAAGATTACATCAACGGAATTTCCTTTATCACTTAGCTCTTATGGCAAATTGCCATACATGTTGTAATAGTGATAAAACGAACCAAATAGGTATATTTATGTGCTAACATAGATAGTGACAGCCATCTGTTCATGATGATGAAATATAATGTGCCTTATTGACTGCGGTTGACCTGATAATATTTTATTCTAGACAAATATTTTTTTTTTATCAACTAACCCATGACTAAAATTCCAATAGATATATATTATACATAGTTACAAATACAGCTTCGTTCGCGGTGTACAAAAAAATGCTAGCGTAAAGCTAGGCTAAGCTCATGTAAGCACATACCATAAGTCTGTTGCTTCAAACATTCATCTTTTATCTATTAATAATTTGAAAAGAAGCTTCTGGCGTATTACTTACTGAAATTAGAGGTCCATATCCAATACCTGACTTTTCAAGCCAGCTGGTGATGAAATGGTAGAGAGCATACACCAACTCAACTCTAAGATTTGGTCAGACGAATGTATGCCTGATGAATGGAATCTCAGCATCGTTAGTCCGATTTACAAGAAAGGAGACCCCTCAACTGTGCCAATTATAGACGCATAGTCTCCTCAACATCGCGTACAAGATTTTTTCTGCGATATTGTGTGAACAGCCTGATTGGCCCCTATCAGTGTGAGTTTTGGCCAGGAAAGTCCACCATCGATCAAATCTTCACACTTGGACTGATCCTGGAGAAAACCCAAGAAGTCCAAATCGATACTCATCATCTCTTTATCGATTTTAAGGCCGCCTATGTATATATAAATTAATCTGAACTAGCTAGCTGGCACCAGAAAGGTGAACAATTCAAGCTGAATTGGAAGCTTGAAGAATATCGGACTATGCGAGGTAACGGAGACGTCGACCTGTCAAAACACTGCGTATTGGACGTTTGAGATGGCTAGAAAATGTAGAGCGGATGGACCCCAACGCTCGGGGCCGCAGTCTTCGAATCCAATCCGGAAGAACGACGCAGTAGAGGGCCTCCTCGCCGTTGGTGGCGCGCTTAAGTTCAAGGACTCGACCAACTTGGAGTGCGTAACTGGAGGCAAGTGGCTAAAGACCGAGTTAAATTTAGAGGATTGTTGGTTTAGGCCCAGGTTCTCCTCGAACTGTAGCGCCACCTAGGTTAGGTTAGGTTAGGTAAGGTGGCTGACCTTACAGAGTCAGGGTACGCTTAGACCATATAGGTCCATTGTGATACCACATGTTCATTGTACCGGAGGAATCACCGGGTACTCGGAAACCTTTACCTTTCTCAGAAGGGTTATGGCTAAGAATTACTGTGCCTATAGTGGCTAAGTAGGGTGACTGACACAATCAATCCTAAGGTAAAGGTGGACCGGGAAGGTAGAGTGTGCAAACGAACATTGGGGTGATTGATTCAACCGAACCCTTTGTACTGTTGTGCAATTTGTAGTGGCTGGTAGTGGGGCTTGGGTGACCGTGAAGGTGTAGGGATCCGTAAGTGACTGATTCAATCGAACTCTTGGTATTCCTATGCATTTGGTGTTCACTAGGTCTGGTGACTGATTCAATCGAACTCTTCATACCTAGGTTGATCGTGGAGGTAGTGGGGGTGCATAAGACTAAATAAGGTGACTGATTCAATCGAACCTTTGTACTATTATGCAGTCGAACTATGGGTAATGTGGTACTGCGTCTGACTAGGTAGAGTGGCTGTATCAATCGAACCATTAGTATTGGGTTGGTTGGTTAGTTGGTAATCGTTGGTAATCGGAAGGTGCAAGATCAGGTGAATACGCCGGGTGAGGTAAAACATCCCATCCAAACTGCACTAACTTCTGCCGAGTCTGCAGAGACATGTGGTCTAGCGTTGTCTTGATGGAACACGACGCCCTTCCGGTTAGCCAGTTCCGGTCATTTTTCGGTGATTGCATCCTTCAGTTTATCCAATTGAGAGCAGTATTTATCGGAATCAATGGTTTGGTTATGCGGAAGAAGTTCATAATACACAATTCCCTTTGAATCCCGCCAAATACAGAGCATAACCTTCTTAGGGTGAAGACCAGCGTTTGGAATGGCTTAAGGTGGCTCACCTCTTTTGCTCCATGATCTTTTTCGTTCCACGTTATTGTAAAGTATCCACTTTGCGTCGCCCGTTATCATCCGTTTTAAAAATGCGTCACGTTCGTTGCGTTTCTGCAGAGAATCGCTGATGGAGACACGATCCAATACATTTTGTTCACTCAAATTGTGCGGCGGCCAAATATCGTATCGATTTACGTATTGCAGTTTACGCAAGTGATTTTCTATGCTTGATTTCGATATATTCAATATATCAGCTATGTGGCTGGTTGTGTAGCGTGCTTTATTTTCAACTAGAGCTTTACACCCCTATTATGGTTAGCGAATCGAACGTTCGACTCAAGTCGAACTGTCAGCGAATTGCTGCTGTCGTGGTATTGCTATTAGCAAACATTTTCATTCAAATAAAGAATAAGTGCTGGCAAAGGAAAAAACAATTAAATGTCATCTGTGAAGTGTATAAAGCGACAGAAGTAATTCGCCTGGACGTTCGACTTGAGTCGAACGTTCGATTCGCTAACCGTAATAGGGGTGTTAATTTGGTCCCCATCAATCCCAACCGGTCGTCTAGAACGGGGTAAGTCAGAACATGTGAAATCACCATCACGAAAACGCCGGAACCACTCGCGAACAGTCCAAGCGCTTGCAAAGTTATCCCCGTGCACAGCGCAAATCTTCTTATGTGCTTGTGCAGCGTTTTTTCCTTTCCGAAAATAAAAGAGCATAATATCCGTATGCCGAAAATGCTCCTTATTTGCCTTCATATTCAAAGTTTACCAAATGAGTAGAACACAGCCGATCGCTATGAACTTTCTTACACATATGCACTGCGATGTGTACTTAAAGAAGAAAAATTACAAGCTTGTAGCAACATTTACAAACGGCGTCATTCAAAGTTAACGGGAACACTAACGATAAACAGAGGGAACTTATTGGCTAGGTGCACCGTGTAGGTTGAAGGGTGCATAAGAGTTGTAGAGTTGATTGACTCAATCAATCCCTGTTACTGATATGCAGTCGTAGTGTTGTGATTTACCAGTGCTAGTCTGGTATGATTTAAGAGGGTCATCTGTCGTCATTGGGGGGTGACTGCTACATTACAAGCCTCTTGTGGGTAGATGCTAATAATACCTCACGCTCTACGGAGTGCGCAGTTTATTTGTAGAATTTTAGATTTCAACTCAACTTTTATACCTAATTTGCTTCACTTCCAAGGATTTTTGTTCCTTTCTCTTTGACTTTGCATACTTACTATTTATTTCTAGACATATTTTTGCAGGCAAATGCATAATGTATGTACTTACAATAAACGATTAAGCTTCATCCTTAGAACCTTTCGAGTGTAGTTTTCTTATCCTCTTGTCTAAATCCTGAAAAGATCAAACAGTTTAGAGCATCACTTCCCACCTAAAGAAAACAAAAACGTCAAAAAGAAGGTAACAACAGAAAAGAGTTTTTTTTTTTTAATTATTTTGAAATAATTTATTTATTTCGAGTTTTTTTTTAAGTATATCGAATTTTCTTCATCATTAAGTTTTCCTTTTTTATAATTAATATTAATAATAATTTTTAATAATAATAATAGTAAACATATTATAATAGCATTTTTTACTTAGTAGTTTTTTTTTATTTTACAATTTATTTAATACCTACACTATAATACATATCACAAATATATTTTTTTATTCTCTTTCCCATACATATATGCATCTCTCTTTTTTTTAATTTTTTGTTTATAAAGTACATACATACACCATCATTCCTCTCAGATTTTTTCATATATTTTTTTATTTTATTTTAGTTTCAATAAATTATATATTTTTACATTCTTTATATATATATTTTTTTTTTGCTGTTTTAGGTTTTTTTTTATAAATATTCAAAATGGCTGCAGTTGTTTTTTTTTAATTGTGTTTGCTACTTTTTTTTTTATAAATATACTTTTTTTAATTTTGTTCTGAACTAATCTTGACAAAAAAAGTTTTGGAATAAATGCATTCGTGTAAATGTGAGAAACGTTTTCTTGTTGTTAATTTATTTTCAGTGTTTTCTTTATGTTGTCTCGAAAGTGTATATAAATATTTTTTGGAAATATATATTTATTTATTTTTTTTTTAATATAACTATGTAGGTATTACAATTTTTTTCTTTTTTAGTTTTAGTATATAATCTCGTTTTTTTTTATAGTTTAATGTTTTTTTATTTATATAGAGAATCAGGTTACCAGTGTGTCCTGCATTGCATTGAGAGTTTTACAATTGTTTTTTGTTTTCAATATTAAATGGTTTTTATATATAAAAAAATTCTTATAGGTGTAGCTATTATTTCTTTTATTGGGTTTTTAATTGCATTTCCTTTTTGCTTTTTTTTTTATTTGCGTAAAGTTAAAAGTGAACAGGGTGGTAAGAGTTTGCTCTGCGATCTAGTGATAGGAAAATGATGTATGTAAGTGAAGTATGAGAGGGGGAAACGTATTTACTGAGTGATTTTAATTTTTCGTTGGCCTTAGAATTTGTAATTGTAGGCAGGACCTACAATGAACTCTTAGTCAAGTAAAGGTGGTAGTGTTAGGGCCTATAGTACAAGTTTTGTTAATTTAATGATGTTCAAGTTCTAAACGACTT
Source organism: Brachypalpus laphriformis (assembly GCA_945910035.1). Classification (NCBI taxonomy): domain Eukaryota; kingdom Metazoa; phylum Arthropoda; class Insecta; order Diptera; family Syrphidae; genus Brachypalpus; species Brachypalpus laphriformis. The sequence goes on along the minus strand of OX246755.1, from coordinate 9,431,772 downwards.
TTACATTTTAAGAAAGGTCACCAATGGACTGTTGAATTATCCTTTTCACTCAGGCCATATGTTGGCCCATTTTGTTAAGAAGGTATGTACCTAAACCACAATTTGATGGTTGTGGCCAACCCAACCCTGTTGTTATGGTCCAATAACGAGTGTGTGTTTTTTCCCGGTGTAGGATCAGTGTGCGATCATTGCACAGAACGACAGACGCGTGACCAATTTGCCTTTTATTGTTCATAATTATGAAATTTGTTAATTTTTCTTTTAAAATGCCAAATACAAGTGAACTTAGTCTAGCAGAAGGTGTAAAAATACAGCTTTTATTTGAAGAAGGCAAAAAACAAACTCCAACACCAAAAGAAGTGAACTGTTCACGTTGTGCAGTGCAAAACGCAATTAAGGGTTACAGCCAGAATGGCTCGCACGTGAATAGTGAAAAATCCGGGAGTAAAGGATTACCACGCCTCGGGAGGACCGATTTTTAACACGATCTTCGCTCAAAAATCGAAAGAAAACCTCATCTGAGCCTGCTTCTGATTTGTCGAATGATCACGGAAAAAATGTTCTTCAAGAACTAGGTAGAAGAAGACTTGAGGAAGTTGGACTTAAAGGATGCAAAGCAAGGAAGAAGCCGTGGCTCTCGGAAAAAAAGAAAACATATGCATTTCACTGAAGCAGATTGCTTCAATATATTGTGGTCAGATGAATCTAGCTTTGAGGTACATTTCATTTATGGATCGATTTTAGTTTAAACATAAAAATATGAAACTAATCTAGATGTCCTGTAGATAAATTTATCTTTTTAAATATCTTAATCTTTTTTTCAATTTTTAGATATTTGGCACCTTTGGTGTGACTTTTGTGAGACGAAGGGTTGGAAAAGAGTACAACCCAGAATGTTTGCTACCGATTGTTAAGCGCGGTGGAGGTAGTATAATGATTTGGGGATGTATGACTACTAGCGGTGTGGGTGAAATGCATGTGTGTGATGGTCGGATGGACTCCTGCTAGTACATAAATGTGATGGAAATATATAATACTTTAACTTTCCTTTCCAACATTTTTCGGGGACACCAACATGGAAAATGTCAAATTCAAACAAAATAATGCACCCTGCCACAAATCAGCCCTAACTATGAGGTGGTTTGAGGAGCATAATGTAGACCTCCTCGAGTGGTCTGCTCAGCCCCCGATCTCAACACTATAGAACATATATGCTTGCTCAGATCTCTTCGGTGGTTATAGGGCGTCAACCACGCCTACGCGTCATCTTGTTCGGAGTTCTGCAACGCATTTCAGCTCCCTCTAACTCATTCCCAAAGAGCTCAATTCCTCCTCAACTGTTCTGCGCCACGTTTGCCTAGGGCGTCCTGCTATTCTGCCTGCCTGGGTGAGCGGATTCCACTGCATGGAATAGATGGTATAGAACATCTATGGAGTATTCGCGTAGGATCCAGGAACACTCGATTAAATCAAAAGAGACACTTAAAAATTTGTCACAGCAAGAGTGTCGCAAGCTAGTCAGCCTATGCCCAAGAGAGTCGCTGCAGTCATAAATGCAAATGCCAGCCCAACTAAATATTAATAATCTTTGATAAAACTATTTATTTATCATATATGCTTCCTTTTATTTCGTTTAGCCTTTTGTTTTTTGAAGATATTAAGAATTTTAAAGGGTAATACATTTGGCCAAGGCTGTATTCAACGTCGTTCATCTTTTCATTTGAAAGATTTGCATCTCATTTAGCCCATCTCATCGTGACAAGCAACAGATGGAAGATGGTTGCAGTTCTTAAGATCCGCTCCATTATTTCCCTTCAAGTGGAGCTGTTTCTGCGGACCTAAAATCCCTAAGAACATGTACCACTCCTAAGAGCAAATTGTGGATACGTCTACTTTACTGTCTGTAGTTGAACCACTGAACTTCTTTTTTTTTCGTGAAAATGTGCAAATGGCAGTGCAAAAGTATGGCCATAGCCAGCGAGGTACTTGAGAACCATTCAGTTGAATATGAAGAAACACACGATTCGGATAAAAATGAGGATGACTATGGATAAATACTTTTTATACCCCGAAACCACCCTGTACTTACTCATATAGAAAATTATTATTTAAAACAATAATAAATGTGGTTTAATAGTTTACAAATGGAAATTGTGTTTTATGTACTTCACGTAAGTTTTAAATTTAAATAATTCTTTTGTTTTTTTAAATCTATATTTACAATTTCTCACTCAGTCTATATTTTGATAATAAATGTAAATTGTTTTTTGCTTTCTTTTAATTAAGTAGGCATTTGTTTTTTTTTTTAATATTATTTCTATTTAGTAGCACGGAACTTTGAATATTTTTTTAAATTTTTTTTTTCCTTCATTCATTATGTTTTTATATTCATTTTCTTTACAAGGAAATGTGAAAAATAAATTACAAAAATGTACAAGAAAGATAAGGAAAGAGTAGGGTAAACAAAAAAGGACACACAATTTCGAAGAGGAAAGGATATAATTTTAGAGTTTAATGAGCAAAAATAAGGAAGCAAATTATTCACCCTTCCTCCTATGCACATGTATACACTTTTGAGGATTCATTGAATGAGTATACCCCATACCCATTGCTACTTATACAAATACGAAATGCTGAAGGATTATCGATTTTCAATAAGGATTTGGGACAAAATACCGATAGTACTTCCTGCATAGCAGGCAAATGTATGGGAATGAGAATGCAAAGAAAAAATAAATAAAACAAGAAGCAAAATGTAAATGAAGGAGAAATGACAAAAAAAAAAAACGAACCTGGTTATGGCTCATTAACTTGTTTCGAGGGTGAAGTGCACTTAAGTAAAATATGACCTTTCATAATTTCCCTTGTGGTACTTGGTTACTGTTTTTAATTTTTTCCTTGACTTAGGTAACGAATTTCTTCTTTCTTTGCTTTAAACTTGAACTTATTAGTTTTCCATGAGGACATTGAAATTTAAAAAAAAAAAAATGAAGAAGGACTTAAAGGTGTAATAGATACTTTGTGAAGGGTTGACAGGCTACAAGGTATAATCTGTGGATTTTTGTGAATTATGATTTGCAATCGGGCTTTAAGGGAGAAAGTTGGTTCACATGAAGAAGAGTCTAACCTATTATGAGACAGGAACGTACTTCCTGATTGCTTTTTTTTATTTGTGATATCATATGCAGGACTGGAATCTTACAGTCTTTCTCGAGGAAAGAAAATCTATGAGTTGACACTGCTTTGAAGATTGTGCCAGATTATGTCATGAACCTTTCAAGGAGCAAGCACTCGTTCGTCCAATCATCGTCTGATTTATGAAAGAATATATGCTTGTCGTAATAGAAGTGATTTGTACAGGTTTCAAAAGGTCAACTCAACAGCAGATACCGTGAGACGTTTGGCAGATGGTAGACTGCAGAAGTAGATGTCAGGAAAAATGCCGTTGTTGAAGGCTTTCATAGTAAATCGCGTTAAACTCAACGAACCGGAGGCCGGAGGGCAACAAGACTACTATAGTAATGATAAGAGTCAAGTTAGTAAACAACGATACTGTAGTAGGAGAACGCCAATCAGATAAAGCAGACTATTTCGGAGAACGGAGAATACTGCAAGAGCTAAGAGCCAGTCAATATCCAATTCTACCAAAAGATGACCAACTACATCAACGCTAGTCTATTACTTCTTTTTCCTTTTTTCAGCGAGGTTATGATCCAAAAATAAGGGATCACAACCCTCCCACTTCACCGCATTTTTACTGATCCGCCTGTGGGGTTCGCCTAACGCTAGTCTGTTACTATTTCCCCCAACCTAAGACAAGACATCCAGCTTCCAATTATCTAGTGGGTGGTGAACCTTTTCTACGTTACCAAACGGAGTACTTGGCTCCCTTTCATTATAAAAATCGTTCGGTTCGGTTTTGACAATGAAGTTGTCATGCCTGGCGACGGTCTGTGCTAACGCGCAGGCGGCGCTGGACATGATCGATGAATGGTGTACTAGGAGTGGGCTTTCGGTGAATCCTCTTAAAACTGAGGTTGTTCTTTTCATGAGAAGGAGGATTTTGACCGGTCTGACTCAGCCAACACTAAAAGGCGTCACCATTCGCATTTCCAATGAAGCCAAATATCTGGGAGTGATTTTAGATAAGAAACTTCATTGGTCTAAACACGTCGAGTCGAAAACATCCAAGGCGCTCTCAGTCTTCTGGCAGTGTAAGGGTGCTTTTGGCAAGACTTGGGGCTTGTCACCGAATAAGGTTCTCTGGATCTACACGGCTATGATAAGACCATTCCTCGCATATGCGTCGGATGTTTGGTGGAAGGGGCTCTCGTATGTGGTTCCATTTTGCGCGAAACTCCAAAGAATGGCTTGTCTCGGCTGCACGGGAGCTTTCCCGAATACGTCTGGCTCTGCTCTAGATGCTTTGCTGAACTTACCTCCCCTCGATACTTATATCATGGGTTGCACTATCAAAGCCATCCATCGTCTTAGGCGAGGCGGTTTTTTGGTACACTCCACACTGGAATTTTGGTGAACTTGTGCGACACTTATCTTACGATTCCTGTCTTATGGATATGCCGTCTGATGCAATGACAGCAGAACTTCAGCTGATGCGCAAGTTCAGAGTCGACTTTCCTTGTGTCCAGGACTGGCTTCGAACAGAGTCTGAGCCGGGAATGGAATGTAGTCGTATTTTCACGGATGGTTCCAAAACCAGTAAAGGGTCTGGCGCTGGTGTCTTCGTGGAAGTCGACAACATTAGACTTCACTTTTCGTTAGTGCGTCTGTTTTCCAAGCGGAAACTTATGCAATCCGAATGGCCATGAACTATGTTGTGAAGAACAGGTGGAAGGGACGTAGCATTTGTGTCTGTAGTGACAGTCAGGCTGCGCTTAAGGCCTTGCTTAACCCTTTAACCACTTCCAAAATAGTTCGTGAAACCAAAAACTCTTTGAACTCGGTCGCAAGGCTGAATTCTCTGTCTCTTATCTGGGTCCCAGGTCAGACTGGGATCTTGGGGAACGAGATCTCCGATGAGATTGCTAGACAAGGCTCAGAGGAGGGTTTCTCAGGTCCCGAACCCGCGTTGGGTCTCCCTGCGTCCTCGGTTAGGGCTTCCATTGACGATTGGGTCTCTTACGAGCACAATTGTGTGCTCCCGGACGTCTGTAAGAAATCAGTGGCATTCTTGCTGTCACCAAGCAGAAAAGACTGTAGACAACTTATTGGCGTCCTGTTAGGCCACTTTGCTTTTGCCAAGCACCTTAACCGTGTTGGGCTTAAGTGACACTACAATCTGCGACGCTTGTGGAGAGAGCGACGACGCCGTGGAACATTATCTCTTTTAGTGTCCGGCCTTTGCTCGTATCAGGTGGCAGATCCACGGTGCGGGTGTGGTGAGTGCTGGTACTGTGAGCTCCTCATTACTGAAGTGCTTGCTTGGCTTTCTTAGAAAGACAAGGAAATTTCAATAAAATGGGTAAATCAGGGTTTGCTCTCTTGTAGTACAAAAGACCAGTTGCGTCTGAGTGCTCCAGTTGAGCGTTTCCTATCCCGACAAAAAAAAATAAAATTAAGTTGTTTTTGTAGAAAATCTGTTTGCTATCCACCTAATGAGACTAAAGATACAATCGACCTTTCGACAACATACAACTGAAGCCTCTGGAATTTTTATCCTACTATGTCTAGCATCTACTTATTATCAAAACGTCCTATGGAAAGGACTCAGAATCCTTTACTTTGTTGATGTTATAGAGACTTTTGAGGCTTGAGTATGATAACAGATACAATTTCGAACTACCGCGAACAATTATATATGTTACATGGTCGGTAGTAAATGCAATCAATCATAAGGTGTCCTGCCTCGAGCCCCCTGTTGTGGATATGCATTCATAATGCGTGACCTTACAAGTTTATAGGCCTAGAGTAAGAAATTTAGTTTTACTTGACTTCACCGAAGCTACATGGTGCCGACGCCCTGTTTCTCTTTGCCAAATGCTACTTTTTCTAAAATTAATTTTTCTATAAATCACGGACCAAGAGCCATTCCGTTTCCACATATTTGTACACATTACTTTTACGTACACAGTTCATTCCGAGAAGTAATATCTGGATGAAATCCACTTTTCCGTTCAAAGCGTAAATTATTTACTGAATTTAATCGAAATTCATGCGAAAAATTAAAGTAAGCATCTCCCAATCTTTATCTATTTTAAGTGCAAATCAATCCTCTTGGATGGCAGGAAACACCTTCGACCAAAAGATATTATTTTCATGAGAAAACTTTAACAAATCTATTGGATATTCCTGGAAAAGCCATCATTTTTGTAGTGCTACCTGTTGCTTCTTTTCATTTGAAGATATCTAATGTACGAGTATCTATCTAATATCTCTTTAATTCTCCATGATTCTACGAAATTACTTTGTGTTACTAAATTAAATTACAGGAACTATATGTGTCTACTGAGAGAATTTCACGCTAAATTTGGCTACAGATACTACTAGGAATTCATGTCAAACACAGAGGAAGAAAGTGCTTTTAATTAGCCATTGAATTCATGTAGATATAGGTACATACGTAGGTACGAGTGTATTATGAATAAAATCTCTAAAATTAAATTGAGGAAAATCGTGCTTTAAGAGTAATGCAGATAAATAAGATACACGTTGAACTAAATTTATATATGTGTGTACGTACTTCGTTCATAATCACTAAGATTAGAGTGCTAATAGGTAGTCGCCCAAATAGCATTCAATTCCAGATTCTTTAAGCCATAAACCACCATTTATTGAGCTCTTTTCGACGTTGATGCGAAAGCCCTATCACTGCATTTCAATGCTTGAAAGTATGCTAAATATATTCGCCTGCTTGTCAAGCAATCCATGGAAATAGAAGTGATTTTTGTTGACTTTTCTTTGAAGCAAAAGTATCCACGCCATTAAAACGATAAATTATTACAGAAATAGAACATAATACATTAGTTTCATGAGCTCCAATAGATGTAGTACCTACATACTTCTCTAAGTAAGAACGATCGATAAATGATTGTTGAACACATAATCCAATGGAAATTGCAATGCCAATAAGTACGTAAATTCGGAATCCCCTTTAAATGCATTCAGAATCGATATATACAATTAAAGGACCTTGTAGAGTTGTGCTGAATTTGCCATTTTGTGTTAAAGGGTACATGATCATCTTCCGGCATAGACAAGGCTAGTATATATCTCATTTCATCAAATTTAATTTCGTATGAAAGGCTTGAAGACACAAAGCTGAATTTATGTATTTTGGAAATGAGTTAAGATACTAATTAAAGATACGGACATGACATCATAAAGGGGAAATACTTGTATGACAGATTCTCTGTTTGACACAACAAAATCTTAAAGTCCAGAAGACCTGCCAGGCAGGTAGCCAATAACTCAAGAGGGTGTATAAACTTAAGGAACGCAAAAAGCTGAGCATAGTATGCAGATATCTCATCAATTCCCCCCCGTTAAGCTCTAAAACTCATAAATTTTGAATCATCAATGTGACAAAAGGGATGGAGAATACCATTTAGTCAAAAAAGCTTTGCTGCAGCTTAAGGTGTTCTCAAATTCACATATTTGTTCAGTCTCTCCTGTAAAGATTAAATGAAGGACTATCGAACGCCTCATGGTATTTAAGAAATCCAATTGTTTATTAAAGGATGAAAATGAATTTCATGTAAAAAGCAGTTCAGTTGATATGATAGAACTTTGACAGCCGAATGTGGCCGTATTTGAAAATATCTTGCTGTCATTGTGTTCTTCCATAGTCACCAATTTAGTGTGGGGCGCTACACGATTTAACAACACATCGAACGATTTACGGTCGTAATGAGCGTTTTTCTAAACTCACCATTCGGCGAATTATGAAGAAGTTCGAGGAAAATGAGTGGCAGTCCCACTATTTCAACGAAATGCGCGTCAACCGAAAATATTGCTGCGGTGGTACAGAACGTCCGCGAGAACCAAAACGTCACAATCTCTCGTCCTTCTCATGAATTTGACCTTTCGTACGCTTCAACTTGGCGAATTTTGCGAAAAAAAAATTAGGCCTGTACCCGTACAAAATTCAAATTGTTTAAGAACTGAAGCCTACTGACCACTCCATGCGTCGTGCATTCGCTGAATGAGCTCTGGAGCAGTTGGAATCCGATCCAAAGTTTGTCCAAAAAATTATCTTCAGCGACGAAGCTCATTTTTGGCTGAATGGCTACGAGAACAAACAAAATTGGCGATTTTGGAGCAATGCAAATCCAATAGACTATTCCAACACCTTTCTTCTTCTTCTTCCTTTTATCAGCGAGGTTATGATCCGAAAATAAGGGATCATAACCCTCGCACTTCACCGTATTTCTACTGATCCGCCTGTGGGGTTCGCCTATTCTATTCCAACACCTTTGCATACCGAAAAACTCACTATTTAGTGTGGATTATGAGCCAACGGCATAATCGGACCTTATTCTTTCAAAGATGAGCCTGGGCGGGCGCTGACTGTCAACGGGGAGCGGTACCGGGCCATGATAACCGAGTTTGTTTGGCCGGAAATTGATCATATTGGTATTGGCGACATGTGGTTTTAACAGGACGCTGCGATGTGCCGAAATACTGGAACGAAACACGAAGAGCTCATGTCAATTGGCTTCCAAGATCGTGCGATTTGACTCGCTTAGTTTTTTATCGTTGTAGTTACGTTAAATCTCTGGCCTTTGCCAATAAGCCAACAAGAATTGCCGACCTTGAAGACAACGTTGTTCGTGTCATTGGTAAGATTGAGGCCAACTTATGCGTCCGAGCCACCAAAAATTAGACATTTTCGAAGACCACTGTCAAACAAAGCCATGGAAGCTATTTGAACGATGTTATTTTTAAAACATAATGATATCGAACGCTCTTTAACTTGAAATAAAAAGATCCGCTATACCTCAGATACTACTTGATTTACTTCAATTCGAAGATATATCGCGCTTAATGAATGACCCTTTAGCAGCAAGTCTTTCGTTAATTATTTTGTGTAGACTTCAATCATGGATTGCGGTTTAAAGGTACTAAGTTGGGTTTGGGTGCTTTGGAAGGGGTTTAGGTACCATTAACATTAACTCTATATTTTGTTTGTGATAGATTTGCTAGTCCAGTGATATTTCAAAGATATGACAGTCAAAAATGTTTGCAGTCCAGAAGACATAGACCTTTTGTCTTCTAGGTAGCCACTAACGCAAAAAGATGCAAATTAAAAATTGTTGAGTCATATACCTGATTGGAATGGGAAATCCTGGGCTATTTTTGTACAAATGCTATCAGTATCAATCAAGAAACGCGTTTCAGAGCTGTGGTTGAGGACAGTTTGGGGGATGAGCAATGCGGTTTTCGCCCCGGTAGAAGCACAAATGACCAGTTATTCACTCTCAGATGGCCTGGGAGTATGCTACACCTATCTACACCTGTTTTCTGGATTTCGAAAAAGCATATGATAGGGTTTCTCGAGACAAACTGGAGTATTCTGCAAGAGTATGGGATTGATGTTTCTCTGTTAAGGGCGATTCAGTCTTTATATACAAACTGTAAAAACTGCGTTCGGATAAACGGCGTTAAATCCATAGCTTTCACTGTGGGCGTTGGACTCCACCAGGGGTGCATTTTTTCACCTTTCCTCTTCATTGTATATATGGACTGGATGTTACAGCGAAGAATTTTCAAAGTGGGAGATTTAAGGATTGGTCATCTGCTCTTTGCGGATTATTTGGTCATCCTTGGGTCCTCTCAAACCAAACTTCAACGCGCACTTGAAAGGTTTGCACCCATTTGTGATGATACTGCAATGATGGTAAACGTGAACAAATCGGAAGTAATGGTCATTTCCAAAATACCCACTCACGTTACCCAGCCCCACTGAAGCAGGTGGATAAGTTTAAGTACCTCGGGATATAATTTACGAGTGATGGGAAGAGCAATTTTTTTTTTTTATAATTCCCGCGCGCCGAAGGGATTATTAATACCCTTATACTGATGCTCAGGGCACGGGCGGATGGGAAAAGGGGAGAGAGGAACGGATGAGATGCCGGTTTGCGTTGGCTTTAAATGTTGTAATGATTAGGACATACAGAGGCTTGTAGATCGTTTCACAAACGTGTTGTTCGGCTTATAAACGAATCCCTATATTTGACAGTACGTCCGAAGTTGGGCTTGAGGGTGAACTGATGTGCATTCGAAGCATGACGGGTATTGCGGGTGAAGTTTCGAAGGGGAAGAATGCAATTGGCTATTTCGCTGGAGCATTTCTTATAAAAAAGGCGATAAAATCGGAAAAGACATGAGACATTTCTACGATGTTCAAGTGAGACTATGGAGTTCACAATGTCTCTATCACCTATAAGTTTTAACGCGCGGTTCTGTACTCTATCTAGAATGTGCAGAACGGTCTTGGGTGCACCAGACCAGATGTGGGTGTTATATTCTAGCTTTGGGCGGATGAATGCCTTATTGATGGAGGCCAGATCAGATGGGGTAAAGGAATCCTAGACATTTAGCAGCTTTTTGGCGACTTTGAATATGTGATGGTTCCATCGAAGACGCGCATACCGAGAATGGCAAGTCTTTCGGATTCAGCGATACAAGTACCATCCATGGATAATGGTTGAGGGTCTTGGTTTCGCTTGAGAGACATGCTGTCGAGTTTTGGATGCATTAGATTCCACTCTATTGATTAAACCCCATTTGGTAATGCTGTCTAGGTCGGAATTTAATGTGTTTAACATACGTTGTCGTTCCTCTTCTACGGCCGAAGAGCAGGGACGTGAGTTAGGGAACGAATATGAAAAACTGAGGGTACTGTCATCAGCGAAGGAATGGATTGTAGGTCATTTATAAAAATGAGAAAGAGAGTCGGAGACCTAACGAAGCCCTGGGGTACAGCAGCATTTATATGGTGAATTGCAGACTTGAAGCCGTCCAATACAACTTGTATTGAACGGTCCAAAAGGTAGTTTCTAATCCATTGAAGAAGAGACTCATCGATGCCATATGCACGCATTTTCGACAAAAGAGCCTGATGCCAAACTCTGTCAAATGCCTTAGAAATATCGAGCGCAACCATCTTTGTTTCGCCGAAGTGATGGATTGATTGGTTCCACTTCTCGGTGAGATATGCCATCAAATCATCAGTGGACCTGTTGCTACGAAAACCATACTGACGGTCATTGAGGAGTTTTCGTGAATCAAGATATTTCATAGGAAGAACGAACTTAGTGTTCAGGCTAAACTATCAGTTTCTAACTCGCTGTATGTCCCAACTCTCACCTATGGTCATGAAATTTGGATAGTGACTGAAAGAATAAGATCGCGGATACAAGCTGCCGAAATGAGGTTTCTTCGTGGTGTCGCTGAAATAACTCGTAGGGATCGGGTGCGCGCAACACCAGAGTACGCGAGGCGCTCAATATTGACCAACTACTTCTCCGAACGAAACAATCATTGCTTCGGTGGTTTGGTCGCGTAGTGCGTGTGCCATCAGACCGGCTTCGAAGATGTGCCATGATTGCCGGGTCATAATGTAGGCGAGCCCGCATCTCTCCTAGAGCCGTCTAGGGATTCCTCATGATGAATCGAAGTCAATGGCGGATGGTCGCGAATGATGGAGAGTCCACCTGAGTATCCTACCCCGAGATCTTCATAAAGGATTAGCGGACCATTGAAAAATGTATGTATGCTATCAATACTCATTCTTTGGACGTAAAGAACGTAAAGAAACTTCGACCTGGAAATATCAATATCTACGAGGAAGAATACTTCGCAATACTCTACAATTTCATCAGGCACACATTTTTCAACAAATATAATCCCATTACCTTTCAAACACAATCTATCATTCTCTCATAGATATGTGTATGCTATTTCCTCCATATTTCTCCCCCAAAACCTGTAATTCTGTAGACTAAACAACTTTTAATTGCCCTCTTTCATTAGCAAAAGAACACATTTACCACATTCGATACGTATCTTTGTTGAAATAAAAGAGATACACTGTTCCTGTTACAGATACACCATAAATAAAAAAAAAGAAACAGAGCGCGTAGTGAAACCACCAAGCATTACAATGATTTCATTTGTTCCTGTGGATAGTGGTTGTTGGATAGATATCATCCCTTGTTCTAAGACCAAACAATCTCTTATCACTGAACAATGTGAACATTTTGTAATTGAAGTGCAACGATACACAGAGTAGTTGTTGTTGAGTGTATAGTTGTTTAATTTGGGTCACAAACATAAGAAGATGTCTCACTCTTGGTGTGTATCTTACGCCTGCCTACGCACATTCAAAAACACTAAGCACACCTCTTCATCTCAAGTTGAAGAGAGAATGAAGTTTTTTTTGTTAAGAATTTATTATGTTAATGAAAAAAACGAATAAATCTCGCACATAAATGCGAGAAGGCGATCGGAGTGTTATCTAGCGAATAACTTGTTCACATTCTAAAGATGCTTCTTTATACTGCTGCTGCTGCTGTTGCCTGTTGTTGCAGAGAAAATAATAAAAATATCTAAAGGAGGAGAAGAAATTCTTTGTCTCTCTAATTTTAGGTTGTTTCAAGACACTTTAGTATTATTTTTATTTTTTCTACTTTTTTTTTGTTGTGTTTGGCAATTTAGCGCCATTGGCTGAAAAACATATATTTTTTTGTCTATTTTTTTATTTTTTTGATGGGAGAACAATAAAGTATTGTTTAGATACGTGCGAGTTTGAAGAGAAATGGGAATGAAGCAGTAGAGTGGGCATGGCATTGTATTCTTTGCCTGGATGTGTGAGTTCATAAACAACGATTATGGATCTTTAAATTCCGTGTGTTGTTTTTTTTTTGTCTTGTATCTGAAGGGAATGAGATAGATTTTGATTGGTGTTTAGGGAGAAGGGATTGTCGTTTTTTGTGTATTTTTTTAGATTTTTAAAATGGTTGTTTATGGAATGATTGATTATGTCTGAAGTTGTAAAAAAAAAAATTTGTTTTGAGCGAAAGGTGCAGAAATTTCGAAAGTGGAAAGAAGGAGCTACTAGTAACTTAAACTCTGAAATTTGAGAGAATGATGAAGGCTTCGGGGTGTTCTTCAAAGTAGATACTTCACTTGGTGAGTGTATGAAAGCATTTTACTAAGAATTGATGAGATGTAGTGTAACAGAGCAGCTTTAGGGTATTGTGCTAGTCAAATGCTGACACTGAATTGATGAGGGATTGTGTGTCACAGAAGCTTTAGGGTCTTCTTTTCGATACATACAGAAGTTAGTGAATGTACTTAAAGCCTTTCTCCTTCTTCTTCTTCCTTTTATCAGCGAGGTTATGATCCGAAAACTAGGGATCACAACCCTCCCACTTCACCGCATTTCTACTGATCCGCCTGTGGGGTTCGCCTTAAAGCCTTTCGTTCAATATTAATGAGGACAAGTTGAGAATGATTGCGTCGAGTCTCTTTAAAGTCACACACTGAGGTAGGTAACCATATGCAGTACCTTTTGCTGAGAATTGATGAGAGACAATGGAGGAAAGTATCTTAAAGAAATTTGAAAAATAGCATTTGAACTTTCTTGGATACTGAGATACAATCCTGGAATTAATCACGTCTGATGGAAAATTCTACTCAAAGATACACCATATTACCTGAAAGTACTCTTTGGGTCATCATAACATAACGTTTGGTTCATCCCACAGTCCCAGTTTTGCTTACCAAAAGTGGCCCACTGGGCACAATATATCATGAAAGGATTAGGTTAGGCTAGGTAAGGTTAAAGTGTCTGCCAGCTAAGAATCGCCAACACACTTGGACCAATAATAGGTCGAATGTAATACCACGTGGATCATGTGAGAAAATCTCTGCACCTACTCACTGAAACCATTTTGAGCTTGTGTTATAAAGCGAAGGAGGCTCTTAATATCAATATCTATCAGGTCGCCTAAATAGAGAGCTGGACAGAAACAAAGACGGTGAGGAATAGATGTGATGAATTATCCTTTTCACTCAGGCCACATGCTGGCCCATTTTGCGAAGAAGGTATGTACATAAACTACAATTTGATGGTTGTGGCCAACCCAACCGTGTTGTGAGATATCGAACCGCCCAGGTGAGGAATAGTTTCTCCTCGTCTTCATCCATGCAGCTTCTACAAAAGTAGTTCGCAAAGAGACCCAGCCTTGTAGCATGCTTGGCGATTAGACAGTGTCTAGTGATGACGCCTATTATAGCGCCAATATGCAATCTGTTGAGAGAAATCAAATTCTTAGAACGTCCAGCTTCGGCTAAATCTGTTTTGTCGCTAGACATGTTGATCCATTCGTCCAGCTAAGATTTGTACTCTCGACAGCTTCCAGCTTAAGGATTGGTTCTTACCCATTTAAAGTTTGAGAAGAGGTCTTATCGGACATTAAGGTCTTTGCTCAGTACTATACTTCTGTCTTCGATCGAGTGAGAGATATTTGTAAGGAACTGAAGGAAGTAATATTAAGGTTTCGTACCTAAATACATTCGATAATCATAAAGACATAAGAAAACTATTCAAAGAGTTGACGTATAGTGAAGAAATAGTGTCTTTTGAATCGCAAGTGCATTTTTAGGGCGACACTCAAATCACAGAGCACTCAGATTCTCCGGTCCACTGTACTACCAGGCAGGAACCTTTCGTTGGTGCAGTAGTTGGAACAACTTTAGATGTTATCAGTTTTCCTTTTTGTACTCGGGTGACTGATTATTGGTGTTTCCTGCTGGGGTTTGAACTTGCACACATCGGCCAATGGTCAAACACACTATCCACTGCCATTCCTCTTTTAAGCCGATACTTCAGTAGAAGTAGATAGTTTAAGACTATTACTTGACAATTATAGCAGATAGTGCACCCTAGTATTTTTCTAAATACGTATCATTGCATCTGCTTTCCTAATTCAATTTGATAGTAACTTAGTTAGTTGAAGAAAATTCCCTAAATTTACTGTAGAAACTAAATTCAAGTTATCGATGCCCGTTGCTTCGTGGGACTTCGTTTGAGTTTGAGAATAGCTTAGACACTAGATGGAGTAATATCATTTTGAATGGCGTACCCACTTTTGCATGGTATACACTTGAAGGAAACCTATAAGTCGTTGTTTCGGACTTTTATTCAATCACGGAAATGCTGTCAAAAAGTCTGAAATCTCTTGCAATCTTTGATGCTTTACGGAGTGTTAACCAGTTAAAGTGAAATACTTAGATATTCTTTGAAATGCATGAGGTATTTCGGTTAGCCCACTGAGCCACCTTCTTTCATTATCTTATCCAAGCAGCTGGTAACAATGATCAGAGATTAGAATTTATCAAGGATGCACGAAAAATGTTCTCACCCAAGTGGGACTAGGTCATTAAATGCAACTAGCATCTCCATCTAAACCATATGACTTAAGGACTACGTGCAGATACTTAGTTCAATAGTACACCTATTTATATACAATCTGAAGTAAATCTTTGTTTCGCCATAAACTTACCAAAGATCTTGAAAGATATCGAAAGATATCTCTCAAAGGAGTTGCTTAAAAGGTTTCAAAAATATTCCCAGAGCTCCTTGTAACAGAATACCCTAAACCAAGAATGTCATCTTATTACATCTAATGTTGCCTGTCGCTTATTCCTAACCTTTCTGTAGTCTGTAGGTACAAGTAATTGTCGTAAGTCGATTTTGTACCAAAACTCAGTATAGTGCATCTTCATTTGAGTTTAGTTCAGATGAAGTCTAACAACAAATTTTGCCTCAGAAGAGAAGATTGGTGAACTTATACTGTTTGTATCTTTTTCTGTTCCCATCCTAGTACAGGCTCTTTTCCTTCTCTTCTCGGAGCAAAGTCCTTTCTTCTATTCCCCAGTTCTTAACTATATCCTAAACCTCCACCTCATGTGCATAGATACTCATTAAACTCTTTCAATAGCTATCTACACTGAATTAGTGTCCTAGTTTGTTGCACATAAAAAATTATAGCAAATCTTTTTTTTTTGTTTAGAAAATATCCTTAAACACTAAGCCATTCTTATACATACACAGTTTTACATTGAATAGAAAAAGCTATTTACATACGTTTTCTCGGCACCAGAGCATTCTGTATAGAGAGAAGGAGAGAGCGCGTGTGTGTTGTGGGTGATGTGCTAACTGCTTGCTGCTGCTACTAACTGCATCTGCTTGTTTTTTTTTTTAATACTACTTTTAGCTGTATAGTTTGAAATTGATAGCCATGCGTCCAGCGCTGGTTTGTCGCTGCTTAGCCAAAGCCTATACTAAATACGCCTGCACATGTTGACCCTGTTGTTGTCCTGGCTGTTGCTGCTGCTGCTGCTGTTGAGGCATTGAAGTCGAACTACTGCCCGATGACTGTTTGTGATGATGATGAGGCTGCTGCTGTTGCTGTGGCGGTTGCTGTTGCTGCTGCTGCTGCTGATGTTGTGGTCGCCATGTTTGTGCTTGTGGTGGATGATGAAGTTGTTGGTGATGTTGCGATTGCTGTTGTTGCATCACTCGATGGAGACTGTTGGCTGTAGGATGTGGCGGTGATGGTGGTGGCATCATCATCATATTTTCATTGTCGAGCGTACTATAGTCGGAATCGATGCTGGAATAGATGTGTTCCGATGGTGGACGACCACTGTAGGCTTGATTTTGATGCTGCTGGTAGTGGGCATGTGGGTGATGTAGGGTATTGGCGTGAGGTGGTAATTCGCCTGGCGCTCCACGACGGTTGGGACGAGGACTAGGTGTTGCGGTGGTGGCGGAGGAGTAATTTGGATCCTCACTATCTGGGCAGTAGGCTGGTGGTGGTGCTTGTCGGTAAAGAATGCCAGGGCTGGCGGGTTGTTTAATTCGTTCGTGGTTGTGGTCGAGGGTGTAGTTGTTGCCGCGGTAAGGAAACTCAACTGGCAGTGCGTATCGGAGTTTTTCCCAGAAATGGCGATCACTTCGGCGGATTCTATGAACTGCTGACGTCTTCAAATATGGAAGGAGTTCGATGTCGGACTCAGCTTCAAATAAAACCTCTGGTTCCTCGATGATGACAAGTTTATGCGGGCGACCTCGAAGTCCATCATGAATGGCTCGACGCAGCTCACAACGAGACCATTCGGTTTGAAGGAAATTTCTCGACAGTAGAATGATGACCCTCCTCGATACCCTCGTTGCCTCGAGGAGCTGATAGTGTGTAGCATCATGAGTGAGATCTCTATGCTGGAGACAGACTCTCAATGGTGGTCGGCCAGTTTCCAATTCAGAGACCAAATGCTGAGCAACAAACTCTGAATCTTTTGCCGAATGCAGTAGAACAGCATCGTATAGCTTCTCGGACTCCTCACATCGTGGTCCAAAGACTCTTACTCCATAGTGTGCGAATAACCAAATTCTCAGCGACTCTCTGAATACAAAAATCACAACCACCACAACGAGAAGGAACACCAAAGCAAGAGCTGCTGCTAAAAGTGGAATATATGGCTTAGGGATACCATTTTGTAGCATTGAACCTCCTGCCAAGTAGTCCGTGCATGCTGATGTAGCATTAAAGTCCAGCTCTCGCTTGGCACCACCCTCTGCCAGAACGCAGAAGATATCCTGTGAGTCCTGTACAATCAGGGCATTATCAGCAATATATGCTGTCATTTCTTGAAGGAACTTACACCGGCAGGTCCATTGATTGCGGCCAAGTGACAGTGCTTTCATTTGCTTGAATTGAGGCAGTTGCAGCTGCCAGATTGGCATCGTCACTAGTCGGTTTCCATCGATTCTCAGCACTTGGAGGGAGGTCAGGGGTGCTAAAGTGGCGTTTTCAATGTGTGTCAACAGGTTGTTTTGTAGATAAAGCTCTTTAAGCTTGGTCAGTGGTTCAAATTCGTACCCATAAAGGACTTCAAGTTTGTTGTCCTCCAAATGTAGGATTTGTAGATTGGAGAGCCCTTCAAAAGTTTGATTTTGTATGGAAACCACTTGACTTCCATTCACAAAAAGTTGCTTGAGGTTTCTCCTTCCAACGAACGAATGACTCTCGAGGATGGGCAAGTTATTTCCGTCGAAGTAAACGATGCTGGAGTCCATTGGCACCCGGCGTGGCAGCTCAACACTGTGCAGGCCCCCACAATCGACCACATTTTGAGCCCAGATTTGGTCATGATAGCAGGTACAATTGCTAGGGCAGGTCATCTCGCAGTCACAGGCATCCAAATCACAACAATGGCACAAAGCAAAGCAATGGGATTCGTACTTACATAGAAAGTCGGTCTGATCGAGGGTGGCTAGCGGGCGAACTGGTGCTCCACGGGCATGTGGCATGATGCATTCAATATTCGGCAGATCCATGACTCTTGGGTGCTGACGGGTGGTCAGGTTGTTGATTCGTTGCAACCAATCCATCGAGCAGTCACATTCAAAGGGGTTGCCCCCGAGGTAAAACTCGGGCAGCGGTTTGGTTGGCGGCACCGGGGCTACTCTTAGCGTCTGAAGTTGTAGCTTGTTCAAAGCGTTCGCGTAGAGGTCTACTCGAGCCAGATTTGTCTTGTCCACGAAGGTGTTCGGTTGAACATTGCTAATCAGGTTGTTGTTGATGAAGAGCAGTTCTATTGTGTTCGGTACCGACATTGGACCGATTTCTGTGATTCTATTGTGACTAGCATCGAGAGTTTTTACTCGAATTTCCTCCTGGAGTTTGTAGTAGTTCCCAAGGGCTTCTATGTAGTTTCCATGGACGTCCAGCCACTTAAGATTGCTTGGAATGAAGGCGTAGTCAAACCATACCAAGTGATTTTCGGAAAGATTTAGCCATAGAAGAGAGACCAACGTCGCGAAGACGCCATTAATGTCGGACAAGAAGTTCCTGTCAAGCCTTATGGCTTCCAATTCATAGTTCTTATCAAAGGAACCCCTCTCGATACTCTGAATCCGGTTCTTGGCTAGATTTAGTACACTCAGCCTGGGCAGGTCAGCAAACATACCAACGGTTATGTTTCCAATTTGGTTGTCAATCAACCTTAAGCCGGTCAGTTGGTGGAGGTTCTTAAAGCTGTTGTTGTCAAAGGTTCGAATTTGATTCTCTCCCAAATCTAGGGTTCGCAACATCGCTAGATCTTGCAGTGCACTGGGCACTTCATTCAACTGGTTCGAGCTTAAGTCAAGCTCTTTGAGATCGGAACAGTTCTTAAAGACATTTGGTTCGATGACACTGATCAAGTTATTATTCAAAGTCAGCTTTGAGAGCACATAGAGACCGTTAAAGAGCTTGTCGTCCAGCGTGTGCAGTCGATTTTCAGCTAGATTCAAGGTGTGCAGGTTGTAGAGCGGTAAGAAGGCATTATCTTCGATGTGACCAATGGAGTTGTTTCGTAGATTCAAAATTTGCAGGAAATAGAGCTCTTTGAAGGTTCTATAGTCGATGCGAGTAAGGGCGTTGTGAGCCAAGTTCAGAACTATTAAACGAATCAAACCGGCAAATGTTGTATTGTCCACGTGGTTGCTGGTCAGTTGGTTCCCAGACAGGTCTACTACCAGAAGCTGTTCCAAACGATGAAACAAACCTTTGGGTAGCTCGTATAACTCATTGCTTTGCAAATGAATCTCTCGTAGTTCCTTTGATCCGGCAAATAGGCCCTCTGGCAGCGTCTCCAAATGATTATTACTCAGGTTTACAATTCTCAATGAGCTCAAGCCAGCTAAAGCCTCCCCAGACAGCTCAGATATATTGTTATGCTGCAAATTCAAATGCTGCAGCCTCCTCAGCCGAGAGATCCCCCAATTCTCAGATATCGATCGTAACTCATTGAAACTGGCATCAAGAATCTGCAGCTCACTGCCACCATTACAATTCATATCGGAGATACCCAAATTCTCCGCCGATCGTATGCGATTCTTTGTCAAATTCAAAACCTGTAGATTCCCAACTGGACACAAAAATCCAGCCGGCAACGCTCGAATATTATTCTCACTCAAGTCGAGCTCAGTCAGCTGCTTCAAACCGACCAATGAGTCCGGAAACAGTTCCAATGTCTTCCCCGGACCCCAATCGGCATTCTTTGTATTGACAGCTAACGTCTTCATGGCACTCAAGCCTTCAAATGCATTATTCGGCAACTGTAAGAGTTTACATGCCTCCAGGCGCAGCTCATCTAAAGTCTGAAGCCTTGCGAATGAGTTCTGTGGCAACTGACTCTCAAACAGGTACAATTCGCTGCACTTAATCAGCAACTGATTCGCTCCATCAGCGCCTTGTAGATCCAATCCCGTTCTCTCAATCGTTCGCAACTCACACGTCACTGAGGTTGTTCCATTGTATTCCCAGGAACAGTGATTGCCCGAAAGAATTGGCGAACCGGTACCTGATGCGTATAGGCCTCCATCGTTGGCTCTAGCAGCCGCTATACGAAGTCCCAAAAGGACAATTATCGCGACCGATAGATAGGATAATTCCATTTTTCTCCTTCAGATACTTTTTGTCGCCTACAAAACTTTTTCACTTAATTCTAATTTTTTTCTTTTTTACGCCAAAAATTATATAAAATTAAAAAAAATTTCGACCACTTTTTGGTCCACTTTTCTGACGTTTTTCTCCACTTTTCTTTCAAGGATAAGGCTTAGGAATCATTTTTCAAACACTCGCTTCATTTTGCGATGACACACTGTATATCTTTGGGATTTATTCTTTTTTTTTTTTTCTTAAATTTAATTTTAAATATAATTTATTTAAACATTTTTACCACTAGCCCATATCCTTTTTTTCGCCACTTTTTTTTGATTTTCAGTTAAGTTTTGTACTCACTCACGACGAAAAAAAAAAAGAAAAAAAAATTTGGGTCTGCCTTCAAACGAAAAGTATCTATCACTCCCTAAAAATTCTTGGTAGATACAAAATAAAAAAAAAATTTGTGTAACTCTCAGAACCCGTTTTTTTTTTCTCTAAATAACCGAACGTGAAGACATAACACGTCGTTTACGATCAACGCTCGAACTCGAACTGATGTGATTCGGAAAATTCACCAAGAGTTTGTATGGTTCTTTTTCGTGTGCAGTAGAGGGTTGGAATGGGTGATTGAGTGGGATGGGAGATGGTTCGATGGTTGGTATGGAGAAGTTTTCATTCTCTTGAGATACATTTGCACAAACTCGAAGGAAATGGGTTGGTATTTAGTATGAATTCCGGCCACAACGGGGGTTTTCTGGCGCTAGTGTTGGGCACATGCGCTCTCTTGAGGAGATCTCATTGAAAAGTATCTGTGGAATGAGTTGAGTATCTGTTGGGTGTTTTTTTCTCCTATTTTTTTTTTTGGAGAGAGATGGATTTTTGTATTTCTTGTTTTTATCTCGTTTTTGGTTCTCACTGCATTTGATTGCCGTCGGAGAAGATTTTCTCATTTTTGTCAGATGCATTTCAGCCGATTTGAAGGAAGTAATGTGCGTGGGAGAAATTTTGTGTTTTCCTATGTAATGGATAGCATTTGGGGATTTTCACGAACAATCTAATTCGGTTAAAGGTTGATGTGACTATTTTTGGGGGTGTTTAATTGTTTTAAATTATTTTGTGTTGTAGTTGTAGTTCTTTGGCTGCAAAATGAATCAATCGATTTGTATTTAGATAAATCAATAGATAATGCGAAACACATCGTAAGTATTTCAGAAGAACCGCAGAATCTCTAGAACTTCTGATAAACAGCGACTTTCCCGGATGCACAGATAACAGCGCAGAGCCTACAAGCTCTCAGCGCCCGAATGAATCGATTTGTATTTAGATAAATCAATAATGCCAAACACATTGCAAGTGTTACAGAAGAACCGCAGAATCTCTAGAACTTCTGATAAGCAGCCATTTTCCCGGATGCACAGATAACAGCGCAGAGCCTGCAATCTAGCGCCTGGGAAAGCCTTATACCAATTATCACGGAGGAAAAAATTTCCTGTGCCTTAAACAGCTACGCTCCTTATAAATCCCCTAGTCTGGAAAGCATTGCATCCATTATGCTACAAAGGTCACCAGACCTAGCAATTCCATGGCTCGCATCGATTTTCAGTAACTGTTTACTGAAAAACCACGTACCCCAATCATGAAGACGAGTGAGAGTGGTTTTCATTTCAAAGGCAGGCAGACGCGGTCATGAAAACTCGAAAGATTTCAGATCAATCAGTTTAGCTTCCTTTGTACTGAAGACTCTCGAGCGTCTCCTAGTCAACCATTTGCAAAGCAAAATGGAAGAACCATCCCTCTCCAAAGCATAGCACGCATACCACAAGGCAAATCGACAGAGCTTCATGAGATAGTGCAAACTATAGAAAACACCATACAAAACAAAGAATACACTCTAGCTACCTTTCTAGATATAGAAGGAGTTTTCGATAACGTACACACTGAAGCAATCCCAGAGTCCCTTACGGAACTGGGGTTAGAAATATATCTAAGTCAATGCATTCTTTCTACGGTTAGCAATCGAATTATTCAGGCAACACTAGGCAATAGCAATTTAACCAAATTTGTCAGGATTACCACCAAATTTGCCACCCCAAGGCGGTGCTATCTCACCTCTACTATGGCCTATAGTCATGAATAAAACATTTGACAGAGAAAAAACTAAGGCAGTCGAGTATACAGACAACATGGTAAGGCTAGTGTCAGGGCAGTTTTCAGCGCTTGTGTCAAAAAGATTGGCCTTGGTGTCAACTCAAGCAAAACTAGACTGATGCTCTTCCTGACTTCACTTTTTATGTGCCTTGGCTGGACAGGCAACAAACCTTAGGAAAATCCTTTTTCAATTCCCTTGGGAAAGTCTCAGAGAAAAATATCAAAGATTTCATAATCTTCTGAAACTCCTAATGCTGGATCTAGAGACTCTCCACCAACGCAAGTTCACATCCAGGTTACATGAGTTTGTGGTATCAAAACGGCACTTAGTGCTGATTGGATTGTTGTTTTCTAAGTGGAACCACCAAACCAACCTACCTCCAGAAGAAGAAGAAAACATAGTAGTATGTTGCGGTTCCATTCTCTGCAACCCTGTGATGTTGTTGTTGGCCTTTTATCTTTAGTAGCTTCAACGCTTCTAGGAAAATTCCAGTCTCAAACTTTTAGCAGTGCCTAGTTACTGCTGATGATGTTTTCCTACAACTCAGTCTTGGACTTGGCTTTTACTTTAGGTTTCGGGTATTAGAGTATTCCTATCCCTCAATTCTCTTGCGCATTCAAATCAATAGGGCAACACAGCTGTATTCAAGTATAGGGCGAACAGTACTTACTTCATTAATTCCTTCCACCCCTCAGGAGCAATAAGGCTACAACAACGCATATGCGCCATCTTGTTCGGAATTCTGCAACGTGTTTAAACTGCCTCTAGCTCATTCCTAAAGAGCTCGATTCCTCCTCGACTGTTCTGCGCCACGTTTGTCTAGGGCATCCCGCCGTTCTGCCTGCATTTGTCAGCAGATTTTATGGCATAGTGTATTTTGCATAGAAGTTGACGTCGTGCCCTTTCTCTGATAGATTTTTTCCTAAGGGATACGATTGGGCCGAAAGATCCTCAAGTTGATTCTTAGACATCTGTTTACGAAGGTTTGCAGCTTGCATGTGATAATGGTATCCACTTTCCAAGTACTCCACCCATATAGTAGTACTGGCTTTACATTGGAGCTAAACAGTTGCGTCTCCGGAATTTGGATAGTATTCCGAACGCAGCTTTTGCCTTCCCGATTCTGTTACAGAAATCCAGTTCGTTGCCACCGCGGTTAGCCGGGACTACACTTCTAAGATGTAGAAAGTTGTCCATTTTCTCGGTTTGATGTGCGGTAATGTTCATTTGAGCGCGGGAGATTGAAGTACTCCTTTCCACACCATCTTCGTGGGAGAGTACAAAATGCGTTTTTTTTTCACAAGGTGTCGCCAGTAGGCCTAATCCACGTTTGAACAATATTTATTTTGTTTTTAAATATTG
This sequence comes from Brachypalpus laphriformis, assembly GCA_945910035.1. Lineage (NCBI taxonomy): Eukaryota > Metazoa > Arthropoda > Insecta > Diptera > Syrphidae > Brachypalpus > Brachypalpus laphriformis. Next base: position 9,407,799 of record OX246755.1, on the reverse strand, counting down.
TAATATTGTTTATTAATTAATTTTTGATTCAAAACAGGATTATTAATCTCAATATTTAATATTCATCTTCAGACTCTATTTCAATCTGTATACTTTCCTCTTCATCATCTAGCTCTAATTGTTCATCTGCTGCCTTCTGCATTTCCTTAGATGCAGTCGGGAACCGTGATGAATCTACATCTTCAGTGGAGTCACAATTACCGACGTCACTTGTATCGGACGGGTAGACTTTGACAATTGCCATAAACTGGTGAACAGTATGACCCAACTTTTCTGCTGCCGCAGTTTAAGCTACAGTCCTTCGTACAGTTACAAAAAATAGTATTCAGGAGAATGCCTGGAGCAGATGAAAGCAGAGTTTGAATTCGCTTCAAAATATTATCCCTTAACGTGCATCTCCAGTCTTAAGGAGTTGATACTCACAAATGCTCACATTTCGTAAAATCACACGGCTTTAAGAACCCATTCAACTATCTGTTCTTCCCTCAACATCTAGTGCTGCTGGGGAACATTTATATCGGGTCTACTAGCAAGTATTGTATTGATTTGAATATTCCTGCTGTAGCTGATAGCGTGCGTGAAAACCGCGACCAGTCAATTCGTCGCCGTTCTCAAGCTTTGGGTCTCTCATATGGCACATTGTGGCATATATTGAAAAGAGATCTTGGTGTAAAAGCATTCAAAATCCAGCTTTTTCAACAATTGAAGCCTGACCATCGTTCGCGTCGTGAATTTGGTAATTTGGCCTTTTTGGGGAAATGGTCCTGTGAATTGGCCTTCAAGATCATGCGATGTAACTCCGCTGGATTATTTTTTGTAGGGGTATGTGAAACCACTTGTTTACGTTGATAAACCACGATCGATTGATGCCTTGCAAGCGAACATAACACGCGTTATTGACGGAATACCAGCCGATATGCTCGAGAGAGTGCTCGACAGTTAGACCCATAAAATGGACCATCTGAGGGCTAGTTTCAGATAGCATTTTCATGGGGTTATTTTCAAATAATATTAATTGTCACACACCAACGTAACAGTTCAAATACAATTTTTGATTGCTTATTTGATTTTTATGAATTTTATTTTAAAAAATTTCAGGAAGCTCTCTGGATGACCCTTTATAAGGAACTTACTTACTTACTTAGGTGGCGCTAGAGTTCAGGGTGAACCTGGGACTCAACCAACAAGCCTCTCCATTTAGCTCGGTCTTTAGCTAATTGCCTCCAGTTGCGCACTCCAAGTTGGTCGAGGTCCACTTGAACTTGTGCGCGCCACCTACGGGCGATGAGGTCCACTACTGCGTCATTCCTCGGGGCTAGATTCGAAGACTCTGCGGGTCGGAGCGTTGGTGTCCATTCGCTCTACATGTCCTAGCCATCTCAGACGTCCAATACGCAGTTTTTTGACTAGGTCGATGTCGCTGTACAGCTCGTATAGTTCGTGATTGAATCTTCTCCTCCAAAACCCGTCAACGCAAACGGGACCGAAAATCTTACGAAGAATTTTTCTCTCGAAGCGACCAAGGATATCTTCATTCTCTTTTAATAAAGTTCATGTTTCAGCGCCTTAAAGCAGGACTGGGATGATCAGGGTCTTATACAGAGTCTCTATAGTTGTTCGAGATAGGGCTTTACTGTTGAATTGCCATGTTTCAGCGCAGTAAAGCAGGACTGGTATGATCAGGGTCTTATACAGAATCTCCTTAGTTGTTCGAGATAGGGCTTTACTGTTGAATTGCCCAAAAAAACAGCGATTGGCAAGAGTTATTCTTCGCTTGATTTCTTTATAAGAAACACTTGCCTGCATAATGTGGCACTCCAAAATTTAATTACCTTTCTATTTTACCACCGTGGCGCTGCGCCGTGGCGTAAGTGGTTAGTGTGTCGGGCCACTGCGCGTGAGTTTCCAAGTTCGAATCCCAGAAAACACCAAAAAGTTTTTTCACGGTCCCATCTCTCGCGAGTGTCTGACAAACATCCGAGAGTATTGTTGGCACGAAAAAGCTTCTCAAATCGCCGTTCGGATACGGTCCTTAACTGTAGATCCCTTCCATTCGTGTGAAAAATATAACGCACACAACATAATTGGTTGCGAGAAGCTAGGCCCAGCCACTTAAAGAGCTGTTGTACCAATTGTTTATTATTCTTTTTTTAGTTTACCACCATTTTCAGGAACATAAAACGCCCAAAGCCTAACCTTCAAATATTCCTGCGCACATTTCTACATTACGCCTCTAATGGAATCAAGATAAATTCCTGCAGATACCTACTGTGCCGGCCTCAATTACCCAATTCAATCTCCAAATCTAATAAATTGCCGATAACTTATAGAATTTTATTCGAAAACAAAATAAAAAATAGATGAGTTCTCTCTTCCCAACAGTGGCATTCGATTTCCCCACACCAACCACAGACAAAGTAAATATTTTGATTTGAAAGTTGCAACACCAAAAATAGCCCTAATTAGAATTTTTCACATTTTACGACCAACAATCCAAAAATAAAGTTTGAAATGAATAATCCCAAAGAAGAAATTCGGGATGGATTTAAGAAAAGAATGTATATGAGGGTATCTGGGGAGATCAGAAGAAAGAAGAAGTGGGTAGCCCCAAACTCTTGTATATTTTGTTCGCCAAGGCCATGGAATTTATTCCTATTCTGTCTAATATTTAATACGTTTTATGGAACCGACAAAATTTCCTTAAGCATTTGGCTAATAGTTCGCACTTCGGTCCGATGGACAGTAAGAATCCTAACCACTTTAAAATTCTGATGGTCAATATAGGGGACTTGGATGCACTATTTCTTATCATAGTGTGGACCAGGTTATTCGAAAAAATCCGACTTTCTCATAAATGTAACATAAAACACCAAAAGTGTCAAGTTCAGACGCAAAAAGCCGTCCCTTCTCACAGTGACGTCACTCGCTTCTTGACATACTTCGTTCATTCAGAATCACTCCAATCGACTTGAGTGAAAAAATCTACTACAATTTATCCAAAGATTCCACTCCAACTTCACAACCCAACCGAAGAGAGGAGATACTCTTAGGAAAAATACCTGTTTGCAGTCTCTTTTGAAAATCGATTAAACTGGTTTCCATCGTTTATATACAAAGTATCTAATAAATACTTGTTTTGTTCGCTTTAATGTTGTGTTTTGTGTACACTAGGTTTTTTCTTTTTTTCGCTTCCTCTTGGTTTTTCGTAATTGAGTAAACTCAAGTGTTTGGATGTAAACAAAATGTTTATGAGGTAGAGAGGAGAGTTAAGGTTGCACATCAAAAGGGGGCATAGTACGAATAATTTTTTTATTTTTATTTTTATTGATGGAAATATGGGGTTTTAATCGGGCTATTGGAGAAATATTATTGCACGATTTGCACATTTGCTATGTGCTATTTTTATTGGCTTGAGTAGGGTCATAAGAATTAGTATCTAACGATACGTAGGCAATATAAATTAGACAAACTCTAAGGTGTATGTAGCGTTTTTGTAGAATTTCTAGTTAAGATAGTTCAGTTTATCTTCTTTTTTTTTGTATGTCCTATGTCCCCTTGCAGGTCCAACGGCCTCTACTAAACCTACGCCCCATCGTGAAGTTTTTTGGGCATTGTGTCTCAGCTCTCCCCAACTCTTCCCAACTGCCGTACCGCCTTCTCGGCTGTTCTGCGCCATGTTCTCCTCGGTTCGCTGTGGAACTGTCACCTTTTCAGAACGTTTGCCCAATCCACTGCCAATTCCGTCTTTGGATGGATGTGCCTATTGGTTCCTGACCCGTTCTGTGATAGAGATGTTCGTTAGAGATACGATTGGGCCAGAGAATCCTTAAGATATTGCGCAGGCACCTATTAACGAATGTTTGAAGCATTCTGTTGATAGCAGTGGTCGCTCTCCACGTGCTGCATCCATATAACAGCACGGATTCAACGTTGGTGTGCAAACTGATTGCATTGCTTCGGCATATTTTGGACAACATCTCGAACCCGGACTTTGCTTTGGCGATCCTGTTGGCTATATCCAGTTCGGTTCCACCATCGGTCGAGACAACACTCCCAAGATACTGGAAATCCTCCACTCTCTTTACCGGTGTCCAGCAATGGACATTTGAGTTGATAAATTCGTTCCAAGGTGACGATATCTTCCTCCCTCTTCACATCTGTTGTCATTTGGTGGAGGTCGATAATTCTGTGAGAGAGTAAGCATACATCATCCCCAGCGGAGAACAGCAATCATGGGCCGCCCGAGTATAAAGGAAAAACGAATTACATCGAAGTTTTTCCAACCATTGCACCAAAGAAAAGGTTCCTGCCTGGTAGTACAATGGATCGGAGAGTCTGAGAGCTCTTTTTAAAAAAAAAAAAAAAAAAAAAAAAAAAAAAAAAAAAAAAAAAAAAAAAAAAGCATACATCATCAGCGTGGTCAAAATGTTTCATTTGGGATGTAAGAGTCCATCGAATTCCTCCATTTCCCGTCGACGAAGCTGCACGAAGCACATCGCTAATCACCAATAGGTAAAGTATTGGTCAAAGAATACAGCCTTGCCTTACCCCACTTTGGATCTCAAATTCATCAGACAACCCTCTTCCGTGCAGGATGTGACATTTTGACACTTCATATGTAGCTTGGATAATAGCAATTAGTTCATCGGAAATACCTTGGGCATGCCAAACACACTTCCTGTTGACACTATCGAACGACTTCTCAAAATCGATGAACAGCAGGCGAAATGGGGATCGATATTCAACGCACTGTTCGATGATAATCCGCAGGGTTTTGATGTGGTCGACACAGGAGGATCCAGAGCAGAAACCTGCTTGTTTGGTATCGAGTGTGTCTTCGAAATGTTGTTTGATTCGCTCCGGGATGATTGTAGCTATTATCTTAGCTACAGCAGGCAGCATGCACATACCCCTCAAGTTTCCGCACTCCATTAAATTTCCTTTCTTAGGAAGCTTGATGATCATTCCCTTCTTCGTCAGGAAAGATCTCAGCCTCCCAAGCTCTCTCCTTAAGTGGAAGGAAAAGCTCAGCCGATGTTGCTGGTGCTGCTCGTAAGAGCTCTGCGGGAATATCGCCAAGTCCTACCGCCTTTTTCGTTTTAAGTGCCTTGATCGCGGTAGTGATCTTATCCTTACTAGTATAGTTCATGACTTTACTTGACTTACATACGTTAGCTGCCCATGTGGCCAATCATTTAAGAGCCACTTCCCAATGGTCTAGCTTTCAAACTGACCATTCCTTGAACCTAGATATACTAAACTCTACATCTGGAAACACCGACTCAAGGGTAGGTAGAAGTGCCGGTTCTGCATAGCATAGTTTTGCAGAGTTGTGCCGTTTTGACACCACGACTCCTGTGACCTTGGATGTTGGTGTGTGTTGATGAGGGCAATCTAGAGCCAGCCTGTGGACAGCGACTCAAACTTGGGTTTTTTTTTTTTTTTATAAAAGGAAACCCAAATCCCAGAGCACTCAGCAAGCTTGGGTTTGATAAAAACTTCCGTGCAACTATCCGTGTCGTAATACTTAAGTGGGAAAATGTGGCCACCATCAAATGAAACTTAGTTCACTTTCATTCGGATTGATCGAAAATCAGAGGTGGTGTTTTTACCGAAAAGCGCATTTCATCCGCCACCGGCCGCGCAGATCACTGCAGCATAGGTATAACAGATGATAAATGGCAATTAGGAAGCCTAGGCATGACTGAAATGAAATGCAGTATATTTCATGGATATTGGCATTTTTACGGACAGCCGAGAGACAATTAAGTTCCCGGAAATGTGCCCAATCACTTCTATGGTGGCTTTAGATTGTCGGTTGCATCTCGTAGAGATATTTCAAAACTCACCTATGCTGGGTCCAGGCCACAGAGTCATTTCAGGAAGCTCGCTAGACATGGCTATCACCTACGAATAATTTCTATCGAAATGCGATGTTTTTCTTGCCACGTACACATTTTAAATTAAGATGAAAGCAATCAGAAAGAGTAGTTGCAGATGGGACTATGGTATGGCGTGCGAAATCTTCAGACCGATCTGACTTAGGCTAAATCAGAAACATTCTAATGGGTTGGACTTGCCATCAGATATTACCTTTGTTAACGTTGTCCTCACTAGACTCTGCCCTATGGGCATACACACAAAATGTAAGTCCTTGAACGATTTCTGCAGGAGATGCTGGAATGAAGAGGAGGAAGAAACTATCCTGGGTTCAATGCTTGAATCTCAGAAAACACCAAGAAGTTTTTCACGCTCCTACCCCTGAACGTCTGACTAACGTCCAAGAGTATAATTGTCCTGTGGAAGGCTCTCAAAAGATCCATTTCATTGCAAAAATTTTATTTGTAGGCCTTAAATGGCTAAAAGGAGACTAATTCATTTAAGAGCACTTCTCTTCGAGGACTGAGGCAACCTGGCAAACATTGACGTTAGAAGCATCCTTCGCTTTATACCAGCTCAGGCTGGTATGATTACTACTTTCAGCAGCCTCGATTAGTGGTGGACGCGGTGATATCACAATGTATTTCTTTTGTTCTATGTGTGCCTCTGTCTGTGTAGAGACAGCTACCATAATCTAACCTAGCCTATAGAGCTTCCGAAACTGCCCGAAAATTTCACTTGAAACCAGCAAATGATGTCGACGTTTGTTAGATAAGCAAGAAGCTATCTAAATGGGTTTGGCGATAAACGAGGGCAAAATCAAGTATATGCTGTCAACTAGAAGGGAAAACCAACACCGACGAATTGGACAAAACGTCACCGTGGGAAGCTATAACTTCGAGGTAATAAGGGACTTTGTCTACCTTGGCTCTGCTATAAACTCAAAAAACAAAATCAGTGCAGAAATCAATCGAAGAATAACTCTTGCCAATCGCTGTTTTTTTGGGTTTATAAGGCAATTTAACAGTAAAGCCCTATCTTGAACAACTAAGGAGACTCTATATAAGACCTTGATCATCCCAGTCCTGCTTTACGGCGCTGAAACATGGACTTTATTAAAAGAGGATGAAGATATCCTTGGTCGCTTCGAGAGAAAAATTCTTCGTAAGATTTTCGGTACCGTTTGCGTTGACGGGTTTTGGAGGAGAAGATTCAATCACGAACTATACGAGCTGTACAGCGACATCGACCTAGTCAAAAAACTGCGTATTGGACGTCTGAGATGGCTAGGACATGTAGAGCGAATGGACACCAACGCTCCGGCCCGCAGAGTCTTCGAATCTAACCCCGAGGGACGACGCAGTAGAGGGAATCATCGCCGTAGGTGGCGCGCACAAGTTCAAGGGGACCTCGACCAACTTGGAGTGCCCAACTGGAGGCAATTAGCTAAAGACCGAGCTAAATGGAGAGGCTTGTTGGTTGAGGCCCAGGTTCACCCCGAACTGTAGCGCCACCTAAATATAAATATAAATAAGAAGCTATCTCATCTACAGTACCAAATCATTCATGGGAAGAGGTAAGAGTACTTACTACAACTCGCAACTTATCAGTCTGTTAGATGCCCGGACATGGAGGCTTAGAACTACACCAATCGTAGGCCGACAACTCAATTTTGACTCCCATGGTACTTGTAAAATGCAGTATTGGCCTTGAATTGCCAATAGCTATCCGATGACGGATAGAGTGCATAGATGGAATAGAAAAAGGTTCCTTAACACTTCTAACATGGATCACCCCATGATACACACATTACTGCCGGTCCAGCTATTGTGAATGCGTTTAACTACAAAAGACCTACACAGAGGCGGTGTCAATGTAGATGATAATAATAACACAACAAGTTACTAAGAGCCATTCTGAAATTCATTCTGAATTCGGGATGTTTCAGAGAGGTGATCTAAGTACAACTGGACGTATTACAGAAGTCTTTGCATTTTCTTCCCTCTGTTTAGGTTTAACACTTCTCAACTGGATTCACAGTGATTCCAATGCAGGCTATACTAAACTATACAAAGCCACCCCAGCAATCCATCCGAACGTATCGTTAGTGAAAGTAAAGGGTTTTTCATTAAAAAAAAGCTCTAAAAAAGGCAGAACGCCTAATTGAAACGAAATTAAATAATTAATTAGGATTAGGTATCTATAGAAAGAATGAGAATATATCCCAAAAATAGTATAACCGACTCAGACGTCCCTTTAAGATTTATCTGCTGCTACTAAAGCACGTGCTATTGACTCCAAATGTCAATCCATAATTGATTAGGTTTATTTCCAGGGAATACGATCTCTGAGAACTACTCATTCACACTCTTCTATTCCTTTTTTTTTTTACCTATAAGAAGTTCTGCTAAAAATAACATGATGGATGGTATTTTTGGAAATAATGGTGTCACCTATGAAGGAGGCGTTGTGAGCTATTTATAGGCGCGTTGCAATCAATTATATGCTTGTCAATGAGCTTGGAAAATATACATAATTTGGTTATAATGTAAGGGCATCGGTATATCTTAATTAGACAAGACATTTACATTTGTACGTCAGCATAATGTAAAGTGGCAGTTGACAATTTTATGGCTCATATCAGGCTGTGGGTTGACTTCCACTTTCTTGAATAAGATATACCCGGCGTCAAATACCTATATGCATATGCATCACGAAGGTCTCATACTTAAAGAGCTTTCGGTCCCTACGATAACAGAAGAGGACAACGAACAACCATGTAAATGTGCAATGGCTCTATCTAAGTGAGGAATTAGCTAGAAGTTTGAGACGAAAGAATGTTAGATTAAATTTTACTGGGTTGCTAATTCTGTGGTAGTGTTTGCTATTAGATCATTAGGTTAGCTTATTGATGTGTCTTCCTACTTTAGTATGACTATGGTGTGCCGCCACCACCACCACCACAATCCATTTGTAAGTTCCTCTGGCATCAGGACGATCGCCGACCTTCTGTGCGAAAGCTCAGCTTAGCTTCATTGTTACCTTAGCTTATACGTTTCATAATTTAACCGATACCGCAAACAGCTACAATGGACCTCGATGTGAAACAGAAAGCCTCTTCAATCAGCGTAATCCCTTGTCTTTTCATGTATACGTCTTTGAATATTTCGTTTTGAAATTCCTCCTATATGGATTCGAATACCCGAGCTGGAGCACATGTACATACGAGTATATGCCTCGCCAGTTCAAGTGTTGAATTCGTATCTTCGTTACTAAGTCAATGTCGCTGTACAGCCTACGCTTCCGCGCTTGTCTTGGATTGCATTACGGTTGGAAATCTTATAAAGATTCTTTTTTCCTCTTCGAAATAAGATTATTATTCATCTTGGTTCCAACTCGCGAAGATGACATGAATTGAGCTACCTTATTTTTTTTTTGTTTTTAGTTTTCAAATCTGCGCAAAAGAAAGTTATTCAGAAATAGTTTCTACTGATTATTTTAGTTTCCTTCTTGTCCTTATTATGTTTCCTTCCCTTACACAAAACGGTTCTAATCACACAACTATTAAGGTCGAACACTGCATAGCTACACAGTTGGTGGCGCTCGTGAACGACACATTTGATCTCTGAATCTATCAACGTACTTCCAATCCATTTCACATTTTTTAACAGCTTAGTCCATTGGACTGCCTCTTAACAATAACGTAATCGAAAGCCTTGCTTTATTAAGTCTGCGTTGAGGATCTTAATGCACGTTTATCTGATATGAAGTTCATCTGGTATGAAGTCCTGAGTCTCTTAGCTATTCTTAATAAAATTACTACGCTTTTGATTCCTTTGGCAATTCTTTCCCATCACACAGCGAAGTTACGATATTCTTAGCGGTGCTGCTTTTCCATTCACTCGATATCACTAGCTCCACGTGTCTTGGCCTTTTTAGCTACATCTACATTTGGATAAAGCTCCTGGAGTTTGTGCTTGTACTTTCTCCTCCATTTGCCGTCATTAGAAGTATCTTTCTCTGGAAAGAGATAAATAATGGCTCTGATTTTATACTTTTTGGTCAGAATCTAGTAAGATCACCGATATGCAAAGCATCAGTTTAGAACTAACAGCGGTATGGTATGTCCAATTATCAAAGAATATCTAATGGGATACGATTTGGACAGCTTTTATTGAAAAGATTGGCAAGCTCCTTAGATGAGCCGCATTGACAAATGCCGATAATTTTTTATTTTTTTGCCTAGATGGTGGTGGAAAACGCTACTGCTCACGAGAAACAGACCCGTTCTGTTTTAGGCAGTTTGGGACCTGGTACTCACTAAAAAAACACCTTTAACGCTTTTTCAACTTGACCCCATCCACTCCGGACCCGCTTTTTGAATTACTTCAGAGTAGTGTTGTTTTCTTTCCCCTGTTGGGCGAGTTTTTTCATATTTGTCTTCTCTTGCGGGTTCATTTTTTCTTGCCACTGAGGCCTTCATCAGGCTTACATAAATCTTATGAGGGTAATTATAAGATTTTCCTCTCTTTTTAGATTTAAGCAACTTTTCTATGAAGGAGCATACTTGATTCCAGCACTAGCCACTTATTGACATTTTTATCGTTATGTTGTCCGGGGTGATGATGTCGATCAGAAATTCCAGCGCTTTTCTTTCACCTTCCCATCTGTTGCACTCGAAGAACGTGTGCTTTGCGTCGTCCACTTATGAGTCGCCATATTGGCAAGGCAAACTCTCTGTTTTGCCCATTTTGTGGAGGTGCGTTGAAATATCCGTATACGGTAAGAAAATAGGTGACGCAATAATTGACTTTCCCGTGTTTCCGTCCCTTTCATTCGGATATATTTTTGATCAGCCTCGCGGTCCACCCTCCTCTGCTTTTTGAGAGCCATCTCTCCTGCCATCTCTGTTTGCTGAGATCCTTGGTCTCCTCGGTTGCCGTTTCCACTCTAATTTCCGCCTTTTTGTCATAGACGTACTTCCTTTCTGCCGTAAGGAGATCAATAGGGGTAACTCCCGCGACTACGACGACGGCAGGTTCCGACACCATTCGGTACGAACTTGCAACAAGTAGTGCCACGCGCCTTTCTACTGCGGCCATTTGCTACCTGTATTTCTCTTGTGGTAGTTCTCTTGCTAGCTGTTGGGCCTCCAAGTTCTTCTTCCTATTTCAGCGATGTTGTGATCCGGAAACAAGGGATCATAACCCTCCCACTTCACCGCATTTCTACTGATCCGCCTGTGGGTTTCGCCTCCAACGTTTGCCATTAATCTGCTCAGTGGCGTTGTAACCTTTGCAGCTCGTTCCGAAGCAAACTTTTTGTTGCCAAAAAGTGAGCTTCGTGTTAAGATCCACCCGAGGTATACTTTACTGCTTTCTTGCTGGTTATTGCCATAGACCCGTCTCGGAAGTCGACAATAGTCGGAATCCTCTTCTTAGTCAGGAGGACTATCTCCGTCTTTTCTGTGGTCAAACTTAGACCAAGTTCTTCCATCCAGAGATGTACACGTCTCATCACCTGGTTGAGTTTTTTTTTTTTTGCGCGCTGTTGGTGTCCCTTGCGGTAATCACCGCGGCGATATTATCTGCATACCCCACCAGGAAGGGGTTGTAACTCCATACGAAGGATGCCATCGTAGGACACGGTCCAGTGATCGGGTTTGAAGATTGGGCCCTGCGCTGCTCCAGCAGTAGTTTCCTTACTTCGAGGTCTGTCTGAGGAGTTGTAGGTATAACAGCTTCTAGTTTTTGAGATAGTCCTTCACCGTCCACTAGAGATATTCGGGAATATCAAAAATGTTTTAGAGGGCGTTCAGCATATCGCTCCATCTGGCTGAATTAAAGGCATTTCGCACGTCCAGAGTCGCTAGCAATATGATCTTCCTTAAATGCTGGTTGCCCTGTTGAACCATTTGAGCAGTCCTTTCTACGTCTTCAATTGCCCCAATCGTGAATAAATGAATGCGGAAACACATCCAATAAAATTACAAATAGTTCAAGATTAGAAGAATCCGCAACAAAATAACTTCATGGCGTCATACTCTATAGCGGAATTTAGGGCTCCATATTCTTCAAAACGTTTATGATATCATTCGGAATATAAAATGCCAGAGATAACTGTAAAAATGTGCGTTCACCTTTATGCGTCTTTATTGTTTTCTGCCCTTTTGTACACATAAACATACTTAAGATACACATTCTTTGGTATCAATGTATCTTTATGCTATAAAATCGAAATTATACGAGCAATGCACTTGCAGACACGTTTTGTAGTAAAATCTACCACAGATGCTGTAGTAAAAGATAGAATCGAAAAGAAAAAAAAAACTAGTTTAGCCTTAAATCAAGCAATAATAATCAAAACAAACTCACAATCCATTGAAAAGTAAACTAAAACCAGTATCTCTTAGCACTCTCTTGAGTGGTTTTGATGCTTAAGCAAATGTTAAGTATCTACGAGTTGAGTTTAAGTACGTATGCTCCCAAAAGATACAAAATTCACTCACACAGAGCATGTAGTTCCTATTTTAGGGTTGTACTCAAAATAAACTCAGCAAAATACCCCCACAGTACGGTGAGTAATAAAATCATTCATACAAAACACCACCATAAAGATAACACTAAACAATAATTCGCTTTTAATTTCTTTGTATATATTTTCTTTTTCCGCTGTAACTGTATTAATTAATAGTACCAAGAGTACTCATCGTTAACTCATTAACAGCTTCATGTGCGTAATTAAAGTCAAAGTGGTGCTGCGCTCTGATAAGTCTGACGAGCTATAAATGTGCAGAGGTTATCGCTACACAAGTTAACTGAACTACCAATCGAGAGCTATTCTATCGAAGAACACAGATAGTTCAAATGCAACTTCATAGATTTATTTTATTCATTCAAATGTTATTCATTTAAAAGAATTTGTTTGTTTAGCTTTACGGTTTTTATTTTATTTTTATGCTTTTGTTCGATTTCTCTAATCTCTCTGTATGAGGTCGTTTGGTTGGATGGATGGATAGATGGTTTTTTTTTTTATGAGTAATACTGATAAGTGGTGGTGGATGTGCTATTAAAAGTGCATTGATAGTCGTTGAAATTGAAGATAAAACAAATAATTTTTGGAAATAAAAATCAATAAGAATCGATTTGTCCCCGATTTGTTGTGCGGATGTTAAGGGGCGATAACTTGTTCTTTTATAGATATTTAATGATCTCTTCGGTTTGTTATTTTTTGTTTTCAATCAGAGTATTATGAATATTCATGGATGGGTAGAGTTATCGATTACTGGGTATTTTATGAGGGAAACAAAATAAAGAGAAATAAATTAACTTATCGCGATGATTTAACTTTATTCTACCAACGCGGTAGTCAGTAAAAATTAAGAAACAAATATTTATTCTTTGATTATTATATACATAGCCGTGTGAACTGAGCAAATTAACATTTAGTTGAAATGAAGTCATTGTGGAAGCGTGGGAGGTATAGTAATACCCATGGGGGTCAACATGGATGGATATCATTGTGAGATAAAGTTGCTTTGATTAAAGTCATAAAGACCATAAATGCTATAACAAGTTTTGCTCCATTAATTTTTTCCTGGAGTCAAAAACTACTCAATGCTTGGAACTGTAGGGCCACTGGTTAAGGTGGCTTGTGATGATGAACATCATAATCTGGTAGAAATCTGCCGATTGACGTCAATTAAAACTTATTATACTAATCTCTTGGTCATCTCCATCATCTTTGGTCATCCTTGGATCCTCTTAAACCGAACTGCAGCGCGCATTCGAGGGGTTTGTAGCCGCGTGTGGTGATGTTGGAATGAGCATAAACGTGAACAAATCGGAAGTAATGGTTCCAAAAAACCCATTCAGTGCACTATTCATCTTTGTGGAGTCCCACTGAAGCAGGTGGATAACTTTAAGTACCTCGGGGCCTTATTCACGAGTGATGGGGAGAGCAATGCCGACTTATCCTGAAGATTTGGTTAGGCAGAATTAAGCTATCAGTTTTTAACTCGGTGTATGTTCCAACTCTCACCTATGGTCATGAAATTTGAGTAGTGACCGAAAGAATAAGATCGCAGATACAAGCTGCTGAAATGAGGTGCGTTCGCGGTGTTTCTGGAATAACTCGTAGGGATGAAGTGCACAACACCAGAGTGCGCGAGGCGCTCAATGTTCAGCAACTACTTCTGAGAACGGAACGATCTATGCTTCGATGGTTTGGTGACGTAGTGCATATGCCCCCAGACCGGCTTCCAAGACGTGCCATGATTGCGTGCCATCAGCTGGTCGACTCCCGGGTAGGCCCAGAAATAGATGGTTGGACCAAATCAGACATCTGTCCTGGAGCCGTCTAGCGATTCCTCCCGATGAGTTGAAGTCAATGGCGGAGGATCGAGAAGGACGGAGGGTCCACCTGAGCATCCTACCACCTCGACCCTCATGAAGGATAAGCGGGCCATTGAAAATGTATAACGGGTGCGCCATCTCTTACGTCGGTATGTAAACATTTAATAACTTTGACATTTATCAACCGATTGACTTGAGTAGACATGTTTTTGAAACATCAATTGAGAACAATTTTAATCATGAATCGATTGATACCGAAATAGTAAGGCTGTACATTGAAAATATTCGTTCAGTTGTGTTAACTCAACGTGCATATCGTCGAAAATATCGTGGCCAAGAAGCACCGTCTGATAACACTATTCTTCGTTTGGTGTCGAATTTTGTTGAGCACGGGACAGTGGGAGATCGTCGGCATGCCGTTCATCAACGCCCAAGACGTTCCAATGAACTGGTTGAGCGGTCAGGAAAAGTGTTGCCGAGAATCCACATGTGTCGTATCGTCACCGCGCTCAGCATTTTGACGCCAGTGGGACCACCTTGCGGCGCATTTTCAATGATGATTTGCATTTGTTTCCGTATAAAGTGCAATTGACTCAAGGAATATTGCCGACAGACCGTCCACGGCGCTAAGAATACGGCCAAACAGTCGCTCGAATGGAATGGCGACATTGACTAGCCACCCAGATCTCCAGATTTGACCCCTCCGGACTTCTTTTTGTGGGTTATTTGAAAAGAAAAGTATACGCCAGCAACCCCCAGACTATTGACGAACACAAGGCAAACATTGGTGTCGAAATCATCGCTATACCGCCCGAGATGGTCGAAAAAGTGATGGAAAACGCAGCAAAAAAAAGCTACTGCTACTCCACTCCGTAGCTGCTTTTTGCATTACTTCAGAGTGGTGTCAATGTGTTTATTTAACTTAAAGTTCATCCTTTACAACTGTGGTCTTTTCGGACACATATAAACCGTCCAAGAGCTTATGGATATCCTTGTTCTTAACAGTCGTCGACTGTTGGATTAAGGCCGCTGACCCAGAGACAGCCTTCGACAATGAGTTCATCCTTTTGCGCGGACGACAGTCACACCGGGTGCCATCGCATCGGGATGGATGTACTTCTCGCCGAAGAAGTTACGGATCTCAACCACTGTGTTGTTCTCAGAGGTAACGCAGTTAATGGGAAAATGAGCGTACACAGCGCCCATAATGTACTGGAATCCCTTGGTAACACCCTTGATCATGTTTTCGATGTGGCTGCTAACGATGCGCACAGCAGCCAGCTCATTCTTTGCACCAAACCAATTCTCGACCTTCAACACTCGCTTATTGACCATGTGCATAGCGAGGGCCAGATGCGCTTCAATGTACCTCTGAGGCCTGTGATGGTTACCACACGCGCCCTAACAAAAGCCTTAATGTGTGAGGGGATTTTCACGCATTGATTTGAGTTGATTGTCCTCATTTTGTCAACGCTTCGGATCGACCGGCAAGCCAAACTCGAACGAATGGTTTGCCCATTTTGTGGAGGTGTGTTGAAATATTCGTGTACGGTAGGAAAACGCAGCAAAAATGGCACATTTTGATTTGGACAATAGAAGCGACCACTTGATTGATGTTGTATTCAGAAAATAGTCCAAATAAATTGTAAAGGACCAAATAAAAATACCTCACATATGGAAATCCTGATATAATAGATGGCGCACCCTGTATTTGTATACTGATCTCTTTTTCATTTTCATTTTCACTGAACAAACTAATTTAAAAGTTTTCGCTTATTATCCTGTTGCGGTAGTTTAGTGCAGTTTTGCAGTACTCGTACAAATTTGGAGCGTTCAACTCATTCAGGTAGTCGATAACTTGCTTCTCTGATAAGTAATAATTTACACAGAACTGTCGTCTGGTTTCCCGCAGGGTTGGACATCTTCCACAAAATTAATAACATTTTCCCTCTCGGCTTTATTGCATATGCTACAAAGTTCTTGTACTCCAGTCCTATCTGGTATGGAATATAATTGACCCAAATTGCCTCGAAGTTTTATACATACATACATAATCCGGTCCTCTTTTGCCCTAAGGTGTTGAAGTTCTGTCTCCAGTTTCCGTCTTCCTCTCCTTCACAAATTGTCTCCACTTCTTCATGTCTCTAGTTGCTTCCTTTGCTGAGTTCCAGCTTTCTCTGGCATTCTTGAAAATTTTCTCTACTTTGTTGTTCCACATTGTTTTCGGCCGTCCTCTTCTGTTTTTTCATTCCGTTCTAGCTTCGCATATTTTCTTAACTCGTCTATTATCATCCATTCTCAGTAGGTGCCCAAACCATCTAAAATTCGTATATGTCATGGCTTTCTTCACTGATTCCACATTAGCTTCTTTCAGATGTCTTCATTTCCTTTTTTATCAGTTCTCCTTGCCCCTTATTACTCTTCGAAGGTACTTCATTTCCATGGCCTGTACTTGTTTTTCTCGTCTTTCAGAAAGGATCCAGTTTTAACCCCCATGGAGTAGTAGGTACATGGCACATGGACTTAAAAATTGATATTTTATTGGCTCGAGTCATTTCTTTATGGTCCAGGCATTTTTTGTGCAACACCGCATACAGCCTATTCGTAGCTTGGATCCTTGTTTCTGAGTCATCCTCTAGGTTACCCTTGTTGGTGATGACGCTTCCTAGATACTTATAACTTTCTACTTGCTCTAAAGTTACTCCATCCACACTCACTCTTACTAGCCTTTTTCCATTTTCCCCCATCTTAGTTTTTTCGACATTGAGCTGTAGATTTTGAGATTTCTGGACATCTTTTCATACTTTCAAGTCTTTCTCTAACTTCTTCTCAGAGTTTACAAAGAGCACAATGCCATCGGGAAATGCGCAGGCGAATAAAGAAATGGGTTCCAATCGCCTACACCCCAATTTGAAGCTTTCCATCCTTTCCTGACACTGTATGATTGCGTCATCCATATCGCAGATTAACAAAAGTGGACTAAGGATACTCCCTTGTATCCTTCCGATGTTTTAAATTCTTTTAACATTATGTTGCTAGTTCTAACTCCATTGTAGATCGCTTTATATATACTTTCAATTGCATTTATAATGCCTTCCTCCAATCCCTTATTCCTTAGGCTCATCCAGATTTTCCTTTTACTTACCCTCAACGGTAAAGCAGATGTAGACTTCCTTATTTTTTGCTAGTTTTTTCTCTAGTACTTGCTGCACTGTAAATGTATGGTCTTGGCTACTATGGGCTAAAGTTTCACCATCATCGCAATCACCTTTGTACTGTGTACATACTTAGCCGATTGTATGCTCTTTTGTGCGTTGATTCTGTGGCTTCACTACAGCAAATATCTCTCTGTTGATGATTCAAGTTTAGAATCGGCTTCCAACTCTGTTGTAACTCCGAAATGAGGTTCAGCTCCATCCCACAACTTTGAGCCAACTCTATCCAATCGTCGAACCAGCTGGGCCTGCTACTTATTGCAATTTTTTTGAGCAAACGATGGTTTTTCATGTTAAGGACCTTCAAAACATAGTCAGTTTGTAGTTACAGGATTTTGATAAACAAAGGGAACAGCCCTATTTTAATGATACACTATTTCAATATAATCAAAAACATTACGATGTAGCACCCGATTTATTATCATATCAGAAAATATCAAGACCGCTGATGCCACAAACAAAGTGATGATCTTGACTTAAGGAGAGCGGCTATAGATTTAAGTCTACCAGGAGTTGACGGGGTTCGTATCTACAATCACCAGTTACTAAGTACCGCCTGTAGTTGTGATTGAGGACTTCAAGAACATCGTTTATAATGTCGTTGCACATGCCAGATAATGGAACCATTTGGGCTGAATCTGGATGCCCAAGAATTAAAGAGAAGGCAAGAGACATCTGCATGAAACAAAGGCTAAATTGGGCTCTAAACACCTTTCAGCCGTTTAAAGTACCGGGATCAGTCGGAATATTCCACGCCCTATTACAAAAACGACATGAAAGAAGCAGCTTAGCGAAAGTGGGTAAGAGGATACCACTTCACCTTAATCCTATAGGCCCATTAGCTTGACCTCATTCATGCTAAAAACGCTAGAAAAGATCATAGATAATCACCTAAGGATGACTGACCACAAGTAATTGGATGTGTGAGATGCTGAGAACTAGGACGGCTGAGACAGAGGTGGGTCAAAAAACCATCACTTTAAGCCCCACTAGAGGCTGCCCGCAAGGGGGGTATTATCACCATTGATGTAGAGCCTAGTAGATGAGTACTGTAGTAGATAAATTACTGTACGAATTGACAGACCCCGGCATTAAATGTCAGGGGTACGCCGACGATATAGTCATTGTTGCAAGAGGGAAATTTGAAGAAACGCTATGCGAAATCATTCAAAGGGGACTAAGAATCACACAGAAATGGTGCGAAACGGTAGGACTTAGGGTGAATCCTACCAAAAGCACTGTGATATCCTTCACCAAGAAAAGACAGCAAAAGCGTATGCAACCTATCCCATACGAAGGTATCAGGATTGACCCACAGAAACAAGTCAAGTATCTAGGTATAACACTAGACAGTAAACTCCTTTGGAAAGAACATTTAGAAGCTGTGGTAATAAAAGCCACCAGAGCACTTATGGTGTGCAGGAACATTTCAGGAAAGGCCTGGGGTTACAGCCCAGCCATACTAAGGTGGATGTACATGATGATAGTAAGACCCATCATCACTTACGGGGCAGTGGCATGGGTTAACCGAACTAGGTTAACTAGGAAGAGGACATCGCTGAGCAAGGTGCAAAGGTTAGATTAAAGTATGTACCTATATAACTGGTGCCATGCGAACTTGTCCCACAGCAGCTCTAGGGGTGATCGTACGTATACCCCTGCTACACATGGTGCTAGATCGAATCGTCAAGGAGACCATATTGAGAATAAGCAAAGAGGGCATCAGGAAAGGAACATACATCGCAAACAAAAAGCGAGTAGCCCTATCCAAATCGGTGCCGCTTCTGGACTGGTCCAGAGACGATCAAGAAATACTGCTTTGAAATAAAGCTCGAATCAAAGCTGAGCAACAAAAAGGATTGCAGCAATGAGTCCGATAAGAACCAACTCAAACAAGATGCAATTAAATGGTACACGGATGGATCGAAAACATATACAGGCACTGGGGCGGGGGTGTACGGGCCCAGCACCAGATACTCAGAATTACTGGGAATATTTCCCAGTATATTTCAAGCAAAAGTTCACGCGATCGAAGGATGCGCTCTATTCAACCTAGACAGGAATTATCGCGGGCAGGACATCACAATACTGTCAGACAGCCAAGCCGCTAAAAAAGCACTGACCTCACACGAGATCAGATCCAAACTGGTATGGGAATGCCTCACCAGGATTAACAAACTGGGAGAGGTAAATAAAGTAACTCTCTACTGGATACCAGGTCACGTAGGAGTAGACGGAAACGAAGTAGCTGATGAACTAGCAAGAAACGGATCACACGCCGTTCCTTGGACCAGAGCCCGTTTGTGGGATAGGTCCCCACAAAGATTTAAGGAAAGAGGAAGAAAACAAATGGGCCAAGCATTGGGACGAAAGATCGAGCATATCATCGACTAGAGCCTTAGTTTAGGGGGCACAATAAATCTGCTAAAGGTCGCAGTGCACTTGCACCTCACAATAATTGTCTATCTATCTAATGAACCTGCACACAAGCAAACACCCTATCCACTACACAATTGCCACCCTCTTCAGTTTGTTTCTTTAGCATCATCTGTCGAAGTCTTCCCAAACCCACCCAATTACCAAATTGACGTAAGGTACCACTAAAAATCAATCAATGTTGACATTTCCTCCTCAAAACACATTTGTAGCTACCGCGCTAATTGGTTGCCAGTCTTTATTCAATTAGCGCGTGGGTCTCAAGTTCAATATCAATCTCTCAAGGCACAGAAATGTTTAAAACTCCAGTAGCTACTAATGCCTCTGATGCACACATACTCTCCAGGAAACCACAAATGAACCCAACAAAAACTTTCCTCAACAACCGGAAGTATCTACAATTTTCCTGAAAACATTCTACTTTTCCATCGAAAAATATATAAAAAAAAAAGATTTTTGTCTATCTGCCTCAATGTCGCCTTTATGGCTGCACCTGAATTCATTCAGAGTCCACATGAAACAACACAAAAAAAATCGAATACACAAGAAAAATGCGGGACAAGTGACATGCAGTCAAGGAGGAAGCACATCAAACTCCCCAACCAACTAGATATGGAAAACAAAACATACACTCGTCCTCCTCGTCATATAATAAAGAACAAGAAACATGGATTCGAATAAGAGAAAACAACCATCAATCCAATCGGACGGATGAGGAATAATGCGGGCCAATATTCCCTTTCCTTTGGTTATAGGATGTTCTTACCCTGCCATCTTCGTCATCATCATCATCCTCATCATCATCCAGTGGAGCATGCTCCACTCCGGCACTCTGCCCAATCTATCTATTCAACCTTTCTTCTGCTGGGGAAGCCCACAGAGTGAACCTCATCGAATCGAATTAAGCTCACCAAATGGCGAGCAGCAGGTAGGCAAGTCAAGTCGTCCCTCTGTCCCTATCGCCGTCGTCGTCGTCGTCGTCGTAGTTCCTCTCGTAGGCAGGGAAGAAGGTTAAGGCTTCGAGTGGAGCCTATGATTTCATTTGCAAGCCCGTATTCTATGTGTCCTCTGCTAGGGGGGAGGGGGGAAATCTTGCTCGATATGGAGATTTGTGTGTTGTGTGGTGTAAATTCTTTAGATGGGCACAAAACTGGATATGTATCTACGACTTGCAGCGAGATGGATACAAATGTGCATACATTGCTATTTTGTTTGGTGGTTAACAAGGAACACTACCAACAACAAATGAGCAATGGTTCGTCGTCGTTGTTGTTGCTATGCAGTTGATGATATAAATTGCACACCTGAACGAGCATAATAATCGTATGCAATTATGCTTAACACAATCACAAACAACTCAACTCACCTGGAAATTCTCATTCGAGTTAGGAGTTGGGCAAGGCGGGGCGCGGCATGTCGGCCGGAGAACAAGAACGTAAAGACACAGACAATCAGTCAGTTAGACAGACATACAGACAGAAAGTCAGTCAGATATACTAGGTACTATCCACACAGGCAAGGCGAAGGCAGTTAAAATCAGGAGTCAGAGTCGGTTGAAATAAGTGGCATTAGGGAGGGATTCCACTCTTGGTAGCAATCATACTATGTGTTGAAGGTTCTACCCAGCGCTGCGCGCGGAACCTGTTACAATTTGCAATGTTTTCCTGCATGTACCTATAGTATTTGCGCAGGAAAGGTTGTTATGCGAATTTTATATACCGGTCGGAACTGGCTTTAGGGGCTAGATTTAGGTATATGCTGTGTGTGTTGATATTTTGCTTGACATGCATTTACAGTGGTAAGTACATTCGTGGAATTTTCATGGACTGCCGCAAGGCTGGACAATGGAATGTGTACATATAAAAAAATGTCTTTCTATGATTTTACGTGGCGTTATTTTTTTCCTTAGCAATATGAATTGTTTTAGAACATCTGGATGGTATTACTAATACAAAAATTCAAGAGCTGAGTCTAGAAACTACCAAAGCCAAGGTAAAATCTTCTTTGCATGTCATTGAAGGTTCAGTGTGTTGGGATATAATAGTGTTCTTTGCAGGATAAACAGCTTGTCATCGGATTCGGAGTATTATAATCATTGTTAGCACTCTACACCACCGACTTTGCTGCAATCTTATCATCATAGTAATAGTAGTCTCTTCCTCTCCGTTTCTTTCAGACAAACAATGCCATCGTCCTACGAGACTTGATGCTCCCAAATCATTTGATCACGATAAGAGCGGTTTACTTCAAATAGAAGATCATATCTGCGTTCTTCCATCTTTACATGTGAATGCGAGACTATATTGTCTCAAAAGGCCGATCGACGAGTAGCATAACCATGATATCATGTCAGGATACATATTTAAGAGAAAGAGACTTCACTGATACAGTTGACGGCCAAAGTGCACCCTGAACTTGATCGTAAACTCTAGGCCTTCGCTGTGCTTAAAGATATTGAGGGAGTATTGGACAACCCCATTTTCTACAGAATTGAATTTACCTAGACGTCAAATGGTATCGATTCCACGCTTGTGAAATGGATTCTTGAGATGCTCAAGAGCGAAGAAATCTACATTGCCCGGCTGCGCCAAGACTGTGCGGCCTGTCAAAGGCACATAGAAACTACTGCGCTAACTGAGTGAGCTTCAGCATCTCGCATGTCTGTGAATTACTAGGGTGATGAGAGGAACTCACACCGCTATCGTGGAAGTCTGGCTCTGTATTCATCTCCTACATAGCATCAGTATCGCATATATCGCAAAAGTGTTGTGGTTGCACGGCGGACTAATTTCTTTAAAACGCCCAGGGGTAGAAAACTAGATAGTCTACTTAGTAGCATTCCCATCCACTATACTATGAACTTAAAACAGTTCGACGGATTAAAATATCCGTCGCCTTGTGTGGACTTACTACTCTCTTGCAAGTATAGATCTTTATGGTCATCACCATAAACACATCCTTTTAAGGAAAGGATAGAACTTTACATATCTGCCATCCAAACCAGCTCTGGTGTAATAATTGCCCCTAAAATAATCGAGGTGGCTATCCTTAAGTTCGAAGGGCTTAGGTAATATAACTCTGTGTTACTGACCTGAGTTCCAGGCCACGCAAGTATTCAGAAAAACCAAAGAACTGATGCTCTTGTCAATAGAGGGTCGGAAGCCATTTTAAAAGGGCGACTGACCTACTACGTCTTCAGTACTAAATAAGCTCATGTCGACATTCAATTAATTAAAACAAAGACGTACTAAGCATCTGTTCGGGCTGAACAGAACAAATTTTAGACCCTTAGTGGGCCTCGTCAGTGGTGTTTGTCCCTTAAATGAGTGTCTAAGTACCATTGGTAGCTGAAGATGCCTAGGACTGCCTTCAACTACTCATATCACTAGCCAGCACAAACAGAGTTCATCTCACTTGGGTGCCAGGATACAGCGGATATAAAGGAAATGAAAAGGCTGACCTGGTACCCAGAACAGGAGCTGCGCCAAACTTTATAATGCCAAGACCATTCTGTGAATTACCAGTGAGTAAAATTGGCTAAAAGAAAAGCCACATCATTACTGGATGGAAACTGAAGGTAACAGACAAGCCAAAATCTTTCTGCCAAATACTCCCCTCAGATTCGAATAGCCACAGCGTTTCTTACAGGCTACTGTCAAGTGAAAAAACATCTCATGACTATGGGAATAGCACAAGATAACATCTGCAGAATGTGCAGCGAAGACGAAGAATCAGCAGACCACATCTTATGTCAGTGTAACTGTCTAATCTTTAATTTGGTAAATTCTACCTTGAAGCAGAAGACTTATCTACAAGCTCAATCAAAAGCATCGTAGAGTTCATCACTAAAACGGGCATATTGAAGGAGCCCGATTGGATCGGGCATATGGTGTAATGGTAACGTAACGTTTGACAATGGTGTAATTGTAACGTCGTCAATTGCCACGCTAATGGTTCATGGTTCAAATCCTGGTTTCAGCAAGCATTTATTTATTTCTCATGAAATACTATATACATATATAGTCAGTCCGATCAATTGCGAAAGCTTGTTTGAATACTACTGCGAAGGCATAACACTGGCAGTAGCTTGGTTATATGGCTGGAAAAATTGTTCGCACTACTGATGATGATTTGCTTATGACATCGGTTGGCGGGAAAAAAATACTGTGAATCAGAAGCAACGGCAAAAAGTAACAACAGAAATCTCGTCAGTTATCTAGATGCCACCCCCGGATACACCAAATCTTTCTCTCTCTATCTGTCTATCGTTTCCAATGCCTGCACTATGTGTAAACATGTTAAAGGTATTCATAACAGTGCACGCAAATTATAAAAAAAAAGAAAATAATGTGAATCAGAGGAAATCCAAATATGGCCCCAGTGATAAGGCGGCCTAATTCCACTTCAAACAACAATCTACAATCTACAAGACGCATGGTCCTATTTTGAATAGTGAATGTTCAGCCTCCACTCAAATTCGGATGACTTCTTGGACAAACCTTTCTTAAGGCGGATAAGGTGATTGAACTTTCCTGTGCTCTTTGCAAAGAACGGGAGACTGCCAAGGTTGAGTTCAGAGCTCTTGGCTCGGTGTTCATTTCTAACAATCACTGAGCGGGCTGCTATGCTAAAGTACAATGGATCATAATGATCTACCAGCTAGTCAACTTCAGATGACTACACATCTAGCGTCTGCCACCTTGAGTGCTATTTTTAGGATGCCGTTGGGTTCTACTGCTTTCCGGTTTCGAATTCTATTACAATCCTCTATTAATTTCACTGCGGTTATCAACCATTGGGATGTAAAATGTTTCTATGGTATCTTCATCTTCAAGTTGTCGTGTAACAATGTTTTGTAGAAACTCAGGATAGGTGAAAATTGCGCACTCCAAGTTGGTCGAGGTCCTCTTGAACTTGTGCGCGCCACCTACGGCAAGGAGAACCTCTACTGCGTCGTCCCTTCAGGCTAGATTCGAAGACTCTGCGAGCCGGAGCGTCCTAGCTATCTCAAACATCCCAGATAGACAAAGTCCCTTACTACCTCGAAGTTATAGCTGCCCACTATGACGTTCTGTCCAATTCGTCGGTGTTGGTTGTCACTTTTTGTTGACAGCATATACTGGTTTTGCCCTCGTTTATCGCTAAACCCATTTTGGCCGCTTCTGCTTCAATGCTTGCAAACGCATCGGTGACAGCCTGCTGAGTTCTTCCGATTTTTTCAATATCTATGCAAGCAGTTGTACGGACTTTTAATATATATGGTGCCTCTGGTGTTGGCTTGTGAGTTCCGCACAATCCATTCAAGTACAATATTAAGGTAGTATTATAACATGACGGCACGTCATCTTGTCTAAAACCTTTTTTGACATCAAAAGTCTCAGTGAGGTCATTGCCAACCTGGATCGAGCAGCGAGTATTTTCCATTGTCGTCCTTCTCACACGGATCAGTTTGGGAGGGATGTCAGAACTAGACATGGCTCCTCTCTATAGATTCTGACATAGATGGCCTTAAATCGATAAAGAGATCATAAGCTTTGTGATAAAGAAAGGAAGAAGAAGAAGAAAAAGAAGAAGATGGAATCGATAAAGAGATGATGAGTATCAATTTGGACCTCTTGGGTTTCCTCCAGGGTCCGTCGACGTGTGAAGATTTGATCGATGATGAACTGTTCTGGCTGTTGATAAAAGGATTCAGGAGTTCACACAATATCGCAGAGAAGATCTTATGTGCGATGTTGAGGAAACACTTGCCTCTATGCCTAATTGGCCCAGTTGAGGGGTATCCTATCTTGTGGATCGGGCGAACGATGCTGACATTCCATTCATTAGGCATACATTCGTGTGGCCAAATTTTCGAGATGAGTTTGTGTAAGCTCTCTACCAATTCATCACCAGCTGCCTTGAAAGGTTCGACCGATAAGCCGTCAGGTCCAGCAGTCTTGTTCGATTTCAGCTTGGATATCGCTGTCCTCACTTCGCTTTGGTCAGGTGGACCGAAATTTTACTATCAACGTCTATGTTGAATAGTTCCAGTAACCAGTAAGCCGCCGGTTTTTATTTTTATAATTGAGGCTTCAATCTGGTTATTTAAGCTCTAGTCACCTCACTTATGGCTTTTATGGTCTTAAGGCTAGCAGGTCCTGTTAAGTATATTCTCTCTCTATCATGGCATTCATCTCCAGTTTCGTCAAAAAAAAAAATTGCGCGGTGTCATGGTTCACACAATATGTATTCGCACTATGCTATTTCCCATCAAATTCAATGGAAAAATTTCTATTTTTTACAACTTTTCCATTAAAATCTTCCCTCATACCAATTCACTGCAGCTGCACCCTCTTGCCCTGACTGGCATCAGAAGAAATACGATTCCAAAATTATGTCCTCCTACGAGTCCGCCTACGATAAGAATCGGTTGCCAACGCGCTTTCAACCAAATCAAATGAGAAAAAGTTCACCAAAATCTGCGACCAAAATCGAAAACACCATCCCAATCTGAAGAAATACACAGCATCTCAATGCCATGTCCCGCCCACGGCTATACAACTACATTCAGCGATAATATCACAAACGCAAACAGCGTTCCTCCGTCCTTTTGCAAACGCACACGCCACGTGTATTCTAATGCACACAACAAACCCCGAATTACTTTACAAAAATTCGTCCTTATTAGTTCCGTCCTCGTTCGCATACAGTTCTGTCCCCAGGCTAGCCGGGCAACTTAATCGAAAAGAATGGACCGCATCAACAATTTTAATTTCCCAAAAAAAAATCAGCAATCCTAAATTTAAACAACAACAATTCTCTGCAGGCAACTCAAATATCCCGAGGACGAAATTGATACCGAAGCTGTCGCTTGCATCGCGCTTTGTAGAATCGTCACCGATGCCGCCGCCATCAGCTTTTCTGTGTTTGACTGTCGTGTGAGTGCGTTGCGTATGCGGATGTCAAGAGCATTTACGTCACTTTGCGATTTTTTAATACGCGCACCATTAGCCCAAATCAATGTCAAAAGGGATGCAAGTAAGGACGCACACCCAAGCAAAAATAAACCCAAAAGGACAAAAATGTGAAATTTTTTTTTCTCATCTTGTTTTGTCCTTATCTGACGGATGGTTCTCGGGGCTAAATTGACAAACTCCTCATTTGATGGAAATGCAATGGCAATGCTGCAGAAGAAAAAAAGGACGAACAAAACCGAGAAGAAAGAATGATTTTGCTGTTTTTTGCCAAAGGGGAGTGTTGTAGACTCATGACAGGATCAAATATGCGTAGCCGTATGCAAAAAAAGACCCGAATTTCAATTAATTCGAAATGTATTCCTATGTTCTGCCTGATTCCCTATCTTGTTCAGTTTTTTATGCGATTTTCTAGTTTTTTCGAAGTTTTTTTGTACAAAGTCTCCCTCGTGCTAAGGGTACCGAGTTGAGAGTGCCATAGTCTTCCTCTGTCGAACTGACAATTGGCAGGCGTATCAAATTTGCTTCAGCTGCATGAGTCGAACGATTACCATGCAGACGGTTTCTTTGTATCTTTTTTCAATAAGGTCGAGGGCGCCTATTGTTCCTGCCGAGGTAATCATGTGGAAAATATTGAAATTTCTCCTTTCTCCATTGAACTGTGTTTTGAATTAAATTTCTAAAAAAAAACGTCATCCGCCTTTGGTCATAGTTGATTTAATTTGAAAGAGGCATTTGACAATTATGACATGAGGACGAAATGTGTTACAAAGTGGGAATCGTTGGCTCTGTTGTTTGATTATGGGAGTCTATACGCTCTGTGAATAAGAAAAAGGAGTTTCCATCGAAATGTAATCCTTACTTAAGTCAATTTTTTATGAAATATGGTAGCTTTAGCGCTGCTCCTCTTAGACAAGAGAGTGGCGATGAGTAAAAATATGTTTGACACCTATCCTACGACTCCAGTCTCATGGATATGCCGTCTGATACAATGGCACCAGAACTTCGGCTGTAGCGCAAATTCAAAGTCGACTTTCCTCGTATTTAGGACTGGCTTCAGCCAGAGTCGGAGCCTGGGTTGGAATGTAGTCGTATTCTTACGATTGGCTCCAAAACCAGTCAAGGGGCTGATGCTGGTGTCTTCGTGAAAGACGACAACATGAGGCTTCACTTTGAGTTAGACAAATATGCAACCCTAATGGCAATGAACTATATATGTATGTTGTGAAGAACAGGTGGAAGCATCGAAGAATTAGCATGTGCAGTGACAGTCAGGCTGCTCTTAAATCCTTGTTTAACCTTTTAATTATGGGATGGCAATGGTGCAGTGGTAACGTCTTAAATTGCCACGGTAATCGTTCAAGTTTCAAATCCTGACGTCAGCAAGCATTTATTTATTTCTCATGAAGTATATAAAATCTGTCCGATCAATTGTGAAATCTTGCGCGAACACCATTGCAAAGGCATATCACAGGCAGTAGCTTGGCCATATGGTTGTTCGCCCTTTTGGATGATTAATGGAAAAAAAAAACTGTGAATCAGAAGCAAAGGCTTCTCCCCAGTTATCTGGATGCCTATCACAAGATTAGAATGGCAAGATAGACAGATGGTTACAGATTTCGACATAACAATCTACACAGACGGTTCAATGATGGTGCCGGTTTTTTTTCTGAATCCTTAAACATCTCAAAATCATATATTCTTCCGGATTTTGCCAGTGTGTTTCAGGCAGAATTACTAGTTGTCCGGGAAGCCTGCCGGCAGATCAAATTACACGCAAATATATCGCAAAAGATCGCTATTCTCATTGATAGCCAAGCTGCCATTAAAGATATTGCCTCGGTTGCTACATCATCCAAACTAGAGCTTGAACGCCGTAATGAGCTAGCCTCGTTAGATTGCCAATTCAAGGTTACCCTGATTTGGGTCCAGGACACAGTAACGTTTATGGAAACGATCTTGCTGATGAACTGGCTAGGCAAGGGTCTGCCCCCTGTGGCTCACTTGCGGATTCAGTTCAGTTTCCGCTTGGTGCAGTCAAATCAGAGATCTCCTCAAAATTCATTGCTAAAGCCAACCTCAGATAGAAAGATGTGGCCAAACTACAACAAAACAAAAATAACCGACATCGTAAACAGAACACCCAAGGACATTGACAGAATAACCGCGA
This sequence comes from Brachypalpus laphriformis, assembly GCA_945910035.1. NCBI lineage: Eukaryota > Metazoa > Arthropoda > Insecta > Diptera > Syrphidae > Brachypalpus > Brachypalpus laphriformis. The sequence continues at coordinate 9,378,788 of OX246755.1, read as the reverse complement.
TCACCACGGGTCACTGACCTATAGGAGACCATGCAGTCAAACTAGGTATCCCGCACAACACACTGGCAGAGTTGCAATGTCGCAACTGAAAAAGAAACGATTATCCAAATGTTATGCGCCTGTCCTGCACTAGCTAGGATCAGACAACGAGCTTCAGGAAAACCCTTTTTCAATTCCCTTGAAAAAGTCTCATAGAAACCTTAAAGATTTAATAATCTTCTCAAACTTCACAGGTTGGATCTAGAGACTCCCACATACACACATTCATATGCAAGTTACATGAGCCGATCTGCGTAGCAAATGTCATAGAGTGAGGAGATTATACACACGCTCCCGAACAACAACTAACTGCACCGTATTCCATGAACAATACCAGGCAGCACGGAAAGACCTTAAAATGGTCATCCAACAGAGTAAAAAAAGATGTTTCCTAGAGTTATGCAGCGAAGCAGATAAAAATCCTTGGGGCTTGGCCTACAAAGTAGTAATGAAAAAGCTCTGGAGATGGCAGCCAATATCCACGTGTCCCAAATTTCTGCATATGGTCGTAGCAGGACTGCTTCCACAATACCCGAAAACACACTACGGGGAGGAGGAAACTACAGAGCCGCTGAATATACCCCTAGTTACTGCAAATGAATGGATCAACATATGCAACAAATTTGGGGATAATAAGTCACCAGATCCTGACGGCATTCCAAATATAGCTTTCAAAACGGCATTCAAAGCGTGCCCAGATATGTTCGTAGAAATGTACAATGCTTTCTTCAAAGAAGGAGTTTTTCCAGGACAGTGGAATAGCCAGAGGCTGGCACTACTCCCAAAAGGTGATAGGCCACCAGAAGAACCTTCATCATACCGCCCGCTGTGCATGCTAGACACAGCAGGAAAAGTTCTGGAACGAATCATCTGCAACAGATTGAAAACAGCGATAGAAACTGTAGGCGGGCTTTGAAAATACCAATATGGCTTCTGGAAGGCATGCTCAATAGAAGATGCAATCAGCTTGCTGGTTGGAATTGCACAAAAGCGATAGAAGGCAAGAGGTGTAAAGGGCACTCCAAGAAACATTGCTTAGTGATAACCCTGGATATCAAAAATGCATTCAACACTGCAAACTGGAGCCATATACTAGGGGCACTCAGAAATTTACGAGTCGCAGCATATCTCAAAAAAATTGTGACGAATGACTTCAAGCGCAGAACTTTACCCTACTACAAAGACAACGGACCCAAAGAATACAAGATCACTGGCGGAGTACCACAGGGGTCAGTGCTAGGTCCCTTACTCTGGAACGTCATGTACGATGGGATCTCGCGTCTTCCAATACACGAGGAATTAAACATTATCGGATTTGCGGACGACATTGCAATCGTCGTAACTGGCAAACACCTGGAAGAGGTTGAGCAGATAAGCTACTCTACAATTAAGACCATAGGGAACTGGCTGAGTTCGGCTGGTCTCACGCTTGCAGAACATAAAACGGAAGTGGTTCGTATAAGCAGCAGGAAGAAGGAGGAACGATAAATATTACTGTGGATAGCCACACTACAACATCGAAGCCCCACACAAAATACCTCGGATTCATACTAGATACGAGACTATCCTTCAAAGAACACATCAAGAGTGTGTCTCACAAAGCAGCGAATGCCAGCGGTGCCCTCGCACGAATCATGCCTAATGCAGGAGGCCCTAGGCACAGTCAAAGATTACTTTTGGCCAGAGTAATAGTGTCTATAATCGTTTACACTGCACCAATCTGGCCGAGAGCCATGACGACTAAAACAAACAGAAGTAAGATTGCTTCAGTGTACAGAATATGTACATTAAGAGTATGCTGTACATACCGTACCACCTCCAGCGATGCAGCCTGCGTGATAGCCAAAATGCTACCAACAGACATCCTAGCAGAAGAGCAGCAACGACAGTATGAATTGAGATGCTCAGAACAAGAGCAAACTGCTCCAACCGGCGAAACCCAACAGATGTCTTTAAGGATACAGAGCATAGGAGACTGGCAAGATCGCTGGAATGCCTCCGAAAAGGGTAGGTGGACGCATGTGCTCATATTCCAGATTAAACCATGGATAGAAAGACGGCATGGTGAAGTAGGATTTCATCTTACTCAGCTGCTGACAGGTCATGGATTCTTCCATTCAAACCTGCATAAAGACAAGCATGGCGACAGCCCCTACTGTCCACGATGTGCTGACTGCATTGAAAATGCCGAACATGTGTTTTTTCGATGCCCACGGTTTCTAGACGAGAGGGATTCTGAGGCAGAATTTAGGCGTGGCACTAACCCCCGAAAACATAGTTGGCGAAATGCTTAAGAGCCAAAAAGCTTAAAATTCAGTGACTGAAATTGCCAAAAATACCAAGAGCAAATTCAGAATATTGGAACGTTAAAGAAAAGAGTCCAACAAGACTAACACGAAGTGCTAATTGGGTTCGCCTTTCCTAAGAAAACCACCACATCTACCTACCTACCTATCTAGACGCCACCCCCGGAGTGTCTCTAAAGCATAAACAACTGAGCTTCAAGGCCACTACTCCAAATCTTTTTCTCTCTATCTATCCTTTCCAACGCCCACACTGCTTGCAAATTATAGAAAAAAAAATCACAAATACGAGCAGCGCATGAATTTAAAAACTCTTTGAACTCGGTCGCAAGTCTGAATTCTTTGTCTCTTATCTGAGTCTCAGGTCAGACTGGGATCTTGGGGAACGAGATCTCGTATGAGATTGCTAGGCAAGGCTCAGATGAGGCTTTCTCAAGACCCAAAACCTGCGCTGGGTCTCTCCGCGTGCTCGGTTAGGGCTTCTATTGACGATTGGGTTTCTCATTGACGCAGTTGGTTGTGGCTTAACTCTCCAGGATGTAGGTTAACTAAACGAACGCTTCCTTACGTCTGTAAAGGATCGTCGGCATTTTTGCTATTTTCAGTAGGAAAGACCACAGATAACTTCGCCACTTCGCTTTCGCCAAACATTTTAACATGCTAGGCTTAACTGACACTGCGACGCTTGCGGAGAGGTCGATGACACTGCGGAATATTGTCTATGTGAGTGTCCTGCCTTTGCTCGTATCAGGTGTCAGATTTTCCATGACGATGTGGTGAGTGCTGGTACTGTATAAGCTCTACACCACTGAAGTGCTTGCTTAGCTTTCTTAGAAAGACAATGAAATTCGACTTTGGTTGGTGGCGGTTCAGAAGGAATCCAATTAGAGCTAATGTGCCATTTTGATACCACAAAATCCGCTAGGGCCGGGCATCTGCAAAGAAAGTTTAAAAGAGATTCTCTCTCATTAGCATCTCTGCAGCTACGGCGGAATGTATTTATTATGGGGGATGCCAAGCTTGGCCGCTTGGCCGCATGGTCTCCTATTGGCCAATGGCCCGTACTCATGGCTACTATTCTGGCAATATCTGGCCTTGATCTGCTAAGTACCTCATTTGGTTTAGGTTTGTTATAGCTGAGCCACGTCTTCCTTGATACAACGCAGATAGAAAGCGACTTCCACCCGTGGGTAGCTACCTTTAAAAAGTGATTGTGAATGTTATACTTGACGACTCCCCGCGGAATATCGCCTCTTTCTGCCGGAGAGTTGCTAAGGGCTGACCTTTGTCTGGCCAGATCGTCCGCTTGCTCGTTTTCCTCGAAGTTACTGTGTTCAGAGACTTAGATGAGGGTGATTTCAAATTCGACCTTATAATCCTTGCAATGACTTAACCTGTGGCAAAAACAATGCAAGTGGTTTGAGATTTGTATCGAATCAGGCGTTTGTAGTACCTATGTACTCTGGCCTTTGATGGTGGTTTCTACGGCATGCTACAATAACGGGCTGCCATAAGTGAGGGGTCGGATGATTTCTAGATGATTTTGGGATTCGTTACTAAAGTATTGCAGCATTGTTCAGTCTTCAAATCAACTTTTGTCGGGCATTAAGCACTTGTTGGGGTACAGTGACAACCTGGTTTTCTGGTGCTTGACTAACAGCAATTGTGTCTATTGCGTGCGTTTTAAGTTCCTTTCTAATTTTTCGCTCAAGGTTGGAAAGAATTTGTAAGTCACTAGCAGCGCCATGTCGATCCATTTTTGCGATGTTTCTTTCAGAAGCAACCGTGTTGTATAATAAGAGGAAGTCAGTCAGAAAGTAGTTTAATAAGTCTAGAAGTATGTTCTGGCAATTGATCGCCCTCCGATTATGAGGGGCTCTATTACTACGATATACGAGTAGATATATATTCCATAGTCGATCTAGTAGGACCATTAAAGGTAGGCAGTACATAGAATAAATATTATTCCTTTTAAACCAATATCTGCCCCATGTTGCTGCGCCTCCCATGAAGCATGCCTTTCTGACAGATCTAATATAAATTATCACAGTGCAATGCCAACCCACAGACTACATCATCCCTTTCACTACGGCTGCCTCCTTCATTTGTCTGGCGCACAAAAGTGACATTGACATTTCCATTTGAAAGTCCCCATTGCCAATTATTTACCCTGTACCATATGGACACATGTTTCCATGCATTTAAAGCTTCCGTTTGGACTATCTGCCTTCGAAAAGCCTTCAATTCAAATGAAGGTCTCCAATCGATATTCACCAACTGCTGTGCTCTGTGATTCATTTTAATTTACACAAACAGACGCTCTTTCGAGTCAGACAGCAGACTGTCCAGACACATTCGGAATGAGACAGCTCCGTCTTGAATTCAAGCCTCTCCATACCATTCCTTCCTTCCAAACCTAACAAAAAATCACAAAAGAAATTTACAAAAAAACGTCCATATTTGTTCATTTCATTTGTGTGTATCCTCCCTACTCAGTACCATGTAGGTCCATTGCTTCCGGTTGTTATTGTCGGCCTGACCATGATATGATGGTAACATTTGTCCCCGATAGATTGAACCTTTTGTACCATTTGCTAGGGGGATGGTCCGGGCTCCATCTGCATCTGACTGTTGGTTGCACCCCACTTTCGATTGAACATTTATCGGGTATGCCGGCCGATTAGAGATGAGAACGACTAAAAACGGATCGATATGCAAATTGGGAGTCATTTCTGGCAGCGGTTCAGAGGTTAAATTGGTTCAAATTGTTCGCCGACAACATTGAAGCTCTCTGCGGGTGGTGTGACCAATAGTACTTTTTTTTTATCGTCTTTTACCAGAGAGATACCATGCTGGGCCTCCCATTCAAAAGGTGCTAACGCATTTCCCTCGCATTATATCTGTAATATCCCCCTAAATAGTTCGTCAAATTTGAGTTATTACCGAGAAGATTGGCCCAACAACGACTACGATGATGATGAATCTCCAATTGATGATGACTTCAGACTCCACATATAGCCGGGGTTCATATGGCATTTAATAGATGACTTTTTGTTAAATAGTCGATGCACTCGCCGAAAACGTGACACCGAAATTGACAAAAATCTCGTGGGGCAGAGTTCTTACGTTCGCAGGATTTAATCCCAGCGGCAGCGAGCCGACAAAAAGAGGAAGAACCTTTCATCAGCACGTACGTAGCTCGTTCTTTTCCTGGAGGTCAACTGATGCCACCACCAGTTGGGGGAGATACGGATTTTTATTGTTGTTCGTTGCCGCCGCCGCGCCGTGCTTTGGAGGTGAATTCTAGAGATTATGTGATTAGCGCGCGCTGAAAGACTAAAGAAAAATGGCAGCAGGATGGACGTATGGATGCGAATATGACGGATTATTGGATGTGAATGCGGAGGATAGTGTTGAGCTTGAACGCCACTATCACGAAGTGCGGATCAATCAAAGTGGTTTTGTGCGACGAGATGAGTTTTGTCGGCGGCGAGGTGAGATGTTCGCCTCCTTGTCGTTGTAGGGACAATAAGTGGAGAGCGAGAGATGAGGGCTAAAGGCAAATGACCTGTAATGTATTGTTGCATAATTTGTGCAGTTTTCATGGTGATTAGCATTAGATGAGCAGACGGATTACCTGGCGGAGAGCATTAAAGAATTCCAGTGAAGCGATTTAGCACTGCTGAACAGTATGATGTATTGAGATATGAAAAGGTATACTATGCGAGTATGAACGATAACTGTAACTGAGACAGTGTGGTATTGTTAAGAATATTTTAAAGCTACAGACAGGTGGTTGATCTGTCGTGGTAAGAAACTCTAGGATGGTAAAATCTGGTGACCTCTCGAAAGGCTGGAAAGAGATGGCTTCCTTTATGTGACCCCTTCCCATTGACTATGAAGTTATACTTCATTGCAAAGGCTCTACTTGTTAAAGAAAAGAGTGATAACTCCATAACAAAAATATTCTTCCATCTATATACGTGGATGGTACGTTAAGCAACAAATTAAACTGCGATCTGTAGAAGCTGCGCTACAAAATAATTTTGGTGAAGGAAATATGCCGAGCCCTTGAAGCAAGCCCAAGATTGAAGTAAACATCGTCCTTCTTACATTGTGCTTAAGCGCCTAGAGAGCTAACGACTACCGTTGAAGAGTTTGAAAGAGTCGCAGATGGTCACTGGAGAAAAAATGTATCCTATTAACTTTACATTTTCGGGGCAAGAATATTCTCATAGCAGAACCTCCGGGTTTGGTGGACAGGGACCTTTCTTTAAATGTTCATGACATTCAGTTTCTTTAATATTCTCTCCTCCGGCTCAGGCAGGTTATAGAATTCTCCGGCTTTAACCTAAGAACGTGATTGATAAAAGGGTTGTGTTAGGCATAGAGATCGAATGTCTATTTCTTTTCTATCCTATCTGTATGAGGAAACTTTTTGATTGGAAAGAGTTTAGATGCCTTTTCATGACTTTGAAGATGTTTCGTAAGCGATACAGCTGCATGAAAACAGATGGTGCAAATGAGTCAGGCATTGGGATATTATCCCCGAATTGAGACAAGCGAAAGAACTTCTGGGAAACTACAACCAGAAAAGAAGCAGTAGAATCGAATTCGCATGTTGACAGGCATGCTAATGGGTCAATACAGACTCAAGGAGCGCGTTAAGAAACTGGGAATAGACAAGAAAAAACACTGCAGATTCTGCAGGGACCTCGCAGAAACACAAACATACCTTCTTATGCAATGCGAAGCACTTATCTACAAAAGAAGACATCACCTAGGTTCCCATCTTCTATCAGAGACGAATCTATTTTCGCTAGATCCACTTCAGATACTCCGGTTCATCAAAACAGCTGAATTAGCAAACGTGCTCTAAATCGAGCTTGTCATCGACTACATCCTTAGCTTGATGGGCACAATAGATTAACTGGAGATCGCAGTGCACATGCACCCCACTAACCTAGTCTACCTAAATGTGCCACTGCATCTGCATCTACCTATAGGTGCCACTGCGTTACAAGTAGATAGTATGGTTGACTACATCCTTAGCTTGATGGGCACAATAGATTAACTGGAGATCGCAGTGCACATGCACCCCACTAACCTAGTCTACCTAAATGTGCCACTGCATCTGCATCTACCTATAGGTGCCACTGCGTTACAAGTAGATAGTATGGTTGAGCTCTAGTAATTGGCGGTATATTCTGCTTTAATATCCCAATGGTGCGATATTATCTAGGTACAACCCTCGACCCAAAACTTAGTTGGAAACTAATTATTGAACAGCGTGTTAAGAAAGCAAGCATATCCTTCTACGCATGCAACAGAACCTTCAGCAGGAAATAGGGTCTTCAGTCAAAATAACACGGCCGTTGTGCGCCCAATTCTATAGAGCTATTCTCTGGCGGCCTGCCCTTAGTAGAAAATATAACCTCATTAAACCAAAAGCGGCATGCGTAGGTGTTACAGGTGCTCTGAGATCCTGCCCAACGGATACTCTAACTCTGATATTCCACCTACTTACTTACTTATGTCCTGTATCCCCTTGTGAGTCCTAGGGCCTCTATTACGTCTACGCGCCATCGTGTACGGTTTCTGGTAATGAGTCTGAGTTCTATCCAACTTTTGCCCAACTGCCGTGCTTTCATCTCGACTGTTCTGCGCCATGTTCTCCTCGGACCGCCAGATCTTCTGCCATCCTGAGTTAAAGTGTTCCATTGCATAGCATGGTTCGCTATGGAACTGTTACCCTTTCGAAACGTGTGACCAATCCACTGCCACTTCCACCGTTAGCTGGTTGTGCCTATTGGTTCTTGACCCGTTCTCTCGTAAAGGTGTTCGTTAGAGATACGATTGGGCCAGAAAATCCTTAAGATATTGCGCAGGCACCTATTAACGAACGTCTGCAGCTTTCTGGTGATAGCAGTGGTCACTCTCCACGTGCTGCAACCATATAACAGCACGGATTCAACGTTGGAGCGGAACAGTCTTATCTTGGTGTTCAAACTGATTGCATTGCTTCACCATATTTTGGACAACATCCGAACGCGGACTTTTCCTCCACCTGACTCCTCTTGCACTACAAGTCAAGGATACAGCATTATTCAGCGCAGTCCGGATCAGAGGATCTGAGTGCTGGACTGCCTCGCCCTACGGTCATAGTAGTATTCTCGAGAAGATACCAATAAGCCTGCTAACAAAACCCTCACTTTAAACTTCAGTAAACTCTTCTCTGAAAGCTTCCTAACCAGAACTGAGTGGAAAAGCTGCAAGGTGGTAGAAGATTTCGACATAACAACCTACACGGACGGATCGAAAATGGACTGCGGATCGCAATTCGTTATGCCTGCCGCATACTGAATACCTTCCCCAACTCTCAACGGCAATCTAGCTATCTTCACTGATAGTCAAGCGGCTATCAAAGCCATTGATTCAGCTATCACATCTTCAAAACTGGCAAAGCTAGGAAGAGTTAAACAAACGGTCATTCAAAAATCATCCTCATCTCGGTCCGTGAACACAGTAACTTCGAGGAAAACGAGCGAGCGGGCGATCTGACTAGTTATGGGTTAGTTATAAACGACTCTCTAACAGAAGGAGTCGATATTCCGCTGGGAGTCGTCAAGGATAAAATTCACAATCACTTCTTAAAGCTAGCTATCCACGGGTGGAGCGGCGTTATATTAAGGAAAACGTGGCTCAGTTATAACAAACCTAAATCGAATGAAGTACTTAGCAGATCAAGACCAGATATTGCCAGAATAGTAGCCATCAGTACAGGCCATTGGCCGATAGGAGAACATGCGGACAAGCTTGGCATCCCCCATAATACATTCCGCCGTAGCTGCAGAGATGCTAATGAGAGAGAATCCCTTTTTCATTTTCTCTTGCAGATGTCCGGCCCAGCGAGAACTAGTGTACCTTAGGTAAACGATTCTTCGACCATCTGGGAGAAATATCTTAGCTGCTGGGTCTAGCATATCCATCTTCTTCAACCGATTACTCCATCATACGACTAGGTGTACATGAGTTTTGTGGTATCAAAATGGCGCAACAACGCTAATTGGGTTTTTTCTGGACCGCCACCTCAACCAACCAACCAACCACCCCAAAGGTGTGAAACTTACTTAGTTACTTAAATGGCGCTACAATCCGGGGTGGACCTGGGCCTCAACAAACAAACCTCTCCAGCCAGCACGGTTACGAGCCAGCTGCCGCTAGTTGCGCACGCGAAGTTGGTTGAAGTCCCCCTCCACTTGTTTGCGCCACCCACAGAGAGGTCGTCCTTCGAAGGCTTTCCTAGGGGGAACGTTGGGCTCCATCCGCTTTAAATGACACAGCCATCTTAGTCTCTGTATGTGAAATCTTCTGGCTAAGTCGATGTCTTTGAATAGGCCGTATAATTCGGCATTGTGCCTTCTCCTCCACTCACCGTCTATATAGACGGGACCAAAGATCGCTGGAAGAACTTTTCTCTCGAAATAACCGAGGGCATCCTCATCCGGTTTTGTCAAAGCCCATGCCTCTGCGCCATACAGCAGGATTGGGATGATTAATGTCTTATAAAGAGTTACCTTAGTAGTTCGAGATAGGGCTTTGCTATTCAATTGCCATTTTAGCCGATAGAAACAACGATTGGCAAGAGTAATTCTTCGTGCAATCTCCCTACTGATGTCATTTGGGGAGTTCACCAAAGAGCCTAGGTAGACAAAATCCTTTACTACCTCAAAATTGTATCTGTCTATTGTGACGTTCTGTCCAAGACGCCGATGTTGGGTATTCTTTTTCGTAGACAGCATATATTTAGTTTTGCTTTCCTTGACCGCTAGACCCATCTTTGCTGCCTCGATCTCAATACTCGTAAATGCCCCATTGACTGCCCGCTGAGTTCTTCCGATTATGTCAATGTCATCGGCATAAGCGAGTAGTTGTACAGACTTGAAGAAGATTGTACCTCTGGTGTTGGCTTGTGAGTTTCGTACAATTCTCTCAAGCACTATGTTAAAGAAATCGCGTGATAGCGCGTCACCTTGTCTAAGACCTTTCCTGATATCGAACGGTTCGGTGATGTTCTTACCGACTTTGATGGAGCAGCGAGAGTTCTCCATCGTCACTTTGCACAAACGGACGAGCTTGGCAGGGATGGCAAGACTTAATGTGAGTATTTCCTGGGCTCTGTGAGGGAGATCTATTGTTATGGCTGAAAAATGGCTCTGTATAACTCGTCTCTAAACACGCTATCATAGGCAACTTTGAAATCGATGAGGAGTTGGTGCGTATTGATTTTATATTCATAGGTTTTTTCCAAGATCTGCCGTAGTATGAATATATCGTCAATGGTGGACTTTCCCGGCCTAAAACCGCACTGATAAGGACCTATCAGGTTGTTGGCGATCGGTTTTAGGCGTTCACATAATACGGCAGATAGGATCTTATATGCGATGTTGAGGAGACTTATACCTCTGTAGTTGACGCAGTTCAGAGGTCTCCTTTCTTCAGGATGGTGTGGAAAGGTCCTTAAAAAAAAAAAAAAACTTTGAAGTACAGACACTTTTCTAAAGCCTTGAACTTGAAGAGCGGCTACCCAGTATTTTGAATTCGAAGATATACTTTTGTCGCGAAGAAATATTCAGAAAATTCTTAGTTTTTGAACTTCTTTAAAGATTCGCATACCTTATCTTTCAGTCATAACAATAGATCTCCCTCACAGAGCCCAGGAAATACTCACATTAAGTCCACTTTGAATTAATTCGAAAAGGTCGCCGGTCTTCCGTCACCATACCTATCATTTTCCTGTGGTTTTCCTGTCAAATTCATGTCAAACAATTCAAATATGAAAGAAAGAAAATGAAAAGAAGTTTTACACCCAATTAGAATGAAACGTTCTGTAATATCCCAAAAATTAAAACGATCTCGAAACTCACCTGTACCCTCCTGACCCCTGAATGACAGAAAACGACGAAAACATAATTACTTTCCTGGAAAATTTCAAAACAGAAACAAAAAAACCATAAAACATGCTCGCCACCCGTAAAACACTTGCATGCATTGCATTACAAAACGTCCAAAGGTATTTCATAATTTGACCTCTGCAAGTCGTTGGGATCCGTCCCCTTTTCATCTCACGCGATCATTTCTGCGTCTATTTCGTATGAAAAACTATTAAAAACGGCGGCTAAGCGGACAGACAGAACTCGTTAGGTTCTAGTAATGCACATGCGCGCACGTATGCAAGTCGCGATATAAACGAATTCCTCCAGAACGAGATATTTCCCCACAGATAAAGGTCAGAACTTCAAAGAACTTGGACACTGTAATTGCTATTCCGAAAATTGTCCGCAGTTAGCGTGCGTAAGTTGACGACGAACAGCCTTTTTTTTTAGTCTGTTCTGCTTAAGCGGATACCATCTTGTCTCATGGCGAAGCGATAAATTTCCCCAGAGAGACGACATATCATCTGTCTTGGGATTTAGACCAGACCAGTGGACCAAGAAGAAGTGCCCTCGACTTTGAATTCCATGGCCCTAATGATGGAAATCAGAGTTTTGCGGTTTCACAGTTCAAAAAGGATTCAACACTTCCACGCCACATTAAAAGTCCATAAGGAGAGTTATTTTTCGGTTTTGTTGGCTGATCCGCCTCCTTCTCTCGCGTTCTGTCAGTGCAGCTTCCTTTGCAAATCCAAATTTAGACGCCAAAACGAAATCAAAAAACAACACCTCCAACGGGGAGAGAGAGAGAGATTGAATGACCGGATATAATGGTGTAAAGGAGTTGCCTGCGAGCGGTGTTAGTGTGCGGTGGGTCATATCATCATCGGCTATCCACGGCGGCGGTGCCCTGCACAAATGAGACTCAGGAATGAATGGCTGGTTAATCGTAGATCAGAGGATATTGCCTTGAATACAATTTGCAGGCGTTTTGGTTAAAGTGTTTGCGAGTTGAGAGTCGGCATCACTCCAATACAAGTCATTCTTCACCTCATCATCATCATCATCGTCATCATTCGGTTTCAGGCTAAGACAATGTTTTTGACGGTCGGTGGTGTTGATGGCGATGATGATAATGATGATGGTGATGGTAGAGGACTGCGTTTGGTATTCATTCGAATCGAATTAGAGGTGCGCAAAATATGGCAAATAATACAATTTAGTTCGGATTCTTGTCGGAAAGGGAACGCCGGAGGAGAAGGAGGTGAAGAGAAAGCCAATAGCCATGACAAAGATGGAAACAACGAGATAAGCTAGTTTGGTGTGAGGATGTTAGGTGTTGTGGTCATCATCGCAACAGACTCTAGGGCTCATTGATTCAATTGCATTTCGATGGGAAGCAGATTTATGCGATGGAATTTTTCTTAAAGAAAATGGAAATGGAAATTGGAGAAGTACAGATTGGAAGAGATTTGAGGTTTACACAGGATTTAAGTGGAAAAAGTTTTGTTGAACAAAACTACATACAGGTACTTTGAATGGCTGACTGCAGTTACAAATGCCATCATCATTATCTCTTTGACTGAGAACTATCAAGGATGAAAATACCATGAGCGATGGAAATATATAATATAAAAAAATACCACACTCCTACGAGTACGTCATGTCAACGGAAAGAATACTGCAATAATATTACTAGTACTAACACGATAACTGTGCAAAATCTTATCTTTATAATAGAATTGTGCATAGGCATAGAATTGTACCTAATCATAGCATAATGTTACCCATAGATGTAAGAGAAAATTCAGACACCAGAAAGCTTATATCACCCGTACTGGTTGGTTGGTTGATGTTCTTCAGAAAGAACACAATTAGAGCTGTTGCGCCATTTTGATACTACAAAACTCATGTACTCAAGAATGTGCAGCACAGCTGGGCTCAATATAAACCCGGCCAAAACCACAATAGTACCATTCACGAGGAAGAGAAAATTTGAACTGAAGCCAATCCGACTGTCGGGCACGATACTGGCAACGGTAAAGGAAGTGAATATCTAGGACTACATCTAGATAGCAAACTCTTGTGGAAGAAACACATAGAGGAGATATCCAAAAAAGCTACCCGTGCTCTAATGATATGCAGGAGCCGAGCGGGTAAGTCTTGGGGGCTTAGTCCAAATATCCTAAGATGGATGTACATTGCCATTGTGAGACCAATGATCACTTATGGAGCAATAGCATGGACAAAGCGAACTAGTCTTGTCACTACGAGGGAGACACTCACTAAAGTGCAAAGACTTGCGTGCCTCTGCATTACTGGCGCCAGGCGAACGTGTCCAACTGTAGCCATGAAAGTACTCTTGGAGCTAACACCGCTCCATCTTGTAGTGGAGCAAAATGCACAGCGGACGATCCTAAGGATGGCAAAAGAAGGTATCGGAAGGGAGAAATGTGTTGGTTCGAGAGAATACGATGCTCTTTTTTAAAAAAACTTCCCCTTCTGGCCGTCCCCAGGGACGACAGTATCAGGAAATTTAACTTTGGAAAAAACTAGAGTGGAGCAACGAATCGACGATATGCGGACTGGGCAGCCAAACGATAAAGTGGTATACAGATGGTTCGAGAACTGGAGAGGGCACAGGGGCGGGCGTATTTGGGCCAAGGACCAAGCACTCAGAACCCATGGGCAAGTGCACCAGCATCTTTCAAGCTGAAATATGCGCTATAGACAGATGCATCCAACTCAATCTCGAATAGGGATACAGCAACTGCGACATAGCAATATTGTCAGACAGCCAAGAAGCTATCAAAGCACTTGACTCCTATGTTATTAAGTCAAAACTTGTGTGGGAATGCCTATGCAAACTTAATGAATTGGGCAGAAACAATAAAGTTACACTTTACTGGATACCCGGTCACGTCGGGATAAAAGGTAACGAAGCAGCAAACGCCTTGGCAAGACAAGGGGCTGCAGAGCCCTGAACCTGAACCATTCTGTGGAATGGGGGAACACACCATACGCGAGAAATTCAGGGAAATGGAGAGAGAAGACAGGGCAAGAACCTGGAACAACACCACAGGCCTGAGGCAAGCTAAGAAACTACTGGGATGTTACAACCGGAAAAGATTCGAAGCCTGCATCTGCCTTAGCAAGAATAACCTACGGATCCTAACAAGATTCCTAACGGGGCACGGCAAACTCAGGAAGCATCTACGGAAACTAGGTATAACAAATGAAGGCCTTTGCAGATTCTGCAATGAGTCATGTGAGACTCCGGAACATATTCTGGAGTCTTGTGGGGCACTGACCCACAAAAGATTGAAATACTTGGGCAAATACCAAGTATCAGAAGAGGTTATGCCAACCATGGACCCACTTCTCATTCTCAGATTCTTAAAAGAAACTGGTCTGGAGAAAGGGCTCTAAGGTGAACTATTCTCACCGAGGCAAAGTAAAAGCATATGACCTTCAAACACAATTCCTCAGGAATTGCAACTGCGAAGGGGACTCTAACGAGGGAACAAACCTCTCCAAGGTATTAGCAGGGGGCACAATAGACCATTAGGTCGCAGTGCAAAATAACCCTACACAAATAATAGTAATAATAATGTACACCTGGTTGTATAATGGAGTATTCGGCTGAAGTAGATGGATATGTTAGACCCAGCCCGTCGAGTTTATGTAAAGAATGAGGGCTTCAATCATTTTCTCAGATATTTCTCCCAGGTCGTCGAAGAATCGTTTACCTAAGGTACACTGTCTGGTTCTCGCTACGGCCGGTCATCTGCGAAGAAAGTGAAAAAGAGATTCTCTCTCATTAGTATTTCTGCAGCTACGGCAGAATGCCAAGGATGCCAAGCTTGGTCGCATGTTCTCCTATCGGACAATGGCCCGTACTGATGGCTACTATTCTGGTCTTAATCTGCTCAGTAGCTCATTTGATTTAGGTTTTTTTTATAGCTGAGCCATGTCTTCCTTGATATAACGCAGCTAGAAAGCGATTTCCACCCGTGGTTAGCTAGGTTTAAAAAGTGATTGTAAATGTTATGCTTGACGACTCCCAGCGGTATATCGACTCGTTCTACCGGAGAGTCGCTAAGAGCTGACTCTTGTCTGGCCAGATCGTCCACTCGCTCGATTCCCTCGAAGTTGATGTATCCAGGGACCCAGATAAGGGTGATTTTTGAATGAGTGCCTAGTTTGTTTATTTCTTCCTGGCATTTCTCTACCAGTTTTGGAGATGTGATAGCTAAAGCAATAGCTTTGATAGCCGCTTGACTATCAGTGAAGATAGCAAGCTTCCGGTTGAGAGTTGGGGGAGGCATTCAGTATGCGACAGGCCTCACGACTTGCGAGAAGCTCCGCTTGAAAGACACTGGCAAAATTCGGTAAGCGGAAAGACTTCGAGTCATTCAGCTTGTCAGAGAAAATACCTGCGCCGACTCCGTACTCTATTTTCAATCCGTCCGTGTAATTTGTAATGTCGAAATCTTTTGTCACTTTTCCGCTTTTCCACTCAGCTCTGGTTTTGAAGGTTACTGAGAAGAGTTTCTTGAAGTTTATAGTGGGGGTTTTGTAATCAGGCTTATTGGTATCGTCTCGAACTCTACTATGGCCGTAAGACAAGACAGTTCATCACCCAGACTCTCTGAGCCGGACTGTACCACATAAAGCTTTATCTTTGACGTGTAGTTCAAGAGGAGTCATGTGGGGGATCCTAGTTAGAGCATCCATTGGGCAGGATCTCAGAGCAACCATGACACATACTCATGCCGCTCTTTGGATTCTTCAAACTTTCTACTAAGGCCAGGCCATCAGACGATAGCTTAGTAAGTGAGAAGTGAGCGCACAACGGCTGTGTACACCCAAGGGGTTATTTTAGGCTGAAAACACAATTTCCTGCCGAAGGCTGTAATGCATGTGCTGACGGCTATGCTTGCTTTCTTAACACGCTGTTGAATATTTAGCTTCCAACTAAGTTTCGGGTTCAGGATCATCCTAGACATTTTGCACTAGAGTATAAGGACAGCATATTTTCGTTACCAAAAACATGCCTAAACATATTTAGTTCTCTTCGTATAGGAGATCGAGTAAGACCGTGCCATCATTCTGTGCAATTCTTCTTCTTCTGCCGTATACCAGCATTAGTGCTATTTTTTGTTGGCTCCACTTATACGATATCACCAGGTCCTTCTGTCTTGGGTTTTCTGGTCACCCACAGATTTATTCGGCATGTACTTCTTTATGGTGTTGTTCTAGGTTTAAGGTGGTATATCCGGTTCTCTTTTTATCTCTGACACATCCACCATTAGCATCAACGCGAGGTCATCCTGTATCCGCATATCATGCCCATACCAGCAGTTCTCTTGGAGCTATTCGCAGATCGGCTATCTGTTATATGCTTGGTACTGACCTTATCAAGCAAGGTCACCCTTCTGGTCACCTCAGCATACACATTTCGCGACATAGAATTGTTGTTCTAGTTCCCGAGGCGCGGCCCACCACTCGAAAGCCTACATCATTGCAGGCCTGATGACCAACTTATATGTATATTTGCCTTTCAACTATTGTGGGATCTTTTTTCGGGCGTATGCTCGCGTATGTGTACACGATCAAGCTCCAACGGAGAACGGCAATTACCAGCCGCCCTAGTATAAAAAGCAATACGAATAACATCGAAGCTTTTCCAACCAATGCAAAGGAGGCTAGTGAGATGAATTACCTGCTACTAATTCGTTTTCTTATTTGGCTAAGAGTGAGACTTTGCGAGGTTTCGTCGAACCCAGGCATAGCCTATAGATACGGTCGGATGATAACCTAGTTTGTGGACACACTTCTTTAGGATGCAGTGGGCACTAGTTCAGTTAGCATTCTTGGAATGTTCCTGCGCAGATCTAGATTTTTTATTTGACAGACCAAAACAAAAAGCATTTGGAACATTTCCGGCCTGGAGCCTTCAGTCCAAATAGAGTTGGACTTGGATCTTGTCTGTGTCCTAACACGTTATTTGAAGAAATCCTTCTTTACGCCACAGACGAGTTCATTGCCAATATAGATGCATGGTTTATCGGCCATTTGATTGCCTTGCTGACCTTCATGTACAGGAATGAAATGTGGTTCTAACAACGTCTATTTCCAACACTAGCTTTGATGTCAACGCGGGTGAATGATGTGCTTTCAGTACACCTTGACTATCAGAGAAGATGAAATTGGTATTGCGAGGGATAGTGGATTGGAGGTTGAAGCTTGCACACTGGTTCGGGGCAACGATTTCTGCCTGAAAAATCGTTGAGTATTTTTCAATGCTTGCTGAAAGATGAGCTCCTGGAGCCTTACTGAATATACCATTCATATACCACACTAGACCCCGTTTAGATGGGCATTTTGGGGGATGCCCATGGCGTAATTTGAATTGGAAGCATACTTGGGAAGCATGTCATCCAAGGAAATGTTTCATTTACTGCTGGGCCCAATTGAGTTGAGTTGGCTATGATAACCGTCATGGTGCCTGGAGCAAGGATTTTTCAAATGATACAGCAAGTGTACGTTAAGCTTGGCCACCATATTTATATGCACTCGTACAGGGGTTGAGCCAAGAGAGCATTAAGAGCTGCAGTGACTTTAATAAATCGTATTCCATTATACTACCGCAGAAACGCTAGTATGGGTATGACGACCATGCTATGCATTTGTAATATACCTATAGTTCCCTCCACAGCATCCAAGGATGCCGGCAGATGATGTCGTCTGAAATTTTAATTTTGTTGAGTTGGTATTTTAATTGGCAGCGCGCGGTAAGGAAGCTCACAAGCCTTTTATATCGTTTCTGATGTAATTAGGGATATCAACTGCCTTTTTTGGAAGGGCTGGACAGCTCTTTTAGCTTGTCTAAGACCTTGGGTGTTATTTCAGTGTGAAATGCACATATTGCTTTCCCAACTGTTTAGCGTATATTTGAAAGCAGAATCAGATATTCCGCAAAAAGGTTCTGCTCCAATGAACAACTCAGAGAAGCGTTTTCTGGCCAGCAAATCTGGGCCGGTTCCTACCACAAATTTACTTTAATGTTTTGGGCTAAGTTTTGTAAACTCTCGAAGAGGCTTTAAACTGATTTTGAACTGATTAAGTCGGAGATCAGTGTCTTGAGCGTCGCTTAGCTATCGGTGAGTATGTGGCTGGTGGCACCTTTGGTGCCTAGGGTAGGTTTATATAAATGCAAATCTCAATAGCGTAAAGCTCGACCAGGAAAACACTGAGACTCTTTCGAAGCAGTTTTGAAATTTTATGATTGGGTCCGTACACACCGGCACCATCCATTTTTGATCCATCGGTATACCACACGATTCCCTTTGGAACAAGCAGCATTCCGCTATTATTCCATGTATCACCGCTTGGGATCTCAGTCTCAAACCTTCTACCGAAGAGGAGTGATCAAGGCAGAAAGTCTGGAACCGTGCTGAGCATACCTATCTCGGGGAAGTCGGTTAATGAATCCATGAATTGCGCGTGATCACATGTACTATTATCGTCCGACTTTCGAAGACCGGCTGCACTGCGAAATGCCACTTCTTGACGAATATATGCGGGTTGAGTCCGATTTTAACCTCTATGGCTGCCGTGGGATATACGTATACATTGTACCTGTGATTCCGAGACATGCCAATCTTTGAAGTCTATTGAGCTTGTTGATGGTTGTGACTCCATTTGCTTTTGTCAACCAGACAATGGACGCGTACCTCACCTCTTATTCATCAATCCTTTGGCTAGATTTTAAGCGACCTATGAGCTAAGATAGATTCCAGTATTAATCAATCCAGCGGTCAAACAACTAGCAGATCAGCGTTCAAAGTCAATGGAAACTGATGTGTGGGTGGGTGTTCTTGTCACAGTCTACACCTTTTATGAAGTTAGCAAACGAAGGTTACACATTCCACTGTTCAAACCCTGATACGAGGAAGGACAATGAATGGTATGACGGTAATATCTATTTCAGCGAATACTCTTACGAAAACAATTTCACATTAAAATCCCGCTGACTGCTCTCTTGCAATCTTTAATTGAATATTCCTTCAATTCATTGCCATCCCAGATGATCTAAGATTTCCACACAGGACTCAATTTCTCTGGATAACAAAACAGAATCAATTCATTTGCTGTCATTCGATGATAAAACTCAATAAATAAACAGAACCAGCAACACACAAATGGAAGATATCTGTGCAAATCTCAATTGCTCCTGCAATGACATAATCTTCATTTGTTATCCGGTTTCCCACCCGCAAAACGAGGACACCACCCCCTCACTTGCCGGCCGCCCATTCAACCTAACGTTGACAAACTATTACGCAAGAATAATGATGAACTAGTAGCAGTAGCCAGGGCAACAATGACTATTCTCCTTTCAGTCCTCTTAATTGTCCTCGTCCGCCGGTACAAAACAAAGTCATAACAAAAGGATAATAATTAATTAACCGAGCAGAAGCTACCTTTTGGCCAATAAATTGTCTCATTGTATCTGTACGTTGTCTGTGCTGTTGGTACTGAGATACAAAATAAAAATACACCATCGTGTCCTTATTTGACTCGTTCAGGACTGCAAAGTAAATCGATCAATTGTAGGCATTGTTTGTGTTGCCGGACTGAGTGTTGTCATGAGGCCTCTGACGACGACCGGCAACAACCGGCAGGTAAACAGGATGACCTGAAACCTTGACAAATAGCTTCGAAAGTAATTTTGGGAGTTTTTAAATAATTCACTATGTAGCCATTGTCCTAGATCTGTCATTCTATAGTCCTTTGTTCTTTATACGTACACTCTGTGTTTTCTTTTTCTTTGTGGAAAAATATAAAAGGATGTTGATGTGGGGACGAACGCCAATTCATTGCAAAATGAACTAAATCAAACAGTTAACTAATTATGTTTACCTTTTTACTTATGCTGAAGGAAGAAAATGGGATTGGGATTGGAATGATGCTGGTGATCCTTTTGAATTGTATTCAGAGGGAGGCTTTTGTGTGTGGGACTTAGCCTTTTCGAATGATTGTTGTTCGAATGCGGATCCTTTTTCCATTCTTTTGAGTATTTAAATTATTAAATCGGATTTTCGGTTGGAGGAGTTATTCATCGGAACAATGGCTGTTGGGTTTGTTTAGCCCTTTTGGGTGATTATAGTGCGGCGGTGCATGTCAATCTGGAAAGTAAATATTTTTGCAAATGCTTTTAAATTGCTATTAATCTAGGATTTGCAAGGAAAAGGGACAATGCGATCGGATTGATGATCTGTCTGTTCGATGATCGATTGTTTTTAACTCTTTGGGATGTTTTCCCCGGTGACCTTAGGGATTCTGGCCACAGGCTGTCAAAGGGCAATAACAATAAAATTCTGATTTGTCATTGCAGCTGATGTTAGGTTTGGTTGGTGGTTGATTGGTGGTTGAGCAGATGTGATCGAGAAATAAAAGTGAGCTGGTAGATATCAATATAGGGGTGTAGTATGATATTGCAGTCGATCTGAGAACTGCAAGTCATTAATAATGGAATCGATGTTGTAAATGGTTTGAGTGGCAGTGACCACTATATGAAGGTGTCAGAAACCGCATAGTCACCGCCATTAGGTGACACTTGGATAACCCGCAAGGTTAATTAATGTTGAGAGTTGGGATTAAGTAATCTCCCATCCAGCTACTTCAAATTTCTTTTTAGCAAAGCTCGTTCCAAGGTTCCTAACTAACGAATGAGCGGCAGGAAGCTGTTTTTACCAGCTAATCCTTCCATGACGTTGTTTGATGACGCAAGGCCTTCATGCATATTGAGACAGTCGCTGACAAGCTTCGCCACTAACGCGAATAATTAGGAGACATTTGGCACAGCCTGACTTTTTTTATGGGACGAGTGTTCTTCAAAGGAGTGGGCGTCGTGGCGCAGTTGTTAGTATGTCGGATTACTGCGCAAGAAGTTCAATCTTATTCTTCTTCCTTTTATCAGCGAGGTTATGATCCGAAAACAAGGGATCACAACCCTCCCACTTCACCGCATTTCTACTGATCCGCCTGTGGGGTTCGCCTATTTGACCTCATAAAATATCGGCAGGCCTGCCTGCGCATGAAGTTCAATGTTGTCACGAAAAAGATTCTCAAAAGCAAAATAAAAATTGTCATTCAGACACGGCACAAAACTGTAGGTCCCTTCCATTCGCGCGAAATATGTAACGCACACAACACAAGTGATTGCGAGAAGTTAGACCTAGGCCCTTCATGGGCTATGTATGTATGCATGTAATCTTCAAAAGACGGAACTCAGCATACACTGAGTAACATGTGTAGTGACAAAATAGATTTGGCCAAGCTGGATCTAAAATGCTCTAAGAATTTGATTTCTATCAATAGATTGCATATCGACACTACAATAGCTGTCATCACTAGGCACTGTCTAATAGGCAAGCATGCAACAAGGTATGACCTTTTGGCGAACGACTTTTGTAGAAGCTGTGTGAATGAAGAAATTATTCCTCACCTTCTTTGTATCTGCCTAGCTCTCCGCTTTGTATCTTCCGCAGAAGGAAGATTTACTTAGGAGCCTCTATTCCAACGATATAGGCAATCTGATAAGCACAGATATTAAGATATTAGGAGACTCTGACGCTTCATCAGAAGCTCAATATGGTATAACGAGTAGGTTCTCCTATGATCCACGTGGTATCATATTGGTTCTATTGTTAGTCTAAGTGTGTTGGCGTTTCCAAGCTCGCAGCTAATTCAACCTAACCTAACATAACCTAACAGTGGTTGACTCTTAACCACTGCTTCTTTCCATTTTCTTTCTAATGTTCTGAGGGAATTCATTATACGCATTGTGCTCTCAGCGACTATGTCCCATATCTCCTGGCTTTTGAGCATTTTACTGACAATGTTTCCTGGCGTTGGTGGCTCGCCGATTTTTCTCCTTAGTGTATTCCCTCATAGAGGAATCTTCCGCATTTCACTTCTGGCAGAACCTAAAAAAAAATGTGTATGCAGGTTCCTGCGACTCGTCTCCGCAGGCATTCACGAACATATACTTGAACATAGTTCAATTGCATTCATTTTCAATTGAAAGACTATTCCCAACCGCCGCGATCCAGAACTAGACCAGGTCCTTGACTACCATTGCCAATTTTGGAACCACCTGTGTACCAAAATTTGATAATTTCTTAATATTATAAGACCTTCACTCTCCCATGTGCGGCGGTCGTCAATATCCTCGCGTCTTGACTTTGAGAGTTTTGGTATATCATACCAAGGATGCATAGGTGACTTTTACTCTTATAAAAGCGTTATACGACCTCTATGCCATCTTGGGCTTCTGTACCTAAATTTCACTGCGAAAGCATTGGTGCATAAACATTGCTTTGATAGGTAGTTGCTGACCTTGTTCAGGTCTGAGTTCCATGTAAGCTTTTTGTCGAAAAAAACCCCAAAATTATTTACTTCCCTGGATAGGTGAACTGGGTCGTTTTCCAATGTGATTTGTGTGTGGGGTGAATCAGGTAACAGTAGCAGCTGCATAAGCTGGACCTTTTGGAGTCTGATACTTTCAGACTATACCAGTATAAAATTGATATGGAGGCACATGCATTACGTTAGTCCAACAGAAGCGTATTGTACATTCTTTGGTTGGATAATACACCAAATAACATTCAAGCAAGAAGAAGCAAAGACCCTGCAAATCAGACTAAGGAAGACGCCTGGAATAATTTGCGATCTTAGATCTAGGTTTTGTATAGTCGTCTTACAGTCACCTTTCGTTCGGCTTCCAGCTGATACATAAGCCTGAGTACAGCTGAAGAGTCCAAACAGATTCGCTGTTACGATGTTGATATATGTTAGATTAAGTACCACGCAGTGTAAGAGACAAAACGGAAGTAAGGCTTTATTGACATATAAGTAAGAAGGATGACATTTGACATATATATTATGTAATATGTAATATACCACTGCTACAACCAGGGAAATATGCTCTCCTGACCTTTTTTAGCAGACTTCTCCTTCACAATGGATGTAGCTAAAATGAAAGCATATTGTCATTTTGCACCCTTAAGCATTAGATTTCGGAAGATAGAATTCTTCTTGTGAGTTCCTTCAAGCCCAATCCATGAAAATCACTTGTAATTCCATCCATGCCATAACCCCATTGCCACGTTTCTATTCAAACCTGAAGAAGGCGATATACATGGTTTGCAAATAATTGAAAACCAATCTAGAATTGCTCAGTTTACTTAAGGCCTCTCGGGCTAGTACGTGGAACGTCTTCGGGGACCTTCCTTATTCCCATAACGCTTACTCTCTTTTTGGGTGCTTCAGGCAAGTTACTTGTATTCTTCTTCTTCCTTTTATCAGCGAGGCTATGATCCGAAAACAAGGGATCACAGCCCTCCCACTTCACTGCATTTCTACTGATCCGCCTGTGGGGTTCGCCTATTTGACCTCAGAAAATATCGGCAGGCCTGCCGATTTTGGATCACTCGGTTACTGAAGCCAATGAAATGCAGATGTCGTCGCATTTGTCTGATCCAGGCGTTTATAGGCCTGCCTTTCCTACATCGCGATGTCTTTGGAACGTGCATAGATATTGCCTTTTTAACAGGGTTCAAATGATCTCTTCTTTGAACGTGGCAATACCAGCTGAGCCGGTCGCGCTCTAATTTTTGTACGATGGTTTCCTTGATGTGAAAGCTTCCACGGATCTTCGAACTTCTTATTCGATCAAGCTTGGTTACTCCTGCTGTCATGCGAAGCATCTTCATCTCAGCTGCCGTTAATTTACTCTCATACTTTTTGTACATCGTCCAACATTGTGAACCGTATGTGAGCGCTGGACGTACAACTGCGGTGTAGAGCCTTCCTTACAACTTAGGGGGCATTTTTCTGTCACAGAAGATAGCGGAATTTTCTCGCCACTTCATCCACCCTACGCTTACACGATGATTGATGTCGTCATCACAAGTTGCTTTGCTATTGATCATAGATCCCAGATATTTGAACTTTTCGCACTTGGGAAGCACTGTTCCATTCAAATAAATGTCTGGAATCGGCCTGAGTGGATCAGAGAACGGGCAGCACAAGTACTCTGTCTTTTTTGAACTAATGCGATACCCATTTCCCTCCAAAACGTCCACCCACACATCAAGTGCTCGTTGCAGGGATGTAGGATCCTCACTTATGATGGCTCCATCGTCAGCAAAGAATAACTGATGTACCTTGGGGTCCATCACTTTACCTTCAAGCAGATAATCAAGGACTGTAATAAAGAGCAAAGGACTTAAACCGCTTCCCTGGTGCACCCCGACTTTGATTGGGAACTCTTCGGTTACTCCAGCGGGACATCTTACTCTTGTCTTTGCTCTTTCGTACATGTCCATGATGATCTGTACATAGGTTTCTGGAACCCCTCGATGTCTTAGCGCCACCCATATCAGATCTCGTGGTTGTCTGTCGAATGCCTTTTCAAAGTCAACCAATACAATATGCAAATCCCTTAAGGAATCACGATGTTTTTCCATTATGATCCTTATACTTTGGATTGCATCTGTGGTTGATTTACCCGAGACAAACCCGCACTGATCATCAGATAGCCGTATTATTTTTCGCAGTCGGCCACCTAATACCCGCTCAACGATCTTCATGGTGTGTGAAATCAGCTTGATCGAACGGTAGTTATCACAGTTTCGCGTATCACCCTTCCCTTTGTATACAGGGAGAAGGTAACTTTCCCTCCATTGATTCGGCATTGGATCACCTCTCACGAATTTGGAGATAAGAATTCTGAGCCATCTGAACCCGATGTCTCCCATCTTTTTCCAGAACTCAGAGGGTATTTCGTCTGGCCCAACCACTTTTCGTTTTTTGGAGTATTTGACCGCCTCACTAACTTCTTCGACTGTAATGTCGGCTATTTCTTCACAGTTAGGGGTGGCTCTTGGAAAGTATAGCTGGGGAAACTGTTCATTTAAAACCTCTTCACAATACTGTCGCCACCTCTGCAGAATTTTGTCGTCATCCACAAGTAGCTGGCTATGAGCATTGCTAATGAACTTTGGCGAACGAATCTCCTGAGCATTGTTCCTTCTTTGGGCGGCTATTTTGAAGATAGTGGCGCTCTTGTTCATATTGTGTCTTCGCAGCTCCTGGATAGCCTGGTTTGCATCAGCAACCGGGGAAAATATTTTCTCCAGCTCCCGATACAGGCCCTCCGTACTCTCTGCTTGAGGCTGGGCGCACTTCTTCTTCGCTTTTTTCTTGCAACATCTGTATTCCATTTCGAGGCGAGCTTTTTCGTCATTATTATTAGAGGGGCACTTTGACCAAGCTTTGAAAGCCGCTTTCTTCTCATTTATCAGCGTCTTAGCTTCATCACTCCACCACCATGTTTCTTTGGCGTGTTGATGGTGGCCTTTTGAAGCTCCTAGCAGTGATTTGGCCTTATTTAAGCAAGTTCGCTGTAGGGAATCCCACATATTTTGTGCTCTGCACTCTTCATCCTCAGCTCCGTTGACGGTGTGAGAGAGGTAATTTTTCATTACGAAAACAAAAGCCTCGCCTTTTTCTTTGTCCAGATTGTACCACTTGATTTTCTCAGAGACCACTGTTTGTTTGCTTTTCTTCGGTGTTTTCATAAAAATTTCTGTTAGCAGGAGACGGTGTTGCCGAGCGATTGCCTCTCCCAGGATCACTTTGCAATCTTTTACCCGGGGCTTCATGAAACTGCCTACCAAATGGTAGTCAATCTGAGTTTCATCTCCACCACTGCTGTAAGTGATCAGGTGTCGGCTTTGTTTGATGAACATGGTATTTAACACGATAAGACTGTGTGATTTGCACATGCTTAGGAAGTCTTCACCAGGAAGGTTCCTGGTGCCATATCCTAGTCCTCCATGGCAGTCTTCATAGTCTTCGTTTGATTTCCCGACATGTCCATTCAAATCTCCTCCAACAAATAGAAATTCTTCCTTTGGGATGTTCTTAAGGAGATTGTGGAAATCTAGCCAAAATGCATCTTTATCTCTCTGATTGTACCCATCGTGGGGAGCATATGCACTGACAATATTCCACACCTCTCCTTGTATTACTAGTTTGAGAGACATCAAACGGTCGCTGGACTTCGAAATGCTCAAAACGTTACCAAGTAGCTCTGCCGCAAGGATGATACCGATTCCGTTCTTAGACTTTTCCGTTCCGTAGTAGAACATCTTGTAATCTTTTGTCCTAACGTCCAAGAAACGCGCCCGATTCCCGGTGTTTTTCCATTTCGTCTCTTGGACACACAAGATGTCCACCCGCCTTCTATTCATCATCTCTTCCAGCTCGTAACTTCGACCGGTCATGCTTCCAACGTTCCAACTCGCGACCCTCAAATTGCGTCCAAACTGTTTCATTATTTTGCTAGCAAGAGATTTGCCAGTAAGAGACCTAGCACTTACTCCTGTGGTACTCCGACAATTATCTTGTATTCTTTGCGTCCGTTGTCTGTGTCGTGGGTTAAGACTCTGTGCTTGAAGTAATTCGTCATGACTTTTATGAGATACGCTGGGACTCGTAAATTTCTGAGTGCCTCTAGTATATGGCTACAATTTGCAGTGTTGAATGCATTTTTGATATGAGAGAAGTATGGTCTGTCCACGCCTGTCCGTCTAATACTCTGCTATGTAGAAGTAGGACTAGAATTTTATTGCTTCTAGTGAAATAGTGAGCCTATCTGAACAGACTTCCTATTCATCAATACAGATGGATTAAACCGAAGAACGCCTGAGTTCATTTAACAAGTTTCTGTGCATTTTCTAGTGTGACAAGTTGTCAGCACTTAAGCTGAATTAACGCTAGGTTTGGTTAGGTTTCCCCAAATCTGCCCTCAAGTTTTCTATAGCTTATTCGCTTTTTAACGCTAAGTTTGGTTTTGTCTCTATGCCCTGGAATTGTTTAAAGTTTCCTCGTTCGCTTCCATCAAACTGACTCATCAGTAAGAAAAATATGTCTTCCCAAATTACTCTAGTTTGCTGCATTTGAAATATAAACTAATCTTGAGATGTCTTTTTCTGTTTCTTCTTGCTCCTATTTCGGCGAGGTTATGATCTGAAAACTAGTGATCATAACCCTCCCACTTCTAGTCATCATAGCCCTCCACCTCTTGCTATGTCTTCCAGCTTATATGGCCTGAGATAGTTAATCTAATATTTTGACTTGTCATCCTTTTATCTGCGCTTCACAAAAGATCTGGTGTTTGTTCAAGCCTACCTAGGATGGATTCCAGTTTTTTTTTATCGACTCGAGATAGTAAAGATTATCACAGAACTATTCAACATGGGATGCTTCTTTTTTCTCTTACCCACTTTTTACTCCCTATGAGTGTTAATTAACAAACAGCTTCTAATGAAAGACCGCTTCGAACCAGCTACTACATTACACAACATACTCGACTGCATGTTTGCTTCCTTGCAACGATGTGTCGTGATTTAAAAAACCAAATTAAAACGGCTTAAGCTCGTTCGACATTCCTCATGCCTATGCTGTGCGTAAAAATTAAATTACACAATTACCCTTAATTCAATGTCAACACTAATAGTACTATGTTCCGACACCTTTTTGCATGTGACAGGTTCTACCCGTGGTGTACAGAAAAACGTTATTTAAAATTGCTTAGCCGCGGGCCACTCCACTATATAGCGCTCGACGAAGATGACGACGACACCAATCACACTATTGACCAGTTCCGCTGTGTGTATGTCGGGTATCCCGTCTGTGCCCCTCTTGTTAATTTCATGGCATGGCCATCAACTGTCATTATTCGCTAACCATGTGCAAAATCGCAATGTAATTATTTCCAATCAAAAACTAAGTGCGTGTAATTACATGTCAGTGGGCAATAATCGATTAACATAAAACGTGTGCACCCTCTCTCTCTCTCCCCCCGAGCTCCTGGCTTTAGGAGCAGCTCTGTGAACAGAGCTGCTACTGCTACTGGTTTTGAATTTTAAGTGGGTGGGTGGGTGTCAGTTGCCTGGACCCCAAAAATAGTAGGAGGAGGCGACACATGCCAAATGGTAACACAACAACGGATCCCCACAGCCTGCAGTAGGTGCGAGCGGTTGGAGTTTCAATTTTGGTTTAAACATTGTGGTTTAACTTTGAAGCGATTACTGAAATTGACAAAAGGTCGTGCGGGCAAATATTTTCGAGAAATGTGTGTATTAACCTGAACTCTGCTGGTTGTAATGAATCCTCTGTGCGATGGTACAGTACACGCGTAGTGGTTTTATTTTGGCATCGAGGTGCCTTTATGCGAGGATTGGAAGCATGACAGGAATTTGAGGAATTTTTCCGTTTGTAAAACGTCAAATGTCGAGGATATGTGTTCATGGTATCGAGTGAAAGGTTCGGTTTTGAGTTTTTGACATGCGGGTTTCGAGAAGTAGATCAGGGAATATTCGTTTGACATTCGATGACGTCCAGTTGAGTTCGGTTGGCGAGAGGGATATTGGATGCCAATATTATGGGAAATTGAAGCGGAAACCCTTCAGTAGTGTATACCATGACTTTGGTAAAAAATGAATAAATATTGGCAACGCCTTTTTGAAAACAGTTTGACATATGGATCGAGTGGCGTATGAGTCTGTCATAGGTATTCGACAAGCGGCTCAAATTTCTCTGGATAACACACAAATTCAATTGCGTAGTGCCACTGAAACACGAGTATAGCTCAAACGTGGAAGACTACTCACTTGATAGTGTAACTCAAAAGGGACTTCAAGAATAATGGAGCCTTGAACCCACACATGGCTTAACCGTCTCAGTCGTACTGCGTCTGCACTATATCCCTACTGCAGTGGTACTAAATCCAAACTGCATCGGCACTGTATCGGTACAACATCCATACAAAAAAAAGAAGAAAGACAGTACAACATCCATAGTACACCAGTATTGAAACACCACTGCATCCTCACTGCATCCGCACTGTATCAGCACTGCACTGACACTAAATCCGCACTGCAATGGCACTGCAACGGCGCTGCATAGGTACCGCATTGCAACACCACTGTATCGGCATTGCATGAGCACTGCATTGGCACTGCATCCGCACTACGTATGTACCAATGTGCCAATGTAGTGCAGATGCAGTGTGGATTATGTGCCGCCGCAGTGCGGATGCAGTGAGGATGCAGTGTCGATGCAGTGCCGATGCAGTACCACTGCAGTGCGGATATAGTGCGAATTCAGTGCGGTGTGACTTTCTTAGTTCATTTCTGCAGATGACTGGTGAGTATTTGACAAAAGAGATGATATTAAAGGAAGTAGAACATCGTAATGTGATATTGAATAGCACTAGGGAAGGCTCTAAGGAAATAAAATTATTGAACAAGATGATCTAGCCACATTCACCAAATGACCTTCCACCCACTTAATTGCATGTCCAAGTCTTGCGATCAATAGATTCCTATGCTCTACTTTCCCAAACTAACTTATCGATCCCATTACTCTATCTCGATTATAGTTCACAGAAAAATCTCCTCTCAGCATTCCCATTAACCAATTACACCTCATTTGGATGTCCTTCAAAGTATGCTCACGTCTCCATCATGAATAGCAGTTCTATACTTCGCCCTTCTCCATTCGAACTTCGGTCCATCATAATCATGGTCATAATGAAATTTTGATTTTTACCAGGATTTCTGGTAATAACAACTGGACTCTGTATACAGGTATCACCCTCTGCACACTAATTTCACTGCCAGTCGCCCATCCAAAGCAATCCACACCTGTAGGCTAGGGTAGCAAGACGACCATAACCAGCAGCAGTTATAGCCTGGAATCAAAATCTGATAAAAATGAACTCCACGCAACGACGTGATGATGGGTATTCCACTCACAATCTAGCCACCCCCCATCCACCTCTCTCTGGTTTGTTGTGTCCTTCCTGCAGTAGTACTACCCATTTGGTGTGGCGTTGGAAAAAAAAAATTCAAAAATGATGAAGTACCTCTGCGTGATGCAAGCGCATGGACAGACACCACCACTGCCAAGGGGACAACATGTTACAAGAGGAAGGTGTTTTCGCCAGACCCAGAGTTATACATAAAAACAACTGGAAGAGGAAAAAAAAAATAATTAACGCTCAATCAAATCAACGTCACGTCCATCTACGTGAGAATCATTTTCTTCACCTTTTCGGGAACGAAAAACAAAAATACGAAATAATCTTGGAAAGGAGAGGGAGGCACCACCACTTGGTGGACCTAGTCCATGATGAGTGTGTGTGATGTGAGGACCAGGCCAAGATGCGATGTGGTTAGGAATGCGATAATAAAACAAAAAGAAATCGAGGAATCAGTTGGTGTAGGCAAGGAACTCGGTGTTGTTAAGACCCAAATGAACATTTCGGAATCAAGTGCGTTCAGATTCACACTCTGCGTGAGGAGGATAACAGATACATATTCGGATCGGGTGCAGAAGAAACTTTTCAGATCGATTCGTTTGCTTAATGATGGTAGTGGTGATGATGTGATGCTGGTGGCCATAATCATTATCATCCTCATCAAGGGCAAGGAAATCCGCTGTGCGAAGTTCACTGGATGCATATAAACAATGTTGAGAGACTGCAATCGATTTGCTGAGTTATTCTGAAGTTTTGCGGGGGATTTTGAGTAATAGAGAACAGGATGGTGTTGAGGGTGAAGTGCGGCCTTGGAGGTCAAATTAATTTTTCCTTATCTTTATTCATACCTGTGAGACAGCTGAATAAGGAAGAGCTTCATGAACTTTTTTGCTTAGGTCCTGTTTCTCCTTATGGGTCGTAGGGCGGGTATGTGCTTCCAATTTTGTACCGCTGTCAACCGAAACAATACTCTTAAGTATCGGAAATCTCAAACTCTCTCGAGGTGTCGTCCATCAATGCTTATTTGCGATGTTGAGAAGATATTAGGGCTGAGGATCTTAGTTTAAGCATTGTGCGCTTAACTCAGATGAAATCGGTGGTCATTTGGTGCTAATCCATTGTTCTGTGCGATAGTAGGCAAATGTCATTAGCATGGTTGAAGATTACAGTGTACTCCATCGGTAGAGTGCTGCAAAATACGGAACTAATAGCCACCAGAAACAGTAATGGTGATAGTATACAGTCTTGCTGGACACCGTACTGAATTTAAAATTCCTGCGTCAGCCTACCCCTATGCAGCTTATAAAATTTTGTGCCTTGATGATAGCAACTAATTTTTCCTAAATACCTCTCCAGCGCGAGACGTGCCATATGTTATCTCTATTCACACTTTGGAAAGCCTTTTTGAAGTCAATGAAATGCAGTTGCAACTGAAAATTGTACCCGACGCAATGTTGGGTGAATACGTACCAAATCAAAAGGGAAGTTCTGGCTCTGCTCTAGATGTATTGTTGAACTTACTCGTACGTAGTCTTGATACTCGTACCTATATCATGACTGTACTATCAAAGCCATCCATAGTCTTAGGTGGTTGTTTAGTATAATCCACACCGGAGTGTTGATAGCCTTGCGCGACACTTATCCCACCATTCCGGTCTTATGGATATGCCGTCTAACGCCGGAACTTCTGCTGTTGTCCAAACTTAAAAACGACTTTCTTTATGTTCTGGACTGGCTTCGGAGAGAGTCTGAGCCAGGAATGGAATGTAGTCATTCATAGGCTGCTCAAAACCAGTTAAGGATCTGGTGTTTGGTGTCTTCGTGGAAGACGATAACAATAGGCTTTCATTCCCGTTGGTCAAATATACGTCTGTTATAATTCTAATGCCCATGCACTAACGGGTTTTTTTTTTTTTTATTTTAGGTTGCGCCAAGGATGAGTAATCTTCATAAATACTAATAGCCCGAGTGCTACTAGCATGCACGATTCGCAAACCTGAGTAATCGATTCCAGGAATACGCCTACGTACTAAACACACAGCCTATACACTTCGACCACTCTCCCCGCGGTACTGCCGTTAGGTTTTCTTCGCGGGGCTGGTTAGCAATTATGCTCTAGTCTCCGAGGCCGCCTCTTGGGCTCTTCTTAGGGCGTTTGCTCTTCGCAGCGCATTTTGCACACATACTATGAATGAGCAGATCTCCATCCACTCGCCCTTTGATCGTGTCATGTGACTTACAAGATTTTCTGGGCTTGGCAGGTTTGCTCTGTCTTCTGCAAAGTGTCTGCAGTAGAACACTGCATGCTCCGCGCCCTCCTCTTCGTTTGGACATATTGGACACAGGGGTGAACTATCGTGTCCAATTCTATGGAGGTATTTCCGGTAACCACCGTGTCCGGACAGGAACTGTGTGAGGTGGTAGTTACAGTTCCCCCTCACTCTCTCTGTCCATGATTTTATAGTGGGAATGAGCTTGTGGGTCCACCTGCCTTTGGTAAAGCTGTCCCACCTGGTTTGCCACAGCGTTGCTGATGTTGCTCTTTCCTCCTCCTTAATCCTTTTTGCCTCTTGCCCGTTCGAGGGACGTCTAAGGTATACCCTCTGCATCTCTTCAGCGAGGATGTCGATTGGGACCATCCCAGCTAAAACGCAGGCTGCATCGTCGGAGATAGTTCGGAAGCCGCTGATCACTCTGATTGCGCAGAGCCTGTGAGGTGGTGCTAGCTTCTTCCTGCACTCATTTGTCGCCAGTGCACCTGCCCTAACGCACTAACCAGTGCGCCATCTTTTATGTCGGTATCTAAACATTGAATAAGTTTGACATTTATCAATCGATTGACTTGAGTAGATATGTTTTTGAAACGTCAATTTAGTACAATTTTAACCATGAATCGCTTCATTCCGAAACAACCCGTCGAAATAGTGACGCTGTACATTGAAAATAGTCGTTCAGTTGTGTTGTGCTGTCAACAGGGAGTTTATTTGGCGCGCCTTACGCATGAGAGGTATCCCCGATAAACTAATTGCTATTATCAAAGCTATATATGAAGGCTCCAAATGTCACGTTCTGCACAGAGGAAGGTTGTCTGAGGAATTTAAGATCCAAAGTGGGGTAAGACAAGGCTGTATCCTTTTACCAATATTATTCCTATTGGTGATTAGCGATGTGCTTCGTGCAGCTTTGTCGATAGGAATTCGATGGACTCTTACATCTCAATTGAAATATCTTGACTACGCTGACGATGTATGCTTACTCTCCCATAGAATTATGGACCTCCACCAAATGACAGCAGATGTGGAGAGGGAGGCAGGCGAGGTCCGGCTGAAAATTAATACGGCAAAAATTCATCAGCTCAAATATGGATTGTTGGACAACCGGTAGAGAGAGTAGAGGATTTCTAGTATCTTGAGAGTATTGTCTCGACCGATGGTGGAACTGAACTGGATATAGCTAACGCAAAGCAAAGTCCGCGTTCCGTATGTTGTCCAAAATATGGCAAAGCAATGCAATCAGTTTGAACACCAAGATAAGACTGTTCCGCTCCAACGTTGAATCCGTGCTGTTATATGGATGCAGCACGTGGAGAGTGACCACTACTATCACCAGAAAGCTGCAAACGTCTGTTAATAGATACCTACGCAATATCTTAAGGATTTTCTGGCCCAATCGTATCTCTAACAAACACCTTTACGAGGGAACGGGTCAGGAACCAATAGGTACAACCAACACTATTCGTCGTTTGGTGTCGAATTTTGTTGAACACGGGACAGTGGAAGATCGTCGACACGCCGTTCATGAACGCCGAAGACGCCCACGGGAGACTTGTGGTTCTCTACTCGGCAATACGGCTTTAAAAAGAAAAGAAGCACAATAGGGGCGATAAAGGTAGTGTGCGACATTGCGCATGAAGCTGTCGCAGGGCAAAGATGGCTAGGCCAATGAACTGGTTGAAGCGGTAAGAGAGAGTGTTGTCGAGAATCGTCAACGCGCTCAGCATTTAGGCGCTAGTGGAACCACCTTGCGGCGCATTTTAAAGGATGATTTGCATTTGTTTCCATATAAAGTGCGATTGGCTCAAAGAATATTGCCGACAGACCATCCTCGTCGCTTCGAATACGGCCAAACAGTCGCTCGAATGGTTGGCACTGAACCTGAATTTTGGAAGCAATTTTGATGACCGACGAGGCCCATTCACACTCTCTGGCGCCGTTAACAAACAAAATTACCGCATTTGGGGAACGGAGAATCTACACGAGATCCATGAAACACCATTGCATGACCAAAAAGTGACTGTTCGGGACGGCGTTTGCGCCAAAACCATCATTGGGCCATTTATTTTTTTTTTTTCAGAGAAGGCGAAACACTCAATGGGAATCGATATCAGTGGATGTTGGCTCATTATGTCTGCCTACAAATGTGTGGAAAATGTCTAGACGGTTACTGGTTTCAACACGACTGTGTGCCATGCCACACTGCTAATCAAACAATGCAGTTTCTGCAATGAAAATTCCCTGAGCGTGTGCTGTCAAAAAATGGCGACATTGACTTGCCACCCAGATCTACAGATTTGACCCCTCCGGACTTCTTATTGTGGCGTTATTTGAAAAGCAAAGTGTACGCCAGCAAGCTTTAGACGATTGACGAGCTCAAGGTAAACATTCATGCCGAAATCATCGCTATACCGCCCGAGATGCTCGAAAAAGTGATGGAAAATGCAACAAAAAGGGTACATTTTGCTTTGGTCAATAGAGGCGGCCACTTGATTGATGTTGTATTCAAAAACGAGTCCAAATAAATTGCAAAGGACCGCATTAAATAAAGTTACCTCATATATGGAAATCGGTTGTTTTTTTTAAGTTATTCAATATTCATACACCGACATAAGAGATGGCGCACCCTGTATGTTCTGAAGAACAGGTGGAAGAGTCGAAGGCGAACCCCACAGGCGGATCAGTAGAAATGCGGTGAAGAGGGAGGGTTGTGATCCCTTATTTTCGGATCACAACCTCGCCTTATTTAACCCTTTAACCACTTCCAAAATAGTTCGTGAATGTAAAAGCTCTTTTGACTCGGTCGAAAGTCTAAATTCTCTCTTCCTTATCTAGCTTTCAGGTCACACTGGGATCTTCGGAAACGAGATCTCCGATGATATTGCTAGACAAGGCTCAGAGGAGGCTTTCTCAGGATCCGAACCTGCGTTGGAGTTATTAAGGAGACTAATGCCTTTGCAGTTGAAGGGGTTTCCTTTCCTGTGAATCGGCGAAATGATACACAGATTCCATTCATCAGGCTTTCATCACAAATCTTAGAGATGAGTTGGTGTAAGTTATCTGCCAATTCATCAGCAGCCGCCTTGGAAAGTTCGGCCAGTAAGCCATGATGTCCAGCCGCCTTGCTTGACTTCAGCTTGGATATTGCTATCCTCACTTCGCTTTGGTCAGGTGGACGGTCATTTTGCCTGATAACGGAATGGTGGGCTTCGTCGACGTTATACAGTCTACAGAAGTAGTTTTTACACATTCTCAGCACCGATTCTAATTCTACTAGGAGGCTTCTTTTGCTCTATTCACACATTCTTCTTACGTTTTGGTAAAATTTCGTACATAGTTCGTGGAGTATAAGCTCTCAATATACTCAATCGAGCGCTTCTCCCGCTCTTTCTTCTTCGTTTGGAGTAGCCGATGTGCTTTTCATCTCTTTTGCTCTTAGAGCTCGTGAGCTGCTAGAGTCCTTGTCAATCGATTTAACGTCCTCCTAATCCTGAGACGCCACGTACCTTTGTTTTGAGTTGCCATTTGGTTCAAGCTCGCTGTTTTAACATCCTTATAGACTTTGCGCAGTCACGTTGTCTTCTAGGGCTGTAATGAACAGCAAAGGGCTAATGGGTTATCGCTTGTTTACTTCGTCCTTGACTTACAATTTTTCAGACATACTGCAAATACTTGGACTTGGATTGTTGAGTTTAAGTACATATCATCAGCGATATCAATGTGGTAGCTCTTCTGATTCAGTGGAATGTCGCACAGCGATTTAGGGACCTTTCTTCGTAAATGAGCTGTCCCTTCTTAATTTGCGTTCTTCGGCGAGGCATGCTCGATGCCACACAGTCCGCTCCTGAGAACTTCTTGTTACCTTCGCATACCATTTTGCGAAAAATAACCAAAAACCAAACTAACTGTCCGCTTATCTAAATGGTTAGCTTACTGACTGCCTGCCCCGGCGTATTGCACCATAGGGTAACACCGAAACCATCACCCACTTAATGGGCGGGCTACACAATATTTACGAGTTTTCTTACACCTGGACATGGTTAACCTCGTCAGCAGGATTCTCTCACTCTCTGTGTGTGTATCCCTCCGTCTATAATAATGATGGACTGCTGAAGCTGTAATTAGATTCATAATTAGCGATGAACGCGAGACGAGCGAATGGAGATTGTTAATTTGTAGGTCCGAGGTTTTGTTTTCATCTCACTATTTGACGCTTGGCGCTGGACCTGGTCGGCGACCTGGATCTCCATAGAATCCCGATTGCAATCGCTAATTAAAAAAGAAATTCGTTTTCCCATTAAAATGACGGGCGTCGCCATCGCTTGGTCATGATCTTGATGTGTCGTTGCGCTTGGACCTAATTTCAAATTCAGGGGACACATCCCACTTCTGAGTAGTATTCGAAACAATTTTTTAATATTCATAATGATGATGGCGACGGGGACAAACCTGAACCTGAACGTGATCCGAAAACATCACCAAGTTCAGGGTACCCTACAGAAAAATTTTGATCTACATGCCTTGTATGGTCGATCGTGAGAATTGTAAGTTCAATTTCAATTGTAAGACGTATACGCTTGGAATATTCAATTACCTCGGGTGCGTGATCTATGGGGATGTCATTAATCAAAAAAGAGTAGAATAAGAAACCTCTTTTTGTGAAAGATTTCACAGCAAGATAGGTGATGTGTAGTAGTAGTTTGAGTAATCAAATTTGATTTAAGGCCCCTGGATTGCTGAGGAGAGCGGGTTTAATGTGTGCATGCGGTTGGGGCGTTGTTCCCGCTGACCGTTCCAGATTTAATTGATTGTTTGAATCTGTTTCTAAAGCTCTTTCATCATCGGAGCATCGAGACTAATGATTGTTTCATTTGTGATTGTAATCGCCGAAGCTTCTCTTTTTTTTGGAAATCAAAGGCAGGCTTTGATTGATTAGCGTGGAGGAGGTGCGTTTTGGTGGAGAAGTTTTATTAGATGGGTTTCCTATTTGCGGCAAGGGAACTTTCACTTTTAGATTGAGAGGGAGTAAGTCAGAATTTCACTTGTTTTCTCATTGAAGGTGAGGTTTTTCGATATCATTTGGTAGGTATTTCGAGTAATCAATCTTATTTGATTTTGATTTGGTGATGGTCTTTGTTGGAGCAGGTAAATTGTGGGTTTTTAGAGAAATGAATTCGATTGGTGATGCGAGAGATTACTTGGGTGGTACCGGATGCGGTTTCTGCAATTTCATGTTAAAGGTGGCAGCGAACTTGATGTGGAGAACAGAATCAGTAAAGCAAAGGCTGCGTTAGGAATGCTATCTTAGATCTAGAGAAGCAATGCTTACAGCACTAAGACCAAGCTGCGGCTGTTTAGCTCAAATGTCGAGTGAGTATTACTGCATTGGGTGGAGCTTTCCCTTTTGGATCGCTCTATATATCTAGGTATAAGGCTAGACACGAAACTAAACTGGAAACATACAGGAAAGAGTCCACAAGGCTTATAAAGTTCGACTGCGAAGAAAAAATTGGGTCTGAAGCCTGCAATTATGCACTGGCTATACATCAAGATAGTCAGACCCCTTCTTACGTATGGGACTCTAAGTGGTGGGAAACTACGAATACGAAAAACACACGGGATATGTTGGCCATGATACAAAGTACAGCCTTCATTGCACTCGAGATCTTTCTGTATCCACTAGACCTACAAATCAAATTTCAAGTGAGGAACAGTGCGCTTCGGACTTTAAATCGGACGATATCCTTGGTACCTTAGACATCGTCACACCTTACAAAGTATATCCTGTTAGAGAGGATTGGCAAAGGGAGGCAGTCTCTGTCCACAACGATATTGCAATATACACAGATCGTTCTAAGACCAGTAATGGCACGGAATCAAGTGTATGCTCGAGAAATATGAATCTACAGTTGGCCCTAAGACTTCTGGATACATTCAGTGTATTCCAAGCAGAGGTATTAGCTGTACTTAAAGTTGTGAAATTCTTTGAGATGGGATCAATATCCGATAAGAATATTGCCATCTACAATGACAGTCAGGCTGCACTAAGGCCGCTAGAGTCTTA
Source organism: Brachypalpus laphriformis (assembly GCA_945910035.1). Lineage (NCBI taxonomy): Eukaryota > Metazoa > Arthropoda > Insecta > Diptera > Syrphidae > Brachypalpus > Brachypalpus laphriformis. The sequence goes on along the minus strand of OX246755.1, from coordinate 9,340,272 downwards.
CGTCACAAATTCTGAGATCGTCAGAAATTGCCGCACAATGCTTAAGGCATTATGTATGCAGAACCGAGTCAGATTTTGTTGGGTAGAATGCAACGAAAAGGCCGACACGTTCGCCAAAAGAGGAGCCGAGCTCTCGCACAGTGACATAATTGATAGTATTAAACCACCAAGGTGTGTTGCTAAGGGAATTATCTGTGTTAGAATCACAGCATGGCTTATGTAAGATGGTCCAACTTAGATGGTCAAAGGGTGCCCAAGGCCTTGTGGCCTGTGTTAGACCGCAGGAAATCTGGGGAGGTCATAAAACTAAAAGGATCAGGGGTTTAGTGATAGAAATACTCTCTGGCTATTGTCTTCTAAGGAAGCATGCTACGAGATTAGGATTAGCAAACACGGATGTTTGTAAGTACTGCAATGACTTGCATGTCGCAGAGGACATAAAACTTATATTCTGTGAATGTCAAGGCATTGCCAGGACAAGGCCTAAGTACCTTGGAAGAAACATCTCCGATAACTTAGAAGAGGAAAGGTCCTTGAACCACATTTTCAAATTCTGTAAGGAAATTAACTGTATGGGAGAATTGGTTTAGGTCTTTTGCCGTGAAGGTTTCCTAGGGATCGCGATGGGCCCACCTTAGGTTAGGTTAGATTAGCTGTCTGCACCACGATGCAGACACACTTAGACCAGTAAAGGTCCATTGTGATGCCAAGGATCTACCATTAGACCACTCAGGGACTAATAAAACCCACCGGAGCTTTTGATGAAGCGATGGATGTTTATGACGTCTAAGGGCGCCAAATCGCTGAGGTCGTCAAGGGAGCTCCTAGATGGAGCATTATTTTACGTGATAGAGCAGGACATGTGCACATGAAGTGAAAAATGGATTTCTCCTTCTCCTCGTCCCTACAGCTCCTGCAGAAGTCATTGGAAAAGAGGCCAAGTCTTTTGGCATGTTGGCCGATTAGACAGTGTCCGGTGATGACACCGACAACGCAGCTGATCTGTAATCGTTTTAGTTTAACCAACTCGGCACTGCGTTTCTGGTCCAGCTTATGCCAGATCTGCCTCGAAATGTGACACGTAGAGCCACTATCCCACCTAAGGTTGGTCTTGCTAATAGCGTTCAGCTTCAGTAGATGCTTACATGTAGCGAGGTGCATACCAAGGGCTTGCCTATCTGGCAGAATCCTTAGAGTAGTACCCTGTCTAGCGAGTTCGTCCGCCCCACAGTTTCCTGGAATGTCTCTGTGACCTGGTACCCAGCATAGGTGAATGTTGAACTGCTCTGTCATCTCTGTAAGAGACAAACTGCAGTCTAAGACGGTCTTTAAAGTAAAAGAGCACGATTCCAGGGACTTGATAGCCGCTTGACTGTCAGTGAAAATGCTAATATCGCTGACAGATAATACATTACATTTCAGCCAAGGCTTCCTTAGTCGCCATGATTTCGGCCTGAAAACCGCTACAATGATGCTCAGGTTGAGCTTATCGGAGAAAACACCACAGCCCACCCCACCTTCGGTCTTAGAGCCATCTGTGTAGAAGTGCACCGAATTTCCATCATCAAGGGGAGAGCCATCCCACTCATCCCGTTCAGGGATACTCGTACAGAAATGTCGGTCAAATCTCAGTTTCGGTGGGGTGTAGTTCGTGTTTTCATGTGAGAAGTTGAGAAGATCAAGGATCGAGGAGTGGCCAATGTGACAACTAGACCACTGAGAAGAGGCTTTAAGACGAATAGCCGCACTGGCAGCAGTCTGTCTGCCGAGGATATCCAGGGGTAACAGGTTGAACATAATGTTCAGTGCCGCAGAGGGGGTAGTTCTTAGTGCACCACTGATGCACATGCAAGCGGATCGTTGCACTTTAGTTACCTGAGAGAGGTGAACAGCCCAGTCAAGAGCAGGCCAAACGAACACGCCATAGAGTAGTATGGGCCTGACAACAGACACGTAAAGCCAGCGAGTGATTTCAGGTTTCATACCCCAGCTCCTACCTATAGCCTTTTTACAGAAATAGAGAGCTACATTGGCTTTCCTTACGCGTTATAGTAGATTGGCTTTCCAGTTCAGTTTTCTGTCCAGAATAAGACCCAGGTATCTTGCATTAACAGTGAAGGTAAGACTGGTGCCATTAATCATAGGAGGGTCTACGAGGGGAACTTTATATTTCCTTGTGAAGAGAACAAGTTCCGTTTTATGAGGGTTAACCCCCAATCCACAATTGGAGGCCCACCTAGTGAGCCGAGAGAGAGCATATTGGAGGATTTCCTTGAGAGTGTCTGGGTGCTTGCCAGACGCAGCAATCGCAATGTCATCAGCATAGGCAATCACTCTACAGCCTGACCTGTCCAGGTCCACTAGTAGCTCATTCACTACAAGATTCCACAGGAGGGGGGACAAAACTCCACCTTGGGGTGTTCCGCAACAGGCAAGTCTTCTGGCCGATGCTCCACCCAGCAGTGTGTTGATAATCCTGCGTGTTAGCAATTGATTGATCAACACTCCGAGTGAAGTATCCACTCTCAGATTTGCAAGTGCGTATGTGATTGCCTTTGGTTTGACATTGTTAAAAGCTCCCTCAATGTCAAAGAAAGCCACCATGGTATATTCTTTAATGCTCAGAGATTTTTCAATGATGCGCACAAGCGAGTGTAAGGCTGTTTCAACGATGGGCCCACCTTGGTGCCTAGTCTTTTATGAAGACCTCATAACCCTACTCAACCTAGCCTAACCTATCACTGTATGGGAACAGTATGTGGAAGATATGCTCCACTGTCATTGGTAAGTTACAATCTTTCGTAAATAGATGTCTACTCAACGCCTTTAGGATTTTCTGGCCTAATCGCATATCAAAATAACAGCTCTATATGGAAACAGGTCAGGAACCTATTGATGTCACCATACGATGAAGGAAATGGCTGTGGATTGGTCAGACCTTAAGGCGCGAAGAAAGTTTCATTGGCACATATGCCATACGTATACATTACTCCATCTGGACGAACTGGGGATACCTTAGGATTAAGTCGCTCAGAAAGGTTGAAAAGGAATGTATAGCTTTGGGAATACGTTGCTAAAACGAGTTGCAGAACTCTGAATACGATAGTTCACAGGCGTTATTGACACCCTGTGCCCTCCGAGGGGTGACAGGATTTAAAGGATAAAAGGGATATCTCCTTAATAAAATATCTGCTAAGCTATTCAAAGAACTTATAGCATTTACATACCCTAAAACTTCTCTGATCATTGGGATAGCGTCTTCCTTAAGCCCATTGATCTAGCTTCGTTGATAAAGGAATTCGCGAAGCCAGTTCTTAGACCTGCATGATAAAATGCATCTTGTTCAGCCACTGCAAACTTTTCCTTATTGCGCCATCTTTGAGTCTCAGATCTTCAACTGAAGTTAAATGCATTCGAACCATTTAAGGGGCATGGAGAAGTTCATCACAAGCAGTATTAAGACCGCTGCCCCATTTTGGGTCTTTTACTTCAACTCCATCTAACTTTTTCCCATTTGTCGGGATTTTATTTTGACTATTCTGCTCAAATTCATACGAGGACCTCGCAGAATTTGCAATTGTTATGTTGCATGGATTTGGAAATCCCAAAGTCGAAGCTTCAAAGTGAGCAAACAAAATGCTTCTGAGCGATGAGCAATATTTACAAGAAGTCGACTTCCACCTATCGTTCAAATTGCTGATGTTGCCTCTGATCTCTGACAGGCCCATTGAGGGTCGAGAGCCTAATCTAAAAATTTAACTCAGTCTAGCTAAAACAAAATCAATAATTACACGTCTAATCCCCTCATCTTCCAACGTCAATTTCTTAATATCAAACACTGTCAATCCGTCGAGTGTTTATGTTTTTATTCACCCCACTTGCATCCCTAAGACTCACACTGAACTTATTCTAAAATATTATTCCACTGCACGTCTCAAAACTCTGATATGTACCCGCATTCTAATCAACTAGCACCGATAACCCACGACAGCTTGGGTGTGACCCTACAAACGCACTCTGCATACGTTCTCAAGAATAACATTCACGCGAACATTGATCCGATACCCATCACCAGCTCATTCGATAAGAGTGCAAGGCTCGATAGAACGCGTGTCTATCAGCTAGCTAGGGTGAGTGGACTCTTCCAATACCACTTCCGGACTTTAGAAATGGCACTCAACACTCATACCCCTCCCCTGGCTGTGTCATGTTGTAAACAGAAAACAACTTGTATCGATTTAATAAATCATAAATGCGGCGTGTACATCATCACCATCGCCGTCGCGTTCGCAGTCATCAACATCTATTGGCGATAGGAATTAACGTTCTCAAATCGTACACTCTGGCGGCACCCTCTCTCGTATTTCGTGTGTTGTTGATCTACATTGGCGTGACCTATCGTCCGAGACTTCAATAAACAAATCAAGTACTGCGTTTGGCTTTAGCAAAACAGTAACCCACCCTCACTGACGCGCTCGAGGCATAAATAACATCTACGCCCGCCCCATCTAGAATAAATTTGAAATCTGTCATTCAGGTTTTATTTTCGACAACAAGCAGTGTTTGGATGGAGGATTTGTAATTAACAGGAGGGTATCCCAGTCTGGAAGTCTATTGCGTATACTTCCAATTTGTAATAATTGTCCAAGCAAAGTCCTTCATATTCATGGACTGAGGCTATCATCATGGATCATGGATCAAGGTGATTAGCATATCGTTGCATTCTCGGACTAATGGACACAAATTGCAGGGTGGATGCGTCCAAGAGATGCCATAATTAGATGCAAACAGCATACGTAGACGGCATTTTTTATCCTTGCGTTGGCAACAGAAATGTCGTGTGTTCATTAAGCCCTTGAGGTTGTCAGACCATGTAGCTATTTGTATTTACAGAAATAATAATTGGCTGATGAGAAGTGACAGTTTTAAAGTGGATTTATGAATCCACATGTTTGTGAATAAATTTCAGTTGAGTCGTACATGGCGGCGAACACTGAAAGCATCTTTTTTTTTCCTTACTGAGTCCGTAAGGGTTGAAAGTTTGCTGAATGAGGAACAGCAATCTTCAGACACTCAAATTCATAGTTTGATTGGGTTGCGATGGGTGATGAATAAACTAGATACATCATGTCCACTCGGTTTAAGGCCTATTCTGCATCTCTTTAGTATGTTTAGAAAAATCTAGTTTTCTCTTTCCTGGTTTTCGCAATACCTGCAGATTTCGTAATAATTCCAATCAGCACTAGAAATAAAATTGTTGAAAATGAAGACCTACAAGTAAAATAAACGCAAGCTGGACACATTTAAAAATATGTGCAACAGCAATGACCTTTTGGTAAGTTTTCTATAAAAATATGTCGTAGTCGGTAATCCTAGTCGTTAGTCGCTGGTTGTAAAACCATGCAAGTTGCTTCTATCATGATAACTTGGTACAGTATCTTTAGCACCATTGGCTTCTATTTAACTAATTGCGGACAAGAAGCTTAAATACAAGGAACCACTTTGTGTCTGAGTACTTGCAGTACACCAGCGTTTATCTTGCTCGACCCAGTTCATTCATTCCACCCTATTCTTCACTTCTCCGGTTGGCACCTAAACATCCAGAACAACACTGTCTAGAGACGATTGTAACACAGCTTCTATAACATAGATTATTTAGACCAACGGCTTTGTATGACATTTAAAAGTGGTTGTGGGTTCAATCTTTTGCAGAAGTAGAACTTAATTTCTATAAATAGCTCCAAAGGTTCATTATGCAATAGAGTATGCCCTTAAAGTATCTTAGTTCTTGTACTCTAACTCACTTTGGGTAGTCTTTTCATTTTCTTAACTCTATTGCCAACTGGCATGTGTCCAATGAGGTCTCCATGTCGAATCACAATCATGTGAGATTCGACCTAGAAACATGCGCATAGATATAACATATCACTTTCTCCTTGGGATATATCTATACCGCTCAAAGGTGCCGATAAGCACTATTCCAGAATCCAAGGCAAAGCACTTCAGAAAAAACCGTTTCCACCGCTTATGAAGGCAGATGTGTCCAAATGAAAAAGAAAACCCGTCGAGATGGTCACTGGTGAAATAAGCACCTCGAAGGCCTTCGGCGTAAAACCAAAAAATTATTCAATAGAGTTAACCACAATGGCGACTGGTGCCGTTACAAAGAAGCTCTTACAAACTTCAATAAAGAACTTCGTACGACTAAACGTGACTCATGGATGTCCCAACTTCAGAAAATTATGAGCTTCCTAGTGTCTGGTCGACTACAAAAATCCTTAGCTTAGCACAGAGTCACTTGAATTGCTAGATTCCTTAAAGAAACAAAATGGTGAGTTTACAAGCAATCCTGAGGAGAGCTGCCAACTTTTACTTGACACCCACTTCCCAGGATGCATCTCCGATACCGCTGTCTTTCCAGCACAATTGAGAAACCTTGCTAATAACTCTTCTAGTCAGAATTATAGCTTATCTCGTAAGATCTTTACCGCCAACCATTTTACATGGGCTCTCTCCACTTTTAGCCCATTTGAACCCCCAGGTGAATATGGTATTTTGCCATGTCTCCTACAGCAGGAACAGCAATTATTATTGACTTCCTTTCTTCACAGATATTCAGATCCAGTAGGCCCACAGGCGGATCAGTAGAAATGCGGTGAAGTGGGAGGGTTGTGATCCCGTGTCATAACCTCGATCATAACCTCGCTGATAAAAGGAAGAAGAAGATTCAGATCCAGTCTTACAGTAGGCTACATGCCAAGAAGCTAGAAAGTGGTCAGGGTAGTCTTTATACCAAAGTCCGCGAAATAGGTGGAACAATCGCACAAATCGTATCGTCTCATCAGGCTCAGCTCTTTGCTCCTGAAAACAATGGAGAAAATCATTGATCACTACATAAGGGATATATTCCTTATTCTTGATCCCTTACATGTACATTCAATTACAAACCAACACCCAAATCCACAGCCTAGTTTCACAATTTGACGAAATCCTGGATGCCAAAGAAACCACCGTTTGTGCCTTTATTGACATAAAGCGGGCCTTCGACAATACTTCTTATAAAGCAAGCAATAAGGAAAAGTATACCACCCCTGATCCGCGATAGCGGAAGACGGGTGGAAGGCCGGAATAATAAGCCAGCAATATTGACATGCGGAAGCTTCCCCTTTGAAAGCATGGACTTCAGGCACCGGCGAACTTCGTATACGCCAAAATAAAAGGAATTCATTTCTTCAGCTGCTATGCATCACCGAGCCTAAGCATGAAGGAATATGAACAGATGACAGCCTTGTAGCCGAGGTCAGAGGAAAAACACCAGCCATTGCAGCCGGAGACTTTAATGCATGGGCAGTCGAGTGGAATAGCACCATTACAAATAGAAGAGGCGAGGCACTGCTAGAAACATTTGCTAGCCTCGATTTAGTGTTACTAAACTGAGGCAACAAACACACTTTCGACAACGGCAGAGCGCGCTCCTTCATCGATCTGACGTTGGCGAGCAGAGTCATAGCAAGGAGGACGGAATGGCAAGTTTCAGACTTGTACACAAACAGCGACCACCAGGCCATCATATTCGAAACAGAAGAACAGCACCGATTGCAGCACCGCAAACGCCCTCCAAAAGTACAAAAGCGGTGATAGAAAACAAAAGACGTAGACACCGAAATGCTCGAGTACATGCTAAGCAACATGGACATAGCAAGAGCAGAAGAACAGACTAAAGAAGTCACAAGGTCCTTATCCCGAGGATGTGACGCAGCCATGAAACGGAAATGGAAGAATAGCTGTGTACTAGTGGAATGACGACATCGCCAACATGCGAGCAGAATGTCACAGATCGCGGAGATGCCAGCAGAGAGCCCGAGGAAGAGGCACACAGGACTATGAGGTACTGAGAGAACAGTTCCAGTGGAAGAAAACACAACTCCGTAAGCTGATAAAAAAGAGCAAAGCCGAAAGCTTCCAGGCATTTAGAGAGGAGTTACAACACAATCCATGGGGAGGCGCGTATCAAATAGTCATGAAAAAATTCAAGAATGGCACGGCAGCTGCACCGACTTGCCGAATATCGTGCACTCAATTGTTTGCGCTCTTTTCCCGAGGAAAGATGGATTCACCCTACCACAAGGAGCAGCGGAAGAAACAGAGGCAATACCAGCAGTCACCACAGAGGAAGTTCTAGAAGCCGTGGCAACAATATAGAGCAACAAGACGCCGGGAATGGATGGGATCCCGAACTTCGTACTAAAAGGAGCTATTAAAGCAAGACCAGAGATCTTCACAAGCCTGTGTACGACATTCCTAACGGAAGGCAATTTACCACTACAGGGGAAAAGACAACAGCTAGTCCATTCCAAAGGGAAACAAACCACCTGAGCAACCGTCGTCGTACAGGCCGTTGTGCATGCTTGACACACTGGGGAAAGTGCTAGAAAAAGAAATACGCACAAGGCTAGAGCCATACACGGAAGGGGACTCCGTGCTCTCTACTCGACAGTACGGCTTTAGAAAGAAACGAAGCACGATAGCGGCGATAAAGGCAGTGCGCAACATTATGCGGGAAGCTATCGCAGGGCAAAGATAGCTAGAAGGGAGAAAGCAGTATTGCGCCGTCGTAACTCTCAACGTCAAAAACACATTCAACTCAGCCCGCTGGAACTGCATGGTTAGAGCGCTAAGCAACCTGCATATACCTAACTACCTGCTGCGAATCATAGGCAGTTACTTCAGCTAGAGAACCCTTCATTATGAAGAGGAAGAGGAGCCTAAGAAGTACAAAATCACGGAAGGAGTTCCCCAAGGATCAGTGTTAGACACAGGCCTGTGGAATATAATGTACGATGACATAATAAGAACGCCAAGGCCGAGCGGAGTTGAAATCATCGGCTATGCTGATGATATTGCAGTAGTCGTCGTAACAAAAACGCTAGAACAAGTGTCCGAAAACGACAGCCAAACAATAAGGGATGTGAAGGCATGGCTACAGGCTTCAGGTCTGGATCTGGCAGATCAAAAGACGGAAGCAGTTGTGAGCAAATTCGAAAACATTGCGTCGAAAATTATGCAACCTGATCACAAAATGGTGTAGAACTAAGGGCTTAACCATCAACCCTGGAAAAAATATCCTTGTACCATTTTCTAAGAAGACGAAGCTCGATCTGAAGCAAATCTCACTGGAAATACCTCCATCAATCACTTCGGATATCTGAATCAGATGCAAATCAGTGACTTCTTCCTAAACCTTATGGTATGTCAGAACCTTAGAATTATGCATTTTATAAGTCTGGATCAATGGATTGTGCTTACCCGTGTGAAGCAAACAAGTAATTTGGTATTCCGACATCAACGCACTATAAAAACTCCAAATCAGATATTCTCGTCCAATCTGCTCCATAACCAAGTCACACTCTGTGTATTCCAGAATCATAATCTTTTATTCGAATAAACTGTAATAATCAAACCAAAGACCTCAAGTGCCATAAAAAAAAATAAAATAATCTTCGAAAAGCTCGCAACCAACATACCTGCCACTCCTTGGGTTAAAAGTTAATTTGGCAACGACTAGTGATAACTGAGAACCCCTCCTCATTTCATCAACAAAACTTACCACAGTGTGTTGTGCACACAATACGAAAAATTCCGCACATAAATTGTAAAATATTTATGAAATGTTTTCCCATATCATCTCGCATTAGCATTACCTCAACGCGACGATCCTTGCATATTAAGCAACTATGTATGAGCCTTTGTATTCCGGCTCCTTATGATCACCGCGCGCTGATTTATTTCATGAGAAAATAAAATAAAAATCGCAGATAAAGAGCAGTATCTACCTAAGGTCTCAGTATCTGTTCGGGTGTATGATGACTGAAAAGATGGAATAATAACGATACAGATACACTATACACAGGAGCACCAGTGTATGACAATAAATTAAAAATGAAACAAACTCATCACCTGTACGCGATGCGAATTTCAATTGCGAAAAGTGTTCGCTTAGTAGAGGTTCTTGTTGAATTTTTCATTTATCATTCGCGTTTTGTCTCACAACGACCTTTCAGGGACTCATGTGCTAACGAAGGAATAAAGTGAGTTTTTTTTTTGACAATGAGCTGCATGCATGTCACAGAAGATACTCGTATTGTGGAAGGTGGAGGAGGTGTTTAGATGACTTTTCTTTTGCTTATTGCGATAATTGTCGGAATTGAGTCCGGGGAGCTGTTAGTTGTTGAATGTACTGCAGGTAATGGTTTAGTCATAGTTTTGTATGGGGTCCTAGAAAAGGTTCAAATTGCTTGTATAGATACGTACATATGTATGTATGTATATTACCTATCTAGCTAAATATCTATAAAAAAAAGTAAGGTCTGTCTGTTTGTTTGCTTGTAACTCTTTCACTCAAAACATACTTATCCGATTGTGATGCAACTTTTACTGTCACATCGGGCGTTATACTTGTAATAATATAGGCTATACCATCAACGAGGCTGAAGTGAATACTGCCACAGAAATAAAATCGGAGCTTGTGAAGTGTTTGTCGAGAAGAGCTCAGGTTTCTTGAAACACAGCACAAGGTACCGCTTTGTTGTATCCCTGGACACGAGGGTATCCCAGACAATGAGAAAGCCGACGAGCTGTCGAGAATCGGCTCAGCAGCCTTACTAGGACAAGTTGACCCCCTGTGTGTATCCCGTCTTGCACACTCAAGCTCGTTGCAGGGAATAAAGCCATTAAAGAGGCGAACACAAGATGGGCCTCCATGGAAACTTGTGACCGACAGAGAAAGATAGGAAATCCCTTTCCACCCTCGTGGGCATCATCACGGGGCACAACACGATGCGCTTCCACTTGAAGAAACTACGCCTGACGGAGGAGGAACTCTGTAGAGGCTGTGGTGACGAAGAAGTTGTTGAGAACTCTACCCGATTCCTGTGCCACTGTCCGAGTCTTCAACACTCTAGGAAAATGTTCCTCGGTAAATATTTCTTTCAGGATTTCGACGAGCTCTCCGGCGCGACGTCTCGACAGGAAAGATGCTGAACTTCATCAAATCATCCGCATGGTTTGTATGCAGAAACGAAGTAAGTGATTAAGTTTCAATAGTTTTTAGTTTTAATGGGTAAGGGATTATTTTTCCCCCTATGGATATCGCAATGGGTCAACGCTGACCTGAGTGTGGCAGAGAGCGTCTCTCCCTGCCAGACTGGATTGTTGTGGCGGGAAAGTTTGCAGACTACGTAACTTAAGGACTCGTCATCGCAAAATTTGTGGCAAATAATTCCACAGTGCCCCGTAGGTAGTAACAATTTTTGGTTGTTTGTCAAAAATATTAAACATTCTGCTTCATCTGCTATCCCAAGGCTCATTTACTATGACATTCCAGCGTCAGCTCCTTAGACAAGGCCAATCTGCTTGTTGTTCACTGTGCAGCGAACTCCATGCTGCCAGATAGTGCTTTGTCTCCGCCTGTACTTGAGAGCGTCAAATTGTCCATCAGACAAATCCGGAAGTTCGCAAAGGTTTTAACATACACAAATCCGCTGGTCCAGGTTGTATCTCCGCCATACGAGTAGTTCTGTAGAAGTGTTCTTCCACGTTGGCAAAACCTCCTCTGGGCTCTTTTTGAGAAGATGGAAAACAGCATTTATCCAGCCCGTCCCTAAAATAGTCGACTCTCCTCCCCGTCCAATTACCGATTCATTGCGCTTACGTTCCTTCTTTTTAAGGTTATGGTAGACATACATGGAGATCTTTCTGGGAAAGCATAAATGATCTCCCTTCAGCTGTTACGGCCCAGAAAACCCTATCCAAGAACCACAGCAACGGTATTGGTCTCCTAAAAAAACCTGACGGTAGTTTTACACAGGGATGCTACGAAACATTAGGTCTTCTTCTGCAGACCCACTTCCCTGACTCACTAATTACTAACCCTCACACATCTCTTCTGTATGAAGACATGCTTCTCCCTCCTAATCGACGCACTAGGACTCTAGCCAAGAAAATCTTCACCCTCGATTCCATAAGATGGGCCATCTCCACGCAAAAACCTTATAAAACTCCCGGTGGAGATGGAATTTTCCCCGCTCTCTTACATCATGGAATCGACACTCTCATTTAATCCTTAGTGCCCATCTTCAGATCCAGCTATGAACTCAGCTACATCCCATCAATGTGGAGAAAAGTTAATGTAGTGTTCATTCCTAAAGCCGGCGCCAGATCACAAGCAGACCCAAAGGCCTTTAGGCCAATCAGTCTCACCTCTGTGTTTCTTAAGGTAGTGGAAAAAATCTTTGATCTTCACATAAGAAATTCCGCCCTTATAGAACACCCCCTAAATAATCTTCAATTTGCATATCAATCTGGTAAATCTACGGTCACACCCCTTCACCATCTAGTCAGTACTATTGAAGAAGCTTTGTCAAAGAAGGAAATAGCCTTATGCTCCTTCCTGGACATCTCTGACGCCTTCGATAACACATCGTTTCAATCAATTAAGCCTGCTGCTGATGTCAAAGACATTGACCCGCAAACTACCAAATGGATATGCTCCATGCTCAGAAGTAGACTTATCACTGCCAAGCTTGGACAAATCTCAATCTCCGTAGAGCTACTATTATTCCGAATTAGTTGGCCATTTGAAGATCCTTGTGAAAATACCGCTACTTACCTGTCCACCAGTATGCATATCAGACTGCATGCCAGAAAGAATCCACCTCAATCACCCCTTCACAGTAAACATACCTGACCGCAGCTACTGGGACTATTCTCAAATCCCCCAATCAAGATCTCAAATCAATTGGTACACTGATGGTTCAAAAATGTTAAATGGGGTTGGAGCTGGTATCTTTGGCCCCAACTACAAACTCATTACACCACTAGGTCAATCCACTACTATCTTCCAAGCAGAGGTATATGCCATCGAGCTCTGCGCCAGAGAATGCATTAGACGAAACCTCCGAAGATCACATATTAATATAATGTCAGATAGCCAAGCAGCACTCAAGGCTCTCACGTCCTTTGACTATAAGTCTAAGCTGGTTTGGAACTGTCTCCAGACGCTTTTGCAGCTTTCTGCACACAATAATATCACACTAATGTGGGTGCCCGGTCACAAAGGTATCCCTGGTAATGAAGCGGCTGATAAGCTTGCCAGACTAGGTGCCCAATCACCTTATATTGGACCTGAACCCTTCTGCAGTTTACCCACCAGCCAGATTAAAATAGAGCTGCTCCGCTAGGAAGGCGAACAAATGCTCTCTCACTGGAATGATCAACCCGGCCTAAGGCATTCCAATAACTTTATAAACTTCTCAAAAAATAGAACTGGAGACATTCTATCAATGAGCAAACAGAATGACAAGATCCTTACTGACTTCCTAACTGGACATTGTTCTCTCAACTACCATCTCAAGAAAATGGGCCGTGTTCAATCGGATACGTGCCGTCTCTGTCTTGAAGACACCGAAACAGCCCATCACATACTCTGTGATTGCCCGGCCATAGCCAGACTTAGGCTAAAGCACTTTTTTAATAAAGGCGTTACATCACCTTCTGACGTCACCTCTTCTTCAGCTCGAACTATTCTTAGCTTCATTAATGAACTTGAGTTCAGCTAGTTGACAAACTCAAAATCAATTAACCAGGGGATAGCACAAAAGATCTTGTTTAGGTCGCAGTGCTCCAAGGGTCAGTCTCTAATCTAACTCAAAAAAAAAAAGGTCATGGTAACGCTAATAAATCGTCAGCTTATGAAATATGATTTACGAAAACTCTTCAATGGCTGGCAGTATGGTTTTCGTAGCAACAAACTCCTGGTGGTTTGGTGGCATATCTATCTCACCGATAAGTCTTCTTCTTAAATCCTTGCACCCCTCGAAGGGCATAGGGCGTCAACAACGCTTGTGCGCTATATTGTTCGGAGTTCTGCAGCTGCCTCTAAATCATTCCCAAAGAGCTTGATTCCTCCTCTGTCCTACGCCGCGTTTACCTAGGACGTGTCGGTGTTTTGCCTGCCTGGGTTTCACCGGATTCCACTGCATTGCGTATTTCGCAATCGAGATGTCGTCGCGCCGTAGGGTGTGTCCGTCACGTCTGAGATGGCAAGGCCATATAGAGCGAATGGAAACCAACGCTCCGGCCTGTAGAATTTTCGAATATACCCCGGGGGGACGACGCAGTAGAGGACCTCTTCGCCGTAGGTGGTGCACACAAGTTCAAGGGGACCTCGACCAACTTGGAGTGCGTAACTGGAGGCAATTAGCTAAAGACCGAGCTAAATGGAGAGGCTTGTTGGTTGAGGCCCAGGTTCACCCCAACCTGTAGCGCCACCTAAGTAAGTAAGTAAGTAGGGTGTGTCCAGTCCATTGCCATTTTCTCCTTCATACAGTAATGTCCATATGTTCTTAGCCCGTTCTCAGATAAAGTTGTTCGTTGAAGATAGGATTGGGCAAAACGATCATCAAGCTGATTCTTAGACATCTGTTTACGAAGGTTTGCAGCTTGCGTGTGATAGTGGTATCCACCTTCCAAGTACTGCACCCATACAGCAGTACTGATTCTACATTGGAGCGGAACAGTCGCAGCTTGGCTCTTAAGCTGAGAACATTGCTCCTCCAGGCTTTCGATAGCATTCCGAACGCAGCTTTTGCCACGATAAGTTGAACCAATATTTCCATCACTTGTGTGAAATAAAGATAGACGCGCTCGATATTTCTAAGACATTTCAAAAAGTATGGCACTCTTTCGTCGAAAATGCGTGTAGAGGTGTCGATAAGTCTCTTCTTCAATGGACTAAAAATGTTGTTTCGGGCCGTTCAATCCAAGTTGTCTTGAAAGGTTTCAAGTCTTTAGTTCGCCATTTAAATGCTGGGATTCCCCAAGGCTATATTTTGTCTTCGACTCTCTTTCTCATTTTTATAAATGACTTCTTGCTTGCGACTTCTAATCCAAACCATACCTTCGCTGATGACAGTACCCTCAGTTTTCCATATTCGTTCTGTAATTCACGTCGGTGATCTCGTGTGTTTCCTATTTGATCGCATTTTTTTTTTTTAATTCTCCAGCGAAATAGCCAGTTGCATTCCTGCCCTAAAAAATTTCACCCGCAGTACGCGTGATGCTTCGAATGCACATAGGTTCTCCCTCAAGCCCAACTTCGGACTTGCTGTCTGTCAAATACAGGGATTCGTCCACAATTCGACACGTATGCGGAATGATTTACCAGGCTCTGTATTTCCTCATCATTGCAACCTTCAAGCATTTAAAACCAATGCAAACAACCCTTCGGCGCGAACAAATTATAAAAAAAGAAAGTCCTCCCAAACTGAACTCAAACGCGCCCTCGAAAGGCTTATAACCATCTGTGATTATGCTGTTGGACATCGCCATAGCACCTGTTCAGTACACTCTTCAAGTTAGTAAAATCCCACCGAAGAGGGTGGAGATGCTTAAGTATCTAGCGGCCTAAATTGCGATTGATGGAATGATCAATACAGAGTTATTCCGTGGGATTGGACAGGCTTGATTAATTTTTAGCTTGGTTGATCTGTTGTAAAGAATGCCAAGCTTAGAGTCATGGCTAAGTTATCGGTTTTTAATTCGGTGTTTGTTCTAACTGTTACCTACGATCATTGCTGGTGACCAAGACAATAGGACCAATGATACAAACTGCCAACATGAGATCCCTTAATGGTGTTGCTGGATTAACTCGCAGGAATCGAGTAAGTAATACAAAAATATGCGAGTCACTCGCTATTGAACAGCTGCATCTTTGAATAGAAGAACGAACGACTTTTTCAAGTAAAACAGTTTCCTATGAATCTATCTAAGACAGAATGCATTGAAAGTCCAATGTCTAGTTTTGCCAGTAACTGCTCTCCCATGCCCTGAAACATCGTATCTCTACAGCGCGGTTGTTTGCTAAGCATTCGTCATAACTTTTTCTAATAGTCTCCACACCCCATTATAAGCAAAGTGGTATTATCTGCATTGGAATTCATAAAGAAATAAATTCCTAGCCACTGTCCCCATTAGCGTCAAATCTGAAGACAAAGCCCAGCCACCATTTAATGCTGCCCAATCTTCAATGTCACATAAATAAAAATTATGATATTCCCTTGAAGAATTTCTTGTTCTTCTCGTTTTCCCTCGAAATCGAAATGCTGATGAAGATCACAAAAGACACACGAACGACTTCACCACCCCCGGCACAGAGTCTTCCTCAAACCCTCCTCCATCACCATTCCCGGCATATATCATCGCATCGCCTTCTCCCATATGGATAAAACGTTCAAATGGAATTCACCTTAATTGTTGAGTTGATTATTGTTATTAATAATGGGATGCCATTGTTGCACGTCGTTGTCTCGTTATTGCACTCTGAGAGATCTGAGGGAGGGGCAGGGACGCACAGGCAAGCTTATTCTTTTTCTACTTCATGTCCTTCTGAGAAAAAAATATGAACATATTGGTTCCATCGAAAAGCAATTCACTGTCCGGCCGCACTGGCCGCACCAGCAATAACAAGTTCAAGTAGCACAACACAATGGGCCATGGTTATGATATGATATCCCTCCACCAGCAGGCCAGGTCTTCTGCATGCCTTGGACGCGCATTACATGGATTACTTGAGAGCGCGCGCATTTTGTTCGCGTACACTCTTCAACACAGGCTTTGTGGTATCAAGCGCGCGCGGTACGTGTCAAGATATGTGACGATAATTTGATGCTTGATCTGAATGGGTTGGGTTGGGTTCTTCTCTTCGATTTCTTCTTATTCTTGTTCATCGTTAATATTGGTGCCTTCTTGTGGCCGCGGAGGGAGGAGGAGGCCCCATATCATTCCACGAATTGTTGTTATGATTATAGCCTGACGGTTATTACCTGATTTAGATTTGATTGTCGATGGTTGAGCGCGGGGCGGATCGGTGGTGATGGAGCATATTGCATTATTGATGAGGCAAGAAGGTATTTAGAAAATACATTCATCGATGTCTGGCAAGCATAAGGATTTTTTGAGGAGTCAGGTTGGCAGGCAAACAGCTGCTGTTCGACATTAGCTCATTTAGGTATAAACATTGTTAAACAGATTCGCTTCATGCGCGTGCAGAAGGGTATATCTTTATTTTGCAGTCAAGGGTTTAACCAGGATAAAAAGAGAGTTTGGTAGTGAGCTTGAGATAACAACTGCTTGAAGTTCATTGCCTAGTTTGCAAGAAGAACGCATTTAGGTAAGTTGACACTGCGTACAATACTATGCTGACTATTATTTTTTCTTCGTACGAAGATGGGTATCTTTTAAAGACGATAAGCTGAGCCCGTACTCAGTGACATTGTGGGATTTCCACCCGCCAAGCCCACCTCCCCTGTCTGGTGATGTTGCCTGGGGTAAGGTCCTCACCCAGTTTGTTCACCAGTAGGTTTCATTCTTCATGGTATCGTGAACAATGGAACATTATGTGTTCCGCATCCTCGACTGCTTCCGTGCACGTTGAGCAATAGGAGTTGTCGTCGAGTCCAAATCTATGGAGGTAGGCTCTGAAGCAACCATGGTCAGAAAGCATCTGGGTCAGATAGAAATTCAACAACCAGTGCTTCCCATTGATCTACGCGTTATATTAATAATCAATCACTGTGTCCGCCTGCCTTTATCCGAGTGATCTCATCTCTCCCGACTTGTCCTTGATGGTGCCTCAGTGACACGTCGACTCGTCGCAGTTGGTGCCGCTGTACGGCTGTCACGATATTTCTATTAGGTTTCTTTAGCCAGAAGGTCTATTGGTACCATGACTCGTCGTAAGAGGATGTTCGGAAGGCACTACATACTCTCAACGCATTAATTCTATAAGCTGTCTCCTTCTTCCTTCTGCATGACTTCATCTTCATGGCACAAGCTCATATTTGAGAGCCATAGAGCATTATCGATGTGGGCGCCGTGGCGTAAGTGGTTAGTGTGCCGGATCACTACGCATGAAGTTCCAAGTTCGAATCCCAGAAAACACCAAAAAGTTTTTTCACGGTCCCACCTCTCGCGAGCGTCTGACAAACATCCGAGAGTATTGTTGTCATGAAAAAGTTTCTCAAATTGCCGTTCGGATTCGGCATTAAACTGTAGGTCCCTTCCATTCGTGTGAAAAATATAACGCACACAACATGAGTGGTTGCGAGAAGCTAGGCCCTGGCACTCAAAGAGCTGTTGCGCCAAATATATATATATATATATAGAGCATTATCGATGCCGCAGCTCTTGCTAAGAGCAATCTCCTCCTGTGCTATAGTCCGCCGATATTTAACATGTTCCTTGCTAGTGCAGCCGTTGCCTTTACTGTCTTCTCAGCTGCATACTGCGGATGTTGCTTAGAATGGGTTTAGCCAATATGGGTTTAGCGATAAATGAGGGCAAAACCAAGTGTATGCTGTCAACAAGAAGAGACACTTAACACCGACGAATTGGACAGAATATCACATTGGTCACTTCGAGGTAGTAAAGGACTTTGTCTACCTTGGCTCTGCTATTAACTTTGACAGTGATATGATTGGGGGGTGGCAATGGTGTAGTGGTAACGTCGTCAATTGCCACGCTAATGGTTCATGGTTCAAATCCTGATGTCAGCAAGCATTTATTTATTTCTCATGAAATATATATAGTCAGTCCGATCATTTTCGAAAGCTTGTGTGAACACTACTGCGAAGGCATAACACTGGCAGTAGCTCGGTCATGTGGCTTGTAAAATTGTTCGCTCTGTTGATGATGATTTGCCCTTGACATCGGTTATCGGGGAAAAAAGTACAGTGAATCAGAAGCAAAAGACAATAATAACAAAAAAAATCTCCCCAGTTATCTGGACGCCACCCCCGGAGAATAGTTGAAGCATAAACAACTGAGCTTCAAGAACCACTACACCAAAACCTTTCTCTCTCTCTCTATCCATCCTTTCCAACGCCCGCACTGTGTGTAAACATGTTAAAGGTATTCATAACCCTTTGAGTGCGCGCAAATTATAAAAAAAAAAGCACCGAAATCAAGCGAATAAGGCAATTCAACAGTTTAGCTCTATCTCGAACATCTAAGGAGACTTTGTATAAGACCCTGATCATCCCATTCCTGCTTTACGGGGCAGAAACATGGCCTTTATTAAAAGAGGATGAAGATATCCTTGGCCGTTTCGAGAGGAAAGATCTTCGTAAGATTTTCGGTCACGTTTGCGCTGACGGGTTTTGGAGGAGAAGATTCAATCACGAACTACACGAGCTGAACAGTGACACCGACCTAGTCAAAAAAAAATTGCGTATTGGACGTTTGAGATGGCTAGGACATACTTGTATAGAGCGGATGGACACCAACGGCCCGCAGAGTCTTCAAGTCTAAACCCGAGAGACGACATAGTAGAGTAGCTCTTCAGCATAGGAGGTGCGTACAAGTTCAAGTTCAAGGGAACCTCGATCAACTTGGAGTACGCAAGTGGATGCAATTAGCTAAAGATCGAGCTAAACAGAGAGACTTATTTGTTCAGTCCCAGGTTCATCCCGAACTGTAGCGCCACCCAAGTAAATAAGTAAGTAACAGACAGCCTGTTTTACTGGAATGCAAGGCAATATAAAAAATGATCTCCAAATTGGCAACCAGACCAAGCGAAATCTCCTTCCTCTAGCTGATGAGCAGTCTGCACTGCGTCAATCATTTTATTGCAGAAATAATGTCAAGATCAATTTCTTGCAGAAATACCAAACGTTTTGTGAAAGTATCTGATGAGAGCACTGTAAAACTCCTTCTCCATTTGGGCGGACTGGAGGACTACGTCTGTTTTAATCGCTGCTGTACGACGAAATAACACTCCTGTTCTTGCAAGGATGAGATTGTGTACCTTGTGCATCGGGTCCATGGAGATGGACTGAAGCCAATATCCTAAGAGAAAACTCTATGATTCACTGAGAAGATAGCCAAATTCGACCAAGTGTTCGGTTAGACGCTTAATGCAATGCTTTTGTCCACTGTGATGCGGAGCTTACTGAGCTCACCCTGAGCTCTTAATTTTTAGAAAGCAATATTAAGTGACGAGTTAACAAACTTCGTATAGATCACTGGACTAATGGGCCCGGTTTAAGACAATCCAAACGTTTAATCAAGCCTCATTCCTATATATATAATCCTTAACTTAGATAGGGAAAGCATTAGGAAGCTAGTGAGTTTCCTAACTGGCTATTGCGGCCTAAGATACCACTTTAACAAGTTGAACCTGTGCCAAGAGAAGGACTGTCGGCTATGCCTAGAGGAGGACGCAACATCCGAACACATTCTTTGTGAATGCCCGGCACTACACTGGTTAAGGAAACGTATTTTCCACAAGGAGATACTCACTTCAGTGGAACTGAAATGCTCCACTACTAGAGACATACTCACTTTCATAAGGGAGGTAGTACGTCTGTTAGGTTAACTCCAACCCTCCGATAAAATAGATCTTTCAGGTCGCAGTGTCGTTGCCACGCGGGCATGGGTTGTACAAGAGGAAAACAAAAAAAGTGACGAGTTCCACTAAATGTGTAGTTTCCTGTCTTTCAGCTCCGATAAAACGATGTGAAATTGTAGTAAAGCTTCAATTTGTTCAGATTAAGCAACAATTAATCGCATAATACACCAGAGTGGTATTTTTTCTTCGTAAAGTCCGATCAGCATCATGCATGCTGTAGGCTCTCCACTGAATTCTGCACTCTATTCCGAGTAATACACCTATTAACCTCATTTTTTTGCGAATCCATGGCAATAGCCTCAATGATGAGGTAGTAAACTCTTTTAAATCGTTGCACAAATTACCAAATAATTACCATATCCGTTATCAGTTATGACTACCAATGAACGTATGGGTGCGTACCAACTCAGCCCTTTCAGTCTGCCTTTATCCTTTTTTTGTGTGAGAAGAATTTTAATTGCGTTTCATGCCCATATTCGTGCGAATAATAGCGTATTTCTCGATTTCAACATAATTAATTGATCTTTAGTTGCTATGGGGAGTAAATATGCAGTAAAATGACTCGCACGGCCGGCGTACGGGGCGGCCACAGCCCTGACCTTTTATTGAATATGATATAAACTGGAATCAGAATCACAATGCGAATCGAATTTATATATCATACGCTCGACTCCTTCCATAGAATTCGATTCGAAATGACTGAGGTAAAAAAAAAATGAGGAAATAGTGCCCCGGAGAGGTATTATAATTAATATTATCATTATTAATTGCTATATGATGTATGTAGCACAATGTTCCCCTCCGTGTGTACGTACTAGCTCACGTTGGAAATTCGGCGGTTGGTGTTGCCCGCGGAGTTGGCGGAGAGTATTATTGTAATTACAGTGTAGTGTGCGGCAAAAAAAGGTAGACTAAGGTGGCATTGCTACCAAGGTTGCCAGATACACATTTATTTCGATTTTTCAGTCGCTCCCAGTCACATGTATCTATTTACTTTTAAGGCGTAGTCTTCAACATTGTATCATACTTTAAAGAAGTCAGATCAGATGCCCCAGCGGGGAACAGCAAGCATCAGCTACCCGAATATATAGGAAAAACTATTTGCATCGAAGTTTTTCCAACCACTGTAGCAAAGAAAGGTTCCTGCCTGGTAGTATAATGGACTAGAGAAGTCTGAGTGCTCTGGGATTTGGGTTTCCTTTAAAAAAAAAACAGAAACAGAACAGATCCGAATCCTTGCAAGTAACAACGAGATCAGATATAGTGAGAACAAGGGACTTGGTCCAAAATAATGCTGCGCTCTTGTACATTGTTCGTAAGACCTTCTCTAACCTAAGCGACGGTAATAAGGTGGACAGAAGCTGACAGTCAGAACAATCTTACTAGCAGTGCTATGTCAAGAAAGACATGGGTCAATTACAACAATCCGAATTCAAACAAGTTAGATGCTGCCAGAGTTGTAGCTATTATTACAGGCAACAAGCTAGTAGAGGACCATGTGGCCGGGATTGGTATCCCCCACAATAAGTTTTCTAAGAGCTTTGCAGATGTTCAGCCCTAGCGAGGACGAGACAACACACTCTAGATAAACCCCTCTTCGAGGATCTGAATAAGATTGCTGACAAGTAAATTAGAGATCTAAACCTTTATCTAAATTCAACGGGCTGAGCTTACCCTCATTATTCTTTCATAATCAACAAGAATTTCAGACAAATTGGTATGCACGAGTTTGTGGTAGGTTAGGTTAGGTAAGAGTTGCAGGCTGCAAAATGCAGCCTCACTTAGGCCAGACTAGGCCCATTGTGATACCACATGGATCTATCATCCCCAAGAAGAGCTACCCCTGGAATCAGTTGGAGCTTGTCATGAAGCGCTGGAGGCTGCCTATGCTGACGTTAGCTAGCTCGCCTAAATTGTCAAAAAAGGTAGACTCCTAGGTATTGTTTTCTACGAGCGAAAAGGGGCTGCCACGTACAAAAAAGTGTAGTATGGTTTCCTCGTCCTCCTTGTCCATACAACTTCTGGAGAAATCATTTGCTAAGATGGCCACCCTAATTGCTTGTCTACCGATGATGCAGTGTCCGGTTACTACACCCATTGTAGCTGGGATGAGCGACCTTTTCAGCCCAATAAGGTTGGAGCATTTCTAATCCAGCTCAACCCAGAACTGTCTAGTAATGAGGCACGTAGTATCGCTAGTCCACCTGCGATTAGTTGCGTTAATGGTGTTTAGTTTAAGTAACATTTTCACTGTAGCGAGAGGCATGCCGAGATTCGCCTTGCTCGATGAGATCGGTAGACAAGTGCCCTGCTTGGCGAGTTCGTTGGCCGATCAGTTCCCTGGAATTTCCATGTGCCCCGGCACCCAAATTAGTTGAATATTAGCCATCTCGTTAAGAGACAAGTGACAGTTTAGGGCTGTTTTTGAGTTGAAACATTTTGAGTTTGTGGGAACAAAACGATGCATCTTAAGCACCAATTCGGTTCTTTCTGAACCCCCACATTCTACCTATTTACAAGCAAAAAACCAGAAGAACTCCATAGCTGGATCTGCATGACAAGCTGCCTGCGCTCCATCTATATGGCTTCGCCTATCTCTATCATAAGCCTACACTCACCGCACATCCAATTAGAAATAGAGGATAGCTTGCATAGGCTCTAAAATCATTATGATGGTCATTTTAGCCTGCTCAACTCCCTGGTGTAAAGCGGCGAATTCTACACGTACTTGAACGACATGCTTCCTATGCAGTGGTTCGAGCGGAATTACTTAGTAGTCATCCCGCCAAGGGATGACTGAGAGAAATTCAATCCATATCCTTCTTCTTCTTCTTCTTCCTTTTATCAGCGAGGTTATGATCCGAAAATAAGGGATCACAACCTTCCCACTTCACCGTATTTCTACTGATCCGCCGGTGGGGTTCGCCTCACGTTCAATTTAATCCACATCCATTGAAAAATATTCCTGGAAGATAGATGAAAGGCTCAAGAATGTGAACTGGTGTACGTATTACGTATCACCTCTAGGTCAATCTGGGTAAAAATGCAAAAATGTTTCCCTGGTGGAAAGTTTTGCCATCAATCAATCTCGTGACAAAGTCATCTTCAAGAGAGCCAACTAATAAAGTGTACTTCACTTACGAAATGTTTAATATATGAGAAAAGTACAGAGCCAGATTTTTAAGAAAAGAGACAAACAGGGTGTAATACCAGATTTTTACTCTTCTACTTCTGGCAACACTGATCGCTACACACACATTCGCATCGCACCGAATCTGAAATAAATCCGAAAACAACTTGAGGGCATTCGCATTCGAGTTTCACACCTAACTTTGGATTCAGTCGGTTTTTTTTTTTTTGTTTTTAATTCTCCTCAATCATTTTAAATTTATCCCCACGCACACATGTGCATCTGTATCTTTTTTTATCATTCGCATTATGAAGCAACAATTTGCTATGTTTTTTCTCTTTTTTTTTTGTCCCGGGCAGCACAATCATAATTGAGATGTCGAGTTGAATTCTTAAGTGGCGAAGGCGGTAAAAATTGGTGTTTTGGCCATTTAAAATCAATAGCCATAGACAATGGGCTCCAACATGACAGTTTATGACAAGCCGTAGAGAAAAAAAAGTCGAAAACGTTGACCACAAAAATGAATAATTCAATCGGTGATAGATTTGAGTATGAAAAGGGTTCCATTGTCGACAATTGTGTTCGCATTAAGTGTGAACAATTGAGAGCATTGTAAAAAGTTTTCTATTCGCAAAAAAAAAAAAAGAATTGGAATGCCCCAAGGGTGCGGAGGTGGACCATAACTATTGTGTTTGAATTATAAATGGTCTCATTTGTTTGGCTTGTTTTCAATTTATGCGAGCAATTTTTATGACTTGCGTAAGACATATTTATATTGCTGATGAATTAAAAATGAGATGTGAACAATTTTATTACTGTGTGTCTAGACTATTTAACAAATTAAGACGCCCGCATGATAAGAAACGTTGGCGTAAATTCGGAGCAATTTTACGCAGGCAGAAGGCCTCTCGGGCAGTAGCGGTACTATGCAGACTAATGCCAAATATTGAGGGACCAAGTCAGCCAATTAGAAATCTTCTAACGACTGTGAGTAAGTCAATACTCTACTGTATGCAGCCCCAATATAGGCATCAGCGACGCTCCGTAAGTCGTACATTAGAACGATGAACTCGGCGCATAATATCGCATCTTTAGGGGTGATGTGAAGAATTATACTTTTCACTCAGGCCACATGCTGGCCCATTTAGCGAAGAAGGTATGTACTTAAGCCGCAATTTGATTGTTGTGGCCAACCCAACCGTGTTGTGAGATATCGGACCGCCCAATCTTTAAGGGTATGCTGCGCCTTTAGAACTGTGTCAGCGAATGCGATAATAATGCCTATCAATCTAGACACGAAGAAGACCGCGGCACTACGTGAAAACGAACACGATGACAGAACAACAACTGTAGAGGCTATAAAAGCAGAATGGCAACATAGGTGGAACCTCAAAACCAAAGGTCGATGGACATACAAATTAATCCCCGAAGTTGATGAATGGATTAGCAGAAAGCACGGAGAGGTAAAATACTACCTAACAAATTATCTGCCGGGGCACGGATGCTTCCGGGAAGTATCTCTACAAGTAGAATCACGCGGATGGCCTATTCTGCCAGCACTGTGAAGGAAAAGTCGAGAGCGCGGAGCACGTACTGATGGAATGCCAAAATTATACAAGGGCTAACATGGCCAAGTGACCCCAAGAAGCCTGATCTCATTTATGCTGGCAGAGAGGGAAGGCCGCGAAACTGCAAACGAATTAATCATGAGTATGATTCAGCAACTGTGTATAGATGAACTAGTAAGGAGAAACGAAAGGAACGAAGATCCTGCCAACTCTGGGAGCTTAATTAGAAGACGAAATGTTAAACGTGCCCCTGCGAAGGAATGTCTTGACTGGTGGTGATGCAGGGGAACAACAGGACTGAGAAATAGGAGGGGTTTTTCTGGCACAGAACCATGCAGGAGCATGGAGTCGGGCATAACTCGTAGCACGGGCTACAACTATCCATAAATGTTTTGCAAAAAAAAAGTAATTTTACATAGTGTATGTAAACTTTAAAATATAATTCCATATACATATCATAAGATGCCGCACATGTAGTGTCTTTGGCTTTGTGTTTACCTCATCGGATGTATCACTTTTTATGTAGCACTCGTTTTTTGTGGCTAAGTTTGGTCAACACTACAATAGGCCCGTGTCTATGCCCATTAAAATTTCCAAGTTAAAGTATCAATTTAAAGAGATCAAGGCACCGAAAATATGGTTTAAAACCAGCACCGCCAGTACCAAGGAAGTCCTGAAGTTCACTATATCCTTATACTATACTATACTATAATATACTAATGGGTGAGCCATCTATTGATTTCTTTTTAAATTATAGGTTATTTTGATACTGACAGCTGCTTTCCACTCGAAATCTTGACAGAAAGTCAGTATCATACCTCCGCAGAACGAAATGAGTCACTTTACGCTTGGACAACATTGGAAAATGTTGAAAACTTATTTCCAAAGTGAGTGCTGTGTAGCCCAAACAGTGCGTTTTTTGAAAAGAAGTTTTGGCCGAAATGAAGCACCCACCGCGCCTGCTGTACGCAAGTTTGTGCAAAAAGTTCGTGAGACTGGTATACTAGTGGACAACGCTCATGGTCCCCGTCGTCGTACGGTGCGCACAGACGAGAATGTGGCTGCTGTAGCCGAGAGTGTGAGACTCAATTCACGTACATCAACTCGTCATCGATCTCAACAGCTCAACATTCCACCCACTAGCCTGAGGAGAATTTTGCACAAAGATCTGGGATTATTCGCTTACAAGGTCAAATTGATTCAGCAATTGAAAGCGCATGACCATCCGCTTCGTTATCGCTTCGCAGTTTGGGCCTTAGAGCAGCTTGAAAAGGACAACGATTTCGGGCGAAAAATCATCTTTTCTGACGAGTCACATTTTCATCTCGGCGGCTACGTTAACAAACAAAATTGCCGCATCTGGGGCTCGGAAAACCCGCACGTTATTGTCGAGAAGCCAATGCATTCACAGAGAGTGACAGTTTGGTGCGGATTGTGGAGTGGTGGCATCATTGGACCATTTTTCTTCGAAAATGAGGCTGGGAACAACGTTTCGGTCAACGGTGGGCGTTACAGAGCCATGTTAACGACTTCTTTTGTTTACTGAAATTGAAGACATGGATTTGGACGACCTCTGGTTTATGCAGGATGGCGCGCCATGCTTCACAGCCCATGCCACAATCGGTCTTTTGCCCACCAAATTCCCAAATCGTGTTATCAGCCGTCTTGGCGATGTCAATTGGCCGCCTCGGAGCTGCGATTTGACCACTTTGGACTTTTTTTTGTGGGGAACCGTGAAGGATCGATATTATGCCAATAATCCGGAAACGATTCAAGCACTTAAGGCCAATATCATCCAAGCAATCCGTGAGCTACAGCCCGAAACCATCAACAAGGTCTTGGAAAATTGGAGTGATAGAATGCGCTACTGCGAGGCCAGCCGAGGCAGCCACTTGAACGGCGTTGTGTTTCGTAATTAATGGGAATATTTGCTCTTACTAATAAAGCCATAATACATGGAAAAATGTCATTTTGTTTATTTTATTGCATTTTTAAAAAGAAACTTGTAGTAGGCTCACCCTGTATATATACTGTACTATACTATACTATACTATACTATACTATACTATACTATACTATACTATACTATACTATACTTTACTATACTATACTATACAATACTATACTATACTATACTATACGAGGGCCCTTGTACGCTCTTGGTTAAGGCTCTTGATAAGCATCAATAAAGCTCCAAGTTCAATGTTCCAGAAGTTAGAGGGACTCAATAAAGCCCTCCCGAGATGGAGAAGTATTTTTCTCGCAACCATGAGGCATTCACAAAGAATATATTCCGCCGTCTCTTTTTGCTCTCCACATAGCCGGCATGCGTCTGTATCTGCTATTCCTATCTTGTGCAGATCGTACCTGAGAGGGCAATGACCAGTCAAGTAGCCTGTTAAGGTTGTTAAGTTTGATTTCTCGAGTAGCTTCTTAGCCTTGCAACAATTGAGATTAATGAACTTCTTTGCCTGTCCTAGACCCTTGAGTTTGGCCTAGTACTCTGCATAATGACCAACTTCCCATTTCTTTATTTTGATGTTTGCACTACTCCCTGAGACTCCACAATAGGGTTTAGGACCGACTAGTCGGCGAATAGCGCCTCTTCCTGCTAAGCCCGTTCGTTGCCCTCGAAGCCTTCGTGTCCTGGTATCTAGGCCACAGTGACGGTGTTTTTCGATGTTAGATCTTCGAGTAGGTTAAGGCAGTCCCTTACAAGTTTGGATCCTACCGTGTACGATCTTAGAGACATAAGTGCTGCCTGGCTGTTCGAGAGGATGTAGATACTAGTACCCTCGACCCTTCTTCGCAGACATTCTCTTATACAGAGTGCGATTGCATGGACTTCCGCCTGAAATATTGTTGGTGATTTACCAAGCGCTGCTGCACGCTGGAATCGGGGCCCATAAACCCCTGCGCCAATGCTACCATTTCCAATTTGGAACCATCTGTGTACAAAGTTTGAGAGTTTGGTAAGATTACAAGCCCTTCATACCTCCACATTGAATTTCCTGGATAACCGGTATTTCTTGAGCATAGTATCTGGGATTTTAAGAATACACTATATCCTTATTGATAAACAGATCAAAATGCGATTCGATAATGGTCTCTATAGTCTTGACTTTCTGATGTGGCTAACTTATGGGAACCCCTTCTCTCTTTTTAGAAAATTCTACCGACAGTTCTTCTAGCTATTATTTAGGCTAGGAGAAGTCAATACAATAGTCCTTCCCATCTGAATCTCCCTCACTGCTTGTTTAAACGTACGGAGGTTGATTAGATACCAATGGAGAAAAGAAAATTGAAGTTGTTCGTCGGTGTGTTACATATTCAGGAAAAAGCAACGTCCTCGAAGCCTTCTGTTTATCATCTACTCTAACGTAAAACGTAGTTCTGAAGGTCTTTCACATGTTTTTCAGTTTTTTTGGGCACTTATATACAATCCGAGGGTGTTTTCGTACAAACCTAGCGATTTGATGGTGACTTAGCTGTCGATCGAAGTGTATCTGTTGGTTCCTCTCAGCTGTTGTCGTTTACATCTAGGAACATACAGAAATATCCCTTTTTTCATGCAGACACGAAGGTAGATTTTTATGTTCAAATACCTAAGATGGTTGGGTCTCCCAAATAAAGCTACTCTCTGCCGACTATCCATCCAAGAAAAACTGTCGATTACGAACCTCATCAATATGTCCGATGACTATGTTCCTTGCTGGTAGTCGAAGGAATCTGTTAAACGTTTGTCGAAGGCCTGTATTCGCGGTACAAGTGCTCATGGCAATTAATTTGATATGTTTTCTTATCAGTCATATATTAGTGCACCTTAGAAGATGCTGGCATAGCGTCCTTTTGGTCCACTGTGATTCCCTATATGAATCGCGCCACCATCTCTAATTTGGTTGCCTCGGTTGAATCAAATCAACCTGTACTCCTGAAGAAACATATGTTTTCAAGTGGTTTCTATTTCTTCTGTATCATGACAGCTCCTGCAGTAATCAGGTGAGTTGATGCCCTGTCTGGCGGTCATTGCACCTATCGGTCGATAACCCTTTAGCACACCTACCATGATTCTTTGTTTGTTCATTGGTAAAAGGCTTTTGTTCTTTTTTTTGTCAAGGGTAGGGTATAAGCTGGGTGTATTCTTTATTTGATGCTGAGCCTTTCCATGCTAGTTTATCTACCGCCTAGTTCCTTCTATATTACTACGTTATGTCTGAGAACTCTGCAGAGAGTGACTTCATGAGTATTGCATATTCTGTTTATACTTGGCCGGCATGTGGGGGCTGTTTTCGATCTGATTATCAGGATGTCTAGTGCCTTGAATGCAGCTTGACTATCCACTACGATTGTGACTTAGATGGGTCTAGTTTCCTTGCGTGTACAGTTTGTGCTGCTCTTTGAATGGCGAAGACTTCGACTTGGAAGATACTAATGTCACCCGGGAGTTTATACGAATCGAGGATGTTGCGTGCTTTACATAAAACTCCAGTGCCGGTTCCTATGTCCATTTTATATCCGTCAGGGTAGAGTTGAAACTCCTGTCTGCCGGAAAAAGAATGGATCTATATCTTTGAAATATGTCTAAGATGAATAGCGCTTTTGGCAGACGTGCATGAACTTATCCAGAAAAGGGAGATTGTGTATCATTTCCAACCCTGCCTGAGGCCTTGATCTCTGTGCTCCTGTTATGCTAACACATCCTAATCTTTGTACCTTCATAGGATTTTTGAGTTGTTGCATTACACCATACAACTGTTCCAAAGGTAAGTATGGGTTTTACTATCGCACTATACATCGAATGGATTATGAGTGGCCTAAGGCATTTTTCATTCTTTTTTCTGTGTTTCTATTCCATGTGGGCTTCGAATCAAGGATCGTTCCTAGATAGTTGGCATCTGAGGAGATATTAAAAGATGATCACTTTAAAACTACAAAATCGATTTTTATTGGATTTCACTATTGCACATCTGGAAATCTTGATACACTACCAGGAAGCTAATAACCAACAAATTTGCATGGAATTACGCTGCCATGAGGGGCACAGGAGCTGAATTGAAGGTTGAAGCGGAATAAGATATCCGGATGAGTGCTTGGCTTAGCTGATATCATCCGTTGGTAAAACATGGGCGGAACCGCGGGTACTGCTGGTTTAGTTATCTATATGAGAAACTTGACAAGCTTTACTGATGCTAATAACTGAGAGTTCTACTCACTGTGTGAATCATAACGCCTTTGAGTATCAATTTTATCCGATCATACCAATGTTTCGAGTATTGCTAAGCCCACTAGATACAAATCCACTGACAGGAAATTCCTTCTCCCATCTCAAGAGCGCTTTTGAATACAGTTGCTTCTAAAAATCTTTCACTGGCCCCTAAGTAGACATTAATTCCAAAATCGATCAGGAAATTACTCACTAATGCATTACAATTTGAGAGATTAATTGTGCCTCCCATTTGCTATGAGTCATATCCCCGAAAATACCAATTCATAATATCAACCACAAGACCCTGACACATACCCAAACAAAATGAGTAGCACTGATCTCATCATATCTTCTAGAATTTCTCAAATTGACATTCGATCCACGATGGCACCTAAACAAAAAATTGACATTTCCTGTGTTTAATCAAATCCACCTAACAACCTGTTCATTCGCTCTTGCTCTGATCACACCTGATCACACATTTGAACTACTCACCTCCAACACAATACGATACCAAAGAAATAAAGTTGCACAAATAGCCCTCGTAAATCACCCAATTCGCTGTCAAGTCAACACCAACTCCATATCACTCTCAAGAACGAACATGTCAAAGAAAATCCCATCACCTATTCATCCCGCAGTTCAACAACCTAGATTTCCTCATCAAAAGAAGGTCTAACTTCAAAAAAAAAGAAAAAGAAAAAAGGTCCACGATAGTGGAAGAGAGACCCTCTCAATTCGATCTATTCTTCATTCGGGTTGACAGAGGGCATCGATTTTCCCCCCACCGACCCAGTCGGGTGTCACAAAAGAGTGACACTCGAAATCTTTCTTTCTTTAGAAACGGTTACAATGTGATTCCAGATGGTGATGGTGTCATGTGAAGAGTGTGGACTCTGCACTGAGACTTCACTTAGCCTCTAGGCTCGCAGCACCGCACATTCTAAACTATCATCGTGTGGCCATTGTTTTTCTCCACCACATCAGCCCCAATTTCTCATTTTCACTTCTCATCCGACATTCGACATCGAGACACATCGAGACATCTTTTGTGGGTTTCTCTCTCAACTTCTTTTTTTTTTTTTTCTTTTCTATTTCACCGGCTATTTGCCTAACAAAATGTCTCTTTGTCTAGAATAGAAGATGAAATTGTTCCATCGTCGTTGTAATGATTCTTCATCTGGTTCAGGTTCAAGTTTTGGGTTCTGTGGTTCCCTTACACTCGCGTTGTTTTTTTTTTTTGTGTATCTTTTGGATGCAAAGTGACACATGCCCACTCTTTTAAGCTGACAATGACAAAACGACCTCTAAGATACACTTGTAACACTTCTAGTCGCACACCATCATCGCATCGCGTCGTCGGCGTTGTCGTCGTTGCAGTGTACACTCGCAGTGAAAGAGAAACAACTCTAATTTGGTTTTTATTGCCACATTTGTTCCTCATTTGGAGGAGAAGACGATTGGATTGGAATTTCCATTCCCATTTTAGGTGGATAGAACAATCGATCACCTATTCTTAAAGAGAGTGCCATGAAGACGAGAAAAAAAAAGATACATACCTACTCGTTGAAGAGGAGAAAATTAAGTTGGCGGTGTGTCCACTTAATGATGACCTAAAAGATACCTACGCCAAGTGTTAGATTCTGTATCTTTGTATCTTCATCTTCATTTCAATTTAAATAAACAGAGGGGAGAAGTATCTATGCATTTGTCTGTGGGTTTTTTTTTCTTTCTTTCTTCCTCTAAACAAAAACAAAAGGCATCCATGGTGTTCGTATTGACCATAACCTCTTTAAGATGTCGGTCCATGGTCTCCTTCGATTTTTTTTGATAAATAACCCCACGGCAATCGATGGCGCAAAATAATCAGCTGCATTATGGCGAGACGATGTGAAAAAAAGAAACAAAATGACTTTATGGCAGTTTAAGGACATCCACAGAAGCAGGAGCCAAACATGATGTTATTTCCGCTGGGCATTCATTCAAGTACATATACCAGGGTCAGCAGCAGGCTAGGGCACTTCTCCATCTCCAACTATCTTTAGAATGAACACTATCTTTCTGGTGTATAAGTGAGTCGAGGTCATGGGAGCATCCTTTTATAGATGCACCCATGCAGCAGTCCATAGAGTATCTTTGGCTATTTTTAGGATGCGCAACATGTAGTGTGTACTGTACGAATTAGCATCGGGAAAAATCGCGTTCGATGCATGTAATTTGTTTGTGTGCACTATGTCGTTAGGCGGTATCTATGAGAGAAGAACATGTGGAATTTTCATCCTCTCGAGAGATATGGTAGTTCACACTGTGTCACTAATTGTCTTGGGAATTTCGTTGTTAGGATGTGTTGTGTGCTGTGCCATGTGAGGATTTGTACACGGCAGGAGTTGAAAAGGAATTCTACTTTTTTTTTTGGGTTTGAGATAAGGATGGCGTTACAAAGATGCCGAAAGTGGGCTCTAAAGTATCTTTTGTTACAGTATTTGTCGTGTGACTAATTTAGATTGGCGGTTAATAATTGTTTTTGGAAGTGGAATGTTTCAGTGTTCTCTTCTTTGCATTTGTTGGCTATTTATGGTTGGAAGTACTGTTTGGGTGGTAAAGTTAGTTTGCAAAAATGTAAGATAAGTATAGGAATATTTTTGAAAGAGAAAATAGATATGCAAGGGAATTCTTTGATCTTATTTAGTATCTTCATTCTCACTTGGGCATACTGCTAAACACAGGGTTTTCCTTGATAAACTTGGGGGTCTGCTGCGCATTCAGCAATACTATCGAATCACTACCCAGCAATTTGTAAATGTGCCGCTTACAAGGGTTTCGTATTTTACTTTCTGTGTGCTAATCATTAGTTGCACAACGATTGTCTTGACTCTCTAGACTCAAGGAGATTCAAAATTCACTCATGGGAAAGATGTTAGAATTCGCTGAATTCTTATCGAAACACTCGGTGAAAACATTGGGTTAATAAAAGTCCTGATTTGAGAAACTTTTTCGTGACAACAATACTCTCGGATGTTTGTCAGACGCTCGCGAGAGGTGGGACCGTGAAAAAACTTTTTGGTGTTTTCTGGGATTCGAACTTGCAACCTCATGCGTAGTGATCCGGCACACTAACCACTTACGCCACGGCGCCCACATGGCGCTACAACCCAGGCTTATAGTAAAACAAAACTCGGCACTACTGCCATATTGCATCTGCCGTGGTAACAGATGAGGCCATAAAATATGCTGTCGCATCTTTGATGGTTTCAAATCGCCTGGCACCGACGGAATATATCCAGCTATACTGCAGCAGGCTATAGAGCAGTTGCCACCTACTCTGAAAATAATTTTTACTGCTGGCCTGGCACTGGCATATATTCCTACACCTTAGAGGATAATCACAGTGACTTTCATACCAAAAATTGTTAAAAACGACTACTCGCTCCCAAAAAGTTCCAGACCCATAAGTTTGAGCTCCTTTTTCTAGAAAATTATGGAGAGACAGGTACAATTTTATGTGCGCAAAGTTGCTTTGAGGCTGCTTGCCTATCAGCATGGGAAATCCTGCGATTCTGCGCTTCAAAATCTATTGGCCAGAAGTGAATGCTTGCTTGACAGGAAAAAAATACGCGATGGGCATCTTCATCGACATTGAGGGTGCTTTTAACGTTTGACTGCATGTGTGACTCTGCCAGACAACATGGAGCAGACGAAACATTAGTGTTGTGGATCAAAGCAATGCTAAAAACAGAACTTTGGTTGTGGATACGGATTGTGGCCGATATGTTATGGCAGGGCTAAGAAAGGGCTACCCGCAAGGCTGCATTCTGTCCCCACTGCCATGTTTCATGGTGGTCGACTTTCTGCTGAACGCTCTAAGCAGCTATAACGTCTACACTCAAGTATATGCTGATGTTGCTGCCGTGCTTTTTGTCGGGCTATACTTTACGACTCTTGGTACTAACGCATAGATGGCGCTAGACATGATCGACGATGGTACTCTAGGAGTGCGTTTTTCTCTTAAAACTGAGGTTGTTTTCTTTGCGAGAAGGAGGATTCTTGCTGGCATGAATGAAAGCCAGTGCTAAAGGGCGTCATTGCCCCTATTTTCAATGAAGTCAAATATCTAGGAGTAAGTCTGGATGAGAAACTCCTTCGCATGATGAGCCGGAAAAAAAATAAGAGGCGCTTTGGCAAGATATGGGGTTTATAACCGAATAAGGTCCTCTGGACTGGCTTTGATAAGACGATAAGACCATTCCTAGCATATGCTCTGGTTGTTTGTAGAAGGGGCTTCATGTCAATATGTGACTGTCTTTTGCACCAAGCCCCAAAGAACGGCTTGTCTCGGCTGCATAAGAGCTATCCCGAATACGCCTAGCTCTATTTGCTACGTGGAACTTACCTCCTCTTAAAACTTATTTCGTGAGCTGCACAATCAAAGCCATCCATCGTCTGCGGAGGAGTGGTTTTCGATGACCTTGTGCGAGACTTATTGGAATGAAATGAAAACGACTCCGGTCTCATAAATATGCCGTCTGATTTTATGACACCAGTTACGCAAATTTAAATTGGGTTTCCTTGTGTTGAGGACTGGTTTCGGCCAGAGTCTGAACCGGGAATGGAATGTAGTCGTATTTTGAAGAATGGCTACATAACCATAACTAGTCAAGGATCTGGTGCTGGTGTCTTCGTGGAAGGCGACAACATTAGGGTTCACTTCTCATTAAGCAAACATCCGCCTCTTTTACAAGCGAAAACTTATGCAATTCTAATGGCTATGAACGTTGTAAAGAACAGGTGAAGAGCAGGTGGAAAGGTCGAAGTATTTGCATCTGTAGTGTCAGGCAAGCACCGTCTAAGGCCTTCGTTAACCCTTTAACCGCTTCCGAAATAGTTCGTCAATGTAGAAAATCTCTGAACTCGATCGCAAGGCTGAATTCTCTGTCTCTTATCTGGG
Organism: Brachypalpus laphriformis; assembly: GCA_945910035.1. Classification (NCBI taxonomy): domain Eukaryota; kingdom Metazoa; phylum Arthropoda; class Insecta; order Diptera; family Syrphidae; genus Brachypalpus; species Brachypalpus laphriformis. Next base: position 9,304,959 of record OX246755.1, on the reverse strand, counting down.
TCCCAAGTCACACTGGGATCTTGGGGAACGGGATCTCCGATGAGATTGCAAGGTAAAGCTCATAGGTGGTTCTCCCAGGACCCGAACATGCGTTGGGTCTCCCTGCATCCTCGGTTACGGCTTACATTTACGATTGGATTTCTCACGAACATAATTGTGATGACTCTCCAGGATCTAGATTGACTAAACGAATGCTTCTTAACGTCAGTAAAAAGCTGTATTCTTGCTGTCTCTCAGCAGAAAAGATTGCAGACAACTCATTGGAGTCTTGACAGGACACTTTGCTTTTACCAAGGATCTTAAATGTCCTAGACTTAAGTCACACTACAAGCTGCGACACTTGTGAAGAAGGCAACCACGCAGCCGAACAGTTTCTCTGCGAATGTCCTGTCCTTGCTCGTATCAGGTGGTGATGTCGATGTGGTGAGTGCTGGTACTGTAAGCTCCTCACCACTGAAGTGCTTGCTTTCTTAGAAAGATAAGGAAATTCCAATAAAATGGGTAACCCAGAGTCTTGCCCTCTTATAGTACAATGCATCAATTGAGTCTGAATGCTCCAGTCCATCGTATCCTATCCCGACAAAAAACAAAAGACGTCCATGCCAATACGTTGTCAAAGAATAAATATTCATTCCATTTGCTGATTAGGATCATGTGAATTTCGCTAAAGGCCTTCTCCTGTCGCAGCGAAATAATCGAAATTTATTCGATAATACGATACTTTGAGCCAATGTCCTCAAAATTCTAATGACATGCTTACACTCTTTGTCTTTGCCTATCTCACGTTTAATCGTAAGATATTGAGCGTCATTCAATCTGCACTTGTGTTTCATTAGATCCCCTTTTCATTTTTATGCTTCAATTTAAAATGTATAAAATATAAAATCCAACGATCATGCCAAACAATCTCATACCATCTCCCAGCCAAAAAAAGAAAAGGATCCTTCTCCAGCACAAGTACCCACTAAAAATATACGATTTTACTACCACAAATTCTACAACAAACCATCCAAATGAATTTCCTCTTTCAACAGCAAATTATCATTTTATACAAAAATTACCCAAAAAAAAGAAAAGCGCCAAAAATATCCTTGCCAACGACGACAAGACCAGGAACGAAAAAACACAAAAAAAAAAAATAAAATATATAACAGACTCCAATGATTCCTTAAAATTACCTTCACCATCTTGATAGCGATACCGAAACAGCCGTTCAATTTACCATAACATCTTTTCTTCGGCTCCCTCTGCTAGTGTTGCCAGAAAGAGCCCGCCACCGTCGCAACAGCGCCGTACACCACAAACCAAGAAACGACGACCACAGTTAGTACCTCGTCTAGACTTTGGCACATTGGACCATAAAATCAAAATCGAAATTTCACCACACTGATAAGAAACCCAACGACCAGGGGGTGAGTCATCCCTCCTCCTGGCTGTTATGTATATGAAAAACCAATTTCCAGAATTATCAGGATAAGGAATCTTTAAACCTCTCATGGTACAGCAGCGTCGGTGTCATCTACCATAAGGAGTGTCTCTCTTTCGCGCTGTCGAATGGCTGATGGTATCCGAAACAGTCGAAAAAAAAGTGGGCGCACGGTGCACGTTTTCCAATTTCCATTGAAGTATAAAGATTCCTATCACCCCTCGCTCTCCGCCCAATGAAAATATAAAAAAAAAGAAATCTCTATGTAAGGACTCATTCTTATTTATGTGTGAATGTCTACTTTGTGATATCCTTGTGACGCAAAAATAAAAGATGAAGCGCATCAAATTTGGAAAAAGCATATTTCATCCGAACTTTTATATTGGAAAAAGGATATCTGTACTTCGTATGCATTGTTTCTACACAGGGGGTGATGCAAGGACTTGCTGAATGCTAATTTTAAGAGAACACAACCGGATGGGGTGGAAGTATTTTCCAAAATAATAAGCGCACCACAGTCGCCCTAAAACGCAAACAAAAAAAACTATATTAGTCGTTGTGGGCCATAAAATTAATGAGTAAAATCCTGCCTGCCAGTCAGTAATGCACAGGATGTGGGACATATTTTTTTGTTGAAGCCACCAAAATCCTACAACATCCCTGAAATTATCAATGAATCTGGTACGCCGTTCTTTCTCTGTGGCATATTCTAATTTCAGGATGCATTGTTCACCCCTTCCTGGGTATGGTGTGATACCACCCCCCGAGGAGCTTACTGAAACAGCAGACCTAAAATTCAAAACGATTGTGGTTACACGTGACTTTTGGGTTCTCAAACTAGGAATGAGAATTTTTCACAGCACCATTTTGGGGCGATGCGATGGTAGGCAATTTTTCCTGAGGCCATGAGTTTTACTGCAAATTAATATCAGCCCTGTGACGGCGCGGGGGGTGGTAATGAATAGATCCTTCTCTTCCTCCAACAAATTTATGAGGCGCAAAAATTTGTTTTCAAAGTTTTGTTGGTATTAATGCGCGCGTTGGCTTAAGTTCGATTTGGTTCTGGTATTGGTGGGGAGCTCCTGTAATTAGGTTGAATTCGATACGAGGATTGAGGTTCTATTCATTTTTATTTTTTTTTTTTGGAAATGGAGAAGGGTTACGCTCGCAAAGGATTTCATTAAGTCATTTTAATCTTTATTACAATGGATTCCTCTTTCGGGGACAAACAACTTTTAATTCTATTTCTGGATCCTTTATGAGTTTATTTGGAAATTCATTTCTTTTCCGAAAGCCAGTCGTAAATGGAGCTTAAGCTTATAACTCCCTTATATAAGCCCCAAACTTATTTACGCTTTGTCATATTTCGACCGACGTTCCAGATCTAGAAAGTCTGACCTGCATCATATTCGAATATCAGGAATTCATAGACAATGTCCCCTTATCTGTTGTGCAACATTGCAATCTCTTGCAAGAATTTTTTCACGCCATCGATAAGCGTGACTTGGACATTTTGAGGACCATCACATGCGATACTGTGCATTTGCTGCCGAAACGCCTTAGGGTGGAATATTAGCTTTCTCGTTGGGAATAAGTGAAAGTTTCTGTAAATTTGTCTGAACTCTACAGTTCTGAAGTATTCTTTGAAATCAACTATTGTCTCATTCCAGGAAAGAAGAAACTACCTTGGTGGAATGTAAATCTCGGTACTCTTAGGAAAGAAAATAGACTTCCTTTCAATCTAGCTAGAAGCTTCTGTTTGGGATGCCTACAAACTGTCACTCAGAAAATACAAAACTTCACTAAGGAAAGAGCAATGACGTCCCTTGAGATTGTTCTGCGACAGCACGGAAGAGCCCTCGAAAGCTTCAAGGTTGCGAAAAATCTTCTCCAGGTAGCCACTAGACCATATTTGGCCAGTGATCCTTTGACCTCTTACTGGATACGGAATTTCCTGGTAGCCCTCCTATTTCTACTCTTCAAACTGAAACACTTCCTTTCCACCGTGCAGCAACTACAGAAAATACCGTTTGGACCTTACTTAGTTTCAAGTCCTTCAAGTCCTCAGGACCTGACGGTATCATTCCTGCTGAAATTGAGCAATCTGAAAACAGTGTGCTTCCATTGCTCAAAGTCATCATGCCAGGCTGTGAACCGAGGTTTTTCATACCTCAAAAAGCTCGCATGTGCAATCAAAGAATCTCGGACCCATCAGTTTGTCGTCCTTTTTTATTAAAAACGTTAGAAGTTGATGCACCTGCGCGAGTGTATTAGCCCAACTTTACATCCCAACATGCATGCTGCAAAGGCAAATCGATCGAGGCAGCCTAGCATTCGATTGTGTGCATCGTTGAAAGATCTCTGAGTATTAGGTTTCATCCACTGCCCTTAGATATTTTCGGCAAACAAAATGCTGCCAGTGTCTAGTTGTCACACTGGTCACTCCTCGATCCTTGATCTTCTTTACTACGATATACCCATGAAAACAACGACTGTACCCCGTCGAAATGGAGCTTTACTGTAACTTCTGGACGAGCATCCCTGACCGCAATGAATCGGATAATGCTCCCTCTACGAATGGTAGTTCAGTTTACTTCTACACAGACGGCTCCAATGCCGAAAGTGGGGTGGGTTGTGGTGTAGCTTAGCGTGAGGATCTTTTTCCGCCTCCCAAAGCGGAATCATGGCGATCAAGGAAGCCATGTCCTGGTTGAAATGTAATGCAATATCTGTCAGGAATATTGGTATTTTCACAGACAGTCAAGACCGTCTAACGGGGATGACGGAGCAGTTCAGCATTCACCAATGCTAAGTGCTAAGCCTGCACGGGCGTGCTCGTCAGACAGGGTATAACTGTAAGAATTCTGCTGAAATGGCTGACACTGGGTATGCCCCTCGCTACACGTAAAGCTGGACGCTATTAACAAAACCAACCACAGATGGGAAAATGCCTCAATGTGTCATGTTTCGAGCCAGATCTGGTCTTGGCTGGACCAGAAACGTAGTGGCGAGTTAGTTAAGTTAAAGCGATCACAGATCAGGTACGTTGTCTTTGCTGAACACTGCCTTATAGGCCAACATACTAAAAGATTGGGTCTCTATTCAAACGACTCCTGCACGAGCCGTAGAGATGAAGAAGAAACCATTCTTCACTTTGTATGCACATGTCCGGCCCTATATGAAAAAGACTGCTCCATCAAGGGGCTGCTTTGATCGATGACCTTTGCGAACTGGCATCCTCAAGCGTCATGAGCATCTTTCGCTTTACTAAATAACTTAGCAAGACAAAATACATCTGCTAGCGAAGGAGTGGTGTTTGAGAGCGACCAGGGAAGCATTCATCCTGGAATAACTTGGTTCAAACCGTGACAATGTTCTGCCTTGCAATTTTTGAGCTTAACTCCCTCGTACTACTGGATCAGTTAATTTTAGAGGCTTCAAGTTTTGCTGATAATTAGCTCTCCAGTGCTCATCTGTGATCGGCTAAACTGGCATTCCAACTGGTTCGGTTTCTTCGTCGAGATGAACCCCCAATTGTTAGCAAACATCAGGATCCTCAAAGCCCACCGGCATTACGCATTGAAAAGAGAGATACATATGTTAGTTTTCTTGAAATGGATGCGAAAGGTAGGCGTGCAGGACGCAAACCCCCGGCGCCAACAAATTATGTTCTGCTTCAGTTCACCCTAATCCCGAACCCCATGTTACTAATAAATACTCCCAACATCTTTAAATCATCAAAATTCCTTTAAAATACGAAAAAAAAAACATAAAACAGGAATCTATTTTCCAAAAGAATGTTTCATTAGGTGTCCAAATTAGAAAGAATTACCCAATTTACATACCTTTTGCATCAAAAAATGAGACCCACCCCTAAAATGTGAACCAATCTCCCTTGGTATTCTGTAATTGGAACTTCTTTAGCGGCATAGTGGCCTAATATACGAACCAAACACTCAGTCCTCCCCGAACTAAAAACTCGGCTTCGTCCTCAAGTGTTGTCAATATTGGTAAATATTAAAAAACACAGCCGCAGTAAAAAGGATAACAAAACACACGCTCTTTTTCGTCATAATCGAGTCCTGGGGGAGTTTAAAAAAAAATTTACGATCGACTACAGTTACCACCGACCATCAACCCTAAAAAAGAAACTACAAAATATTCTACTCAAACTGAAAGGGATGGGGATGCATTTCTCACTTTTGAACGTTGTCCGCCTCCTTTTGCTCGCCTGTATGTGTGTTAAAACATTTTTGTCATTTAAATGGATTTGGTTACCCTGACAGTACCACTACACACTCTGTACTCAACCCTAAAGTGTAGATCCAATTGCAGCACCCCACATTCTTCATCAGACATCCGAATAACAAAGTAACTTTTTTTTATTGCCAAAAAAAAAGGAAGTAAATCGGGTCTTGAGTTACATACTACTCACCCTCACTCTTACTCTTGCTGTTGCATCGTTTATTTTAAAATTGTTTGGTGCTGAAATAAATTCGAAGAATGGTTTGTGTCCTTTTTGAAGGATTTCCAATAAAATATACTCGTACATGCATACATTTCTCTGAAGGGTTCCGTTTCTGGTATTTTTGCAGTCAATGTGTGGTCTTAGGCGGGGGTGTGCGCGAACAAGCCATAAACACTCTTCAATCGATAGGCCAGCTGGCAATGCACGCATGAAAACTGCATTCGCGATTGCAAATTGTTTCAGGCTTCGGAACAATGAAAGCAACAGAGGATTGAGGGTTCTGTGGTTGGGGTATCGGTCCGTACAAGTTTTAAATATTTTTTTTTTTTTTTGTCATAAATCAATTTGTGAAATTTAATCTAGGGAAATTTGTTTGATATGTAAGCGGGGACCCCCAGCGGGTCATCCGCACTGTATGTGTGTAGAATTTCAGCGGCACCCTCGTTCAAACTCAATGCATTGACTTTGCACACCCGGATTTTTTCAAACCCATTTCTCAACTGTCACAACATGGAGGCAAATAATACGTATTGCGAGTTGAAAAGTGAAACTGAGATCGTGGGAGAGAATTTTTGAATTTCGAATCCAAAAATGTTCAAGGTGAGTCTAACAATGCATTATCTTTAACAAGCCTGTCTTCGGGACTCCACAAGCAATATTCAAATCGCTGCTCGACATTGGGGTAGCTAGAAAGCCTGAGGGGATGCAAGTGCTCTGCGAATATATTATATATTGCATCCCTCGAATTGAAGATAAAACACCTCCTCAAGCCTTGTCGAACTGGAGCATCTCAACTAAGATCTACATATATCTGCTATTGGACAAGCTCCTGATGATGTCTTCTTTTGTAGGTTTATCGGTCGCAATCCATGAGACGCTAATACAGCACCACGAGATGTGTGTTGATTCTGCTCTTGAATAGCTGGATTTTGTAATCTTCTGGAAAAGTGCTTCCTAGGAGTGAGTTCCAAAGTGTGCTCGTTCTGTAACAAAACAAATTTTGATAGAGAGATGCTCGCGCATTTTGTAGGTGAACAGGGAAATGGTGTGCTCTTTTAGCCTGTCTTGTAGGACGTCTAAATGTTGTATTTTCAGGGATTATTCTTCAAAGTTCTTTAGAGCAACTTCGATCTTGGTATCTGTAGTATAGGCATAGGTCTGCTACTTGCCTTTGATAAGCCAACGGTTGAAGATTCGATGTCAGCGTGGGATCATCTATTAGGCAGACTGCTCGTCTCTGACTGCTGTCGAGTAAATCTAGAGAATGATTTGGGTCAGAGCTCCAAACGTGGGAACAATACTCAGATCCTCAGATCCTCAGATAACTTGTGATTTGTATAAGAGCAAATAGGAGGTGCGTAAGGTGGAAGTTGTAGTCCCCAAACACTCACTTGGTCTTCTGTTATCCCACCTGGCTTGCCACATAGCTAGTGAGGTAGCTTTCTCCTCCTCCTTTATCCTCTTGACAATACCTGCTGACAATACCCCTTGGTATTGGTTCTCCTTTCGTAGATCCTTACCATCTCATTTGTGAATGATGTCGATGGGGATCATTCCGGCTACTTCGTCCGATATTGTTCGGAAACCGCTGATTGTTCTTATCGCGCATAGCCTGTAAGTTGACGGTAGTTTTCTCGGTGCTTATATCGACGCTAACCCGGTGTAGTATAAAAAAGAAGCGAGCTAGAGCTAACCACTCTGGATAGTAGAATCCGTCTAGCATATCAAGGTCCACCGATGTTTGGCAGTATTCGAGAGAGGGATTCCTGCAGTAGTCAAGCCTTCTTGCTTGAGTATTCCACGTGTGTTTTAGACCTTAACTTGTTGTCGAGCATTACTCCTAGGTGTTTGACTGCTTCCTTGGTTTTTATAGAATGAATTTCGGCTCGAATATTCGCATATTCAGCAGCTTTTCGACTTGTTATAAGACCTTCAACGGTTTTGTGGTCAGCTAATTCTAAGCCGCCGGATCTTAGTCAGTCTTTAATTTTTTCAATTGCTTTGTTTGTTGCTGATTCTATTTCGTGGATGTGTTTAGCAGCGGTGACTACGGCGATGTCGTCAGCGAACCCGATTATCTTAACTCCTTGTGGCAATGCTAATCGCAGGACTCCATCGTACATGATATTTCATAAAAGAGGGTGAAGTACCGATCCTGCAGGTCTCCTGCCGTAACTTTGTAGTACTTTACCCCGTCGTCGATTTGGTACCTCAACTTCCTGCTGGTGAAGTATTTTGTAACTATCCTCAATAGGTAGTATAGAGTATCCATTCTTGCTAGCGATCTCCTTATGAACGACCAATTTTCCGAGTTAAAGGTGTTTTTGATGTCCAGAGTCACTACTGCACAGTATTTCCTTGTCCTTCCTAGCCATCTTTCTCCTTGAATCGGTCCAGTTGCTGTGTCAACTACCGCTTTTATGGCATCAACGGCAGAACGCGATTTTCTAAATCCGAACTGATGGTCTGACAGTGCACAGTTCTCTTCTGCTACCACGAGCAGATCTCTGGAGGTTGTATTGTTACCATCTTTCTGTCGTATGATTCTGTAATATATCTAATCATCGTCCTAAGTCTCGCAATATCTGAAGCAGCTTGTTATTCATAGAAAAATCCAACTCACTTGGTTTTCTGGGTTTCACGGTGCCGACTGCAACTATTGTTATGTCCTGTATCCCCTTGTGGGTCCTAGGGCCTCTACTACGCCTACGCGCCATCGTGTACGGTTTCTGGCAATGTGTCTGAGTTCTCCCCAACTTTTCCCTAACTGCCGTGCCTCCTCTCGACTGTTCTGCGCCATGTTCTCCTCGGACCGCCAGGTCTTCTGCCATCCTGAGTTAGAGGGTTCCATTGCATAGCATGGTTCGCTATGGAGCTGTCACCCTTTCGGAACGTGTGACCAATCCACTGCCACTTCCGCCATTGGATAGTTGTGCCTATTGGTTCCTGACCCGTTCTCTCGTAAAGGTGTTCGTTAGAGATACGATTGGGCCAGAAAATCCTTAAGATTGCAACTAGACTGCAGATGAACTTGTTAAGCAAAGTTCATGAACGCTTGATTCTGAACCTTTCTCTTGCCTACCACTCTACCATTTGAAGCTAGGATTCATTAAGTTTCCAAAGGAAACCCTTAAAATTTATCTAGACTCAAGTGCAGATCCAAGACCCATTTGGGTCCCCTCTGCTCTCCTAAGCTAGTGGCGTTGACTTTTCATTTTCATGAAAATGAAAGTTACGATACAGGAAAAATGTAAGGCCTGTGACACAAAAAGGACATCGATCCATCTATCACAGGACTACTAAAATTGAAACTTACTGAATTTTGTATAATATGACACTTTGTTCAATCTGAAATGTCTTTTGTACATCGCCGCACCACTTGCAGCTCTAATGCGTATAACACTCTAATTAAGGCACCGCATTCAACCACAATATGTTACCAAATATTAATAAGTCCTCATCCTCATCCCTCAGTCTCATATGTTATGCAAATGCGCAGCACAACAACCCATCCTCTATTACGCAATTTAACCCAAAACCTATCGCTGCACTCAAACAATCACGGAACCACTCCTCGCATTCTCACACTCGTTTTTGTCTCGCACTCGATTACTTCTAGCTAATCCCTGGCAAAAGGACGAGGAAAATCACAATCGGTGTGTCCTTATGACAGCTCATTAAAAATTCACCGAAATTACAATAACACAGCGCAGCAGCAGCATCACCACACACAATAGGGCTAATGAAAACTGAAGGAAGGGGTTCATACCAATCGCGCGGTATTCAGGATATTAAAGATAATAATGGAAAACCGAAAAATAGTCCTCTTGCTACTGTCAAAATTATTCTCCAATGTCGGCTCTCTTCCTGTGATAGCACAATAGCAGCGTCGCTGCCTCATCAGGATCATAATTCTCACACTTTCAAAAAAGGATAATAAAAAATTTTAAACAAACAGAAGCAGGAGAGATTGCTCGCCTTGGGGTAGGCGAAAGGATTTAAGCATAGATCCTTTTTATGGGTTACGCCAGCCCGCCGCTGCCGAAGCAGTGTTGGATTTCGATGGATTTTATGAATGGGATGGCATTGTGCTTAAAACGGTTGATTATCCTTGAATACGTGCAGTCTGCTGTGGTGTTGTAAATCATCACGATGAATTAAAAAAAAAAAAATGTTCAACTTTCTAACGCCTGCTTTGGGATTTCTTTTTTGATTAGAAGATCACGTGTGATCCTGACGTGGAGGTTGGTCTGTGTTTTCTTTACACATCGCCACGCCTTTCGGGATACGCACATTGCCATATGATACACGTTTCTTGGTTTTAAAAATGCAATTTATTGATAGGATATCAAAATAGAGGGTGTTTGCGTTGTGGTTTCATCCTATCCTTAACTTGATTTATACACATTTGACGTCCAACAAGGATTACATCTTTCAAAATATTCGCCTCCAGGGTATAATTCTTCGTTGCAAAATTATTTCCATTTCGCAGTCTCATTTGCACTCTCTCTACGCGTCATTTATTACTATTATCCTTGTGGCAGCTTGAGAACTAATAGCCACCGAGGTACACATTAGGCGTGTATAAAGAATCTCCCATTGGGAATTTTGTGTGGTTTTTGATGAAAATGAACGACAACGGCCGCAGGAAGTGGAAATTCGTAAATCTATTTATGTCCTTTTGTGTTAGACATCGAGAGCGAGACAGGATCCAGTCAGGATGCTGTCACAACAGAGGGACACACACATTTGGTGACCGGCACAAAGGGTGCAAAGAGAATAACATCTGCCTCTGTAGCTATTATCCTTATGAACTGGTTTTGAATTTCATGCATTTTAGAGGAGAATTTCTGCTCCTTTCTCGAATCCGTTCAAAAATTCGGATCCTTAAAGTTACGGTGAAGAGAAATTTAGGTTAAATCACAAAACATTTACGTGGCTTACCGCAGAGTTTTGAATTTCGCTTTACGAATGCTCAGCGCGATTTATTTTTTTTTTTCAAATTGTTCCAAATAGCAAAAGTCGAAAAAGGATATGTAAATGATCCTTTTTTTAATTTTATATGAATGCTGATTCTGATGCTATTTTTTTTTCTCACTTTGATGTGGTTTGTTGGAATGAATAAATCCATTTTTGTTTTAAATAAATTCAAAATATTTATTCAAGCTTGAAATTCCGTTGTTTTTTGTTTTTGCATACCAGGAAGGTGTGTTTTTACATGAAAGAGAATTTTTTTTTTTGAGTTGGTGTCCACTGGGGTGGCAAATATTTTCAGAATTGTAAAATAGCCAAACACAAATAGTATTCATGCCAGTGAGTTGTAATATAGGAGCGAAAATATTTTTCGATTTAAAAGATCGCAAGGACAAACGTTTACCTACATCCATATGTACATATGTGTGGTATATATTGGCTTAATACTTGTGTCAATATATTAATTCCTTCTTTTTTTGTCCACTTAACCACTGGAGACCATACAATAAATACCCGCTTAACTTCAATTGCGGGCACATAATTCCCGCACACATTTTCTCTTTTCTTGAGCCGAATAGTCCTGCCACTGCCTTCTTCGCTGCTTCCTTAACCTGCCATGCTAAACTCTTTTTGTCAGATAATGCATAACACTTAACAATGATTGTAAGAAAGTTACTTAATTATGTCCTTGGTTGTTCGTGCGGGTCCTCGGCATTAACTACACCTGGACCTACATTTCTGACAAAATATCTCAGCTCTCTCTAACTATTTCTCAATTGCCGTAACTCATCCTCCAATGTTCCGGGCCATGTACTTTTCAGTCAACCCACTCTTCGACCATCTTGGACTTATGGGTTTCACTGTATCGCACATTTAGCTGTCGAAATGTTGCAATCCACTGTCAATTCCTTCGATGGATTGTTGTGTTTATTGGTTTTTGACGCATTTTCTGGTAAAGATATTTGTTACGGATGTTGCTGGGACAGAAAGTCATTAGTATGTTCCGTAGGCACATATTGACGAATATTTGCAAATTCCCCGTGATAGCAATGGCCACTTTCGAAATGTTGAACCCATGTTATAGAACGGATTCATCATTGAAGCAGAGCAGTCACAGTCTGGACTACTTTGGGCAGCATTCAGAACGAAGTCTTTGATTTCCCGATTAGGCTGGCTACAATACGATACGATGTTTGAGGCCAAAGCGGTACTGCAACCTGTACGATCTACTGTGCTAGCCCTATGGTTGAACATTAGCACATTTTGGGCTTTTGATAAACCTCGATAATGTCCTGGGTTCCAGGTTTCAGGTTGCCGCTGGGTCCATCGAGACTTGCTGACTGACCATTTCTTTGAGGCCCTTTGCCTGCATGCATTCTGGAATGCATTCTGCTGTTTCTCTTTGTTCCCCAGCTAGCAGCTACTACACATGGCTGTAGCTAATAGTTTTATATTATTCAGATGGTACCTAGGTGGACAATGTCCATTTAAATAGGTAGAGTTCGGAAATACTCTTTGCTGAGTTCAACTAGCATGCTTTCTCTATTTTTGTTGGGGCTTATGAACTTTTTCGCTTATCTTTGGCCGTTTTGGTTGGCCTAGTGTGCGGCGAGTCCTTCAACTTCCCATTGTGTAATTGTTGAATGGACGCAACTGGGTGGTACCCCGAAGTAGAGTTCAGAGCCGACGAGCGGGCACCCAACACCTCTCCTCGCCAAATATTCTGCTCGCTCGTTCACCACAAAGCCTTCCAGACAGCCTTCGTCCCAACAGCTCTGAACCAATCATATAGGAAGTTAGGGCACCTTGTACTAACAGTTCTGCTACTCCTTTTACCCTTAGATCTACATATCACAAACATCTCAGCGCACAGCGCAATCAGACTTAGAGAGTCCAAGTGGTGGACTGCGAAACCCTATGGACACAGCAATATCCTAGATTCTCTACCAGGAGAACTCGTATCGACTCCAACAGACTACATCATCCCCACATTGAACTTCACAAAGCGTTTCGATGTACAATTCCCTACAAGAAAAGATTGGTAAGATGGACAGGCGACCAGTGGTTTCGATCTAACAGTCTACACCGATGGGTCAAAAATGGACTGTGGGCTTGGTGCGGGTGTTTTCTCGGTGTCCCTGAACATCGCAAGATCGTATCGACTCCCGGACGCTGCCAGCGTCTTTCAAGCGGAACTACTCGCCATTCGCGAAGCCTGTCGCCAAATCAAGTCACACACAAATACACTACCGAGGCAAAGAATCGCTATTTTAATCGATAGCCAAGCTGCTATCAAAGCCATTGCCTCGGAAACCATTTCCTCTAAATTAGTACTAGAATGCCGACAGGAGCTGGCCTCGCTAGATGGCCAATGCATGGTGACCCTAGTCTGGGTTGCAGGCCACAGCAACGTTGATGGCAACGAACATGCTGACGAACTGGCCAGGCGAGGCGCAGCGCGATAATCACGGGACACTGGCCGGTAGGAGAGCACGCAGCCAAACTAGGTATCCCATATAATACACACTGCTGTAGTTGCAACATAGCCTCCGAAAAGGAAACAATTATCCACTACATGTGCAATTATCCAGCAATTATCCAAACCCTTCTACAATTCACTTGAGGAGATCTCGGGTAAGAACATAAATGAGCTAACCCTCTTCTTAAACTCCACAGGCTGGCTTTAGATTGTCCTCACCAACACACATCAACATCCAAGGTCGCATGAGTCGTGGTATCAAAACGCCGCAACTGTGCTAATTGGGTCTATATTTTACAGAACCGCCACTTCTACCTACCTACCCTAGGGCCGCTTGTAAGGCCTTTTTCTACCACCTACACGTGTTGTCGAGAAAAGCTCAGGGTTCTTGGAACACAGCACAAGGTATCGCTCTGTTGGGTCTCTGGACACGAGGGTATCCCAGGCAATGAGAAGGCCGACGAGCTAGCAAGAATCGGCTCAGCAGCCCTACTAGAACAAGTTGAACCCCCTGTGTGTATCCCGCCTTGCACACTCAAGCCCATTGCAGGGAATAAAGCCATTAAAGAGGCGAACACAAGATGTACCTCCATGGAAACTTGTGCCATCACCCGGAAGCTATGGTCATCCTTCGACAAAGCAAGGACCGAGTGAATTACTTAGAAAGATAGGAAATCCCTTTCCACCCTTTCGGGCATCATCACGGAGCGCAATACAATGTGGTACCACTTGAAGAAACAACGCCTGACGACGGGGGAGGAACTCTGTCGAGGCTGTGGTGATGGGGGAGTTTTTCCGGGTCCTCAACACTCCAGGAAAAAGTTCTTTGGTAAATATTTCTTCCACGATCTCGAGGAGGTCTCCGTCGTTTCGACAGGAAAGATGCAGAACCTCATCAAATCATCAGGGTGGTTTGTATGCAGAAACAAAGTATGTGATTAAGTTTTGTATAATTTTTGTCGGTTTTCACTAAGCCTGAATGGGTAAGAGATTACTTTTTCCCCTATGGGTATCACAATGGGTCAACGCTGACCTGGGTGAGGCAGGGAGCGCCTCTTCTTGCCGGCCCACATACCTAACCTAACCTAAGGGCCCTTAGTGCTACCGGACTGTCCGAATAGATATGCGGTTCCTTTAGGTTCCGGTAGTGTCTCTCCGCAGGCAGGAAAATGGCAGAGGACTTACCAAGCGTTGTCGACTGCTGAAAGTTGGGATGGGACCATATACTCGTACCCCGGCTCCGGTACTGTCATTTTTCTTTTCAATTTGGATACGTCTGTGTACCAAATCTATGCGTCGGGTAGTGTGTTGACACCTTTGTTTCTCCATTCTTGGCGGTCACCATGACCACTTAAAATTTCCTGGAGAACCGGAATATCTTGAGCATCATGTCTGGGATCTTGAAGATTGGGTTGTATTCTACCGTAGAGGCGTTGGCACATGAACTGAACATTGCGCTAGTCGCCTTGTTGATAACATTGCTTAGGTGAGCAAACCCCCTTATAGAATTCTCTCTACCAGCTGCCCAGCAATGCATACTTAAACAGGACATTCACCTTCTTCTTCCTATTTCGGCGAGGTTATGATCTGAAAACAAGGGATCATAACCCTCCCACTTCATCGCATTTTACTGATCTGCATATGGGGTTCGCCTATAAATAGAATTTTCACTATTTGGTGAATGTCCTTAATTCTGTGAGAGAGTAATCATACATCGTTAGCGTTGTCAGAGTGTTTGAATTGAAATGTGAGAACCCATCGAATTACTTCGCTCCCTGTCGACAAAGCACTACGAAGGTTATCGCTAAGCACCAATAAAAGTAAAAGCGGTGAAAGAATGTAACCTTGCCTTGCCCCACTTTGGATCTCTTGTTATTCCTTAGACAGCCCTCCTCTATTCCGTAATATTTGGATCCATCGTATGTAGCCTTGATGAAAGCTATTCATTTTTCTTGGATATGAATATCTGTCCTACGCAAAGCAAGCACTAGTTCAGCGTTATAGGTTTGCCTTTCCTGAGAGAAATTTATATAAAAAAAAGTCCAAGAATAGGCAGGAGAGCAGGAAGTCTATCGGAAGCTGCATAACCGAATTATGCAGTGACTCATCGTTATCAATCTCCCAATGAACATTGAATCTTTTGATATAATACCCAGGATGACTGTGGCTTTATCGGCATATTCCAAATTCTAAGACCCATATGCAGTAAATAGCTCCTGAGTAAATCTCATACTAACTCATAATTACTAATCATATCTTGCCATATCGTCTGTCGTTCTATAAACCTTTCATCTTCCTCTATCCCATCCATGCAATACACTATGAAAATGTTTCCTTAAAGTTGACATCAAGTTCTTAAACTGTCCTATACCCACTGATGACACCATTTTGGCTGCCAAATTTATATATCACCTTATCACCGCCATTCTCTATTATATCTCCCTTAGCACTAGGCACCGCCAGAAAAAGGAGTAAATAATGAAACTTCATTTCATAAAACAACACGACAACTGCCAACTAAACACCTCCTCGCTGTACCGTGAATTCTCAACAAACACCTTGCCTTGTCTCCTTCAAGAATATGCGCTAGCAGCTACACTCCCCAGAAAAAAAAAAAAAAAAAAAAACCCAAAGTCACTCTTTTCACTATGCATTCTAAATGGAACACCTGTTTGGCCTCATAAATTATGCCCCAAGAATTTAATTTACCGGCTGCTTTGACAGAGGAAAAGTTATCTTTTCTTTTAGATTAGTTTCTTGACTTGAATCTTCCTCCCCCGCCCGCCCACCAACTCCCAAGGGCTCCTCACCAACTCCGAGTTCTTGTGTCCGCATACTGCAGAGACAAATACACTGCCTTCAGCCCTTTTTCCATCATCACACCTTCTGTGAAGTTCATAACAAGAGACAAATTGCATAGGGCAAAAAAATATATATATACTATGTATAAAAATATGAAAAAAAGGACAAGTTCCCTACACGATGCAGAGAGACGCATATTTCATGCTCCTTGGAACTAGTAGTATGGGACAGGGTTTATGATGGTAGCACTCCTTTATGGACCGAGGGCACTGTCTATGAGGCACTGTCTATGTAGCCTATATTTGGAGGAAGTGTGCAACGGTGCAGGAGGAGTATCAGGCTCGAATAATACAAAAGTAATACTGTCAACCTCATCATCGCCCGGTGTCAGGAGAGAGTCACTGAAGCAATTTTCATAAATTTATGAAAATATAGTTGAGGCATATCTTTCAATTTAATAGATGCATTCACGTGATTGTTAGAATGATGAGTAGTGACTGGATGGAGTGTTCTTAAAATACATTTCTATATTGCACGCTTATAGTCGTGGAGTGTAACGATGGTGGATTTGATTTGATTTCTATTTTGAAATATGCAATTTTCGAGAATTAAATAGGGAAATGAAAAGCGTTTTAGTGCTGCATCTCGTATCTTCCTCATGGACTGAATTAAATCTTGAGATTTGATATTACTCGACGCCATATCTAGTTCCAAATCCAGTCCAAAAAGTCAAGTTCTTCATCGAAATGCTTAAAAGGAAAAAGATTTTCCTGTACCAGCAGAGTGTTTTATAAGCTTCTTTCAAAGAGTTGGTTCTACACCGATAGCTTGAACAGAAACTGGAAAATTCAGAAATGCATTGATCAACATCCTGAAACTTTACTAAGTGTAGGTTAGTAATAGTGCAGTGGATTAGTTAAAAAAAAGATTTGGCTTTGCAAGAATGCTGAGTTCTCAAGCAATTACAATGCCAAGAAGAAAGGCGAGACACAGACCACCAGGAATTTTTTAGAAGATGCTGTTTAAGCGGCCTAGGATAATGATCGTCTCCCTGGAACTACATACACAATCAAAACAACTCAAGGCAGCAAATCCATAAGACAAGTTAGCAGACATGTTTCCTAAAGATATACCGTGAAGTGGGCTAGAATTCCTGGAGTATGGCTAACCAAGTTGTCATGAACATATTAAACAGTGGCAGCTGCCACTGATTGTTTCAACACCAACCGAAAACCTTTTATGTGAATGAGAAGCCATAGAAATGCCAAACAATTAGCTAATCAGCGCAAATGAATTGATCAAAACTTACATAAACAGCGGGGCTATCCGCCGTCTCCAATAGAGCCCTTGTGACGGCAATCAAAGCGCGCCCAGATATGTTTGCCGACATGTCAAACACACGTATGAAGGAAGGACGAAAATGGATCTAAAAAATACAAGGTAACACGCGGCCGTCGTGGTTGTGTGCTGGGTCCAATATTGTGGAATATTGTATACGATAGCGTCCTACGGGAGGAGACTATGTGTGCTTCATTGTCACCGCTAAACTGTTGAAAGACAATAAGAATTGTTCAGCAGCGGCATGAGTCAACTGGCCTGACACTGACGGAACAAAAAATTAGAGCGGTGCTCATTGCAGAAGTCTGGCTGCCAGATCAACTGAAAGGCCCTCATTAGATGTTCTGACTCTCAAAACTCATTCGTACATTTTTTCCAATAGCATAATCACCGAAGGCGAACCCCACAGGCGGATCAGTAGAAAAGCAGTGAAGTGGGAGGGTTATGATCCCTTATTTTCGGATCATAAAGTCGCTGATAAAAGGAAGAAGAAGAAGAAGAAGCATAATCGCCGGATACTGCGCCATTAGGTTAGGTTAGGTTAAAGAGGTTAGCTGCATCGAATGGATGCAGCCTGCACTCGGATCTCAAATGGATCCATAGTGCTCCCCTGACGTGGAGTTTCCTGGTTCAAGTACTGAAAAGAGAGGAAAACTAAAATGGCCATAGTTCTGTGTTAACGGAACGGCCCCCTCTGAACCATCCTGAAGAAGTTATGAATTTCATGATGGGGGTAGGTGGCTTTTCAGACAGGTCGCGCAAATGGTAGAAGAAATGCTCTCCAAGGGCCGTCTCGTGCTATTAGAAATATCGTCAAACTCTGTAAATGGCAAACTATGTCTAACGATATCTCTCGGAGCGGATCGATTCAATATATACTATGTTTCTGTGTTGCTTTAGAAGAACGATGTATTCGCGCTCTAAACTTCCATTTCTCTCAAAGCAAAGCAGAGTTAGGTTAGGTTAGGTAGATGGGTGTCTTGTGGCAAAAGAGTCACTGCTTACTTAGACCAACAATCTAGGTTCATTGTGCCTAATAATGTAATTCTAGAACCACTGTAGAAATAGTCCGCTGTTAGAACCACTCAGATAGTGATATGATCCTTAGGATACCCATCAGCTAAGTCCTTCAGCTCCGAGAAGAAATAAATACCAAGAGTCCTCATTCTTCTAACGAATAGGTCAGGGCAATCACATAGCGGGTGATGAACAGATTCAATTTCTTCTTCATCCCTGCAACTTCTACAATAGTCGTCACGCAGCATACCGAGTCGTTCCGCATGAATGGCAATCGCACAGTGACCAGTAATTATGCCGGAAATGACCCGTGCGTTATAACGACTAAATTTCGCCAGAGAAGTTAATCTCTTCTTGTTGAAGGCTGGTTATAGCGCCCCTCCCCTTGCGCATGTGTCCAAATGAACCCAGCATCTACTTGCTCGACCGGCGGCTTCAGCTTCTATTTTCTCCCGTAAAGAACTGATTGGGATCGCTGCAAAGGGGGGGCCCGCGATAGGTGCAGCGCCGACCCTTTCCTAGTAAGCTCGTCAACCCTTTCGTATCCTTCGATATCCATATGCGCTGGTACCCAGCAGAGAGTCACCGTATTGGCTTTGTAGGTAGATATCTTACTTAAAAGTTATTTGGAGGGGCTCACAAGCCTCGACCTAATTACAACAGAGTCCAGAGCATTCGCGGCTGCCTGGCTATCTATATTGACAGTGATCGTTTCAACAACGATACTCGTATTAATTTCGCGGATAACTTCAGAAGCCTGTTTAATGGCTGTGCCTTCAGCCTGAAAAACGCTGCAATCGTCGCTTATTCTAAAGGAGTGGTTTATTCCTAGGGCTTCGGAATAAACTCCGGCTCCCGTGCATCTTAGAATCGTCGGTGTACTCGTAAAATGCCAGGTCCTTTCTCTTCATGGTCCTTCGCTTCTTCCAGTACATTCTATCAGGAATTTTTGTAGCGAATGTCCTTTCAAATGCTAACATTGAATTTATGTGATCAGTTTCCGTCAATCCACTGGCAGTCCCCAATCGGGACAAAATGGAGGCATTGCCGTAAAAGCTCGACGACCACAGTTGGCCTTCTCTCAGTCCTACAGCGGTTTCGGCATGCTACAGTATATATATGTATATCAAGCGGAATGAAACTGAGTATGGTTTTCATTGCCGCTGCTGGTGTTGTTCTCATAGATCCCATGACTCCGATGCACGCTACCCTCTGGATCCTGTCCAACAACAAGACATTCCATTGTTCAGCGAAGAAGAGCTGATTCTAGGAGTTAAATCTCTTCAGAACAATAAGGCCCCCGGCCCCGACGGCATACCCACGGAAGTATTGAAAACGGTTGCCCAAACTTGCCCACAGATACTGCTATGTATGTATAACGGCTGTCTAAAGGAAGGGATCTTTTTCAAGAAGTGGAAGGTACAACGCTTGGTGCTCATAAGCAAGGGAAAAGGAGACCCGGATTCCCCATCAGCATATAGACTTCTGTGCATGCTGGACATGGCAGGAAAACTCCTCGAGAAGATGCTAAAGCCTTGAATCACAGAAGCAATCCAAAGAGCAGGTGGCCTATCCGATCGACAACACGGATTCAGAAAAGGCCACTCCACGATAGGAGCAATTGAGGAAGTAGTCAAAACCACCCACCTCTCCCAAAGGGGAAATCACTACTCAAGGCGAATCTTCGTGCTGGCAGCTCTGGATGTGAGGAATGCCTTCAATTCGGCCAGATGGGGAGATATGTTAGATGCGCTCGAGAATACCTTCAGGATACCGCAAAATCGTTTGCAAATTGTGAAGGACTATCTCAAAGACAGGGAACTCTGTACGACACCGTGGAGGGCACTCACAGAAAGGAAATCACTGCTGGAGCAGCACATAGCTCAATCCTTGGACCCGATCTGTGGAATATCTCATACGATGGAATCCTTCACATGGAGATGCCCGACGATACCTTCTTAGTCGGGTACGCAGATGACATCGGTGTAATGATTACCGCAAGGGACATCGAAGAGGCTCAGCTGAAACTGAACCAGGTAATGAGACGAGTACTCGCCTGGATGGAAGTCCATGGCCTTAGTCTCGTTGCGGAAAAAACAGAGATAGTTCTTCTGACTAGGAAACGGATCCCGACCATTGCTGAGTTCCGAGTAGGTCCAGAAGTGATAATCAGCATGATTATGATAATCTCTTTCTGGCAACAGATTAAGTCCGCATCTGAGCGAGCTGCGAAGGTCACGTCATCACTGAGTAAGCTTATGGCAAATATCGGAGGCCCAGCAATGGGTAGGCAACGACTCCTCATGTCCATCACCCATGCCATTCTTCTGTATGGGTGTGAGATTTGGGCAGACCCACTTAGACAGGAGAAGTACAAAAAGCAAATTGCCGCAGTGCAAAGGCGAGGAGCCCTCCGAGTTGCAAGCTCCTATAGCACAGTGTCGGAACCAGCCGTCCTCGTAGCTGCGGGTGTGACCCCCATCGACCTCCTAGCGAGAGAGAGGAAGTTCGCCCACGACAAGAAGGCGGAAGTAGGAGCTGAACTAGCAGTCGCGGAAGCGAAGGAGATTACCAAGCAGGCTTAGCAGAGATGGTGGAGCGCTGAAACGAGGGGGAGGTGGACAGCGAGGCTGATTACAGACGTCACGGCTTGGACAGGGCGGGAACACGGCGAAGTGAACAAGTTTGTCACTCAATTCCCAACCGGACATGGGTATTTCAACCGATACCTCCACAAAATAGGTAAAGTAGAGAGCGCAGCTTGCCAATATGGAGACTCAGCAGAAGACGACGCTTTCCACACCTTTTTCGCCTGTAGCAGATGGACAGAGCAGAGGAGTAGACTGAAGTCGGAAATAGGCGATTTTTCCCCGGAAAATGCTATAAGCAAGATGACCTCGAGTACCGACACGTGGAATAGGATATCTTCCTTCATCGAGACGGTACTAAGATCCAAAAAGAGAGAGGAAGACGCCAACAATCCCTCACAAATTATATAAAGTAGATAAAAGCCTTGCCGGCAAGAATGTATAATTCCGCACCAGGAGCCGAATATGAAAAAGCCGGTCCCCAGAGGGGAAAGAAAACAACACCACTCTGAAGTAATGCGATAAGCGGTTCCGGAGTGGATGCTGTTAAGGGGTTAAAGGTGCTTTTTTAGTGAGTCTCGCACTACTAGAAACAGAGCGGGACTGTTTCCCGTGCGCATTAGCGTTTTTCCACTACTCCCTAGGCAAAAAAAAAGGCCTCCGGATTTTGGTGGGGTTTGAAAGCTGGTATTGCTTCTCAAGTACCTTCCACCATATATCCAGTACACCACAGCTGGTTTGAAGCCCCAGGTATTACTGAATGCCTTTGCATTGGAAGAATAGAAAGCTATGCTTGCTTTTATGATGCGTTCGGCAATGTTATCCTTCCAGTTCAGTTTGGAATCTAGAATAACGCCCAGGTATTGAGCTGAACATGAGATACTTAATTCAATACCACCGATATTTGAAGGTCCGAAGTAGGGATCGATCTTTTTTTAGTAAAAATAACTACCTCCGTCTTTGAGGGGTTCAATCCCAGCTCTTTGTTACTGAACCAGATATCCTCTAGTGTGTAGTGCGAGACTGAGCCTTTCACCTTGGATCGACGGAAATTTCCCCGAAACCAGGATAACCACATCGTCGGCATAGGCCGTCGCGTTGAAACCATTTTCCTTCAGTGTTACCAAGATCTCATCCACTACTAGAAGCCATATTAGAGGATGCAGGCCTCCGCCTTGGGGGCTCCTCTGCAGACCCATCTCTGGATGGTTGCATCCCCTAGCGTTGAATATATGATTCTAGATTGAAGCATCTGTGTAATCCAGTTGCAGAGGCCGGTGTTTAGCTGCAACAGACTTACAAATTAATTGATTCACAAGCTGGTACGAGAAAAGGATTCAAAATGGACCCAAGAAAACGATGCGATTGAATGCAGAGGTCGTCAAAAAATATTGTCACCGCCGAGCGTCTGATAGACCTAAAAATAATTCCAATCTCTTTCACATATTTTTATTTCTATTTATCGGTTGAATGTCGTATTGAACATTGATAACCTATTAGCTCCTTGATTATTATTTTGTAGATTATCCTACCGTCACACCCACTCCTTGTTTCCTTTTTTTAACAGTTCTTGCTTTATTTCTACTTTAGGTTACATTTCTACAATTTCATCCAATATTTGAACAACCAAAAGCATTTACGGAAGCATAGGGTATCACTTACCGTTCCTACCTTGAGAAGATACAGCAAAAGGTAAAAACTCCTCGAATGAAGTATAATTTTGGATGTGGTAATAGACTGTGCTCTGTGAAACTGAGTTCCCTGTCAACCGGCCACCTCAAAACGAAATAAATTTCAATGAACAAAACTCTATGAGATCTTGTTTTGAAATGTTTCCTTCAAAAATGTGCATCACCCTTAAGATACATTCATATGACAAGAAATGAAACGCAATCTCCGATAAAGAACCATGTTTGTCATGTCCTGCAGCCACACCTACAAAAAAAAGAAAACACGACAAGAAACATCATGCTCCAATGAAAATTATTCAAAACATATTTTTGATCTCAGGACCCAGACTACCTACTAAGCGATCCGTAAAGAAGTAAATTTCCCATACTAATTATTAAATATCCTTAACCGTTTATCCTACACAAATACCTAATAACAAAACCCATATGCATAAGAATGCCATAAATTGTCGACTTTGGGACAACCTGCTTACTGTCAAATCTTTATCTTATCCCTCTGCAAGACCAATTAGTGAGATTCCTTGACAAAAAACTAAAAGTACTTTTCTCAGGACAACGCAACGGATGTTGTAGGTCCTTAGTTATTTTTTACTACAGCGATCTGACACCGTCTGGACTAAAAATAGAAAATCAAGATTCCTTGAATCAATGTCTACTGAAACCAAATGGTAACCATATGTGAGTGGTAGTGACAAAAAGAAGTGGACTCTTACGGCATATGAAAGGCAATTAGATTGCATTTACGTAATGGACGTCGAAATGGACGGCTTTTATCCGACTACCGCTCAAACAATTATGTGACATACCCGCGTCGCAAGGCTCGAATTATTCAATCAACCGAAAGAAATGAAAAGCCAGGACATAAGCAGAAAATTGCTATGAGTTGTTAATACACTTGAGTGCTTTTCTGATGAGTATGCAAACTGCTACCATGTCCTGCAAGAAGGACCAAACCGAAGACAATATTCAATTTTTGCACACCGAGAGGGTGAAAGAAAACAATTTTATTTTATATTTTGCATCACCGATTCGTCAATGTCAAATGCATATCAGGATGCCTTCCTGACAGGACATCATTTCACACACCCCCTGTATTTCATTGAGTCAAGGACCAAACAATAGGCAGTGCCGCATGCAATTTTAGAGTAACGCGCAGTCATTATCACTCTACTGAGGCGGAAGTGGGTGGATGGGTAATCATCTGCAATTTTTTTTTTGCAGTCGATCCATCTTTTTTCCCCCGTAGAAGGGTTGGCAGAGAGTATTTCTGCCCCCTAAACAATAGAATGCTGTGTCGCTTTATGTTCACTTACTTACGGAAGTGCGTTCACGTGCCATTGGCAAAAGGATATTTTTCCGCAGAGAAGGATGAAGGATTTGGGAGTAAATGGGAAAGGAAAGCTCTGTGCGATGGAGTACCTCGAAGAATGCTGGGGACATAAGGATATGTTGATATTCAATTAACACCTTGACTGGTGTTATTTAATAAACCTATTGGTAGGTGTGGCTACAGTAATGCAGAAAACAATTCTTTCATCATAAAACTTCTATGCATATACTACGAGTATATAGCTGTTTTATTTTCGAATTTACTGTAGGCACTTGGCTAGAGAGGGGAATGAGGTAACAGATGAACTCGATAAAAAGAGATCAGCATTGGATATTGAACATACTCAGGTGGAGTTCCTATTGGTGAAAAAATTGAACTTAGACAAGAGAAGTCCAGTAGCCAGAGGCGACTACATCATATTTCGCAGCTTATGGCTGGCATTGGATAAAGATAGAACCAAAAACCTATTGATAGTGAATAAAAAAGGAATTCGTATCGTATGATAGGTGTTCTAACAAGGAGCACCTTAAGAAACTGGAATAGACGGAGACGGACACTGCAGATTCTGCAGGGACTTCGCAGAAACACCAACGCACCTTCTTATGGAATGCGAAGCACTGATCCACAAAAGAAGAAATCAGCTAGGTGCTTCCTAGCATAGTACAACATAGTTTATAGTACAACAAAAAACTGCATGTTCGTAATCAAGTGAGACGGAGTGTAGCAGCTGGACCGAACTGCTCTAGACCGAGCATATCATCGACTAGAGCCTTAGTTTCGAGGGCATAATGTACGTAGATCTGTTAAAGGTTGCAGTGCACTTGCACGTCATTACAAAGGTAGCAATCTATCTACCAGGGCACTGCACAATAGAGACATTGGCCAGAAAACAGGACGTCAACTCACCCGAACACTGCTGGACCTATTAAGATATACAAGAGATAGAAACTATCAAGCACTTGCTGTGTGATTGCCCAAGTTTTTAAAATCAATCCGTCATATTTTGAAACAGGGTTTTTGATGCAATAGTAGATCTTGTGCAAGTTCCACTAAGGAATATGATATATTTCATAAAGAAAGCAGATTGGTTCGTAACAGGACCGACCGAAGAATAAAGCGTTTTGTTATAAGTTCCACATTCAAAACGGTGAAACACATTGAGCCGTATGGCCATCCGCGAAAATTACTTAGGTGCACTTTCCTCTAACCTAACGTAACCTTACCTACTGGAGGTATCATCACATCCTTTTAGGTAGACTCCCAATTCATAATCAGTACAAATGGTGGTCTTACATCTTTTAAAAGATCTCTCGTACCAAACTGTAAGGACAAGTTAGGAAATACAAGTTTAAGCGAAGTAAAAACAAGAAGATTCGGCTAGAGAAATGTAATATTTCGGTCTGTATTTCACAGACCCAAGATTTTTATATAAGATACATGCACGCTTGAATTTTAAGTCTAAGTACCGACAAGAGAAGTCCTAGGCTAGCTTTTAAAACAGCCGAGGGAAAGAATTTCGAAGGAATTTGAAGATTCTCTGTCGTACACCCTTAAGATAGCTATGCCAGGCATGTCAAAGGCTTCGATCCGATTAATCTAGTAACTTGTAAGATAAAGAGGTGGTACGAAAACTCACTCCACTCACTAGTTGCAAGCTTTAGATATAGGTTCTATGAAGCCTTGGAGTTCACACTATGGAGACGAAGTGAGATGTGTAGAACACATTCCTATTTTTGAATTTGTCTTGAGTGACCTATTTAGAAGTGTTCTGGATTCTGTCCTAAGTTACTGCAGTTCTGGGCTCCACCAGGGAAGCGGCGTCTCTGCAGATGTTTTTTGTCATTGGGCACATCAGTTCAAAACAGCTGGTAAGGACGCTAGTCAGGTTTTGAAGAGCATCCTCAACCTTTCGTTTCGTTCTGAATTTAGTTGGAGTTTTGACAGATCTGTCTAGCTCTTCCCTAAACCGCACCTAATTGGTTTTCCTCGGATTCCTCCTCTCCTGCAATATAGTTATAGCCTCGCATTCGATTTGTAAAACGATGTATCTATAGTCTGACAAGGACGCCTCCGGTAGTACCCTCCAGTAAGTAATTTACTTGAAATACTTATTAGATAGAGTCAAGTCAATTACCTCCTGCCTCCTTGCCGTAATAAAAGTTGGCTGGGAGCCAACATTCTTAATTACCATGGAGGACGATAGTATAAAGTCTAGGAGATGGTTTCCTCACATGTTACATTCGTTGCTGCCCAGACTGTATTTTGAGCATTACCGTCGCAACACATGACTAGTCCCATTTCCCAAGTGTCACAGTACTTTATGAGGTCGGCAATCGCCTTCGGTGGTGGAGGCATTACCGAATCATAAGGGAAATAAGCCGACGCAAGGACGAAGGTTTTCCAACTTCCACCACGGAAAGTCTGCTACTTAAGAGAGCGATCAACTTTCTCCCATGATCTATGTGGTATCACAATGGACCTATTTTTGGTCTAAGTGTGTTGGCGATTCTCTGCTGGCAGCCACTTCAACGTAACCTAACCCAACCTAAGAGAGCGGTAACAGCCTTTGAGTGATGGAGGTTTATCTGCGAAAATATCAAAGATATAGTCGGTGTTTTATTAGTAGAAGGGCGCGCACCAGGTGCGCACACGCTTCCGCTAAGGCGAGCGCCTCTACCCGTTGCTTTGACTGCTTCAGCCATTTTCTGTCCCCTGGTGCTGGGGCCTTTAGGGGTAGCAGCACCAACATCCACCAGATTTTGTGCGGAGATAACGCCACCGGTAAGAGTGTGCCCAGCAGAAGAGCGCGCATCAGATGCGCACACGCTTCCACCAAGGAGAGCAGGCGAAACTTGCTTCGTCAGATTGGACCTGTTCGAGCCGACCGAAAAGGAGCCAGCGTTGGGTCTAAGAGATTGATCGGCTCCAGTTGGTTTACTTTCTGACGACTTAGGCCTCTTTTTTGTCGCTACCGAAGGATGACTGCATTCGGCACCTACGCCTTCAGCTGACTCTGCAGCCTTTTTCCACCGCGCCATCGCCACCTTTTTTTATCGTCACCTTCCTTCTTCTCTTTTTCAGTTGACTCTAAGTCAGGAGCTTATCGGAGTGCGCCAACTCAGGAGCTCATTCAGCATTATTGGTTTCCCGAGTCAAACCCTCACCGACACAACTTCGATCAGCTGCCCGTCTATTAAGACAGAGATTAGACGTTCCAGCCGAAGCCTTTCCGCAACTTTCTTTCTCATTCCAGCCCAGTCTATCAAACGAGTCGGAGACAGAGGAGGAGTCTTCTGAAGCAAGCATCGCTACTACTTCCGGGTCAACGCCAGAGGTGGGGGTAAGAGTATGGTGGTTGGGACCTTCAGAGTCCTAGTCCCGGGAGTAGTCGTTTATCGTCGTTATCGTTTTCACGATTGCCACCTGGAGTGGATATCTCATTTGTTTTCTCCATCATACTGTATAACAAGTTTTACGTCGCAGTTAAGACGTCTTCAACCTTAAGTTTGATGTCTCACCTTGGGTCGTTTCAGATCCTTAGGGTCATTGACTCTTAAGCCGTTTCGCCAAGTCAAGGCAGCTGAAGAATGGAAACGGCAATGGTACTAGCGCGGAATCAGGCGAAGGCGCTATTTGTCCATTCGGTGTTTCATTTGTCTAAGAAGGCTGCTAATAACAAAGTCCTCTCTCGAACAACGACGGTAACCCTTATTAGGCTCTAATCATCCCAATCATGGTCTGTGATGTAGTAGTAAGTTACTTTGAGAAAAAGGTTCTTTGGGTGATCTTTGGACCCGTATGCATAGATGTAGAGTGGAGAAGAAGATGCAATGTTGAATTCTATAGCGTATACAATGATTTAGTCAGAAGAGCTACTGAGACGGCTTGGACAAATTGAGCGAATGGGCATCCACCAGCAAAGTCGTTCAACCTACTTCAGAAATCACAGTAGAGTAAGGTCTCACCATAGATGGCATGGTGAAGTCGAAAGTGAGACTTGGTGCGCACAACTTGAGACAGCTAGCTAATATCTGAGTTAGTTGAAGGAGCTTCTTGGTTGAGGCCCAGGTCCATACAATAGCATCATTTAAGTAAGTAAGGGCATGGCATACCAAGTTTTAAAAAATTAGAAAAATAAGTTTTTAGATTCTTAACGAATTTTTGAAACCACTTGTCTTAAATTTTAAATCTTAATTTGATTACTAAGACCCAAAGATATAGACCACTAAGCCGAAGAAGATAAAGATAGCAAACACGATACTGCCATGGCATGGGATGCCATAGCAAACTTTCATGTAACTCAAGCATAGGCTTATTTACAGGAATCTTGATAAAGATGCATTGAACACTATGTCTCTCTCATTCTATGTCTTAAGACACCGATATGGTCTTGCAATATTCCATGATCCTTCATCAGCCTTTCTCGTTTCTACCTACATACATTGGGGGCATGTTAATTGATCTCAAGAAGGTGAATTTGTAGTGTTCTACTTATCATGGTTGTTCGAGTTTTGCTATTCATTGTAAATCGTCAAGAATGACTTCTCCTGCCCTATCCGTCAGAAGAATTAGGACTCTTGGTAGTTACTTCTTCTCGGAGGTGGAAGACTTATCAATGTAGAGCTGACGGACCTCCTGAGATTCATATCACTATCTGGCGGACCTTTTCTACAGTGTTTTCAGGGTTAAATAAATGGGCACAACGGACCCGAACTGTTGGTCGAAATGAGCAGTGAGCACTGAGCAGTCACAAGGCACCCATATACCGAACTTAACAATCCCACCTCCAGTAGACTTCTTTTTTTTTTCTGACACAAATGTGAGCATAGAACTCTTCTTTATCTTATGAGCTATCGAGGTCAGTGTGTTAGGCTAGGAATGTCAGCAATGTCGTTGCATCTACCAACATTCACTTAGTCCCATTGTGTCAAAATGAAATCTACTGAGATCCTTCGAGGCTTAAAGATCATTTTAATATTTATTCAGCTAATATACCCAACAATATCCAATGCCCCGAGTTCCTTAAAAACTTCCCAACACCACTGTACTGAGCATCAAGTTTCTTTCTTTCGCTCTTTCACTCGTTCACTTCATAATTACGATTATTACAGAATTGTGACTGGAATAAATAATAATAACAAGCGAATTCCAAGCACACAAACATCCGTTTATTCTTCAAATTCAGGATCCGGTTTCCTGTGTATTACTTCTTCTTCCTTCTCAAGAGTATGCTGCTTCTGTATGTGCAAAAATCAACACGAGACGTTCGTGCACACATGTGTATGTGTACTACATGAACGTGTACGAATATTAGGTACTGACTGGCTTTATAATGAAAGGCAAACATATCAAGTACCTCCGGAGAGTAATTCAACCCTTTTGCGTTGTAAAATGTACGCGATAAAGTGATTGAGGCTATAGCCTCCCCATTAAAGCAAAAGGATGCATACATATGTATATGGGGAAGATGGAGTTTACTACACGCTAGTATAGGATGTTGTTAGATGGATGCTTGGATATTCTATACGCGATGTGAGTCTTTTAATTATGATATTTTCACCATATCCTTGTGGCAACAACACTGGATGGTTTACGTAGTAAAATTATATAATTTATATATTCATTTTAATGTGAAAATGTTCTTCGAAGTAAGTGTATCCTTCTGTAGATAGATACTTATAGGGTGCTTCAAAGTAATGGTGCTACAAGACGCTTACAGCAGAGAATTTTTGCAATGCCTTATCCTAAGGAAGGTAACGAAAAGGACCTACAATTAACAAAACAGGAAACTTCTAGCGTGACAACTTAAACAGGAGCTTTTAGAAGATTCTTCTTATTTGTGAAGCTCAGACATGAATATTCATTTTTTCTAGTACTACCCTGATGAGCCAATGCATTTCCTTCTTTTTCCACGAATATAAAATGTATCCAGGGCTATATTTGGAAAATTTAGCTTAGGTTAGGTATGTGGGTTGGCGTAGGGGGTACAAATTCTCTACACAACACTCAGGTCAGAATAGATTCGTTGTGATAGCCATAAGGGGAAAGAAAAAGGAAATCTCATCCTCGTGAAATATATACTCGTATATGAACAAATCTTCATAGAAAGCATTTTCGATAAGAACGATAAGAAAAAAAAAAATTGAAATGAAACAACAACGGTGTGAGATATCAAATTGATTCTGGCTTTATTTTGAAGCTACATTTTTGCCATTATGTGTGGAATACCACATCATTTAAATGGCCGCCTCGGCATCGCTGGCAGTGCTACAAGCGGTCAGTCCAATTTTTGATGACTCGGTCCAATACTTGCGGCGTTATTCTGGCAATAGCGTCTCGAATGTTGGCGTCGAGCTCATCCAAAGTGGTTGGCTTGTAAGCGTAGACTAAGGACTTGACGGAATTACTGATGGTTGCTGTAATCTAATTTTTTTTAAATGAAACGACAGTTGCACTTCCTCATGAGGTGTTTAAAAAAAAAAAAAAAGGACTTGACGTAGCCTCAGAAAAAATAATCGAGTGGTGTTAAGTCGCATGATCGCGGCGGATAATTGATGAACGCTCGCCGTGAGACGACCCAGTCGCCAATTGTCTCCCTCACAACTTTGAGCGTTTCGTCGCTTGTATGGCGTTGTCTATGGCCGTTCGGCTTCAATTCTTGCGTCAGCACAATCTCATATGGATGTAGGCCCAAATCCAAGCGCAAAATAAGCTGGGTTGACTCTCTGGTGATGCCCCATTCAGTTGATCGGCGGCGAATCGACATTTCCGGGTCTTCTTCGATACTGGCTGCTACGGCGCCTATGTTTTCTTCGTTTCGCACCAATCTCTGTCTGCTTGGTGGCTTAAGGTCCAAAAGAGTGCACTCATGCTCAAACTTTTCCACGGTGCGACGAATTGCCTGCACACTGAAGCCATGATGACGACCGACCGCACGACGAAATTCACGTTGCGCATTTGCAACTGAGCCGGAATTTCGATAATATTTTTTAATAATTTCCGCACGTTCGGCAATCGTGAAACGATGCATGATGGTATGGCAAACCCTACTGAATATTTGTACAGCTGGATGTCATTGGTAACTTTGACAGCTGCTGAAACATAACAATTGGAAAAAGTATCATTGCCATCTGGTCACCCTTTATTACTGTGTTCATGATACGAACCATCAGGAGGAGTTTATGATGTCGTTCCGATTTGTTCGCGTTAGCCTTTATTCCAGCACCATTACAAATGCCTACAAACCTTTCGAGTGCACGCTGAAGTTCGGTTTGAGATGACCCAAGGACGACCAAATCATGTTCAAAGAGCAGATGGCTTATCCTTAAGTCTCCAACTTTGAAACATTATCCGCCATGGCTACGCTGCAATACCCCGTCCATATATGCAATGAAAAGAAAAGGTGACAAAACGCACCCTTGGCGGAGTCCAACGTCTACAGTGAAAGGTACTGATTTAAAGCCATTTACCCGAATACAGCTTCTACAATTTGTACATAAAGACTGAATCGCCCTTAGCAAGGAACCATCAACCCAAAACTCGTGCAGAATACTCCAGAGCTTGCCTTGAGGAACTCTATCATCGCGGATACAAGCTGCCGAAATGAGGTACCTTCGCGGTGTTACTGGAATATCTTGTAGGAATCGAATGTACAACAACAGAATTAACGAGGCTCTCAATGTTGAGCAACTTCTTCTCCGAGAGGTACGACCTTTGCTTCGATGGTTTGGTCACATAGTGCGTATGCATTGACAAATAAAGTGTCTTCCTGAACCTCTTCATCACCACAGCCCCTACAGAGGTCCTCTTCCGTTACGTGTAATCCTTAATGACTTCTAGAACAGTAGAGGGATTTTTTATGCCTCCGCGTGAGTTTTTCGGTCCTTGCTTTGCTAAATGTAGGCCATAGCTTCCTAGTGATGAAACAAGTATCTTCCGTTACAGCCTCCGGTAGAGGTCTACTTCCTACTTCGGGTTTAAGTTTGCAAGCGATGTACACCGAGATGTCGAATTGAGCCAGGTTTAATGCCACACAATTTAGTTGAATCTATTATTAAAACTGCATTTGTAGTTTATGTGGTAGGTCTCATGGCAGCGTTATGGTTTTTGAATCAATGCCACTCAAAATCTTAGAAAATATTTCAAAATCTGTTCCAATTACGCAAGTAGAGATTTACGTAGATGCATGCAAGATGATTTATACTATTCCGGCTTAGAAATACTTTCAATTATTTGTTGACTTGATCGATAACGGATGACACCTGCGTAAGTCTTCAAAAGATGCTGAGGAGCCGGTCCAAACAGTAATGTTCATTTTTTGTCAACTAAAACCCGCCTTCACTTTCCGCTCTTTCACCTCGTGGTACTGCTGCCAAATGTTGCCGATATACTCGTATGGGCTCTAGTCTAAAGTGCTCGGCTTATTCATATTTACTCTCCTATCCGCCCTGATTCCCTGTGATTGTCACCACAGTGTCGCTAACTGCATTCCAACCTTTCTCCGTGCTGTTCTGTCTGGTTATGTCGTCCTGTAGCGTTTAAGTCTTCCTTATACGTAGCTCTTCGCATCTAAGACTTCTTCAGTGCAGGTTGAGAAATAGGGATTAGCATTCTGCCTAAGCCTGTGGAGATAAGCCCTAAAGCACCCAAAGCCCGAAAGCATTTCAAGTGTCACTCTGTGAGCAGTCTAGCGATCTCCTTATTTCATCAGTCTTCTGGTGGCCGACGCAACGATTCCTATCCTTTGCTGCGTCGATGCCTCACTTTTGTAATTTCTCGTGTTTGCTGATATGCCTAAGCTAGGCGATCCCCACAGGCGGGTCAGTAGAAATGCGGTGAAGTGGGAGAGTTGTGATCCCATATTTTCGGATCATAACCTTGCTGAAAAAAGAAGAAGAAGAAGAAGCTGATATACCTAAGCTAATTTGCATGGAGATCATCTCTAATAGCGGCGCTCCAAACCATGCTCATTTACTTCCGATCCGCATCGTCAGTAAGCAATTGGCTATCAGCTCGCCAATAAGACTGAGAATCTCCAAGCAGTGAAAGGAGCAACACAACGGACACGCACCGTCATCTCCACATTTCCACTAACCACCTGCCCACTGAATATGACTTCAATAGAGGCTACATGCACTCAATACCGGAAAGAGGTAAGTGGACGCAACGCGATGTCCTATACAACGAATCGGTGTAAATTTTCGCAGACGGATCCAAAACCAAAGAAGGAGTTGTTGCCGGAATCTTCTTAGATGACCTAGACATACATCTCCCTTTTAACCTTCCAAACCATTGCAGCGTTTTTCAAGATACCACTGTTCGCCAAGACGCTGACTGGCAAGCGGCTAATACACTTTAAACATCGGATATTGTTATCTTCATCGATAGTCAGGCAAGTATCGAATCCTTTGCATTCAGCACTACGAGATCTAAGGCAGTAAAAGACTGCCTCGTATCTCTTAACGAGATAGCTGGTTAGTACAACCTCACCCTTTGCTGGATACCAAGTCACTGTGATATACCGGGGAATTGTGCCGCTGACGAACTGGCTCGATAAGGCTCCTCTGGTCCAAAGAGCATAAGCATTACCGACTTTGAAGCGCCAACGTATTATGTTAAGTACCTTATTCAATACGACACGAAGAAAGTGGCCAATCACCGATGGCAACATCTAGGCCACTGTAACACCACCGGACAACTTTGACCAACACTTAACAAATCTAGGTCCATCGGATTCCTGAAATACAAGAGAGGATCCTTCTCCGAAATAACAAACATTCTTACCGGACACTGCGTCACAGGAAGACATGCACAAAGACTAGGCATCCTCTATAATGACTTTTGCAGAAGCTGTAGGGATGAAGAGGAAGAAGAGACCATTAGTCACTTCCTATGCGCTTGTCCTGTGCTCGCCAACATTAGGAAAGCCATCCTGTGCGAATAGTTTTTTCATGATCTTAATGATCTCGACAACGCCTGCACGGCTAAAATTAACTTAATTATGGTATACAACGCAGTAATTGGTTTCTAGCGTAAAAGGGTGACACACCCACCTTACACAGTGTACAATGGACCTACTTCTGGTCTAAGTGCATCCTCATCGGCGGCCGATCATAACCAGCCAAACATATCTATCATCAATTCTACGAGTAGTAGCTCCACACTGAGTATTGATCTAACTACCAGTGTGTGTAACCATTACATTTTCTACCTGCAATGTAGGTAGAATGTGGAGGCAAAAACTTCTTTAAAAATAATAATGGTAACGATTAAGAAGGATCACTGGTCGATATCCTGAGTGTTTGGAAAATACTGAGCTGTATTCTCTTTATCTTCGGAGGAACGACTAGTGTTGCTTATGACAGTCGGATACTATAGGTCCTTTGCAGTTTTAATTTTAAAATAATTGGAACCCCAATACGTCAAATGGCCAACTAACGCATCCCATATATTCAGCCCCAGACCGACCATATTAAACCTGAAATCAAAAACCATTCTTCTTCATATATTTTCCTGTTTCACATGTAGGTACGAGTACTTTTCCTTTTTTAATGTCACACCGTTAAGCCAACACGAGAAACACGAAACCAAAACGTCTTCATTTCACATATTATTCCTTTGAAGAAAGGCTCTCCTGCCAAGGAACGAAGAATAAAAAAATAACCTCCCAATAAAAAGTCGGAAAAGGATTCATATATCCAAGGGGTTACACACACCACACACAATATGTGTAATGCATGTGTGATATATGCGATATAATAAGCCATGCCTGCAATGAGAAACAGAGTCTTACGGGTCGCTAGTTCACTGTGCAAGTTAGTTATAAGGAAACCTATAAATCACCCCTCCTAAGAAAATGACAGGACTAAAAAAAAATGCTGACACTTACACATAACTAAGTATTTATTTTTTTTTTGTATTCTCTAAATTGGAAGGACAAGTGCAGCTGCAAAGAAGAAATTCAGAAATAAGAAAGGAAATCCTTAAAACATGTTTCGATTTATTAAATTTTCCAACCAGAGGGGGTTGATGACGGCTACCACCCTCCTTCTGTGCCAGGCCGGGTGCTTTTCCGTTCGAGTGAATTTTTGGTCTTTCGTTAAAATGTAATGTCCTTACAGAAATTAATACGATGAAACAGGCAAACGGCATCGAGAAGAGGGGACACAATCCAACTATGTGATTACTTACACGGAATCAGTATATTACTAATTGGTAGTAGGGGGGTTTATTTTCCACAAAAGGATTTCCAATTCGACACAATTCGACACGGGGTGTGTGTGTTCCTGCTGTACAGCTTCTTATCAGTGACACGATTTTCAAGTTTTAAGTGAGAAATTCCTTTGATTGCTGATGACGACGACGAACGTTCGTCCTTGATTCCACATGACCGAGTGAATGTGTGTCAAATAAATTGGAATAGTTAACTAATGGGGATTGGAAATCCCCTTGAAAATTTTATCGGATGCAGTCTGAACTCTGAAGTGAGGTAATGACTTTAAAAAAAAGAAATCCAGGAACATCAAAGGGAAGTTTTAATGGAAGAACGGAGAAAGACTTTTTTCTGGTGCTTTTGGGAAGGGAAATTGTAGTTTAATTGGAATTAGAAGTGAAAGCGTGAACGGTTGAGGGTGTGCCAGTAGTTTATGGAATTTAAGGAAATTGGACACGGCAAGCTGCCTCGGTATGCTGTGCATCTAGGAAAGGTTTGCTTTTATGCGTTTAAAATTTATATGTGTTACTACCTTAAGGTATTTGGAAACGAAGTGGAGTGGTTGGAAGTGGGACTTGAGTCTTGAATGATATAAATTCCATTTTCAGCATAATCGTCGTGCAGATCAAACAATTTTCGGAACCCCATATCGTAACGATCTATAATCTGTCTTTACTTTGGCGTGAGTTTGGTGAGTTCCATCCGGTTTTCATTTTAGATTTCGTGGTATTTTCGCCCTCTCATACATAAAGCTGTCATTTCTTGATGGCTTTCAAGTAAAAGCTATACGGTTCAAAAAAATGCAACGATATACGCGTGAGCAATGCACGGAAATTGTAAAAATTCACTACAAAAACGGTGAAAGTTTCACGGAAACATTTCGCAAAGTCCGTAGTTTGTTTGGAAAAACCGAAAATACCAACCTTCATGACCCCACGGCTATACATACATACATACATTTTCAAATGGCCCGCTAATCCTTCATGAGGGTCGCGGGGGTAGGATGCTCAGGTGGACTCTCCATCCTTCTCGATCCTCCGCCATTGACTCCAACTCATCAGGAGGAATCGCTAGGCGTCTCCAGGAGAGATGCCGGACTTGGTCCAACCATCTATTTCTAGGCCTACTGCGGGGTCGCCTACCTGATGCCACGGCCACCATGGCACGTCTTGGAAGCCGGTCTAGGGACATACGCACTACGTGACCAAACCATCGAAGCATAGATCGTTCCGTTCGGAGAAGTAGCTGCTCAACATTGAGCGCGTCGCGTACTCTGGTGTTGCGCACTCGATCCTTACGAGTTATTCCAGCAACACCGCGAAGGGACCAACCCCCGCTCCCCTGGCGGAGTCCAACCCCCACAGTGAAAGGTATTGATTTAACACCGTTTATACGAACACGGCTTCTACAGTTTGTATATAAAGACTGAATCGCCCTTAGCAGCGAACCATCAATCCCATACTCCTGCAGAACACTCCAGAGTTTGCCTCGAGGAACCCTATCATATGCTTTTTCCAAATCCACAAAACAAGTGTAGACAGGTTTAGCATACTCCCAGGCCTTCTCAAGAACCATTCTGAGAGTGAATAACCGGTCGGTTGTGCTTCTTCCTGGACGAAAACTGCACTGCTCATCCCCCAAACTGTTCTCAACCACAGTTCTGGAACGCGTTTCTAGCACCTTAGCGAAGACTTTTCCAGGGAGACTTAAAAGAGATATACCCCTATAGTTGGCGCAATCTCGTTTATCCCCTTTTTTAAAAAGAGGAAATATCACCCCCATTTGCCAATCGCCAAGTGTTCCACCGCGCTCCCAGGCCACTTTAAGGACACGCGAGAGCCATTGCACTCCCTCTTTACCTAAAGCCTTGAGCATTTCTGGTCGAATTTCATGCACACCAGCAGATTGGCCAACCTTTAGCGCTTTGATCGCCAAAGTTACTTCCTCTAGCGTAGGACTACTTTCCGCCCAACTCTCGACAATAGGTCTGTCATCTTCGGTGCCCTGTTCGGGATTGAGCAATTGTGAAAAGTGCTCGCTCCATCTGCGTAAGATGGCTAAATAACCAATAACTCTCCTTATCCTCCAGTGCTAAGTACCTAGGTGTGGTGCTTGATCCAAAACTAAGCTGTAAGCTTATAATTGAGCAGCGGGTAAAGAAAACCTGCGTGGCTTTCTATGCTTGCAGTAAAACCTTCGGTAAGAAGTTGGAGCCGAAGATGGTCATATGGATGTACACTGCTGTGGAGCGTCCCATACATTTCTATGGATTGCTAGTCTGGTAGCCTGCATTAAGAAAAGCATAGAACATCAAACTTATAAACAGTGTGCAAAGAACTGCGGCTATTGGCGCAACGGGGCCCATGAGAACATGTGCAACTGAAATCTTGAACGTAATCCAGCACCTGTTACCACTCGATCTTCATACTATGTATCTATCATCATGTAGTGCGGTCAGACTAAGAGAAATAGAATATTAGTGTAACAAACCTCATGTTCATAACCGCATCCTGAATCTGCTACCACGGGATCTGGCAGCTAATCTAACCGACTATATAACTCCCACAGTAAACTTTAGAAATAACGTCACGATCAGATTCCCAACCAGGGCAGAATGGTAAATAGGTGAAGTGGCAAATGAGTTCGAAACAACTATCTTCACCGACGGTTTAAAATTGGACTGTGGACTTTGCATCGACAATAAAGATGCACAGGTTAGTTTTCCATAACCATACGAAAGCCTTAGAAATGCCTGAGCAAGGCCTACCAGTCTCTCAGCATCTCCACTGACATAATGTAGTATGAAGTTCAATGATCTGTGTAGGCATGTTATGCTAGTAGTGTACATATATGATAAACTGTCAAAAGTATAGCCTTTATGCATATGTCAAACCTCTTTATATTGCGTAACGACCGCCTTCAATTTACGATACTTTCATTGACATGTTAGGTAGTGCCATCAAATCCTCTCGAGCGCATCGAACATATGCCACTAATCTCTATAAAATTACTGACACAAACCAACTTAACCGCTTTATTTATAAATTAAACCAGTAGAAGCATTTTAAAACACTTAACGAGCATGAAATTATCAACACTTACCAATCCGACAATCAGCATTTATCACGATCAAATAAAATCCAATTCGACAATCAGATTCACTTATCAGGAAAGCCATAGTGGTGGAACTAATTGAAAAGGTGATGTGTAGGGGGGGCGAATCCAAATTGTCCACTAAATTCGCCGCTAATTGGTATCGACCACCATCGTGCCTGGGCTAGCTCTATAAAAGGAACCCACAACCCCATTCGGAACTATAATCAAAATATGAGAATCCTACTGCTGGTCAGCATCGCCACCTGTTGGATGGCTCTCTCATGGGTGAGTAGAAAATTTGTGTCTCCCGATGACAATCTATTCAAATGGTGGTCCTTTGCAGTCAGAAACGACAATCCCGACCCCACCCCAGCTGGATGAAGCCGCCAAACAGTGCCTGCTGCAGGAGAATCTCCCACTGCAGTATCTAGTCGATTTTATCAGTGGAAAGATTAAACCCGAAAATGTGTCTCAAAATCTCAAATGTTTCGTTCGTTGTCACATGGAAGCTCGAGGCTACATAAAGGATGGTCAGCTACAAGAGGCAAACGTGGTCAAAGATGCCGAGAACATTACAAGTGTCGCAATGATGCGCAAAATCATGGCTGATTGTAAAATTGTAAAGGGAAAGGATGTCTGTGAGACGAGTTTTAATATCTTTATGTGTATTACCAAAGAGTTGCCTTAAAAAAAAAAAAAAACAGAACGAATGCATTCTCACTCATCCTAGACCTAGACTTTGCCGCTATAGAAATACCAGTCAGCATTCATTCATTTGAGGAAACCAAACAAACAGGACTCTCTGCTGCACGATATCCTTAGGGGATACGAATTAAATACCGTTAAATACAAGAAAGTTAAAAAGGCACTGTTGTATGCATTCCACCATACTCTCGTGGTTGTGGTTGTGGTTGTGGGGGTGCGGTTAAGTTATTCTCTTTTTTCTGTGCTCTTTGAAGGTATACCATTCACGTAGAGTTATCCTTCGAGTTGTACATATTTTAAGGAATACCTCTCACCCTATACCTGTCACATTGTATTCGAGAGTTCGCTTGCAGTAAGGCTTTTTGAATTGAAATTAAAAATTGAAAAGAGGTTAAGGTAGAGGGCAGATTAAGTAGGAAAAAACAGCAAAGGAATTCTGATGGATGAAGGATATCGTTTGCAACAAGGATAACGTGTCCGTTAAGTAAGGTTGCAAAGTTGAATGGAACTGTAAGCTGATTGTGGATAAAGGTGGTGAATGGAGCACATTTGCAGAACGTTAAATGTGTTAAAAAGTCGTGTCGACCACCAGTGATCTCTTAGTTTTTCATATAAGAGACCGTTTTCTACTTTTATAGATTTAGCCATAATGGAGGCTTCCGGAGAATTGTTCTCACTGAGTCTGTATAAAGGGTCTCCAAAAGCAATGCATTCCGAGAAAGAAAAGGAGGAGAGCAGCGAATACTGTTAAAGGTGTAAATGCTGAGAGTTGTTTTCACTTGGTTGTGATGGGGAACAATTCCAATCGATCTTGATGCTTCCTCCTTTACGCCTAAGTAAGCCTGCTTCTAATGGAGAGAGTCGGACAAGTATAGAGCTTGCAGCTTCTACGGAAGTCATTTCAAGAGATACCAAACCTGTTAATGTACCTGACAATGAGGCATTGTTCTGCCGTGGCGTCTATTGCATTATTTTATTAGAGAGGGGAGACAGCTAGAGCCTTTTTTATCCAGCCTAAGCTAGTACATTCCACAGATAGTTAGAACTAACTTGCATCGGTACCTCCTTCTTCCCCCTTGAACCATACACCCTTATGGGTGTATCGCATTTGTACATCATAATGATATCTAAAATGTCTTGACCTCATTGATAGCTCTGATTACAGCGTTTTGACCATGGTATTTGCATCAGCAATCAATCTCCCCAGAAATGAGGGAACATTGATGGTCATTGGCCAGATACGCCATCGTCAACCAACAAAATCTTGAGACTGACTCCAGCTTGGATGCGACAGTGTCATTATCGCTGTAAGTAGGAATTCAAAATTGGTTAAGGTTGGACTTTGTGGAGAAAGTTCTAAGATCAAGACGATGTTGTTCTGCTCCTCTATACTTCGAGAAGTTGGATGGCTGATTTTACTTTGGAGCGGTAGACGTTGATCTGGACTGCACACAGCATAAGGGGTACAACCAGATGGGCATAACTCTACCCCGGAAATGTTAGACTTCTCTGAATTCGATACAAGAAATTCGCAGTGACAGACAGATAGTTTATCAGAAGAGAGAGCAAATACGGACAGCTGACTGGAGGACAAAGCAGCTTTATGTCTGGTGAATCAAGGTTTTTAAGATTGACTCAAACCTAGGATTGACTATATTTCGGACCTTGACTGTAACATACCTATACACAGGGATCATGGGAGAAAGTTCCTCTCCACCTACTCGTTAAAGGATTTTCAGCCTTTTATGAAGCGTAAGAGGCTCTTAATGTCGATGTTTTTCAGGTCGCATATATTGTTGGAATAGGATGCTCCAAGGTGAAGCTTTCTTCTACAGGAGAGAGCTGGGCAGAAACAAAGATGGTGAGGAATAGTTTCTTCCTCTTCTTTATCTATGTAGCTTCTACAAAAATCGTTCGCAAAGGGCCCAGCCTTTTAGCATGCTTACCCATTAGACAGTGCCCAGTGATGACATCTATTGTAGCGCCGATATGCAATCTGTTGAGAGAAATCAAATTCGTAGAACGTTTTAGATCCAGCTTTGTCGCTAGACATGTAGATCCACAGGACCACCTAAAATGTATCCTCTCGATTGCATCCAGCTTAAGTTTCAGTTTGCAAGTAGCGATTGGTATACCTAAGGAGTCTTTATCTGGAAGGATGGGTATAGTTGTTCCTATTCTGGCGAGCTTATTGGCCTTACAATTCCCTGGATTGTTCCTATGCCCCGGAACCCTGCATAGGTAAATATTGAACTGCCCAGCCATCTCCGCGAGAGACGATCAGCAGTCTAGAGCTAAAAAAGGAATTTATAGAGATCGATTCCAGGGATATGGTTGCAGATTGGTTGTCTGAAAAGATGCGTATATCTCTGACAGATATCACGTTTTTCTTTAATCGCCGTTATTTCCGAACACGTTACAATGATTTGGTAGACGGAAGAATAGCTGAAGATTAAGCATGTCAGATAAAACACTTCCACCTGCTCCGTCCTTAGTTCTTGAGCCGTCAGTATAGAAGTGGATTGACCCATCTTCTAAAAATGCACCTGGAAGGCATAGTGGCGAGGAAATTCTTGTCAAAAGTTAGACATGGGATGGTGTAGTTCGTGTTTTCGGGATAGATTTTGAATTTATTCAGAATGGAAGTGTGGCCAAATTCTTTTCTTGACCACGATTGAGTAGCTCCAAGGCGAACGGCTGCATTCGCTGCGGTACAGAGAAAGATACAAAAGTTCATATGTACAATATTTTGGTGCAACAATAGAACCAGAAAAGAGACAGTTGAAGAACAACTCCTCGGCGATCTGAGCGAAGTCAATAAAGCCACCGAAGGCAATTGTCGAATTCATTCTCATATGGGTCGTGGTTTGCTGGAGCCACACCAACTCCTTAATCTAAAACATCACTCAGATAATTAGATACTTCATTGGACTTCAGAGAATCCAGTTGAAAGCATGCGTATACCGTCGTCACAGCAGTTCTAATCCACTCGACTTCCAGATTGCCTCAGCTGATAA
Organism: Brachypalpus laphriformis; assembly: GCA_945910035.1. NCBI lineage: Eukaryota > Metazoa > Arthropoda > Insecta > Diptera > Syrphidae > Brachypalpus > Brachypalpus laphriformis. Next base: position 9,262,816 of record OX246755.1, on the reverse strand, counting down.
TAATTGAACTGACCAAGATGTCATCAGCTGAATTCGCAAAACCAATGGTGAATGCTGTCCAAGATAAGGACAGAAGCTATGTATGTCTACGTCGAAGCTGCAAACCATTCTCTGAGGGAAAGCCTCTTCCACAAACAATCGACCAATATTCTGAGAACGGTCTGATAATGCCGTTTAGATCCAAAGAACCTTTTGGGCGATAAGCCCCATGTTTTAATAAAAGCACTCTGCCGCAAAGCTGGAAGATACTTTCGACTAGGCATGTTTTGACCAAGGCAGAAAGACCATCGCACATGGCTATCTGCAGACACCTGGAGACGGATTGATGAGCGTACAGCAATCAAGGCTCCGATTGCAGCAGCCTCAGCAGTAGAGAGAACCAAGTTAGAAGCCCAATACCGTGCGAAGAAGAAAGAAGTGCAGCGTAGTGTGAGACGTGACAAACGTCAGCACATCAACTCACTGGCCTCAAGGGCTGAAGAAGCAGCGAACAGGTGCGACAGTAGGAATGTTTATAGCATCACTAAGGAGCTGACTGGTGGTCGAAACTCCAAACAACAGCCAGTGAAGAGCCTAGACTGTAACCTTCTGATCTCGAATGAAGACCAGCTCACTAGACAGAGAGAACATTTTGCTACATTGAATTCGAATGAGCAGTTCGAAGCAAGAAATTCCCGAATTCGCACCCTACCTCCCAGTAAAACCGAAATAATAACAGCAATCAAGTCCCTCAAGAAAAACAAGGCGGTGAGTATTGACGGCATCCCTGCCGAGCTATTTCAAGCGACGCCAAATACATCGGCAGATTTGCTGCATCCGCTAATACGGAGAGCTTGCTTGGGATAGCGAACAATTTCCACAGGAGTGGAAAAAGGGAATGATCATTAAGCTTCCAAAGAAGGGAAACTTGATGGAGTGCGGTAACTGGAGAAGTATTTGCGTTCTTCCAGCCGTAGCCAAAATAACAGCTAGAATAATTCTGAAACTAATCAAAGAGCTCTCGTGCTGGATCCACCTGCATCGACCATATAAACACCTTACGGATCATAATCGAACAATGCGTTGAGTACAGGTCTCCGCTACATTTGCTGTTTATCGACTTCGAGATGGCTTTCGACAGCTTGAATCGAAATGCTATCTGGTTGGCCTTGTGCAGGAGAGGCATTCCAGAAAAACTACATACCAGGGCGTTAAGTGTCACGTCTTATACAATGGTAAGGCGTCGGATGATTTTGAAGTCCAAAGTGGAGTACGTCAAGGGTGCATACTGTCACCACTATTGTTCTTGGTGGTTATCAGCGATGTACTCCGTGCAGCATTGTCGGAAAGTAACTATGGAATTCGTTGGACTATGCATCTTACCTTAAACTCCTAGATTACGTTGACGATGTTTGTCTACTTTCACATCGGATAATGGATCTTCATTTGATGGCCCAAAATCTAGAAGGTGAGGCAGACAAGGTGGGTTAAAAATAAACACAGCCAAAACAAAAGCCCTGAGCACTTCTAATACCAGCTCTCAACTTAACATTGCCGGACAGGAAGTCGATAAAGTTGATAACTTTCTTTACTTAGGAAGTGTGGTCTCGGCTAATCACGGTGGCACCGAACTGGATGTGTGCGGGAAGGCTGAAGCTGCGTTCGGAATGCTGTCCAAAATCGGGAGAAGCAATGTTATCAGCGTAAGAACCAAGCTACGACTGTTCCGCTCCAACGTAGAATCAGTGCTGCTTTATGGGTGCAGTACTTGGAAGGTGGACACCATTAACACACGAAAGCTGCAAGTCTTCGTAAACAAATGGTTAAGAATCATCTTGAGGATTTTTGGCCGAACCGCATCTCCAACGAACAACTTTATACGATAACGGGCCAAGAACCTATAAGCATTACTATACGAAGAAGAAAGTGGCAATGGATTGGACACACCCTACGGCGCAAAGACAAGTCCATTGCAAAATACGCCTTGCAGTGGAATCCGCTCACCCAGGCAGAATAGTGGGATGCCCTAGGCAAACGTGGCGCAGAACAGTTGAGGAGGAATCGAGCTCTTTAGGAATGAGTTGGAGGCAGCTCAAACGCGTTGCAGAGCTCTGAACAAGATGGCGCGCAGGCGTGGTTGACGCCCTATGCCCCCCGAGGGGTTAAAGGATCTAAATGAATGAATGACTGAATGTTTTGATCAAAGAAGTTTTTATCTAGAATATTCGGGTTCACTGGAGAACTGGCTCGTGACTTTAGCATTGGCTGAGTCACGCCTGTCAAGATATTGGTAGGTTTGGCAGGGCAAATTCAAAATCCTATTGCATTCCTCTTGGATAACATAAAACATTCTCGTAAACTCCTTTTCAAAACATCACATCCTTTCGTCCTGGATCCGTACAATTTTCACCTCCGCATCGAGTTTTCTGCTTTATTGTGTGGATTTATCATATTTTCTACCCCCGGGATGTTTGATTGCAAAAGAAAAAGTTCAGAAAAGCAATTCGATGCACGGATATACAAGGTACACGGTAGAAAAGTGAAATGCATCGACATTTTTATTTTTTTTTTCACCCGCTATTCTTCCTGAATCTTCCCCTAGCTTTGACCCTACGTTGCATAGGCTTTGCCAGTTTGCGTTCGGTTATATTTATCCTTTCAAATGAGGCAAACGTAAAGCAACAAAAGAAACAGAAATACAGAAAAAATAAACAAATAATAATGCAAAAGGGATTTGGAGAGAGAAGCGAAAAAAATAAAAATAAAAATAATTCCAGTCGACGAAAAGGAAATTCATTCTCACTCCTTGCGGGCTGTTAACCTATGCAGAGGCTTCATCGGTAGGTATATACTGATTTTTCATTTGGCGCGCGTTCATTCACAGTAACTTGACTTTCGTCCTTATTATTATTCCCTGAAGGAATTTTGCACTTCTACGTATTTTTGTTGTTGTTGTTTTGTTTTCCATCGAGCGTCTGGATGCCATCATCAATACGGAAGGAGCTGTCAGGCGCGGGAAGAAGCAAAAAAAATCATTTTTCTCCCTCATTTGGTTGGAATTTGAATGAAGAATGAGAACAACGTTTGCATTTCTTTTTTTCCATGCGCCCAAGAGGAAAGAAGGATTCAGCAGGATATGGCTAAATTCACTCGCATTTGCACTAAACATTAATTTTGTTTTATTTTACAAAACTACTACAGTTGAACAATTGCTGAGCAATGCTTCTACATACTGGCCTTGTTCTGGACCATGCATAACATTATTTTAAAGGCCGTATCACAGTTGTCTGTTCCCTTGATATCCTTGCAAAGATTGACTGCCTTCACGATATCATCCTTATTTGGAGCACTTGCTAGCTTATCGGTAATAGCTTGTGGCTGGAACACACCGTTCTTTGTTATACCCTCCTTCTCGGACATGCAGAGGAAGTAACACTTCATGTTGGCAGTAACATCAGCTGGCTTAATTTCACCCATCATCACCTTCTTCACATCGTCCATGGTGACGGTATTCTTCTGTGAGCATTGCTTAGAGTTCTCTGCCCACTCCGATTGTCTATCGCACTAGACCCAAGGAAGTCACAATCAAAAGCTGTAGGTTCAATGGTATATTACAACTTACCATAGCGGTAGCCACCAGGGCAGCAAGGACAATAGCAACAAAGTACTTCATCTTTATTCCAGAGGTTCAATTCTAAAAATGATGACTTAACTAACGGCATTGATGGCTTTTATACATTTTGTCAGAACCGTCGTAGCACGTTGATGTCTATCTGTTCCGCTAGTTGATTTGGGTAGGCCTTGGTACCTACAAACACCTGTACCTATGGTGATTCAGAACAATTTGTCGATTCGTAAATTTGAGATAATTTTAGTAAATTGCCTCAACACCTAATGTAGATAGATAATTGAAGCTCAATCGATTTGTGTTGAATGGAAATGTGTTATTGTGTTTTCCGTGAATTACTTGGAACAAATTTGTTGACAAAGCCTCATTAATGAAATTATTAGTTGCACGTGGGTTGCGGTACTTTTCTGAACTTGTTTGTAAACAATTTGGTCAACAATTTGTTGCTAGTTGTCTCTGAATCGAAGGAAGTTAATCTGGCTTAAAATTGTCGCCCACTAGATCAATTAGTTTCTTCAAAGGGTTGCCAAGTCTTTATGTGTGAGCTGCTAAGTCGACAAGGATTACGAACTTCAGCGGTTTTTATGGTGGAGAACTGATTATTTTGAATTATTGAGCTCAGGGTTTTAGACAATCGAGGAACTACAGACTTTTGTCCTACCACTAGAAGTAAAATCTAAAAAGTATTTGTTGCAAAAAACTCAGAGAGATCTATATCAAGGATGTGTAGTCAATAACGCCTGATTGATTGAATGTCATTGACAGATCTTGTCACAACTTCGATCGAAAAAGATACTGGCAGTACACCACATATTCAAAAGACTTCCACATATCGAAGCATCTAAATTATTGCGAGACCGCTTTGAGTGGCACTAGATCAGAAAAGAACTGACAGACCCAGGGCCTGTGGAACCTAATGTATGATGACGTTCTCAGACTTAGAATCCCGACGTCTTCGAAATCGCTGTAGTGACCAAACTCGTTGAGGAATCGGAGCATGACTGCAGTGAAGCTATCGGTATGGCTCAGGACTGGCTAGTACGCATGGGTCTACAACTTACAGAAGACAGAAGTAGTGCTCATAAGCAGCAGGCGAATCATTGACACTATACTAGTAACCATGGGCGATCAGGTGGTAGTTTTCAAACCCGAACTGAACTGCATTTCTATAGATGTAAGTGTAATTTTTAAGCAACGTCTGCAATATGCAGCTCAGAAGGCAGCAAAGAAAACGGCTTATCTAGCAAGGATCATGCCAAATATCGGCGGACCAAAGTACTAGAGGAGACTGTTCTTAGCAAGAGTTACTTACTACTTAGGTGGCGCTACAGTTCGGGGTGAACCTGGGCCTCAACCAACAAGCCTCTCCACTTAGCTCGGTCTTTAGCTAATTGCCTCCAGTTGCGCACTCCAAGTTGGTCGAGGTCCCCTTGAGCTTGCGCGCGCCACCTATGGCGATGATTCCCTCTACTGCGTCGTCCCTCGGGATTAGATTCGAAGACTCTGCGGGCCGGAGAGTTGGTGTCCATTCGCTCTACATGTCCTAGCCATCTCAGATGTCCAATACGCAGTTTTTTGACAAGGTCGATGTCGCTGTACAGTTCGTATAGTTCCTGATTGAATCTTCTCCTCCAAAACCCGTCAACGCAAACGGGACCGAAAATCTTGCGAAGAATTTTTCTCTCGAAGGGACCAAGGATATATTCATACTCTTTTAATAAAGTCCATGTTTCAGCGCCGTAAAGCAGGACTGGGAGATCAGGGTCTTATACAGAGTCTCCTTAGTTGTTCGAGATAGGGCTTTACTGTTAATTTGCCTTATAAGCCCAAAAAAACGACGATTGGCAAAGTTATTCTTCGCTTGATTTCTGCGCTGCTGTTGTTTGTAGAATTTATAGCAGAGCCAAGGTAGACAAAGTCCCTTACTACCTCGAAGTTATAGCTGCCGACTGTGACGTTCTGTCCAATTCGTCGGTGTTCGCTGTCCCTTCTTGTTGACAGCTATATTTTAGGAAGAGTTGCGGCATTGATAATGCTCTACGGGTCTCATATATGTGCTTGTGCCATGAAGACGAAGTCATAGAGTAGGAAGACGGAAACAGATTACAAAATGCGTTAAGAGTATGCAGCGCCTTCCAAAAAACATCCTGCGATGCGGCATATGAAGCGGCGGCCATGGTACTAATAAACCGTCTGGCTAAGGAAGCCCAATGGAAATATCGTGGCAAGTAGACAGCGGCACCAACTGCGGCGAGTCGAAGTGTCACGAAGACAAAACCAAGGACAAGTCTGGATGACTGGCAGGAGAGATGGGATTACTCTAATAAAGGCAGGTGGACGCAGAGATTGATCCCCAGTATAAAAGCTTGGGTCAATAGGAAGTATGTGAGCTGAATTTCTACATGACTTAGATGTTTAGTGGCCATGATTGCTTCAGAGCCTACCTCCACATGTTTGGATTCGACGACAACCCCTATTACCCAACGGGTTCGGAGCAGTGGAGAATGCGGGACACATCATGTTCCATTATCCACGATACCATGAAGAATGACACCTGCTGGTGAACAAGCTGGGTGGGGACCTAACGCCAGACAATATCACCAGGCAGATGATGAGCAGGGAAGATCCCTGGGAAGCAGTTAGCGACACTGTAGCAACCATTATGAAAGAGAAGTGAGGACAGAACAACGCGACAACGAAAGCAGTGCATATTCGAAATTAAGCATTTCACCAAATGGTTCCAGGATTAGGCGAGTTAAGATACCTTAGCTTATCTTCTTCTTCTTCTTCCTTTTATCAGCGAGGTTATGATCCGAAAATAAAGGATCACAACCCTCCCACTTCACCGCATTTCTACTGATCCGCCTGTGGGGTTCGCCTTAGATACCTTTCCTTATATCAACACAAATTAACTTCTTAGCTTCTAAGTGTACCTTGTCAAGTGAATATATGAGGAAACACAGCGAGAAAAGCAATGCAGGTGGGCAAAATGAGCACGCGAAAGGCTGCCAGAGTGCGTAAAGAAAATATAAGCAGACTTTTTTAAGGCAAGAGTACTACTCTACGAAACAGAGGATAGAACAAATTGGAGGAACACCACAGGCCACCCAAGGTTCCTTAAGAACTTTAAACCTTTCAAAGCAATAAAAAAAGAGAAACGCTGAAGGTTTCATAACATATGTATATAACCTTTCTGGTAACATGCCGCGATCAGACAAATTTAATTCCTATTTTTAGAGGCCGTAGGCAACACAACGGTTAAAAACGCACTCAGGCTCAGTGAGTCTGGAGTGTGGTCACCGATCAGTTTCTGGACTAAAATTGTATTAAAACTGATGATGCAGGAGATCGGAATGGTGCCATATATCTGACTTCGGAATAGACCCGCATTTAACCATCCGAGAGCAAAGAGAAGCTTTTCTAGATAAACGGATAGACGGATACCCACTACTTAACACCATTCCCCGACTACAGGTTTTTTTTTTTTTTTTATAATCATCACCAACAGAGCGAACAATTTTTCCAGCCACATGACTAAGCTACTGCCAGTGTTATGCCTTCGCAGTAGTGTTCACGGGAGCTTTTGCAAATGATCGGACTGACTTTATATATTTCAAAAGAAATAAATAAATGCTTGCTGACATCAGGATTTGAACTATGAACTATTAGCGTGGCAATTGACGACGTTACCGCTGCACCATTGCCACCCCTAAGTGTAATGTGTTTAAATGGTATTCCCCATACGTAAACTTAAAAATGTAAGAAGACATCGGCTCCAGCGTCTACTCGATGGACCCAAATATCATCCAGCATTGCAGCCTACCCGAGAAACATTACCCCCACGATATGACGTCTCATCCACAGTAATTGTCGCAAAGACTTAACAGAACTCACTGAAGACCACAAAGTATCACGTAATCATTGTTCACGAATGAGGAATGGCACAGGACTGGAGCAATCATTGCTCGACAACTCAATTCTGGACGTCATGGCACTCTCTTGGTATAGCCTTGGTGATTACAGCGTTTAAGGACGTAAGACAGAGCGTATTCCCATTATGCCGAACTTCAAGAGCTTAACATTTCTAATACGAATTATCACGGGTCACTACGAGCTGGCATACCTACCTACGAAGACGCGGATGGGGGTATGGCCCTTGCAAAGACCGTAAAAAGGATCAGAAAGATGACCTGTAGTGAATACTACTTCAAGGTTTTGGGCGAATTTCTTTTGGCAAACTTTTATGTATGGCAACCGTCAACTGGAAAATGTAACGCATCCACAGGACTTCTAGTGCAGTCTATACTGCGCTATACAGGTACTCCGTCATAATAGGAAATACATTTGAGGCAGACGATCATAATAAATCTCATACAGTCTCTAACATCAATGTTTCATTTATCCCAGGGTACCACTATAAGGATTCTGCCTAACTGGCAAGCCCTGGGTATACCCCTCGCTACTAAAGCTGAACGCTATTAGCACGATCAACTTCAGATAGGAAAACGGGTCAACGTGACACATTTTGAGACAGATCTGGCCTAAGCTGGATCAAAAACGCAGTGCCGAGCTGGTCAAGTTAAAGCGAACACAAATCAGCTGTGTTGTCGGTGTTCTCACTGGACACTGTCTTATAGGCCAAGATGCCAAAAGACTCGGCCTCTTCTCCAACGACTTCTGCAGAAGCTATAGGGACGAGGAGGAGGAGGAGGAAACCATCCTTCACCTCCTATGCACTTGTCCAGCCCTGTCGCATAAAAGAATTTTCCATCTAGGGTCCCCCTCCTTGACAACCTCGGCGATCTGGCGACCTTAGACATCATGAGCATCCATCGCTTTATCAGAAGCTCCGGTTGGTTTTGTTAGTGGTCTGAGGGGTCTAATGGTTGATCCATGGTATCACAAAGGACCTTCACTGGTCTAAGTGTGTCTGCACTCTCGTGTGGACAGCCAACCTAACCTAACCTATCCCATAAGGGCACACTGAAAAGCGAGGCCTCATCGTATATGACGTTCTCAATGATAATTTGTGGCCTACATCTATTTTTAAACGGCTGCCACCATCAGCTTCACAAGTAATATCTTGCCTGGTGGATCAAATTCCCATGAAGCAAGAGGAATGGGAAGATTCCAAAGCCAGGACTTTACAATTGTCAAGGAAAGCACCCGTGTAGACGAAGGCATGACCTTCATTCTTGCAATCTAGTCTGCAGAGGCGAGTTGGATGTATAAAAAATTATTGGATTCCAATGCTCGGCGAAATTGAAATATCTCAGTAATAATGGAGGCATTGGACTCCCATCCGTTCCCATTAGAACTTAAGCATCCCAATCGAATAGTAATCAATGAATCCTCATTATTCAATTATTTCGCCGAGAGCAACTGATTTACCCAACAATTCCCACACATCCAGCTTCGGCATACATATTTCGTGCAATATGGGAAAATTTTCATCAGAATATTAGCACCTCCACAACTGACCACTGCGCGTAGTCCACTGTTGTTCCACTATTGCCTGACCGCCACGGTGATTTACCAGTTTGACAATCGGTCTCCAATGATCGCACATGCAAACGGACTCTACCACTGCCGACATCATTATATCATGGACTTATTACCGCCGACACGGTATACACGTTCGCCTCTACAATGGTCTCATCATAGCCGGAGACGACTCTCCTCCAATCATCATCTCTTCCACGTCTGTCCATCCATCGCGAGGTGCGCGCCAGTGTGCCTAACGAGGTACAAATCACCATCTCGCACATTCGTACCTAAATCGCGTCCCACTTTGGTTCCGCATTCGGGCCTCCGCTCTTGATGGATGTGAACGCACCGGCTTCAGCTACACAGAGAGACCAGAGAAATGCATCATCGGAATTGCAAGCCCAAGAGGGAAGGAAAAAACAAAGAATTTCGCGCCTACGTCGTCACATCCATCCATCGTCACTATATCGGAAGTTGAGATCGCGTTTTGCTGCCGCCACCATCATCCAGCATCCAACATCCAATACCAGAACCACCAACGAACTTGAAATGATGATTGGACCATTGGGAGTGAGTTATTTGCGCCGGCAGCTGGGACAGCAGGAGCCACCATCACCAGCCACCCAAGCCAGCATCTTTCCAACATGTCGACGAGAAACAGAAAGAAAAATCATGGAGATGAAGGAGTGAAAAACCACCGTTATGAGGTGATATGCTGCGAATTGGGAGGAACACCAGAATTGTATGGAGAGTCTCTTGCGTTGCACCATCAGCATCAGCATCACCATCACGGTCACGGTCGTTTAAGTGGGATAATGATAAGTGGGTAACACTTTTTGTGGAATTTTTTTTTCTTTTGTGAATTGTGAGTTGTGTGCCTTAAAGCGGCCTTAACTGGGATGAAGATTGGACTAAGGTATCCGCCAAAGTGATTTGGTGTGAATTTGGAGCGTGGATAATTTAGAAGTGTTCTGGGAATGCAAAGTGATTGACAGGAGGGTCGTTTCCTTTTGACGATCCCAAGTATGACCTAAAGATAAAATGTATGATGAATTTCATGGTCGAGTAGGTGATCTTGATAGGTTGTAGTGACTAAAGTCTCGGGAGTGGCTAGAGCATATAAATATTACGAAAGGACCTTCCTGCATCTGGGCATATAATTTCTTTTCTGGGTATTGTATCACACTGGTTATGTATGACTCGTATATGCGGCACAAGTCATGGTCTTTCTAGATGCATCTAACGCCTTTCCTTTCACTCTTCCTAAAAGTTCAAAACTATCGTTCGGTTCAAAGAATCGCACAATTTGCGAAGATTGCCATCATGGCAGGAGGGTAAAGACAATCTATCCAAACATTTCAGTAATAAAGCACAGCGATTCGGAACAGCAAGTGCAGATATATTACAAAACTATGTGGTGATCTTGAGGAAATATTAGTTGCAAGGTAGTGATGAAAACTCTGTTTTAAACAAGTTTCTCATTTTGCAACGAAATATTGTTGCATGACTTTCCCTTTGCATCTACTAAAGCTGAACGCTATTTGCAAGACCAACCACTGATGGGAGAACGGCTCAACGTGTCACATTTCGAGACAGATCTGGCCTAAGCTGGACCAAAGTCGTAGTACCGGGTTGGTTAAACTAATGCGATTACAGATCATCTGCGTTATCGGTTTACTCACTGGCTACTGTCTTATAGGCCAGCATGTCAAAAGACTTAGCGTCTTCTCCAACGACTTCTGAAGAAGCTCTAGTGACAAGGAGGAGGACGAAACAATTATTCACCTCCTATGCACATGTCTACCCTTATTGTGCAAAAAATGCTCCATATAGGAGCCCCCTTCTTTAATGACCTAGCCGATTTGGCGTCCTTAGACTTCATGAGCATCCATCGCTTTATCAAAAGCTCCGGTGGGTTTTATTTAATCCGTGAGTGGTCTAATGGTAGATCCATGGCATCATAAAGGACCTTTACTGGTCTAAGTGTGTCTGTTCAATTGTGCAGACAGTCAACCTAAGCTAATCTTCCCTTGCAACAAAGAAAACATGGCAGAGATTCTTGGTCGTACAATCCAGTAAGCATTTGCAGCAGTTTCCGCAGGAAAAGTGTTCCAAGTTGTATGCAAAATCAAATGCAGATGCAGATTCTGTGCCTAGTTGTTGAACTTACGACTTAAAAGCCTAAAAGACGTATCCCACCTTTATAAATCTGACTATGTCCTAGATTTAAACTTTTCTTAGATTTTTTTTTTTTCGTTGTGGTTACGCCAAGGGTTGTGGTAATCTTCGAAAGATACTAATAACCCGCGCTACTAACATGAACGATTCGAGAGCCCGAATAATCGATGCCAGGAATTCGCCTACGTACTAATCCTCACCCTGCACACTTCTACCACGCTCCCCGCGGGACTGTTGTTAGGTATTACTCGCAGTTCATGCTACGCTTCTTGTGTCAGCTGCTTCCCCTGCTTCTGTTGCTTCTCTTAGCTTTTCAATTCCACGCAGCTCTTTTTGAACAGTTGTTATGAAAGAACATATTGCCATCCAATTCTCTTCCGACCGCACCATATGATCGAAGAGTAACGTTGGACTGGGCAGAGTGATTCTCCATGCCGTGAAACGTGTGTAATAAAATACTGCGTGCTCCGTAGCTTCATCTTCATCTGTGCATTCCGGGCAGAATGGTGAGCTGTCGTGTCCACATCGGTGGATACTTGCGGTAACCACCGTGAGCAGATAGGAACTGCGTAAGATGGTTATTGCAGTCTCCATGCTTTCGACTTATCCAGTCTTGGATTGTCGATATCAGTTTCTATGTATAAAGTCAACGTACTTACCACGTAGCTGCTGACGCTGCCCTTTCTTCAATTTTTATCACTTCGATACCAGTGGCGTTGTGTTTGTTTAATGCTCTTCTGTTATATATCCAGAGCATTTCATCTACGAGGTTGTCGATGGGGCCATTCCAGCTATAAAATATGCAGCTTCGTCAGAAATGGTTCGAAAGGCGCTGATTGTTCGTAGCGCACATTGTCTGTACGTTAACGATAGCCTCCTTTTGGTCTCCTTCGTCCTTAGTGCCTCCTGACTGGGACGGCATATAACAGAACTGATGTGACAACTTTAAAAGGTAGAATCCTTCTAGCGTATCCAGGTCCACCGATGCTGTGCATTATACGCGAGAGAGCTCCCTGCATTTGCGATGTTTTTTTGGCAGCATATTCAACATGCGTTTTGAACAGCAGTTTGTTATCCAGCATTTCTCCAAGGTCTCAGCCTCTTAGGACCTGATGGTTTGGTTACCAACCTGAAAATTGGCAAGTTCGACGGTTTTCTGGCCAGTTATCCTGGCAATTGCTTCATTTGTAGTTGATTCTACTTCACGGATCTGTTAAGCTCGTGTCACGATGTTATCATTATTCCGCCAGGTAGAATTATTCGTAAGACTCCGTCGTACATGACATTCCACAAAAATGGCTCTAAGACCGATCCCTGGGAAACTCCCGCAGTGACGTTGTAGTATTTTATGCTTTCGTCGGTATTGTACCTCGGCTATCTATTGTAGCAGGTAATGTGGCGTATTCATCCTGGCAAGTGACCTTTTACTAAACGCCCAGTTCGCAGAGTTAAATGCGTTTCTAATGTCCAGCATTACTACTGCACAATATTCCTTTGTGCCGTAGAGCCGTCGTTCTCCTTCGATGGCACTTTTTGCGATATCGACTACCACTCTTATGGCATCAATAGTAGATCGCGCTCTTGGTGGTAGAGGGCTACTTACTCTCTCTGTATAATCTATTTTCTCGAGGATCTGTCCCATTGTGTCCAATATGCATATTGGGCGATGAGATTATGGTTTTCCTGGAGGCTTATTTCTTTAGTAGAAAAGTTTCAGAAATGTGTTCGGATGTTTCGTGCAGGCTGCAGCGTTCTGTCTCTGTAAATAGATTAGGCTGGCTAAGATGCTATCTCAGGCAGCAATGATTACTAAGTCATTCCAAGTTTCTAATTTAGTTTTCGGCTTAGAATGTAACTAAAACCTTGCCTAGATTTGGAGTTGTACTCCGTTTAGTTTCGGGTCTTGAAGAGCCACTTAGCGCTAGGTAGCTGCCCACAGCGTGGACTTAAACTAAAATACCACAACCAGGAAAAGGCTCTGACGCCCTTTCTAAAAACCTCTAGTTCCGGCACAAGATTGAAACAAAGGACTAAGATAATGTTCTAAATTTAGAGTAACTGATGCTCGCTAAATCCCTTTCTCCCCAAGTCCAAAACACCTACATGTGATGTAAAATGCATTAAGCAACAACAAGCTCCTGGCGAAACCTAACAAAGCCAACATGATGATATATTACTAAAGCAACGAAAAAATACACACATGGGACAACTGGCAAAAAAAAAAAAAATAATAACAAGAAATAGTCCTGCCTACACCCCCACCTTCCGCCTCTATAGCGACTAAGTACCCCACAGGGATACGCCACCGCCACGTTGAGTAAGATGTGTTTTACATTCAAGGTTCCATGCGACAAGTGCTACGTCCTATTCCCGCTCTCCACCCGCCTTCAGTCTCTTTGATATTTTTCCACAGCAATGTTACTACATTATCCTTAAGATCCGCGCCAAACGCAAAAAAAAAAAAAAAAAAGTAAAAGTTACGATAACGACAACGGGGGATTTAGTAAGTATATCTGAAGAAGAAAAATTCCTTTCGCATCACATCAATTCATCCCCACTTCGTCCCTTTTTTCCTTTAGCGTCCTTCTATGCGTTTGGCATTGTTCCTTTGGATTAGTTTCCTTGTTGCTCCTTGGCTCCCTGAGTATCGTATGATCCCAAAGTGCTAAGTAATGTTCTTAATGGATGCGCGTATGGAAATGATTCCCAGCAATGCCATAGCTCTCTCCCAGTGGACAAACAAATATTCTTAAAAAAAAAAGTCATATTATCCTTGCGAGGGTGATGGTGACGCAAACTTCAAAACGGTTTGGGGGACACGAAGTGAAATGTCTTCTTTTCTTATTTTTTATTATTTGTTTATATTTTGTGAAAACAATTTAAATCCTTTTGCTTTGGGGGTCGAAACAGAAAAGGTCCTTGACGTGGGTGAACAAAAAAAAAAAAATGAATTGAATGTAAAGGACATAGTTGTAGGTACGATAGACATATAAAATGTTTCCGAGTAATTCGAAAGGTAATAAGTCCTTATCTAGGGGGTAGCATATACACACGGACTGCTGCACTTTTATTATCCTTTGTGATATCCTGGTCCTTCTTCTTTGTAAATATTTTGTTTTACTTATTTTGGTATATCACTGCAGGGTAAGGGAGCCCCTCCCTTTTCCTAGACAGTGCGTTGTCTTGGATAACAGGTAGCAGGACATTGCCCTGCAGGGATACAATTTCCTTCTTTTATTCTGGAATTCACTCTGTAATGGTATCGATAGAGAAGATCTTTTCCTCGTGAAGAGAAAAAATGTATTTGCGGGTACATGTTCAAAGTTCAACTGTCGTTGATGTTTATCCCACTTATCCTGTATTTGGTTATTAAACTTTGAAATCCTTACAGTTGTCATGTTGACCTTTTGATTGTGTTGTTATCCTTTGCGCAATTTTTTCTTTTTTTGTGTTTTGGTTCAGATTATTAAAAGAATTTGATTATGGAGAATTTCTAGGAAGATGTGGAATATTGGCTTTATAGTGGGTAGGGCTCACCTGGGGTGGTGTTTCAATTGAAATGGAAGCAATGTCATTTGGTGAGTTGCTTTTTGGATTGGTTGTTAAGTGCGGGGATGAAAGCTGGTTCATAAGAACAATTTCTACCCCCGGGGAAAAAAACAATCTTACATGATAGCCGAATATGATAATAATGGTAGTGTATATGTAGTGATGTCCTTTTTCTACTTACTTCACCTTCGAGAGTCAAACTGTAGCGCACGTGATTATATGAAAACACAAGAGTTTCCCTTCAGTTAGCTGAGGTCTACCAGCTCCTACTCTCAACCTGTACGCGGTGACAGCTGGGTGCCTAGTACCTTAGTCCTAGAAATGGGTAACCAACCCCGTTTGGCGGATTCTTGGCGGCAGCAGATGAGAGAGGGGGGGAAGAGTGCTTTCTCACTAGAGCACATCTTCCTGTTCCAGGCGGCAGCGGACGAATTCCCTAGACGGAGTCAACGGTGGCGTTTATAGTTCCAGTTAGGTATGAACTTAGTAAATATCTTGCGCGATATTAATGCCAGTTAGGTATTACTTACTAAATATCTTCGACGTATTCGGATCACCGATCGGTAAGGAATTTCCAATGTTGGAATAGAGATGGTGGCGGAGAAGCCCTTAATCGGCCAACGGCAGCGCTCATACTCCCGTAGTGGACTACTGGCACCAGTGTACCCGGCCCATCGTCCTAGGGGAATAATTAAGGAACTGGACCTCCAGGTTGGGGGTTGTGCCGTCGGGGTAACTTCCCTACCACGTAAAAAAACCTATGGTTCCGAAACAACCAAAAGCCTCGGATAAGGACGACTTAGCCGATGACGACCCCAGCAAACGAAATAAGTACAACGACCTTCGGATCTGTTCGTGGGATGTTCTGTCCCTTTACAGACCACGTACAGCCGAACAATTAGAAGAAGCCCTAGAATGCCATAAAGGAGACATAACCGCCATCCAGGATATGCGATGGGATGGGCCGGGCAAAAAGAGGATACAAACTGTGATATCTGCTACGGTGATTGCTACAAAGGCAACAACCAGCGCTTATTCGGATGCGGATTTGTTATACGCGGCAGACTTAGGCAAGAACTCTTAAGCTTCCGACACGTGAGCGGGCGTATTATGACTATCCGGATTAAGGCTAAATTCGCTAACATAAGCCTAATATGTGTTCATGCCCCCACGGAAGAAAAGGACCCTGCCACCAAAGATTGTTTCTACGAGCTCCTCGACAGAACATACGAGCAATGTCCTAAATACGACGTTAAAATCGTATTGGGTGATTTTAACGCCAAAATAGGGCAGTCGGTAAGCATAGCCTACACGACACCACGTCTGATAACGGACTAAGGCTAATTGATTTCGCTGTGGAGCGAAATGTCACCATAGCAACCACATGGTCTCCCCATCTCGAAATTGATAAGCAGACATGGCGGTATAATGATCATGTAACGATCAACCAAGTTGATCATATTGTGATCGACGCAAGGCATGCCCCAGTATCCTGGATGTCCGTACCTTCCGAGCGGCCAAGATAGACTCGGATCATTACCTTGTTGTAGCCAAGGTACGAATGCGGATATCCCAAACTGAGCAACAAAGAAGAATCACTGCGAGAAAATGTAATGAAAAAAAGCTACAATCGTAAGAGACCGCCAGAGTCTTCGCTGAACGCATATCCCCAAATCTCTCAATCACCCTTATGCCGCCAGCATCAAGTGCCGAAGACCAAAGGCAACGTTGCCACCATGCCATCAGAAACGCCGCGACTGATGTGCTGGTTTTCGTTCGCCCACCACTGCGAAATCCCTGGTTTGACGAAGAATGCCGGCGAGTGCATGCAGCAAAACAAGAGCCATACAAACCGGCGCTGCTCGTGAGCTCTACAAGCAAAAGACACGGGAAGAACATCGGCTTCTCCAAAAGAAGAAGAAAGAGCATGAGAAGAGCGCGTTCAAGAATATCGAGATTTTATACTCCAGGAACAATGTACGGAAGTTTCACCAAAAGGTAAAATGGACGTGTCAGAGAAGCAATACCCGTACTGAAACCTGTAGAGATGAAAATGGAAACCTCGTAGTAGAATATGGAAAAACTACTTTTGCAGACTGTATAACGGCGACGAAGACCAATATCCCGCTGTCAGGCAGAATGAACCACTCAACATAGACGATGATAGTCAAAATTTCCGTCCACCTGACCAAAACGAAGTGACGATAGCAATATTCAAGCTAAAATCCAACAAGGCTGCTGGACCGGCCGACATTTTTCAGGCAGCTGATGATGAATTGCTAGAGAGCATATACCAACTCATATCTAAGATTTGGTCAAGCGAGTATGTCTGACGAATGGAATCTCAGCATCATTTGCCCGATCCACAAGAAAGGAGACCCGCTCTACTGCGCCAATTATAGACGCATCAGTCTCCTCAACAAGATCTCTTCTGCGATATTGTGTGAATTCCTGAAACCTTTTATCAACAGCCTAATTGGCCCTATCTGTGCCGTCTCAGGCCCGGAAAGTCCACCATCGATCAAATCTTCACACTTCGACAGATCCTGGAAAAAACCCAAGAAATCCAAATCGATACGCACCATCTCCCTGTCGATTTCTATAGAGAAGAGTTTTATTGAGTTTTGACATCCTTGCCAAACTTGTTCGTCTGTGCAGGATGATGATGGAGAACGCTCGCTGATACATCAAGGTCGGTAATGACTTCACCGAGACCTTTGATGTCAAAAAAGGTTTTAGACAGGTTTAGACAAGGATTGTGCAGAACTCACAAGCCAACACCGGAGGCACAATCTATCACAAGTCTGCACAACTGCTTGCATACGGCGACGATATAGACACTATCGGAAGAACTCAGCGGGCTGTCACAGAAGCGTTTGCAAACATTGATGCGGAAGCGGCCAAAATGGGTTTAGCCATAAACGAGGGCAAAACCAAGTATATGCTGTCAACAAGAAGGGAAAACCAACACCGACGAATTGGACAAAACGTCACAGTGGGCAGCTATAACTTCGAGGTAGTAAAGGACTTTGACTACCTTGGCTCTGCTAGAAACTCTGAGAATGACATCAGCGCAGAAATCAAGCGAAGAATAACTCTTGGGCTTATAAGGCAATTCAACAGTAAAGCCCTATCTCGAACAACTAAGGAGACTCTGTATAAGACCCTGATCATCCCAGTCCTGCTTTACGGCGCTGAAACATTGAGTTTAGTGAAAGCGGATGAAGATATTCTTGGTCGCTTCGAGAGAAAAATTCTTCGTAAGATATTCGGTCACACTTGCGTTGACGGGTTTAGGAGGAGAAGATTCAATCACGAACAATATGAGCTGTACATCGACATCGGCTTAGTCAAAAACACTGCGTAGTGGACTTTTGAAATGGCTAGGATATGTAGAGCGACACCAACGTTCCGGCCCGCAGATTCCTTGAATTTAATCCAGAGGGACGACGCACAAGTGAATTTAGTATCGTGACCCGTTAAGGTTTAAGTTCGATTTAAATCTCGAAATCGAGAAACACGTGATAGAGTCAGCCACAGCACCGCCGATGAGTATATTGCAGAAAACTTTATGCGTCCAGTAGATAGGATCTTACGAGTATATGCGACATTTGGAAAAGATATGCTGCAGGAATTTCATCAAGCCATTGGATCGTCCTTTCGAAGGTGGGTGCACAAAGCTAATATTCAAGTTAAAATTGAGCTATGGCCCTTGTATGATTAAAAGCAATACAAACACATACCAACGGCAAATTAGTTTTCTTTATTGACCACTCTAGTACAAAGTCCTTCTTTTAATAGTATAATTAAAATTCTTTATTTTAACTTTTGTTTTATTCGCATTTGCAGCACCTAAGCCTGTAATAATGACTAAAACAACCAACAGTGCTGTATAGAGTTTCATATTTATTGTGGAGCACAGCTGGACTACAGCACAGTCATAAATAACAAGCTTTTATATTTAAGTCGTGCAAGGTCATAGCTACTGGTGGCGATTCTGTGCCCACTCACCTTAAGCTTTATATAATCAAATTTACATATTTTTACTGCATGCATGGGCCATGGTCATTATTGTTTTTGTTTGTCGTGATTGTATAAGTGACACAGTGACAATGATGCGCAGCAACTAAAAACGAAATTAGTGTTTTTCGTACCTCTAATGTTAATAAATCATCAACTCTATTGTGATGGTCATGCATTCGTGAATATTTATGATCGAAATGGACGCATGTATGTAGAGGGATCTACACTCAGAGATGGATGATGATTAAAATGAAATTAGGTTTTGTTGAAGATGGTTTTGGATGGCTAAGGACTGGCAAAGGCCTTATCTTTCCATAGATGCTAGTTTCAAAACGACGGGTAAGAATAACTAAAACCTGTCCCAATCTTAGTAAGCTGCACGGGAGTACGCCTGGCTCTGGTTGGTTGAAGTGGCGGTTCAAAAAGAACCCAATTAACGCTATTTGGCCGTTTTGATACCACAAAACTCATGCACCCCTGGTTGTATGATGGAGTATTCGGTTGAAGAAGAGGGATATGCTAGACTCAGCCTGTCGAGTTTGGGTAAAGAATGATCTTTTTCTCACATACTTCTCCCAGGTCGTCGAAGAAGAGTTTACTTAGGGTACGCTCTCTGGTTCTCTCTAGGGCATATAGCTTGGCGGAGCATCGGCTGAAAGACTTGCCTGCTGCGAAACTCCCCAAGGTGGAGACACCTCTTCTATGGAATCTGGTAGTGAATGAGCTACTAGTGGCGAACCCCACAGGCGGATCAGTAGAAATGCGGTGAAATGGGAGGGTTGTGATCCCTTGTTTTCGGATCATAACCTCGCTGATAAAAAAGGAAGAAGAAGAAGAAGAATGAGCTACTAGTGGACCTGGATAGGCCAGCTGTAGAGTAATTGCCTATGCTAATGGCATTGCGATTGCTGTATCTGGCAAGCACCCAGACACTCTCAAGGAAATCCTCCAATATACTCTCTCTCGGCTCACTAGATGGGCCTCCAAATGTGGATTTGTGGTTAACCCTCATAAAACAGAACTCGTTCTCTTCACGAGGAAATATAAAGTTCCGCTCGTAGACCCTTCTATGATTAATGGCCCCAGTCCCACCTTGACTGTTAATGCAAAATACCTGGGTCTTATTCTGGACAGAAAACTGAACTGGAAATGCAATCTACTAGAACGCGTAAGGAAAGCCAATGTAGCTATCTATTCCTGTAAAAAGTCTATAGGTAGGAGATGGGGTATGAAACCTGAAATCAATCGCTGGCTTTACGTGTCCATTATCAGGCGTGATCGTTTGGTAGCCTGCTCTTGATAGGGCTGTCCACCTCTCTCAGTTAGCTAAGATGCAAAGATCTGCATACATTTGCATCAGCGGAGCACTAAGAACTACTCCATCTGCGGCATTGGGCATTTCGTTCAACCTGCTGCCCCTAGATATCTTTGGTAGACAGATTGTTGCCAGTGCGGTCATCCGTCTAAGAACCTCCTCTCGGTGTTCTAGTTATCAAACTGGCCATTCCTCGATCCTTGATCTTCTCAATTTTACTCATGAAAACACGGACTACACCCCGCCGAAACTGAGATTTGACCGAAACTTCCGTACGAGCATCCCTGATCGGGATGAATGGGATAGCTCTCCCCCTGATGATGGCAATTATGTGCACTCTACACAGATGGTTGGTGTGGTGAGTCTCCGAAAAGCTCAACCTGAGCATCTCGTTTCGCCTCTCTGATCAATGTGGCGTTTTTCAGGCGGAAATAATGGCGAAGCCTGTCCTGACTAAAATGTAATGTATTATCAGTCAGGGATATTAGCATTTTCACTGACAGTCAAGCGGCACTCGTGTCTTTAAGTTGAAAGGCCGTCTTAAACTGTCGTTTGTCTCTTACGAAGATGACAGATCAGTCCAATATTCACCTATGCTGGGTGTCAGGCCACAGAGACATTCCAAGAAACTGCAGGGCGGACGAGCTCACCAGACAGGGTACAACTCTAAGAATTATTTCATATAGACAAGCCCTTCGTATGCCCCTCGCTACATATAAGCATCTACTAAAGCTGAAGGCTATCAGCAGGACCAATCGTAGGTGGAAAATTGGCTCAACGTGTCACATTTCGAGGCAGATCTGGCCTAAGCTGGACCAGAAACCGAGTTGGTTAAGCTAAAGCGATTACAGATCATCTGCCTTATCGGTGTCACCACTGAACACTGTCTTATAGGCCAACATGGCAAAAGACTTGGCCTCTTCTCCAATGACTTCTGCAGGAGCTGTAAGGACGAGGAGGGCGTGGAAACCATCCTTCACCTCTTAGCACATGTCTTGTTCTTTCACGTAAAAGAATGTTCCATCTAGGGGCTTCCTTCCTTGATGACCTCGGCGATTTGGCGCCCTTAGGCGTCATGAGCATCCATCACTTCATCAAAAGCACCGTTTGATTTTATTAGTCCCTAAGTGGTCTAATGGTAGATCCTTGGCATCACAATGGACCATTACTGGTGTAAGTGTGCCTGCACCGTCGCGTCGTGCAGACAGCTAAACTACCCTTGACGACTCGCAGCGGTATATTAGCTTTTTCTGCCAGAGAGTTACTAAGGGCAGACCCTTGTCTACCCAGATCATCCGCTCGCTCGTTTCCCTCGAAGCTACTGTGTCCAGGGACCCAGATGAGAGTGATTTTTATTGAGCGCCTAGTTTGTTTAGCTCTTCCTGTCATTGCTCTACTAGTTTTCAAGATGTGATAGCTGAATTAATGGCTTGGATAGCAGCTTGGTTATCAGTAAAGATAGCACAATTGTGGTTGAGAGTTGGAAGGGCATTCAGTATGCGGCAGGCCTCACGAATCGCGAGGAGCTCCGCTTGACACTGGCGAAATTTGTTAAGCGGAAAGACTTCGAGACATTCAGCTTGTCAGGCCTGGCTCTTCTCTAGAAGCTTTGTTGAACTTACCACCTCTTGACACCTATATAATGGGCTGCACAATCAAAGTCATCCATTGACGGGGTGGGTCTCGGTATGCTTAACACTGGAGTTTTGATGACATTGCGCGGCATTTATACTACGATTTCGATCACATGGCTATGCCGTCTGACGCAATAACACCAGAACTTCGGCTGTAACGTGAATTTAAAACCAACTTTCCTCGTATTCAGGATTGGCTTCGGACAGAGTTTGAGCTGTGAATGGAATATCAGTGTCAATATTTCGTCGGAAAGGCAATCACTGCTTACACTGGCAGCCATATAGCAGTTAAGGCTCTTGATACCGCAGTTATTAGATCAAGACTTGTAAGCGGCATCTTAAAGGGGTAAGCCGATTAAATGTGGTGCCTATATGCCGGGTGATGAAAGAGCAGAGAACGTGCAAGGAAGAGATCAGCGTTGCTAACTTCGCATCAGGTTCTCTCCTTTGTGAGGCGTTTACCAATAGCCACCGGATCTTAGCTGGAAATATGCATCGGCAATCCTTGACATTACGAGGCATTTCGCCATTGGTATATATGCGGAACGTCTCGATGCACCTCAGAATGACTACTGCAAGCCCTACAGGGAAGAATTTGAATATGTCCGTCATCTGCAGTGTGAATGCCTTGCCTACGCCGACAGAAGAATAAAGAATCTTGTCTGTGACTTCTTCATGGACCTGGAGGACTTACGTGCTATTAAGCTGAAAGATTTCCTAAGATTCATATCTATGTGTTTGTGCTTAACAAGAGAGTTTAGGGTCATTTACTGAAGTAAATTACTCATAACAGTGCAAATTGTTGATAGGACTTGCTCTTGCCTATGTTCTTGTATTCCACTGCTTTTAGTTTTAACATATTTGCGTGCTTGATGCCGCTGTGGATGTCAGAATACATTATTAAAAATGTCCACATCAGTTCCATAAAGCATAGAGTTCACCCAAAAACCCAACCACCGTTTTACAGAACCATTAACTAATCCGTCCCCCAATTACTTCAACACTCATCACCTCATTATATCCATCAAAACACACTCACACCATAAATGATGACAGAAAAATTAAGCAACCCAATGTGACTCCAAGGATAATTGACTTGGTCACGAGATACAAAAAAACACCCAAAAATACAAAAGCACTTCCTTTTTCGGGAACTATATCCACTTCATTTACAAATTGCGCGTAATTTTCATAAAATATTCAACACGAGTTATTTTTCCTCGCCGAGGAGGAAATGGACAGCACACAACATTCTTTCGTTCACCCAGTGACTGAGTGAATGTCACTTGGCTATCGATACATCATCATTAATCCAACTGTCATCCATTGGATATCGACAGGCTAGCCATCATTAGCCATACACCACCACCACCGGCTCAGTCTCCTCTTCGATCAGTCGCACCAGGGACTGTGTAGAAGGGACAAATTGATTACGTGAAGGCTGATTAAATGTCCTGCCAAAAACTTGTCAGCAAGTTTTCTTGCTCTTCTTTATTTTTGGCGCACAGCAAACGAAAGTGTCTTGTCATTCAAGCGATGATATTGACATGACACGAAAGGCAGACAAACTTCCTCCTACTACCCCCATCCCATACACCTCTCATCATCATCGATCAATCCCTGCTGTTTTCCAAAAAAAAAAAAAAAAAAGGACAAACCTCCTTAAAAACTTCCACCGCAGTCGAGTGGAGTTGAGAGTTTTATAAATCCATTCTTATCCTTCCGAAAAGTAAACCCCAGCTTGGCTCCCAAAAAAAAAAAAAAACTAATGATGCGGACTGTATACTCCCCTTCAGCTACCAACCTGCGGTGGCGGTCCATATTCCATGGGTCCATATCGTCATCGCTTGTTTACCGTCACATTATCCACACAATTTGATCATCCACAGACAATAAATCATTCCCCAGTGGGTGACCTAGGCATCTCTCTCTCCCCGGAAAAATAAAAGACCCACGCCATCAGCACTGCAAGCCTTCACACGGTCTCTCCTGCTAAAAGCTTCTTCGGGTTGGCCCGCCTCCTGTAAACATCAATCCATTCGTCAAAAAAGGCGAACAGAAAAAGATTGAGTGTTTTTTTATTAATATTCTTGGAGGATTTATGCTACATACATAGCTAAAGCTAAGATTCAACCACTTATTTATGGTGCGGCTTCAGTTAACATCATACATCATTCCAAACGAGACCAACAAAAGGACATCAAATGCTGAATGTATGTATTGCCATTCTCTCATACAATGGAGACAAATCAGTAAAAAGGATGACGAGGTGGTCAGACACAATCTGACAGCACAAATAGCGGATGCCACTCAAATGGATATGTTGTCCTTGATTCCTGTAGACCTTTTGTATACGCATATGGATGTGTATGCTGGCGACACTTCTGTGAGGAGAAAGTTAAAGTTTTCCAGGATTTCTGCATCACTTGGTGTGGCGAGTGCGAGTGTCAGCATTAAAAAGGAAAACAAAAGTTTCTGTTTGCTAGGATATGAATGTCTGTAAAGTTTAATATGCCTCCAGAGTCCTACACATTTAATTTGAAAATGCATTATAGGCATGTCTATTGCCGGAGGGATGTTTAACTTTAATGAAGTGGTCTCGGTGAGGTTAAGTGATCCCAGTTGGTTAGGCTCCCACATGGGCATTTGCAAACTGAATTGTTTTCATTGAAAGAGAGAGATAGCGAATTCCTTGGCTGTCAAGTGCCAGTCTCGTGTCCCTGACATATTTCAAGGGAAATCCAACCGGATCACCTCGCTGGGTTCCTTTTTGGCTCCCATGGTGGTCTCAGTCGGATATACCTACTCTCTAAACTTCTCTAGATTTCTTCTCATATCGCTAACATTTGCTTAAAAATGATCTGGCTCTCTGGTTTCCATTTGTCCAAGATCCATCTCCTTCTGCTCGCTAGTGCCAGATATTTGCACAAGCTTTGTGTCTCCAAGTTTTCCGGGCATAGTCTGGAGGTACCATTTTCTATAAAGCCGTTCCTCTTTAGGTGATATAAGTTATCATGTCCTGTGACCAACAATATTTGGCGCAACAGCTCTTTAAAGTGCCAGGGCCTAGCTTCTCGCAACCACTCATGTTGTGTGCGTTATATTTTTCACACGAATGGAAGGGACCTACAGTTTAATGCCGAATCCGAACGGCGATTTGAGAAGCTTTTTCGTGACAACAATACTCTCGGATGTTTGTCAGACGCTCGCGAGAGGTGGGACCGTGAAAAATTTTTTTTGGTATTTTCTGGGATTCGAACTTGGAACCTCATGTGTAGTGATCCGACACACTAACCACTTACGCCACGGTGCCCTGTGACCAACGCTAGCAACATATTAGATTATCGAGGTCCAATTACACCGCTTAGTCAAAGTCTGCATGAGGAGTCCTATGGCGTCAACCCTAATTAAGGAAAAGTAAGGAGGCCAAAATGGACTTCATCGCTTACAGTATTTCTCTGATTATATCATACTACACTTTACTTCACTTATGTCCTGCATCCAAGTGTTGATCCTAGGACCTCTGAAACGCCTACGCACCATCGTGTACGGTTTCTGGCAAAGCGTCTCAGCCTTTTCCAAACTGCAGTTTATCCTTCTCGATTGTTCTGCGCCATGTTCTCCTCGGACCGCTAGGTGTTCTGCCCTAAAGGTTTCCATTATACAGTAGGTTAGCTATAGAAATGTCAAGTTTTCGAAACGTATGACTAATCCACTGCCACTTCAGTCATTTGATGGTTGTGCCTGTTTGTTACTGATCCGTTCTCTGGTAGAGGTGTTCGTTAGAGATACGGTTGGGCGAGAAAATCATTAAGATGATGCACAGGCACGCGAACGTTTGCAGTTCTTTCGTGATAGTAATGGTCACTTTCCACGTGTTGCATCCATTTGAAAGCATGAATTCAACTATGGTGCGGAACAGTGTTAGATTGGTGTTCAAGTTTATTACATTACTTTGCTATATTTAGGACAACATCCCGAACGAGAACTTCGCTTTCGTTTCACCATCGGGCGAGGCCATAGATATTCGATTGTAGAGAGGTGCAAGTGCACTGCGTTCATTAACAGATCAATTGTGCCCGCCATACCAGAGCTCTAGTCGACGATATACTCGGTGTAGACCACTTCCTCCAGTCCAGCTCCTGCTATAAACGGGATTGTCTTGAGTGGATTCGGCAAAGGTATATCCATTTCTGATAGGAGATAGCCACCTGGGTGATTTTTTTCTTTTGCGGATCAGAGCTTCGTATTCCATAAGAAAATGAGCTGGTGTTTCTGCGAAGTCCCTGCAGATTCTACAGTGTCCGCCGCAATCTATTCCCAGTTTTCTAAGGTGCCCCTTCCGGCTCCCTGATCATTGTAGCGTTTTTCAGGCGGAAATCATGGCGATTAAGGAAGCCCTATCTTGGCTGAAATGTAATGTATTATCTGTCAGCGATATTAGCATTTTCACTGACAGTCAAGCGGCTATCAAGTCCCTGGAATCGTGCTCCTTTACTTCGAAGACCGTCTTAGACTGCCGTTTGTCTCTTACAGAGATGACAGAGCAGTTCAACATTCACCTATGCTGGGTGACAGGTCACAGAGACATTCCAGGAAACTGTAGGGCGGACGAACTCGCCAGGCAGGGTACTACTCTAAGGATTCTGCCAGACAGGCAATCCCTTGGTATGCCCCTCGCTACATGTAAGTATCTACTAAAGCTGAACGCTATTAGCAAGACCAACCTTAGGTGGGATAGTGGCTCTACGTGTCACATTTCGAGGCAGATGTGGCCTAAGCTGGACCAGAAACGTAGTGCCGAGTTAGTTAAACTAAAGCGATCACAGATCAGCTGCGTTATCGGTGTCATCACCGGACACTGTCTAATCGGCCAAAATGCCAAAAGACTTGGCCTCTTTTCCAATGACTTCTGCAGGAGCTGTAGGGACGAGGAGGAGGAGGAAACCATTCTTCACTTCCTATGCATATATTCTGCGCTATCACGCAGAAAGAATGCTCCATCTAGGAGCTTCCTTGACGACCTCAGCGATTTGGCGTCCTTAGACGTCATGAACATCCATCGCTTCATCAAAAGCTCCGGTTGGTTTTATTAGTCCCTAAGTTGTCTAATGGTAGATCCTTGGCATCACAATGGACCGTTACTGGTCTAAGTGTGTCTGCATCGTGGTGCAGACAGCCAATCTAACCTAACCTAAGGTGCTCCTTGAGTCTGCAGTGTCCCATTAACATGCCCGTCAACATGTGAAGTCGATTCTTGCTAACTTTTAAGCAGGTTCTGCTTCTTTTCTGGTTGTACTTCCCCAGAAGTTCTTTTGCCTGTCTTAGTTTGGAGGTATAGTCCCACTGTTTGACTCATATGTTTTCTTCCTCTTTCTTTAAGTTTTTCCATATTTGATGGGGTCCAATCCCACAAAAGGGTTCTGCCCCAAGGAACGGTGTGTCTGATCCGTTTCTTGCTAGTTCATCAGCTGCTTCGTTCCCCTCCACTCCTACATGTCCTGGTACCCAGTGGAGAGTTACATTGCTTGTTTCTCCCATTTTGTTGATCCTGGTGAGGCATTCCCATACCGGTTTGGATCTGATCTCGTGCGAGGTCAGTGCTCTAATAGCGGCTTGGCTGCCTGAGAGTATTGCGATGCCCTACAGGCCATATTTCCGGTCTAGTTTGAATTGCGCGCATCTTTGGATCGCGTGAACTTCTGCTTAAAGTATGCTGGGGAATATTCACAATGATTCTGAGTATCTAGTCCTGGACCCATACACTCCTGCCTCAGTGCCAGGAGATGATTTCGATCCATCTGTGCACCATTTAATTGTTTATTGTTTGAATTGGTACTTATCGGATTCGCTACTCCAGTCACTTTTGTTCCTCAGCTTTGAGTCAAATGCCCTGTCAAAGCACTTTTTCTTGACCATATCATCTCTGGCCAGTCCAGAAGTAGTGCTGGATATGGTTTCTCGCTCTTTGTTTGCGATGCATATACCTTTCCCGATTCCCTCTCTGCTAATTCTCAATATGGTCTTCTTGGCGATTCGCTCTAGCACTATGTGTAGCGAAGGTATAGCTACGATTACCTCTAGTGCTGCGGTCGAGACCATATTTCCAAAATACTGGAAATCCTCTACTCCTTCTACCAGTCATCCAGCAATGCATATTTGAGCTGATAAGTTTGTTCCAATGCTGATCAAAAGAGAGTAAGCTTATTATCGTCAGGGAAGTCGGGATGTTTCAGTTGGGATGTACCAGTAAGGGTCCGTCAAATTCCTCCCTTTCCTTTCCCCTTCTTCCTCCACTCGTGAGGTAATTATGGTACGAGGAGCCATCGTGGACTGTACAAATTTTGTGCGAAAACTTCAACAAAGCTGTCTGTGGACTCTCAAATCTACAAGTAAAGCCTAGTACAAGAGCAAGCTAGAGAAAATCTGAAGGAGAATAGTTGAATTTGCTAATAAACACCTGTTTCCTCTACTGAAGGCCTGTTACTCGCACGCTTGCGAGACATGGTTTTACATAACATCTAACTACGTACTTTGAAACAGCTGGGCTCAAAACTCCTAACTCAATGGACCAAATTAATGCTCTATAGAACGCTCATCTTGCCAGTCTTGCTTTATGGCGCCGAGTGCTGCACGATAAGTCAGAAAGCACAGCAAATATAAGGTGCATTTGAACGAAAAATACTTCGTTGGATATGAGGTCCCATATGCAAAGAGGGCGAATGGAGGCAACCCCGAACTCTATGAGTTGTACCAGGATGTGGATGTAGTCCAAAAAACCAACACATATTGGCTCGGCCACTTTGAGCGAATGGAGGACAAAGCTCCAGCCAAGAGAATCTTTGAATCTCATCCCCCAGGTTCGAGACGGTAGAAAAGACCGAACCTCCGGTATAAAAACCAATATGTCGTGGATACCAGGAAACTTGGTCTACACAACTGGAAGTAGCCTGACCGAGTTTGCAGAGGTTGGAAAGCAGCCGTGTCTCATACAGAGAATCTTAAAGTGTCGGGAGCCCTCGTAAATACGTAAGTAAGTATGTACTTTAAAATCTTAGACAATTATACTTTTAACTACCCTTAGTACGTTAGGCAACGTACACAAAATTCACAAGTGAGTCCCTAGCCCTCATGTTGTAGAAATGATGGATATCATCAACTTATAGATTTATAGTTGCATTTTAAAGCAAAAGCGGGTTGGTAACGGCAAAAGAATGCCAACTGTAATTCATTTCAGAATTTTCAAAATAAATCTCCAATCTTAATAAGCAATAATCTGGCATCGGTCTCGTGGGAAAGTCACAAGATTTGGTTCACTCCAGATCTTAAAATATGACCCAGGCTGTCTCAAAAGAAACAATTGCATACCTTTTCCAATTATTTCAATCAAAATTTTCATTTACAACTCACAATCCATATCCGACAGTAATTGCCTTATCTCACTACACCGATCTTCATTCTGTTAAACCACCCAACCACCCCTGCTCTTGTAATTTCGGAACTACCCAAGACTGTGACCATGAGAGTGTCACCATCACCAAACCAACTAAGATGTCAAAAATAAGAGACCGTACAATTTCTGCTGGTAGCCATCGACGTCAGTCACCAACGTCCATCAGTTTATGTTAATTTGCAACCTACTACCCCTGTGATCCTGCAAACACACATCTACGCATGCTGGCGGGCAATAATTTACACTGACATTGATTGGGCTAATACTCAAACTCTTGACAGAATTTCCACAGATGACTTAATTAAACGAATTGATTGAGATTAGTATTTAAATACTAACACCCGAAGATGACGCTCACACAATTGCCTTCCGGTATTGCTTCGACGATCAGTGATTCGTAATAATTGATGTCCCTATAAATGGCAGTCCATGTGAACTATAACAGTTGCAAGCTATAAAGATTTTCAAAGGCACACACATGCCTAAAGGTTGATTTTCGAAGTCGCATCTTAATTTCATCTGAAAGTTTAATGAGGACATTTCAATCTGGCTTATGTAAAGTTTAACACCCCCTTAGTCGGGGTGTGCGGAACAAAGCCGCTAAAAATACAGAAGCACAAGCATATCCCCTCGAGTTCTGTGTGGGTGGCATTTAAAGGAATTTCGATTAATTTGATGAACCACCCTACATCATATCCGCACTTTCCCACCAAGTAACAGCAAGGATGCGGTTGCGCTGCAAAGCTAACCTCGGAAAATGCCCCTAGGATGAATTTCATTGAAATTGCGTCATCGCAGGTTGAGTATACTCCCACCACTCCTAAGCGAAGAGTGGATTCTGCTAGAGGCCGCAAACGAGCTACATTTTGTTCACCTTTAGTCAAGCAATTGGAAAATGGATTAGTTGCATGGGATCGGCCCTCGATGAGGATGCACTTAGACCAGAAATAGGTCCATTGTACGTATACTGCCGATGTACATTGTACGTGTACGTATATACCGATGTAAGGTGAGCGGGTCATCCTGTTACTCTAGGAACCATTTGCTTCGTTGTATGAAGGAGTTGATTTTAGCTGTATAGACGTTGCCGAGATCATTTTGATCATTGAAAGACTACTCACCCAGGGTAAAAAAAAAAAATATTTGGCGCAACAGCTCTTTAAAAGTGCCAGTGCCTAGCTTCTCGCAACCACTCATGTTGTGTGCGTTATATTTTTCACACGAATGGAAGGTACCTACAGTTTAGTGCCGTACCCGAAGGGCAATTTGTTTTGAGAAGCTTTTTCGAGACAACAATACTCGGATATTTGTCAGAAGCTCGCGAGAGTTGGGACCGTGAAAAAACTTTTTGGTGTTTTCTGGGATTCGAACTTGGAACCTTATGCGTAGTGTTCCGACACACCAACCACTTACCCAGGGTGGCTTTCCTAATATTGGCGAGCGCAGCACAGCGCATAGGAGGTGAGTAATGGTCCCTTCTTCCTCTTCATCCCTACATCTTCTGCAGAAGTCGTTATAGTGGATGCCTAGTCATTGGGCATGTCTTCCTAAGATGCAGTGTCCAGTTAGAGCATATGTTATTTTGGAGAGGGTTCTTCTCTTGTATTTCAGGAGTCCGATGGACCTATATTTGTTAAGTGTTGGCCAAATTTGTCTGACTTTCCACTTTCTCCGCGTCGCAACGCGTCGATTTGAATAAAGTACTTACCAGAAGACGTTGGCGCTTCAATGTCGGTAATGCTTTGGCTGTTTGTACTCTGCCCAGTTCGTCAGCGGCACAATTCCTCGGTATGTCACAGTGACCAGGTACTCAGCAAAGGGTGAAATTGTACTGACCAGCTATCTCGTTAAGAGATACGCGGCAGTCTTTCACTGCCTTAAATCTCATAATGCTGGATGTGGGGGATTTGGTCGCTGCCTGACAGTCGATGTAAATAGGAATATCCGATGTCGATAGTGTATAAGCTGCTACCCAGTCACCGGCTTGGCGAACAGTGGTAACTTCGGCGTGAAAAACGCTGCAATGGCTTGTAAGACTGAAAGAAATGCGTATGTCCAGGTCTTCTGGGAAGATTCTGTCCCCGAGTCCATCCTTGGTTTTGGACCCGTCCGTGAAAATTGACAGCGATTCGTTGTATAAGACATCGCGTTGCGTCCATTTAGCCCTCCGGTATTGAGTGCGTGTAGGCTCTATTAAAGTCATATTCAATGGGCAGGTGATCAGTGGAATTGGACAGATGATGGTGCATCGGAAATATTTTCGCGTGTCCCGTGTGTTGCTCCTTCCACTGCTTGGAGCCTTTCAGTCTTATTGCCGAGCTGACAGCTAATTGTTTACTGACGATGTCAATTGGGACTAGGTGGAGCATGAGAGAAGTGTACCGGCAATGCTAAGACATGCAACTTGCTGAAAGGAAAGGACCGATTCATCGGTCTATTTCTGTGTCTAAATGTCTGTATCTAGGTTCTAATGCACCCTCACGTATAATCTTTTGCCAAAATGCTCGTAAAAATCACCTAGAACTTTCTGTTCAATCAAGGTTGAGATATCTTCCACATGATCTTCAAATGCAGCAGCATAGGAAAGCTCAGAGGTCAGAGATGAACAAGTTGCTGGACGATCACCTCGCATTGATGGCGCAATGATTAGTTTAGGTTAGGTTGCGTTAAAAGGGGTAAGCTGCAGAGCGCAGCCTGCACTCGGATCTCAAACGGATCCATTGTGCTGCCCTGACGTGGAGTTTCCTGGTTGAAGAACTGGAAAGAGAGGAAAGAAACAAAATAGCTAGAGCTCTGTGCTAGTGGAACGGCCTCCTCTGGACCACCCTGAAGAAGTTATAAATGTCATAATGGTGGTTGGTGGCTTTTCGAACAGGTCGCCCAGATGGTTGAAGAAATACTCTCCAATACTACTAGCCGCATTCTCTTACGGTGGGCCGCCAATAGGTTATGGCCGGTAATAATACCTACGAGAAGTGCCAAGTTTTGTCTATTTTGAGTTAGGATGAGCTTGGTTTTCATCTTGTCATGTTTTGTCCAGATGCTTCTGGAGACACGGCGGAGCGCTCTCCATCTTTTTTCTGCTTGTCGTTTGAAGTCAAGTGCTATATTTGATTTAACAAGTATTAGGGAAGGTAGGACTGAGCTTTGGACCATTGACAGGTCTTTTTCTGATCTATTTCTTGCCAGTTCGTCCGTCATCTCGTTCCCTGGAATTCCTTTGTGCCCTGGGACCCATCAGAGTGTTACATGGTGGCTTTGGATAAGTAACTTAAGCTCCTCGCGGCAGCGTTTTATTAACTTTGATTTTATAACCGCGGATGAGATGGCCTTTATAGCAACTTGACTATCTATGTAAATATCAATCTCTTTCCAAGTTTCGTGGATAGTACTCGTGCCGCCTCTACTATCGCTAGGACTTCTGCCCGGAATACACTACTGTGCTTCGGAAGCCTTAGTGATATAGCAATATCAAGTTCCGCAATTGATACCCGATTGATACCCGAACTCCTTCCTTTGTTTTGAACCCGTCAGTGAAGACGGAAATACTATGCCGTTCTTCTTCCGCCACGAACACGAATTAATTGGGCCCTCCGACGTTCATCATTATCCTTGGTAGTGTCGCTTTTATTCGATCGGGCTTGTCACAGGGTGGTTCTAAATGTTTTTTTTTTTTTTTTTAGATTTACTACGATCTGTCTTGTATGCATAGCTTGATTGGAAAACTATCAATTGCAGCTTTCCAAGTAATTTATTTTGCGCCACCAATACGACGATCGAAGCCAGTGACCGACTAAGTTTCCTTGAAGACCATTACATGGTTGTCATGTTTGCACGCGTAGCTTTCTGGTCAACTAAAGGTATCGGTCCTTTGAACTAATCTGTTTTGGTAGAGTGGCCATATTTCCGCTCAAGCCAAATAATAAAAAAAACATTTGGCTTACTTTGGGGTATTCCTCAGCGGGTATTTTAAAATACGTCCTCGTCTTCTCACGCGTATTGGTTCCTCTGAAATGATAAGAATCCATTACAAAGACGGGCCCCTCAGCAACACATTTTTTTTGAGTCTCTAGACATCGGCACTTCGACCCATTGACATTATCGAAACACGATGAGTGCTTACTTCCTAAGGGTAACAAAGTCGTCTTATGCTGCCTCCACCTCTGCCAGCTTTAAGCAAATTTCCGTAACGAGTAGACGAAAAAGCGAAATATTTTCTCCCACTACCAAGTCAAGGGCACCTCGACCTTTCCCCTCTCATAGGAATAACCTTAGCAAATGCCAGAAGTCAATAGCTTCTACCTTAATCATCGAGCTCTTCTACACCCTCTTCCAGCACCATTCTGAAAAAAGCATACAACACGGTGGAACGAAAAAAACGGCTGCGAACACGGTAGAGAACATGATTTTACAATATGCGTATCCACCTTCCACTTTTTTATGATGCACGCACAATGGAGTATTCAAACGGGGGTATTATCCTCCATCTAACTCATCCCCCTGACGCCCCCATATATCCGCAACCCCCTATTCTGTCCAAACGAAGCGCAAATAATACCCAGGGGGAGGAATCATTGTAGTCGTCGTCGTCGTCGTTGTCGTCCTCCTCCTGATGTAAGAGGATTCACCACTGAGTTATTCAGGACTCAGGATTCAGGACTTTTTTTTTCTCTCTTTCTGGAAAAAAAAGAAGTAAAATCGTGAACTAAACCAAACGGAACGAAAGTAAATATTGTATTTTGCCATTGTATATGGGTTTTGTATGTATCCATGTGCTGCAAGCGGTGGCGGCGGCGGCGGGCGGAGACAGAACAGGCGATGGATACACGATTTGATGGCATCATCATCAAATACCCGCCGTAGCAGAACACACATTCCCACTAACGGTGTACCTACCCTCAGCCATTACGAATGAAACATGATTTTTATTAGAGCACCATAAATTATGTTGCGGGTTTGATGTCTTCTTTAGAGAGAGAGAGGTTCGTCTGCGCGTCCTCTTGGTTCACAATTGGAAGACGAATCTGTTCCTGATAGTATTTGTCCCCTCGACTTATTTTTGTTGCACAGGTTTTTACTTGCGGATGAAGGGGATGAATCTCTGTTTTCCGGGTTTTCCTTCGTCTTCCTTGACTTGGTTGCGATGAGAACTATACGGTTGCTTGGTTTAACATAAGCTTTCGGGAGTACGTATTGCGGAACTTGGATATCGGAATGGGTTTTGTTTTCGTTGGGCAAGACGCCCTTTGACATTGAAATGTAGACTGGCTCAGCGGGTAAGGGTCAGAGGCAAGTCTTTGCATCATAATTTAAGTTTCTATTTTCGATGAAATTCCAGGTTTTTAGCGAGTCAGCATACTCGTACATACAATGTTCTTAGTTTAAAGGTAATCCACCTGAAGGTCGTTCAAGGGATGATGCTCTGGATAGAAATAAAATTACGCAATAGGTAGCAGAAGCATAAAAAATAAAATTACATTTGGTTTTCGCTGTTGGACAGTTTACTCGCCTAAAAGTAATCTTGGGGACGTATCACCTTTGCACAGAATTCCAATATAATACAAGTATCTCGATACAACATCAGGAAGTTAGATACCAACCAAAATAACGTACGAACATCTTCACCAAAAACATAAGGTCATATACGAATGATGTCCTGAAGCTGAAACATAGACGAATGAAGGTGTATTATATGTTTTTGCACAATGAGCAGAGCTACGGGTTCAATTAGTTTAGACTTACTTGCTTACTAAGGTAGCGCTACAGTTCAGAATGAATCTGGGTCTCAACCAACAAACCTCTCCAGCCAGCCTGGTTACGAGCCAGGTGCCTTAAGTTACTCACGCCAAGTTGGTTGAGGCCAACCTCCACTTGTTTGCTTCACTTGATGCGAGATCATCCTGTACTGAGACCTACATCCGGGGTTTTGAAATTTGTCTACTTTGACGTCCCCGGCCTGAAACCGCAATGATAAAGACCTATCAGGTTATTGACGATGGGTCTTAGGCGTTCACATAATACGGCAGACAGGATCTTATATGCTATATTGAGAAGACTTATACCTCTGTAGTTTGAGCAGTTCAAAGAGTCTCATTTCTCCAGGACCGTGCAAACGATGCTGAGGTTCCATTCATCGGGCATATTTTCGTCCAACTTGTGAACTGGCTTGAAAAGATCGGCGGCAAGGCCCTTGGCTGCAGCAGCTTTGTTGGATTTAAGTTAAGATATCGCTATCCTCATTTCGTTCTGATCCGGTCGTCTGGAATCTTGACTGTTGCATGACTCATTCTGCCTAACAGTGGAATATTGGTCATCGTCGGCGTTTATCAGTCTGCAAAAGTAGTCCTTCCATATCCTCAACACCGACTGCAATCCTACTCGAAGCTCTTACAAAGCTCGAAACTTCCTCTATCAACACAAATCCACATCGCGGATGGTTGACGTAAGTGACAGCATCAGCTCACCTTTACGAGCACCACAAGCTACCAGCCTTAGGTCACGCTGTTCTTATTTGGTTTCCATAAGTTTCGGTAAGGAGCATGCGAACCCAAGTTCCTATAGAATTAGTTTATCCCCCCGCCTTTCATTCTTCTTCCTTTTTCAGTAAGGTTATGATCGGAGAACAAGGGATCCCACTTCACCACATTTCTATTGATCTGCCTGTGGGGTTCGCCTATTTGACCTCAGAAAATATCGGCAGGCCTGCCGATTTCGGATCACTCGGTTACTGAGGCCAATGAAATACCGATGTCGTCGCATTTGTGTGATCCAGGCGTTTATAGGCCTACCTCTCCTGCCACGCGATGTCTTTGGAACGTGCATTGATATTACCTTTTTAACAGGGCTCAAATGATCTCTTCTTTGAACGTGGTAATATCAGCTGAGCCGGTCGTGCTCTATCTTTTGTACGATGGTTTCCTTCACGTGAAAGCTTCCACTGATCTTTGAACTTCTTATTCGATCAAACTTTGTCTCTCCTGCTGTCCTGCGAAGCAACTTCATCTCAGCTGCCGTTAATTTACTCTCATACGTTTTGTACATCGTCCAACATTGTGAACCGTATGTGAGCGCTGGACGCACAACTGCGGTGTAGAGCATTTCTTTCAACTTTCCTGTAGGTGGCATTTTTCTGTCACAGAAGATAGCGGAGTTTTCTCGCCACTTCATCCTACCTATGATGATTGATGTCGTCATCACAGATTGCTTTACTATTGATCATAGATCCTAGATATTTTAACTTTTCGCACTTGGGAAGCACTGTTCCATTCAAATAAATGTCTGGAATAGAATTGTGTCGTCGCAGCTCCTGGATAGCCTGGTTTGCATCAGCAACGGAGGAAAATATTTTCTCCAGCTCCCGATACAGGCCCTCCGTACTCTCTGCTTGAAGCTGGGCGCACTTCTTCTTCGCTTTTTTCTTGCAACATCTGTATTCCATTTCGAGGCGAGCTTTCTCGTCACTATTATTAGAGGGGCACTTTGACCAAGCTTTGAAAGCCGCTTTCCTCTCATTTATCACTTTCTTAGCTTCATCACTCCACCACCATGTTTTTTTTTTGCTTGTTGATGGCGGCCTCTTGAAGCTCCTAGCAGTGATTTGGCCCTCTTTAAGCAAGTTCACTGTAGGCAATCACACACATTTTATGCTCTGCGCTCTTCATCCTCAGCTCCGTTGATGGTGTGAGAGATGTAATTTTTCATAACGAAAACAAAAGCCTCGCCTTTTTCTTTGTCCAGATTGTACCACTTGACTTTCGCAGAGACCCTTGTTTGTTTGGCTTTCTTTTGTGTCTTCATAGAAATTTCTGTTAGCAGGAGACGGTGTTGCCGAGCGATCGGCTCTCCCAGGATCACTTTGCAATCTTTTACCCGAGGCTTCATGAAACTGGCTACCAAATGGTAGTCAATCTGAGTTTCATCTCCACCACTGCTGTAAGTGATTAGGTGTCGGCTTTGTTTGATGAACATGGTATTTAACACGATAAGACCGTGTGATTTGCACATGCTTAGGATGTCTTCACCTGGCGCCTAGTCCTCCATGGCAGTCTTCATAGTTTTCGTTTGACTTCCCGACATGTCCATTCAAATCTCCTCCAACAAACAGAAACTCTTCCTTTGGGATGTTCTTAAGGAGATTGTGGAAATCTACCCAAAATGCATCTTTATCTCTCTGATTGCACCCATTTTGGGGAACATATGCACAGACAATATTCCACACCTCTCCTTGTATTACTAGTTTGAGAGACATCAAACGGTCGCTGGACTTCGAAATGCTCAATAGGTTACCAAGTAGCTCTGCCGCGAGGATGATGATCTTTTGTCGTAACGTCCAAGAAACGCGCCCGATTTCCGGTGTTTTTCCACTTGGTCTCTTGGACACACAAGATATCCACCCGCCTTCTATTCATCATCTTTTCCAGCTCGTAACTTCGACCGGTCATGCTTCCAACGTTCCAACTCGCGACCCTCAAATTTCTTCAAAACTGTTTCATTACTTTACTAGCCCCCGGAATCCGTATAGCTCTGACCCGAACATTTCTGCTCGGTCCAGGATCAGTACCATGCACAGTAGTGGTAGTGCCTGGCGTTGTAGTGCCTTTCCTTTTAGCAAGTATTACCAAAATGATACAGTTTTGCATGCATGCTCCTGTTTTATTATTGTTTGTTTGATCTTTCTTCTCCGACACCGGTGATCTCCAGTGTCAACCCACGGACTCGCATGCACACTTGTGGGAGAGTTTTTAAGCTAGTGTATGTGTCGCTACGCTCACTTGGCTGTTATATTGCCTAGATCTGATTAGTCCCCTTAGTCGGCTCTTACGACAAGCGCTAGTTGTTGGGGGACGCCGCAGTGATATTCTTAACCCGTCCCTGCACGGGGAATCGCCCCGCCTTCCATTCTTATTCAGAATTCGAAATCTTACATCACCTAACAATTGGAGTATCTACTGCTACCTAATCACTAATAAGCAGCGCTTACCATTGAACACTTAGTTGATCCTAATCTAAATGTTGCCATTGGTCAATTCCATCGGCCGCCCGCTAGACAAACTAAAGAAGGGGATGTTCGTACATCAACTCACAGTGCAAAACACTTTTTTTTTTATTTATTTCATTTTTATTGGTAAAACAATTCACGTTAAACTAGTTAAATGTTGTGTGTCCTCCAGGAAAGTATCGCCCAATTTAGCCATAGTATCCGAAATACAGGCAAAAATTTCATATGCGCACTCACAGCGTGTTTTACTTTTCGATGAGTCTTTGCACTTTGTTATTGCGTTGGCAACTTTGTCTGCGTTATCATTCTTAGCCAATTGCACAGCACCCTCGTGATCGAAGGTACATTCGTCCAGTACGTCATATTTCTCCAAAACACAGGCAGCAAAGCATTTTAGTTGTGGAATATCATTAGCTAACTCCAAACTTCCGTTCATGAATTTCCTTGCATCATGCAAATGGACACCTTCTTGTTTAAGACATACTTTTGGTTTTTTGACTCGAACGTTTAAATCGGTTGAATTGTTAACATTGCTGACTGAGACGCTTGTCTCATTTGAAGTGCCTAAAAAGTCAGACTCGTTAAAATCGCTTGAATCGTCGTATGAATCGTCGTATGAGTCATCGTAAGACCCGTCTGTTTCGGCTGACTGTTCTAAGGCTTGGTTTGAATTTCCGCCTGTTTCAGCTGAATTTCCGCTTGCTATGTCTGACTTACCACCTACCTCCGCTACCTTTCCACCTGCTTCGGCTGCCTTTCCGCCTGCTTCGGCTGATTTTCCGCCTGCTTCAGCAGACTTTTCTCCTGCTTCGGCTGACTTTCCACCTGCTTCGGCTGCCTTTCCGCCTGCTTCGGCTGTCTTTCCGCCTACTTCGGCTGCCTTTCCGCCTGCTTCGGCTGTCTTTCCGCCTACTTCGGCTGCCTTTCCGCCTGCTGTGGCTACCTCAACTGGGTTGCTCGGCTTAGGTAATTTGTTTTGGCCTAGACCCTATGATATGGAAATAATTATAGTTAACAAATTTAAATGAAATAATAAATTTCTCCAGACCATCGACACTAGGATCAGGAAAAAAGCTGTAAATAGTGGTGCAGTTGCTCTAACCATTACGCTGAGTTGAAGGTTTGACTAATTTTGCCGCGGTGTGCAAAAGCGTTTATATATAGACTTTGAGGGCGGTATACAATCAATTATATCGCTTGTGTCTGATTTCACAGTATGAAATCGAATAATTGTTATGGAATGCATTCGTCTCACAGTAATTACTGCAAACTGATACAGCAAAAAAAATTGATTTCACGCTAGTGAAACGTCTAATAAGATTTAAAGTGCGGGGGGGTAGTATATATATAGCATATATATAATATCTTCGAGAAATTCAACAAGCACAAAATTCGAGAAAAAAAACACATCATCA
Organism: Brachypalpus laphriformis; assembly: GCA_945910035.1. Taxonomy (NCBI): domain Eukaryota; kingdom Metazoa; phylum Arthropoda; class Insecta; order Diptera; family Syrphidae; genus Brachypalpus; species Brachypalpus laphriformis. The sequence goes on along the minus strand of OX246755.1, from coordinate 9,223,157 downwards.
GTGTATCCTCAGTTTTGAAAGACTCATGGCAAAATGGAGTTGAAGAATGGCTGCAGGGTTGCCGCTGGAAAATTAAGAAAATGCCACCATAAGGACTGTTTTTACTCCCACCTATGGTCAGTAGGAGTGGCAAAATTGCATCATCACCTCCCCGTGGTACCCGCTGGATAGCTATCTGATAGTGGACTAACGATGAGCGTATGCTGAGTCTGACGATATATGTGTAGCTGAACACTCAGACCTGCGTAAGAACATCTGGGTGAACTTCAGCGCGCATATGTTTAACCGGACGAGGCATCTCTTCTTGACCTGATCGGCTGAAATATGCGTGTCAGAAGTCTAGCAAGAGCTCCTCAGAAGAAGGACGTGCGGTGGATGAATTCTCCCGATGGAATTAACGGTGACGTCTACAGCGGATACCTTACCGGAGCTACTTCGACATATTTGGAGCTGAGGTCTGTAAGGATTTTCAATACTACGTCAGGGTATTGAAAAAGAGATGGTGGCGGATGAACCCTTAATGGGCCAACGGCAGCGCTCATATCCCCGAAGTGGGTTACTGACATCGGTGTATCCGGCCCCTCGTCCTAGGGGGTGCAGAAAAAGGGTCTGGTCCTCCAGGTTGGGGGTTGTGCCATCGGGTTAACTTCCTTACGACGTAAAAAACCTTCGGTTACGAAGCAACCAACAGCCTCGGATACGGATGATTCTACTGTTGACGACCCAAGCAAACGTAAAACGGACAACGATCTTCGTGTCTGCACATGGGACCTAACACCTCTACAAACCACGTGCAGCCGAACTACTTGCGGAGGCCCTAGAGTGTCTCAAAGCAGACATTACCGCCATCCAAGAAGTGCGATGGGATGGGCCGGTCAAAAGGAGTATGAAAAACTGCGACATCTACTACGGCGATTGCTACAGACAACAAGGACAGCGTCTATTCGGGTTCGGATTTGTCATTGGAGGCAGACTTAGGCAAGAAGTCTTGAGTTTCCGGCATGTGAACGAGCGCCTTATGACTATCCGTATCAAGGCTAAATTTGCCAACATTCAAATGTTGCATTCACGCCCCTCACGAGGAAAAGGACGACGCGACAAAGGATGACTTCTACCAGCTCTTGGACAAGACGTATGAGCAATGCCCTAGCCACGACGTTAAAATTATACTAGGTGATTATGATGATACTAGGAACGTCTTATCATTCCCTTTCCCAGAAACAATTTGAAGTCATAGAAAGGAAATTATTCTTTCGGAAGGCTGTCTTTAGACTTTGATGTCATACGGTGACACGGTTTGAATTTAATCCTGAATTTGTACAAACAAATCTAGGTTGGGGACGTTAGGGGTGGTAATATTGTCACTGAGAACAGTAAGCTGTTGAAATTGCTCGAGTTGGACGTTTAGCAATTAGCTAAAGAGCTGCAGAAGTGCAGCAATGGAAGTACTCCTGGAGCTAACACCGCTCCATCTTGTAGTGGAGCAAAATGCACAGCGGGCGATCCTAAGGATGGCAAAAGAAGGTATTGGAAGGGAGAAACGTGTTGGCTCGAGAAAATACGATGCATTTCTCAAAAAACTTCCCCTTCTGGCCGTCCCCAGGGACGACAGTATCAGGAAATTTAACTTTGGGAAAAACTTTAGTACAAAGTTAAGTAACAAGAAAGAGTGGAGCAACGAATCCACGATGTACGGACTGGGCAGCCACACGATAAAGTGGTATACAGACGGTTCGAGAACTGGAGAGGGAACAGGAGCAGGCGTATTTGGGCCAAGGACCAAGCACTCAGAACCTATGGGCAAGTGCACCAGCATCTTTCAAGCTGAAATATGTGCTATAAACAGAGGCATCCAACTCAATCTCGAAAAGGGATACAGCAACTGCGACATAACAATACTGTCAGACAGCCAAGCAGCTATCAAAGGACTTGACTCCTATGTCACTAAGTCAAAACTTGTGTGGGAATGCCTATGCAAGCTTAATGAATTGGGCAGAAACAATAAAGTTACACTTTACTGGATACCCGCGTCACGTCGGGATAAAAGGTAACGAAGCAGCAGACGCCTTGGCAAGACAAGCGGCTGCAGAACCCTTCATTGGACCTGAACCATTCTGTGGAATGAGGGAACACACCATAAGAGAAATTCAGAAAAATGTAGAGAGAAGACAGGGCAAGAACCTGGAACAACACCACAGGCCTGATGCAAGCTAAGAAACTATTGGGATGTTACAACCGGAAAAGATTCGAAGCCTGTATCTGCCTTAGCCAGAATAACCTACGGATCCTAACAAGCTTCCTAACGGGGTACTGCAAACTCAGGGAGCATCTACGGAAACTAGGTATAACAAATGAAGGCCTTTGCAGATTCTGCAACGAGTCATGTGAGACTCCGGAACACCTTCTGGAGTCCTGTTTGGCACTGACCCACAAAAGATTGAAATACTTGGGCAAATACCAAGTATCAGAAGAGGATATGCCAACCATGGACCCACTTCTCATTCTCAGATTCTTAAAAGAAACTGGTCTGGAGAAAGAGCTCTAAGGTGAACTATTCTCGCCAAGGCAAAGTAAGAGCATATGCCCTTCAAACACAGTTCCACAGGAATTGCAATTGCGAAGGGGACTCTAACGAGGGAACAAACCTCCCCAAGGTATTAGCAGGGGGCACAACAGACGATTACGTCGCAGTGCAAAATAACCCTACACAAATAATAATAGTAGCTAAAGAGCTAAAGGTGGGCAATCGTCCCCCATGGTGGAATGCAGAACTTAACAGTCTTCGCTGCACAAGCAGGAAACAATTCAATAAAGCCAAACGAACAAGGCTACCACTGGACTGGGAGAACTACAAAGAAAGTCTGAAGAACTTCAAAATAGAGGTTCGGAAAGCTAGACGCAGATCCTGGCGCGGTTTTTATCAGAGTATTGACAGCACGTCTCATTCCTCTAGACTGCGAAGAGTCCACTCCAAAACACCAACTATACCTAGTGTCCTCATGAATCCCAATGTATCCTGGGCGGAATCGGACGAAGCATCGCTCAACCTGCTTACGGACACTCACTTCCCCAGCTGCACGCCTACCCCCAACGATGATTGCGCCCTGGTAAATGTTGCACGTCCACAGGCACCTTCTCATCTTATCAGCGAAGATAAGCTGAAATGGGCAGTAAACAGTTTCGAACCATTCAAATCCCCGGAACCGGATTGTATTTTTCCGGCCCAGATTCAGACGGCCTTCAATATAGTATGGCAGTATCTATCCTGCATTGTGAAGGCTTGTCTTGAGCTTGGAACAACACCAACTGCCTGGACCGAGGTAAGAGTGGTCTTTATACCCAAAGCAGGCAAGACATCGCACATCCTCCCAAAGGACCTTAGACCTATTAGTCTAACGTCCTTTCTTCTCAAGATTCTGGAGAGAATCCTGGACCTACACATCAAGGCCACTATTGATAGCACCCTACTATACACGTCACAGCACGCCTACCAAAAAGGTAAATCTGTCGAAACGGCTTTGCGCTCCATCATCCACCCTATCGAAAAATCACTCTCAATCAAAGAGTTCACCCTAGTGTCATTTCTAGACATAGAGGGAGCCTTCAACAACGTTGAAACACATTCGATTACCAGTGCCTTACGTAGGCCCAACATCTGCGAACCCATCTGTTGTGTCATAGAACACATTCTAAAGAACAGAGTAATAACAGCATCCTTCGGAAGTAGCACTGTCAAGCGACATGCACATCGAGGCACCCCTCAAGCGGGTGTACTGTCTCTACCATTGTGGAATTTGGTGCTCAACGAAGCCCTTCTAAAGATCGAAAAAACTGGATGCAATGTTATTGCATATGCAGACGATGTCGCCATTCTGAGAACAGGCAAATACCCGCAGACGCTGGATGATGTCATGCAGTCTGCTCTTAATGAACTGTTCAGATGGACCGATAAATGCGGCCTCTCCGTTAACCCGACGAAGACCGAGCTAGTTCTATTCACAAGAAAACACAAGCTACCTGACTTCACTCCGCCCAAGATAAGAGGATCCACCCTCAAGCTTTCAAATAGTGCTAGCTATTTAGGCCTAAAGCTTGACCTCAAGCTAATTTGGAAAGAGAATGTCGTCGAACGGGCCAGGAAATCGCTGGCCGCTCTATACATCTACAAGAAAGCAGTAGGCTCCACCTGGGGCCTTAAACCAAGCATCATGCACTGGCTATACACGTCGGTCATTAAACCGATTCTCATGTATGGAGTATTGGTATGGTGGACCGCCTTGGAGAAGAAATCCAACCTATCCATAACGGAAAAAACTCAGTGAGTTGCATGTCTCAGTATTACCGGTGCACTGAGAACTTCTCCAACAGCCAACAGCGGCGCTCCAAACCATGCTCCACCTGCTTCCGATTGCCATCATCAGTAAGCAATTGGCTGTCAGCTCGACAATAAGACTGAGAGGCTCCAAGCAGTGGAAGGAGCAACACACGGGACATGGCAATATACTTTTGATGCACCGTCATCTTTCCAATTCCACTGACCATCTGCCCACTGAATATGATTTTAACAAGGGCTACACGCACTCGATACCGGACAGAAGTGAGTGGACGCAACGCAATGTCCTTTGCAACGAATCGCTGTAAATTTTCACGGACGGGTCCAAAACTAAGGACGGAGTCGGTGCCGGAATTTTCTCGGAAGATGTGGACATACACCTCTCCTTTAACCTTCCAGACTACTGCAGCGTTTTTCAAGCCTAAATCACCACAGTTTGCAAAGCCGCTGACTGGCTGGCGGGTAGCACACTATCAACACCTGATATTGTTATTTATGTCGACAGTCAGCCAGCCATCAAATCCCTCGCATCCAGCACTACGAGATCTAAGGCAGTGAAAGACTGTCGCATATCTCTTAACGAGATAGCTGGTCAGTACAACCTCACCCTTTGCTGGGTACCAGGTCACTGTGACATACCGGGGAATTGTGCAGCCGACGAACTAGCACGACAAAGCTCCTCTGGTACAGATAGTATAAGCATCACCGACATCAAAGCGCCAGCGTCTTATGGTAAGTATCTTATTCAAATTGATGCCGAGAAAGTAGCCAATCATCGATGGCAACATCTAGACCAATGTCATACCGCCAGACAGCTCTGGCCGACACTCAATAAATCCAGGTCCATCGGACTCTTGAAGCACAAGAGAGGAACCCTCTCAAAAATAACAAATGTCCTCACTGGACACTGCGTCATAGATTAGGTATCCCTCATAATGACTTCTGCAGAAGCTGCAGAGATGAAGAGGAAGAAGAGACCATCAGTCATCTCCTGTGCGCCTGTCCTGCGCTCGCCAACATCAGGAAGGCCACTCTGGGTGAATACTTCTACTATTATCTTAATGATCTCGGCAACGCCTGCACGGCTAAAATTCACGACTTCATTCAACGAAGCAAATGGTTCCCAGAGTAAGAGGGTGATCCACCCGCCTTACACATCGGCAGTACAATGGACCTACTTTCTGGTCTAAGTACATCCTCATCGAGGGCCGATCCTAACCTAACCTAACCTAAAGAGCTAAATGGAGGAACTGGTTGGTTGAGTCCCAGGTTCACCCCGAATTGTAGCATCACCTAAGTGAGTAAGTACGTTCGAGGATCTATAAAGCCAGGCCCCGCTGAAGTTAAAACCAAAGTTTTAGAAGCTTACCTGTGTTACAAACGTATACGATTGGCATCACTGTAGTGCGATATTGAGGTTTGCGTGAAATTAATGGTAAAAGCTTTATAATGACTATTTGTTATATAATTATAAAACTAATGCATTTTGTATTAATTATTTGACTTTAGTGTGAAATTAAGGAAAAATAGCATGTCGAACACAACAGCGATAAGATTGATTGAATTGCGTAAGAATGGCCTTCAAATATCGATATATAAAGTGATGTTGCGCTGCATGGGTAAGTTAGTCAAACACTAGATACAGTGCTATGGACAGAAAATCTGCAATAATATTGGCTGTGCTGTGCCTGATTCAGGTAAAAATTTCACTAATTTGTTTTTTATTCTTTTCTTTTTTAAGTATTTCCCTATTATAGTGTCTACAAGTGAGTTCATACGACAAAAGCCTTAAGACATGCCAAGAACAAGAAAGTGTTGAGACATCTGATGTTACGGCATTTGAAGCCGGAAACTTTGACTTAGCTAGTAACATTCCAAATTTAAAGTGCTATTCAGCTTGTATATTAGATCTCCTTGGTTTAATCGATTCTTGTGTGTTTGATTATGAAGGTGCCATGAATATGGCGGTTTTTGATGATCTTCAAGCAGGAATTGCAGCTTGTAAAGACAGTGTGACTAGCTCTGACCGCTGTGAATGCGCATATGAAGTTTATTCGTGTGTAATTATGAGTTTGGGTCAAGAAAATCGGGCCATGAACTACTACTAGCAGTAGGAGTTATTTTCAATAAAATCTCGCAATGTAGTTTTTTTCTCTTATAAAATAAATAAATAAACAAATAAATAATATACACACCCATCTCTTGCATCTTCTGTTTGGGGCTAGAACTGCCTTTATGTTTTAATTTTATTTACCTCGTATATAGTGTTATATAGAGGCTTCAGGATAGTCCAGCTATGGCTATATATTTGAAGCATTTGACTTTGTGGCACTTTGCAAATGCACTTGTACTGTAGCTATTACTTTCTTAGACAAAGAAGGAGCCCTTAACAATGTCAGAACAGATGCGGCTTGTATCCCTGCTAAACTGGATAGTCAATAGTTCTAGTAAGGTCCATACTACTGTATGGTAGCAACCCGCCAGCAAAATGAACTGCCATCACAAAAGTACAAAGCCATTGGCACTACCACTGCGATGAGAACGACACCTACAGCAGGACTTGGGGCCATTCTCAACCTGCTTCCATAGACATCTTTATATCATACAAGCATCGGCGGCTGTTAGTGCCGTAAGACTAAGCCAAACAGATAGCTGGAGACGAAATAAAATTCCTCATACTACGATACTACAGAGATATCTAGGCAATTTATGTAGTATAGACTACAGACTATTAGTACTATCCGAGCAGGAACGAATAAAAAAACGACAGAATAAGTAAAAGATGAGTTAAAAGCAAAATTGTAGAAGCTAGGCTATGTTACAAACGTATACGATTGGCATCACTGTAGTGCGATATTGAGGTTTGCGTGAAATTAATGGTAAAAGCAATATAATGAGTATTTGTTATATAATTATAAAACTAATGCATGCCCCCCTGGCAGCTGACCTCCTCGTGATGGGGGGCGGGCAACGTGACTGGGATGTGCGGATGGGGTAACTTAAATAGTTATTCCCATCCATACAATCCAGTCACGGCTAACAAAGCGCAAACCCCATGATGACAAGACGACGTAAACGGGCTTCGGATATTGCCAAACCTGGTAAGCCAGGGCATCCTTTGGAGCCAGGCCTGAAGGGTGTCAGTATGCGAGCGTCTGGTGGTCGGCCTGTCCCGCTCGGCAGCCGCCCGGGTCAAACCCGAAATGGCTACGAGCTTCCTGTCAATGGTCTCGCGAACCATTACGGGGGTCAAGGGGTGAGCGCGCTGTGCACCGATAGGGGGTGTGCATTCACTTGGGGAACTCCGATTCTCGAAATCGGTACACTGAGGCGCGGAGAACTTGCAAATTAGCTGTGAAAATAGCGAAAGAACAGTCTTGGAAGGAGTTTGGCGAGAAATTGGAACGTGACCACAGATCTGCAAATAAGATGTTCTGGCAGACCGTCCGCCGACTCAGAGGAAAAAAGTTGAATATCGTTGAAGGAGTCAAATCCAAAGACGGTACACTTATTTCTAATGAGGAGGACATCTTACGCAGATGAAGCGAGCACTTTTCAGAATTGCTTAATCCCGAACAGGGCACCGAAGATGACAGACCTATTGTCGAGAGTTGGGCGGAAAGTCGTCCTACGGTAGAGGAAGTAACTTTGGCGATAAAATCGCTAAAAGTTGGCAAATCTGCTGGTGTGGATGAAATTCGGCCAGAAATGCTCAAGGCTTTAGGTAAAGAGGGAGTTCAATGGCTCCCGCGTGTCATTAAAGTGGCCTGGGAATGCGGTGAAACACCTGGTAATTGGCAAATGGGGGTGATAGTTCCTCTTTTTAAAACAGGGGACAAACGAGATTGCGCCAACTATAGGGGTATATCTCTTTTAAATCTCCCTGGAAAAGTCTTCGCTAAGGTGCTAGAAAAGCGTTCCAGTGCTGTGGTTGAGGACAGTTTGGGGGATGAGCAGTGCGGTTTTCGTCCCGGTAGAAGTACAACCGACCAGTTGTTCACTCTCAGAATGGTTCTTGAGAAGGCCTGGGAGTATGCCAAATCTGTCTACACTTGTTTTGTGGATTTGGAAAAAACAAATGATAGGGTTCCTCGAGGCAAACTCTGGAGTGTTCTGCAGGAGTATGGGATTACTGGTTCCCTGTTAAGGGTGATTCAGTCTTTATATACAAACTGTAGAAGCTGTGTTCGGATAAACGGTGTTAAATCAATACCTTTCACTGTGGGCGTTGGACTCCGCCAGGGGTGCGTTTTGTCACCTCTGCTCTTCATTGTATATATGGATTGGATGTTGCAGCGCAGCCGTGGCGGGGAATGTTTCAAAGTGGGAGACCTAAGGATTAGTCATCTGCTCTTTGCGGATGATTTGGTCATCCTTGGATCCTCGCAAACCGAAATTCAGCGCGCACTCGAAAGGTTTGTAGCCGTTTGTGATGATGCTGGAATGAAGATCAACGTGAACAAATCGGAAGTAATGGTCATATCCAAAAAAACCCATTCAGTGCACTCTGCATGTTAGTGGAGTCCCACTGAAGCAGGTGGATAAGTTTAAGTACCTCGGTGTCTTATTCACGAGTGATGGGAAGAGCAATGCCGAGTTATCCTGTAGAATTGGTCAGGCTGGATCAATTTTGAGAGAGCTTGGCCAATCTGTTATAAGGAAGGCCGAACTTAGTGTTCAAGCTAAGCTATCGGTTTTTAACTCGGTGTATGTTCCAACTCTCACCTATGATCATGAAATTTGGGTAGTGACCGAAAGAATAACATCGCGGATACAAGCTGCTGAAATGAGGTTCCTTCGCGAGGTTGTTGGAATAACTCGTAGGGATCGAGTGCGGAACACCAGAGTAAGCGAGGCGCTCAATGTTGAGCAGCTACTTCTCCGAACGGAACTATCTATGCTTCGATGATTTGGTCACATAGTGCGTATGCCCCCAGACCGGCTTCCAAGACGCGCCATGGTTGCCGTGCCATCAGGTAGGCGACTTCGCGGAAGGCCTACAAATAGATGGTTGGACCAAGCCCGACATCTCTCCTGGAGCCGCTTAGGGATTCCTCCTGATAAATTGGAGTCAATGGCGGAGGATCGAGAAGGATGGAGAGTCCACCTGAGCATCCTACCCCCGCGACCCTCATCAAGGATTAGCGGGCCATTGAAAATGAATGAATGAATGAATTAATGAAAACTAATGCATTTTGTATTAATTATTTGATTTTAGTGTGAAATTAAGGAAAAATAGCATGTCGAACGCAACGGCGATAAGAATGATTGAATTGTGTAAGAATGGCCTTCAAATATCGATATATAAAGTGATGTTGCGCTGCATGGGTAAGTTAGTCAAACCCTACATACAGTACTATGGTCGGAAAAACTGCAACATTATTGGCTGTGCTGTGCCTGATTCACGTAAGGATTTCACTAATTTGTTTTTTATTCTTTTTTCTTAAGTATTACCCTATTATAGTGTCTACAAGCAACTTCATACAACGAAATCCGAAAGACATGTCAAGAACAAGAAGGTGTTCAGTTGAGTGATATTATAAAACCTGTATCCGGAAACTTTGACTTGCCCAGTCACATTCCAAATTTAAAGTGCTTTTTAGCTTGTATATTAGAGCTTCTTGGTGTAATCGATTCCTGTGTGTTTGATTATGAAGGTGCCATGGAGATTCTTGATTAACAAAAAGCAGCAATTCCAGCTTGTAAGGACATTGTGACTAGCTCTGAACGCTGTGAATGCGGATATGAAGTTTATTCGTGTATATTTATGAGTCAAGAAAATTCATGGGCCTAATACTACTAGCAAAAGGAGTAATTTTCAATAAAATCTTGCATTGTAATAAACATAAATAAAAATATGCACGTGCACACCCATCTCCTGCATCTTCTGCTTCGGGCAAGAACTGCTTTTAGGCTTTAATTTTATTTACCTCGTATCTAGTGTTATGTAGAGGTTTTGTGGCTTCAGCTTGACCTATGGCTATATATTTGAAGCATTTGACTTTATGGCACTTTGAAAATGCGCTTGTACTTTAGCTATTACTTTCTTAGACATTGAATGAGCCTTTTACAATGTAAGAACAGTTTGTAGAACTTTAGCGAAGCTCAATATTCACAACTCCCTGATAAACTGGATCGTAAATATGCTAAACTCGGAGGAACAATGTTAGACAAAAATTTCACAATTTTACACGAACCTACGATCGATACAAGTGTAAACCCCCTAAAGCGAGGTAACACTTAAGTAGCAACCAAAAAATGCTTACAAAACAAACCAATAAATCGAACGACGTTGTGCTGTTACCTACTTACTTATGTCCTGTATCCCCTTGTGGGTCCTAGGGCCTCTATTACGTCTACACGCCATCGTGTACGGTTTCTGGCAATGAGTCTGAGCACTCCCCAACTTTTGCCCAACTGCCGTGCTTTCTTCTCGACTGTTCTGCGCCATGTTCTCCTCGGACCGCCAGGTCTCTGCCATCCTGAGTTAAAGGGTTCCGTTGCATAGCATGCCTCGCTATGGAACTGTCACCCTTACGCAACGTGTGACCAATCCACTGCCACTTCCGTCGTCGGATGGATGTGCCTATTGGTTACTGACCCGTTCTCTCGTAAAGGTGTTCGTTAGAGATACGATTGGGCAAGAAAATCCTTAAGATATTGCGCAGACACCTGTTAACAAACGTTTGCAGCTTTCTAGTGATAATAGTGGTCACTCTCCACGTGCTGCAACCATATAACAGCACGAATTCAACGTTAGAGCGGAATAGTGTTATCTTGGTGTTCAAACTGGACCCAAAACGAAGTGCTGAGCTGGTCAAGCGAACACAGATCAGTTGCGTTGTCGGTGTTCTCACTGGACACTGTCTTATAGGCCAACACGCCGAAGGACTTGGCCTCTTCTCCAACGACTTCTGCAAAAGCTGCAGAGACAAGGAGGAGGAAGAAACCATCGTTCACCTCCTATGTACTACTCTATTCTGGAAAACCATCCGAGAGTCCGCGGGAATATGGAATCAGACTACTGTTAACAACAACAACACGCAAGGGCCTAGTTTCCTGGCAACGTCATGGTGATAGGATTATGACGGCCAGATTCTGGACTAGAGTACGACGCGTCACCATCATACAGTGTTACGCCCCATCGAATGGTTCGAGCTTCTACCATCTCTTAAGTGCCGTCTTCAACACAACACTAAATAGAGACATTGTCATAGTGATGGGGATTTGAATGCTAAGGTAGGCAACGACAACGAAGGGCTTATACATGTAATCGTGAAGCATGGACTAGGCAACCGCAATGACAACGGCGAAAGGTTTCTGGATTTCTGCAATTCCAACTGCCTTGTGCTCGGTCGCACGATGTTTGAGCACAAGACCTACCACAAAGTCAGCTGGGTTTTCAACGACAGGCGGCAAACCTCCAATCAAATTGACCATTTTTCCATCAGCAGCCGCTTTAGAAGTAGCCTCCTGGACCTCCGAAACAGGCGAGGGGATAGTACAAGATCACCATCTTATGATAGCTTCTCTCCAACTGCGCACTGTTGTAGTTCGAAAATCCCAGGACAACACAAGAATGCCCAGGTTTAACATCGATAGACTTAGTGATCCCTCAGTGCGTGGGAAAGGGAGCACCTTTCCCAACGTATGGAAGAAATCAGCAGCTCACAGCTCGCAACCATCCAAGACTATTGGTGTGCTGTGCAAAATTTGATTACATTTGTCGCTGAAAGAATTGTTGGTCGATCGCAGGGAAGACATAGGGCGTGGGTTTCCGAGGATACATGGAGATGGGTTGATGAACGAAAACAGCTGAAAACTGGCATTGCAGCTACTCCAGCAGCAGGGAAGCGAGCTAGAGTCCCTATATCGCATGAAAATGAGAGAAGTTCAGCGTAGCGTGCGACTTGACAGGCGCAACTACATCAACGCGCTGGCTACAGAAGCAGAAGAAGCTGCACGGAGCTGCGACAGCAGGACCGTCTACAGAATCACGAAAGAGCTGACAGGTGGTCGCAACTCCAACCAACACCCATTGAAAAGGTCTAGGTCTAGGTTCTGCGCTCCTTGCTCATTTCGTATGAGGACCAGCTCAAGGGATGGAAAGAGCATTTTGCTACGGTTTTTAACCGCGTGTTCGCTAGCGATATGCTCCCAAATCAGACTGAGGTGCCCGAGGTGGGAAGTTTCCGAATACGCACCACGACTCCCAGTAATGATGAGATCATCACTGCGATCAAGGCACTCAAAACCAACAAGGCGGTAGCACTTGACGGTATTCCAGCAGAGCTTTTGCAAGCAGCACCAACAACGTCGGCAGGCTTCTGCTTCCACTTATCGAGAGAACTTGGGAAGCTGTAAGCTTTCCTAACGAGTGGAAAAAGAGAAATATCGTCAAGCTTCCTAAGAAAGGAAGTTTAATGGAGTGCGGAAACTGGAGGGATATCTGCGTGTATCTACTCACCGGAATCGGACAACCGATAGAAAGAGTAGAGGATTTCCAGTATCTTGAAAGTATTGTCTCGACCGATGGTGGAACTGAACTGGATATAGCCAACATGATCTCACAAAATCAAAGTCCGCGTTCCGGATGTTGTCCAAAATATGGTGAAGCAATGCAATCAGTTTGAACACCAAGCTAAAACGAACACATTTACGAGAAAACGGGTCAGGAACCAATAGGCACAACCATCCAACGACGGAAGTGGCAGTGGATTGGTCACATTGGTTCCATAGCGAACCAATACCATGCAATGGAACCCTTTGACTCAGGATAGCAGAGGAGAACGTGGTGTAGAACAGTCGAGAAGGAGGCATGGCAGTTGGATAAAAGTTGGGGAGAACCCAGACAAATTGTCAGAAACCGTACACGATGGTGCGTAGGTATAGTAGAGGCCCTAGGACCCACAAGGGGATACAGGACATATGGTAAGTAAAAGTAAGTATACATCCTTCACGTTTAGCCCTATTGCATATGCTGTGCTTCCACTCTGATGCCTAACTCAGTACGGTTTCCAAAAGCAGTGATCGATCACCTAAAGAACGGAAAAAATGGAAGAGAGTTGGTGGAAAATACTGCAACGTACTAGACTCGCTTAGAAGAATGCGAGTAACTATCTACTTAGCCAATATGATGGAAGACTGCGTCAAGATAAAACATATGATTGACTGCAGAAATATATACATATATGGATACGATGGGAGTTCATAAAGGCCATGTACTAGGACCGCTTCTATTGAATATAATTCATAATCGCATTTTGAAACCCGAATTTGGCTTGAGGTAGGCCAAAGAATTTCTAGGGAACGACAAGCAGGTTTTCGGACCATGTCAGAAAACCGGGCATAGAAGAGAATGGACACTTTATATTCTGCAGAGATTTCTAAGAAACACCAACACATCATCTTATGGAATGTGGAGCATCAAAAGAAGACACCACCTGCGAGCATAACCTTTATCAGAGACTGGTCTTTCTTCTTTGAATGCATTTCAGATACTTTGGTTCATCATGCAAGCGTATTTGTTACTGATCCTTCCAGTCGTGTACACAAAGATATGAACTTGATGATTCTCTACTCTATCCAGGACATGTCTGAAAGTTAGTCCTGCACTAAATGTTTATTTGTTTATGAATATCTACTTTACATACGAGTACATGCATTCTGTTCATAGCATCAAAGTAAAATTCGACATCTACAACCAATTTGTCAGTGATAGAGGAGGATGAAAGCAGTCAAATGTGGAGAGAAGACTGCGTCCTCTGGAAGAAGCTCTACTTGAGCCTACAATGGCTGGACTAAGAGTAAGACCAAGCACATGACATCACTGTTAATCGATAATGAGTTTCAGTTGCATGAAATTAGTTTTTGAAAACCTAATTAGAATGTTCTTCAAGATAAATCAAAAGCCTCCTAGCGACCCTTATATAACTCCGAAACGAATGCCTTCCGTACTAATTATTTGTCTAAGACTGTAGTGTGAAATTAACTAAAATTAAAACGTTAAATGTAAAAGCGATAAGGTTGATTGCATTGCGTAACAATGACCTTCAAATATCTGTATAAAAGCGGGTCCCATACTATAAGTGTCAACAAATCATTCCAGAAACCCAGCACTATGGACACAAGAATTACAAAGCTTTTGATCGCTTTGTGCCTTCTCCAGGTAAATACCCGCAATTTCTTTATACTAGATGTTTATTATTTTTTCTAATCGTTTTGCTTTTCCAGGGCATTCGAGCATCTGTAATAGATATAACCCGTATGACGAAATGTATAGCACAAGAAGGTGTTGCCATAGAAGATTTAGTAAGCCTTCAACAGGGAGGTATACATATAGCCGCTACTATTCAAAACTTACAATGTTTTATTGCTTGCGTAATGGAGAGTTTTCATTTGTTGAGCGCATGTACTTTCGATTATACCCGAGCTGAGAAAATTGCACTCCAGTCTGGTACAACGATGTTTGCGGATGCATTTGATAGTTGTGGAAGTAGTCCAAAGCATAGCGAACGCTGTGGATGTGCATACGACATTTTAAGTTGTATAATGGATTATATCACGAAACTGTTCGGGTAAGAGTAGACCTTCTTTAGAGGCTTAGACTTTTTTTAGCCTAAGTAATGCATTCAGTTGTGAGGGTGTGAATAAAAATAAATAAATACATATATAATGTAATGTAAACCCTCATCCTCTGTTTAAATATGATATAACGCAAGGAAGACACGCTAATCTCCGTCACAATAAGTATGATCCTTATAGAATCTACATATAGCATCTACTAAGAATAACTCCCTTATAAATTTAACAATAAATTAAAAAAAAAACTCCGTTCCAGTATCTACCTTAAATGAAAATTGTTAAAGCCCTGGGGGCTTACATACTTACTTATGACCACAGCCAGCACATACATTGGCGTGTATATCAGTTTCGCTTTGTTTCAATTTCGTTCTGTCTGATTGCAATATCCAAACTGAAATCTAACTAGGCTGCTGGAGCTGACGACTTACCGGCCGAACTTTTCGAAAGCATTCACCAACTCATCTCTAAGATTTGGTCAGACCAACGTATGCCTGATGAATGGAATCTCAGCATCGTTTGCCTGATCCTCAAGAAGAGACGCCCCTTAACTGTACCAATTATAGAGGCATCAGTCTCCTCAACATTGCATACAAGATCTTTTCTCCGATATTATCTGAACGCCTGAAAGCTTATATCAGCAGCCTGATTGGCCTCTATCAGTACGGTTTCAGGCCAGGAAAGTCCACCATCGATCAAATCTTCACACTTCGACAGGTTCTGGAGAAAAGCCACGACGTTCAAATTAATACTCATCATCTCCCTGTCGATTTGAAATAAGCCTATGACAGAATCTATAGAGAAGAGCTATATAGAGCTACGCCTAGTTTTGACATCCCTGCCAAACCTGTCCGTCTATGCAGAATGACGATGGGGAACGCTCGCTGCTCCATCAAGGTCAGTAATGACCTCACCGAGACCTTTGATATCAAAAAATGTTTTAGGCTAGGTGACACGCTGTCATGTGATTTCTTAATTGTACTTGAACGGATTTTGCGGAACTCACAAGCCAACACCGGAGGCACGATCTATCAAAAGCCCGTAGAACTGCTTGCATACGCCGACGATATTGATATTGTTGGAAGAACTCAGCTGGTTATCACCTGTGCGTTTGCAAGCATTGAAGCAATGAAGTGAAGTAACTTACAGCTATCAATCCAGAATTAGGTTAGGTTATATAGGTTGAAAGCTGTATGGTGATGGATAAAGACTCGCATTCACTCCCAGACCTAATGGTCCATTGCCCACCCCCTTTTTGTGTGGAAAAAATAATAGAAATCCATTGAAGCAAACCTATCCTGTTAATGGTCAACTTCCAAACTAGTTGGTACTCTATATGAACTGAAATAGATCCGGTGCTTGTGAAGAATCTGGATCCTAGAGCACGTAGGCGTCGTGGCATACCAGATGTTGGATTTATTCCACTTCTTCTTTATCTCCGCAGCTTCTGCATAAATCTTCGGACTCTACTTTCCATTTGCGGAGCATGACTGTAATGGCGCCTGTGGCTACCCTAATTAAGATGCGGATAGAGAATGGGTATGGCACTCAATGAGCTGTTGCCTGTGGTGCCTATGCATGCCGTTCTTTATACTTTATATGGTTTGGCTATATTAAAAGCTTCTTTTACAGCTGGCCACCATACTAGTGACCCATATGTGAGAATCAGTCGTACCACGGCTGTGTAGTCCTCATTTTTTTCCGAAGGTTTTGCCTTCTTTACCCGTTGTTCTATGTCTGGCTTCCAGTTAATTTTAGGATCTAGGATAACTCCGGTTGGCCAATTAGTCGAGGAAGTGCGAAGTCAGGTATTTTGGTTTTAGTGGTGAAAAGCATTAGTTCAGTTTTTGGCCCAAGCGCTTATTTAGCTCAGAGCATTTTCCGTGATTTCGCTTATGACGGAGAGAAACTTTCCTGACACTAGTATCACCATATCGTCTGCATGGAAGGATGGATACAGTTGTTCCTATTCTGGCGAGTTTATCAGCCTTACAATTCCCCGGACTCTCTCCATGCCCCAGCACCTAACTGGGGAGACCATAAAACCCCTAACACTTAAATAAAACATAAATATTCCGATTTCACTCATTTCTTTATTAATACATCTTATATTGCTGCATCCCACAAATTGCAAATTTCAAGACGGTTTCACTTAGTCCGGTATTATAAGAGTGCTATTATACATCATTAAACACTTGAAAACATCGTATCCACAGTCACAACGGCTACTGCTCTTCAGACTATCTTTGCATTCATCTATTGCATTATAAAAATGCACGTCACCTTCTTCCTCGGCCTTTCTCTTGATGTCATCAACTGGAAATTCACAATTACCCGTGAGTATATCCAAAGCCTCCAAAGCACATGCCGAGAAACATTTTAAAGGATTATTTTGCAAAGCTATAGACATATTTCCGTTAATAAATTCGATAACATCTTTTTTTGAATCGACCTTCTCTATTTTATAGCAGGAGAATACTTTTCTTAAATTCGAATCTGAATCTTCAATCGGTTGTAATTGAGGCTACAATACAAAAGAATTATGTACAATACACCATTTTGAATAAAAAATGTCCAAACCGTAGTTAAGTGGATCAGACAAACAGCTAGCAGTAGTGTTGAAACTTTTGTGTACATGATGCCAGCTATGCGATTGACCAAATTGGAAACATGGTACGATACTAATTTATTCACAATTTTGAAAGCAATTGCACGATCAATAGTATCGCTTTTGTTGCGATGCGCTAATTTTCCTTAATTTCGCAGTGAAATCGAATAACGTTTTCACAATCCATTCGTTACACACCTGTATGGAAAATTGCAGAAATGCTTTTTACGAGTATGTACGTATACTTTAGTATACCTCATATGCGGGTTCATATGTGAGTGGGTTCATGCCTTACCATCCCTAAGAGAATCCGTTTAATTTATTTATTAAGAGACTTTTTTTTTTTTTTTTTTTCCGAGGGTAGGTGAAAATCTTCAACAAGACACTATGAGGATCGACAGCGCGTGCTCATAGTAGTGTGGGATTCTTACCCACTAAAAAACCTCCCTTCAAAACAGACTTGTTTTTATTTTTACTACAACTAAGTATTCGACTTATCAAGTAGTTTTCGTTTCGCGAAATAATGACGTTTTGCAGGTACCTTCCCATTGGAAGTTCCTGCCAGCTCCGCAGTTTAGACGCGGTTACTTATCGCGCTAGGTCTAAAGGTTTGGTTCTTTGTAGACGGCGCAGTAAATTTCTTTCTTCCAAAAGTTGGAGGACTGTAATATTTACGTGACTTTCTAGTCGACTTCTATGCTTTCTCGCGTAGGTTTGAATTTCGTCTTCGATTGTTTTAATGCCAAGGTCTCTATGGATATCGCTATTTCTGATATACCATGGCGCATTTACAATACCTCTTAGCACTTTGTTTTCAAAAGTTTGTAAAATTTTAATATTACTTATTTTGGTACAACCCCAGAGTTGTATACCATATGTCCATACAGGCTTTAGCACTTGCTTATATAAAAGCAGTTTGTTATATATATTAAGCTTGGAATATTTTCCAAGTAACCAATACATTTCTCGATATTTGTTATCTAGTTCTTTGCGTTTTTTCTTAACGTGCGTTTTCCATTTCAGCTTTGTATCAAGTGTCATTCCAAGATACTTAGCCTCGTTTGCAAACGGGATTTGAACCGAGTTTGAAAAGATCGGCAAATTATTTATTTTTTTATAAGTAAAATTTACATGAACAGATTTGGTCTCGTTGAGTGCGATTCGCCAAATCTTTGTCCATTCATTTACTCTATCCAAAGCTTCTTGCAGTTTTTCTGTAGTATCTTCGACCGTTTTACCTACTGTCAAGATAGCAGTGTCGTCGGCAAATGTAGCTAGCTCAGTGCCTTCTACTTGCGGTATATCACGAGTGTATAATAGATATAAGACTGGACCAAGAACGCTTCCTTGCGGCACCCCAGCCATTATTTCCTTAAAATCTGAATATTCGTTTCCACATTTGACGCGGAATAGCCTATTCGTAAGGTAGTTCTTCAAAATATTATATAGGTGCTCTAGCAGAACTTGTCGTAATTTAAACTTTAAGCCTTCGTGCCAGACCTTGTCAAAGGCTTGAGAAACGTCAAGGAATACGCTTGAACAAATCTTTTTTTCTTCAAGTGATTTTTCGATTACATGTGTTATTCTATGCACTTGTTCAACTGTAGAATGCTTACTTCTAAATCCGAATTGATGATCAGGGATGAGATGCCCTTCTTCTATAACCGGCTGTATTCGCCTAACCAATATTCTCTCGAACACTTTGGATATAATTGGAAGAAGCGAAATCGGTCTATAAGAGGTTTTTTCATTCGGCGGTTTTCCAGGCTTAAGGACCATTATAACTTCGGCGACTTTCCATTGACTGGGAACATATTCTAGTCTAATCGCGGCGTTTATAATGAACAGAAGCTTAATTAGAGCTTTTCTTGGTAGTGCTTTAAGAACCTCTCCCGTAATTAGGTCGTATCCAGGAGCTTTCTTAGGTTTAAGTTTCTTTATTTCTTCCTTAAGTTCGGTAAGCGTTGCATTTCTTATTACACTATTGTCTATATACGACGTATTTATATTTTCAATAAGAGCTTGTCCATCAAACGGTTTGAAAGTTTCTTCCAGGTGGGCGGCAAAAACTTGCGCTTTCTCTTTATCATGCCTGGCCCATTCGTCTTGATTTTTCCTAATTGGCGCGGCTTGAATTTGAGGTTTTTTAATACCTTTTATAGCCTTCCAAAGCGAATAGTTAGAATCTTTTTCTGCCGTTAAGCTTTCTAGGTAAGTTTGTATTTCATTATTCTTAAGGTCTTTAATAGATCTTTTTAGTGAGTTGCACAAACGGTTAAGATGTGCTTTATGTTGCGGAGCCCGAGTTTGTTGCCATCTTTTACGCGCTTTTCTCTTCTCCTTAATCATCTCTTTTATTTCCTGCGGATAAATTTTAATGTAACTGGCCGGGGTTCTCCTTAGGTTGGGAGTATTCTTCC
The DNA here is from genome assembly GCA_945910035.1 of Brachypalpus laphriformis. Lineage (NCBI taxonomy): Eukaryota > Metazoa > Arthropoda > Insecta > Diptera > Syrphidae > Brachypalpus > Brachypalpus laphriformis. Next base: position 9,203,215 of record OX246755.1, on the reverse strand, counting down.
ACGCGGCATCCTGTAAGATTTCGACGAAGCGATCTACTTCAACTTCAAGTTCATAGGGCGTTTTAAGTGATACGCTCAGCTCAATATTTGCTTCAATATCTTTTTTAAAGCCGTCCCAATTAGTTTTCGCGCCAGTTAATCTGGCCGGTCCTACTTTTTTAATCAAAGCTTCGCTTATCGTCATAATGATTGGAGAATGATCAGAGGAGAGATCAAAGCTTTCTTCAACTTTTATACAGTTGCTAGATATTCCTTTAACAACAAAGAAATCAATCAGATCTGGTATCTTATTTCTATCAGTTGGCCAATATGTTGGTTTACCCGTCGAGTAAAAATCACAACTGAATTGCATACCCGCATTATAAAGCTTTCTACCTTTCTGAGAGGCGTACCTTGAGCCCCAGAAGGGGTGTTTCGCGTTGAAGTCACCACCAATAATAAAATTTGGTTTAAGGAAGTTGAAGATGTTTGTGAAATCACTTTCTTCAAGTTTACATCGCAGTGGACAATATATAGACGAAATGTTGAAAGCAAAATGTCTATTTCTAACGCGTACCGTGCTTACTTGCATTGCTTCTAATTCAATTTTTATTTCCGCTGAGTGTTCGATATTTTCTTTTATAAACAAAGATGATCCGCCTCTGGCTCTTTCCGATGGGTGAAAGGCGTGATACCCGCTATATCCCCTTATCTTAATATTCGATTGCTTTTTCAGATGAGTTTCACAGACCAAGCATATATCAATATCTTTCTCTCGCATAAATATTTCTAACTCGTCGAGTCTTTGTATGAGCCCGTTAGCGTTCCAAGTAAGAATTTTAAGCGTTTCTTTCATATTCTGGTTGAAGTGCGCGTGTTATGAATGTTGTTTTCTAGTGCAACTAGTCTCTCGAAAATTAGTTTATTTGTTTTGCATTGCTCTTCAAGTTTCGCAAGAATTAGGCAAAAAACATTGGATACATGATCTTCTGAACTACCTCTATCACTATTTTTCAATGTCGCAACTTGAGAAGGAGTTTTTACATTAAAGTTTGGACGGTTTCTTGCTTTGATCTCCCGTGAGTTGTCGGTCGTGTACGTACCCTTAACTGTCTCCGCCGCTTGAGCATAAGACTGCACGCCAATATTCGGAGATTTTGCTTCTGTTACCTTATCTCTATTACTTTCGGATTTTTTATCATTAACCGATCTTAAGTTAATATTGACGGACTTTCTATCTTTCGCTGCTTTTTTCGTAGCTATTTTGGGTCTGTTCTTGATTGGTTTCATATTCGGACGCATCGAATTTTTTAGCGTATCGCGGCGTTTTTGAAGCTCTTTCGCCACTTCGCAACCTCGATAGTTCGCAGGATGTTTTCCCTTGCAATTTATACAAGTGGCTGGGGTTTGCTTGTTTAGGTGACACTCTTCCGAGAGATGTTTACCTGCGCATTTGACGCATCGTGGCTCTTTCTGGCAGTAAGTCTGCGTGTGATTGAAGCCTTGACAGCGCTTACACTGCGGGATCGATCTGGAGGTTTTACGCATGGGTTCGATTTTGACCACGATGTTTAGAATAGTCTTGATACCATATATAATGTCTTTATTTTCGTCTTTATCAAAACTAAGCATGAATAGTGGAAGACCGCGCTTTACCAATTTTTCATGATCTCCCTCCGACTGTTGCTTCTCCTTCTTGATAATATTGACGGCATCAAGAATTTTAAAGCCTTTGTCTTGAAGGTCGTGCATTACATCTTCTTTAGTGCACGAGGGGTGGAGTCCCCTTGCTACAACACGCAGTGGTCTTTCTAACTTATTTTCATAAGTATACCACTGAATCTTTTCGGCATTCAATTTTTTAGATACTGATCGGTAACCGTCGGCATCATCGACATTGATTTTCCAGGTATTGTTTCGCAGAGATGTCACCTTAAACTTCGAAGCCAGAGTTCCTTTAAGGAGGCAATGCAACTTATTATAGTCCGTAATTCCAACGACGTTTATCGGTGGCGGAGGACGTAATTTTGGTTGTTGTTGCTTTTCTTGCATCTCCTTGCGCTTTTCATCTTTTTGTGGCTCGACTTCCGGTGAGGAACCAGCTTTTCGTTTTTTGCTTGGTCGTTTCTTTTCGACCCAATTCGTTTCGCGTGTTAGCTCTTCTTCATCCGTCTGGTATTCGCGACTAGGTGAGCGATGTGAGCTAACTGTATTTTCTTTTTGTAGGTACGTGTTTTTCAGGGCATTATTTTCTTGCCTGAGTAAATCTACCTCTTTCTTGAGCTCACGATAGAGTAGCTCCATTTCGCTAAGCTTGGTACGGAGTACGTCGTTTTCCTCCTCAATGCTTTTAGATTTCGCTGAGTCCCGTTTTTCACGCGTTTGCGCTTCCGGCGGACTTCTTTTTCCGGAGACGTTCGATCTTGTTGGTGGAGATCGAGATACCCTTGTACTTTTTAAGAAGGGATTTATAAGGTGCAATAAATGGCTCTCCCCAGAATCCGTAGAGCCGACCTCCGAAGAGGGTGGATTTTCCAGTTTACCTGGACTGCCACCTGGGGTATTTAAATCTTTTGTTTTGTTCATTGCATGTTTTTTGTATACGCCATACTCGGTATACGGAGGGTGGATTTTAGTCGCCTCTTACGACAGGCATGCCTACCTCGGGTATATTCTAACCCCTACCCGAAGGGGGAATTTATTATTAAGAGACTGTCAATTTTATTGTGCAGCGCAGGTCAGTGTAAAAAAACAAGAAACTGCGGCGTAGAGGCGTGTCAAGCACACCCAGACTGAAAAGTAGCAAATAGATGCGACAGTCAGAGCGCCTACAGCATCATCAAGTGGAAGACATCTTCCCCCACCCGTAAGCTGCATAGAGTGAACTGCTCATCAAGAGCATATGTCCTAGATACAGAAGTTTTCTTCTCGTCTTGAAAATAGCAGAAATGGCTTCTAGGCTATACAGGTCGCGAAAATAGTTCTTTTCACCAAGGTTATGTTGCAATACTTAATACCTTGTAATACTTTCCTGGACCTGCTCTGTATATTTCGAGAAGATGGATTCTTGAATCTTACTGAATAACACTTGCTGAGTGCTCGCCCAGGTCGAAGTGCCTTCCTCCATTACCAGAACATTGTGCTGGCTTCCCAGCCTGGACCATTCCTTAAAGAATTGTAGTTTCCGGTGTTGCAAGTGTAAAACCACAACATTCGGAAGCCGATGACTTGACAGAGCCGCAATGTAGTTTCCAGATGTTACATGTAAAAAATAAATAAATATTTGGCGCAACAGCTCCTCTAGTGCCTGGACCTAGCTTCTCGCAACCAGACCTACAGTTTTAGTGCCGTATCCGAAGGGCAATTTAAGACAGGCAGCGAACATCCAACCAGATGGACCACATTGCAATTAACCGTCGCTTAAGAAATTGTCTCCTAGACGTCCGAAACAGACGTGGAGCTGACATTGGACTAGAACGAGATCACCATCCCATGTTAGCTCATATACGCCTTCGTACTGCATCCGTCAATAGCAACTGCTCAAACTTATTGTACTTAACATCACCAGCTTTAATATCGACAGACCCAAGGTTCCCCACGTGCGCCAATAGTTCAGGGACCAGCTTGCCTTAGAAGCAGAAGCAATCAGCAGCACAATGCAGGATAGCATGGATGACCACTGGAATGCTGTGAAAAGTGCTTTTACAGCTGGGACACGCACCTATAGTCGGTAAATGGCAGAAAAACCATAGCACATGGCTATCTGCAGACACCTGGAGACGGATCGATGAGCGTACAGCAATCAAGGCTGGGATTGCAGCAGCCTCAGCAGTAGAGAGAACCGAGTTAGAAGCCCAATACTGAGCAAAGAAGAAAGAAGTGCAGCGTAGTGTGAGACGTGACAAACGTCAATATACCAACTCACTGCCTTCAAGGGCTGAAGAAGCAGCGAACAAGTGCGGCAGTAGGACTGTTTATAGCATCACTAAGGAGCTGACTAGTGGTCGGAACTTCAAACAACTTCCAGTAAAGAGCCTAGACGGTAACCTTCTGATCTCGGATGAGGATCAGCTCACTAGATGGAGAGAACATTTTGCTACATTGAATTCGAATGAGCAGTTCGAAGCAAGAAATTCCCGAATTCGCACCCTACCTCCCAGTAAAACCGAAATAATAACAGCAATCAAGTCCCTCAAGAAAAACAAGGCGGTGAGTATTGACGGCATCCCTGCCGAGCTATTTCAAGCGACGCCAAATACATCGGCAGATTTGCTGCATCCTCTAATACGAAGAGCTTGGGATCATGAAAAATTTCCGCAGGAGTAGAAAATGGGGATGATCATTAAACTTCCGAAAAAGGGAAACTTGACCAAATGCGGAAAATGGAGAGGTAAATGCGTTCTTCCAGCCGTAGCCAAAATAACAGCTATAATAATTCTGCAACGAATCAAAGAGCATTTAGATTCAACTCTCGACGTCGAACAGGCAGGCTTTCGTGCTGGATCCTCCTGCATCGACCACATAAATACCTTACAGATCATAATCGAACAATGCGCTGAGTACAGGTCTCCCCTACATTTGCTGTTTATCGACTTGGAGAAGGCTTTCGACAGCTTGAATCGAGATGCTATCTAATTGGCCTTGCACAGGAGAGGCATCCCAGAAAACTTATAGCTTTTATCAAGACTGCATACGAGGGCGTTAAGTGTCACGTCCTACACAATGGTAAGGTGTCGGAGGATTTTGAAGTCCAAAGTGGAGTACGTCAAGGGTGCTTACTGTCCCCACTATTGTTCTTTGTGGTTATCAGCGATATATTCCGTGCAGCATTGACGGAAGGTAATTAAGGAATTCGTTGAACTATGACATCTTACCTTAAACATCTAGATTACAACGACGATGTTTGTCTACTTTTACATCGGATAATGGATCTTCATTTGATGGCCCACAATCTAGAAGTGGGGCAAACAAAGTGGGGCTAAAAATAATCGCAGCCAAAACAAAAGCTCTGAGCGCTTATAATACCCGCTGTCAACTTAACAGTGCCGGACAGGAAGTCGAGAAAGTTGATAACTTTCTTTATTCAGGAAGTGTGGTCTAGGCTAATCGCGGTGGCACCGAACTGGATGTGTGCAGCACAATCGGGAAGGCTGCGTTCGGAATGCTATCTAAAATCTAGAGAAGTAATGTTATCAGCTTAAGAACCAAACTGCGATTGTTCCGCTCCAACGTAGAATCAGTACTGCTTTATGGGTGTAGTACTTGGAATGTGGATACCATTAACGCACGCAAGCTGCAAATCTTCGTAAACAAATGCTTAAGAATCATCTTGAGGATTTTTGGCCGAACCGCATCTCCAACGAACAACTTTATCTGAGAACGGGTCAGGAACCTATAAGCATTACTATACGAAGGAGAAAGTGGCAATGGATTGGACACACCCTACGGCGTGAAGACAACTCCATTGCGAAATACGCCATGCAGTGGAATCCACTCACCCAGGCAGGCAGAATAGCGGGGCGCCCTAGGCAAACGCCCTAGGCGCAGAACAGTTCAAGAGGAATTGAGCTCTTTAGGAATGAGTTGGAGGCATCTCAAACGCGTTGCAGAACTTCGAACAAGATGGCGCGTAGGCGTGGTTGACGCCCTATGCCCCCCGAGGTGTTAAATAATCTAAGTAAATACAGTTTAGTGCCGTATTCGGAGGGCAATTTGTTTTGAGAAGCTTTCTCGAGACAACAATACTCTCGGATATGTGTCAGACGTTCGCGAAAGGTGGGACAATGAAAAAATGGTTGGTTCTTTCAGGGATTCGAACTTGGAATCTCACGCGCAGTAGTCCGATACACTAACCAATTACGGCACAGCGCCACTCATTTGTATCACATAAGGATGGACAAATTTGTTTCGTGTTTACAAATTCACTGAGAGCCTTCACTGTTGATGGCTGCCGAACAAATACTAAGCAACGTAGCGTCGTCAAACTTCACATTTAAGCTTTGTAAGGTTGGTACTTTCTACCACAGTCATTCTTTTCAAACAACAACCAACACCTATACGTCAGGTCGGGTACTTTTGTGCTTACACTCGTATGTTAAGCTTAATTACTTCGCTGGCGCTAAAGTCTTTGGTGAGCCTGGGTCTCAGCCAGCAACCTTCAGTTGCACACTCCAAGTTGGTTGAGGTCCGCCTCTACTTGTGCACATTACCGAAGACTCTTCGGGGCGAAACGCTGGTGACAGTCAACAGGTTAAGAGAGAGACAAATTTTCGGTACCTCTGTGGAATTGTCCTGGTTGTCTTGAATTGGCTATACAAGCAGATTTAACTAACTTCCTTTGTCGGTACGTGCAGCACTATACTAAGTTTCAGACCCTATGCAGTGCTACCATCTCATATTTGACTTCTATTAGATGTTAAACATTTATGGTTTCTACGTCTTATATGTTTTTAAACAAAGGTAACATGTACTTCTTCCACGGAATTCTTGGCAGAGGTTTTAAGACGACTCTGACGACAGCAAAGATCGTATATACTTATGAGCTAAGCAACACTATAATCTCTCTTCAAATTAAGCCTGCCACCAGCTAAATGAAGTTTATAAAAAGACTTTTACAAAATATAGCCGTGCCTCCAACCGAACCGAAAGGAGTTGTATCTCTTGGGGTGAAGATTCAATGTCATGCAGGGTTATCACACCGACAGCTTACATCTTTCATAATCCATTAAATACTGTGGCATTCTAAGCAAACAAATTACGAAGGAAATGTTTGTTTATGCCGTAGATGTATGTAGTAGTCTTACTGAAGCCACATGTCTTTATGATTTAAACAACATCGATGAAGCTCGGTATGAAGTAAGCATCTACCGTCCTATACCTACTTCCTTACTCAGGTGGCGCTACAATTGTACAATTGGGGTGTACTTGGGCCTCAACCAACAAGCCTCTCCATCTAGCTCGGTCTTTAGACAATTGCCTCCAGTTGCGCCCTCCAAGTTGGTCGAGGTCACCGTCAGAGGTCGAAATCCACATCATATACCGTCATATACCGAAACATACAATATAATTTGAAAAGCTATTATTTTCTACAATGGGTTTAACAGATATACCTATTCTATACCCGACCGAAAGAGCCTGGACTCAATGATCATAAGATCATGCTTTACAATGATGGCTCGAAAATGACTATACTTACTGGAACCGTATTGTATTCAGAATACATCCCTCCGTCGGATGTAACGATCTTTGTAGATAGTCAAGCGGCTCTGAAGTCAATAAAATGCAGCACAATCAAATCAAAGGCATTCAGAAAAAGTCGGCGTTCACTGATTGCCACCAGACACCGCAAAGTCAAAATCTGCTGAGTACCTGGATACAGCAATGTGTAGCAGATGAATTGGCAAGAATTAGTTCTGCTTTGATCATCAGTAAACCGGATAAGTGTATACAGTCGCCAAAAGGTAAATTGTTTGGTGTCGTCTTCTATATAAATAAAAGGCAATGTTCGTATGTGTGTGCCTTAAAGACTCAAAAATTACTGAACCGATTTCACAGAAAATTTTTCAGTTTTTTCTTATAATTACGAGCACTGTTTAGAGAGTGGTCTCGCTGATATACAAGCAAACATTGCTTTCTATTTATATAGATTGCCTTTCATTTATATAGCTTTACTCAAATTTAGGAACAACTAAGCATTCCCGGGTCCCCTAGCAGGGATAAAGGAGGCCAACGCCTCCTGATCCTTCAGAGGGGAGTGCCCTACTTCTTATGCTTTATGGAAAAAATCTAACAAAATGAAAACAAAGACCCTGGTGACACTAAATCGATCTAACTAACATTACGTAAATGGAATCTGAGTCCAATTCTTTATGAGTAAGCTGCGAGATCGAGAAAAAGGTAGAACTAATCTACCGCTTGCATTGCCACTGTCCCGCTCTACATGAACGACGCCTACGTATACTACGTTCTTTGTTCACACTGTAGAGGTAGCAGAGTCAGAAGTAAGGGATCTGCTTGGATTCTTAGAGAGTCACAACTCCTCTAAGGATAGACCGATACTAGAATAGGTTTTTCCTCCCACATATATGATTATTTGTAATCCCACTTCACCATCAAGGGTACCATATCTTTAGGTATCCGAATGTACATAATGAGTTTTTTTTTTCCATCACATGCCCTTCACAACCTAACCTAACCAAAGCATCCACCCCGACGACGTACATCTAACTGAACCCGGAAATGGCGTAAGCTGATGAGAGTTGGAAGCCCATTTTCAAACTAAAACTTGAATGATTTCAAAAACCTCAGCCAATAGTCGTGCCATCCCGTACAACCGTGCCCCAAAGAACCTTTTGGATTTATCAACAGAGAGTTCCGACAAATATTTCCTTATTATTCATTTCATTTCATCTATTTTAAAAATATCAATAAACAAAGAAATTTCTAAGATGTTGTAACCCAATCACTTATCAAGCTTCCAAGTAAGTGGGGTTATCGTTTAGTAAAAAAAAAAAATAACCTGTGCAGTTTTGCATCTTTTTTACTGCACTGTACTACGCAGTTATTTCCGTATTGCGCTGATCAAAGCAATGATCGATAAGGAAGGTGCACCAAGTGTATCACGTTTGATAACGACTCACCCTCAGATTTGTATATAACCCAATGCCGCAATAGCCAGGCAAGTTAGTTAATCCCTCAACACCCAACAATATGGATACGAAAACTGCAACATTTCTGATAGCTTTGTTCCTAATTCAGGTAAATTTTGTGCCATAACATCTTTCGAATTACAAACATTATTAAAACGTCATTCTTAGAGCGCTTCAGCAGATCCACGAGGACTTTTTGCACCTCTGATACAAGAGTGTATAGAAAAGGAAGACGTTACAAAGGAACTAGTAAACTCAATGCTCAATGGAACGCGCAATGGAAATCTGACTGTAGCTGAAAGCAATCCAAATTTAAAATGCTTCTCTGCTTGTCTTTTAGAGAAGGGTAAGGTATTGGATGGTTGTAAATGGATATATTTGGATGAACAACCAGATGGTCAACCAGAAGATACTTCGGAATATAAGGTAGCGGCGTTCTGTAAAAGTGCAGTGAAGAGCAACGAGCGTTGCGAATGCGGATATGAACTTCATAAGTGCGTAATAGACTACTTCAATAAAATTGAAGAGGAAAGACAAAGTAATTAAAGGTATCATTCATTTTGCGACTTTTTATTTTGGAGTTCTGGTCAAAGGCATCCAAGGCGATTGCAGCGACACTTAAACTTTCGCGTATCATTCTGACTAATAAAGAAAACAAAAATGGGTCTTTTGCAAAATGTTCTGTCTAAGATTTCTAAAAGGACTAAGGGGTGTAGTCTTGGTGTCAAGCCACAAAAAGCAGAATTGGTCTTCTTCACAGGGAAATACAAAATTTTCCATTTAGACCCTCCAAAACAAAGTGGCACTAGTTTGACACTCGTAGCCATATGTATATAGCCAAATAGTTTGATTCTCATTCTTGAATCTAGCTTGAAATCCAATATGCAGAACGTGTAAAGAAAGCCACTACTGCTCTATACTGCTGTAAGAAAACAATCGGAAATAAATGGGGACCACAGCCACGAATTACATACTGGCTTCATGTCAGGCCCATACTTATGAGGAAGAAGCAGAATCAATCCAAGGCTTGCGTTGCCACTGCTCGGTTCTGCAGGAACGACGCTGACGTATACTGGGTTCTTTGTCAACACTGTTAGTTAGTTTAGTTAGTTTTATTTATTCGGTAATATTTTCATATAAATTTAACAAAAACAAATTAGCTTGGCTTTTTTGCCGTCTGCCAGATTGACAATTATAATTCAATAATTATATTTTTGTGCTTTTTTTATAATTGAAACAAATTTTAATTTACATGTGAGAAAAAAAAAAGTAAGAAAAACATGCATATATGGACTGAAAAATATTCTTAAAGCTTCCGCTCATAATTCTTTCCCTATACGCTAGAGCAGTTTTAGAAAAGCTGTACAGTTTGCAAACATCTAGTTCATTTAGTGCACTTATACTTTCTTCATCCAAAAAAATACAAATATTTGGCGCAACAGCTCTTTAAAGTGCCAGGGCCTAGCTTCTCGCAACCACTCATGTTGTGTGCGTTATATTTTTCACACGAATGGAAGGGACCTACCGTTTAATGCCGAATCCGAACGGCGATTTGAGAAACTTTTTCATGACAACAATACTCTCGGATGTTTGTCAGACGCTCGCGAGAGGTGGGACCGTGAAAAAACTTTTTTGGTATTTTCTGGGATTCGAACTTGGAACCTCATGCGTAGTGATCCGACACACTAACCACTTACGCCACGGCGCCCCACTTTCTTCATCCGAAAGATAGTTTTTGCCAAACACATGCTGTCTCGTTTCACGAAGTACCGGGCATTTTCCAATGAAGTGTAAGACGTCTTCTCGTTCACCTAGGTTGCATAATTCGCACAAGCATGGCAGGTCCTCCCTATGTGGTATGTAGTTCAGCCTCAAAAGTTCTCCTCGTAGCTTCATCATCATTGATATTTCCTGTACACTATTTTTATCATGGAAATAATTATTCTCTGATAAGTTGTGGTTCAAGCGGCTGTAAATGGCTCTATGCATTGACGACTCGGCTTCCTCTCTGTATTTCGCTGTGTAAAGATCATCCATGCTTTCGATTAATCTATATAAGACTGGCTTCCAGTTTGCCACGTTATCAATACTCAAATCCAATTCTATCTTACATTGGCTTGCAAGATCCAGCCATTCCGCGTACCAGCTTGTTTTACTGGCAACGGTCTTTAGAGCTGCTTTCTTTGAAAGTCGTGCGTCTGGCATATTCATCACTTTAAGAATATAGTCGACCTGGAGTCTTAAGGTTTTGATGAACAATGGAGAAAGGCCAGTTTCAATCATTAACAGGTAGTTTGGCGCATTAGAAGGGAGATGAAAAATACGCTTGATATAAAATCTCAGAAGTTTTTCAACCGCTTCGTACTGTTTATATCCCCATACCTGAGCAGCATAAAACAAAATGGAATCAGCAACGGCTTCAAATATCTTATATTTGCTGCTATGGGCAATAAAACGATTGGCAAAACATCCCTTCCAAGTTGTGTTGATTGCCGTCTTTGCCTTTGACAATTTCTCCTGTAGGTGTTTATCCATATTAAGGTTTTTTGTTAAGAGCGCACCAAGGTACTTAAATTCACTCACCACTTCCAATTCTGCACCATTGTAATGCCACTTTTCCTTTTTGCTACGCCTCAAATTCACGACAAGATTCCAGAGCTTACAGTAATCATGCAGGCGATTTATCATTAATTGTAAGGATTCCGGATAATTGGACAGCAAAACAACATCGTCCGCAAACAGAAGACCTTTAATACTAGTGCCCGCGTACTCCACACCTCCAGGTAACTCGTCCAGCAAATCATCTAGGAATAGGGCAAAAAGATCTGGGCTAAGAACGCATCCCTGTTTTACTCCTGACTTAGTCGCGAACCACTCCGATAATTCTTCTCCATTCCACACTGCTGCTCGAGTATCTATATACAAGTTTTGGAGAACCCTTCCGAACTTTAACGACATTCCCTTTTCGTAAAGTTTGTAAAACAATGAATTTCTGTCTATTGAATCAAATGCTGCCCTAAAATCTACAAAAAATGTGTAAAGCTTTTTATTTCGCGTCTGAAATGACTCTCCAATGCTTTTAAGAACAAACACTTGATCCACGGTTGAGTATCCTGGCCTAAAGCCAGCCTGGTATTCCTTGAGCAGATTCTCTTGGTTTATCCACATCGTTAATCGTTTTTTAAGCACTGTCGTAAACATTTTATAGGAAGCGTTCAAAAAAGAGATGCCTCGATAATTTTCCGGGTTGGCTGAACTTCCTTTTTTGTGGATCGGGAAAATTAAGGCCTCTTTAAAGAACTGCGGTATGATCGCGGATTCTAGAATTCCGTTGAATAATTGAAAGAGCTTATCCACCAATAAATTAGTTCCATACTTGTAGAACTCTGTAGCTATAGAGTCAGATCCTGGCGCTTTCCCGTCTTTAACTCATTGAGAACCTCCGTTATTTCCTTCTGCGTAATAACAGCGTCAAGCGTATCATTTAGCAGACCCGGTGTCGCATACTGGAAGGATACGATTGCTTTAATGGGGTTGAGCAAGCCATCAAAATATCTGCGAAGAACTTCCGGGCTAAGAATTCAGTCAACACTGCAGAAGTAGCAGAGTAACGAATAAAGGATCTGCTGGGATTCGTAGAGATTACCCACTGCTTTAAAGATAGATTGATACTGGGATAAAGTTTTACCTCCCACATACTCGTAGATTGTTCTTTTTTTTAAAGGATGGTGGAAGGCATCGAAAGCCAGAGTATGGGACTTTAGCCCTACCTAAAACCACCTCTGCTTCCATTTCAGGTGATCGGGAATTTCGGCGCTAATGATTTAATCGACTTGGTCCGGTCGGATTTCCTCAACCAACCAATGCAGAATGTGGGCATGCGGTAATCCTCGCTTCTGCCATTCGACCGAGTACATCCAGCAACGCGGTTGATCGCTTTGAGTTTTTGTTTGAAAACTCATGCGGTGATGTCGTGGCGGTCGCCCGAAGTTTGCCCGGGAAGTAAGGCCCAATGCACACGGAGCAACTGGAAAAAAAACTAAACCGGTTGGTAACTCGGGTTACAGACCAGTTACAGACTCAGTGGTGACTTGACTCCATACACGAGGAAACTCATCACCAATCAAAATCTCTAGTTCGTTCAGTGTCTTCATGGATACCGGGCGTTAAATGTCTTCGGAAGACTCGAGCGATGATGAAACCGTCATGTTGTATTACTATCTCAGGAGGAGAGAAGAATAGTAAGAAGGTTTTGGTTACACCCATACCTTGAAAACAGTTTTCAGAACCGTTTTTTACGACGAAAAACATGCATATATGGACTGAAAAATATTCTTAAAGCTTCCGCTCATAATTCTTTCCCTATACGCTAGAGCAGTTTTAGAAAAGCTGTACAGTTTGCAAACATCTAGTTCATTTAGTGCACTTATACTTTCTTCATCCAAAAAAATACAAATATTTGGCGCAACAGCTCTTTAAAGTGCCAGGGCCTAGCTTCTCGCAACCACTCATGTTGTGTGCGTTATATTTTTCACACGAATGGAAGGGACCTACCGTTTAATGCCGAATCCGAACGGCGATTTGAGAAACTTTTTCATGACAACAATACTCTCGGATGTTTGTCAGACGCTCGCGAGAGGTGGGACCGTGAAAAAACTTTTTTGGTATTTTCTGGGATTCGAACTTGGAACCTCATGCGTAGTGATCCGACACACTAACCACTTACGCCACGGCGCCCCACTTTCTTCATCCGAAAGATAGTTTTTGCCAAACACATGCTGTCTCGTTTCACGAAGTACCGGGCATTTTCCAATGAAGTGTAAGACGTCTTCTCGTTCACCTAGGTTGCATAATTCGCACAAGCATGGCAGGTCCTCCCTATGTGGTATGTAGTTCAGCCTCAAAAGTTCTCCTCGTAGCTTCATCATCATTGATATTTCCTGTACACTATTTTTATCATGGAAATAATTATTCTCTGATAAGTTGTGGTTCAAGCGGCTGTAAATGGCTCTATGCATTGACGACTCGGCTTCCTCTCTGTATTTCGCTGTGTAAAGATCATCCATGCTTTCGATTAATCTATATAAGACTGGCTTCCAGTTTGCCACGTTATCAATACTCAAATCCAATTCTATCTTACATTGGCTTGCAAGATCCAGCCATTCCGCGTACCAGCTTGTTTTACTGGCAACGGTCTTTAGAGCTGCTTTCTTTGAAAGTCGTGCGTCTGGCATATTCATCACTTTAAGAATATAGTCGACCTGGAGTCTTAAGGTTTTGATGAACAATGGAGAAAGGCCAGTTTCAATCATTAACAGGTAGTTTGGCGCATTAGAAGGGAGATGAAAAATACGCTTGATATAAAATCTCAGAAGTTTTTCAACCGCTTCGTACTGTTTATATCCCCATACCTGAGCAGCATAAAACAAAATGGAATCAGCAACGGCTTCAAATATCTTATATTTGCTGCTATGGGCAATAAAACGATTGGCAAAACATCCCTTCCAAGTTGTGTTGATTGCCGTCTTTGCCTTTGACAATTTCTCCTGTAGGTGTTTATCCATATTAAGGTTTTTTGTTAAGAGCGCACCAAGGTACTTAAATTCACTCACCACTTCCAATTCTGCACCATTGTAATGCCACTTTTCCTTTTTGCTACGCCTCAAATTCACGACAAGATTCCAGAGCTTACAGTAATCATGCAGGCGATTTATCATTAATTGTAAGGATTCCGGATAATTGGACAGCAAAACAACATCGTCCGCAAACAGAAGACCTTTAATACTAGTGCCCGCGTACTCCACACCTCCAGGTAACTCGTCCAGCAAATCATCTAGGAATAGGGCAAAAAGATCTGGGCTAAGAACGCATCCCTGTTTTACTCCTGACTTAGTCGCGAACCACTCCGATAATTCTTCTCCATTCCACACTGCTGCTCGAGTATCTATATACAAGTTTTGGAGAACCCTTCCGAACTTTAACGACATTCCCTTTTCGTAAAGTTTGTAAAACAATGAATTTCTGTCTATTGAATCAAATGCTGCCCTAAAATCTACAAAAAATGTGTAAAGCTTTTTATTTCGCGTCTGAAATGACTCTCCAATGCTTTTAAGAACAAACACTTGATCCACGGTTGAGTATCCTGGCCTAAAGCCAGCCTGGTATTCCTTGAGCAGATTCTCTTGGTTTATCCACATCGTTAATCGTTTTTTAAGCACTGTCGTAAACATTTTATAGGAAGCGTTCAAAAAAGAGATGCCTCGATAATTTTCCGGGTTGGCTGAACTTCCTTTTTTGTGGATCGGGAAAATTAAGGCCTCTTTAAAGAACTGCGGTATGATCGCGGATTCTAGAATTCCGTTGAATAATTGAAAGAGCTTATCCACCAATAAATTAGTTCCATACTTGTAGAACTCTGTAGCTATAGAGTCAGATCCTGGCGCTTTCCCGTCTTTAACTCATTGAGAACCTCCGTTATTTCCTTCTGCGTAATAACAGCGTCAAGCGTATCATTTAGCAGACCCGGTGTCGCATACTGGAAGGATACGATTGCTTTAATGGGGTTGAGCAAGCCATCAAAATATCTGCGAAGAACTTCCGGGCTAAGAATTCAGTCAACACTGCAGAAGTAGCAGAGTAACGAATAAAGGATCTGCTGGGATTCGTAGAGATTACCCACTGCTTTAAAGATAGATTGATACTGGGATAAAGTTTTACCTCCCACATACTCGTAGATTGTTCTTTTTTTTAAAGGATGGTGGAAGGCATCGAAAGCCAGAGTATGGGACTTTAGCCCTACCTAAAACCACCTCTGCTTCCATTTCAGGTGATCGGGAATTTCGGCGCTAATGATTTAATCGACTTGGTCCGGTCGGATTTCCTCAACCAACCAATGCAGAATGTGGGCATGCGGTAATCCTCGCTTCTGCCATTCGACCGAGTACATCCAGCAACGCGGTTGATCGCTTTGAGTTTTTGTTTGAAAACTCATGCGGTGATGTCGTGGCGGTCGCCCGAAGTTTGCCCGGGAAGTAAGGCCCAATGCACACGGAGCAACTGGAAAAAAAACTAAACCGGTTGGTAACTCGGGTTACAGACCAGTTACAGACTCAGTGGTGACTTGACTCCATACACGAGGAAACTCATCACCAATCAAAATCTCTAGTTCGTTCAGTGTCTTCATGGATACCGGGCGTTAAATGTCTTCGGAAGACTCGAGCGATGATGAAACCGTCATGTTGTATTACTATCTCAGGAGGAGAGAAGAATAGTAAGAAGGTTTTGGTTACACCCATACCTTGAAAACAGTTTTCAGAACCGTTTTTTACGACATTTCCGACTTCTATCCACGCCTTCTCTGTTTCATTTTTCTTCGAATAGCCGGGAAGGTGATAATTGTACAAAATATGATATTTTTCAACGTCCCCCACCAGCAACAGGTGGGTCTGTTGTTTGCTCATCTTCGACAAACTAGAAACTGAATTCAATAGGCAACCCGGCATGGAAATCAACAGACGACTGGTTACAAACTGGTTTTTGTGAATCGCAAACGAGTTTTCAACCAGTAGCGTTGTATGCGGCGTCCCATTTGATTACACAGGGTATGACTCAAAGCAAACTAGTTGCCAATTCGCATCGCTGATCAGTTTTTTTCCAGTTGCTCCGTGTGCATTGGGCCTAAGAGCTGCGTAATTTCTGGCCATTTCGGATTGCAGGTGAAAGTGATGAATAAGTGGGGGCGTCCGTAATGCCGCACATATGTCATTACGTCTTGCGCATATTCGTACATATGCCTCGGGCTTCCAACATTGGCCGCTGGGAGAATTGTCAACCGGCCGATGTTTGTTGCTGTTGCATCTCCATCCAAACGTAATTTAGATTGATTGGATTGGATGAAATTGAGGCGTTCTGTTTCTATCTTGACGTACTTATCGACGCAATAGTGTTGAAACAATCCGTGATATCTTAACAGATGATTGTCGATATCCTGTCGAATCATCAAGCGATATGCATAGAAGTTCATGCTGCTGACCTTCTAATTTGTTTCATGGCCTGAAAGTTAAGCTTATTGTTAGTTGGTGATAAAGATATTTCAGAAAACTCAGCAAGATAACCCCCCGGAGAATGGGGTTATCATATTAATTTAAAAATGGTAGCTATCGTCGCCTACCCAAAGTATGTAACGGGTGGGCCATCTAGTGATTTCTTTTTAAATCATAGGTTATTTTGACACTAACAGCTGTTTCCCGCTCGAAATGTTGACAGAAGGTCAGTATCTTACCTCCGCGGAACGAAATGAGTCACTTTATGCTTCAACAACATTGGGAAATATTGAAAACTTATTTCCAAAGTGAGGCTGTGTAGCCCAAACAGCGCTGATGAGCCTGGTGAGAATTCTACACAAAGATCTGGGATTGTTCGCTTACAAGGTCCAATTGATTCAGCAATTGAAAGCGCACCACCATCCGCTTCGTTATCGCTTCTCAGTTTGGGCCTTAGAGCAGCTTGAATTGGACAACGATTTTGGGCGAAAAATCATCTTTTCTGACGAGGCACATTTTCATCTCGGCGACTACGTTAACAAACCAAATTGCCGCATCTGGGGTTTGGAAAACCCGCACGTTATTGTCGAGAAGCCAATGCATCCACAGAGAGTGACAGTTTGGTGCGGATTGTGGATTGGTGGCATCATTGGACCATTTTTCTTCGAAAATGAGGCTGGAAACAACGTTTCGGTCAACGGTGGGCGTTACATAGCCATGTTAACGACTTTTTTTTTACTGAAATTGAAGACATGGATTTGGACGACTTCTGGTTCATGCAGGATAGCGCGCCATGCCACACAGGCCATACCACAATCGGTCTTTTGCGCACCAAATTCCCAAATCGTGTTATCAGACGTCTTGGCAATGTCAATTGGCCGCCTCGGAGCTGCGATTTGACCTCTTTGGACTTTATTTTGTTAGGAACCGTGAAGGATCGATGTTATGCCAACAATACGGAAACGATTTAAGCACTTAAGGCCAATATCATCCAAGCAATCCGTGTGGTACAGCCCGAAATCAACAACAAGGTCTTGGAAAATTGAAGTGATAGAATGCACTACTGCGAGGCCAGCCGAGGCAGCCACTTGAACGATGTTGTATTCCATAATTAATGGGAATGTTTGCTCTTACTAATAAAGCCATAATACATGGAAAAAATTTAATTTTGTTCATTTTGTTGCATCTTTAAAAAGAAACTTGTAGTTGGCCAACAAGCCAAAAGACTTAGCCTATTCTCCAACGACTTCTGCAGAAACTGTAGGACGAGGAGGAGGAGGAAACCATCCTTCACCTCGTATGCACTTGTCCAGCCTTGTCACATCCTTGCAATGTTGCATCTAGGGCCCCCCTTCCTTGAAGACCTCACCGATCTGGCGTCCTTAGACGTCATGAGCATCCATCGCTTTATCAAATGCTCCGGTTGGTTTTGTTGGTCCTTGAGTGGCCTAATGGTTGATCCATTGTATCACACTTCACTGGTCTAAGTATGTCTGCACTCTCGTGCGGACAGCCAACCTAGCCTAAGCTAACCTAGCTGCCCCATCAGCATTGGCGCCAATAGTCATAATTGCGGTGTCGTCGGTGGAGTCGCCAAGCTACATAGCTTCTTCCTGCTGAGGTAGATGTCTTGTATATAGGAGATGAAGGATCGGTCCTAAGACACTTCCTTGTGGAACTCCTGCAGATATTTTCTGTAAATTATAATATTCATCTTCTTATCTTACTCGAAAGTAATGATCTGCGATATAAGGTTTTAGAATCAAGTAGAACTCTTCGGAGCGATCCCTTTGCAGTTTAGATTGCCTCGATGCCAGACTTTATCAAACGCTTGTGCAACGTCTAGAAACATGGCTGAACAGATTTAGCTGTTCTCAACTGCTTTTAATGTAATACGGGGGGGGGGCTCCTAAGTGAAGCTTCGTTCTACGAGAGAAGGCTGGGCAGAAACAAAGAAGGTGAGGAATAGCTTCTTCCTCCTCTTCATCCATGCAGCTTCTACAAAACTCGTTCGCAAAACGACCTAGCCTTTGTAGCATGCTTGCCTATTAGACAGTGTCCAGTGATGACACCTATATGTCATTGCCGATATGCAATCTGTGGAGAGAAATCAAATTCTTAGAACGTTTTAGATCCAGCTTCGGCCAAATCTGTTTTGTCGCTAAACATGTTGATCCACTTGTCCACCTAAAATTTGTACTCCCGACAATATACAGCTTAAATTTAAGTTTTCGCGTAGCGATTGGTATACTTAAGGTGCCGGTCGGATGGGTGTAGTTGTTCCTATTCTGGTGAGTTCTTCAGCCTGTAATGTTCCTAGGCCCCGACACCCAAAATAGGTGAATATTGAACTGCTCAGCCATCTCCGCAAGAGACAGTCGGCAGTCTAGAGCTACTAAGGAATTTAAAGAGGTCGATTCCAGGGATTTGATTGCTGCTTTGCTGTCTGAAAAGATGTGCATATCTCTAGCAAATATCACGAATTACGATTACTTCTGCCACTTTCCATTGCATCGGAACATCGCCTGAGCGCTGCATTAATTAAATGTAAAAGTTTACGTATAGCTTACGGGAACTGCGTAAGTATTTGTCTTGTTATCAATTATTCTTTTGCATTTATGTTACTTTTAATTTCACATTTTAGTGCTTGTATTGGTACATGCTGTATGTTCCTGTGAACCAGCCAATTGGGAAATGGTTGGAAGATTTTCCGCAGGGGGACTGCGAAGAGACCCGTTTTGTTGTTTAATAGGCGGTGCTTGTTTTGCTGGGTTTGTTTAAGGATTTGACAGCTTTCCATAGCGAGTATTCTGTATCCTTCTGGTCTGATAGATTATTCAAGTATGTGCCAAGTGACTCGGTCTTTACAATTGTTAGAAAACTCTTGAGTTCACTGCACAATGCATTAAGCATCTTTTTATTCTCAGGTATTCGAATTATTTGTCAAGTTTTGCAAGCTCTTTTTGATTTTTTAACTGCATATGGGTAATTTATGCCTGCATTCCTCTTTTTTTTGCAAATGGGGGTGCTTATCCATGCATCTTAATCTCTTCTCCTAGTTAAAATGACATAGATGATTATTTTTAATCAATGGTAAACAGAGTGGATCTTTAGGCATCCAAGTGTACGTGATGAGTTTTTTTTCCATCATACGCTCTTCATAACCAAACCTAACCTAAGGGTCTACTGTGGCGACCTACATTCAACCCAAAAATGGCATAAGCTAATGAGAGTTGGAAGCCCATTTTCAAACTAAAACTTGAATGGTTTCAGAAACCTCAGCCCGTAGTCGGGTCACACCGTACAACCGCTGCCCCAAAGCACTTTGATTGATCAGCAGTGATAAGTTCCGACAAATATTTTCTTATTATTCATTTCATTTCATCTATTTCAAAAATATCAATAAACAAAGAAATTTCTAAGATGTTGTAACCCAATCACTTATCAAGCTTCACCCCTTCGGGTAGGGGACAGAATATACCCGAGGTAGGCATGCCTGTCGTAAGAGGCGACTAAAATCCACCCTTCGTATACCGGGGATAAAATGTATACATAATATGCAATGAGTAAAACAAATAGATATAGTACCCCAGGTGGCAGTCCAGGTTCTCTGGAAAATCCACCCTCTTCGGAGGTAGGCTCTACGGATTCTGGGGAGAGCCAATTGTTGCATTTAATAAACCCCTTTTTGAGAAATTCAAGGGTAACTCGGTCTCCACCATCAAGACCGAATGTCTCCGGAAAAAGAAGTCCGCCGGAAGCGCAAGCGCAAGAGAAACGGGACTCAGTGAAATGTAATAGCTTTGAGGAAGAAAACAATGAACTCCGTATTAAGCTAAATAAAATAAATAAAATAAAGAGCTTAAGAGAGAGGTAGAATCACTAAAAGAGGAAAACAAGGCGTTAAAGAATTCACTTTTGCAAAGAGAACGGGAAATTACCCCACCCCGTGCAGCTAGTCCCAAATATCACACGGATGAAGAAGAGCTAGCACGCGAAACAAATGGGGTCTCAAAGAAAAGACCCAGCAAAAAACGAAGAGCCGGTTCTTCACCTGAAGTCGAGCCACGAAAACAAGACAAGGAAAAAGACTTGAAACAGAAACAAACTCACGACAAAGTACGTCCCCCGCCTGCAATAAACGTCGTCGGCTTTACGGACTACAATAAATTGCATTGCCTTCTTAAGGGAACTGTGACATCGGAATTTAAAGTAACGTCATTCCGAAACAATGATTGGAAAATTAATGTAGTTGACTCTGACGGCTACCGAGCAATATCGAAAAAACTAAACGCGGAAAAGATCCAGTGGTTCACCTACAAAAATAAATCAGAAAGACCACTCCGTGTTATAGCAAGGGGTCTCCACCCCTCATGCACTAAAGATGACATTATAAATGACCTTAAAGGAAAAGGCTTGAAAATTATCGACGCAATTAATATCTTAAAGAAGATAAAGCAGAAAACGGAACAAGGCAATGAAATCTTGGTCAAGCATGGACTTCCGCTCTTTATGCTAACCTTCGATAGAAGCGAAAATATAGACGATATTTATAACGTAAAAAGTATTTTGAATATCGTAGTTAAAATCGAGCCTATGCGTACGAATACACGATCGATACCTCAGTGCAAACGCTGTCAAGGTTTCAATCACACCCAGTCGTATTGCCAAAAAGAACCGAAATGTGTAAAATGTGCCGGGAACCACTTATCAGAAAGGTGTGACTTAAATAAGCAGGCTCCGGCGACCTGCATAAACTGTAAAGGCAAGCACCCAGCAAACTATCGAGGTTGTGAAGTAGCAAAGGAGCTTCAAAAAAGGCGCGATACTCTCAAGAAACCGATACACCCGAACCCAAGCTTAAGAGATCGTAAAACCGATAAGCCCAAGACCGCTAAGCCAGTCAAAACGAAGCGACCGATAAAGGGAAATAAAAAAATTGCACAAGAGAACGTCGCTGGTCCAAGTGCAGCGGAAAAACCGCCACAGGTTGACGCGAGATCGTACGCGCAAGTCGCGTCAAACGAAAACAAATTAAGATCAGCTACAACAGATCCGGTTAGCCAAATATTTACCATTATATTGGAAAAATTTGAGGAGCAAACCAAAGTTAATAAAATTATACTTGACAAATTGAGCAAGCTCGAGTTCAAACCTCGCAAGACAATCAAAAAAACATGAATATGAAACAGCTACTTAAGATACTAACGTGGAATGCAAACGGCCTTCTGAAAAAAATCGACGAGTTAGAAGTGTTTCTACGGAAAAATAACATTGACATATGTTTGGTATCGGAAACGCACTTAAAAAAGGGACTTAGACCCAAAATAAAAGGCTACAGCGATTACCATGCGAATCATCCTTCGGAAAATGCGAGAGGCGGGTCCTCTCTTTACATCAAAGACTGTATTAAGCACTCCGAAAACATAGAAATAGAATTTGATTCTATGCAAATAAGCTCAGTCTCCGTAAAAATAAACCACTTAGACTACAACATCGGATCTAGTTACTTCCCTCCGGGATATAAGCTAGTAGAAGACGACCTCGTTCGTCTCTTTGACTCACTCGGACCTAATTTTGTCTTAGGTGGTGACTTTAACGCGAAACACACTTTCTGGGGATCCAGATGCAATTCGACAAAAGGCAGATTATTGTACAAAGCCAGCATGAAACGTGGGGTGAACTTTTTTTCGACAGGAAAGCCAACTTATTGGCCAACTGACAAAAATAAAATCCCTGACCTCGTCGACTTCTTTATCGTAAAAGGGTTAACTAAAAATTTGACGGAAATCGAAGAATGCTATGATCTATGCTCAGATCACTCGGCAGTCACTCTGAAAATAGGTGGAAGTCTAGTAAAAAAAGAAGGACCGCCTAGGTTAACTAGTAACAAAACTAACTGGGACGCTTTCAGAAGAGACTGCAAGGAAAATGTTGCTTTAAATGTACCGCTAAAGACACCGTTCGAAATAGAAGAAGAAATCGACAAACTCGTCGAAGCCATTCAGAGCTCAGCGTGGAAAAACACTCCTTTGCGAAAGGCAGAAGCGCGGAACAATAAAGTCAAATACCAGCCTGAAATCGAAGACCTCATACGAGAAAAGAGGAGAGCGCGCAAGAGATGGCAACAATCCCGCGCGCCACCGGATAAAACTTATCTGAACCATCTTTGTAACAGGCTTAAAAAAGTGCTGCAGGACCTAAAAAATCACGAGACTTCTACTTACCTCGAGGGTTTGACCGCTGATAAGTATTCAAACTACTCTCTATGGAAAGCCTTGAAGTCCATAAGGAAACCTGTAATGCACTTGCCGCCAATTAGGAAAGCTAACGGGGAATGGGCAAAAGAAGATAAAGAGAAAGCAGAATTATTTGCCGATCACTTAGAGGAAACGTTCAAGCCGTTCGATGGACAACCGTTGATCGAAGATCCGAATGATAATATGGCACCCGACAACTTTAGAGTAAAAACCGTATCCCTGTCCGAACTTCGAATGACAATACAAAAATTGAAAAATAACAAGGCTCCGGGATATGATTTAATCACTGGCGAAATTTTGAAAGAGCTACCGAAAAAAGTGCTGGTTAAGTTGCTCTACATTATAAATGCTTCCTTAAGACTATTATATGTCCCAAGGCAATGGAAAGTCGCCGAAGTTATTATGGTTCCGAAACCGAGGAAATGTGCAAATGACAAGAAATCATATAGACCCATTTCACTTCTGCCAAAAATATCTAAGGTCTTCGAGAAACTTCTGCTGAAACGATTGCAACCAGTAATTGAAGAAAGACACTTGATCCCGGATCATCAATTCGGGTTTCAGGTCAAACATTCCACAATCGATCAGGTGTATCGAATAACGAACGAGATTGAAAAAGCTCTAGAAGGGAAAAAAATATGCTCTAGCGCTTTTCTCGACGTATCGCAAGCCTTCGACAAGGTATGGCACGAAGGCCTAAGGTATAAGCTAAGGGTAATCTTACCGGAAAAGTTGTACAGAATATTGGAATCTTATCTTGAAAACAGACTTTCCGTGTTAGACACGGGAGTGAATATTCGGATTTCAAAGATATCTACGCCGGTGTTCCACAAGGAAGTGTTCTCGGTCCAATCCTGTTCTTGCTCTACACAAGAGATATACCACAAGATGAAGGGACCATTGTAGCAACGTTCGCAGACGACACGGCTATCCTCGTAACGGATGAGTCAGTCGAATCATCAACGGGAAAACTCCAACGAGCTTTGAACAATGTATGCGAATGGACAAAAACCTGGCGAATAGTCCTCAATGAGACAAAATCAACGCATGTCAATTTTACGTTGAGAAAGATAAACAACTTACCTATATCCATTAACTCGGTACAAATACCTTACGCAAACGAAGCAAAATATTTAGGAATGACCCTAGACGCAAAACTTAAGTGGAAACCACACGTTAAAAAGAAGCGCGAAGAGCTCGAAATCAGATTTAGAGAAATGTATTGGCTACTCGGAAGATACTCGAAGTTAAGCGTATACAACAAACTGCTTCTGTATAAGCAAGTGCTAAAACCGTCTTGGACATATGGTATACAACTTTGGAGTTGTACCAAACCAAGCAATATGGCTCTACTGCAAGCATTTCAAAATAAAATGCTAAGAGCAATCGTGAATGCTCCTTGGTATATAAGGAATAGTGATATTCACAGAGATCTAGGAATTGCTACCGTGAGGGACGAAGTAACAAACTTTGCTCGCAAACTTCGTACCCGTCTTCGTGTTCATTGCAGTAATGAAATAATCCGTACTATGGACGTGACAAGCCTTGAGCGCCGACTACAAAGAACAAGACCTTTCGACCTAGCGCCGTAAGGAAAAACCGCATGTAATGACGGTATTAGTAGGTGCCTTCACTGGAAAGCTACCTACCTAACGCGATTAACACTACAGAAGCGTAAACTACTCGTTAAGGCAACTTAGTCGTAGTCATCACAAAAAAAATGAAAAAATGAGAGGAACGAATTTCCTACTACTATGAGTACGCGCAGCCGGTTCTCATAGTGCCTCTCTGAGGGGGTGAGGTTTAGCCCGTAGGCATATATTGACTAGCACTGATGGCATTGTCAGATATATGAATCGGGCATAACCAATGGTACGGACCATTGGTATCTTTTGAAGATTCCTGCACCTCCAGGCGCAACCAAAAAAAAAAAAAAAAAACTTATCAAGCTTTTAAGTAAGTGGGGTTATCGTTTAGTAAAAAAAAAAATAATAAGCTGTACAGTTTTGCATCTTTTTTACTGCACTGTACTATGCAGTCATTTCCGTAATGCGCTGATCAAAACAGCGATCGATAAGGAAGGTGCACCAAGTGCATCAAGTTTGATAACGACTCACCCTCAGATTTGTATATAAACCAATGCCGCAATAGCCCGGCAAGTTAGTCAATTCCTCAACACCCAACAATATGGATACGAAAACTGCAACATTTCTGATAGCTTTGTTCCTAATTCAGGTAAATTTTGTCTCGTAACATCCTTCGAATTACAAATCTTATTGAAATGTAATTTTAGAGTTCTTCAGCAAATCCACAAGAATCTATTCCAACCCCGGTATTAGAATGTATGGAAAAGGAAGGCGTTACAAAGGAAGCAGCAGACTCAATTTTATACGGTGGAAACCTGACTTTAGCTGAAAACGATCCAAATTTGAAATGCTTCGCTCATTGCATGTTAGAGAAGGACAAACTAATGGATGGTTGCGAGTTGTTATTTGTGGATAGGCAATCAGAGGGTACGAAGCATATATTTTCGGTAATTAAGGCAATGGAGTTCTGTAAAGATGCAGTGAAGAGCACCGAACGTTGCGAATGCGGATTTGAACTTGCTAAGTGTATAAGGAGCAACTTCGATAAAACTATGGAGGAAAAAAAAAGTAATAATGAAAGCCCTTTGGTGTAGTTTTCTTTAGGACTTTTTTTTTGAGTTCTGGTCAAATGCATCTAAAGCGATTGTAGTGACACTTAAACATTCGTGTATCATTCTGACTAATAAAGTAAAAATAAATTTTTCCTCAAAATTAGCTAGTAGAATCTCCTTATTAGTGCCTCGATATAGACGGAGCTTTCAATAATGTTAAACCTGAGCACTCACGAACCTTGGAATTGTAGAACGCCTTTTTTTAACCAATTGTTGGAAAACAGGGTTATCAACTCTAAGCCGGGTGACGCCTGTAGCTCAATATGAATAGGGGAACTCCTCAAAGCGGTGTACTTTCTCCCCTTCCCGGGAACCAAGCGTTGAATGAGCTGCTTGTAATCCTGAAAGGAGAACCCTGTAAAGTGATTGCTTATACCCACGATGTTGTTATAGCTCTCTCGGATAAACAAGTCAATACACTCAGAGATATTTTGCAAAATTCTCTCTCTAAGCTTTCTAAAAGGACTAAGGGATGTGATCTTGGTGTCAAGCCAAAAAAAAATCCTCTTCACAAGGAAATACAAAATTACCTACTTCGACTCTCCAGAACGATCTTGCACTAATTAAACACTCGTAGACATAGCCAAATAATTTGGGTCTCATTCCTGACCATAAACTTAGCTGGAAACGCAATATCCAGAATGTCTAAAGAAAGCGGATACAACTATATATTGCTGTAAGAATGCAATCGGAAATAAATGGGGATGCCACGAATTGCATACTGGCTCTGTGTATACGTCATCAGGCCCATACTAACGAGAAAGAGCTAGAACCAATCCACCGCTTCTGTTGCCACTGCTCCGCTCTGCAAGAACGACGCCTACCTATACTAGGTTCTTTGTTAGCACTGCAGAGATAGCAGAGTCACGAATAAAGGATCTATTTGGATTCGTAGAGAGTACCAACTGCTTCAAAGATAGACTAATCCGCCCAAAAAGATAAATATGAAAAAAGCGCCAAGTACGGTACAAAAAACGTTCGGAATTGTCGGTTTCGGCGATAAAAGAATTGAGATCTAAATACTCGTAAGTGTCAAATTCTATAGAAGTTCCTTAAATCATAGCTCTAGAAATGTACAACGTTCTTCAATTGCTGTAAAAGATAATTTGTTAGGTTTCGTGCTACTAAATACGTAACTTAACTTCTATAGAACTTGGCACTTACTTAGACCTCAATTCTTTTATCGCCAAAGCCGACAATCTCGCATGTTTTTTGGCCCCCTTTTCACATTTATATTTTTGGTCGGATATTATTAATTTTTGTTAAGTTACAATCCCTTTATTTTTATATTACTCAATAAGTACCTACTCAATGTTCCTGCGCTTACGCTGCACTATTTGCTTTTCGGTGTAATTTTCTATGTTTTCTTGCATAGTGAAAATGTTAGTGCGCGTAGCACATTCATTGTCTAAATAGAAAGTATTGAGTACAAAAGTTCGAAAAAACATCACAATGGTCGGCATGGTGGTACTCGTGTGTATGGTTCGTATTGGAGATGGACGCTTACAAATTAAGCAATTGATTATAACCGATTCTTCCAGTATCTCGAGATATCTCGAAATCATTCGAATGATTTGCTATACCTAACATACACACAAGCGAGAACCGAGAACGAGCCCAAAGAGTAAACACAAAACAAAATCTCGTGTCTAATCTCTCATGTCTTATGTCTCAATTCTGAACTCGAATGATCATTCGAGATATGAGTGCTATATGCATATGAGAAAAAACTCCCCAAGAATCGAGATATGAGATGTGTATCCGAGTAAAATAGTACTCGATTCATTTTAAATGCGGGTAGTCACAAACCGAGTGAATCGAGTACTATTTTACTCTGAAACACATCTCATATCTCGAATCGTGATATGACTAACGGGTGGGCCATCTAGTGATTTCTTTTTAAATCATAGGTTATTTTGACACTGACAGCTGCTTACCGCTCGAAATCTTGACAGAAAGTCAGTATCATACCTCCGCGGATCGAAATAAGTCGCTTTACGCTTGAATGACTTTGGGAAAAATTGAAAACTTATTTCCAACGTGAGTGCTGTGTAGCCCAAGCAGTGGGTTTTTTGAAAAGAAGTTTTGGCCGAAATGAAGCACTTGCTGTACGCAAGTTTGTGCAAAAAGTTCATGAGACTGGTATGCTAGTGGACAAGACTCATAGTCCCCGTCGTCGTACGGTGCGCACAGACGAGAATGTGGCTGCTGTAGCCGAGAGCGTGAGACTCAATTCACGAACATCCACTCAAGTGAGGCTGGAAACAACGTTTCGGTCAACAGTGGGCGTTACAGAGCCATGTTAACGACTTTTTTTTTACTGAAATCGAAGACATGGATTTGGACGACCTCTGGTTCATGCAGAATGGCGCGCCATGCCACACAGCCCATGCCACAATTGGTCTTTTGCGCACCAAATTCCCAAATCGTGTTATCAGACGTCTTGGCGATGTCAATTGGCCGCCTCGGAGCTGCGATTTGAACCCTTTAGGGGGAACCGTGTAAGACCGATGTTATGCCAACAATCTGGAAACGATTCAAGCACTTAAGGCCAATATCATCCAAGCAATCCGTGTGCTACAGCCCGAAACCATCAACAAGGTCTTGGAAAATTGGAGTGATAGAATGCGCTACTGCCAGGCCAGCCGAGGCAGCCACTTGAACGACGTTGTATTCCATAATTAATGGGAATGTTGGCTCTTACTAATAAAGAGATAATAATACCTGGAAAATATTTCATTTTGTTCATTTTATTGCATTTTTAAAAAGAAACTTGTAGTTGGCCCATCCTGTAGAATCGAGAACTTTATTTGTGTATTCAACCAATTGTGGAGCGTGTTCTCATATGCATATAGCACTCATATCTCGAATGATCATTCGATTATAGAGATCACTCGAGTACTAACGTCTCGATTCTTTAAATCATTCGATTATGCTCTTCACTAGTGCGTATGTCGTATAAGCGAATGTGTTGTGCAGAAAAGTAACCAAATTGGAACGGAACGGAATAAATCACGTGAGTGTGAGGCGTTTGGTGAGGAGACTAGATTACTAGTGAGTAGGACCCTGTTTCGATGGTTACTCTTTACTAAGTAGTGGGCAATCATGTCGTGTATACACGTTGTAGTCGTTGTAGTGCTCACTCCTGCTCATCTTGACAAAGTTTCGGGTGGAATAAGTGAATTGAAACAGTTGTGTATCGGACAACGTTCTCTCATACCTCGATCCTCACGACTCTACGATTGAACTAATAATTATAAAATAAAAGAAAAAGGAGCATTTCGGGTGTGGAACGTGTGTCTGGATACTAGGATAGGTTTCACCTCCCACATAGATGATTATTTTTAGTCCTACTCCACCATCAAGGGCAAACATAATGGACCTTTAAGTATCCGAGTGTACGTAATGACTTAAATGATTTCAGAAACATCAGCGATTAGTCGTGTCACACCGTACAACCGCTCCCCCAAAGCACTTTTCTGATAGATCAGCAGAGATAAGTTCCGACAAATATTTCCTTATTATTCATATCGTCTATTTCAAAAATATCAATAAACAAAGAAACTTCTAAAACACTGCAACCCAATCACTAATCACGCTACTAGGTACGTGGGGTCATTTTTTACTGCACTGTACTACGCAGTCATTTCCGTATTTCGCCGATCAAAACAATGATCGATAAGGAAGGTGCACCAAGTGTATCACATTTGATAACGACTCACTCACAGATTTGTATATAAACAAATGTCGCAATAGCCCGGCAAATTAGTCAGTCCCTCAACACCCAACGCTATGGATACAAAAACTGCAACATTTCTGATAGCTTTGTTCCTAATTCTGGTAAATGTTGTCCTGTAACATCCTTCGAATTACAAAGCTTATTGAATTTTAATTCTTAGAGCACTTCAGCAGATCCACAAGGGCCTATTCCAGCCCCGCTACTAGAATGTATAGAAAAGGAAAACGTTACAAAGGAATCAGCACACTTCATTTTAAAAGATGGAAACCTGGCTTTAGCTGAAAGCAATCCAAAATTGAAATGCTTCTCCGCTTGTGTTTTAGAGACGCTGAAAGTATTGGATGGTTGCAAATTGGTATTTTTTGATAGGCTATCAGATGGTGAGCTGTATGATATTTCGCAATATAACGCAGTGGAGTTCTGTAAAAATGCAGTAAAGAGCAACGAACGTTGCGAGTGCGGATATGAACTTTTTAAGTGTATAAGGGGGTATTCTAATAGAATTGAACAGGAAAGAAAAAATAATAATTAAAAGCCCTTAGTGTAATTTTCTTACGGCATATAAAACGATTGCATCGACACTTAAACATTCGTGTATCATTCTGACTAATAAAGTAAAAATTAATTTGTCCTCAAAATTAGCTAGTAGAATCTCCTTACTTAAGCCTCGATATTGACGGAGCTTTCAACCATGTTGAATCTGAGCACTCACGAACCTTGGAATTGCAGAACGTCTTTTTTAACCAATTGTTGACAAACAGGGTGATCCAACTCTAACCTGTGTGACGCCTGTAGCTCAAGGGGTTATGAGTAAGGGCACTCCTCAAAGCGGTGTAATTTCTCCCCTTCCCTGGAACCAAGCGTTGAATGAGCTGCTTCTAATCCTGGAAGGAGAATACTGTAAAGTAATTGCTTATACGGACGATGTTGCTATAGCTGTCTCGGATAAACAACTCAATACACCCAGAGATATTTTGCAAAATTCTCTGTCTATGGTTTCTAAAAGGACTAAGTGGTGTGGTCTTGGTGTCAAGCCAAACAAAAAAATTAGAACTGATCCTCTTCACAAGGAAATACAAAATTACCTATTTCGACTCTCCAGAACGGTGTTGCACTAACTAGACACTCGTAGACACAGCCAAATAATTTGGGTGTCATTCCTGACCATAAACTTAGCTGGAAACACAATATCCAGAATGTCTAAAGAAGCCAGTATAACTCTATATTGCTGTAAGAATGCAATCGGAAATAAATGGGGACCGCAGCCACGAATTAAATACTGGCTCTATGCAGCCCATACTAACGAGGAAGAGCTAGAACCAATCCACCGCTTGTGTTGCCACTGCTCCGCTCTGCAAGAACGTCACCTACGTATACTAGGTTCTTTGCACTAGGTTCTAGCACTGCAGAGATAACAGAGTCACAGATAAAGGATCTAATTGGATTCTTAGAGAGTACCAACTGCTTTAAAGATAGACTGATCTGAACAAAAACATAAATGTGAAAAAAGAGCCAATTTCGGTACAGAAAACGTGAGGGATTGTCGGTTTCGGCGATAAAAGAATTAAGATCTAAATAAGTGTCAAGTTCTAGAGAAGTTCCTTAAACCATAGCTACAAGAATGTACAACATCTTCAATTGCTATAAAAGATAATTTGTTAGGTTTCGTGCTACTAAATACGTAACTTGGCAAGCTTTAACAGTCAGTTAATTGATAGATAGATAGATAGATAGTTTGATTTATTATTTGTCTTCAATTTACATACACATGTATGTAAGTATTTCAAGTTCAAATTACAGAAATCATTTGAGCATGGCCTTGTCCTCTGCCTAATTGACATTAATTTAGACAATTTGATTAACTTAGAAAAAAGGAAAACAAGAAAAATAAATATAATGGGTTTGCTAATCTCAAAAGGTTTCGTTTATAATATACCTATAGTTTCGATAATTCACTGCTTTCGCGATTAAGGAATGCTAAGACTTCTATTTTGACGTCGCTGTCTAGAAAGTTTCTCCGAATTTCCTTTGGATTGGACATTTTCCGGAATGCATAGGCTGCAATATATAGACAAGTCCATACGAGCTTTACCGGCTTTCATCTCAGTTGAAAATGAAGGAAATATGTTCCTGGCTGTTACTATTTATAAAGTAGTTCCGTTCACACAAATTATGTTTAAAGAGACTATATATTGATCTGTGCACCGAAGATGTAACACTATTAATGCAGTCTTGTCTAAGCTTTTCATCTACTTTCGAAACGAAGTCATAAAGTGCCTTTTTTGAAAATTTTCTATTTTCACCCATCTGTACCAAAGGCTTCTCCTCTCGATCGTGTCCATCAGTATAATTTTAGGAAGTCTTTCGTCCGGCATCTCTAGAACTTTCATTAGATAATCCAGATGTAGCTTTAACGTTTTTATGAACAAAGGTGATAATCCTGTTTCGATGTGTATCATATAATTGCGTGTGTTACTTTGTAGATGAAATAAATATTTATGTAGTATCTTAAGAGTTTTTCAGCGATTTCACATTTAGTGTACCCTCCGGTTTGTGCTGCATTCATAATAATAGATTCGGCCCCTGCTTGAAAAATTCTGTATTTGATACTATGAGTAACAAGTTTATTTTAAAAAACATCTCTTCCAGGTTGTGCACATTGCAATTTATGCTTTTACAAGCTTATGACTTAAGTGGTTTTCCATACCAAGGTTGCTTGTTATCGTTACATTGAGATACTTGTAAGATCTAACTATTTCCATGGGGTTTCCGTTGAATTGCCATTTCTCATTTCTGGATATTCTACCAGGACCCCAAAGAGTTAAGACAAAATAAAATCTCGTGTCTTATCTCCCATGTCTCATGTCTCTCTTTACAGATTCGAATAACCATTCGAGATATGAGTGCTATATAGAAAATGAGCAAACAGATGGTGTGGATGTTAGCTGTCAATTACTGTCATTTGCTGAATTTAATGTGATTGATCTACTTGACAAGTGTAAAGTACAATCCTTGGCAATTTTAGTTATTGGATCGGTTAGCACGCAGCAATGCAGTTTTGTTATTCAATCTTATTAGGAATATGGGCGATATGTAAAAGTAACATTTCGTAAAATTCGTGAATTTTTCGGTCAACATAATCGACCTAGTGAGTCCGGAATTCGAATTCAATGGTGACGCGTTTTGAAGAAATTGGTTCCGTATCGGGTCAAACTCCATATCAGAATGCTCGGCCAGCACGTACAAGCCAAAACATCACCACTGTGAGCAAAAGTATTCAAAACCAGCCAGGCACCTCAATTCGTCGCTGAAGTCAACAATTGGCCCTCACTTATGGCACTTTACGGCGAATTTTAAAGGTTGATCTTCATTTGCACGCCTATTGCGCGTCCAACTTCTTCCTGTGGGGTTATTTGAAGAGAAAGGTCTATTGCAATAACCCAGCGGCAATTCAAGATCTCAAACTTAACATTCAAACTGAAATTGTAGCCATCGATGCACTTATTCTTCAAAAAGTCATCGATCAGTTTTACCTTCGGATTATCGCTTGCAACAAAGACCGTGGTGACTATATGAACGATGTTGTATCTTATTCATAATTGTCATAGACTTAGCTTTATTAATCAGTAAAGACCTACATCGACTTCATAATAAATATTTGTCCAATTTAATAAAAACTTCCACACTAGCTGTTGGCTCACACTTTACATATGATAACAAACTCCCGAACAATCGAGATATGAGATGTGTATCCGAGTTAAATAGCATGCAATTCATTTTAAATGCGGGTAGTAGCAAAGCGAATAAATCGAGTACTATTTTACTCGGATACACATCGCATATCTCGAATCGTGATATGAGTGGAATCGAAAAGTTTGTTTGTGTATTCAACCAATTTTGGAGTGTGTTCTCAGGTGCATATAGCACTTATATCTCAAATGATCATTCGATTATAGAGATCACTCGAGTACTAATATCCAGATTCTTTAAATCATTCGATTATGCTCTTCGCTAGTGCGTATGTCGTATGAACGAATATCGCCGCTACAATGCAGATTATTAGGAAAATGGGCGAAAAAATAGCATACATATACATATTATGTTTTTTACGCCAAGATGTTTCATAAAATAGTTTAGGAGTAAATACATTTTAAAGTTTCGAAATCGCTCTCCTAAAATTTTTTTAAATTTTGACTTAGACTAGTTCTACATTGTAGCGACGATATGTTGTGTAGAAAAGTAATCAAATGTGTTTGCTGAGGAGACTAGACTACTAGTAGAGTAGGGCCCTGTTTAGGTGGTTACTCTCCACTACGTATGGGTAGTCATGTCGTGTGTACACACTGTAGTGCTTACTCCTGCACTTCTTGTCAAAGTTTCGGGGTGGAATAAGTGAATTGAAACAATTGTGTATCGGACAGGGTTCTCTCATCCCTCAATCCTCACTACTCCACGATCGAACTAATAATGATTAAATGAAAGAGAAAGGAGCATTTCGAGTATGGAACGTGTGTCTGGATACTAGGATAGATTTCACCTCCCACATAGATGATTATTTTTAATCCCACTCCACCATCAAGGGTAAACAGAATGGACCTTTAGGTATCCGGGTGTACGTGATAAGCTTTTTTTTCCATCACACGTCCTTCACAACATAACCTAGTCTAGGTTGATGTAAGCCGATGAGAGTTGGAAGCCCATTTTCAAACTAAAACTCGAATGATTTCAGAAACCTAGGCCATTAGTCGTGTTACACCGTACAACCGCTCCCCCAAAGCACTTTTTTGTTTGATCAGCAGGGATAAGTTCCGACAAATATTTTCTTATTATTCATTTCGTCTATTTCAAAAATTCAATAAACAACGAGATTTCTAAGACACTGTAGCCCAATCACTTATCACACTACTAGGTACGTGGGGTCATTTGGGTCATTTTTTACTGCATTGTACTACGCAGTCATTTCCGTATTGCGCTGATCAAAACAGCGATCGATAAGGAAGGTGCGCCAAGTGTATCACGTTTCATAACAACTCCCCCACAGATTTGTATATAAACTAATGCCACAACAGCCCGGCAAGTTAATCAATCCCTCAACACCCAACACTATGGATACGAATACTGCAACATTTCTGATAGCTTTGTTCCTAATTCAGGTAAATTTTGTCCTGTCAAATCCTTCGAATTACAAATCTTATTGAAATTTAATTTTAGAGTGCCTCAGCAAATCCACGAAGATCTTTTGAACCCCCAATACTAGAATGTATAGAAAAGGAAAACGTTACAAAGGAATCAGCATACTCAATTTTATACGATGGAAACCTGGCTTTAGCTGAAAGCAATCCAAATTTGAAATGCTTCACTGCTTGCGCTTTAGAGACGAAGGAAGTATTGGATGGTTGCAAATTGGTATATTTTGATAAGCTATCAGGTGGTGCACAGTATGATAATACTCAATATAACGCAGTGGAGTTCTGTAAAAATGCAGTGAAGAGCAACGAACGTTGCGAATGCGGATATGAATTTATTAAGTGTTTTAAGGGTTACTACGATCAAATTGATCAGGAAAGAAAAAATAATTAAAGGCGTTTAGTGCAATTTACTTTGCGACTTATTTTTCGGAGTTCTAGTCAAAGGCATATAAAACGATTGCATCGACACTTAAACATTCGTGTATCATTCTGACTAATAAAGTGGGAATTAATTTGTACTCCACATTAGATAGTAAAATCTCCTTAATTGTGCCTCGATATTGACAGAGCTTTCAACCATGTTGAATCTGAGCACTCACGAACCTTGGAATTGCAGAACGCCTTTTTTAACCTATTTTTGAGAAACAGGGTGGCCCAACTCTAAGCTGGGTGATGCCTGCAGATCAAGGGGTTATGAGTAGGGGCACTCCTCAAAGCAGGGTAATTTCTCCCCTTTCTTGGAACCAAGCGTTGAATGAACTGCTTCTAATCCTCGAAGGAGAAGGCTGTAAAGTCATTGCTTGTACGGACGATGTAGCTATGGCTGTCTCGGATAAACAACTCAATACACTCAGAGATATTTTGCAAAATGCTTTCTCTAAGCTTTCTAAAAGGAGTAAGGGGTGTAGTCTTGATGTCAAGTCAAAAAAATCAGAAGTAGTCCTCTTCACAAGGAAATACAAGATTACCTTTCTCGACACTCCGAATATTTTGGGTCTCATGCCTGACCATACCCAATATCCAGAATGTCTAAAGAAAGCCAATACAACTCTATATTGCTGTAAGAAGGCAATCGGAAATAAATCGGGACCACAGCCACGAATTAAATACTGGTTCTATGCATCCGTCATCAGGCCCATTCTAACGAGGAAGAGCTAGAACCAATCCACCGCTTGTGTTACCACTGCTCCGCTCTACAAGAACGTCACCTACGTATACTAAGTTCTTTGTTAGCACTGTAGAGATAGCAGAGTCACAGATAAAGGATCTATTTGGATTCGTAGAGAGTACCAACTGCTTTAAAGATAGACTGATCCGACAAAAAACATAAATGTGAAAAAAGAACCAAGTTCGGTACAGAAAACGTGAGGGATTGTCCGTTTCGGCGAGAAAATAATTGAGATCTAAATACTCGTCAAATTATAATAATTGTGAAACTCTATAGAAGTTCCTTAAAGCATAGCTACAAGAAGTAGGTTTCTTGCTACTAAATACGTAACTTAACTTCTACAGAACTTGGCACTTACGTAGATCCCAATTCTTTTATCGCTGGAGCCGACAATCTCACACTTTTCGGCCACCTTTCCACGTTTATATTTTTGGTCGGATATTATTAATTTTTGTAAAGTTACAATCCCTTTATTTTTATATTTCTCAATAAGTACCTACTCAATGTTCCTGCGCTTACGCTGCACTATTTGCTTTTCGGTGTAATTTTCTATGTTTTCTTGGATAGTGAAAATGTTAGTGCGCGTAGCCCATTCATTGTCTAAATAGAAAGTATTGAGTACAAAAGTTAGAAGAAACATCCCAACGGTCGGCATGGTGGCACTCATGTGTATGGTGCGTATTAGAGATGGACGCTTTCAAATTATGATCGATTCTTCCAGTATCTCGAGATATCTCGAAATCGAGAACGAGCCCAAAGAGTAAGCACAAAACAAAATCTCTTGTCTTATCTCTCACGTCTTATGTCTCAATTCTGAACTCGAATGATCATTCGAGATATGAGTGCTATATGCATATGAGAAAAAACTCCCCAAGAATCGAGATATGAGATGTGTATCCGAGTAAAATAGTACTCGATTCATTTTAAATGCTGGTAGTAATAAACCGTGTGAATCGAGTACTATTTTACATGGATACACATCTCATATCTCGAATCGTGATATGACTAGGATCGAGAACTTTATTTGTGTATTCACCCAATTGGGGAGAGTGTTCTCATATGCATATAGCACTCATATCTCGAAAGACCTTTCGTTTATAGAGATCACTCGAGTACTAATATCTAAATTCCTTATATCATTCGATTATGCTCATCGATAGTGCGTATGTCGTATGAGCGAATATGTTGTGTAGAAAAGTAATCAAATGAGTAAGACGTTTGCTGAGGAGACTAGACTACTAGTGAGTAGGACCCTGTTTAGATGGTACTCTCTACTACGTAGTGGGCAGTCATGTCGTGTGTACACGCTGTAGTGCGCTGTAGTCTTCTTGACAAAGTTTCGGGGTGGAATAAATAAATATCAACAGTTGTGTATCGGACAAGGTTCTCTCATCCCTCGATCCTCACTACTCCACGATCGAACTAATAATGATAAAATGAAAGAAAAAGAACATTTCGAGTGTGGAACGAGTGTCTGGATACTAGGATAGGTCTCACCTCCCACATAGATGTTTATTTTTAAACCCACCCGACCATCAAGGGTAAACAGAATGGACCTTTAAGTATCCGAGTGTACGTGACTAGTTCTTTTTCCATCACGCGTCTTTCACAAGATAACCTATGTTAGTCTAGGCGTCTACTGTGGCGACCTACATTCAACTGAACCCAAAAGTGATGTAAGCCGATGAGAGTTGGAAGCCCATTTTCAAACTAAAACCCGAATGATTTCAGAAACATCAGCCATTCGTCGTGTCACACCGTACAACCGCTCCCCCAAAGCACTTTTCTGATAGATCAGCAGAGATAAGTTCCGACAAATATTTTCTTATTATTCATTTCGTCTATTTCAAAAATATCAATAAACAACGAGGTTTCTAAGACACTGTAACCCAATCACTTATCACACTAC
This sequence comes from Brachypalpus laphriformis, assembly GCA_945910035.1. Lineage (NCBI taxonomy): Eukaryota > Metazoa > Arthropoda > Insecta > Diptera > Syrphidae > Brachypalpus > Brachypalpus laphriformis. Next base: position 9,165,583 of record OX246755.1, on the reverse strand, counting down.
TAGGTACGTGGGGTCATCTTTTACTGCACTGTACTACGCAGTCATTTCCGTATTGCGCTGATCAAAACAGCGATCGATAAGGAATGTGCACCAAGTGTATCACGTTTCATAACAACTCCCTCACAGATTTGTATATAAACTAATGTCGCAACAGCCCGGCAAGTTAATCAATCCCTCAATACCCAACGATATGGATACGAAAACTATAACATTTCTGATAGCTTTGTTCCTAGTTCAGGTAAATTTTGTCCCGTTACATCCTTCGGATTACAAACCTTATTAAAATGTAATTTTAAGAGCGCCTCAGCAAATCCACGAAGACCTTTTGAACCCCCGATACAAGAATGTATAGAAAAGGAACAAATTACAAAGGAATCAGCATACACAATTTTATACGATGGAAACCTGGCTTTAGCTGAAAGCAATCCAAATTTGAAATGCTTCATTGCTTGCTCTTTAGAGACGAAGGACGCATTGGATGGTTGCAAATTGGTATATTTTGATAAGCTATCAGGTGGTGCACAGAATAATAGTACTCAATATAAGGCAGTGGAGTTCTGTAAAAATGCAGTGAAGAGCAACGAACGTTGCGAATGCGGATATGAACTTGCTAAGTGTCTTAAGGGCTACTTCGATAAAATTGAACAGGAAAGAAAAAATAATAATTAAAGGCCTTTAGTGAAGTTTACCTTACGACTTTTTTTTTTAGTTTAGTTCAAAGGCATCTAAAACGATTGCATCGACACTTAAACATTCGTGTATCATTCTGACTAATAAAGTAAAAATAAATTGGTCCTCGTAACTAAATAGTAGAATTTCCTTATTTGTGCCTCGATATTGACAGAGCTTTCAACAATGTTGAATCTGAGCACTCACAAACCTTGGAATTGGAATTGCAGAACGCCTTGTTTAACCAATTGTTGACAAACAGAGTGATCCAACTCTAAGCTGGGTGACGCCTGCAGATCAAGGGGTTATGAGTAGGGGCAATCCTCAAAGCAGAGTAATTTCTCCCCTTCCCTGGAACCAAGCGTTGAATGAGCTGCTTCTAATCCTGGAAGGAGAATACTGTAAAGTAATTGCTTATACGGACGATGTTGCTATAGCTGTCTCGGATAAGCAACCCAATACACTCAGAGATATTTTGCAAAATTCTCTCTCTAAGCTTTCTTAAAGGACTAAAGGATGTGGTCTTGGTGTCAAGCAAAAAAAATCAGAAGTAGTCCTCTTCACAAGGAAATGCAAAATTACCTTTCTCGACCCTCCAAATATTTTGCGTCTCATTCCTGACCATAAACTTAGCTGAAAACACAATATCCAGAATGTCTAAAGTAAGCGGATACAACTCTATATTGATGTAAGAAGTCAATCGGAAATAAATGGAGACCACAGCCACGAATTAAATACTGGCTCTATGCATCCGTCATCAGGCCCATACTAGTGAGGAAGAGCTAGAACCAATCCACCGCTTGTGTTACCACTGCTCCGCTCTACAAGAACGTCACCTACGTATACTAAGTTCTTTGTTAGCACTGCAGAGATAGCAGAGTCACGGATAAAGGATCTATTTGGATTCGTTTTGCTTTAAAGATAGACTGATCCGACCTAAAACATAAATGTGAAAAAAGAGCCAAGTTCGTAACAGAAAATGTTCGGAATTGTCGGTTTCGGCGAGAAAAGAATTGAGATCTAAATACTCGTAAGTGTCAAATTCTATAGAAGTTCCTTAAATCACAGCCCTAAGAATGTACAACGTTCTTCAATTGCTGTAAAACATAATTTGTTAGGTTTCGTGCTACTAAATACGTAACTTAACTTCTATAGAACTTGGCACTTACTTAGACCTCAATTCTTTTATCGCAGAAGCCGACAATCTCGCATGTTTTTTGGCCCCCTTTTCACATTTATATTTTTGGTCGGATATTATTAATTTTTGTAAAGTTACAATCCCTTTATTTTTATATTACTCAATAAGTACCTACTCAATGTTCCTGCGCTTACGCTTTTGCTTTTACGCTATTTGCTTTTTCTATGTTTTCTTGGATAGTGAAAATGTTAGTGCGCGTAGCCCATTCATTGTCTAAATAGAAAGTATTGAGTACAAAAGTTCGAAGAAACATCCCAACGGTCGGCATGGTGGCACTCATGTGTATGGTGCGTATTAGAGATGGACGCTTTCAAATTAAGTAATCGATTATAATAGATTCTTCCAGTATCTCGAGATATCTCGAAATCATTCGAATGATTTGCTATACCTAACATACATACAAGCGAGAACCAAGAACGAGCCCAAAGAGTAAACACAAAACCAAATCTCGTGTCTTATGTCTCAATTCTGAACTCGAATGATCATTCGAGATATGAGTGCTATATGCATATGAGAAAAAACTCCCCAAGAATCGAGATATGAGATGTGTATCCGAGTAAAATAGTACTCGATTCATTTTAAATGCGGGTAGTAACAAACCGAATGGATCGAGTACTATTTTACTTGGATACACATCTCATATCTCGAATCGTGATATGACTAGAATCGAGAACTTTGTTTGTGTATTCACCCAATTGGGGAGAGTGTTCTCATGACGTTTGCTGAGGAGACTAGACTACTAAAGTAAAAAAAAGGCCGTGAACACGATCTTTGTGTTTACGCGCAAATTTTATTATCTCTTCGACGACGCTGGGAATTCCCAGGCTCCCAGGGAATATGTAGGCTCAACTTCGTATGTTTCCCGAGTAGTACATTTGTCGGTATTTGTTTCCTAGCTCGTCGCGTTTCTTTTTTACGTGTGATTTCCATTTAAGCTTTACATCTAGAGTCATTCCTAGATATTTTGCTTCGTTCGCGTACGGTATTTGAGCCGAGGTTAAGATATAGAGGTAATCTATCCACTTTTTTGTACGTAAAGTTGACGTGAGTAGATTTGCTTTCGTTCAGCACAATACGCCAAGAATTCGTCCAAGCCAAGCGTGGACTTTATTCATAGCATGTTGCAGCTTTCCAGTTGCTGCTTCAATAGTTTCGCCCGTGGTCAATATCGCCGTATTGTCCGCAAACGTGGCGACGACACAGTTTCTTTCCTGCGGGATATCACGCGTGTAGAGTGCATACAGAAGCGGGCCAAGGACACTTCCTTGTGGAACTCCGGCCGCAATCTCCTTGAAATCAGAGTAATCGTTTCCGTGCTTAACACGAAAGAGTCTCTCGGTGAGATACGATCGTAAGATTAGAAGGAGTTACCGTGGCACTAGTCGTTGCAATTTATACTCCAAGCCTTCGTGCCAAGCCTTATCGAAAGCTTTTTTCCTTCAGAGCTTTCTCAATCACCTCAGTTGTTTTGTGGACTTGGTCAATTGTAGAATGTTTAATTCTAAATCCAAACTGATGGTCAGGAATGAGACGTCTTTCGTCGATTACGGGCTGTAGACGTTTGGAAAGCAGTTTTTCAAATATTTTTGAGATAACCGGCAATAGGGAAATAGGCCGATATGATTTCTTCTCATTTAGCGGTTTGCCTGGTTTCGGGACCATTATAATCTCGGCGACTTTCCATTGCCTCGGAACATAAAGCAATCTGAACGAAGCGTTGATCAAATAGAACAGTTTGATAATAGCTTTATTCGGCAATTCCTTGGCTACCTGCGCCGTTATCAAGTCGTAACCCGGAGCTTTTTTTGTCTTCAAATTTTAAATCACTTCCCTCAGTTCAATCAATGCAACTTTTTTTACTTTAAAATTGTCAGATGTCGTGACTGGGGAGTCGGGCGTTAACGAAGGGCCGTCGAATAGCTTAAACGTTTCTTATAAGTGCAAAGCAAAAAGTTTTGCCTTTTCTTTGTCGCTCTTGGCCCAGCTTCCATCGATTTTCCGAATTGGTTGTGCTTGCATTTGAGTTTTCGGGATGCCTTTCAGCGCTTTCCAAAGCGAATAATTTGATTCACTTTCACCGGAGAGATTTTCAAGGTAGGTCGCTATCTTTTTGCTTTTAAATTCGCGAATACTATCTCTAAGCCGATTGCATAGTCGGTTAAGGACCGTTTTATGCTGCAGTGCACGAGTGATTTGCCACTTCTTTCGTGGGTTTCGTTTTTCCCCCACCAGTTCAATGATTTCTCTGGGATACTTTTCGCTGCGGTTGATCTTATAGCTTCCAGAAGGAGTGTTTCTCCATGCCGCTCTTTGGATTGCTTCCACGAAACGATCAATTTCGTCCTCTAGTTCACAAGGTGTTCTAAGTGATACATTTAAGGCGATATTTGTTTTGCCATCATTTCTAAAGCCCTCCCAGTTTGTTCTATTGCTAGTGAGTCTTGGAGGTCCCTTTTTCTTGATCAGCGCTTATCCATGTAATAAAATAACCGGAGAGTGGTCAGAAGAGAGATCAAAACATTCTTTGACTATAATAAACATCTCGTAAATGCCTTTTGTAACAAAAAAATCGATAAGATCGGGAAGTTTTTGTGAGTCAGTTGGCCAATAGGTCGGTTTTCCTGTCCAAAAATAACAACTAGACTACTAGTGAGTAGGACCCTATTTAGATCTTCTACGTAGTGGGCAGTCATGTCGTGTGTACACACTGTAGTGCTCACTCCTGCACTTCTTGTCAAAGTTTCGGGGTGGAATAAGTAAATATCAACAGTTGTGTATCGGACAAGGTTCTCTCATTCCTCGATCTTCACTACTCCACGATCGAACTAATAATGATAAAATGAAAGAAAAAGAACATTTCGAGTGTGGAACGAGTGTCTGGATACTAGGATAGGTTTCACCTCCAACATAGATGATTATTTTTAATTCCACTCCACCATCAAGGGTAAACAGAATGGACCTTTAGGTATCCGGGTGTACGTGATAAGCTTTTTTTCCATCACACATCCTTCATAACATAACCTAACCTAGGCGTCTACTGTGGCCACCTACATTCAACTGAACCCAAAAATGATGTAAGCCGATGAGAGTTGGAAGCCCATTTTCAAACTAAAACTCGAATGATTTCAGAAACCTCAGCCATTAGTCGTGTCACACCGTACAACCGCTCCCCCAAAGCACTTTTCTGATAGATCAGCAGAGATAAGTTCCGACAAATATTTTCTTATTATTCATTTCGTCTACTTCAAAAATATCAATAAACAACGAGATTTCTAAGACACTGTAACCCAATCACTTATCACACTACTAGGTACGTGGGGTCATCTTTTACTGCATTGTACTACGCAGTCATTTCCGTACTGTGCTGATCAAAACAGCGATCGATAAGGAAGGTGCACCAAGTGTATGACGTTTCATAACAACTCCCTCACAGATTTGTATATAAACTAATGCCGCAACAGCCCGGCAAGTTAATCAATCCCTCAATACCCAACGATATGGATACGAAAACTGCAACATTTCTGATAGCTTTGTTCCTAGTTCAGGTAAATTTTGTTCTGTTACATCCTTCTGATTACAAATCTTATTCAAATGTAATTTTTAGAGCGCCTCAGCAATTCCACGAGAACCTTTTGAACCCCCGATACAAGAATGTATAGAAAAGGAACAAGTTACAAAGGAATCAGCATACTCAATGTTATACGATGAAAACCTGGCTTTAGCTGAAAGCAACCCAAATTTGAAATGCTTCTCTGCTTGCATTTTAGAGACGGAGAACGTATTGGATGGTTGCAAATTGGTATTTTTTGATAAGCTGTCAGGTGGTGCACAGAATAATAGTTCTCGATATAAGGCAGTGGAGTTCTGTAAAAATGCAGTGAAGAGCAACGAACGTTGCGAATGCGGATATGAACTTGCTAAGTGTCTTAAGGGCTACTTCGATAAAATTGAACAGGAAAGAAAAAATAATAATTAAAGGCCCTTAGTGTAATTTTCTTACGGCATCTAAAACGATTGCATCGACACTTAAACATTCGTGTATCATTCTGACTAATAAAGTAAAAATAAATTGGTCCTCGTAACTAAATAGTAGAATTTCCTTATTTGTGCCTCGATATTATCGGATTTTTGAACAATGTTGAATCTGAGCACTCACGAACGTTGGAATTGCAGAACGCCTTTTTTAACCAATTGTTGGAAAACAGTGTGACCCAACTCTAAGCTGGGTGACGCCTGTAGCTCATGGGGTTATGAGTATGGGCACTCCTCAAAGCAGAGTAATTTCTCCCCTTCCCGGGAACCAAGCGGTGAATGAACTGCTTATAATCCTGGAAGGAGAATACTGTAAAGTAATTGCTTATACGGACGATGTAGCTATGGCTGTCTCGGATAAACAACTCAATACACTCAGAGATATTTTGCAAAATTCTCTCTCTAAGCTTTCTAAAAGGACTAAGGGATGTGGTCCTGGTGTCAAGCCAAAAAAATCAGAAGTAGTCCTCTTCACAAGGAAATGCAAAATTACCTTTCTCGACCCTCCAAATATTTTGCGTCTCATTCCTGACCATAAACTTAGCTGAAAACACAATATCCAGGATGTTTAAAGAAAGCCGATACAACTCTATATTGCTGTAAGAAGGCAATCGGAAATAAATGAGGACCACAGCCACGAATTAAATACTGGCTCTATGCATCCGTCATCAGGCCCATACTAACGAGGAAGAGCTAGAACCAATCAACCGCTTGTGTTGCCACAGCCCCGCTCTACAAGAATGTCACCTACGTATACTAAGTTCTTTGTTAGCACTGCAGAGATAGCAGAGCCACGGATAAAGGATTTACTTGGATTCGTAGAGAGTACGAACTGCTTTAAAGATAGACTGATCCGGCCAAAAAGATAAATATGAAAAAAGCACCAAGTACAGTACAAAAAACGTTCGGAATTGTCGGTTTCGGCGATAAAAGAATTGAGATCTAAATACTCGTAAGTGTCAAATTCTATAGAAGTTCCTTAAATCATAGCTCGAGAAATGTACAACGTTCTTCAATTGCTGTAAAAAAATAATTTGTTAGGTTTCGTGCTACTAAATACGTAACTTAACTTCTATAGAACTTGGCACTTACTTAGACCTCAATTCTTTTATCGCCAAAGCCGACAATCCCGCATGTTTTTTGGCCACCTTTTCATATTTATATTTTTGGTCGGATATTATTAATTTTTGTAAAGTTACAATCCCTTTATTTTTATATTACTCAATAAGTACCTACTCAATGTTCCTGCGCTTACGCTGCACTTTTTGCTTTTCGGTGTAATTTTCTATGTTTTCTTGCATAGTGAGAATGTTAGTGCGCGTAGCCCATTCACTGTCTAAATATAAAGTATTGAGTATGAAAGTTCCAAGAAAAATCCCAACGGCCGGCATGGTGGCACTCATGTGTATGGTGCGTATTAGAGATGGACGCATTCAAATTATGATCGATTCTTCCAACATCTCGAGATATCTCGAGACATCGTCTGAAATCATTCGAATGATATGCTATACCTGCATACAAGCGAGAACCGAGAACGAGCCCAAAGAGTAAACACAAAACAAAATCTCGTGTCTTATCTCTCATGTCTTATGTCTCAATTCTGAACTCGAATGATCATTCGAGATATGAGTGCTATATGCATATGAGAAAAAACTCCCCAAGAATCGAGATATGAGATGTGTATCCGAGTAAAATAGTACTCGATTCATTTTAAATGCGGGTATTAACAAACCGAATGAATCGAGTACTATTTTACTCTGAAACACATCTCATATCTCGAATCGTGATATGACTAGAATCGAGAACTTTATTTGTGTATTCAACCAATTGTGGAGTGATTATAGAGATCACTCGAGTACTAACGTCTCGATTCTTTAAATCATTCGATTATGCTCATCACTAGTGCGTATGTCGTAAGAGCGAATATTTTGTGCAGAAAAGTAACCAAATTGGAACGGAACGGAATACATCACGTGAGTGTGAGGCGTTTGGTGAGGAGACTACATTACTAGTGAGTAGGACCTTGTTTCGATTGTTACTCTCTACTAACTAGTGGGCAATCATGTCGTGTATACACGTTATAGAGCTCACTCCCGCTCTTCTTGACAACGTTTAGGGGTGGAATAAGTGAATTGAAACAATTGTATATCGGACAGCGTTCTCTCATCCATCAATCCTCACTACTCCACGATCGAACTAATAATGACAATATGAAAGAGAAAGGCGCATTTCGAGTATGGAACGTGTGTCCGGATACTAGGATAGGTTTCACCTCCCACATAGATGATTATTCTTAATCCCACTCCACCATCAAGGGTAAACAGAATGGGCCTTTAGGTATCCGAGTGTACGTGATGAGTTTTTTCTTTTTCCATCACACGTCCTTCATAACATAACCTAACCTAGGCGTCTACTGTGGCGACCTACATTGAACTGAACCCAAAAATGATGTAAGCCGATGAGAGTTGGAAGCCCATTTTCAAACTAAAACTCGAATGATTTCAGAAACCTCAGCCATTAGTCATGTCACACCGTACAACCGCTCCCCCAAAGCACTTTTCTGATAGATCAGCAGAGATAAGTTCCGACAAATATTTCCTTATTATTCATTTCGTCTATTTCAAAAATATCAATAAACAAAGAAACTTCTAAGACACTGCAACTCATTCACTTATCAAGCTACTAGGTACGTGGGGTCATCTTTTACTGCACTGTACTACGCAGTCATTTCCTTATTTCGCTGATCAAAACAATGATCGATAAGGAAGGTGTACCAAGTGTATCACATTTGATAACGACTCACTCACAGATTTGTATATAAACAAATGTCGCAATAGCCAGGCAAATTAGTCAGTCCCTCAAAGCCCAACGATATGGATACGAAAACTGCAACATTTCTGATAGCTTTGTTCATAATTCAGGTAAATTTTGTTCTTTTACATCCTTCTGATTACAAATCTTATTAAAATGTAATTTTTAGAGCGCCTCAGCAAATCCACGAAGACCTTTTGAACCCCCGATACAAGAATGTATAGAAAAGGAACAAATTACAAAGGAATCAGCATACTCAATGTTATACGATGGAAACCTGGCTTTAGCTGAAAGCAATCCAAATTTGAAATGCTTCATTGCTTGCTCTTTAGAGACGAAGGACGCATTGGATGGTTGCAAATTGGTATATTTTGATAAGCTATCAGGTGGTGCACAGAATAATAGTACTCAATATAAGGCAGTGGAGTTCTGTAAAAATGCAGTGAAGAGCAACGAACGTTGCGAATGCGGATATGAACTTGCTAAGTGTCTTAAGGGCTACTTCGATAAAATTGAACAGGAAAGAAAAAATAATAATTAAAGGCCTTTAGTGAAGTTTACCTTACGACTTTTTTTTTAGTTTAGTTCAAAGGCATCTAAAACGATTGCATCGACACTTAAACATTCGTGTATCATTCTGACTAATAAAGTAAAAATAAATTGGTCCTCGTAACTAAATAGTAGAATTTCCTTATTTGTGCCTCGATATTGACAGAGCTTTCAACAATGTTGAATCTGAGCACTCACAAACCTTGGAATTGCAGAACGCCTTGTTTAACCAATTGTTGACAAACAGAGTGATCCAACTCTAAGCTGGGTGACGCCTGCAGATCAAGGGGTTATGAGTAGGGGCAATCCTCAAAGCAGAGTAATTTCTCCCCTTCCCTGGAACCAAGCGTTGAATGAGCTGCTTCTAATCCTGGAAGGAGAATACTGTAAAGTAATTGCTTATACGGACGATGTTGCTATAGCTGTCTCGGATAAGCAACCCAATACACTCAGAGATATTTTGCAAAAATTCTCTCTCTAAGCTTTCTAAAAGGACTAAGGGATGTGGTCTTGGTGTCAAGCAAAGAAAATCAGAAGTAGTCCTCTTCACAAGGAAATGTAAAATTACCTTTCTCGACCCTCCAAATATTTTGCGTCTCATTCCTGACCATAAACTTATCTGAAAACACAATATACAGAATGTCTAAAGTAAGCGGATACAATTCTATATTGATGTAAGAAGTCAATCGGAAATAAATGGGGACCACAGCCACGAATTAAATACTGGCTCTATGCATCCGTCATCAGGCCCATACTAACGAGGAAGAGCTAGAACCAATCCACCGCTTGTGTTGCCACAGCCCCGCTCTACAAGAATGTCACCTACGTATACTAAGTTCTTTGTTAGCACTGCAGAGATAGCAGAGCCACGGATAAAGGATTTACTTGGATTCGTAGAGAGTACGAACTGCTTTAAAGATAGACTGATCCGGCCAAAAAGATAAATATGAAAAAAGCACCAAGTACAGTACAAAAAACGTTCGGAATTGTCGGTTTCGGCGATAAAAGAATTGAGATCTAAATACTCGTAAGTGTCAAATTCTATAGTTCCTTAAATCATAGCTCGAGAAATGTACAACGTTCTTCAATTGCTGTAAAAAAATAATTTGTTAGGTTTCGTGCTACTAAATACGTAACTTAACTTCTATAGAACTTGGCACTTACTTAGACGTCAATTCTTTTATCGCCGAAGCCGACAATCTCGCATGTTTTTTGGCCTCCCTTTCACATTTATATTTTTGGTCGGATATTATTAATTTTTGTAAAGTTACAATCCCTTTATTTTTATATTACTCAATAAGTACCTACTCAATGTTCCTGCGCTTACGCTGCACTTTTTGCTTTTCGGTGTAATTTTCTATGTTTTCTTGCATAGTGAGAATGTTAGTGCGCGTAGCCCATTCATTGTCTAAATATAAAGTATTGAGTACGAAAGTTCCAAGAAAAATCCCAACGGCCGGCATGGTGGCACTCATGTGCATGGTGCGTATTAGAGATGGACGCATTCAAATTATGATCGATTCTTCCAATATCTCGAGATATCTCGAGACATCGTCTGAAATCATTCGAATGATATGCTATACCTACATACAAGCGAGAACCGAGAACGAGCACAAAGAGTAAACACAAAACAAAATCTCGTGTCTTATCTCTCATGTCTTATGTCTCAATTCTGAACTCGAATGATCATTCGAGATATGAGTGCTATATGCATATGAGAAAAAACTCCCCAAGAATCGAGATATGAGATGTGTATCCGAGTAAAATAGTACTCGATTCATTTTAAATACGGGTAGCAACAAACTGAATGAATCGAGTACTATTTTACTCTGAAACACATCTCATATCTCGAATCGTGATATGACTAGAATCGAGAACTTTATTTGTGTATTCAACCAATTGTGGAGTGATTATAGAGATCACTCGAGTACTAACGTCTCGATTCTTTAAATCATTCGATTATGCTCATCACTAGTGCGTATGTCGTAAGAGCGAATATGTTGTGCAGAAAAGTAACCAAATTGGAACGGAACGGAATACATCACGTGAGTGTGAGGCATTTGGTGAGGAGACTAGATTACTAGTGAGTAGGACCCTGTTTCTACTAAGTAGTGGGCAATCATGTCGTGTATACACGTTGTAGAGCTCACTCCCGCTCTTCTTGACAAAGTTTAGGGGTGGAATAAGTGAATTGAAACAATTGTGTATCGGGCAGCGTTCTCTCATCCATCAATCCTCACTACTCCACGATCGAACTAATAATGACAATATGAAAGAGAAAGGCGCATTTCGAGTATGGAACGTGTGTCCGGATACTAGGATAGGTTTCACCTCCCACATAGATGATTATTCTTAATCCCACTCCACCATCAAGGGTAAACAGAATGGGCTTTTAGGTATCCGAGTGTACGTGATGAGTTTTTTCTTTTTCCATCACACGTCCTTCATAACATAACCTAACCTAGGCGTCTACTGTGGCGACCTACATTCAATTGAACCCAAAAATGATGTAAGCCGATGAGAGTTGGAAGCCCATTTTCAAACTAAAACCTCAGCCATTAGTCGTGTCACACCGTACAACCGCCCCCCCCCCAAAGCACTTTTCTGATAGATCAGCAGAGATAAGTTCCGACAAATATTTCCTTATTATTCATTTCGTCTATTTCGAAAATATCAAAAAACAAAGAGACTTCTAAGACACTGCAACTCATTCACTTATCAAGCTACTAGGTACGTGGGGTCATTTTTTACTGCACTGTACTACGCAGTCATTTCCGTATTTCGCTGATCAAAACAATGATCGATAAGGAAGGTGCACCAAGTGTATCACATTTGATAACGACTCACTCACAGATTTGTATATAAACAAATGTCGCAATAGCCAGGCAAATTAGTCAGTCCCTCAAAGCCCAACGATATGGATACGAAAACTGCAACATTTCTGATAGCTTTGTTCATAATTCAGGTAAATTTTGTTCTTTTACATCCTTCTGATTACAAATCTTATTCAAATGTAATTTTTAGAGCGCTTCAGCAATTCCACGAGAACCTTTTCCTCCCCCGGTACTGGAATGTGTAAAAAATGAACAAGTTACAAAGGAATCAGCATACTCAATGTTATACGATGAAAACCTGGCGCTAGCTGAAATCATTCCAAATTTGAAATGCTTCGCTGCTTGCGTTTTAGAGACGGAAGACGTATTGGATGGTTGCAAATTGGTATTTTTTGATAAGCTGTCAGGTGGTGCACAGAATAATAGTGCTCAGTATAAGGCAGTGGAGTTCTGTAAAAATGCCGTGAAGAGCAACGAACGTTGCGAATGCGGATATGAACTTGCTAAGTGTCTTAGGGGCTACTTCGCTAAAATTGAACAGGAAAGAAAAAATAATAATTAAACTCCTTTAGTGTAGTTTTCTTACTGCATCTAAAACTATTGCATCGACACTTAAACATTCGTGTACCATTCTGACTAATAAAGTAAAAATAAATTGGTCCTCATAATTAAATAGTAGAATTTCCTTAATTGTGCCTCGAAGAACCACCCCAACAATGGCTCTAAGCATCTTTGGATATTCATAGCAAACAAGGGGCAGCTTGTACAACCACTCGTATAAAGGCCATATCTCAGTGGTCTAGTGTCTTCTCCAGTGATTTAAACATAAGTACCTCTTTCCGCTCTTTCAATCACTGCAGCTTTTCCAGGCGGAGATTATGACGATTAGTTACATACCTTATTCGCAAAATGGGCCAGCATGTGGCCTGAGTGAAAACGATTATTCATCACATTATGAAGATAAAGGAAGCCCTCTCGTGGTTACTGACAGTCAAGCCGCGATCAAATCCCTGGAATCTGTCACCTTCAATTCAAAGACTGCGCTATCTATGAGATGGCTAAACAATTCAATATTCATCTCATTACGGTGTCGAAATGTAGTACAGAGTTATTACAGTTAATTGCATGGCCGACAAACTCGTCAGGCAGGGTACTAGCCTATCGATTTCACCGAACAAGGTGAATATAGACATTCCTCTCGCTACAGGGAAATTGCTACTTAAGGTCAATACTATCAGCGTAACCAACTACAGATAGGCAGACCGTACTACGTGGCTTATTACAGGACAGATCTGCCCTTAGCTGGATTAAAAACGCTCCAATTGCTTTATAATACAGAAACGAGTGCTCATTACAACTACAATGGGTGTCATTACGGGGCACTGCATCATTGGAAAGTATGCCATCATCATGACTTCTGTAGAAGCTCTAAGGACGAGGAAGAGCAGGAAACCATGCTAAGCCTCCTTTGTACATGCCAGGCTCTCTTCGCTCGTAGAAGATTGCACTTAGGAGCCTACTTCTTCGATAGTTTAGGGTAATTGGCTAACGCCAACATCAGCAGTTTCCAGTGCAGAACAATCTCCTATTGGTTCTAAGGGTAGTTCTTTCTGGGGCTCATAAATCCATGTGGTGCCACAATGAATCTTTCCTCGCCTAAGTGTGACCGCATATTATGCAGCCTACTATGCTAATCTAACCTAACCTAGGTGCGGTTAGATTCCTTTCTATTCTTCTGGAACATATTAAACTTCTTTGCCTTTCTCCGCGAGAAGACACTGCTTACGGAAGAGTCATGATGGGTTTCTACCCTGTTAAGTTGAGTTCATGTCTGTCTCGGTAAGTTTATATCTGGACGATGGTAAATATTATGTATTGGTGAAGTATCGTTGCAATCGTTTTCCAGTTCTTTGTCTTAATCGTCTTAAATCAGCGCCAGTACGAGGAAAGCCTTAAGCGATTTTAAGCACGTTTTTGGCGTCCAATTGGCGGTGGCGCGTGCCCAGTACTAATAGTCACTCTATTGAGGTAGGCTTAGTGGTACCAGTCTTCAATCGCAATTGCCATGTACATCGCTTAACGAAACGTGAGATTTCTTTTTAATCAAGTGCGGTGCGTCCGCGTCGCATAAACTTTATCAATGTTGCTCTAATGATACGATTGGGACTTTTAGAGGGCAAATGGAGTTCAGGTTTTGAGATACAATTTTGCCATGAATTTGTGTACCAACATCTAAGTATTCGCTGAGCAAAACAACAATCGATAAGGAAAGTTCATGGACTGCACTCAGTGTTGATAATTAATCGGCCTCACATTTGTATATAAACCAATGTCACAGTAGATTAAAATAATATTCGATCCCCTAACACCCAGCGGTATGGCTACTAAAATGATAATATTTCTCATGGCTCTGTTTTTGACTCAGGTACGTTATCTCTCACATATTCATTGAATTCTAACTAGTTCCCAGTTCTAGAGTGTTTCAATAATTTTAGTGCATAATGCATTAGAAGTAATAGAATGTGCAGAACGGGAGAATATACCTCGGGACATCCTTGTCGGGCAAGACACTGCGAATCGCCCTTTTGTTGAAAGTATTCCAAATTATAAATGCTTCTATGCTTGCATTATGGAGGCTAGTAACCTAATGGATGGTTGTAATTTACTCTTTGTGGAGACTAGTCGGAGTGATCCTAGAAAATATGATGCGCTGAATTTTTGTAAACATAAAGTGAAAAGCAACCATCGATGTGAATGCGGATATGAACTTTATAAATGTTTAAAGGATAACTTCACCATGTTCAATGAAATAAGACTTTAAGCTTGTAGGCTATTTCAATGCCTACCTTCTGATTTTTTCGATTGTCGTTCGGTTATTATCGGTTTAATATATTTATCTATCTATCGGTTAAATCGCATTTCGTTTAATCTAGTAGAAGTTAACTATTTAGAAATTAGACAATCCATTTGGAATGTCATCACAAAAATACAAAGACTAGCGTGCATTCACGGAAGAAAAGGACCCTGCCACCAAAGAGTGTTTCTACGAGCTCCTCGACAAAACATACGAGCAATGTCCTAAATTCTTACTTACTTACTTAGATGGCGCTACAGTCCGGGGTGGACCAGGGCCTCAACCAACAAACCTCTCCAGCCAGCACGGTTACGAGCCAGCTGCCTCCAGTTGCGCACGCCAAGTTGGTTGAGGTCCCCCTCCACTTGTTTACGCCACCTACCACGAGGTCGTCCTCTACTGCGCCGTCCGTCCGGGGTGGATTCGAAAACTTTCTTAGCGGGAAGGTTGGGCTCCATCCGCTCTAAATGACCCAGCCATCTTAGTCGCTATATGTGAACTCTTCTGGCTAAGTCGATGTCCTTGTACAGGCCGTATAGTTCGGCATTGTATACAGCAGGACTGGGATGATTAATGTCTTTTAAAGAGTTACCTTAGTAGTTCGAGATAGGGCTTTGCTACTCAATTGCCGTTTTAGCCCATAGAAACAACGATTGGCAAGAGTAATTCTCCGTGTGATCTCTCCACTCATGTCATTTGCGGAGCTGACCATAGAGCCTAGGTAGACAAAATCCTTTACTACCTCAAAATTGTATCTGTCTATTGTGGCGTTCTGCCCAAGACGCCGATGTTGGGTGTCCTTTTTTTTGTCCTAAATACGACGTTGGAATCGTATTGGGCGATTTTAACGCCAAAATAGGAAAGGAGGACGTCTTTGGTAGGGTAGTGGGTAAGCATAGCCTACACGACACGACGTCTGATAACGGACTAAGGCTAATTGATTTTGCTGTGGAGCGAAATGTCACCATAGCAAGCACATGGTTTCCTCATCTCGATATTCATAAGCAGACATGGCGGTCCAATGATCATGTAACGATCAACCAAATTGATCATATTGCGATCGACGCAAGATATGCCTCTAGTATTCTGGATGTCCGGACCTTCCCAGCGGCCAATATAGACTCGGATCATTACCTTGTTGTAGCCAAGGTACGAATGCGGATATCCCAATCGGAGCAACAAAGAAGAATCACTGTGAGAAAATTTAACGTCGAAAAGATACAATCGCAAGAGACTGCTAGACCCTTCACTGAACGCGTATCTCGAAATCTCTCAATCACCCCTGTGCCGCCAGCATCAAGTACCGAAGACCAGTGGCAATGCTGCCAACATGCCATCAGAAACGCCGCGACTGATGTGCTGGGTCTCGCTCGCCCACCACCGCGAAACCCCTGGTTTGACAAAGAATGCCGGCTAGTGCATGCAGCAAAACAGGAGGCATACAAAGCGGCGCTGCGGCGGAAGACGAGAGCTGCTCGTGAGCTCTACGAGCAAAAGAGACGGGAAGAACATCGGCTTCTCCAAAAGAGAAAGAAAGAGCATGAGAAGCGCGCGTTTGAGAATATCGAGAGTTTATACTCCAGAAACAATGTACGGAAGTTTTACCAAATGGTAAAAAGAACGTGTCAGAGGAGCAATACCCGTACAGAAACATGTAGAGATGAAAATGGAAACCTCGTAGTAGAATCACAGTCGGTGCTAAGAATATGGGAAAACTACTTCTGCAGACTGTATAACGGCGACGAAGGTCAACATTCCGTTGTCAGGCAGAATGAACCATTGGTCCACCTGACCAAAACGAAGTGAAGATAGCAATATCCAAGATAAAATCCAACAAGGCTGCTGGACCTGACGGCTTACCGGCCGAACTTTTCAAGGCAGCTGTGGATGAATTGGTAGAGTGCATACACTAACTCATCTCTAAGATTTGGTCAGACGAGTGTATGCCTGATGAATGGAATCTCAGCATCGTTTGCCCGATCCACAAGAAAGGAGACCCCCTCAACTGCACCAACTATAGAGGCATCAGTCTCCTCAACATCGCATACAAGATCTTTTCTGCGATATTGTGTGAACGCCTGAAACCTTTTATCAACAGTCTGATTGCACCCTATCAGTGCGATTTCAGCCTAGGGAAGTCCACCATCGATCAAATCTTCACTCTTAGTCAGATCCTGGAGAAAACCCAAGAATTTCAAATCGATACTCACCACCTCTTTATCGATTCCAAGGCCGCCTATGACAGTATCTATAGAGAAGAGCTTTATAGAGCCATGTCTAGTTTTGACATCCCTGCCAAACTTGACCGTCTGTGCAGGCTGACGATGGAGAACGCTCGCTGCTCTATCAAGGTCGGTAATGACCTCACCGAGGCGTTTGATGTCAAAAAAGGTTTTAGACAAGGTGACGCGCTGTCATGTGACTTCTTTTTCATTGTACTTGAACGGATTGTGCGGAACTCACAAGCCAACACTGGAGGCACAATCTATTACAAGTCTGTACAACTGCTTGCATACGCCAACGATATAGACATTATTGGAAGAACTCAGCGGGCTGTCACCGGTGCGTTTGCAAGCATTGAGGCGGAAGCGGCCAAAATGGGTTTAGCGATAAACGAGGGCAAAACCAAGTATATGCTCTCAACAAGAAGGGAAAGCCAACACCGACGAATTGAACAAAACTTCACAGTGGGTAGCTATAACTTCGAGGTAGTAAGGGACTTTGTCTACCTTGGCTATGCTATAAGTTGTACAAACAAGATCAGCGTCATAATCATTCGAAGAAAAACTCTTGCCAATCGCTGTTTTTTGGGCTTATAAAACAATTCAACAGTAAAGCCCTATCTCGAACAACTAAGGAGACTCTGTATAAGACCCTCATCATCCCAGTCCTGCTTTACGGCGCTGAAACATGGACTTTATTAAGGAGGATGAAGATATCCTTGGTCGCTTCGAGAGAAAAATTCTTCGTAAGATTTTCGGTCCCGTTTGCGTTGACGGGTTTTGGAGGAGAAGATTCAATCAGGAACTATACGAGCTGTACAGCGACATCGACCTAGTCAAAAAACTGCGTATTGGACGTCTGAGATGGCTAGGACATGTAGAGCGAATGGACACCAACGCTCCGGCCCGCAGAGTCTCCGAATCTAACCCCAAGGGACGACGCAGTAGAGGGAATTATCGCCGTAGGTGGCGAGCACAAGTTCAAGGGGACCTCGACCAACTTGGAGTGCGCAACTGGAGGCAATTAGCTAAAGACCGAGCTAAATGGAGAGGCTTGTTGGTTGAGGCCGAGGTTGACCCCGAACTGTAGCGCCACCTAAGTAAGTAAGTAAGCGTGCATTGGCACAACCAGTGAAATGAGAACGACACCTACAGCAGGATTCGAGGTCAATCTTAACCTGCTTCCGCTAGGCATCCTTATACAAATAGATAGCTGGAGACCAAATGCAATGGTTCGTACTACAATCTTACAGAGATACATATCTAACCAATGTATCTAGTACAGAACCCACAACGCCAAACCTAGACATCACGAGACCATTTCTAAGTACCTATCCGAGCAGGGAAGAATGGTAAAAACGATAGAACGCCTAACGAGCAATCCATAGCTGTGGATCCAAAATGTAAATAGTTGTAGACGCAGGCATCTTCTCTAAGCCGTTTGGTATCTCCTTGTCAGCTCGGCTTCCGAACTATATCACCGTTTTCCAGGCAGAGGTCTACCAGTGACAAAGCAGCCAGTGAGACTGCGATGAGGGCAGTACCAAGGGAGGATATCAGCTTTTTAATCAACAGCCAGCCAGAGATGAAAACATTATCTGCTACAGAAATAAAATCGAAGCTTCTGAATTGTTATAGAGAAGAGCGCAAGGTACTTGGAACACAAAGCTCTGCTGGGTCTCTGGACATGAAAACATACGAGGGAATGAGAAACCCGACGACCTGGCTAGAGGAGTGTCAGAACTAAACTCGGACCAATCCGCACTCAAACTCGAAGCAGGGAACTCAGGTCTAATGCAGGCAGACAACAGGTGGACCTCTCTAGATACTTGTATCACCACGAGGAAGCAATGGCCTACATTCGACAGACTAAGAACCAATAGACTTATGCAGAGGGATAGAAAATCCCGCTCTACTCTTATAGGAGTTATTACGGGGCATAACACTATGCGATACCACATGAAAAAGTAACGTGCGACGAACGAAGACCTTTCTAGAGGCTGCGGTGACGAGAAGTTTCAGGAGGACACTACCCACTTTTTTTGTCACTGCCCTGGCCTCTATCATCTAAGAAAGCAGTACCTTGGAGAATACTTCTTTAAGGATTTAGAAGAATTGTCCAACAGACCATTAAACGACCTCACAAATTTCAATTAATCTTCTGGGTGGTTTGTATTTCGGGCACAGTAAGTACTAAATGTACTTTCGGCTTGGACGCCGTGGCGTAAGTGGTTAGTGTGTCGGATCACTACGCATGAAGTTCCAAGTTCGAATCATAGAAAATACCAAAAAGTTTTTCACGGTCCCACCTCTCGCGAGCGTCTGACAAACATCCGAGAGTATTGTTGCCACGAAAAAGCTTCTCAAATTGCCGTTCGGGTTCGGCATTAAACTGTAGGTCCCTTTCCATTCGTGTGAAAAATATAACACACACAACATGAGTGGGGTGCGAGAAGCTAGGCCCTGGCACTTTAAAGAGCTGTTGCGCCAAATATTTGTATTTGTATTTGTATTTGTAAGCACTAAATGCTTTCTACTGGTTTTTGTACATAAGACGTTTATTTTCTTTTTTCACGAGGAAGGGACTCATTCTGATCTATCTTCTCTCCCACCATAGGTATCACAATGGGTCTATATTGTTCTGAGTGTAGTGTAGAGAATTTCTACTCCCTACACCAGCCCACTTACCTAACCTAACCACCTTCCAATGACATCTCATTGTCCCATATCCACTGACTCACTTGCATTCAGTTCTTCGATTTCTACCGAACTAGGACCAACAACTTCTTAAAACCAGATGTCATCGGAACCTTACTCAATTTGAATATTCCTTTCCCAACATTCACTGGTCCACTTTTGTCAATTGTATAATTTTAAAGTTTCTCCGTATCCCTATTTTTCCACTGACTAAGGAGTAGACACGAAATAAGCTAGGACACTAACACTTTGACTCTGCTGTGCATTTACATGGCATCGATTGGAATAGAAAAGGTTGCGAAACTTTATGTCCTGTCATATGGTACTTTTTCAAGATTAATATCTCTGAAAAAGTTGTGAAGAATAATGCTTGCAACGCAAAATAAGGACGAAAAGTTAATGATGATGTGGGTCTAGGATAAGAATATCTTTTTTGTTTTCACTGAATAAAGATGGTTTCACCGTAGAAAAGCGACTGTAAGTTTTGAAGAGTGACCGTCAGGGGAACAGTATTGCTCAATAGTCAAGCCATTGTCAGGACTTCACAGTAAATTGTGTGCCCGACAAGCAATGGAATGGTTGTGATAGTGAAATCACTATTTGCTACTTAATAATTGAACACTATAGGAATAAAATTGTTTTGAAGTAAAAATATAAAATGTGTCCGCCGCTACTCGTGTTACCCGGAACATGTCTTGCAGCACTTTGTCAGTGCGATTTCGTGGAATCCAATGGAATGTAACAACCTATCTCAAGCGACTTAACTATCACAACGATGCTCGCCTTTTGTCCAATAGAAATGTGCTTATAAGCTTATAAATTTATTTCAAATTAGAATGCAAGATGGCGAGTGTCAATTTGGTTTTCCAGGGTGTTCTCCAGCATCTTACGTAATTTGGTCAAATGTCCATTTTCAAATCCTAAGACCGCAATGATAGACTAGAGAGACTTATAACTACATCGACATTGAGTTTTGAGGGCTCACAGATCATACTAGATAGGAGCAATGTTGAAACCTATGCCTCGGTAGTTGATCTTTTCTTATTGATCGGGCAGACGGTGCTCAGAGTCCAAACATCAGGGCGTACTTTCATCCGATCATACCTTCCAGAAGGAGTTCGCTCACTCTTCTTACCAGATCACCCCTCACTGCTTTAAATAGTTCACCCTTCAACCCGTCTGGACTGTTACGATTCAACTAAGTCGTTCGAGATAATGGACATCATTTAAATAGAGACTTTAAAACTGCCTGACAACCGGATTGTGACAGTTTGTGGAAACGGTCTCACCAGGCGCAGGGGCATGTTTGATTAGGGATACCTCGAGTCGACCTCGTCTATTTGATAACCAATCAGTCTGATAAGTAAGCATAGAAAGAGAAATGTAACTCGGGTAATTTGAAAGTGCTTTTCTGGTTGATGGTAGTGTTATGTGGAACGAATCGCAAGACCAAAAGTTTGGTTCATGTAAATCTTCCAATGAAAAATCGGTTCGTTTGTGCTACGTATGTATGTGTGTACTACCTACGCAAGTACGTATCTACCCAGTTAAAGTTGAAGCAAGAACTTTGCACGATTGTTTAGTAGACACAAATTGTTTGCATTTTATTAAAATTCAGTAAGACACTTAAATAGTTCATAACCGCACTCACAACGTTCAGTGCTCTTTACTTTATCCTTGCAAAAGTCCAACGCCCCATTCCTATGATCCTTTGCGTTTTCACCTTTAAGCATTGTCTCCACATAAATTAAATTACAGCCATCTATTAGATTACGAGCCTTCATAGCGCAAGCAAGGAAGCATTTGTACTTTGGATTGGTTTCAGCTAAAGTTAGATTTCCTTCGTTACCAAGTTCTTCTGCCTCTTCCAGAGTAATGCCTTCCTGTGTTACACATTCCTGTATTTCTTGTGGAGGAAGACGTTTTATTTCCGCTGAGATATTCTAAAAATCGAAAATAGGTAAACGTTGCGATTCTAATGTTTTTGTGGACAAACGTTACCGTAAGTAGGGCCAAAGCTATCAGAAGCGTTGCAATTGCAGTTTTCGTATCCATAGTGCTGAGTGTTCGGGAATCAACTTATATTCTAATCTAATATGACACTAGCTTATATACGTTTCCAAGGCTGATCCCTTATCAATGTAGATGCAATGCAATCAATCATGACAGTTCATGAACTTGATCCACATTTGTTATTGATCTGCTTGTGCTGTTTTGCACAGTGGCGCATTTTTTTTTTATGAATCTACTCTTACATCAGAGAATTCGTCGTAGCGAGAATTTCGAAATATTTATTCGTAAATTTGGGCGGTTCGGTGTGTGTGTGTGTGTCTGTCGCCTCTATCTAGTAGAGGACAAGCCAGCAGAATACAACAGCAGTCCTAAAGAGCTCCTCCGCAGCTATTATTATTGCTTTCATAAGGAGAGTAGAATCATTGATGACTTAAAAGATAGCAGCTAGCACAATACATCTTTTTTGCTCACAATGCCCATAGGCCAAATAGTCCTGGCCATAAGAAAAGGTCAACAGGAAACTTATAGTTGAAGGTACATTGCTCAAAGAGAGTATTGAAGTACGATACGGTACGATGGTTGGGGCCCAAGTGCTCTGCAACCTATAAGATCTATTGTACTGGCCCAATGGTTAACCAGAAGTAAAATTGAGGCTTTTAATAAACTTCAATTCTATCTTGGGTTCTTTGTTCCAGGTATCCGCTGGTATTGAAGTAACTTATGTTGAAATGAAGAATTTACAGAGTTGCTTATCCTACGTCGTCATGCATTCAATCAAAAGTGACATTTGACAAGTACAAGTAAGTTCAGATGGGCAGATGAAAGCTGCCAGATACAATTCTGTATTCCGAAGTTATCCTTAACGTATGATACTCCTGGCGTTTCAGTAAGTATTCTGTATTGAACGACTTATGAGAGGAATAAAGTAAATTTTGTTGTTGTTTAGCTTATCCAACAACTGTGAATGAGGTTTTGGTTAAGGCAACGACGTAAGACCAAATTAATCATCTGCCGAATCCAGTAATATTATTTTGCACGATTTCTTATTTAGGCGAAGAACATGAACATGCTTTCACCCAATCAGCCATTCACTCGAATCCCGAAAGAACTTGACAAACACCACGCGTGATATAGAACTCTTGCTGTGGAAGCCTACTGTCTCCACTGATGGGATCTAAAAATCATATTTCCTGTGTAACAACACCAATATACATTTCAAGTAAAATGTTCCGCTTTTCGTCCTCCCAGATAACACCATGTATTCGTCTTTTATACCCACCTTTTCGGGTGACAAAGCAAAATATTAGGCTATTATTGTGGTTAGGAGACTTAGCTGGAAACATAACATTTAAGAAAGAGCCAAGAAAGGTACAGTGATTTTCTCTTAGAAAAAATTGGAAATAGATGGAGTCTACAACATCGGATAACTCACTGGCTCTACATCTCGGTCATTAGACCGATTCTTACATACGGGCTGATTGCCTGGTGTACAGCCTTAGAAAAAGCTATAAATCGTGATTATCTAAGTAAGGTCCAGCGCGCAGCATGTCTGGGCATAAGCGGACCACTAAGTACAACTCCCTCTGCGGGGCTGGACATCATGCTTCATCTGTTACCCCTCGATACATTTAGCAAGCTAATGGCAGCGAATGCAGCTCGCCTTGAAGCTATCTTACCATAACCAAGAAAAGAATTTGGCCACGCTTCCATTCTGGATAAATTCAAAATCTCCCCGAAAACTCGGACTACACTACTTACTTACTTAGATAGCGCTACAGTCCGGGGTGGACCAGGGCCTCAACCAACAAACCTCTCCAGCCAGCACGGTTACGAGCCAGCTGCCTCCAGATGCGCACGCCAAGTTGGTTGAGGTCCCCCTCCACTTGTTTGCGCCACCTACACCGAGGTCATCCATTCAGGGTGGATTCGAAAACTTTCTTAGCGGGAAGGTTGGGCTAAGATTAAATTCTCCGTGTGATCTCCCTACTAATGTCATTTGCGGAGCTGACCATAGAGCCTAGGTAGACAAAATCCTTTACTACCTCAAAATTGTATCTGTCTATTGTGGCCTTCTGTCCAAGACGCCGATGTTGGGTGTCCTTTTTTGTAGACAGCATATATTTTGTTTTGCTTTCATTGACCGCTAGACCCATCTTTGCTGCCTCGTTCTCAATACTCGTAAATGCCCCATTGACGGCCCGCTGAGTTCTTCCGATTATGTCAATGTCATCGGCATAAGCGAGTATTTGTACAGACTTGTAAAAGATTGTACCTCCGGTGTTGGCTTGTGAGTTTCGTACAGTTCTCTCAAGTACTATGTTAAAGAGATCACATGATAGCGCGTCTCCTTATCTAAGACCTTTCCTGACATCGAACGGTTCGGTGATGTTCTTACCGACTTTGATGGAGCAGCGAGAGTTCTCCATCGTCATTCTGCACAAACGGACCAGCTTGGTAGGGATGCCAAGACTAGACATGGCTCTGTATAACTCGTCTCTATACACGCTATCATAGGCAACTTTGAAATCGATGAAAAGGTAGTGCGTATCGAATTTATATTCATGGGTTTTTCCCAGATCTGCCGTAGTGTGAATATTTGGTCAATGGTGGACTTTCCTGGCCTGAAACCGCACTGATAAGGACCTATCAGGTTGTTGACGATCGGTTTTAGGCGTTCACATAATACGGCGGACAGGATCTTATATGCGATGTTGAGGAGCCCTATTCCTACCTCTGTAATTGGCGCAGTTTAGAGGGTCTCCTTTCTTCAGGATCGGGCAAACGATGCTGAGGTTCCATTCATCGGCAATACTTTCGTCCGACCAGAGTTTACAGATGAGCTGGTGCATGCTCCTTACCAACTCATCTCCTCCTGCCTTGAAAAGTTCAGCGGCAAGGCCGTCGGCTCCAGCAGCTTTGTTGGATTTGAGTTTAGATATCGCTATCCTCACTTCATTCTGATCGGGTTGACGGGAATCTTGACTGCCATCGTCACTGCTGAATGGCTCATTCTGCCTGACAGCGGAATATTGGTCATCATCGCCGTTTAACAGTCTGCAGAAGTGTTCCTTCCATATCCGCAGCACCGACTGCGATTCTACTACTATATTACCATTTTCGTCCCTGCAGGCTTCTGTTCTGGCCTTGAAACCCTGGCATGTTCTTTTTACCCTTTGGTAAAATTTTCGAACATTATTCCTGCAATAAAGTCTCTCAATCTCCTCGATCGAGCTCTTCTCATGCTCTTTTTTCTTCTTTCTGAGAAGTCGATGTTCCTCTTTTCTCCTGCGCACGTAGAGCTCGTAAGCAGCTCTAGTCCTTCTATGCAGCGCCGCTTTGTACGCCTCTTGTTTTGTTGCATGTGCTTGCCGGCATTCCTCATCAAACCAGGGGTTTCGTTGTGGTGGGCGAGAGAAACCCAGTACATCAGAGCCGCGGCATCTCTGATGGCTTGTTGGCAGCGCTGCCACTGGTCTTCCGCATTTGCTGCTGGTGCCATAGGACTTAGATTGAGATTAGAAGAAACACGATCGGCAAAGGTTCTGGCGGTCTCTTGCGATTGTATTTCGTTGATTTCGCTCCGTTCTGGATATCCGCATCCGTACCTTGGCTACAACTGGGTAGTAATCCGAGTCCAAGTTGGCTCCTCGGAAAGTCCGGACGCCCAGAATACTGGAAGAGTGCCTTGCGTCGATCGCAATGTGATCGATTTGGTTGACAGTTTTTCGATCGAAGGAGAGCCATGTTCCTTTGTGAATGTCGAGACGTGGGAACCGCGTACTAGGTACGACAAAGTTTCGCCCCGCTGCAAAGTCGATTAGCCTGAGTCCGTTGTCGGATGTGATGTCGTGCAGGCTGTGCTTTCCGACCACCCTACTAAAGACGTCCTCTCTTCCTAGCTTTGCGTTAAAATCACCTAGGATAATTTTAACGTCGTGGCAAGGGCATTGCTCATACGTCTTGTCCAAGAGCTGGTAGAAGTCATCCTTTGTCGCGTCGTCCTTCTCCTCATGAGGGGCGTGAACGCATATTAGGCTAATGTTGGCAAATTTAGCCTTGATACGGATAGTCATAAGGCGCTCGTTCACATGCCGGAAACTCAAGACTTCTTGCCTACGTCTGCCACCAATGACAAATCCGCACCCGAATAGACGCTGTCCTTTTTGTCTGTAGCAATCGCCGTGGTAGATGTCACAGTTTTTCATACTCCTTTTGCCCGGCCCATCCCATCGCACTTCTTGGATGGCGGTAATGTCTACTTTGAGACACTCTAGGGCCTCCGCAAGTTGTTCGGCTGCACGTTGTTTATAGAGGGACCTAACATTTCAGGTGCAGACACGAAGATCGTTGTCCTTTTTACGTTTGCTTGGGTCGTCAACAGTAAATTCATCCTTATCCGAGGCTGTTGGTTGCTTCGTAATCGAAGGTTTTTTACGTGGTAGGGAAGTTAACGCGACGGCACAACCCCCAACCTGGAGGACCAGATCCTTTTTTAGCAACACCTAGGACGAGGGGCCGGATACACCGATGTCAGTAACCCACTTCGGGGATATGAGCGCTGCCGTTGGCCCATTAAGGGTTCATCCGGCACCATCTCTTTTTTAATACCATGACGTAGTATTGAAAATCCTTACAGACCTCAGCTTCAAATATGTCGAAGTAGCTCCGGTAAGGTATCCGCTTGTCTGTAGTCACCGTTGATTCCATCGGGAAGATTCATCCGCCGCACTTCCTCCTTCTGAGGACCTCTTGCTAGACTTCTGAGACGCATATTTCAGCCGATCAGGTCAACAAGAGATGCCTCGTCCGGTTAAACATATGCGCGCTGAAGTTCACCTAGATGTGCTTACGCAGGTCCGAGTGTTCAGCTACACATATGTCGTCAGACTCAGCATACGCTCATCGTTAGTTCACTATCAGATAGCTATCCAGGGGGCACCACGGGGAGGTGATGATGCGATTTTGCCCACCACGGACTACAATATCAAATGTCTAAATTTTGACAAGAACTTCCTCGTCACCATCCCTTCCAGATGACTCTAGAATGACGATGCTTTTTTAGAAGATGACTCGATCCACCTTTACACTGACGGCTCAAAAATCAAGCACGGAGTTGGTGAAGGTGTTTTCTCTGACAGGCGTAATCTTAAGCTCTCCTTTCGTCTGCCAAATCACTGCAGTGTGTTCCAGGTAGAAATAATGGCGATGAAGGAAGTCTTATCTTGGCTGAAGAAAAACGTGATATCCGACAAGGATATCCGTAGCTTTTCAGACAACCAATCTGCAATCAAATCCTTGGAATCGATCTCTATAAATTCAGTACTAGCCCTAGACTGTCGATCGCCTCTTGAGGAGATAGTAGAGCAGTTTAATATTCACCTCTGTTGTGTGCCGGGTCATAGTGACATTCCAGGGAATTTTAAGGCCGATGAACTCGTCAGAAAAAGGACAATTGTACCCATCCTTCCAGACAAGGATAATCTAGGTTTACCCATTGCTACTTGCAAATTTAAGTTCGAGCTGGATGCAATCGAAAGTACAAATCTTAGGTGGACAGCGGTACAAGGGACGGACAGTAGGGATAGCGATGGATATTTTTCGAGCGATGACTATGACGTTGTCTGCAATTGACTGCCGACGGGCGGCCAGAGTTTGAAAACCGACTCTGAGGTAAGTGATGTCAATGTCAATGTTTCGATACGGAAGCTAATAGGATTGATGAAGAAGAACAAGCAGATGCCGAAAATTTAGACATATCAGATGCCAATAATGTTGCCCGAATTGGACCGAGGTTTCATCGAGACAAGATGTTCCTCATACGGACAGGTCTGGTTTCCTCATACAAATAATATAAGTTGCCTTTATGCGTTTAACCTTTTTGTCGACGAAGCAGTTATTGAACACATCGTTCGTGAAACCAATAAGTACGCGGAACAGGAATTGGTAAGACTCTCACTCTTACACGATCATCGCCGAAAAAAAGTGGAGACCTAGAACCAGTCAAGAAATGCAGAAGTTTCTCGGACTTTTATTAGCATGGGTCTCGTATGGGCTCGTATTATTCCTTGGTAGAAGTAGACTAGTTTTCTACCAATATATCCCAAACTAAGCTCATCTTCATGGGGTTAAATTATTCAAGCTGTGTTCCACGGAAGGATTTACATGGTCAATGAACATTTACACGGGTAAAAGCTCAATTGGTGTGCGGGAAGTTTTCTTTGCTAGGTATGTTGGCGAGGATCTCAGTTGTCTTTTGGAAGGTCAGGACCGTGGATAATTTCTATACTAGTAACGAACTTCCGCATTCCATGCTTGATCAACAAACGCACCTAGTTAGAACCTTACCGGCTAACAAAAAATATCGCCCAAAAGAGGTAATGACTGCTACGTTGAAAAGAGACGAAATGGTGGCCCGAAAAGAGGAATCTGGAGTGGTTGTGCTCAAATGGAAGGACACCACAAAGACAAAGCATGCTCTGATTATGGTAGCCGTAATTGACTAATCAACTGCAGACACTAGCGAACCATTTACCAGTAGATAAGGAGATCAACCCGACGGCAATGAGGTCGAGAAAGACCTCTTGCTGTTTTACAATACAATAAGGGCCAATCGGGAATCGATCTCTCTGATCAAAAGGCCTCCTATGCCACCACACTCAGAAGAGTTCTCAAGTGGTACAGAAAAGTTGCGATCGAACTTTCACTTGGAATGGCATTCTTAAACGCTTTTCTAGTTTATAAACAAAACTACCAATAAAAACATCCAAATAGGGTAGTTTCGGGAAGGAGTATCTGAGGTGTTATTCTCACCAGGCGCAGGGGCAGGTTTTATTCAAGGTACCTCGATTTGCCCTCCTCTACTTGATAAACAATCAGTCTGATAAGGAAGCAAAGAAAGAGGAATGTAACTCCGGTACCTTGAAAGTACTTTTCTGGTTGATGGTAGTGTTGTGTGGAATGAATCGCTAGACCAAAGATTTGGTTTATGTAAATTTTCCGCTGAAAAATCGATTCGTAAGTACGTATCTACGTAGTTAAAGTTGAAGCAAGAACTATCCACAATACTTACGTAGACACAAATTGCTTGCATTTTATTTAAATTCAAGAAGACACTTATATAGTTCATAAGCGCACTCACAACGTTCAGTGCTCTTCACTTTATCCTTGCAAAAGTTCAAACCCCCATTCCTAGGATCCTTTGCGCTTTCACCTTTAAGCATTGTCTCCACATAAATTAAATTACAATCATCTATTATATTACGAGCCTTCATAGCGCAAGCAAGGAAGCATTTGAACTTTGGATTGGTTTCAGCCAAAGTTATATTGCCTTCGTGACCAAGTTCTACTGCCTCATCCAGAGTAACGCCTTCCTTTGTTACACATTCCTGTATATGTGGTGGAGGAAGACGTACTCTTTCCGCTGAAATATTCTAAAAATGGAAAATAGTGAAACGTTGCGATTCTAATGTTTTTGTGGACAAACGTTACCGTAAGTAGGGCCAAAGCTATCAGAAGCGTTGCAATTGCAGTTTTCTTATCCATAGTGCTGAGTGTTCGGGAATCAACTTATATTCTAATCTAATATGACACTAGCTTATATACGTTTCCAAGGCTGATCCCTTATCAATGTAGATGCAATGCAATCAATCATGACAGTTCATGAACTTGATCCACATTTGTTATTGATCTGCTTGTGCTGTTTTGCACAGTGGCGCATTTTTTTTTTTATGAATCTACTCTTACATCAGAGAATTCGTCGTAGCGGAAATTTCGCTGCGAGTTTTGAAATATTTATTTATAAATTTGAGCGGTTCTGTAAATGTGTGTTTGCCGCCTCTGTCTAGTAGAAGACGAAACAGTAGAATACAAAATCAGACCTAAAGCGCTCCTCCGCAACTATTAATATTGCTTTCATAAGGAGACTAGAATTATTGCTGACTTAAAAGATGGCCGCTAGCATAATATGTCTTCATTGGTCGCAATGCCTATACGCCAAATGGGCCTGGCCATAAAAAAAAGGTCGACAGGAAACTTACAATTGAAGGTGCATTACTCCAAAAAAGTATTGAAGTACGATGCGATACGACGTTTGGGGCCCAAGTGCACTGCAACCTATAAGATCTATTGTACTGGCCCAATGGTTAAGCAGAAGTAAATTTGAGGCTTTTGATAAACTTCAATTCTATCTTGGGTTCCTTGTTCCAGGTATCCGCTTGTATTGAAGTAACTTATGTCGAAATGAAGAGTTTACAGAGTTGCTTATCCTACGTCATCATGCATTCAATCAAGAACTAACACTTTACAAGAAAGTTGAGATGAGCAGATGAAAGCTGCCAGCTGCAATTCTGTATTCCGAAGTTATCCTTAACGCATGATACTCCTGGCGTTTCAATAAATATTCTATATTGAATTGCTTATGAGAGGAGTAAGGTAAATTTGTTATACTGCGAATAAGGCGACGACGTAAGACCAAATTAATCATCTCCCGAATCCAATGTTCCAATGTTATTTTGCACGGTTCCTTATTTACCTGAAGAACATGAACATGCTTTCACCCAATCAGCCCTTCACAGGAATTCCGAAAGAACTTGACAAACACCACGCGTGATATAGAACTCTTGCTTTGGAGGCCTACTATCTGAACTGATGGGATCTAAAAATCATAATTCCTGTGTAACAACACCAACAAACATGTCAAATAAAATGTTCCGCTTTCTACATCACAATCTGGTCTATGTAGTTCCGCTATGATGCCCATGCATTTTGTTCCTAATATATTTATTCTTTCTACACAGGTGGAAGCACTTTAATACATTAAAAAAAAAGCTTTTACAAAACGCTTTAAGCAGTCTAACTAGATAGATGGTGCAGTGTGGTCTAGTACTCTTCTCCAGGAAATATAAAATTCCGTTAGCCGACCCTCCTTCTCTCAATGGTACAGTAGTGCTTTCCTCTTGCAAAAAAGCTATTGGAAATAGATGAGGTCTACAACATCGAATAACTCACTGGCTCTACATCTCGGTCATTAGAACGATACCTACATACGGGCGGATTGCCTGATGTATAGCCTTAGAAAAAGCTATAAATCGTGATTGTCTAAGTAAGGTCCAGCGTACAGCTTGTCTGGGCATAAGCGGACCACTAAGTACAACTCCCTCTGCGGGGATGGACATCATTTTTCATCTGTTACCTCTCGATACATTTAGCAAGCTTATGGCAGTGAATACAGGCGTTCGCCTTGAAGATACCTTACCATAGTGAAGAAAGGAATTTGGCCACGCTTCCATTCTGAAAACACGGACTACACTATCCCACGTCTAAATTTTGACAAGAACTTCCTCGTCACTATCCCTTCTGGAATGCCAATGCATTTTTAGAAGATGAGTCGATCCACTTTTACACTGATGGCTCAAAAACGGAGGACGGAGTTGGTTTAGGTGTTTTCTCTGACAGGCTTATCCTTAAGCTCTCCTTTCGTCTACCAAATCATTGTAGCGTGCTCCAGGCAGAAATAATGGCGATGAAGGAAGTATTATCTTGGCTGAAGAAAAACGTGATTCCCGCCAAGGATATCCGTATACCTTCAAACAACCAAGCTGCAATCAAATCTTAGAATTGATCTCTATAAATTCAGTAGTAGCCCTAGACTGTCAATCGTCTCTCAAGGACATAGCGGAGCAGTTCAACATTCAGCTCTCTTGGGTGCCGAGGCAAAGTGACATTCCAGGGAATTTTAAGACCGATGAACTCGCCAGAATAAGAACTACTGTACCCATCCCTTCAGATAAGGATTATCTAGGTATACTAATCGCTACTTGCAAATTTAAATGCAAGCTGGATGCAATCGAAAGATCAAATCTTAAATGGACAGTGGTACAAGGGACGGACAGTAGGAATAGCGATGGAAATTTTTCCAGCATTCAATGACAATAAATGGATTAAATTATTCAAACTGTGCCCGACGGAAAGACTTACATGGTCAATGAACATTTACACGGATAAAAGCTCAACCGGTGTGTGGGAAGTTGTACTCGCTAGGAATGTTTTCGAGGAACTCAGTTGTCTTTTGGAAGGACAGGACCGTGGATAATTTTTATACTAGTCACCACGAACTGCCGCATTCCACGCTTGATCAACAAACGCACCTGGAGGTAATAACTGCTACGTTATTATTTCGACAAAACATGCTCTGATTATGGTAGCCGTAACTGACTAATCAACTGCAGACACTAACTAACCATTTACCAGTAGATAAGGAGATCAACCCGACGGCAATGAGGTCGAGAAAAACCTCTTGCTGTTGTACAATACAATAAGGGCAAATCGGGAATCGATCTCTCTGATCAAAAGGCCTCCTATACCACCACACTCAGAAGAGTTTTCAAGTGGTACAGAAAAGTTGCAATCGAACTTTCACTTGGTATGGCAATCTTAAACGCATTTCTAGTTTATAAACAAAGCTACCAATAAAAACATCCAAATAGGGTAGTTTCGGGAAGGAGTATCTGAGGTGTTATTCTCACCAGGTGCAGGGGCAGGTTTGATTTAAGTTACCTCGATTTGCTCTCCTCTACTTGATAAAAAATAAAGAAGCAAAGAAAGAGGAATGTAACTCCGGTACCTTGAAAGTACTTTTCTGGTTGATGGTAGTGTTGTGTGGAATGAATCGCTAGACCAAAGATTTGGTTTATGTAAATTTTCCGCTGAAAAATCGATTCGTAAGTACGTATCTACGTAGTTAAAGTTGAAGCAAGAACTATCCACAATACTTAAGTAGACACAAATTGTTTGCGTTTTATTAAAATTCAGTAAGACACTTAAATAGTTCATATCCGCACTCACAACGTTCAGTGCTCTTCACTTTATCCTTGCAAAACTCCAACGCCCCATTCCTAGGATTCGTTGCGTTTTCACCTTTAAGCATTGTCTCCACATAAATTAAATTACAGCCATCTATTAGATTACGAGCCTTCATAGCGCAAGCAAGGAAGCATTTGAACTTTGGATTGGTTTCAGCTAAAGTTAGATTTCCTTCGTTACCAAGTTCTTCTGCCTCATCCAGAGTAATGCCTTCCTGTGTTACACATTCCTGTATTTCTGGTGGAGGAAGACGTTTTATTTCCGCTGAGATATTCTAAAAATCGAAAATAGTTAAGCGTTGCGATTCTAATGTTTTTGTGGACAAACGTTACCGTAAGTAGGGCCAAAGCTATCAGAAGCGTTGCAATTGCAGTTTTCGTATACATAGTGCTGAGTGTTCGGGAATCAACTAATATTCTAATTTAATATTGCACCAGCTTATATACGATTCTAAGCCTGATCCGTTATCAATATAGATGCAATGCAATCAATCAAACAGTTCATGAACTTGATGCACATTTGTTATCGATCTGCTTGTGCTGTTTGGCACAGTGGAGCATTTAATTTATTTGTTTGCTTTATGAAGCTATTCTTACATTAGAGAATTCGTCGCAGCGGAAATTTTGCTGGAAATTTCGAAATACAGTGGAAGTCGCTTATAACGACGGGGAAGGAATGATCATATGTGGTCGTTATAACCGGCGGTCGTTATATCCGTATGCACTCCACAGGTACGTACAATATAAAGAAACCAACCAAATGAAAGAAGAGTCGTCGTTATAAGCGATTTCAACTGTATTTATTCGGAGATTAGAAAGCGAAAGAACGTTTGCAATTCGTAGAAAAATATCTGCTACAAAGGATTCTGTGATAGGGGATACTCTTACTCACCTAATTTCGAAAGTTGCATTGCCCTACTTTCTGCACATAAAACACCACAGGCAGGCTATTGAAAGGTAAAAAGACACTGTCTCATACCTAATCAAATACAGAACAAACGAAACGTAATCATCAGGAAACACAACACAGTCCAAGCCAGAATAATATCAAGTGACCATAGGGGACGAGATATCCCACATAAACAATATCATCGACACCAACCAGCTCAGACCCGGTACCTAGCATAGACTCGCCGTATTGGTCGCTTACTTAATTTCTTACTTAGGTGGCGCCACAGTTCGGGGTGAACCTGGACCTCAACCAACAAGCCTCTTCATTTAGATCGATCTTTAGCTAATTGCCTCCAGTTGCGCATTCCAAATTGGTCGAGGGCGCCTCGAACTTGTGCGCGCCATCTACGGCAATAAGGTCCTTTACTGCGTCGTCCCTTTGGGTTTGATTCGTCATATTGGTCGCTGATACCTCGTTTAGGTACCACTTTCGGTGTTTTGCCTGCCTTAACCTATCTGTTGTTAACTCAGAGTCTTAACGGGCACTTGCCTGTCAACGTAGAGGATGGTAATATTCTCTACCATGAATATATCGTTATGGGTCATTGAAGACATTAAATGCAGTACCAACCTGCATTCTGGATCCGTGACTGAATAAGGATACGCTCTACTTTGACTAGTAGCTTCTGTCAAATAAATTCTCCAGCAGTCCAAAACAAATATGTGACCTTAATATACCGCTTTGTTTTGTAATTATGCTTTTCAAGTAGAGAAGGTGCTCTAGGTTTCGTTATTAGAGATCCAATTATTCCAATGCAGTCTGCCCTTCGAGTTTTAGTCATACTGATAAAGTTTGACCAGACCACCAGACAACCAGGGGCCTATAACACAACATGACAAGTCAACAACTCTAAATTCACTTGTCCAGCTATGCTTGTCCGACAACAACTGTAACAGAACGCAAACTGTTGCACTTGTTAAAAGAATTGATTTCCCTTGACTTATCGCCATTCTTCGACAAGTGTTTAACAAGTGGAAATCGCAAAAATCATGGCGGACAAAAAAAGCTTTTTAAACTAAAATAAGAGACGAAAAGATATCCTTGGTGCTTTCACTGGTGTCTTAACAAGAGAAAATAAATTCGCCAAATTGAAGGAAATACCCAGCCTAGCAAAAAGTTTAAATGTTGTTCCCCAAAATGGGGATTGGCGTATATAAGGGACGTATTTTGGCCAAATAATAAGTAATTAATTAAATATTATTTTATTTCTAAATTTGTATTCTGCTTTTCCAAAGATATTACATAAAAAATGCACTTGTCAGCTTTTGACAATATTCAAATCACCTGTCCTCATTGAACCAAAGTTTTACAAGTGTTTCTTGACACTTGTTGTGTTCTGTTACAGAAAGAGGGAAATTATATAATCATCTTTCGTCGCGACAGTTGTCGAAGTGTTCACGGACTTGTAGTTTTGTGTTACACAATTTTGTCCTACAAGTACTTATCGCTTTGTATCATATTACAGGCCCCAGACCGTAGTGTCATAAGTTCAAATGAGTCTCACAACTAACGTATACATACAATCAACAACCAACTGGAAATTATGCACAGTAGTTACCAACAGAACTTGTTTCGCACAACGATACTTTTTCCTAACGTCTGAGATTACTTACTACCAAAAAATATTGACAATCCCTTATCAAAGTACTAAGCACATGAGGGTATCACCTAATGGACAAGATTGTTGAAGTTTACATCTTTTTTTTACTGGTTTGCCCGATTCTACCCTTTAAACGCTTGATCAACTGAGCTAAGCACAGCTCACAATTGATAAGAAGGTGGATGAAGTTTGTTTTGATGATGATAACAAACGACCCCTAGATTAGTATATGTGTTAACTGATGTCGTATTGGTCTGGAGTGTTGATCGATCCCCATAATCCATCACAATGGATACAAAAATTGCAATTTTGTTAGCCTTGTTCTTAGTTCAGGAAACACTTAACTTTCACGGTACTAAGACTCACGGGACTTAAGTATTTAGTTTTTGGAATGTTTCGGTGGATGCTGAGTTTCAGGTCAGGAAAGCCCACCATGGCGAAGACTTTCACGCTTCGACAGATCAAGAAGAAAACCCAAGAGGTCCAAATCGATACTCACAATCCCTTTATCGATTTCAAGGCCGCCTATGACAGCATCTATAGAGAAGAGCCTTATACAGCCATGTCTAGTTTTGAAATCCCTGCCAAACTTGTCCCTCTGCGCAGGATGACGATGGAGAACGCTCGTTGCTCCATCAAGGTCGGTAGTGACGTCACCGAGACCTTTGATGTAAAAAAATGTTTTGGAGAACGAAATGCGCTGTCATGTGACTTCTTTAATATTGTACTTGAACGGATTGTGCGGAAATCTCAAGCCAATACCAGAGGCACAATCTATCAAAAGTCCCTACTGCTTGCATACGCCAACGATATTGACATTATAGGAAGAACACAGCGGGCTGTCACTGGTGCGTTTGCAAGCATTGCAGCAGAAGCAGCAAAAAACGAGGGCAAAGCCAAGTATATGCTGTCAACAAGAAGGGACAACCAACACCGACGAATATGACAGAACGTTACAGTGGGCAGCTATAACTTCAAGGTAGTAAGGGACTTTGTCTACCTTGGTTCTGCCATAAACTCTAAAAACTAGATCAGCGCTGAAATCAAGCGAAGAATAACTCTTGCCAATCGCTGTTTTTTTCGGCTAATAAGGCAATTCAAAAGTAAAGCCCTATCTCGAGCAACTAAGGAAACTTCGTATAAGACTCTGATCATCCCAGTCCTACTTTACGGCGCTGAAACATCAAATTTATTGAAAACGGCTGAAGATATCCTTGGTCGATTCGAGAGAAAAATTCTTTGTATGATATTCGGTCCCGTTTGCGTTGAAGGGTTTTGGAGGAGAAGATTCAATTACGAACTAGACGAGCTGTACAGCGACATCGACCTAGTCACAAAACTGCGTATTGAACGTTTCAGATGGTTAGGACATGTAGAGCCGATAGACGACACCAACGCTCCGGCCCGCAGAGTCTTCGAATCTAACCCGGAGGGACGACGTTATAGAGGACCTCCTCGCCGTAGGTGGCGAGCACAAGTTCAAGGGGACCTCGACCAACTTGGAGTGTGCAACTGGAAGCAATTAACTAAAGACCGAGCTAAATGGAGAGGCTTGTTGGTTAAGGCCCAGGTTCACTCCGAACTGTAGCGCAACCCAAGTAAGTAAGTAAGTAAGTAGTGACAAAACAATAAGGAGTGGTTGTGTATTGCGCTATTGGTAGAGGATTTCCACTATCTTGGGAGTACCTATTATGTCGACCAACTATAGCCAATAGCTATAGCCAATAGCTATAGCCAACAGGATCGTCAAAGCAAAATCAGCCTTCGAGATGTTGTCCAAAATATGGCGAAGCAATGCAATCAGTTTGAACACCAAGCTAAGACTGTTCCAATCTAATGTTCAATCCGTGCTGTTATATGGATGCAGCACGTGGAGAGTGACCATTTCTATCACCAGAAAACTACAAACGTTCGTAAATAGCTGCATGCGCAATATCTTAAGGAATTTCTGGCCCAATCGTATCTCTAACGAACACCTTTACGAGAGAACGGGTAAGAACCCAATAGGCACAACCATCCAATGACAGAAGTGGCAGTGAATTGGTCACACGTTCCGAAAGGGTGACAGTTTCATAGCAAACCATGCTATGCAATGGAACCCTTTAACTCACGATGGCAGAAGACCTGGCGGTCCGAGGAGAATATGGCGTAGAACATTTGAGAACGAGGTACGGCAGTTGGGGGAAAGCTGGGAAGAGTTGAGACACATTGCCAGAAACCCTACACGATGGCGCATAGGCGTAGTAGAGGTCCTAAAACCCACAAGAGGATACAGGACATAAGTAAGTAAGTAAGTGTAATGTGCTACGCGACAGCAAAGAAATCGTCGGACAGAAATACTGCAAGAAATAAAATCAATAGGACAACCACCTTCTGCCCAGAGTGCCCCAACAAACCCCAGCTATGCGTGGATTGTTTCCCAAAGTACTCTGACTCAAGAAGGTAGTTTTAACTTACATCTCTTTTTCTTTTAAAATAAATAAAGTTTGTATAATTTATTTTATTTTTCAAGCAGTAAAATACATAATTCAGAAACTTCCAATTTTTTTTTTATCTATAAGTATCTAAGGTCTCAATAACCAGTTTTGAAAAAAAAAATAAAAAAAGCATCTGGCTTATTGTATTTTTACCTACGAAAATCAGCCTAGGTCCACGCAAGTTATACCAAAATCTTCACCAGAGGCCACTGAATCTGAAACGCGTATAAGATCTCATATACCGTTGCACAAAGATGTACGACGTTGCCCTGGAAAAGAATTAGGTGCCATACGATAGCGTACGACGTGGCAGCCAATGTGTTAAATAGTTCACTCTTGAACCCGTGTAGACTGTCGCGTTTCCACTAAGTCGCTCGAGATGATGGACATAATTCAAATTGGGGAAATCAGACGAATTTTGACAATTTGTGGAAACGGCCTCACCATTTGCAGAGGCATGTTTTATTAGGGACGCGTCGAGTTGCCCTCTTCGATAACCAATCAGTCTGATAAGTAAGTATAGAAAGAGAAATATTACTCCGGTACCTTGAAAGTGCTTTTCTGGATGTTGGAAGTGTTGTGTGGAACGTTTCGCAAGACCAAACGTTTGGTTCATGTAAATTTTCCACTGAAAAGTCGATTCGGCTGTGCTTTGTGAGTACCACTTACCGGTATACAAGTATCTTACGTATCTACCTGGTTAAAATTGAAGCAATACTTAAGTAGACATAAATTATTTGCATTTTATTAATATTCAATCATACACTTAAATAGTTCATAACCACACTGACAAGGTTCGTTGCTCTTCACTTTATCCTTACAAAAGTTCAAACCCTGATTTCTGAAAGTATTTGGGTTTTCACCTTTCATCTCCACATAAATCAAATTACAGCCATCTATTAGATTTCCAGCCTTCAAAATGCAACCAAGGAAGCATTTTACATTTGGATTGGTTTCAGCTAAAGTTAGATTTCCTTTGTTAGCAACTTCGTGTGCCTCTTCCAGAGTAATACCTTCCTTTGTCGTACATTCCTGTATTACTGCTGGAGGAAAACCTCTTTCCGCTGAGATATTCTAAAAATCGAAAGTAGTTTAACGTTGCGATTCTAAGGTTTTTGTGGACAAACCTTACCGTAAGTACGGCGAAAGCCATCAGAAGCGTTGCAATTGAAGTTTTCATATCCATAGTGCTGAGTATTCGGGAATCAACTAATACTCTAATTTAATATGGGACCAGATTATATACGATTCTAAGCCTGATTCGTTATCAATATAAATGCACTGCAATCAATCAAACTGTTCATGAACTTGATGGACATTTGTTATCGGTCTGTTTGTGCTGTTTTGCTCAGTCCAGCATTGAATTTACTCTTACATCAGAGAATTCGTCGTATCGGAAATTTCGCTGCAAATTTCAAGAAATGAATTCGTAAATACGTGGTAAAATTTCAATTACGACGGATTAAGCGAAAAAACGTTTGCAATTCTTTGGAAAATATCTGCTACAAAGGATTCTGTGATAGGGGATACTCTTATTCACACATACCTCATTTCGAAAGTTGCATCGCACTACTTGCTGCACATAAAACACTACCAGCAGGCAATTGAAAGGTAAAGAGACACTGTCTCATACCTAATCAAATACAGAACAAACTAAACATAATCATTAGGAAACACAACACAGTCCAAACCAGAATAATATCAAATGACCAGAGGGGACGAGATATCCCACATAATCAATATCATCCACCATCATATTCTCGCCGTATTGGTCGCTGATATCTCGTTTAGGTATTACTTTCGGGGGTTTTCCAGCCTTAACCTATCTGCTGGTGACTCCAGATCCTCAACGGGCACCAGACTGTAAACGTATAGGATGGTAATGCTCTGTACTATGAATGAATAGTCGTTAATTAGTTGTGCTGTTTTCAATATGGCTCTGACCTTGTTTATGGCTCACGGAAAACCTTAGCCGCAGTACCAACCTGCATTTTGGATCCATCACTGAATAAGGATATGCTCTAATTTGACTAGTAGCATCTATCAAATAAGCTGTCCAGCAGTCCAAAATAAAGCTGGTGGCAATGGTGTAGTGGTAACATCGTCAATTGCCACGCTAATGGTTCATGGTTCAAATCCTGATGTCAGCAAGCATTTACTTATTTCTCATGAAATATATAAAGTCAGTCCGATCATTTGCGAAAGCTTCTGTGAACACTACTACGACACTGGCAGTAGCTTGGTCATGTGGCTGGAAAAATTGTTCGGTCTGTTGACATCGATTATCGGGAAAAAAGTACTTTCAATCAGAAGCAATGACAATAATAACAAAAAAATCCCCCAGTTTTCTGGACACCACCCCCGGAGAATAGCTGAAGCATAAGCAACTGAGCTTCAAGAACCACTACACCAAAAATCTCTCTCTATCCATCCTTTCCAACGCCCGCACTGTGTAAACATGTTAAAGAGGTATTCATAACCCTTTGAGTGTGCGCAAATTATAAAAAAAAAAAAAAGTGACGTTGAGATATCGCTTTGCCTTGTAATTATGCTTTTCCAGTAGAGAGGTGCTCTAGGTTTCAATCTTAGCAATCCAATTATTCCAATGCAGGCTGATCTTTTTATTTTGGTCAAACTGACAAGGTGGCACTTTTTATCGAGAGCCTACCACCAGACCGTAGCGTCATAAGTTTAAATTAGTCTCAGAACTGACGTATACAACCAACTGAAGATGGGGGACCTGCATTGCGATTGATCGGGAAACTACTGACTGCTCAAAACTTGGCTTGGGCCAGTAGCGCAACAATCAAGTTCGTGATGAAGTGCTTACTTTACCTCCTAGTGGTGGTCCCCGGGCAGCTATACGTATAAACCCTTATACGTATAGGCCAAAATTGTAAGTGCGGGTTGTCTAGGGCCTTGATTCTAGGCTAGGTAACGTGGGCCAGCAAACTGCGCTACCGAATATTGCCCGCTACAGAAACCGACACTATGCCTCGGATAAGGAATGATCACATGTTGATGACTTTTGGCTACTGTACCCGGACAAAGATAGGTTTCTGGAATGTAAAGACGCTCCTCGACTCGCGAAGAGAAGGCCCTTACAATGCCAGATTCCTCCAATTGGAAAACGAATTCATGCGATATAAACTGGACATTTTGGGGGTAAGTGAAGTAAGATGATTAGAAGCGGGCGAGTACCAGTCTCCAACGCGTAACATTATACTACTCTATACTGGAAGACCATCCGGAAGTCCGCGGGAATATGGAGTCGGACTACTACTAACAACAGCAGCACGCAAGGGCCTAATTTCCTGGCAGCCTCATGGTGATAGGATTTTGACGGCCAGATTCCGGACTAGAGTATGACGCGTCACCATCATACAGTGTTACGCCCCAACGAATAGTTCGTCTGAGGACGAAAAGGAGAGCTTCTACAATGTCTTAAGCGCCGTCTTCAACACAACACCAAATGGAGACATTGTCATAGTGATGGGGGATTTGAATGCCAAGGTAGGCAGCGACAGCGAAGGGCTCAAATATGTAATCGGGAAGAATGGACTAGGCAACCGCAATGACAACGGCGAAAGGTTTGTGGATTTCTGCAATGCCAACTGCCTTGTGAAAGGTGGCACCATGTTTGAGCACAAGACCTGCCACAAAGTCAGCTGGGTTTCCAATGACAGACAAGCAACCTCCAACTAAATTGACCATTTTGCCATCAGCCGCCGCTTTAGAAGCAGTTTCCTGGATGTCCGAAACAGGCGAGGGGCAGATGTGGGGATAGTACGTGATCACCATCTTATGATAGCTACCCTCCAGCAGTTCGAAGATCCCAGGACAACACAAGAATGCCCAGATTCAACGTCGATAGACTTAGTGATCCCTCAGTGAGCCAACAATTACAGCACAGCACTTTTCGCAAGGTGTGGAAGCAATCAGCAGCTCAATGCCCGCAACCATCCAAGACCATTGGTGTGCTGTGAAAAATGTTTTTTTCATCTGGTGCTGAAAGAATTGTCGGTCGATCGCAGGGAAGACAAAGGGCGTGGCTTTCCGAGGATACCTGGAGATGGATTGACGAACGAAAACTGCTGAAAGTTCGCGTTGCAGCTACCCCAGCAGCAGGGAGAAGCGAGCTAGAGTCCCTATATCGCATGAAGATGAGAGAAGTTCAGCGTAGCGTGCGACATGACAAGCGCAACTACATCAACGCGCTGGCCACAGAAGCAGAAGAAGCTGCACGGAGGTGCGACAGCAGGACCGTATACAGAATCACGAAAGACCTTTCAGGTGGTCGCAGCTCCAGCCAACACCCAGTGAAAAGCCTAGACGGCTCCTCTCTCATTTCGGATGAGGACCAGCTCAAGAGATGGAAAGAAAATTTTGCTACGGTTTTGAACCGTGTATTCACTAGCGATATGCTCCCAAATCAGACTGAGATGCCCAAGGTGAGAAGCTCCTGAATACGCACCACGACTCCCAGTAAAGATGAGATCATTACCGCGATCAAGGCACTCAAAACCAACAAGGCGGTAGGACTTGACGGTATTCCAGCAGAGCTCTTACGAGCAACGCCAACAACATCGGCTAAGCTTCTGCTTCCACTTATAAAGAGAGC
This sequence comes from Brachypalpus laphriformis, assembly GCA_945910035.1. Classification (NCBI taxonomy): domain Eukaryota; kingdom Metazoa; phylum Arthropoda; class Insecta; order Diptera; family Syrphidae; genus Brachypalpus; species Brachypalpus laphriformis. Next base: position 9,123,195 of record OX246755.1, on the reverse strand, counting down.
TTGGGAAGCTAAAAGCTTTCCTAACGAGTGGAAAAAGGGAATGATCGTCAAGCTTCCTAAGAAAGGAAATTTAATGGAGTGCGGAAACTGGAGGGGTATCCGCGTGCTGCCTGCTGTAGCTAAGATAATAGCTAAAATCGTCCTGGAGCGAATCAAACAACATCTCGAAGACACACTCGATGCCAAACATGCAGGTTTCCGCTCTGGATCCTCCTGTGCCGACCACATCAACACCCTGCGGATTATCATCGAACAGTGTGTTGAATATCGATCGCCACTGCACCTGCTGTTCATCGATTTTAAGAAGGCGTTCGATAGTGTCAACAGGGAGTTTATTTGGCGTGCCTTACGCAGGAGAGCTATTCCCGATAAACTAATTGCTATTATCAAAGCTACATATGAAGGCTCCAAATGTCACGTTCTGCACTGGGGAAAGTTGTCTGAGGAATTTGAGATCCATAGTGGGGCAAGACAAGGCTGTATCCTTTCACCAATATTATTCCTATTGGTGATTAGTGATGTGCTTCATGCAGCTTTGTCGACGGGAAACGGAGGAATTCGATGCACTCTTACATCTCAACTGAAGCATCTTGACTACGCAGACGATGTATGTATGCTATGGACCTTCACCAAATGACAGCAGATGTGGAGAGGGAGGCAGGTGTCCTCGGGCTGAAAATTAATACGGCAAAAACTAAAGTTATCAGCCTTGGAACAAACTCATCGGCTCAAATATGCATTGCTGGACAACCGGTAGAGAGAGTAGAGAATTTTCAGTATCTTGGGAGTATTGTCTCGACCGATGGTGGAACCGAACTGGATATAGCCAACAGGATCGCTAAAGCAAAGTTCGCGTTCGGGATGTTGTCCAAAATATGGCGAAGCAATGCAATCAGTTTGAGCACCAAAATAAGACTGTTCCGCTCCAACGTTAAATCCGTGCTGCTATATGGTTGCAGCACGTGGAGAGTGACTACTACTATCACCAGAAAGCTGCAAACGTTCGTAAATAGGTGCATGCGCAATATCTCAAAGAATTTCCGGCCCAATCGTATCTCTAACGTACACCTTTACGAGAGAACGGGTAAGAAACCAATAGGCACAACCATCCAATGACAGAAGTGGCAGTGGATTGGTTACACGTCCCGAAAGGGTGACAGTTTCATAGCGAACCATGCTATGCAATGGAACCCTTTAACTCAGGTTGGCAGAAAACCTGGCGGTCTGAGGAGAATATGTTGTAGAACAGTCGAAAAGGAGACACGGCAGTTGGGGAAAAGTCTAGGAGAGCTGAGACACATTTGCCAGAAACCCTAGACGATGGCGCGTAGGCATAGTAGAGGCCCTAGGACCTACAAGGGGATTCAGGACATAAGTAAGAAAGTCAGTGTATTGTGCTACGCGACAGCAAAAAAATCGTCGGACAGAAATACTGCAAGAAATAAAATCGAGTGGACAACCACCTTCTGCCCAGAGTGCCCCAACAAACCCCAGCTATGCGTGGATTGTTTCCCAAAGTACTCTCACTCAAGAAGGTAATTTGAGCGTACATCTCTTTTTCTTTTTAAATAAATAAATTTTGTATAATTTGTTTTATTTTTCAAGCAGTAAAATACACAGTTCAGAAACTTGAATTTTTTTTTTTTATCTATAAATATCTAAGGTATCAATAACCAGTTTTGAAAAAAAAAGTATCTGGCTTATTGTATTTTTACCTACGAAAATCAGCCTAGGTCCACGCAAGTTATACCCAAATCTTCACCAGAGGTCATTGAATCTGAAACGCGTATAAGATCTCATATACCGTTGGACAAGGATGTACGACGTTGCCCCGGAAAAGTATTAAGTGTCATACGAAAGTGTACGACGTGGAACCCAATGTGTTAAATAGTTCACCCTTCAACCCGTGTAGACTGTTGCGTTTCCGCTAAGTCGTTCGAGTTGATGGACATAATTCAAATTGGGGAAATCAGAGTGCCTAACAGAGGAATTTTGACAATTTGTGGAAACGACCTCACCACTTGCAGAGGCATGTTTTATTAGGGACACGTCGAGTTGCACTCTTCGATAACCAATCAGTCTGGTAAGTAAGCATAAAAAGATAAATATTATTCCGGTACCTTGAAAGTGCTTTTCTGGTTGTTGGTTGGTGTTTTGGTGTTTTGTGGAACGATTCGGAAGAGTCGAAGTTTGGTTCATGTAAATTTTGCACTAAAAAGTCGCTTCGGCTATGCTATGTGAGTACCACTTATACAAGTACGTATCTACCTGGTTAAAACTGAAGCAAGAACTGTTCACAATACTTAAGTAGACACAAATTATTTGCATTTTATTCAGTATTCAGTAAGACACTTAAATAGTTCATAACCGCACTCACAACGTTCAGTGCTCTTCACTTTATCCTTGCAAAACTCCAACGCCCCATTCCTAGGATTCGTTGCGTTTTCACCTTTAAGCATTGTCTCCACATAAATTAAATTACAGCCATCTATTAGATTACGAGCCTTCATAGCGCAAGCAAGGAAGCATTTGAACTTTGGATTGGTTTCAGCTAAAGTTAGATTTCCTTCGTTACCAAGTTCTTCTGCCTCATCCAGAGTAATGCCTTCCTGTGTTACACATTCCTGTATTTCTGGTGGAGGAAGACGTTTTATTTCCGCTGAGATATTCTAAAAATCGAAAATAGCTAAACGTTGCGATTCTAGTGTTTTTGTGGACAAACGTTACCGTAAGTAGGGCCAAAGCTATCAGAAGCGTTGCAATTGCAGTTTTCGTATACATAGTGCTGAGTGTTCGGGAATCAACTAATATTCTATTTTAATATTGCACCAGCTTATATACGATTCTAAGCCTGATTCGTTATCAATATAGATGCAATGCAATCAATCAAACAGTTCATGAACTTGATGCACATTTGTTATCGATCTGCTTGTGCTGTTTTGCACAGTGGCGCATTTTTTTTTTTTTTAATGAATCTACTCTTGCATCAGAGAATTCTTCGTAGCAGAAATTTCGAAATACAGTGGAAGTCGCTTATAACGACGGGGAGGGAATGATCATATGTGGTCGTTATATCCGTCTGCACTCCACAAGTACGTACAATATAAAGAAAGCAACAAAATGAAAGAAGAGTCGTCGTTATAAGCGATTTCAACTGTATTTATTCGGAGATTCGAAAGCGAAAGAACGTTTGCAATTCGTAGGAAAATATCTGCTACAAAGGATTCTGTGATAGGGGATACTCTTACTCACCTTATTTCGAAAGTTGCATCGCCCTACTTCGGCACATAAAACACCACAGGCAGGCTATTGAAAGGTAAAAAGACACTGTCTCATACCTAATCAAATACAGAACAAACGGAATAAAATCATTAGGAAACACAAGACAGTCCAAGCCAGAATAATATCAAGTGACAATAGGGGACGAGATATCCCACATAAACAATATCGTCGACTCCAACCAGCTCAGACACGGTACCCAGCATAGACTCACCGTATTGGTCGCTTACTTACTTACTTACTTAGGAGGCGCTACAGGTCGGGGTGAAACTGGACCTCAAGCAACAATCCCCTTCATTTAGATCGATCTTTAGCTAATTGCCTCCAGTTGCGCATTCCAAGTTGGTCGAGGTCCCCTTGAACTTGTGCGCGCCACCTACGGCAAGGAAGTCCGTTACTGCGTCGTCCCTCCGGGTTAGATTCGTCGTATTGGTCGCTGATATCTCGTTTAGGTATCACTTTCAGTGTTTTACCTGCCTTAACCTATCTGTTGTTAACTCAGAGTCTTAACGGGCACTTGCCTGTCAACGTAGAGGATGGTAATATTCTCTACTATGAATATATCGTTATGGGTCATTGAAGACATTAAATGCAGTACCAACCTGCATTCTGGATCCGTGACTGAATAAGGATACGCTCTACTTTGACTAGTAGCTTCTATCAAATAAATTCTACAGCAGTCCTAAACAAATATGTGACCTTGATATACCGCTTTGTTTTGTAATTATGCTTTTCAAGTAGAGAAGGTGCTCTAGGTTTCATTGTTAAAGATCCAATTATTCCAATGCATTCTAACCTTTGGATTTTGGTCACACTGATAAAGTGGTACTTCTTATCAAGTGCCTACCACCCGTAGCGTTATAAGTTCAAATGAGTCTCACAACTAACGTATACAACCAACAACCAGCTGAAAATAATAGGTAGTACCCACAGAACTTGTTTGGTACAATCGAATTTTTTTCTAACGTCTGAGATTACTTATTGAAAAATATTGATCAAAGGGTATCACATTTTGGAAAAGCTTGTACAAGTTTGCATTTTATTTTACTGATCTAAACGTTTCTACCCCTTAAACGCTTGATTACTTCACTGAGCTAAATTGCAATTGATAAGAAGGTGCATTAGGTTTGTTTTCATGATGATAATAAACCAGCCCTAGATTTGAATATATATAAACTTGAACTGGAAAGTTAATCGATCTACACCCATCAGGATGAATATGAAAATTGCAATACTGACCTTGTTCTTGGTTCAGATAACACTTATCCTTCATGATGCTTAGACTCACAGGGCATAGATTAGGTTAGGTATGTGGGCTGGTGTTGGGGATAGAAAACCTCCACACCACACCCAGGTCAATATAGACCCATTATGATACCCATGGGGGGAAAGGAGATAGATTGGAGAATCCCTTCCTCGTGAAAAGCAAAGAAATTATCGTCTTTTTACATATCCTAGAGAAAGCATTTAGTACTTACTTTGCTCGAGATACAAACCATCCAGAGGATTTGATGAAGTTTGCGATGTCATTTATCGGCCTGTTGGACAACTCTTCTAAATCCTTAAAGAAGTGTTGTCCAAGGAACTAATTTCTCAAATAATAGAGGCCTGGACAGAAGTGGAGAAAGTGGGTAGTGTCTTCCTGAGCCTCCTCATCGCCGCAGCCTCTACAAAGGTCTTCGTTCGTCACACGTAGTTTATTCATATGGTACTGTGTGGTGTTATGCCCCGTAATGACTCCTATTAGAGTAGAGCGCAGTTTTCTATCCGTATTTATGAGTCTATTGGTTCTTACTCTGTCGAATGCAGGCCATAGCTTCCTCGTGGTGACACAAGTATCTAAAGAGGTCCACCTATTGTTGGCCTCCATTAGGGCTTTGTTTCCTGCTTCGAGTTTGAGTGCGCAAGGCAGGATGTACACTGAGGTGTCGGATTGATCCGAGTCTGGTTCTGAGTCTCCTCTAGCCAGTTCGTCGGCTTTCTCATTCCCTGGTATACCTTGATGACCAAGGACCCAGCAGAGCTTTACCTAGTGCTGTGTTCCAAGAACCTTGAGCTCTTATCTACAACATTTCACAAGCTTGGGTTTTATTTCTATAGCAGATATTGCTTTTATCACTGCCTGCCTATCGATGAAAAAGGTGATATTCTCCCATGGTATTGCCCTCATCGCAGTCTCACGGGTTGCTATTATCCCTGCTAGAACGACTGCCTGGAGAGCGCTGCTGTAGTTCGGAAGCCAACTTGACATGGAGAGAACAAGCGTTTCAGACAAAATGCCTGCACCTACACGTATTTCCATTTTGGATCCATCGAAGTACACAACTATGGATCGCTCATTAGGCGTTCTGTAATTTTTCCATTCTTCCATGTGCGGATAGGTGCTTAAAAATGGTCTCGTGAAGTCTAGGTGAGGTCTAGGTCTAGGTCTCATAGGGCTTACGCATTTATTTTTTAGAATGTTTCAGTGGATGCTGAGCCTATTCCACCAAAAATATTTGAATATATAGAAAATGATAATGTTTCTGTGGACCCGGCATATCGCCACACTGCTACTCTGCTTTGTCATGAAGGCTCATAACCTCATTCATGGTTGTACTGCGCTATATGCGGAAACTTAGGAAAAGCTGACAGTAATGAAAGCATGCCAGTAAGCAGGGTGTTAGACTATTACAAAGATGTGGGGACGGGCAAGGGTTTCCTTTGTTCAGAATAGGGTAGGCAAAACTGAGATTCCATTCATCGGGCCTTAACACGTTAATTTTACTTAATTTCTTCTCTGCTTTAAAGTCCCGTGAGTAGCTCTCCCATGCAGGATTTCTCTGTAGGCCGAGAGTTTGTAATCGCCCCTTCGTCCCTCGCCGACCGACGTCCCATAGAAAATATAGCGGGTGTACCTAATGCCAGTAACCTACTTCGAGAATTCATATAGAGAGTCGACGTTTCCTTATAGACCTGGGTTTCGAGTTCTAGTTGGACTATGGTTACATTGTCATGTGGGTACAAGTTAGAAGCCAGGCTTCTTGTTAGGTTTCAGGGCATATACACAACAACTATTTGGCGTTGAGTTAACCCAGACTAAGTGTCACGGTTGGTAAGGTGTCAGAGGATTTTGAAGTCCAAAGTTGAGTACGTCAGGGTGCATACTGTCACCGCTGTTGTTCTTGGTGGTCATCAGTGATATACTCAGTACAGCATTGACGGAAGGTAACAATGGAAATCACTGGACTATGACTACTTATCTTAAATACCTCGATTACGACGACGATGTTCGCCTACTTTCACATCGGATAATGGACCTTCATCTGATGGCTCAAAATCTAGAAGCTGAGGCAAACGAAATGGGGCTTAAGATAGACACAGCTAAAACCAAAGCCCAGAGCATTTCTGAATCCCGTGCCCAGCTTAATAATGCTGGATAGGTAGTTGAGAAAGAAGACAACTTTCTTTACTTAGGTAGTATGGTCTCGGCTGATCGCGGTGGCACTGAACTGGATGTATGCAGCAGAATCGGGAGGTAAAAGCTTTGTTCGAAATGCTATCGAAAGTCTGGAGAAGGAATGTTATCAGCTTAAGAACTAAGCTGCGAAGTTTCCACTCCAACGTAGAATCAGTACTTGGAAAGTGGATACCACTATCACACACAAGCTGCAGACTTTCGTAAACATATGTCTAAGAATCATCCTGAGAATCTTTTGTGCCAATCGCATCTCCAACGAAGAATTTTATCTTAGAACGGGCCAAGAACCTATATACATTACTATGCGGAGGAAGTGGCAGTGGATTGGACACACCCTACGACGCGACGAAATACTCCTTGCAGTGTAACCCGCTCACCCAGGCAGGCAAAACAGCGGGACGCCCTAGGCAAACGTGGCACAGGACAGTCGAGGAGGAATCAAGCTTTTTGGGAATGTGTTGAACGCAGCATAAACGTGTTGCAGAACTCTAAGCAACATGGCGTACACGCGATGTTGACGCCCTGTGCCCCTCGATGGAAGCAATGATTTAAGTAAGAGGCTTTCTTCATCTTTACAGTCCACTTTTTTTTTTCTAGAATTACCGTGGCAATTATATCGTTTTCAGTTCATGCCTTTGATATTAAATGGGCATGGAGTCCTGTGTACCTAAATGCCTGTTTATATTATATTAGTTTCTCCGAAAATCCGTCGAAAGTTCCAAAGTTTACCCAAGGTTAAGGTCGATGGAATCACTGTCACCAAAAGTCATTGCATAAAAAAAAAAGAAAATAGAAATCTCCTACATCACCGTATCCCATCCATCATCCGATCTAAGTCCTGGAATCTTAAAAATCTCATCGAAACAATGTTGAACTAACTTTTCAAAACATCATGCTATTATCACTTGAAAACCCGAATGAATCAACTAAATTATTCAGAAGAACCCCCAAAAAATTCATCTCACTCTCACTCAATCACTCATCTCCATCGCAGAGGGTCCTCTCCGCAACGCGTATATGTGCTGCTCACGAAGAAAGTTGAACATCCTTCTTCGTCCTTTGGTCTTTTCGTCTGCTGCATGGGGTTTTCCTTCGTCTGTTAGTGTAGCCAAATTGAATTCCCCGATGGAATGCATCAAGGATATACTACTGAAGCTCGACAATGATATTTATTTGTTTGTCTGCTTGTCTGTCTGTCCGTCTGTGCCAGTCTATCTATCCCTGTTGTTGTTTATATTGTCGGATAAAACGTAAAATTCCCCAAAGTGCAGCCAGTCAACAAACCGACGAACTCCACGAAACATGCATAAATGCGTACCCAACAATGACAATCAACCCAACTCTTCTCTGTGTGTGTGTGTGTTGTTGCATGCGCAAGGATGTCCTTTAGTGTGTTGTGTGCTGCTCCAGCACCAAACGCATTTACCCTTTATTGCATTTGTAAATTATTCTCAAGGATATTAAATGCAAATTGTAAAGTAGACGAGGAAATGATGCTCAATGCAAATGCGCTTTCAACACTGCAAGTGGGTGGGTGGCAACACAGATTTTCGGGTGCCTCTCTCACATCCTTGTGCTTACAAAATTTACACAATACACACAATTGGGGTGAGCTGAGAGAGGCCAGACATATACCGCCCTCCACTCCAGTTGATGAGATGAATCCAGGAAGCTACAGGAGTGCTGGTGACTGTGGGACTGTCGGCAAAATTAATTGTTAACTATTTGACGTTTATTTGGGATTTTCATTTGTCGAATGTGGGATATGTGTGCTGATGGAGAAGAGAATTACCATAATGGAGAACTATGTAGTACTGCCAACCACTGCTGGTGGGCTGCTAAATGAGGCGATAAAAATTCATATGCACTCACTGGCAACCCCCTACACTGCTTTGTAGTATAAAGTGCGTAAGTGCTTGTGTTTAACATCCATTTTATGTTCCAATTCACTAATAAACAGAAACTTTATGAGGAGAGATTTATTTATTGAATTTCTAGAGTAGTAATTACCAGGACACTATACTCATGCCAGAGAGATAGTCGGGTGCTCCTCTCTGTTTGAATGGCGTTAGCCTGGTGCTATTTCCTTGTAGTACCTACTGGGACGGTAATTTGCTGTCGGAAAATGTGTGTTTTGTCGGAATATATACATAGATACATTTCTTTTATGACACTGTGAGGTGGATTTGTGGGGTGAGGAAATGGAGTTTTGTTGTTTTAGTTTAATGAATTGAGTTTTGTTAATTGTTTTTGGAAATTTGTTACAGACTGATGGGTGATAAATTTCAATTTTGTGTTGCTATACCTGTGGTGCATTAGCTACAATGACTGTGGTGTACCATTCGATGGAGTGTCTACGATATTTTGAAAGTTAAATGTAGATTTACCTACGTACTTGGAACTAAGGGTATCGACATTGGACCTGATGAAGTTGTGCCCGATTTTTTAAGAGTTTGCAGCTCATTAGGATGAATGGGCAACAGTCAAACTTTGGCTATTGACTGGTAAGAGGCTGTTAAGTTTTCTTTTGTGCTTCGGACCTGAAAGATGAAAGTGGGTTGAGTGCCTTCCACCTGAGTTGGGTTTCCTTCAGCTTTTCTTCGACTGGCGCAACTTTTAAACTACCCCTTAAGTGTGTGTTTCTTATTTTTTCTAATCTTGACACACCCCCAATCGTAACCTTCTCTGCCGGCCTAATAGCTGTACACTTTAACCTTTATTTTGATCTGAATTTTGGGATCGCACATAGCGTCGGAAAAAAAGCTCATCTATTCTGTGCTAATCCTCTAGGTCACATCAGTGTCAGTCAGATTCATCCTATATTCATGTTTCGCTGTCGTTTGCGTATTTCCATACCATGTACTCCTTTTGCTTCTGCTGATGCGAAGTCCGTTTTCCTCTAGAGCCATAATCCACAAATCAAAGCTTTGTTGCAACGGGTTAACCGATACCTGCAGCAATAACAACATCATCCGCTTATAAAACGCACTATGGCAGTGGCGTTTAACTGGCTTTGGTAAAGAAATCCATTACCAGGTTGAACACAGTTGGGCTTAGGGCTGACTGTTGATGGACCCCTACTTTGACTTCAAACTCATCACCTAGCCCAGCATAGCTTTTCGTTTTTGTAGAAGCATTTGTACATATAATATACAAATTCCTGTCCCCTTAAGCACTGAAAGTCATATCATTCAAATGTTAGCCTCCAGCGTTTATGCAAATTTTTTTTGCATTGTCCATCACTCTTCTCAATACTTCTGGCGGTATGTCCTGTATTTTTTGTCTTATGCCACTTTTGAGGGCTGCTAGAGTCTTTGGCTTGTTCACATATACCAATGACTTCAAATAGCCCTAAAGAAAGAAGTCGGAAATGGTCAAATCGGGTGATCTTGCGGGCAAATGTAAATCACCAAAAAGGGAGATACCACGACCTGTCATTCACTAAGTCATTGCGTTATAAGTAGCGTCTTCAAAAAAGTAGACAATCAGCCTACTGCCACACCACACATTTACTTTCAGTAGATGCAAATACGATTCTTAAATAATGCAGGGGTTTTCAATGATCCAGAAGTGGATATTTCACTTTTTGACATGTCCAGAGAGATGTGCCTCGCCACTCATGCTTCGTTTTCAAGGCAAATAGTCCTCTTCATGGTTGAGGTTTATGACACGCTGGCTGACTTCCAGACGGGCTATTGCGGTCTACAGACAAGAGCTGATGCACCATCTGACTTTATATCGAAATGTCCTAAATCGTTCCTTTTAGCTGCCAGAGTTGGCAGGACCTTCGTTTCTCGCGTTTATCGTTGCTCGTTCCTCTATACGCAGTTGCAGCATCATACTCGTGATTACTTTATTTGCTGTCTCCCAGCTCCTCGCCAGCATAAATGAGATCAGACTTCTTGGGATCACTTGGCCGCCAATTGCTCTTTCTAGGATGTTCCTAGCCATTGTGTAATTTTCGCACTCCACCAGTACATGCTCTGCGTTTTGCACTTTTTCTTCACAGTGCAGGCAGAATGGGTCACCCGGGTGCTTGTAATTGTAGAAACCCCCGAAGCATTCGTGCTCTGATAGAAATTGTGTTAGGTAGTAGTTTACCCCTTCGTACTTTCTGCTAATCCATTCATCAACTTCGGGGATCAATTTGTATGTCCATCGCCCTTTGGTTGTGATGTTCCACATATTTTGCCATTCTGCTTTTACAGCTTCTGCAGGTTCATCATCTGTCATCGTGCTCGTTTTCACGTAGTGCCGCAGTCTTATTCGAGTCTAGATCGATAGGCATTCGGGCTGATATTACGCTGATCGCATCCACTGATACAGTTCTAACGGCGCAGCATACCCTTAAAGATGCTATTCTATGGGCCGAGTTCATCGTTCTTATGTATGACTTACGGTGCGTCGCTGATGCCCATTTTGGGGGCGCATACAGAAGTATTGACTTACTCACGGTCGTTATAAGAGTTCTGATTGGATGCCTTACTTACTTACTTACTTACTTACTTAGAAGGCGCTACAGTCCGGGGTGGACCTGGGCCTCAACCAATAAACCTCTAAAGCTAGCACGCGATTCTACTACTATATTGCTATTTTCGTCCCTGCAGGCTTCTGTTCTGGCTTTGAAACCCTGGCATGTTCTTTTTAGCCTTGGTAAAATTTTTGAACATTATTCCTGCAATAAAGTCTCTCAATCTCCTCGATCGAGCGCTTCTCATGCTCCTTTTTCTTCATTCTGAGTAGTCGATGTTAATCTTTTCTCCTGCGCACGTAGAGTTCGTAAGCAGCTTTAGTCCTTCTATGCAGCGCCGCTTTGTACGCCTCTTGTTTAGTTGCATGTGCTTGCCGGCATTCCTCATCAAACCAGGGGTTTCGTTGTGGTGACAGAGAAAAACCCAGTACAACAGAGGCGGCATCTCTTGGCCTCCAAATATTTTTCGTTAGTCTGCATAGTGCCGCTACTTCCCGAGAAGTCTTCTCGCCTGCCGCACCGCAGGCGCACCGCAGCCGCACCGCAGGGACACCGCAGCCGCACCGCAGGGACACCGCAGCTGCACCGTAGCCGCACCGCAGGGACACCGCAGCTGCACCGCAGGGACACCGCAGCTGCACCGCAGGGACACCGCAGCCGCACCGCAGGAACACCGCAGCTGCACCGCAGGGACACCGCAGCCGCACCGCAGGGACACCGCAGCTGCACCGCAGGGACACAGCAGGGACACCGCAGGGACACCGCAGCTGCACCGCAGGAACACCGCAGCTGCACCGCAGCCGCACCGCAGGGACACCGCAGCCGCACCGCAGGCACACCGCAGCTGCACCGCAGGGACACCGCAGCCGCACCGCAGGGACACCGCAGCCGCACCGCAGGGACACCGCAGCCGCACCGCAGGGGCACCGCAGCCGCAAAGCAGCCGCACCGCAGGGGCACCGCAGCCGCACCGCAGGGACACCGCAGCTGCACCGCAGGGGCACCGCAGCCGCACCGCAGGGACACCGCAGCCGCACCGCAGGGCACCGCAGCCTCACCGCGGGGACAACGCAGCCGCACCGCAGGGACACCGCAGCCGCACCGCAGGTGCACCGCAGGCACACCGCAGCCGCACCGCAGGGACACCGCAGCTGCACCGCAGGGACACAGCAGGGACACCGCAGGGACACCGCAGCTGCACCGCAGGAACACCGCAGCTGCACCGCAGCCGCACCGCAGCCGCACCGCAGGGACACCGCAGCCGCACCGCAGGGACACCGCAGCTGCACCGCAGGGACACCGCAGCCGCACCGCAGGGACACCGCAGCCGCACCGCTGGGACACCGCAGCCGCACCGCAGGGGCACCGCAGCCGCAAAGCAGCCGCACCGCAGGGGCACCGCAGCCGCACCGCAGGGGCACCGCAGCCGCACCGCAGGGACACCGCAGCTGCACCGCAGGGGCACCGCAGCCGCACCGCAGGGACACAGCAGCCGCACCGCAGGGCACCGCAGCCGCACCGCAGGGACACCGCAGCCGCACCGCAGGCGCACCGCAGGGACACCGCAGCCGCACCGCAGGTGCACCGCAGGCACACCGCAGCCGCACTGCAGGGATACCGCAGCCGCACCGCAGGCGTACCGCAGGCGCACCGCAACCGCACCGCAGCCGCACCGCAGGGCACCGCAGCCGCACCGCAGGGACACCGCAGCCGCACCGCAGGCGCACCGCAGGGACACCGCAGCCGCACCGCAGGTGCACCGCAGGTACACCGCAGCCGCACCGCAGGGACACCGCAGCTGCACCGCAGGAACACCGCAGCTGCACCGCAGCCGCACCGCAGGGGCACCGCAGCCGCACCGCAGGCGCACCGCAGCCGCACCGCAGCCGCACCGCAGCCGCACCGCAGCCGCACCGCAGGGACACCGCAGCCGCACCGCAGGGACACCGCAGCCGCACCGCAGCCGCACCGCAGCCGCACCGCAGCCGCACCGCAGGAACACCGCAGCTGCACCGCAGGAGCACCGCAGCCGCACCGCAGGGACACCGCAGCCGCACCGCAGGGGCAATGCAGCCGCACCGCAGTGCACACCGCAGCCGCACCGCAGGGACACAGCAGCCGCACCGCAGGGCACCGCAGCCGCACCGCAGGGACACCGCAGCCGCACCGCAGGCGCACCGCAGGGACACCGCAGCCGCACCGCAGGCGTACCGCAGGCGCACCGCAGCCGCACCGCAGCCGCACCGCAGCCGCACCGCAGCCGCACCGCAGCCGCACCGCAGGGCACCGCAGCCGCACCGCAGGGACACCGCAGCCGCACCGCAGGCGCACCGCAGGGACACCGCAGCCGCACCGCAGGTGCACCGCAGGTGCACCGCAGGCACACCGCAGCCGCACCGCAGGCACACCGCAGCCGCACCGCAGGGACACCGCAGCTGCACCGCAGGAACACCGCAGCTGCACCGCAGCCGCACCGCAGCCGCAACGCAGGGGCACCGCAGCCGCACGGTGCGGCTGCGGTGCGGCTGCGGTGTCCCTGCGGTGCAGCTGCGGTGCATCTGCGGTGCGGCTGCGGTGCGGCTGCGGTGCAGCTGCGGTGTTCCTGCGGTGCAGCTGCGGTGTCCCTGCGGTGCGGCTGCGGTGTCCCTGCGGTGCGGCTGCGGTCCGGCTGCGGTACGCCTGCGGTGCGGCTGCGGTGCGGCTGCGGTGTCCCTGCGGTGCGGCTGCGGTGTCCCTGCGGTGCGGCTGCGGTGCAGCTACGGTGTCCCTGCGGTGCGGCTGCGGTGTCCCTGCGGTGCGGCTGCTGTGTGCCTGCGGTGCGGCTGCGGTGTGCACTGCGGTGTCCCTGCGGTGTGGCTGCGGTGTCCCTGCGGTGCGCCTGCAGTGCGGCTGCGGTGTCCCTGCGGTGCAGCTGGTGTGCGGCTGCGGTGCGGCTGCGGTGTCCCTGCGGTGCGGCTGCGGTGTGCCTGCGGTGCAGCTGCGGTGTGCCTGCGGTGTCCCTGCGGTGCGGCTGCGGTGCAGCTGCGGTGCGGCTGCGGTGCGGCTGCGGTGCGGCTGCGGTGCGGCTGCGGTGCGGCTGCGGTGTCCCTGCAGTGCGGCAGCGGTGTCCCTGCGGCTGCGGTGGCCCTGCGGTGCGGCTGCGGTGTCCCTGCGGTGCGGCTGCGGTGTCCCTGCGGTGCAGCTGCGGTGTGCCTGCGGTGCGGCTGCGGTGTGCACTGCGGTGTCCCTGCGGTGTGGCTGCGGTGCGGCTGCGGTGTCCCTGCGGTGCGGCTGCGGTGCGGCTGCGGTGCGGCTGCGGTGCCCCTGCGGTGTTCCTGCGGTGCAGCTGCGGTGTCCCTGCGGTGCGGCTGCGGTGTCCCTGCGGTGCAGCTGCGGTGTTACTGCGGTGCGACTGCGGTGCGGCTTCGGTGTCCCTGCGGTGCGGCTGCGGTGTCCCTGCGGTGCGGCTGCGGTGTCCCTGCGGTGCGGCTGCGGTGCGGCTGCGGTGCGGCTGCGGTGTGCCTGCGGTGTCCCTGCGGTGCGGCTGCGGTGCGGCTGCGGTGTCCCTGCGGTGCGGCTGCGGTGCGGCTGCGGTGCGGCTGCGGTGTGCCTGCGGTGCGCCTGCGGTGCGGCTGCGGTGCAGCTGCGGTGTCCCTGCGGTGCGGCTGCGGTGCGGCTGCGGTGTCCCTGCGGTGCGGCTGCGGTGTGCCTGCGGTGCGCCTGCGGTGTGCCTGCGGTGCGGCTGCGGTGTGCCTGCGGTGCGGCTGCGGTGCAGCTGCGGTGGCCCTGCTGTGCGGCTGCGGCTGCAGTGTCCCTGCGGTGCGGCTGCGGTGCGGCTGCGGTGCAGCTGCGGTGTCCCTGCGGTGCAGCTGCGGTGTCCCTGCGGTACGGCTGCGGTGTCCCTGCGGTGCGGCTGCGGTGCGGCTGCGGTACACCTGCGGTGCGGCTGCGGTGCGGCTGCGGTGCGGCTGCGGTGCGGCTGCGGTGTCCCTGCGGTGCGGCTGCGGTGCGGCTGCGGTGTCCCTGCGGTACGGCTGCGGTGTGCCTGCGGTGCGGCTGCGGTGTGCACTGCGGTGTCCCTGCGGTGTGGCTGCGGTGTCCCTGCGGTGCGCCTGCAGTGCGGCTGCGGTGTCCCTGCGGTGCAGCTGCGGTGCGGCTGCGGTGCGGCTGCGGTGTCCCTGCGGTGCAGCTGCGGTGTGCCTGCGGTACGGCTGCGGTGCAGCTGCGGTGCGGCTGCGGTGTCCCTGCGGCTGCGGTGGCCCTGCGGTGCGGCTGCGGTGTCCCTGGGGTGCGGCTGCGGTGTCCCTGCGGTGCAGCTGTGGTGTCCCTGTGGTGCGGCTGCGGTGTCCCTGCGGTGCGGCTGCGGTGTCCCTGCGGTGCAGCTGCGGTGTGCCTGCGGTGCGGCTGCGGTGTCGCTGCGGTGCAGCTGCGGTGTCCCTGCGGTGCGGCTGCGGTGTCCCTGCGATGCGGCTGCGGTGTCCCTGCGGTGCAGCTGCGGTGTCCCTGCGGTGCGGCTGCGGTGTCCCTGCGGTGCGGCTGCGGTGTCCCTGCGGTGCGGCTGCGGTGTCCCTGCGGTGCGGCTGCGGTGTCCCTGCGGTGCAGCTGCGGTGTCCCTGCGGTGCGGCTGCGGTGCAGCTGCGGTGTCCCTGCGGTGCAGCTGCGGTGTGCCTGCGGTGCGGCTGCGGTGCGGCTGCGATGCGCCTGCGGTACGCCTGCGGTGCGGCTGCGGTGCGGCTGCGGTGCAGCTGCGGTGTCCCTGCGGTGCGGCTGCGGTGTCCGTGCAGTGCAGCTGCGGTGTCCCTGCGGTGCGGCTGCGGTGCGCCTGCGGTGCGCCTGCGGTACGCCTGCGGTACGCCTGCGGTACGCCTGCGGTACGCCTGCGGTACGCCTGCGGTGCGGCTGCGGTGTCCCTGCGGTGCGGCTGCGGTGTCCCTGCGGTGCAGCTGCGGTGTCACTGCGGTGCGGCTGCGGTGCGGCTGCGGCTGCGGTGTCCCTGCGGTGCGGCTGCGGTGCAGCTGCGATGTTACTGCGGTGCGGCTGCGATGTCCCTGCAGTGCAGCTGCGGTGTCCCTGCGGTGTGGCTGCGGTGCGGCTGCGGTGCCCCTGCGGTGCAGCTGCGGTGTCCCTGCGGTGCAGCTGCGGTGCATCTGCGGTGTCCCTGCGGTGTTCCTGCGGTGCATCTGCGGTGTCCCTGCGGTGCGGCTGCGGTGCAGCTGCGGTGTTACTGCGGTGCGGCTGCGGTGTCCCTGCAGTGCAGCTGCGGTGTCCCTGCGGTGCGGCTGCGGTGCGGCTGCGGTGCCCCTGCGGTGCAGCTGCGGTGTGCCTGCGGTGTCCCTGCGGTGCGGCTGCGGTGTCCCTGCGGTGCAGCTGCGGTGCATAACCAATAATGACTACTCCGTTCGGCCTTTGTGTTCTTGTGATCGTACATTATGTTCCATATAATTGGTCCCAGGATCGACCCTTGGGGAACTCCTTCCGTGATTTTGTACTTCTTTGGTCCCTCTTCCAGGTCATAGTGATGGGCTTTGTCACAATTATCCGCATTAGGTAGTTTGGTACCTGCAGGTCGATCAGTGCTTTTAGTATACAGCTCCAGTCGGCTGAATTGAACGCTTTCTTGACGTCAAGTGTCACTACAGAATAGTACTGTTTTGTTTCTCCGAGCACAGACAGCTTGGAAATGGCCAATTGCGTGGTCCGTTGTCTCATTGATGTTTCTGAACACTCTTCTACATTCTCACGCACAATATCAATATTCTCGGTCAAATGGCATGTTCTTGGTCTGCCAGATATCGCCATATCTCTCGTTGAGTGAGTCTCTTCGAGACGTAAGGCTAGGTGACAGATTGTGCGACCAGTTGGTATTGTTGAACGTCAGCGATATCTTGGACGAAACTCACATTGTGTTTCCATTTCTGAAATAATTTCGCAAAAGAAAATCGACGCAGTTTTTCCACAATCTTGAGGAGTTTAGCATTGTATTAATTTGGCATCTACATATTTACTACACAACTGTCAGTATCACGATGGCAAGAGACGCCATAGACCTTTTCGCCTGCTTGTCAAAATTATGACGTTTAAGTGACAAACCACTTTTGGTAGCCAAACGTTTGTCTTTTTTGTGCTGTTTTGCTCACGGAATAAGTTGTATGGGAGAAAATTCTTCCAAAACATAATATTTCAAGAATATTTTTGCATTTGGTGCGTGTAAATATTAATAGCACATCACCGTACTATTTTTCCATACGAAAAAATTAAATGAATGTGTAAAATGCCGGGAAAGTGTTGTGGTGTGAGCTGTAGCAATCGGCATGATAAGGGCACCGACAATAAAGCCGCCTCGGCTCTACTCAAATCCGTAGTGGACTGGTACGAGAAGAACAACGTAAGTTGGATCTATTGCTGACTTCCCCGACCGCTTAGACTCGTTAATTTCAGGGCAGCAGCGCCGATTTATCAGACATTTGGCGCCAAGCCGTTGAATTCTATTTGCGAGGCGGTGAACAGACACTGCTGCAAGTTCTCTCGAGGAACTCCTTAAGTTGAAACCGCATGACATGAAAGTTCTCGCTCAGCTGGTCATCGCTTATGCTCATATCAATCCGAAGAAGGCCCTCGAAGTCAGCAAGAAACTACCGGCACTTGAAAAACTGACTACAATTCCGAAATAGATGACTTAGAGTCAGCAAACTGGGTCATGAGTACCAAGGCAGCCAAGATGTCTGCCGATGCCAAGATCGACCAATCACCAAGCACGCCAGGAGATGTGCAGAAGAAAAAGAAAACGAATCGCAAGAGGAAGGATAAGTTGCCGAAGTATTACAACGCTGAAGTGGCACCAGATCCAGAGTGCTGGCTGACCAAGTATGGGCGAACTGGTTTCAGAAAGAAGAGGGATCGCAGGGCGAAGGATATCATCATAGGTTCACAGGAAATGGTCCACTGGAGCTGCAGATCAATAGTTAGTTTTTTTTTTTTTCATAAACCCATCGTTCAGATTCGTTAACTTATTTCTCCTTTCAGTGACATGTCGAAGGCTCGGAATCTGAGTAAGAACTCTCCGGTTACTCCGGTGTACCAACAGGTTATACCTGAACCCCGTCAGCAGCACCGTAATGTCGGACACAACAAAAAGAAGAAGGGAAGACACTAAAACATCTTTTATACAAAAAAAAAGAAGAAACATTAAAAAGTTGACTTGCATTCTTAGAAAGTCTGAGTTTTATTGTTTGGATGGTCTCCTTCTCTTTGGTTGAGCTTATGTGAAAAAACAAAATGCAAGTGGATCTGTATCCTTACATAAATCTCTTACATAAAATCTTTTATTGGACTATCTGCTCAATAATAACAGGTGACGGTTAAGTTGCCACATCCTTGTTTTCCCTTGCATCGTAAGAATGCTTCTTGAGAGTGTCTAACCACTACAACATTGGCTTGTCCTTCTGTTCCGTCGTATAGATGTACTTCTCGACGAATTCCTCAATCTCCGGTTCCAATTCTTCCCAAGTGAGTGGTTTATGGATACCATCCTCACCTGATCGAGTACCAAACCCAATCCGGGCGCCCTCGGCAGATCCAACTGTTCCTCTGTAAACGCTCGAGCAATTTTCGCCTCCTCTGTGATACCCGTGACCACTGCAATGGATACGCCGACCATTTTTCTAATCTGATGGAGCGTGAAACTCTTGCCTTTCACCTTCAGCGTAAGAAATTCAATGCCCTGCGGGCTGAGGAATGGTTCACCGCTTGTCAAGCGCTTCGCCGAGGGATCCAAGAAGTTTCTGTAAAGAAGAGCGAGTTAAGTTTACCAGAAATTGCTGCTAATTCCTAGTTAACTCACTTTTTGCTCGTGAAGTTGTGATAGTTCTTTGTGCCCTCGTAGAGTTTCAAAGTTGAGTTGACCTTCTCCAGTATATCGGTGGGTATACGACAGGTCTCCATGTTCAGCTCCTTGCTGGTGATCCCCAAATTCCACCGAAGGCAGAATTTGTGTATGTCCTAGCATTACAATTGTCCTTTGCATTGAAGGATTGCACGCCATGGATTGTACGTCGATGGCCACCAAAACACTTTGACAGCATAGACGTCAAACCGGGAAAAGGTCTATTGCCAAATATCGTAGACAATTCGTATAGGAGCCATACTTTTGCACAACTTTGAAGTTTAAAACAAATGTAGGGTGACCAGATTAAATTGAAATACAACAACAACGTTGTGAGATATAAAATTGATGCTGGTTTTATGTTGAAGCTACGTTCATGCCATTATGTGTGGAATAGCATATCATTTTAAATGGCCGCCTCGGCTTCGCTAGCAGTGCTCCAAGCGGTCGGTCCAATTTTTGATGACTCGGTACGGCGTTATTCTGGCAATAGCGTCTTGAACGTTGGCTGCGAGCTCGTCCAAAGTGGTTGAATTGTTAGCGTAGACTAAGGACTTGACGTAGCCCCAGAGAAAATAATCGAGTGGTGTCAAGTCGCATGATCGCGGCGGCCATTTGATGAACGCTTGCCGTGAGATGACCCAGTCGCCAAATTTCTCCTTCACAACTTTGAGTGTTTCGTCGTTTGAATCGCATCGAGCGGCGTCTTTTTAAAACTACAGCTTGGATATGTCGATGTTCTCGAGCTCTGGCCACAGAAAGTGGATTGTATTCGCTCCAATAACGGCAAGATGAACGCTGATCTTGATTATGTACTTCCTTTAAGTGGCGAAAATTGGTTAGGAAGACTATTCGCTCCCCAAGAGTTTCAGACCTATAAGTTTGACATCCTTCTTACTGAAAGGTATGGAGAGACTGGTTGAATTTCACGTGCGCAAAGTTGCTTTGAGGCTGCATCCACTATGGGAGATGCAGCATGCCCATCAGCGTGGAAAATCCTGCGAGGCCGCACTTCAAAATCTAGTGGCCAGAATTGAATGCGCGCTTGATAGGAAAGAATACGCGATGGGTATCTTCATCGACATTGAGGGTGCTTTTGACAATGCGACTTTTGACTGCATGTGCGACTCTGCCAGACAACACGGGGTAGATGAAACATTAGTGTTGTGGATTAAAGCAACGCTAATGAATAGAACTTTGGTAGTGGATGCTGATTGTGGCCAATATGTTATGACAGGGGTAAACAGGGGCTGTCCGCAAGGTGGCGTTCTGTCTCCATTGCTATGATGCATGGTGATCGACTCTCTGTTGAACACTCTAAATAGTTCTAACGTCTACGCTCAGGCATATGCGGATGATGTCGCCGTACTTTCTGTCGGGCCATGCCTGGCGACGGTCTGTTCTAACGCGCAGGCGGTTCTGGACATGATCGATGAATGGTGTACTAGGAGTGGGCTTTCGGTGAATCCTCTTAAAACTGAGATTGTTCTTTTTACGAGAAGGAGGATTTCGACCGGTCTGACTCAGCCAGTGCTAAAAGGCGTCACCATTCGCATTTCCAATGAAGCCATATATCTGGGAGTGATTTTAGATAAGAAACTTCATTGGTCTTAACACGTCGAGTCGAAAACATCCAAGGCGCTCTCAGTCTTCTGGCGGTGTAAGGGTGCTTTTGGCAAGACATTGGGCTTGTCACCGAATAAGGTTCTCTGGATCTACACGGCTATGATAAGACCATTCCTCGCATACACGCATCCATCGTCTTAGGCGGGGCGGTTTTTGGTGTACTCCACACTGGAACTTTGATGAACTTGCGCGACACTTATCTTACGACTCCTGTCTTATGGATATGCCGTCTGATGCAATGACACCAGAACTCCAGCTGATGCGCAAATTCAGAGTCGACTTTCCTTGTGTCCAGGCCTGGCTTCGGTCAGAGTCTGAGCCGGGAATGGAATGTAGTCGTATTTTCACGGATGGTTCCAAAACCAGTCAAGGGTCTGGCGCTGGTGTCTTCGTGGAAGTCGACAACATTAGACTTTACTTTTCGTTAGGCAAGTATGCGTCTGTTTTCCAAGCGGAAACTTATGCAATCCTAATGGCCATGAACTATGTTGTGAAGAACAGGTGGAAGGGGCGTAGCATTTGTGTCTGTAGTGACAGTCAGGCTGCGCTTAAGGCCTTGCTTAACCCTTTAACAACTTCCAAAATAGTTCGTGAAACCAAAAACTTTTTCAACTCAGTCGCAAGGCTGAATTCTCCTTCTCTTATCTGGGTCCCAGGTCACACTGGGATCTTGGGGAACGAGATCTTCGATGAGATTGCTAGACAAAGCTCAGAGGAGGGTTTCTCAGGTCCCGAACCCAGGTCGGGTCTCCCTGCGTCCTCGGTTAGGGCTTCCATTAACGATTGGGTCTCTCACGAGCACAATTGTGTGTGGCATGACTCTCCGGGATGCAGGTTGACTAAACGCATGCTCCCGGACGTCTGTAAGAAATCAGCGGCATTCTTGCTGTCTCTCAGCAGAAAAGACTGTAGACAACTTATTGGCGTCTTGACAGGCCACTTTGCCTTTGCCAAGCACCTTAACGTGTTGGGCTTAAGTGACACTACAATCTGCGACGCTTGTGGAGAGAGCGACGACACCGCGGAACATTATCTCTGTGAGTGTCCGGCCTTTGCTCGTATCAGGTGGCAGATCCTCGGTGCGGATGTGGTGAGTGCTGGTACTGTAAGCTCCTCAACACTGAAGTGCTTGCTTGGCTTTCTTAGCAAGACCAGGAAATTCCAATAAAATGGGTAAATCAGGGTTTGCTCTATGGTAGTACAGTGGACCAGTTGCGTCTGAGTGTTCCAGTTGAACGTTTCCTATCCCGACAAAAAAAAAAAAAAAAAAAGTGGCGATACATTCCTGGGTGGCCCTGTGCCTCATCCAACTGATCTCTACAGCTAGCTCGACCTTGGGCCAACTGATTTCAGTTTCGCATGCCAAGCTGGTGCAGGTCACTTTTGAACTATGTTACGTAATGCGAGGTCTTTCTCCACTGTATTGGCCCTCCGGACTCACTCGGAAACAGCTTGGATTGGAGCGTTGTACATACGGTTTTGTACAACGATAAAGTAGCCTAAGATGGCTGGCACATGTACGGCAGTAGAAGAATGCTTATCTTTAGGTGCGGTACAAATGTGGAAAAGGACTTGAATTAACTTTATATGCACAACCGGATACTATTGGAGCTGGCTGGATGAACTTGTTAGTTGAAGCCTGAGTACACCCAGTACTGTAGTGACTTCTATATGTGTGAATACTCGTCCATTTCGTTGTATAACCTAGACTAAGCTCAACAACAAAAAAATAAAACATAAGCCAAAACCGCATAGGGAACTTCAGTACACAGTAATTTCATCTTCCAATGGTGAAAAGAAGAGGCAAGAGAGGAAGGGGCTAAGAAATATCCGACAAATAGCTAAATTTCGAAAGCCAGCTAAATGCGGAAGTATTGTTATACGATTTTTTTCCCAAAACCTGGAAAGCCATCTGGTAGCCTATGTCAAACCCATGTAATTCAAATATGAAATTTGAATAAAGATAGAATAAGTAATTTAGTGCTAGCGACTTTCCTCCGCAAGTTAGCTGCTAGCACGCACCTTATAAATGAATTTATACAAAAAATAAAAAATTAATACATATCTGTAGTAGACTCCCCGACGGGGAATTGAACCCCGGTCTCCCGCGTGACAGGCGGGGATACTGACCACTATACTATCGAGGATGTTGAAATAATTGTGGCAGAAACTGGTAATCAATGAAAGCAGTTGTTATTTGATCAAACTTTTTCATTCGATCACTTTGTCACTGGTGTTATGTGAATCATCTTCATTTCAGCTGCCGTTACGTTTTGTGCAATGTCGAACATTGTGAACCGTATGTTAGTGGTGGACGCACAACTGCGTTGTGAAGCATTCCTTTCAGCTTAGGGGCATTCTTCGGTCACAGAAGACAGCAGAGCCACTACATCCACCCTACGATTTCGCGATGATTGATTTTGTCATCACAGATTGCTTTGCTATTGATCATAGGTCCAAGATATTTAAATTTCTCACATTTGAGAAGCACTGTTCCATTAAAATAAATGTTTGGAATAGACTTGTAGGTTGTAGATTGTAGATTGTTGAAGAGGTGGGATTAGGTCACCTTATCACTGCGACCGCATTGGGCCTATTGTGATTTCCTCTGATTTTAAAGCTCACTCAATATACCCAATTGGGTGGTGAATTCTACTACGCTTTTGAGTGAGCTTGCAGATAGGTCATCTGCTTCAAGGTAGAATTTACCTAAATAACGATGACTTGTTCTGATTAGACAGTTACAGTGACATAAGATGTGTTCTGCTGATTCTTCGTCTCCGTTGCACATTCTGCAGATGATGTCTTGTGCTATTCCCATAGCCATAAGATGTTTTTTCACTCGAGAGTGGCCTGTAAGGAAGGTAGGTAGGTAAAGTGGCGGTCCAAGAGAACCCAATTAGCGCTTAAGGTGCGCCGTTTTGTTACAACGGACTCGTGTATACCTATTGTAGTGGTTAGTTAAAAAGGGATGTTAAGTTTAAACCCAGCCCGTGGAGTTCAGGAAGAGGATTAGTTCTCCAATCCTCTTGTCCGCTATCTCTATCAGATCCTCGAAGAAGGGTTTGCCAAGAGTTTGTTGTCTGATCCTCGCCAGGGCCGGACATCTGCAAAGGAAATGACATAGAGATTCTTTCTCATTAATATCCTTGCAGCTCCTACAAAAGGTGTTGTGGGGGATACCAAGCTTGGCCGTATGGTCTCTAACTGGCCAGTGACCTGTGATAATAGCTACGATTTTGGCAATAACTGGTCTTGGTTTGCCTAGTAACTCTTTTGACCTAGGTTTGTTGAAACTGGGCCACGTCTTCCTAGATATGACACAGCTTGTGAGGCTGTTCCACTCGCGATTGGCTAGCTGGAGGAAGTGAAGGTGAATATAGCCCTTAACGGCACCAAGCGAAATGTCGACTCTTTCTGCTAGAGAGCCGTTAAGGGCCGACCCTCGCCTGGCCAGCTCATCAGCACGCTGATTACCCTCATAGTTGCTGTGCCCTGGGACCCAGATGAGAGTGATTCTCGTGTGAGTACTTTGTTGATTCAATTCAAACCGGCATTGCTCTACCAGTTTTGAAGAGATGCAAACCGCATCAATGGCCTTGATGGCTGTCTTGCTATCCGAAAAAATAGCGATATTGTGATTAGATGTTGGAAGATTGTTTAGCAGGCGGCAGGCTTCTCGAATCGCAAGAAGCTCCGCTTGGAAAACACTAGCAGAGTCTGGGAGACGGAAAGACCTTGATATATTCAGCTGGTCAGAGAAGATGCCTGCGCCGACTCCGCAGTCCATCTTCGAACCGTCCGTGTATATCCCTATATCATAGTTGCAGGTAACGCTTCCGTTCTCTGGCCTGTAAGGAAACCTGTGGCTATTCGAATCTGACTACTAGTTAATTGTAGGAGTTGTTTCGTTCTTTTGAGGAAATTATTTGGCAGAAAGATCTTGACTTGTCTGTTACCTTCAGTTTCCATCCAGTAATGATGCACTTTTTCTTTTAGCTAATTTTTGATACAGCTTCTTGCCGTATTGACTGGTAATCCACAGAATGGTCTTGGCATCATAAAGTTTGACGCAGCTCCTGTTCTGGCTAGCAGGTCAGCTTTTTCATTTCCTTTATATCCGCTGTATCCTGACACTCAAATGAGATGAACTCTGTTTGTGCTGGCTAATGATATGGGTAGTTGAAGGCAGTCCCATGCTAGTTTGGATGTTATTTTATAAGCCTTGATTGCCAGGAGAGCAGCCTTGCTATCTGAATACAAACGTTCCTATTGGTTATATTTTCTTTGATGCATAGTTCTACAGCGAATACTTCGGTTTGGAATACGGAGTTACTTTTTTCCATGCACGAGTGAATAAAGAAATAGCGCCGTATACTCTAACCCCACCTCCTTCACCTGTCTTGGATCCGTCTGTGTACCATGCAAGAGAGTTATTGACAAATGTAGGTTTGTTCTGTTCCAAGTTATTGTGATCTGAGAATCTAACCTTGAAGTTGTGACTGAAGTTGAATCTTGGCAGACATTTGTCCGTAATTTTTAATTTTTATCCCTAGTAGTTCATTGTTGTGGAGTTCATGCGCAATATCAGAGTGAACTAGTTTGGAATTTGAGTTATCTTCTGCGATTAGCACAAAGGCTTCTCTCTTTATATGAAGATGTGGGGGTGGTAGGTTTAGAATAACCTCCATCGCTGCAGAAGGAGCTGTTCTCATTGCACCAGTTGTATATACGCAGGCTAGGCTTTGTAGTTGATTGATCCTGTCCTGTGTAGACCGTTGCTTTGTTTTTTGCCACCATACTGGTGATGCATATGTGACAATTAGCCTTGCTATTGCCGTGTAGAGCCATAGCATCATTTTGGGGCTTAGGCCCCAATTCCTACCAATGATACTTTTGCTGATCCATAATGAGATCCTGGCTTTGCCTATGGCTTTTGTTAGGTGAGAATTCCAGGTGAGTTTTTCATCTAGTGTTAGGCCAAGGTATTTGACTTCCTTAGAGAATTCTATTGTTTCACCAAAGAGTGTGGGTGCTTTTAATCTTTCTCGCTTTCTTCTTTTGGTGAATACATTTATGGTGCTCTTTTTTAGGTTGACGTTAAGGCCGACATTTTGGCACCAGTCAACAACTATATTCAAGGCGCTCTGGTGGAGATCCGAGATTGTTTCTTCTTCTTCTTCCTTTTATCAGCGAGGTTAATAATCTTAACCCTCCCACTTCACCGCATTTCTACTGATCCGCCTGTGGGGTTTGCCTATTTGACCTCAGAAAATATCGCCAGGCTTGCCGATTTTGGATTACTCGGTTACTGAGGCCAATGAAATGCCGATGTCGTCGCATTTGTCTGATCCAGGCGTTTATAGGTCTGCCTTTCCTACATCGCGATGTCTTTGGAACGTGCAGATCCGAGATTGTTTCTTGGAATTTTTCACTGATTAGTATCGCAATATCATCTACGTAGCATTGGACATAAAAGCATTCGTTGCTGAGTATTTTCAGTAATTTATTTACTACGCTAGACCACAATAATGGGGAGAGAACTCCTCCTTGGGGGCATCCTTTCGCAGCAGTAACCCTGAGTTTATTGCTGCCTAGTGTTGTGTTAATTTTTCTGTCTTCTAGCATGCATTTATCCTGTTACATTGTATTATCTACTTCTGTGTACTGGATGCATCTGTATATTTGGGCGTATTCGGTGCTATCAAAAGCTCCTTCGAGGCCAAGGAAGCAGCCCACCGCAAACTCTTTGTCTCTAAAGGATTTTTCAATCCTAGTTGTGAGTTCCTGAAGAGCATTGGTCGTTGAATTTCCTGGTTGATAGGCATATTGGGTTTTATGTAGACGATTAATAACGAGGGCTCTGTCCCTGATATGTCTATCCAGAATAGACCTGAGTGGATCAGAGATAATATCAGATATTTACTCGCATCTTACATACATCTCGCCTGTGATGCAACTTGTGTATTTGTTTTCTATTTTTAAGACACGGAGTTGAGTGAAGTGCAAGTGAATCGATGAGTGCAAGAACAGTATAAGCGCCAAAAATTACATTTTGGTCTTAAATAGCCAAAATGCTATATATATGTAAATCTACCAATCAGCAAAATAGTACTACATTAGAGAGCCAAATGCATATAAAAATAGAATACGCTTTTCGCTGATTGTATGGAAGCGCAGTACAAATGCGTTTAGTTTTTTTTCTGTTTTTCTCAAAAGTGATATTTTGTACATGTACTGTTCTTCCGCTCACCGATTCAAGTAGACTTTTATACATACGTACGAAAATTAAAAACAATTCAACTGAGAAACGTACGTATTTTTTTAAGTACGCAAAAAGTGTGTTAATTCAAGCTGTATATGGTTGCCTGGCAATGTGACAAATGATATGCATTAGGCCGTTAAATATGAAACTGCTGATTTTAATGTGGAAAGTTAAACAACGTTATTTCAAAAATGACAAAATTTATTCCATTCACATCTATAGTATTTTTCCAACGTTCCATTAAAGCAACTATGCAACATTATTTTGAAAAAGGCATTATCCTTTTGGGCCAAGAAGTGCTCAAAGTCTTGTTTTATAGCATCTGGGCTTATGAACTGTCTGTTTTGGAGGTGATTGCGCGAACTTCGGAAAAAGTGGTAATCGGTCGAGGATAAGTCTACTGAGTACGGCAGATGATGCAAAACTTCATATCTCAACTCCGGCAGATTCACGAACGTTAACTGTGCTGTATGTGGTCTTGCATTATCATGCAGTAGTATGGTATGAATA
Source organism: Brachypalpus laphriformis (assembly GCA_945910035.1). Classification (NCBI taxonomy): domain Eukaryota; kingdom Metazoa; phylum Arthropoda; class Insecta; order Diptera; family Syrphidae; genus Brachypalpus; species Brachypalpus laphriformis. The sequence continues at coordinate 9,095,723 of OX246755.1, read as the reverse complement.
TTTACCAGTGACGGCTGTTTTTATCGCAATTCCTTGTACATAATATCGGTTACTGTAAAGTACGACTCGGCCGTGATTGTTTCTCCGCGTTTAAGAAACGAATAATAGACAACTTCCTCACTCGTATACCATACTGTCATCATTACCTTTTTGGGATGTAAGTCTATCTTAGCAAGTACCCTGGGAAGCTCACTCGCGTGTACCCATTCTCTCGACTTCTTCCGATTATGACGACACGATGCAAGAAAGGATCCACACGGAATTTGTTGATCAAATTATTGCAACCTTCAGACGTCGTAGCATATTCACTAGTGTTAAGTCGTGGGGCACCCATCCCTCTAGTTTTTTTTTTTTTTTGTACCTTTCCAATGGCTGAAAGGTGACGACTTATGGGTGCAGTTGAGACTTTGAACCTTGCAGCAATGCTAAGATTAGTTGGATTTTCTTCAACAGCTGCTGCAAGTTCTTCATTATAAATTACCTCCTCTGGTCTACCAAATGCCATTACATTACCTATTCCCGCAAGCGTCTCCTATCACCGCCTAGAGTCTTTTTCATTTGTGAAGAGCCTGTACTATCAAACACGTCAGCAAGCGATTTGGGCGTCATCTGCGATAGTAAACTCAACGTTGGATCCCATGTCGACAATATCATACAACGCGCGCAGTTCTCCTTTCTTGTTCCTCCAAGTAGTAACTCTTATAAAGCCAATACACGAGAAAATACCTCTATCTCACTTTCCTTAAATTATGCCATTAGAATCGGGACGCAGGTTCATTCGCCTCATCTTACGCGGTCTGTCTTGAGTTGTGTGGATGGTGTTGGACTGATTAATCGCCAGTCATTGAAAAACGTTGTTTTATTCATCATTTGTTATCTGGTAACATTGATTGTCCCGCCCCGATTCAAGCGATTTCTCTAAATACTAATCCCCGCAACCTCAGCAATGCGGTTTCCGTTCCGGTAGAAATACAACCGACCAGTTATTCACTCTCAGAATGATTCTTGAGATTATGCGAAACCTGTCTACATCTGTCTTGTCGATTTAGAGAAAGCATATGATAGAGTTCCTTGAGGCAAACTCTGAAGTGTTCCTTAGGAGTTTATAGATTGATGGTTCCCTGTTAAGGGCGATTCAGTTCTTATATAAAAACTGTAGAAGCTGTGTTCGGGTAAACGGCATTAAATGAATACCTTTCAGTGTGGGCGTTGGACTCCGCCAAGGCTGAGTTTTGTCAACTCTCCTCTTCATTGTATACCATATATAGACTGGATGTTACAGCGCAGCCGTTGTAGAGAATTTTTAAAAGTGGGAGACTTAAGGAATAATCATCTTTGCGGATGATTTGGTCATCCTTGGGTCCTCTCAAATCGAACTTCAGTGCGCACTCGAAAGGTCTGTAGCCGTTTGTAATGATGCTGGAATGAAGGTAAACGTGAACAAATTGGGAGTAATGGTTATTTCCAGAACACCCATTCAGTGCACGAAGCAAGTTAGTGGAGTCCCACTGAAGCAGATGGATAAGTTGAAGTACCGCGGGGTCTTATTCACGAGTGATGGGAAGAGCAATTCTGTAGAATTGGTCAGGCTGGATCAATTTTGAGAGAACCCGGTCAATCTGTTATAAGGAAGGCCGAACTTAGTGTTCAAGCTAAATGATCGATTTTCAACTCGGTATATGTTCCAACTCTCATGCGTTGTCACACAATTCGGGTATTGACCGAAAGAATAGGATTGCGGATACAAGCTGCCGAAATGAGGTTACTTGTCGGTGTTGCTGGAATAAGTCGTAGGGATCGAGTGTGCAACACTAGAGTACACGAGGCGCTCAATGTTATGCAGCTACTCCCCCGAACGAAACGATCTATGATTCGATGGTTTGGTCATATAGTGCGTATGCCCCAAGATCGGCTTCCAAGTTGTGCCATGATTGCCGTGCCATCAGGTAGGCGACTCCTCGGTAGGCCTAGAAATAGACAGTTGGATCAAGTCCGACATCTCTCCTGGAACCGTTTAGAGATTCCTCCTGATTAGTTGGAGTCAATGGCGGAGGATCGAAAAGGAAGGAGGGTCCATCTAAGTATCTTCCCCAGCGACCCTCATGAAGGATTGGCGGACCATTAAAAATGTATGTAGATCTCTAAAATGTCGTCAAAATGACCTCAAAATAGAAAGTTTTCTTTTTGCATTTGAATCACAAATTTCGCTTATTAGGGATTTGTTGGAGGTATTTAAGTTTTCTGTTTGTTTCTCTTTGCGAGCTTACTTCACCCATCAGCAATGCCTGTAGCACATTGATTACGATTCTTTAAGCCTAGATGCATGAGTTCGATCGTCAGTTGCATGGAAGTGCCTTCCCTATGATTCCAAACTCAAACAGATGCAGTTAATCTTTTTTCACTTTCCGCAAATATTTACTCCAAATCGCAATAAATTATCGATCATATTTCCCTAATCCTTTGTCACAAAACTTATCCCATTTGCCGCATTGCTAAAAAGAAAACCCTGTCATATGGCTAATCAACATCCTTTCAGGCAATTGTTGCTTAAATTCATAGAAAAACGAAAAACCCACAAAAGTGCAAAGACAACCAACCAACTCAGCTCAATGTGCAATCGCGTTTCCAAAAGGATAATCCTCTGTTTAGACATTGTTCGAGTCTATCCATTAAACATCCCCTCGGGATTCACGGACTGCTCATAAATAGTCCACCAAATGAGACAGTCACGAGACAGATAGACAGTCTGGCGCGCATCGGGAAAAGTTTAGCTCTGTCGTATAAATTAGTGGAATCGTTGTGTTGCGGTCGGATTCGAGTAGGTAACCGTGACCAACCCCTTACACTATGGGGTGGTTTGTGGTTTTCTATCAAGCGCTGATCAATAATGGTGTGCGGAAAAGTCATTATCATCAAAAAGTAACCAAACAAAGAGTTAAGGAGAGTACCAAGTTATTTTTTTAGACACCAACTCTATCGAACATATGACAGGATTTCTTTTTTTTCGTCACCCCAATTGATACTCATCCTTGCCAACCAATGCATGTCGTGTTTATTTGGTTATTGAAGGATTCTAATGAACTATTTAGACAAAAGGAAATATAAATAATATGCTCGTCCTTCGGGAATCACCGCGACACAAGTGTTTTTCTTTTCAGTGGGATGGTTGCCACCCCTCGCAAATCATAATCATAAGAGGAATAGGGTGGTGGGTGTAACACCACCGACCCTTGTGAAATAAGAAAATTCAAAAATAAAATATTGATACGATGTGTTCCACTGCATGCGTAGCAACGTATCCTTTGAGAATGAAATTAGAAGAAAGGCGGAGCCCTCCTTTACAATGCATAACCTGTTCTTAGTCCTGAGTCATCAGGCAAATTGGCTTTCAAAAGACATGGTTATGTTTCGAAAAAAAAGAAGGAACGCGTGGGTGGGGGCAGTGAATTGAACTGCAAAATGCAAAATCTTATTATTCAACAAACGAACGTGGTACGGCATGGTCACAAACGATTTTTCCACCCTCCAACTACCAACACCACGATGAAAAAAGGGGGTGCTCTGGCTGTTAATTCAATGAACTGTAATCATATTTCTCTCATTCGATGCAATAACTGTAATACCTAATGCATACATAGTATATACAAAAAGTTATATTATTATTTTTTTTTTCGTTTTTATTAAATTACGAGGGGTTGTGGTGGTATTTCATTTATTTTAATATGTCGCCAGATGTCGTTCTAACGTACCCGTTGCTAAGGTTATAATTTTTATATTTTGTTTTTGTTATCCTTTGGAAAGGGATGTTATGTAACAAATGTCTGATTAAATGCGTAAACAGCTGGAGCGCACTATATGTGGTGAGCTAGCGAATTGGTTGGGAAAGGGTTTGTGTGGTGAGAGTGGCATTTTATTCTGGCAGCGTGAAATTGTAAAATATTACCCTCCTGGGGGATGGAGAAGAGCAAAAGGTTGGTGGCTATTAAAAAACGGTAAATTGTGATGGAATATGATGCATTTTTTGCGCCTGTGAGTCGTAAAAAGGACATTAAAATCTAATGACGTAGGGGATATGATTATAAGGAAGGTGTTATTTTGGGGATCTGGCCAGAACCCAATTAGAACGTCCATGACCATTGTTTAGAGCAAGGCGAACACTACTATAGCTACGCATATCTGTGAAGGTTGCTCCAGCCGTTACAGAATTTTTGAAAGGGCCAGGCCAACAACTTCTTAAACATGACTTACAGGACAAACTGACTGATGTCGATAAGTACAAGTTACACGTGGAAAGAACAAATCTAGGACCTTACCAATGGCTAGATCTACTTCTAGCAAACGAAGAGTCCAAGGCATAATAGAAACGAATAGACGTGTCGCGTAACGCCTGGAAAGCACGCGATGCTCTGTGCAACTTGGAAACAGCTCTTCCGAACTCTTCCAAACACGGACCGGATTCCGGAAAGGAGATGCGCTGTCATGTGACTTCTTCAATATTCTGCTGGAGCAGATATTGCGTAGGGCAGATGTAAACACGGAAGGAACTTTCTTTACAAATCCATCCAACGACTGGAATACGCGGACGATATCGATTCATTGGAAGATCCCGGCTAGCCGTTTTAAGAGGATTTACGGCAATTGTAGAGCTGGCGAAACGAGTAGGTCTTGAAGTAAAGGAGATCAAAACTGAGTACGTAAAAAAAATGATCTGCCTTGGACTGAACGTCACTGCTGATGACTACAACTTAGAGGTACTGAAAGAGTTTACCTACCTCGGAGCAAACATAAACCTCACAAATGACACCTTCGAGGAGATCCTACGAAGAATAACCTTAGCAAACCGCTGCTACTTCGGTTTGGCAAAACAAATGAGTTTTAAACTCCTAACTCGACGGATCAAATAAATGTTCTATAGAACGCTCATGGAGGAAGAAGATACAACCACGAACTCTATGAGTACATCCTATATGTGGATGTAGTCCAAAAACCAAGACGCGTCGACTACACTGGCTCAGGCACATCGAGCGAATGGACAACAACGCTCCAGCCAAGAAAATCTTTGAATCTCAACCCCCAGGTTCACTGACGGTGAAAAAGACCGAACCTCCGGTATAAAGACGAAGCTGTCGCAGCTGCCAGAAAGCTTGGTCTTCACAACTGGAAGCAACTTGGCCGGGACCGCAGAGGATGGAGGACAGCCGTGCCTCAGGCAGAGACTCTTCAAGAGTTAGGACCCCTTTAAATAAGTAAGTAAGATAATAGCTAGGAGAAGGATAGTCAAAGACAGAACGGATAACTGGACTTCTGTATAAGATGGCCACTTACATAGTGCGATCGAATTAGGTAGAGAACAAGTTGATGTTCCTTGATCTAATGATCACATTTCGGGAAAATATTTGCAACCTAGCGTTCTTGACAGCAACATGAATGAACAAGCGGAAAGAAGTATAACTGATCGATGCTGATTGGGTGTAACACCAATGCTCACAACATCATTTGGACAGGCACCGACACCATCACTAAGGTTGAGTGACCCTCCTTTGCAAATAGGGTTAGGCAAGAGTTACAAATCCAATGAGACTGTTTTGTCCCAGTTAGCTGAAATCATCCAAAGTGCATTTGATGCGAAGGGGATTCGAGTACTTTTGCATTCCTGGACATCGAAGAGGAATTTGATAATACTTCACACGAAGCCATCAAGTAAGCATTAGCACAATATCTAAGTGATGTACGATGCACAAGATCAGCTAATACTCAAATATCACTGAACGAGAGGATGACCCTACCATGGTTAGGAATTCACTCTTTGACATACTGGCCAACTTTGGTATCAGTTGTGAAGCTTATGCTGATGGCATAGTACTGATTGACAGAGGATTTGTAACATCATCTCAAGGGAACTTAAATTACTTCAAGGATGGTGTCATACGTACTGAAGCCCGTCATATTGTCAGGCACTACACAAACAGCAGTCAAAGAAGCTAAGTATACAGGACAGTAGGTAGATAGCAAACAAAGCAAACGCCTATGGAGCAATAGCGTGGGTAAAGCGGACCATTATAATCAAAACGACAAGAGTCGTGTGAGCCATGGAACCAACTCTAGTACACCATGCAAACGCAAATAGAAAACCTCCAGTGGAACACATCTTTACGTTACGCAAAAATATTTAAAACTCTTAAGAGTACCGCACTGACTCATATCAATGCCACTTCTTCTTCCTATTTTGGCGAGGTTATGATCCGAAAATAAGGGATCATAACCCTCCCACTTCACCGCATTGCTTCTGATCCGCCTGGTTCGCCTGTTTGACCTCAAAAAATATCGGTTACGAGGCCAGTGAAATACCAATGTCGCCGCATTTGTGTGATCCAGGCGTTTATAGGCCTGCCTCTCCTGCCTCGCGATATCTATGGAACGTTAATTGATATTGCCTTTCTAACAGGGTTCAAATGATCTCGTCTTTGAACGTGGCAATACCAGCTGAGCCGATCATATCAATGTCACATATAGACCATATAGCGAACCCCACAGGCGGATCAGTAGAAATGCGTTGAAGTGGGAGGGTTATGATCCCTTGTTTTCGGATCATAACCTCGCTGATAAAAGGAAGAAGAAGTGGATGGAGGATGAAGAACATTTGCTTCCCTGTCAAGATCAAAAAAGTTATCACGGAGCTCTTCAAAATGATCGGGCATACATATCGATAGTATATACTTTTTCTCACTTTAGTGGCTGAAAAAGAGACCAAAATTCAAATTTCAATGCACTGCAGGAACAGCATAGAACTCCCCTTCAAATATTTTTCATATCCTTTAAAAGCATTACTGGCTAAAACAGTATCCACTATCCACCATCGACAGTAATGAAAAGTCCTAAAACCAAAGACTACCATTCGCGGAGCCTATTTCAGCCGTTTACACAGCTGTATAGTGTAAGCTCTCCCTCCCTATGTTCCTGGCAGATACTCCGCCGCCATAAATAAGCAACTTTAACTGCGTAAAATTAACTGGGTGTGCCCGTTTGTATACTATAATTCTCTAAAAGCACTATCGAGCGCGCTGTAAAACCGACTCTCTCGTCCCCCACGGGCCTACTTGTAATAGCAGCACCAGCACATGGCTTGAATCCGAGGCAGTATGGAATTAAAAAAAAGCATAGCATTCCAGAGCCCGTCATAAATTCAAACAGAGTTGGCCGGTCGGGCTGCCATAAAAACCAAATCAGTGTCAGTGGCGGCCACGGCGAATGGAGTTCGAGTTAGAATGTATAATTGGCGGGGTACGGAGCACCATTTGTGTCCCCTACAGCTGAAATCTGACACTATCCACGTACCACACAGGCCATGTGACCTGACCATGTGACCAGACAAACCCACAACCCCCCACCCGGCATTCAATTCATAAAGAAACTTTAATTAAATTTTCTGTACAGGACACTCGTCCTCTTGGGATGTTAGTCAACATTACAAAACCACCCCCCGCAATACAGTACCGCATACTTCGTCAATTGCAACACCACTCTCTACTGCTGAGTGTACTTTCGTTCGTCCAGGACGAGCTACGATGAGGAAACAGTACACCAAACATAACACAGAACATAGGAGGCGTAAACAATTCTGTTGTTGTCCTTCGTAGTCCGGAAATTATGCAAAAAAGTTTGTCCCGCTGCTGCTTTCGCTGGATAATGGTGTGTCTATGTGCCGGAGTTTATAGTCCTTTTTTTTTAAATTTCCACAAACATTTTCCCATTCAAACTCGAATGCCTACTGACGGATATTTTTGTTTCGCAGTTCTTTTTTTTTGCCTTTTTGCTGTATTTCTGGACAAGGACTTTGCAGGATACTTCACAGTACAGGAAGTCCAAACAAAAACACGCACCTAATTAGGACGTTTTGTGAACTTGTTGCGGATGTTGCGATGGCACAAAGAGACACACAACAATCAGTGCGGAGAGCTGGGTAGATGGTGAACATAAATGAGGAATGAAACGTCTGCAGGACAATTCGGTAGAATAATTTTTATTGGTGTCCGACACCACTACAATGATAAGGATGAATACGTTTAAATATAAGTTGACTGTCTGGTTTGGTTTGTTATTCTACCGAAGCGTTTCTGATATATATGTAGATGGAAATATCATCTAGGCACCACAGCCGTAAGCCTTCCAAGTCGCCCGGCCCTGGTGGCACTATTATTGCTGAAATATAACAATCCTTGGATGTGGTCATCTCTTGGCTTAAAATCTTTTCGGGGGGTTGTGTGGATCTCGTTCACATTCCCAACAAAAAAAAAAAACAAATGGACTGAGGTGGGAGTTACCCTCATACCTAAAGCTGGAGAAAGCTCACCCAAAGGATCTCCGACATATTAGCCTTTCCTTCCACTGGAGAGATTGATTGATATCCATCTGCCCTGCCGCATTAGCCCGAGTATGCTTTCGGCATCCCAACATACATACTATAAGTTGAGACAGCCTTAGAGGATGGGATTGCAAAGTGATTGCCTATGCTGATGATGTTGCTATTGCTGCCTCAGGTAAACACCCAAATACTCTCAGGAAACTCCTTCAATACGCTCTTGCTCCCCAAATATGCCACAAGAAGTGGACTGGGAGTTAGTCACTCGGAAATATAAAGTTCCTCATATAGACCGTCCTACTACAAATGGCACCAGTCTTGTTTTTACAGATAATGCAAATACCTGGGTCTAATTTTGTATAAGAAACTTTACGGGAAAGCTAATCTACTTAAACGCGTGAAGTAAGCTGGTGTAGCTCCCTACTTCCGTAAAAAAAAAGACTATAGGTAGAAGCTGTGGTATGAAACGTAATCCGTAATCCGGCTTTTGTTAAAGCAGTAAGCCTCAACGTTCTAGGTAAAGTGCAAATATATCCTTGCATGTGTATCAATGCTGCGCTTAGAACTACCACCCTGCGCAATACTAGACATAATGCTGTACCTATCGCTCCTCGATATCTTCGGCAGACAGATGGCTACTAGTGCGGCAGCTCGTCTGAAAGCCTCCTTCCAATGGTCTAGTATCCAAGCTGGCTACTCGATCTGAGCTTTACATCTGAAAACATATACTACACCTCACTGAATCTCAGGTTTGATAAGAACTTCCATGCAACTACCCCTGCCATGCAAAAACTCCTGCCGCGATAGAAAGGAATTCGATTCACTTCTATACAGAGGGGTCCAAGACCGGAAGTAGGATAAGTTGTGATGTCTTCTCCAAAATGTACAATGTGAGCATCTCCTTCTGCCTCCCGAGTCACTGTAGCGTTTTTAGGCGGAAATTATGGCAATTAAGGAAGCTCAGTCTTGGCTAAAATGTAATGTAATATCTGTCACGAATATTAGCATTTTCACGGACAGGCAAACAGCTACTCAGTCGCTGGAGTCACTCTGGAGACAAACGCTCGTTCCTTCAAAGATGGCAGAGCAGTTAAGCAGAGAGATGAATCCAAAACCGGAAGTCGGTGAGTTGTGATGTCTTATATCCGAAATACTCAATCTGAGCGATTAAGGAAGCCCTGTCTTAGCTGAAATGTAATGTAATATCTATCGGGAATACTAGCATTTTCACGGACAGCCAAGCGGCTACTCAGTCGCTGAAGTCACTCTGGAGACAACCACTCGTTCCTTACAAAGATAGGCGAGCAGTTAACCAGAGAGATGAATCCAAAACCGGAAGTCAGCGAGTTGTAGTGTCTTATATCCGAAGTCCTCAATCTGAGCTATTAAGGAAGTCCTGTCTTGGTTGAAATGTAATGTAATATCTGTCAGGAATATTAACATTTGCACGGATAGCCGAGCGGCTATTCAGTCGCTGGAGTCACGATGAAGTTACTACAAGGCTGACGACCTCGATAGACTTGGTACTACACTAAATATCCTACCGAACAGGCAGGTCATAGGCATGCTGCTTGCTGCATGCAAACTTCTACTTAAACTGGACGCTATCGGCAAGATCAATCGCAAATGGGAGGATGGCACGACGTCCAGACAGATCCGGCCTAGGCTGGATCAGAAGCGCTCTAATGGTTTGATCTTTCTGAAGCGATCAGATATCAGCTCCGCTAATTTTGTCCTAACAGAATACTGTCAGATAGGCCTGCACGCTAAAAGGTTGGATCTCTTGTCAAATGGTTTGTGCAGGAGCTGCAGGAACGGAGAGGAAGAAGAAACTATCCTACATTTCCTCTGCACCTGTCCAGCCCCATCCAAAAGAAGACTACTTCATCTTGGAGCACTTCTCTTTCATAGCCTTGGCGATCTGCCGAATATAAACGTCATGACCATCCTTCGCTTTATAAAAAAGCTCCAGTTGGTTCTCTTAGAAAGTTCATGTGTTAGTATTTATGTGCTAGATCCAGTGGTATCACAATGGACCTCTTCTGGTCAAAGTGCACTTTTAGTACAGACAGCCACCCTAACTTAAAGCCTTACTAAATCCTTCAGCAAAGCGATTCAGACTAACTTCATTCCAAAATAGAACACAAAGCCTTTTACCATCCCCATTTGACTGCAATTCAACAAACTCATTGAGTCAAATTAAACTCCGAATAGGTTCTCCTCCACAAAAAAAAAAAAAAGAACATCATGTTCCTACATTGGATTTCCGGTAATTGCCCTTTTTGACTCTGCCCGTCAATATAGAATTTGACAAACCATATCCTCTCCTTAGACATAATCTCCAGCTGACGTTCTGATTCGTACTCAAAGGATCCATACCACCCAGCCTGCCTGCCTATACCCATTCCCTAACAGTGCTGCAAACAACAAACTGGCCATATCAACCCTTGGCAACCAATTTACATAAAAATCGCATTACACTTAACATCCACTTTGCTAAACGAGCCGACGTCTACTCAGCAGCACACTTTACGGACGCACACAAAAAAAAAAAGGCGAAAACTCCAACTGAACAGCACCATGGATATGAGCACATTCAATTCCAGGACGAATAATAGTCCTTCGAAAAAAAAAAATCATACACACACCGAAACAGGAAGTCCCTCTCTCTATTCGTACCTTTCACTCCAAACAAACCTTTTGTGAAATTGTGTGCAATAAAATAACAGCAATACCCTCTCATTCAGCAGCAGGACAGCATCTAGCACCGTCCATCACAAATCAAAAGCGCACCATTTTCCACCGCCCAAATACGAAATGGAATTCCGTTATTAAACTGTTCGTCTGTTTGGGCAGGGAGCAGCCAGCAATCATCAAATGAAATGCCGGACATCATCATCATCATACTCGCTCATGGTATTGCATCTACAGACTCCGAATTTTTCCAAATCGAATTGAAAAAAAAAGTCCAAAAAGTGGCACAGAAAAAAAAGGACTTGAAACTCATTCATCTGAAATAATTGGAAAAAGGGTCCCCGCTTTATCGGTAACCAAACAACATATTATCCAGATACCCGGAAGGCTAGAGGAAACCTGGAATCGGGTGGTTAGTGGAGTAGGTATTGCCGCCCATACCGGAGTAGTCTGCGAAAAGTTTCTTTCATTTGCAAACGCGTTTCCCACCCGCAGGATATGCATTTCATTTTATTCATTTTTCTCTTTTAAATTGTCCTTTGCCAACGAAAAAAGAATTTGTACAGAGCTAAAGCAAAAAGTAGTGAATCAGGATGCAGGAGTCAAGGGCAACAGCCTCTCTAACAAACTGATAGTGGAGTACCGTCCGACACACAAGGGCAGACCATGTCGAGACGGAAATTATTTTCCATTTAAAGGATTCTCATGGAAAACATTTTTTCCTAGTTCGTATGTGCGCTCTATTTGGGATGAATGTTGTTGGTTGCAAAATATTCACGAGAATAAAATACATATATGGTAAGTTCAATGGAGTCAAGAGTAGTACGTTCGCAGGAGAAATAGACAGTATGCTTTTGTGAATGGCGTATCTTATGGTCATGGTTTTGTTGTAGTGTTGAAGCTTTTTAAGATAATTTTAAGGATCGTCTATCCAGCTGAATTAATTAGGCAGTTTTGCCCTCAAAGCAGTTAAATAACACCTAACATCAGGTAGCGTGCTGTCAAAAAAGGCGTCAACGAACATGATGTTTGTAGCTGGAGGCACATGTCTGAAGATAGAGCTAGCTGAAGAGAGTCTTCCTCATCACCGCCTTTATACGGTTATCTAACTGGTGTGGAACAAAATACCTCTTTTCCACTTTTGGATTTATATCAGAACTTTTTAGGCCTCAGTACCATGGAAGTAGTAGGTTCCTAAGCTATTATTCTTCTTCTTCTTCCTTTTATCAGCGAGGTTATGATCCGAAGCTATTGTGTCTTAAAAATTAGAAAAGGAATGTATCCTTGTGGAGCCTTCTTTAACATAACCCCTATCTTTTTTTTTTAAGGAATTCCAAATTCCTTGTACTCCAGACAAAAACTAATTGGTTCGGTGTATCGTGATACATTGGTCGTAGTCGTCACTCTTTAGTCCTCACGAGGCTGTTCCCTGCTAGGGCCAGAACCCCCATATATCGGATACTAAGCAAACTCTCTACTCACTGGGAATTAGTTTTAAGACAGTACTACTTAGATTCTTTGACCTATCGGAGGGCATAGGGCGTTAACCACGCCTGCGCGTCATCTTGTTGGGAGTTCTGCAACGCATTTGAGCTGCCTCCATTCATCCCATCCCATTCATTCCCAAAGAGCTCAATTCCTCCTCAACTGTTCAGCTCCACGTTTGCCTGGGGCGTTCCGCTATTTTGCCTGTTTGGGTAAGCGGATTCCACCGCATGGCGTATTTCGCAATGAAGTTGTCTTCGCGCCATAGAGTGTATCCAACCCACTGCCACTTTCTTCTTCGTATAGTAATGTTTATAGATTCTTGGACCGTTCTCATATAAAATTGTTCGTTGGAGATGCAGTTCGGTCAAAAAACCATCAAGAGGATTCTTAAACATTTATTTGCAGCTTGCGTGTGTTAATGGTGTCCACCTTCCAAGTACTGCATTCATAAAGCGGCACCGATTCACGTTGGAGCCAAACAGTCGCAGCTTATTGCTGATAACATTGCTTCTCCAGATTTTGGATAGCATTCCGTCCTCTGTCGAACACATCAACACCCTGCGGATTATCATCGAACAGTGCATTGAATATCGATTGCCACTTCACCTGCTATTCATCGATTTTGAGAAGGCATTCGATAGTGTCAACAGTTTATTTGGCGTGCCTAACGCAGGAGAGGTATTCCCGATACATTAATTGCTATTATCAAAGCTACATACGATGGATCCACATGTCACGTTCTGCACAGAGGAAGGTTGTCTGAGGAATTTGAGATCCAAAGTGTGGTAAGGCAAGGCTGTATTCTTTCACCAATTGTTTTTCCTATTGGTGATTAGCAATGTGCTTCATGTAGCTTTGTCGACGGAAAACAGAGGAATTCGATGGAATCTTAAATCCCAAATCCCATCTTGACAACGCTAACTGTGTATGCTTGCTCTCTCACAGATTTATGGACCTCTACTAAATGACATAGAGAGGGAGGCAGGCGTCGGTCATCCCCTTGGAACGAACTCATCAACTCAAACGTGTATTGCTGTACACCAGTAGAGAGAGTAGAGGATTTCCAGTATCTTGGGAGTATTGTCTCGACTCGACCGATGGTGGAACCGAACTGGATATAGCCAACAGGATCATCAAAGCAAAGTCCGCGTTCGGTATGTAATCCAAAATATGACGAAGCAATGCAATGAACACCAAGCTAAGACTGTTCCGCTCTAATGTGTAATCCGTGCTGTTATATGGATGCAGCACGGGGAGAGTGACCACTACTATCAACAGAAAGCTGCAACTGTTCGTTAATAGGTGCCTACGAAATATCTTATGAATTTTCTGGCCTAATCGTATCTCTAACGAACATCTTTACTAGAGAACGGGTCAGGAATCAATAGACACAACCATTCAACGACGGAAGTGGCAGTGCATTGGTCACACGTTCTGAAAAGGTGACAGTTCCATAGCGAACTATGCTAAGCAATGGAACCCTTTAACTCAGGTTGGCAGAATACCTGGCGGTCCGAGGAGAACATGAAGCAGAACAGTCGAGAAGAAGGCACGACAGTTGAGGAGTACTGAGACGCCTTGCCAGAAACCGTACACGATCGCGCGTAGGCGTAGTAGAGGCCCTAGAAGACACAAGGGGATGCAGGACATAAGTAAGTAGTCGCTATACGTATGTCTACTTTTCTGACTAGGTCGATCCTATCTTTCTAAAGACCACACAATTCTTTATTGTATCTTCTCTTCCATTCTTCGTCTATGCAGACGGATACATAAACCACTCAAAGAGCCTTTGTCTCAAAGTAACCAAGGGCATCACCATTCGATTTTGATAGGGTTCAATCCCCTTACTTACTTACTTACCTAGGTTGTGCTAGAGTTCGGGCTGAACCTTGGCCTCAACCATCAAGCCTTTCCATTTAGCTCGGTCGTTAGCTGATTGCCTCCAGTTGCGCACTACAAGTTGGTCGAGGTCCCCTTGAACTTGTGCGCGCCACCTACGATGAAGAGGTCCTCTACTGCGTCATCCCTCGGTGTTAGATTCGAATACCCTGTGGGTCGGAGCGTTAGTGTTCATTCGCTCTACATGTCCTAGCCATCTCAGACGTCCAATACGCAGTTTTTTTGACCAGGTCGATGTCGCTGTATAGCTCGTATAGTTCGTGATTGAATTTTCTCCTTCAAAACCCGTCAACGCAAACGGGACCGAATATCTTACGAAGAATTTTTCTCTCGAAGCGACCGAGGATATCTTCATCCTCTTTTAATAAAGTCCATGTCTCAGCGCCGTAGAGCAGGGCTGGGATGATCAGAGTCTTATACAAAGTCTCCTTAGTTGTTCGAGACAGGGCTTTACTGTTGAATTGCCTTATTAGCCAAAAAAAAAATAAAACTGAGATTTGCAAGAGTTATTCTTCTCTGTGCTGATGCCGTTTTTAGAGTTTATAGCAGAGCCAAGGTAGACAAAGTCCCTTACTACCTCGAAGTTATAGCTGCCCACTGTGACGTTCTGTCCAATTCGTCGGTGTTGGTTATCCCTTCTTGTTGACAGCATATACTTGGTTTGGCCCTCATTTATCGCTAGACCCATTTTGGCCGCTTCCGCCTCAATGCTCGCAAACGCACCGGTGACAGCGCGCTGATTTCTTCCAATATTGTCTATATCGTCGGCGTATGCAAGCAGTTGTACAGACTTATGATGGATTGTGCCTCCGGTGTTGGCTTGTGAGTCTTGCACAATCCGTTGAAGTGCAATATTAGAGAAGTCGCATGACAGCGCGTCACTTGGTCTAAAATCTTTTTGGACATCAAAGGTCTCGGTGAGCTCATTACCGATCTTGATAGTTCAGCGAGCGTTCTCCATCGTCATCCTGCGCAGATGGACAAGTTTGGCAGGGATGTCAAAACTAGACATGGCTCTATAAAGCTCTTCTCTATAGATGCTGTCATAGGCGGCCTTGAAATCGATAAAGAGCTGATGAGTATCGATTTGGAGTTCTTGGGTTTCTCCAGGATCTGCCGAAATGTGAAGATTTGATCGTTGGTGGGTTTTCCTGGCCTGAAACCACACTGATAGGGGCCAATCAGGCTGTTGATGAAAGGTTTCAGGCCTTTACACGCCTCTAAAATTGGCGCAGTTGAGGGGGTCTCCTTTTTTATGATGTCTCTGCACCATATTGTTAACGTCGTTTTCGAGAGAGGTGTAAATCTATGAGTGATGCAGAGTATAGAAATTAGCCAGTATACCAATCATGGACGCTCACAACTTATTCACACGGCAAGTTCTGGATAAACAGATAATAGACTGTGGGAACAGTTCTAGAACACACCTCCATTCCGAGTAAAGTCCCTTCTTAACCTTCTTAATTGCCTTCTCTGTCAGGACACTGTCTATCTGGAAAATGGTGAGTGTCACAGGAATGCAACAACAAGGGGTGAAGGTGACGGGTTATATGGGAATTCCTTGGCGATTAAGGATTCGAGTATAGTATGTCTTTCAATCAGCGTTTCCGGCCGGATTCAAGGCTGGGCTATCGGTACTCTTCGTGATCTTCCAACGTGAGAAATGAACCTATAACACAGTATACGGAGAAGCAATCGCTGAGAACTGTATACTTCTAGAGATATATCTCTTGGGAGGGGTTCTACAAGCGATATTTGCTTTTGTTTAGTTTTTAAAAAGGTGCTACTAGAAGCAATCCTTTCGAAATATAATGTGAACAACTTTATAGCCACAGTTCTGGCACGATATTGAGTATACAACCTTTGTGTGCAGGTAAGGCACTACTTTTCGTTCATCGCACGTAACCCCATAATCTCGGCTAAGCATCTCTGCAAGGTGTGCTATTTTTTAACAAGTTAAATAAATTATTTGCTCACCTTGGCAACTGTCCTTATGGCCAGTTAAAATGTTAACAAGAAATCCTATCACCAGCTGACAACTGCGAAATTTATATTCCAAGTAATTACCTAACATCCCTTCTGCAGTTACTTTTTTACAATCTTTTCCATAAATGCTCTCGCAAATCATCCCTCTGTTTATTAAGGACATTAACCGTCCTTTATGGTCTCTTTTTCAAACGTACGCGCAATCTCGCCCATTACACGTTTATGATTATTGCTGCCAAATCCGAAAAGTAAATCCACCCTAAAATAAAAAAAAAACCCATGACGTGTCACATGACTAATTACACTGCGCCTAGCTCAGCAGTAACTCAAATTTGAATATCAAAGTACAGTACTAAAAGAAATTTTAACGGATAATAAACAAACTGTAACCAAGAACAACTAACCGAACCGCTAAGTAAGAAACAAAATATTTTTCCATTCCCAGTGCTGGGCCATTAAAACTGCGATTTCCATGTCGAAATGACCCGCCCCATAATCCAATGTCCAGGCTCATACATACCGTTATAGTTCAAACATAAAAACGAGTGTCATTTCGACATTTGACAGCTTCGCTAGAAGCTACTACTGTCACCGAGTCGTCGAGCATAATGAATAAATTTTAAGATATAGGATCATACAACCGAACCGAACCATCAGTCGCGCTCTCATCACTAAAATGGAAATCCGTTTCCGCATAGTTTAAGACCATAATGACAGCAATAATTCGCAGTTTTACAGCTGTGCCTTGGTAAAATCATAAACAAAAGTCCGTAAAACCGTTTATGCCAACAACAACAACAACAACAGCACGAGAATGGTAATGGCGCGGCATCGCACACAAAAAGTGACAAACGACAGAGGGCAGTAAAATCACTCGAGGCGGAATGAATGGCAATGAATGGACGGACGGGTACCAAGCAGCAACAGCAGCAGCAGGACACGGCGAACAAGGAACGAAACAGTAAAAGTAATAAATACATTTTGTACGGAAATAAAATTGAAACATTAAACATTATTATTATTTTTATTTTTTTATTTGTTGATAAGTTTAATTGAATTACAATCTGCGCGCGTAAAGCAGAGGAATTAGGAGGCAGTTAACTTGGTCGTGTGCGTTGGGTGGGAGCTAAGCGGCTGAGAAGGACTTTCCCCGGTGGGGGTCAGAGGCAATAAAAGCGAAATTATGACAAATTGTCGAAAAGTTTAGCGGAAGCCATAATAATCTTTGAAGGGAATTTCTTCATTTTTATTAGATCATCGGGCCGGGAGGGGAGATCTAAGGATAAGTGGTATAGTTTAGGATTTCATTGGGGTGGGTGGCGCAATTTCGAAAGAATGAATTTGAGAATGATTCCAAAATAGAGTTCTTAAATTCTATTGCCATTTCCGATATGCTGTATGGTTAAGATTGGATTTGACGCTCATGTTTATGCAAATTATCGAACCAATAATAGAGGCACGTCTTTCAGTCCTCTTAAATAGGGGCATGTGACCGTTATGGAGGGTCTATCAAAGTTTTTCTAAACATGGTACCGACCTTCAGCAAAATGGCTATAGTAGTGTGGGATCAAGTCAGACTTGCTAAGAAGAATTTGACAGGGAATTAGGTTATAGGGTGGCTGTATTCCGAAGCATAGCCTTCACTCGGACATCAGTGGATCCATTGCATCCCTCGTACGTAGGATATAAAAAAAATTGGAATCAGAAGTTTCGGACTTCTTGATTAGTCTTCCCCCGTCAGAATTGTTGTAAGTAACGATAAGGCTACGAAGGCAGCTTAGGTAAGTTAGCTTGTGGGCTCGCTCAGCTCGTCGGACGAGGTGGTACTTCCCAACCCCGACATATACCACCTACTCAATAAGCAAACAAATTATGCCAAGATAAAACTAAACCAAAAAGAAGTAAGCTAGCTGAACCCTATAGTATGCTATACTATACTAAGACCTTGTACATACTGCGACCTATAAGATCTATTGTGCCAGCCCCATGTTTAGCAGAAAACTGGATTAAGACTCTTGATAAACCTCAACAAAGCTTCTGGCTCAATGTTACAAAAGTCTGCGAGGCTCAGTAAAGCTCGCTTGAGGAGGAGAAGACCTTTCCTTGTGGCTATGAGGCATTCACAAAGAATATGTTCTGCCGTTTCTTTTTGCTCTCCACATAGCCGGCAGACGTCTATATCTGCTACTCCTATTTTGTGCAGATGGTACCTGAGTCTGCAATGACCAGTCAAGTTGATTGTGAAGGTCCTTAAGGCTGCTTTTCTAAGCTCAATTAGTTTCTTAGCCTTACGACGATAGAGGCTGATGATCTTTTTTTTCTTGTCTTAAGCCCTTGAATCTGGATCAGTACTCTGCTTGGCGATCAGCTTCCCATTGTTTTATTTTGAGGTGTAACTCCAAAATAGGGTTCAAGACCGACTAGTGGGCGACTGACGCCTCTTCTTGCCGCCTATTCATTGCCCTCGAAGCATTCGTGTCCTGGTAACTAAGCCCCAGTGACGAAGTTTTCTGGTGCGAGATCTTCGAGTATATTGAGACTGTCCCATATAAGTTTGAAGCTGAACCCTAATCTAACATCGGAAGGACAATACAAGATAAGAAAGAGAAGAATGCCATGTCCAAGAACTTATGCCTATATCCGAGAGAAAGTATGAATTAAACCAATGTAACCTAACCTAAAACTTGAAAAAAGTCCTTTACACGCGTTTCCTTTTTTCCACTGTCTCTCGCAAATAAACTTTCGTCAAGAACACGAGGTATGTCAGATATTGATGGCAGTGATTGACCAGATTGACGCAAACCAAATGCTATCTCTCTGGCCAAACCAGGTATACAGATGTGTATAGACAATTTTCATAGGAGGGTAGTTATGAGCAATGTCCAGCAGATAACCCCGAATCACGCTAGTTTACTTTTTTCGCCCAACAAACATAATGTCTTCTTTAAGGTTTGTACCAGGAATCATTCCCATATTCTTGGCCTACCAACAGGCTCCTGTAACAAAATAAACCATTGACTGCTCAGATTCTGACTGAAGATGGCTCAAACATTCGCTTGAACACACTTTTGTGGATTGGAAGCCTCCTTCACCACGCAGTGTCAGGTTCTAATGAATAGTTACCGGCCCCAAAATCTTCTACCGTATTTGACTAATCCGCACAGATGGAGATTTCTTCGATTTTGGGGAGCTTCTGCTTTTTAAAATCTTTTGAATAATTTCTTAAAGCGTTTTATGTCGTCGGCGTATCTTTGGCATTGAATGCTGGCACCTGTCAGTTTTTGCAGCTGCTCATCTGCTACTACGTTGCACATTAATGGTAATTATTTGTAACGTGGTTTACTCCTTTCATTTCGGGATCCCTCAAAATTGCTTCACGGGAGGTGTTGTCGAAGGTTCCTTCGATATCCGGAATTGCGCATACTGCCGTCTCCTGGCTCTCTTGTGCATCCTGAACCTGCGTTCTTCCTGCATTTTAAGCGCGTTGATTATGATGAATAGGTATTCTTTCCAGCAGAGTCATCCTCAGGTGATTATCTATGACCTTTTCTAAAGTCTTTAGCATGAATGAGGTCAGGCTGATGGGTCTAAACGATTTTGGTAAAGTGATATCTCCTTTACCCACTTTCGGATGAATAATACCTTTGCCCTTAGATTCTTAGTATATGTCTAAGTTCTATACTGCTTCTCATTAATCTAAGAAGGTATAGCATAATGGTTTCTTGGCCTTTTTAAAGAAGAAAATATGCCGTCAGCTTCCAGTGCTTTGAATGACTGAAATTTGTTAAGAGCCCAAGTAAGATATTGTTGGTCCATACTGATGTTTCTAACCATCGCCCAGTCTTCTCTATTGGGCCTTTAATGCCTTTTTTTTATACATCTGTACTACTGTAGATTGAACTACCCGGAAAGTATGTTTCGAGTTGTAGAAGTGCCCTCTGCTCTTCATCTTCAGTGTAGCTGCCATCCCGCTTTTTTAGTGAGCATGGTGGAGCCTGCTTTCCATTAGCCAAGACCTTATGAAGTCTGGCCGCTACAGGGACCACACAGAATGCTCACAGAATGCTATGATTTCTGATTTTAAAATTTCCATGTTATATAGCTCCACGGTGGCGCCGTGGCGTAAGTGGTTAGTGTGTCGGATCACTGCGCGTGAGGTTCCAAGTTCGAATCCCAGAAAACACCAAAAAGTTTTTTCACGGTCCAACCTCTTGCGAGCGTCTGACAAATATCCTAGCATTGTTGTCGCGAAAAAGCTTCTCAAAACAAATTGCCCTTCGGGTACGGCACTAAACTGTAGGTCCCCTCCATTCATGTGGAAAATAAAACGCACATAACTGGCACATGGCACATAACTGTTGTGAGAAGCTAGGCCCTGGGACTTAAAGAGCTGTTGAGCCAAATATTTTCTTTATAGCTTCACGGTGTAAGTTTACCAGTCTTGGTGTCATTTTCTTTTGTTAAACTAGCGTTCTGTCTACCATGGGGTTTCTTTTGGATATTTCTTACCGCTTATGGGGCATTTGTTTTCATAAGCTTGCATGGTAGCCCTGTTAACTCCCTCCACGATGCTTTCCAGTTCAAAGAAGTGGCTAGTTGTTTCCTTTCCTTTCACATTTACTCGGTTCCATTCAAGTGTGCACCTTTACTTATCCGTGTTTGTTTTGCGTAGGTTCCTTTTTGGGATAATCTCCTTCCGGAGCCCTTCTACGTTGAAAGTGATGATCCTGTGATCCAACATGAACGGCTCGTCAGATACTTTCCAATCTGTAATACATTTACTTATATTCGGGCTGCCGAGTGCGATATCGAGAACCTAGCTACGAAGGTTGGTGTATTTCCTACATTCAAAATGTCTAGGTTTTCTTTAATAATGAATTCAAGAAGGCATTCATCTCTATCGTTGTTTCCGCTAATTTCCCATTCCAACAATGTTTATTACTTCTGCAGTGCAGTGCCTCACTGGCCTTTGGACTTCTTCTAGCAGTGTATCCGCACTTTTGTCAAAGTAGGCCGATGGACATTCTCCTACTTTGAAGAATGTAGTTTTTTATGAGATAATCCTGTCCTAAGTATGATATTGGATACAACATTTAGTACACCCGCTTAGGTTTCGTTAATTCTTTTCGTTTCAAGAAGAAAGAGAGTACTCGTAATAAATTGTGTAAAGTGAATAAACTGAGTGAAGTAGAATAAATCCTTAATCAATACAAGATCTGGGTTACGTTAGGTATATGGGCTGGCAGGGAGAGACGCTCTCTGCCACACTCAGGTCAGCGTTGTCCCATTGTGATACCCATAGGGGAAGAAGTAATAATTTACCCATTGAGGCCTAGTGAAAACCGCCAAAAATTATACAAAACTCAATCACTTACTTCGTTTCTGCATACAAACCACCCTGATGATTTGATGAAGTTCGGCATCTTTCCTGTCAAAACGCCACCGAAGAGCTCCTCGATATCCTGGAAGAAATATTTAACAAGGAACTTTTTCCTGGAGTGTTGAAGACCCGGACAGTGGCACAGGAAGTGTGTAGTGTCCTCAAAAACGCCCTCGTCTTCACAGCCTCTACAGAGTTCCTCTTCCGTCAAGCGTAGTTTCTTCATGTGGAACCGCAGCGTGTTGTGCCCCGTGATGATGTCCACGATGGTGGAAAGGGATTTCCTATCTATCCGAATAATTCTCTCGGTCTTTGCTTTGTCAAAGTTAGCCATAGCTTCTTGGTAGTGGTACAAGTTTCCATAGCAGCAGTAATAGCAGTAATCGCTTTTATAGCTGCCTGGCTGTCGATGAAGATGGTGATACCTTCTGGTGGTATTGCCCTTACCGCAGATTCACGGGCGGCTGTTGCCACTTCTAAGACCTCTGCTCGGAAGACGCTGCTGTAGTCTGGAAGTCGTATGGATTTTGATATACCTAGGGGGTTGTAGAAGATGCCTGATTCTACGCCAGTGCTCATTCTTGAACAATCTGTGTAGATGGCTATAGATTCGGCGTTAGGTATACGACCGCTTTATCATTCTTCCCTGCTAGGGTAGGCGGTAGAAAAAGGCCTTACGAAGTCTAAATATGGCGTCATGTAGTCCATTATGGGCACGAGGCCAAATTAATCAAGTAGGGTCATCGAGTGACCTATTTTATTTGGTTTCCAGTTTGCTGACTGGCTGATTCTCATAGCATTAATGGCTGCTGACATGCGTATATAGATGTTTAGCGGTAGCAGGTTGAGAATAGCCTCGAGTCCTGCGGTTGGGGTTGTTTTCATTGCACTGGTAGTGCCAATGCATGCTAGTCCTAGGACTTTGGTGATTGCCTTTAAGTTTTGATTGCCATACTAGATTGCCGTAAATCAGTATGGTCTAACTATAGCCGTATACATCCATAGTATGATTTTGGGGGAGGGTCCCTTGGTTCTACCAAAAATTCTACTACATGAGTATAAGGCTATTGTTGCTTTGGTAATTCTTTTCTCTATATTTAATCTCCAATTGAGCTTTTTGTCCAGTATGGGGCCAGGTATTTTGCGCTATCGGACAATCTGAGTGGATCAAATAATCGAACCCCACAGGTGGATCAGTAGAAATGCGGTGAAGTGGGAGGGTTGTGATCCCTTGTTTTTGGATCATAACCTCGCTGATAAAAGGAAGAAGAAGAAGAAGGACAATCTGAGTGGGATACCATCAAAAGAAAGGGTTCCAAACTCTGATCTAAAATAATAATAACATCTAAAAATGCACAACACTTGGAGGTGTGATGGTTTTCATGTCACTACTTAATAAAAATTCCAGCTTTTTCCGACCAAGCCCCTTCCTTTCTATCTAATATTATTACACCCCCCAATATTGACCACACTATTCATCTTATAATTAAACCCTTCTTACAAAGTATTAACCTCAAAACTGAGTAATGGAAAACAAAGGAATTCCCCCATCCACGCGTGCCTTAATTGTGATAAATGCACTCCCTCGAAAGACAGTCAATATTTACCCCTATCTCGGTCATTAATAAGTTTTTTTCTTTTTTATTTTGATTAACGGCTTAACCCCATGAAACTGCCTAGACAGCTTATGGATTTTTATCTCTGATTATTACGGAGAAAACAACATGTTCAACAAAATTCCCAACTGATATGTATTTGGCACCGCGCGATGTAGTCAAACCGCAGATACATGGTAATTTGAGACCATGGCATAGCGCGTAAGTACAACCCTTCCTTCCTGGGCGAGCGACGGTCGTGGCGGTGGATAAATTTCCATAAATTCATAATTTTTCTCCTCAGAGAAATTTTCGTTGTTTGGCCAGAGAATACCGAATGACAAACATGCGGGCTGAGTTATTTCTCCATTAAAACTGTTTACATATTTTGTACTTTTTTTGTTTTGGGAATTGTCAGAAACTGACAACTGTCATATGAAGGTCCTGCCCTTTCTATTCGCAGCCAGAGGAACAACAACAAACCGTGGAATATTAATGTTCTCAATGAATGTGCATTTGACTTTCACTTAACGAATAAATGCAACTTATTAATCACCGCTATAATAACCCACCCCGACTCTAATAAGAGTCACCCCTTGCAGTGCAGTCTAGTCTGGTTACTCCATCCCTTAGTGTCTGTACGAGTAGAATGCAAGGGCACATGCTGTGCCCGAAACTTACTGACAGACAATAAATATTTTGAAAAATGAAAACTATTTGTGGAATGAAATAGTGAAAATCCCCTTACCCCCATTGGAGAGTTGACAATGGGAATTTAATTCGTTTAGTCACGCAGGTAATTCACAGATATGCGACCAAAAAATGTAACCATCGAGAGTTACCCTTGACAATTCGACCTCTAAGGTAACCAATATTGTCTGTACTGTTCATTTAAGGGATGTACATTGTGAAAAGTTAATAAATTAACAATTTAAGTGAGTATGTGTGATGGTTCGTTGGGTATTGTGCGCTGTGAATCAGTGATATTTCATTGGGACATTGGTTGGGTGGAAATCGCATGTGAAAGTCATTGAACCCCTGGGGAGGAGTTGTGAATAAAATGAATTTGCTTAAAGAACCACTAATCACTTATTGCGTGTGATAGGAAGATGATTTATTACCCGAGCTTGGTCGCAACAGCTAGCATCGCCTGGTCGTAACTGATGGCCATCACTCTATTCGACTAAGAAGGCGAAAAACTTTTCGTTACCAGAATAATTGAAGACTCCGAATTCCTTGGTCTTATTTGGCGAACATGAAGAATATCTGCCATAGTTCAGCCACCTTAGCTACTTCAATAATCTTATGATGATACAGAGACTAGCATGTGGAAGCATAACAGAAGCACTGAGGTTAACTCCTCAGCAGCGATTCTTCTTAGGCAATCAAGTACATGGAAGCAAAACTCCTGTGGACACGGATCTATATTTCAAAGGTATAGATCAGTTGATTTCGACAGAACAACAGACTATGTCGTACCTTACTTAGACTTTCACAAGAAATACTTCATTCTTTTTCCCGGAAGGCAGGAGTGGGAATTTAACGCAATAACCAGTGCATAGGACTTTTAGCTCTACACTGACGGTAAAGTTTCTGTAATCACTCAACATCAACGATTTATTCAAACTGACTGTAGTATCTTCCAAGCCATTGAAAGAGCAGCATAGACTATAAACGCAAGCAAACTAAATCCATCGGTGGTCACAATCTTTGTGGATAGTCAAGCTGCTCTCGAGGCACTAGACAGTGTGCAAATCAGATCGAAAACAGTTTCCACAGGCCGACGGATTATAAATAGAATATGCAATGCCCATGAAGTCAATCTCTGCTAAAGAGCAGATCAACTATCATGGAAGAGATCAGCAGTAAATAAGGAATTACCCCATGCATAGTAAGCTATCCATATTGGTGTACTGAAAAGAAAATAGACCTTAAAGCAGGAGAAATTAGACTTATGTCTAAGCTTATGGCCAGCTCTGAAGAAAAAAAGGAACAAAAGCCTTATGCAAAAGGTAAGAGCATCATGGCATCATGGTAGGATGGCCGCCAGACTGGCCATCAACTTACCTGAATACGGCCGGAGCTGTCATGATACAGAAGGAATGGAAGCTATCAAACACTTGCTGTGTGACTGTCATAATGTTCAAATTCGTCGCTTCCCCTATATGGGAATCAGACTATTTGAAGAACTGAAGGATCTTTCCACTCGGAAGTTCCACTCGGGAACATGATATGTTTCGTCAGAAGTACAAGTTGGTTTTATTGTAGACTTGAAGACCAACCGAGAGGTAACCTAATTAGAGATGGTACCACAACTCATAGCGAACCAGATTTAAAGGAAAATCAAGGTACAGATGCAGCTTTGGTAACATGCGCTAAGTTTATTTAAGAATTTTCACCAGAGTGTGGCATAGAGGAGCATTCTAATCGCTAAATAATGTCCATGATAAGAAAAAAATTATTCTACGAACAATCGGTAAAATCATTTTATCCAAATTTATACGTAGATGAATGCCTTTGATGGTTTATCTGCCCATTTCAATTCCAAATTGTGGCGATAAGTTCTTAAAAACACTAGACAGAGGTAGGGTCAGGATGATGCAGTAAAGCGGCCATCAAGATGACAATGCGACCTAGGCTAGCAGATGACTTGGGAAGCTGAAAACTTGCAAATTTCTGGAAAGTACCGCGGAAGCTGTGATAAAAGAGTCACCGCTCACTTAGACCAACAGTTCGGGTCCATTGTGCCCAATTATTTAACCCTGGAAACACTGTAGAGATGGTACGCTGTTAGAACCACCTAGATAGTGATATGATATCTCAGGAGGTCCATCAGCTCAACATTATCGTAGTAAATTTTTCAGTTCTCTGAATACAGGGTAAGCCCAGAAACATTTTGCTGGCTCCCTTGATTAAATCATTCAACGACCACGAATAGCTTCTAGTAAATTGTAGATTATTCGTTGAGGTGGGATCTTGTTGCCTTATCACTGTGACCACTATTGGGCCCATTGTGACCTTCTAATCTCAATCTTATCTTAATCTTATAGTCTGAACACCCTCCCACTTTTAACGCAAAGGAAAATTATATATAACAACTTAGCATGAATTACGAATATTGCCACGCTAATAAGAAATATTTTTCAAGTTATTTATATTCACACATGTTGCCAAAAATTTAAACAAAAAATATAATCGCACAAATTATTACTCCCCGACGGGGAATTGAACCCCGGTCTCCCGCGTGACAGGCGGGGATACTGACCACTATACTATCGAGGACGGCGGATATTAGATGGCAAATAGTATATAAATAGTTTCATCTGTAAATTAGCAATTTCAAATATGTGCCAGAAAAATTTATCTCAAAGTGGTTTTTGTTAACTGTTGTATACTTATGCAACATTTAAACTCAAGAAAATAAGATTAGATATAATATCAGACTTTATTGGTGGCCAGGTTATAATCGAATGGAATTGATATGTCAAGATCCCCACATGGCTTATGACAGCTGACAGATGACCGGTGAAAGCCAGTAGGTCTGTTTGCTTGTGATGTCCACAACGTCTCCCCTTTTGCTTAATGGTACATATATCTGCCAGCTATCTCGTTGGAGGGGTCTAGTCGTTTAGGTGGTACTCGATGTCGAACGGGACGTTGCGGCTGTTCCTTGTTGTCATCTGTACCCGCTCTATGCACTGTACCTGCCGGGCTATGGGGCTGTTGCGGCTGTCCATTATTGGGATAAAGGTCTTCACTTCTATCCGCACTGTGAACTGTACTAGTCGGCCAACGGGGTTGTTCGAGATGTTGGTGGTCATTTTTATCGGGATGCCTTAGCTCAGTCTCAGTTGCCAAGTCCTGAAAATCGAAAACTGTATTAGGGTGGCAATATTCGTTTGTATTAAACCGAGGTTTTAATTGGTTTAAGTTTCTTCGTCACGTCTTGGTGCCTACTTGGACCGCGTACATTACCGATCCAATCCTTTTTACTATAATACCTGGTAACCAAGGGCCTTGAGTACAATTATTACAGTTTCGAGTAGTAAAAATCGTATCCCCTGCGTGAAATGCTCTTGATTTTGTTCCATGCTTCTTGTTGAACTGCTCCTCCATTTGCGAATCTCTTACTTGTACCTCCTGAGATTGTGGGTGAAGTAGGTCTAATCGTATTTTAATTTTGCGTCCCAGCATAGCCTCTGCTGGTGTAAGGTAATGTGGTGTTTGGTGTAGAACGGTAGCTCTGTAGGCAAGTTGCTACCGACGCGTTAGCTGCTGTATCACTTCCTTCCATCTTCCTCATACTCCGCTTGAAGATATCTACGAACTTCTCCGCCTGTCCGTTGGACTGCGGATGGAAAGGTGCCGTTCGAATATGTATGTTTGATACCGTCCCTAGCGCAGAATTCGGCAAACTCTCCTAATGAAAACTGAGTTCCGTTATCCATCACCATGACATCAGGTAATGCAAATCTCACAAAAACTCCTTGCAGAACATTGATGGTAGCAGCTGTTGTAGTGGACCGCATACAAAAAACTTCCGGCCATTTTGAATAGGCATCCACTATGATGAGATACATCTGCTTTTGGAACGGTCCGGCATAATCGAGATAAATTCGTGACCATGGTTTGGTTGTATAGAAGCGATAACAAAATCCTCTTCTTTATCCACTTCTTGGTGGCGCGATAACGCATCCGCATATCCAAACTTTGAGGTATTTACATATTCAATCGCGAAATCGTACATATGCAGTGTAAGGGCCCACCGTTGTAACCGATGTGCGGTGATCGGTATTCCCTTCTTTGACCCAAATACCGCCAAAAGGGGTTGGTGGTCCGTTCGGAGTAAAAACCGTCTACCGTAAATCAATCTGTGGAATTTTTTTTACACAAAACACCAATGCCACTGACTGGTTGACGTGGAGAAGGTTTTTGATACCATATGGTTAGAGGGGCTCTTCTACAAGTTGAGTAGCCTGGGCATAAGTAAACCACTGCTGTACATATTTTCGTAAGATATTCGGTCCCATTTGCGTTGACGGGTTTTGGAGGAGAAGATTCAATAACGAACTATACGAGCCGAACATCGACATCGACCTAGTCAAAAAACTACGTATTGGACGTCTGAGATGGCTAGGACTTGTAGAGCGAATGGACTAAAATGCTCTGGCCCACAGAGTCTTCGAATCTAATCCCGAGGGACGACGCAGTAAAAGGAATCATCGCCGTAGGTGGCGCGCACAAGTTCAAGGGGACCTCTACCAATTTGGAGTGCGCAACTGGAGGTAATTAGCTAAAGACCCAGCTAAATTGAGAGGCTTGTTGGTTGAGGCCCAGGTTTACCCCGAACTGTAGCGCCACCTAAGTAAGTAAGTAAGCCCTTTTTATGGATAGGGATGATAAACGAGTCTTTCCATAGTTTGGGAAGAAACCGTTTGAGATTGATAGTTGAAAAAGTGCAGTGAGCGGTCGAGCTAAATTGCAAACGTATTTTTTCAGAACTATGGCTGGAAGTCCGTCTGGGTCAGAAGAATAATCGTCCTTGAGAAGATTGCTCTTGTCAACCACTGTTGACACACTAATATTCAAAGATGTTAGGGAGGTTTAAGCGCAGCCGCTCAAGTAAGTAAAATAATTAAGATCGGGCTCAGCAGTGAGATTTGAAAACGCCTGGCTGAAGAAATCAGCAAATAGTTTGGTAATTATTTTGGGATCCGCGAACGCGCGGCTTAAATATTTTAATGTAGAAGGATATCCGTCAGATTTTCTTTTAGGGTTTATAAATTGGAAGAACTGTTTAGGGTTAGAAACAAGATCGAACTGCATATGATCAAGGTATTCACAGTAAAGAGATTGAAATAACGCGGAAAAGTTGTTATACGCTGAAAGATAATTAGAAAAGTCAGACTCAGATGTGGAACTTAAATATGCCTGCCATAGTTTATTTCGCTTATTCCGAAGTGAAAATTTATGAAATAAGATAATTATGTTAATTAAGCTAGTTTTCAGCAGGTTTTTGTTATCACGTAAGAATCCTGAATTGACCAATAAAAATGCATTTAAAATGAAAATGAAATGAGCATTTACGTAAGACTATAATGTTTTAAAAATTGGAAATAAAAACAAAAAGAACTTCCCATACCGGGAATCGAACCCGGGCCTTCTGGGTGAAAGCCAGATATCCTAGCCACTAGACCATATGGGATAAGTATTAGGTTTATGTCAAGGTCGCTAGATAGTTCTAGACAAAGTTTATTTCACACTTAATCGATATAAGTATATAAAACTAAATGGCAAAATGCGTATGTGTCCCTCTACCGCCCGCAATTTTCAACCAATTTAATTGGTTTTTCTGTTTAAATGTAGATAATTATGGTACAAAAGTGATAGGCAAAAAAACAAAAATTACAAAAACATACAGACTTAGCCCCAGGCGCCTGCCTGACTGTTTTTTCTTTTTTTTGTAAGGCGCACACCGCACACCTTGTACCTAACAAGCTAGTATATTTATAATTTGACTCTTACATTAGTATCATATAGAAAAATCATTACAAGATTTGCTTAAGTGCGAATATAATCAGCTTAAAGCGATGATAGTTCGAACGGAAAAAATAAGCAAAAGTAACTGGTATCTGATCAAAAACACAGCGACAAATTATTTTCAAAAATTTCAAGATTACTTGCAGTTCAGGTGTACTTTCTTATTATTGCGCTCACAGTTGCCATGTATTCTGACACACACTTACACAATATGGAAAATACGAGTACGCAAAGGAGTACTCTCATAATTAAAACACATTTGGTACATTCAACAGTTCATTAACAACGCTCATGGCCAGCTTCTTGCGGATGACGAGAAAATTCTGCAGAGGTGGCGGCAGTATTGTGAAGAACTTTTAAATGAACAGTTTCCCCGGCTACACATGCTTTCCGGGAGCCACCCCTAACTGTGAAGAAATACCCGAGGCGGTCAAATACTCCAAGAAACGAAAAGCGGTTGGGCCAGACGAGATGCCCTCTGAGTTCTGGAAAAAAAATGGGGAAGGTGACCCAATGCCGAATCAATGGAGGGAAAGTTACCTTCTACGCGAAACTGTGATAACTACCGTTCGATCAAGCTGATGTCACACACCATGAAGATCGTTGAGCGGGTATTAGGTGGCCGACTGCGAAAAATAATACGGCTATGTGATGATCAGTGCGGGTTTGTCTCGGGTAAATCAACCACAGATGCAATCCAAAGTAGAATGATCATAATGGAAAAACATCGTGATTCCTTAAGGGATTTGCATATTGTATTGGTTGACTTTGAAAAGGCATTCGAGAGACAACCACGAGATCTGATATGGGTGGCGCTAAGACATCGAGGGGTTCCAGAAACTTATGTACAGATGATAATGGACATGTACGAAGGACCAAAGACAAGAGTAAGATGCCCCGCTGGAGTAACCGAAGAGTTCCCAATCAAAGTCGGGGTGCACCAGGGAAGCGTTTTAAGCCCTTTGCTCTTTATTGCGTGATGGTAGTGATGGACCCCAAGGTATATCAGTTATTCTTTGCTGACGATGGAGCCATCAAAAGTGAGGATCCTACATCACTGCAAAGAGCACTTAATGTGAGGGTGGACGTTCTGGAGGGAAATTGGTATCGCGTTAGTTCAAAAAAGACAGAGTACTTGCGCTGCCCGTTCTCTGATCCACTCAGGCCTATTCCAGACATTTATTTGAATGGAACAGTGCTTCTCAAGTGCGAAAAGTTCAAATATCTGGGATCAATGATCAATAGCAAAGCAACTTGTGATGACGACATCAATCATCGCGTAAGCGTAGGGTGGATGAAGTGGCGAGATTTTTGATTCTGCCGATTTTTCCTGAGGTCAAATAGGCGAAACCCACAGGCGGATCAATAGAAATGCAATGAAGTGGGAGGGTTATGATCCCTTATTTTCGGATCATAACCTCGCTGATAAAAGGAAGAAGACGGAAGTATATTCAATAGACACCCGTAGCGATATCTATGTAAGTTTAAAACGCGTACATACGTAATGGATTTATGGAAAATAAAAGTATATGCATATATCCTAGAATTCCTTGGTTTGTACTATCTAGTGCGTGTATAATCGTTCCTGATGTTTCATCTCTGATGAATCTTAATCGTTACATTTGATCTCTCTGGGTTTCGTCACTGTTTGAAACGATCTATGAGCTTCTTGTCTATTCTCATGATGCAGAGTCATCCTTGTTATAACACTTATTCCATTATCCGACGTCATTTTGAACACTCTGCTCATCCAATATGCATAGGGTTAGTACACAAAAATAGTTTTTTACACATTTGCCTTTACTCAAATAGACAACTTTTTTTCGACTACCTTGGCTAGGAGCAGTCTTCAAGTTTACCTCGGATGTGAAACACAATTCTCGACAGGGTAGCATTCGCTTGCATGGATTCGTCCCATGAGCTCTGTACTATAGATCTCTATAGGCGATCGCAGCGACCACAATCATACTTATAGGCTTGTTGTGACAATAATATGTCGCGACTCACAACTCTGATCGTAGGTCTCCAATGTGCCTCCAGTTTGCGGAGTTGAAAGCAGTCTTAGCATTAAGCTTCACTACCACGATGCGTATAGTCAATTGGGTGCACATGTATTTATATCTTATAAAATTCATGAAACAAACAAATAATATTTTCAAAATAAAAGAGTTCAAGTTTAGAATTAAAATATAAGAAAGGTTGATGACATTCAGTATTTATATACTGGTGCTCAAGCATCAGATGGTTCGTACCACAGACTGAATTTAGATTCTAAACTCGAGTGGTTATACTTTGCTGGAAGTAAGTTGGAAAAGCGTTCGATGTCCCGCTCTGAATGAATTTGTAGGTACTAAAGTGCTAAGAGCTTATCGATTTTGCGCAGATATCGGACATGGATGATGTGATTTCCCTCCTCACTTCATCTAACTTTTTACTCTGCCGGATCAAATATCTCAGACAAGATAGGATCAATTTGCTTAAAATACTCAGCACCTAAAGCCACCCTTTTCCTACACAATTTGTGTATCTTTTCATGAATTCCAAACCACCCCCCAGTGAAATTGGTCAATGGTGCTTACAATTCCATTGAATCACATAATACAAGATTCCATTTACAATAAAATTCTATCCATTTTGGATATCCGAATGGAAGTCTCCTCTTCCAATTGCATGCGAAAACCAATTCAATGATTCCTTTTCCCAATTGAATGGCGTCTTCTCAAAGACGGTGCAAAGACCTCCACATAGTATCTGTAAGAATGCTAAAATAATTTGGTTAATACCCACAAAATACCAGTATCACGTTTTAACTAAAAAACCGGAAACACCCTCTCCCATTTGGAGCCTGCAACCCCCGCATATACACATATAATACACCAATCCCACTCATAAAATCGGTGTTTAAAGTAGCTCTATGGAGTTGGATGTACTAGAGCTCACCCACCCTTTGCTATCGTTTCTTTGCACTTTTGCGATTTCTATTAACTAAATTGGAAAATTCTTTTATATGAGTGTTTTGCATTCAAATAGAATGCTATACCACACCGCCACCCCGCCAAAACCCTTTGTAAATGTGTGAAAATGTAACACACAAGCATCCATTACACTACAATTTGTCTGGATTTTTTCAAGTAAACTCTCTCAAAGGATGTATGGAAGTAGCAAAATGTGCACTGAATTTTGTAGAAGGGTGGATCCCGTCGGGGAAGAAAATTTGCATGAATATTGAAATTGCAGTACGTTCCACAGAATATATTTCAATCAAAAGAAAATGTTAAACGAATTTAGAAAATCCAAAAATTACTGCAAATTGACTTGAAACTACCGAAATACATTAGTTTTAATGTGAATTGTGACATCTGTCAAAATATAGCTGAGTGTCTAACTGTATCCCATATGGTCTAGTGGCTAGGATATCTGGCTTTCACCCAGAAGGCCCGGGTTCGATTCCCGGTATGGGAAGTATCTTTTTTAATATTTTTTCCGTTCATTTCTTTCCCACGATAAATTTTATTTAAAGGATTTACAACAATTAAAGATGTATCGATTATCCGTGATTTTCTTGCATAGCCATCCAATTCATTAGACTAGCTATACCGTACAAGGTGATTTGTTATTCCATCGTGAGTCCTTTTATTGCCATTTCATTGCTGCGCCACGGTAAATTTACACGATGGAAGGATACAGAATTTCCATGAGCTAAGAGAGGACACTATTTTGTGTACACAGGGATACAAATTAAAAGTGTCCTTGTTTTTCTCTACTTCTTTCAAGCTGGCCCATTGCCCTGTAAATCACGGTTAGGTAGCAAAAATTATGTGCGTCGAGTATTTGTGTTATTGTTCCTCGTAAATCAGGATAACGATAGGTCCTTTCAAGAGAAGCATTTTTTTCTTTTCTTCTTTTTTTGTTTCAATGGACGTTGGTTTTTTATGGCCCCATTTAGGGCTCATTTGTGGGCAATTACTGGGGAGGATCTCTTATGTTGGTCACATTTTTCGCGAGCAATGTGGGGATTTAGTTTGATTAAGGACTTCTTTTTCAGAATGTATCCTCCTTCATCAACGCTGTGTGCACGCAATTGGAAATAACAAGTCAAAATTTAGATTCCATTTCGCTTTGTTTAAATAATTAGTCAGACAGAGGAGAATGGATGTTGATTCTGATGAGATGCTCATTTCTGGTACTAATGATGCTGAGTCTTATCGTATCCTTGCACTGTAATTGGGGTTTCATTAAGAAAATTGGTAATTAGATTCAAATTGAGTTGAGTTGGCTGGTGTGTGTCTAGCAGAGGGAATACCACCACCACCACTTCGCTTTTCTATTTCCCATCTTAAGGGTGTCATCACGTCATATTGCAAATGCAAAAACCTCGAGTGCAAAGAGAGACAGAAAGGATTCAGGAAGTTCTTCCGCAGTTTAATTAAAATTTCATTATGACGCATGCATGCATGAACGACCGCATAGTGAACATTACCATCTACACCGGCACACTTTTTTTTGTAGTTGTTAGAATGAGGATAGAACCATACAGACAAACATTCAGACATGCATGCAGACGACAGTGAGAAGAATTCATTCTACCATAACCATGAGTTGTGGAGGATCATTATATGTAGGGACGACTTCTCTTTTTGTTTGAAAAGGTATCTGCTTCAAATGTGGAAAAAAACAGTGCCGGGTCGGGAGTTGTGGGGATGCACTTCAAAAGCTAACAATTCCCACAGGTGCCTCATGCAGTTGACTTTGTAAGAGAGATGCGATGTTTTTGTCTGTTTGTGTTTAGTCTCCTCATTTCTGTGGCAAGTATTTTAATTTCCTGTCTGCGTGTATCCACTCATTTCATTTAGTGAGACTTAAAGGAAAAGCGTTTTTGTTTGTGATCATAGAGGGGGTGTGTTTTAAAATGCATTCGCAATAAAGTGTAGTATTTTAGTTTAGCAGGAGGGTTGCTCAAATAGTGAACATAGAAACCTTAAACTGACTTTGGCAGGTTATGTTTGATATGCTTGTGTTAAAAAAAAAACAAGCTGACCTTAATACACTTGCCAAGCTTTCCAAATAATGACCTGAAATCATAGCTCTAAAATAGTCCGCACTATTCAGCTATATACTTGTCGACTACTTAGCATGCACTACAAGATTTCCAAGTCTCTTATTAACCGTACGAAAATGAATTATGTATTCAACAGCAGGGCTTCCAACTCCAGGAAGTGTTCAAGGTGGAGCACTGTCGCCACTTTGTTTGTTCCTCGTCACATGTAACTCCTACTTCGGTTTAAGAAATCAAGGGAGGGCCATCCTTAATCGTAAACGGAGTGTTTGAAAGCTCGCTCTTATGAGTATTGTATTGTGTACGAATGAAAGAGTCTGTCACCCGATTTGTGGTAGAAACTGGGGACTAAGTCCTAAAACCACTTTTCAATTGCTGGTGATCCACACCTACTGCATTTTGGATTTATCCCATAGGCAGACTAATCCATTTCCTTAAGAATGGCTCCAGAAATCAGCAGAATGAATAACGATCTAGTAGGTCTGATGGTTTCAAAATGTATATTGGATAGTGAATAGTGAACTTTGAGAGAGTGAAGTGATGTTTTAACATATCCGTCACTCTAGGAATGCACCTGCTTAACCATATTTAAATCGGATATATTTGCCTTTGATCGTGGAAAGACCATTTGGATCTTTTCGGATAATCACGTTGAGCTGAACTCAACCACGATTAAACCGTAAACAGTACTAGATACTTTGAAGTACTCCTGTACGAGTATATATCTATACTTATACATACAGTGTTATGCAAAATAATAATTAAAATTTACAAAAGCATTCATTTTAAGTTTTTTTATTGCTGGGTATAGCAAACGAGTATTGGGGATCACTTTACAATAGAAGTCATGGTTATTCTAGAGAAGGATGGTCCACTGCAGAACGCCTTGAAATAATTCAAGGTCTAAGAAAGAACGGGAAATCCTTAAGAGAAATCACCGAAATTGTTTCTTGCTCATTGGGAATGGTAGTAAATGCCTTAAAAGAACAGAGGACTGAAGAAATACGTGGTCGAGAACGCAAGGCAATCTCAAAACCGGATTTAAGCATTGTTCGGCGCGCTAAAAAGAATCAGTTTAGCACTTCAGCGGAAATCAAAACTGAGCTAAATCAAAAGCTCGTTGACTCTATGCCGCGTAGATGTAAGGCTATAGTAAAAGGAAGGAATGGAATAAAGGGAAGCACAACTTAATAATGAAAGCCTTATCCTTCTTTCATTGTTATTTTGTCGAATTATTTGAATCTTTTTATTATTTAAAAGAATATTTTCACTTTTTGTATAGCGAACTTATAATTTTGCACAACCAAAATCAGTGAATGATTGTTAAGCTTTTGTTTTCTTTTATTTTCGTTTTTTAAAATTGATGTTGTCTTGGAATATACATACGTAAGTATAGCAAATGTCGAGATCGAATTGTTCTTTCTGGCACATAAATGGTAAGTAATTCAAGAATTTCAGGACATTAAATACGGTACGCGAAAATATCATATACAAACATTACACAATGAACAATACGTCGTTTTTGGAACATATCTAAACCAAAAAGAGCACATCTGGTGGAATATGAAGGCATATCATCTAAATTCCATTTGAGTTGCCGTATTAAAAATTTAGTAAATGGTTTTTGAACTTTTTCAATACCGTTTCTATGAATTTCATACGCTGGTTCCCATATTATTGAGGCATATTCTAAAAAGGGACGGACAGGAGACATATAGAAAGATTTAATAGCAAAGGGGTTCGAGAAATTATTGCAGTTCCTCTTAAGAAGTCGCAACATTGAATTGGCCTTCGCAATAATATA
Organism: Brachypalpus laphriformis; assembly: GCA_945910035.1. Classification (NCBI taxonomy): domain Eukaryota; kingdom Metazoa; phylum Arthropoda; class Insecta; order Diptera; family Syrphidae; genus Brachypalpus; species Brachypalpus laphriformis. Next base: position 9,058,922 of record OX246755.1, on the reverse strand, counting down.
ATCAACATGAAAATTAAATACCATTCTCGTGTCAAAAATAACACCAAGATCTTTGACTTCAGACTGTCTACTAAGGCTTATACCAGAAATAGTATAAGTATATAATGAGGGGGTTAATATGCGATAAACAGAAAGAAATTGCCATTTGTTAATGTTGAGTGGTAAAAAATGTTCTACACACCATTTTTCAATAATACTTAAGTCATGCTGTAAGGCGAACCCCACAGGCGGATCAGTAGAAATGCGGTGAAGTGGGAGGGTTATGATCCCTTATTTTTGGATCATAACCTCTCTGATAAAAGGAAGAAGAAGAAGTCTTAAATCATGTTGTAAATGAATGCAGTCGTCCATATTTTTTATTTAAGCAAAAATCTTTAAATCATCTGCATACATTAAACATCTTGCAAACGTACTAGAGAAGGAATCTCGTTAACAAAAATGTTAAATAACAAAGGGCCAAGGTGGGTGCCTTGTGGTACTCCAGATGGGACATTAATGGATTTCGATTGAACACGGTGAATTTTAACTTCCTTCCTGTTTATTAAATAGTTAGAAATCCATTTAAGAAGTGAAGAGTGAATGCCAAAGTCTTGAACTTTTCGTATTAATACTTCGTGGCAAACAGTATCAAACGCCTTTACAAACTCAGTGTAAACAATATCTATCTGAAAACCGGATTCCAATGAATTCAGAACATAATTTTGTATGACAATGCGCTTGGGAAATCACCAATAATATTTCAGGCGGAAGTCCATGCAATCAAACTCTGTTTACGAGAATATCTGTGAAGAAGGGTCGAGGTTACTCGTATCTATATCCTCTCGGACATATCCAGTCGCCCACTAGCCGATACAAACAAACATCAAAATAAAAAAATGGGATGATGATCATCATGCAGAGTACTAGGCCAAACTCAAGGGCCTAAGATAGACAAAGTTCATTATTCTAAACTGTTGCAAGGCTAAAAGCTACTCGAGCTTAGGAAAGCAGACTTAAGAACCTTAAGAGGCTACTTGACTTGTCATTGCACACTCAGGTACCACCTACACAAGATAGGAGTAGCAGATACAGATGAATGCCGGGTATGTGGAGAGGAAAAAGAGACGGTAGAACATATTCTTTGTGAATGCCCCATGGTCGCAAGGAAAAGACTTCTCCAACTCAAGAGGGCTTTATTGAGTCCCTCTGACTTCTGGAACATTGAGCCTGGAGCTTTGTTTAGGTTTATGAAGAGCCTTAACCAAGTTCTCAGCTAAACACTGGGCTGGCACAACAGAACTTATAGGTCGTATAGGCCTCCCGATGTTGGATCACTCGGTTACTGATTCCGATGTCGCATTTGTGTGATCCAGGCGTTTATATGTACGTCTGCCTCTCCTGCCTCGCGATGTCTCTGGAACGTTCATTGATATTATCTTTTTAACGGGGTTCTAATGATCTCTTTGAATGTGGCAATGGGTGAGATAGTCGCGCTCTATTTTTTTTAAGATGGTTTCCTTGATGTGAAAGCTTCCACAGATCTTCGAACTTCTTATTCGATCAAGCTTTGTCACTACTGCTGTCATGCGAATCATCTTCATCTTACCTGCCGTTAATTTACTCTCATACTTTTTGTACATCGTCCTAAATTGTGAGCCGTATGTTAGCGCTGTACCCACAACTTTCGTGTAGAGGCGTCTTTTAAACTATGCATTTAAGTGTATGTACTCGTACGTTATTTTAATAAAGCACAACGGATTTCATCACTTTATTCAGTCTTACAACAAACAAATCATATCTTGTTTTTTCTCTTACTACTTTAAACTCTCAAAGCACTCTTTTGAATGAATATCCATATACATACATATGTACATCCGATCAGTGTGTTCTGCTTGGTGCGCTACAAAGCGGGGATTACCCCTTTTAGATTTAACACGATGCGGGGACTACCCTTTTTAGATATAAAACAAAGCGGGGATTATCCCTTTTGGTTTCAAGATAACGCGGGGATTACCCTTTTAAGATTTTAAGTTTTAACTTGAGTTGATTGGTATTGCCAGAACGATATTTTCTTTGGCTAAGTTATACACTGAAGTTCCTCGATTTATAGAGGTTTTCGAATTATTAGAAGTTCGAAATATCGAGAGTTCACTGTAGTTAATCTTATTGCGGACTACTTAGATAAGGTCGTGGTCATCGTAATAATAAATTTCGTCGCTAATTAAATGTCAATCTCAATCTATATAAATAAAAATGAAATGCTGTTCGGTACTTACTTACTTAGGTGGCGCTACAGTTCGGGGTGAACCTGGGCCTCAACCAACAAGCCTCTCCATTTAGCTCGGTCTTTAGCTAATTGCCTCCAGTTGCGCACTCCAAGTTGGTCGAGGTCCCCTTGAACTTGTGCGCGCCACCTACGGCGATGATTCCCTCTACTGCGTCGTCCCTCCGGGTTAGATTCGAAGACTGCGGGCCGGAGCGTTGGTGTCCATTCGCTCTACATGTCCTAGCCATCTCAGACGTCCAATACGCAGTTTTTTGACTAGGTCGATGTCGCTGTACAACGGGACCGAAAATCTTACGAATAATTTTTCTCTCGAAGCGACCAAAGATATCTTCATCCTCTTTTAATAAAGTCCATGTTTCAGCGCCGTAAAGCAGAACTGGGATGATCAAGGTCTTATATAGAGTCTCCTTAGTTGTTCGAGATAGGGCTTTACTGTTGAATTGCCTTATAAGCCCAAAAAAACAGCGATTAGCAAGAGTTATTCTTCGATTGATTTCTACGCTGATTTTGTTAGAAGAATTTATAGCAGCGCCAAGGTAGACAAAGTCCCTTACTACCTCGAAGTTATAGCTGCCCACGGTGACGTTTTGTCCAATTCGTCGGTGTTGGTTTTCCCTTCTAGTTGACAGCATATACTTGGTTTTGCCCTCGTTTATCGCCAAACCCATTTTGGCCGCTTCCGCCTCAATGCTTGCAAAAGCACCGGTGACAGCCCGCTGAGATCTTCCGATAATGTCTATATCGTCGGCGTATGCAAGCAGTTGTACAGACTTTTAATAGATTGTGCCTCCGGTGTTGGCTTGTGAGTTCGGTGGTCATCGCATAACTTCAGATCGGCTGGACCAATTTGCCTCATTTTTCTTTTAAAATGTTTGTAATAGTCCGAATACGGTTTTTAAGGAAAGAAAAATTGGAAAAGTAACCCGGAAAATTGAAAAATTCGGGAAAAACTATTTTTTTTTTCCATAGGAAAAATGTGTGTACCTGTTTGTATGCTTTGGACTACGAAACTACTAAACCGATTGAGCTAAAATTTTCAAGCAATCTTCGGTATTGGCCCTTCGGAAAGTATTCGCGTGAAGTTTGATCAAAATCGGTTTACTGCTTTAGTATCATAGTAGTTTAATACTAAAAAAAATTATCTTTTGTTAGTCGCAGCAAAGCACGCCTGATACCATCAGTCCAGCAGTTTGTCATTACTTTAGTGTTATAGTACTTTAGTACTCAAAAAAGTTGATATATATTTAGGTATATATATTTAAGGTTGGACCACTTACCCACTGTTGGTCGGTACAAAACTGTTCTCAAATAGACTTAGTTCCAGGCGCCTGCCTGACAGTTGTTGCTCCAGGCGCCTGCCTGACTGCTTTTTTAGAGCGAGATGACAGTCTCCGCAGTGAAGAAAAACAGATTTTGAGCGCTAGCTAACTACTCTCAATTTCGCGCATTAAATCGACTTTGCTTTACATTAATGTCATCCAAACCTATCACCTTTTCCTCGTATTTTATACTTTACCACTTGGTTTAGCTCAGTCAATTAATTAAATCAACAAACACATATTTTTATATGACCTACCCTCAATAATAAAAGCTAACAGCCAAGACAATACAGCATTTTAGAACATTTTCATTCGAAAGTTATCTCTATACAAAAATAGAATGCTTGTCATTGACCCAAATTACACACAATGATAAGATACAAGCACATAAAATGAAGGAAGCCCTTAATCAAATTAACAGATGCATTAATTGATATTTATTTTCTATAGAATAACACACAGGTATGTATGTACATACATACTTTCTCACTACACGGGCTGACTGGGGCGGTGCGGCGAAAGTATTTCATAGTTGATAGATTAAAAATAAAATAATTCCGCTAATTGATAGTAATTAATTTAATACCATCAGTGGCAAACACTGTTTTTAAAAACATTTCGTTATGAATAAAAAAAAACACTGTTAACACCCATGTGCACTCCCCGACGGGGAATTGAACCCCGGTCTCCCGCGTGACAGGCGGGGATACTGACCACTATACTATCGAGGATGTTGAATTAAATTTTCTAAACGTTTGTTTTCAGAAGGCAGTATAATTAAATCTTACTATACTCTGTCCAACATAAATTGGCAGTACACGTCTTATGGGGAAGCTTTTCCAAAATCAGTAGCGTGCCATATTTTTGCACCACACTAAATTCAAAGAAACCCCCCATAAAAAGTGTTTACCCGCCAATGAATTACCAATTGCATCTGACATAGATTAACATGTCCTACTCAGCGCACATCTGAGTGTGCACTGATTGGCTGTGGCCTGCGGCTGCTGCTATTCAACCCGTTCGGTAACTCGTTCAGTTTTTTTCCCTGGGTTTCTGTTGAGGAGCTTTGAAAAAAGTTCTTAATGATAAGTGTTATCGTAGAGATCTTGTTTTAATCTTCTGCATTTCTTTTAATGTGTGCAAGATACGTTAAAATGCAGTTAAAAAATTGTAAGCTGTTTTCTTTAAGGGAAAAGTTTATTTGCGTAGGTTTTCGTAGCGCACGATCAGTTTTTTGATGTTACGTGTATTTTTCTAAATATGGATTGTGATACTAATGTGAAGTTAAGTGTTTTTATGTAAATTGTATTTTTCAAAGGTGTATTTTGAGTATTGTGCAGTTTGTGTTTTTAAGATGGGTAGTTTTTTAAAAACTGTTTTTTGAAGTGATGTATTTTTTTTTTTTTAAGTTTTGTGCAATTTGTATTTTTTATAAATAAAACAAATTAAATGAAAATTTCAATCTAAAAAAAGGACGGTAACCCTACATAATATTCTTTCAGATTTTTGCTAATTTGAAATGCTTACTACGGAAACCCTGTAAGAGCTTTTGTTAGAATAGCACCTTACGGAAAACAAAAGAGTGCGAATGAGAGACAAACATCCCTATCTTCCCTGTACTGCCAATTTATGTTGGACAGAGTATAATATTGTAGATTGTACAACCACGTATCATCAGTATAACGCATGACGTCACCATGCCAAACTTTACATTTTTGATCTCCGCTGGCGGTTTATCCAACTGACGTCACTCAATTTTTTGGAAATCTATATACATATGTACATATGTATGTACATGCACGCAGCCTAGCCGATCCTATTCAACACTTACACGAGCTATCTCATAGGTTCACTTCACAATACCATAGCGTGCACAGACGACTTGGTCGCGTACAGGTCAGGGTCCAAATTCGAGGTAATTGCAATACTCTTGCAGAGTGACTTCGATAAGATCAAGAAATACTGCGACGACAGGAAGCTGAAGATCAACTTTCAGAAGTCGGAGACCATTGTGTACAGAACGCCAATGCCTGCGGCCTCTGTGGACACCAGAAAGAATTGGCGGAAGTTCTCCATCGTGGCACAGTCAGGTACCCTGGGGTCTGGCTGGATCAATATCTATATTTTAAGAAACATATAGATGCTACCCTGTTCAGAGCCAAAGTTGCTTTCGCCCTTACAAAGCGACTGTTTTATATGTAGCAACCAACTCGATGCAAGGGTGAAGGTAATCTCCCACATGCCCCTCATTCGGCATATGCTCGCATATGGATGTCCGGTGTGGTTTAATGTGGGGCTGAGTTTGTTGGAAAGATGTGGGTGTTTGAGAGGGCTTGCCTTCATTTGCACAGAGCACCAGAGTCTGAGTACATACAATTCTGTCCTAACGAGGTCCTGTTGTTGTTGTCCTGAACGTCTGACAAATATCCGAGAGTATTGTTGTCCCGAGAAAGCTTCTCAAAACAAATTGCCCTTCGGATACGGCACTAAACTATAGGTCCCTTCCATTCGCGTTAAAAATATAACGCGCATAACACGAGTGGTTGCACTTAGAGCTGTTGCGCCAAATATTTATTTTTTAACGAGGTCCTGTATAACAGTGTGGAATTTGATCAGAGTGGATAATCAAAATGATTTGAAGGCACATTGTTAAGGCATAGACGTCAATGAATAGCCTGATCTTTAGGGATTATTATCCCAACTATCTTTATCACGAGAGTGTGCGCCTCAACGGCTTTGTCCCCCCAGAAGCGTTCCTATATCTCGATCAAAGAGGTCTGATCCAGTATAAATTAGTGGTGCTACTAATCTTCCACGTCGTCAGAATAGCTGTGGATAGGCGACTCAACTACGACCGAGACGTCGCACACAGTAGTGTAGAGCATCTCCAGTACAGTATGGCGGTTTCAGACCACGATATTGAAGACGTTAATTGACAGCATAACGAATTTTGGTGGCTTACTGAAGGAGAGGGAACGCCGTCGTCGTTTCCCCCCAATCTGGGTTAACATCTAAATGGAACAAAGCAGGTTCAATGAACAGTTTCTCCGGCTATACTTTCTAAGAGCCACCCCTAACAAAGAAGAAGAACATTACATTACAGTCGAAGAAATCAGTGAGGCGGTCAAATACTCCAAGAAACGAAAAGCGGTTGGGCCAGACGAGATGCCCTCTGAGCTCTGGAAAAAGATGGGAAACGTCGAGTTCAGATCACTCAGAATTCTCATCTCCAAATTTATGGGAGGTGATCCAATGCCCAATCAATGGAGGTAAAGTTACCTCTCCCTGTGTACAAAGGGAAAGGCGGTACGCGAAGCTGTGATAACTACCGTTCGATCAAGCTGATGTGATGTCACACATCATGAAGATTGTTAAGCGGGTATTAGGTGGCCGGCTGCGAAAAATAATACGACTATCTGATGACCAGTGCAGGTTTGTTGTGGGTAAATCAACCACAGATGCAATCCAAAGTAGAAAGATCATAATGGAAAAACATCGTGATTCCTTAAGGCATTTGCATATTGTATTGGTCGACTTTGAAAAGGCATTCGACAGATAGACACGAGATCTGATATGGATGTCTTACAACGAGGGGTTCCAGAAATCTATGTACAGATGATCATGGGGACATGTACGAAGGAGCAAAGACAAAAGAATAAGATGTCCTACGCCCCTGAAATGAGTACTTGATGTGTGGCTGGATGTTTTGGAGGGAAATGGGTATCGCATTAGTTAAAAAAAGGCAGAGTACTTGTGCTGCCGTTCTCTGATCCACTCAATCCTATTCCAGACATTTATTGAATGAAACAGTACTTCCCAAGCGCGAAAAGTTAAAATATCTGCGATCTATGATCAATAGCGAAGTAAACTGTGATGACGACATCAATCATCGCGTAAGGGTAAGATGGATGGAGTGGCGAGAAAACTCCGCTATTTTTTGTGACCGAGAAATGCCCCCTAAATTGAAAGGAATGCTCTAACTGGTGGGCCATCTAGTGATTTCTTTTTAAATCACAGGTTATTTTGACACTGACAGCTGTTTCCCGCTCGAAATCTTGACAGAAAGTCAGTATCATACCTCCGCGGAACGAAATGAGTCGCTTTACGCTTGAACAGCATTGGGAAATATTGAAAACTTATTTCCAAAGTGAGTGCTGTGCAGCCCCCAAACAGTGGGTTTTTTGAAAAGAAGTTTTGGCCGAAATGAAGCACCCACCGCGCCTGCTGTACGCAAGTTTGTGCAAAAAGTTCGTGAGACTGGTATGCTAGTGGACAACACTCATGGTCCCCGTCGTCGTACGGTGCGCACAGACGAGAATATGGCTGCTGTAGCCGAGAGTGTGAGACTCAATTCACGAACATCAACTCGTCATCGATCTCAACAGCTCAACATTTCACGCACAAGCTTCAGGAGAATTCTGCACAAAGATCTGGGATTATTAGCTTAAAAGGTCCAATTGATTCAGCAATTGAAAGCGCACGACCATCCGCTTCGTTATCGCTTCGCAGTTTGGGCCTTGGAGCAGCTTGAATTGGACAACGATTTTGGGCGAAAAATCATCTTTTCTGACGAGACACATTTTTATCTCGGCGGCTACGTTAACAAATAAAATTGCCGCATTTGGGGCTCGGAAAACCCGCACGTTATTGTCGAGAAGCCAATGCATCCACAGAGAGTGACAGTTTGGTGCGGATTGTGGAGTGAGTGGTGGCATCATTGGACCATTTTTCTTCGAAAATGAGGCTGGGAACAACGTTTCGGTCAACGGTAGGCGTTACAGAGCCATGTTAAGGACTTTTTTTTTACTGAAATTGAAGACATGGATTTGGACGACATCTGGTTCATGCAGGATGGCGCGCCATGCCATACAGCCCATGCCACAATCAGACTTTTGCGGACCAAATTCCCAAATCGTGTTATCAGCCGTCTTGACGATGTCAATTGGCCGCCTCGGAGCTGCGATTTGACCCCTTTGGACTTTTTTTTTGTGGGGAACCGTGAAGTACCGATGTTATGCCAACAATCCGGAAACGATTCAAGCACTCTTACGAAAAATAGAGTGCGACCGGCTTTAGTTGCTATTGCCACGTTAAAAGAAGTGATCGTTTGAACCCTGTTAAAAGGCAATATCAATGGACGTTCCAGAGACATCGCGAGGCAAGGAGGCTTATACCGCTTGGATCACACAAATGCAATGGCACCAGCCCATTTGATTTGCTTCAGTAACTCGGTGATCCAAAATCGGGAGGCCTGCAAATAATTTCTGAAGTCAAAATAGGCGAACCCAGGAGGATCAGTACAAATTCAGCGAAGTTTGTTCTCTTGTTTTCGGATCATAACCTCGTTAAAATAGGAAAGAAGAAGGAGACGAAGTCTGAATTTAATCCATTTCTCCAATCGTATCGTATGATCGTTAATCATCGTTAGCAAAGAATTATTTGATGATGTACGCAACGCTTAACTTTTCAAACCACTAGTAAGATGTTTTTTTTACCAAACAAATTAAAATTTTTGTGGGGTAGGTACGAGTTTAGTTTGATGCTACTGTATGTATGTACTAAATGTATATAAAACAATTTTTAACGCGTTTCTCTAAAAAAATTTGTTAGAAAATTAGACTAGAAATTGGTTGCTATTGAAAACTTTGATTAAAAGTGAAAACACACTTTACCGATTGAAGTCCAAAAACACATACATTGCCTATTATTGGAATTTCTTTATTATGTTGCATGTTTTCCGATATAAAACTAGGACCGCAAATAAGTTATGAGGAAAACCAGATCAGTACAAGCCTAAACTACGGCGCGCGAGACCACCACCAAGCTGCTAAGAAACCTTCAGAGGCCACTCACCCTCCCTTAACAACTATCATTTGAAATTTAAAAAAATGACAAACACCTCATGAGGAAGTGCAACTGTCGTTTCATTTAAAAAGTTTGATTACAGCAACCATCAGTAATTCCGCTAACACCAGATAGGAGCAACCCCATCGGCGCCGCGGGAGTGATTCGAATCAAAGAAGATTCATAATCCCATTACACATCACTTGGTTGTATAAAGTAAAAACCGTCAGTTATTACCTCTACTGTAATGATTTTCTCCCCGCAACCGACATCGACTTGTAGAAATTTCTGCAGAAAGACGATGTGAAGTGAGAACGAGGAAAAATTTCAAAAAGAAATTGTTGTTGTTCTGTGACTACCATTCCCCGGTGTTCGTTTCGTATTTCAGTTAATTTGAAGTGAAGCGACATCTCGAACACATGCCACGACTGTCTGTGACTCATTCTTATACGAAAATAGACTTTGAAATTGAATTCGTTGTTTGCTCCACGTGCTTTCCATTTGATATGACGAGTAACTATTAGTTATGTGGTTGTGTTAAAATGTATAAAAATAATTTCCCATACCGGGAATCGAACCCGGGCCTTCTGGGTGAAAGCCAGATATCCTAGCCACTAGACCATATGGGATACAGAATTATTTGTGGCAAATTCCACAATTGAATACGCTGTGTGATGAAATAATGGCCATTCGATGGTGAAACAAATTTTATATTAAAATTAGAAAACCTGTGTAAATAGTATGTTAACGTTTATGCATATCAATCTACTTGTATCGTATGTATCGTATATACTACCATGTTTCGTCTTACTCGGTCTGAGTTTCTATAACTTTGCACAAGCTATGATGAACTTCCAGCGCCCTTGTAAGTTCTCGGAATCAAGCGACTTTTAGCGACTCTTCTAGATATTTTTAATTGGTAGGTTGATCAGCGTGTGATCAAATTGATTGGAATTCATTGAGCGTCATTGAATACCCAAGCAGTGATATACTCGTGAAATCCGCAAATTGTTTTACCCGCAAAACATCAGGATACTTATGTACTTAGTCAGGTGGCGCTACAGTTCGGGGTGAACCTGGGCCTCAACCAACAAGCCTTCCCATTTAGCTCGGTCTTTAGCTAATTCCCTCCAGTTGCGCACTCCAAGTTGGTCGAGGTCCCCTTGAACTTGTGCTCGCCACCTACGGCGATGATTCCATCTACTATGCGTATCAATCTACTTGTATCGTATCGTACAATATATACTACCATGCATATTCATTCAATCTCCTGTAGATGGTTCTTAGATGGGGAATATACAGTTCGTTTATGAACAAACCATATGCCCTCATATATATTATGTTGTACATTTGAAACGTTGCACTATTCGTGTTTTAGCTGTAACTACTAGTTTCTGCATTGCCTTATGGATATTTGCGTCTAGTTCCAGTTCCTTTAACCCTTTGGTCAGTGTCGATGGTATTACTGCTGTGCTAGAGATAATAAGTGGGTATATTCCTACACTATCAACCTGCGACTGTATTTTTATTGGTTCTACCAGTTGTGCGTATTTAGAAATCTTCTCGGAGTATTTTTGTTGGAGGATTTTAGTGTTTGGTACAGCGATATCTATAGGCTAACCAACCGCGTTGTCTTATCCAAAAATACCAGGTCAGGTCTGTTTTTTTTTTCTGTTTTCTCATTTCCAGAGAAATGTGTAAATCCTGAAGTGATGTGGTGCATGTTCTCCTGGGTTTGACATCCATATAGGCAATTATCGTCTTGGATGGTCGGGTCTCTGACTAGAACCTTCAGGTAGTAGGAATAGCCTGCTCCTGTATAGCCAGCATGAAGCCTTGTATTTCCGAGAATACACGTCGTGCTACAAGCCAATAGTTCGACATTGCTACGTCTGATTAAACATGCAGCGGCTTACTCACCCACATATTCAACTTTTCCAAATCAGTACGTTCAGTGTTTTCATACCGCTCCTGTCGTAGTCTAAGTGGTGTTGAATCATCTGATGGACATATTATTCGGTGCAGTGTCGATCTCTCTGCTTCATTATGAAAATATTCTCGAAGGAATACTATTTTGGCGATTCAACTGGTTATGTCGGGCTGTACTTGTCCACTCAGTTTTCTGGGGAGTGTCATTCTTTCAACTGCAGCCTTTGGGTGGTGTTTGCGCTATTTCGTCATCAGCGTGTGTATCCTTCTATCAAGTTCATCGATGTCTGCATCACTCCATTAACTAATAACAAAGGTTAGGTTAGGTTAGGTTGGCTGCACGACGGTGCAGGCACACTTAGACTAGTAAAGGTCCACTCAGGGACTAATAAAACCAACCGGAGCTTTTGATGAAGCGATAGATGCTCATGACGCCTAAGGACGCCAAATCGCTGAGGTTATCAAGGAAGGGAGCCCCTAGATGTAGCATTCTTTTACGTGATAGAGCAGGACATATGCATAGGAGGTGAAGGATGGTTTCACCCTCCTCCTCGTCCCTATAGCTCCTGCAGAAGTCATTGGAAAAGTGGCCATGTCTTTCGGCATATTGGCCTATTAGACAGTGTCCAGTGATGACACCGATAACGCAGCTGATCTGTAATCGCTTTAGTTTAACCAACTCGGCACTACGTTTCTGATTCAGCTTAGGCCAGATCTGTTTCGAAATGTGACACGTTGAGCCTATTTCCCACATGTTGGTCTTGCTAATAGCGTTCAGCTTTAGTAGATGCTTGCATGTAGCGAGGGGCGTACCAAGGGCTTGCCTATCTGGCAGAACCCTTAGAGTTGTACCCTGACTGGCGAGCTCGTCCGCCCTGCAGTTTCCTGGAATGTCTCTATGGCCTGGCACCTAGCATAGGTGCATGTTGAACTGCTCTGTCATCTCCGTAAGAGACGAACGGCAGTTTAAGATGGCCTTTGAAGTGATATAATAATACCAAAGGAGTAACACAATATGGCGATAGCGTAGGTTTTAATCGCTTTAATCTAATTTGTGCTACTCAGGGCTGTTCTAAGAATTTGGCGAATTCTGCTGGTTTCAGAGCTTTTACTTTCTTCGCTGCTTCAAGATGGAATACACCTATCCCGCGTGTTTACCAAGGAATTAATTGCTGCTGTCATCCTGCTCATTAGATGTCCATTTAGTGTCAAAATTCCTATAGTAAAAGTCAGGCTGCGCTTAAGCTCTTGCTCAACCCTTTAACCACTTCCAAAATAGTTCGTAAAACCAAAAAACGGCCGCCGGTGATGACGTTTCCTAAGGCGTTCTCGAAGAAGTGTGGTTCAATCACACATTCTACATTAATCCTGCATCAAACAATCACCTCTTTGGAGGTGTAAGGATCTCTCGTGCATTATGTTATCAGTTCTCCACAATCTAAACTTCGTCGCTCTTGTTGGTAATGTTGGTAACTGGAAGTTTCTTCCTTGATGTTCAGGATGGTCTGGTCATACTGTAGGTGGTCTTTGGGCAGTAGCGCAGCACTTGCCACCATCTGCCACGATACCAAGCTACTTGCCCCTGCATCAGCACAATAGATGTATTCTTTTGAATACAAATTTCACAATAGCCGTACGTTTTCGGAAGCGTATCGCCGCTCCATTGTCCACATTAGAGATGTAGATGTAGTTGTCCGATCCTGAAATTCACTAAGAAATCACCAACTTCAACGCGTTTAGAGATAGAATCATCATCGCTTAACATAGACCAACCGCATGTTTCTGGTGCAGTACGTTCCACTGCTCATTCGTCTGCTTCGATGAGCATTTACACAGATTCGAAAGAGTATCAGCCACCCATCAACATTTCCATAATCCCTTCATACCCACTCTAACCGGAACTGTGATTTTTCAAGTGTAACCATTTTCAATAAACTGCCACACTTCTTAAGGAGATGACAATGAACTGCCAAAAACTCTCTCTCCACCACATTGTGACTTCCGTCTCAACAAGGAGTATGTACACTCTTTCTGTTCATGTGTAATCATCTGCGAATGTGACAAAATCCGGCGCGACTTTTGCCCAAATAAAGCCATCAGTTCCATGCACTCTTGGTCGTCGCCCAACAATAACAACACCCATTTCCTTTTGTTGCAACCAAACAACAAAAGTAACCCAAAACAGCCGACGACGACGTTGTCGATGTCACGTGCAGATCTTCCATTAGCCATTCTTTGGATTGTACGATAGGTATAGCTCTGAAAGGAGATGGGCTAACTGTTGGCCAAACATACACATACGGCTCATATGGAGGGAAAGTCCATTAATAATTTCTCCCTGTGCAGCATTAATTTATTTATCCCAGACACACACTCACACACATATACAGATAGACATGCAACAAAGGTAGGTGGTGGGGGCTTCTCATAAATTTTGAGTAAAGTCCAAGCAAAAGAGCAGCAAAATAAAATCCTTTGCCTGTGGGTAATAGAAAAATCAAACTGACGATTGCATGCACATCCGCCATTAAATGGCGACCACCACACCCCCCCAAAACCGCACGTACATCATCAACCCATTGACCTACTGTCGGGTGGTGGCAGCGATTTTCCACTCGAACACGACCGACAATAAATGCTGGGAGGTGGATTGAAAATTCCCCAGCACACAGGTGAAAGAAAATATTCGACAGCCATACCCTGTAGACTCCCGACAGAGTGTCTAACAGGGTCCTGATTAAGATCCTTTCAGTTTGTCGAATGGTGGAGGTGGTTTTTACTATTTTTTTTTTTTCTTTCGGTGGAATTTCCCGGAAAAAATTCCGTGCTGCGGATATTAAGATGCGAAAAAAATCATGCAGCCCATTGGAGAAGGGTGGTAGTGTAGGGCTCGGGCGGTAACACAGAGGCGTGGCGCCGTCACATAATGCACTCAACTCATTTTATGATAAGTCGAAAAATCAACATGGAAAAGCACTTCACAGGGTGAAAGTGATTGAATGGAGGGGAAGGAACAGCGACAGGAAAACAGTTCCTCATTATAAATTGTGGCCAGCAGCAGGACTCGATGTTCCGACCTCTTTGCATGCTGCTCACAAGGGACGTATACAACTAGGTGGCAGCACGGATGTAGGCTGAGTGAGAAATTGTGCCACTACTGTTGTGATGTAATAGGGATTGTGTTCCATGCACATTGATTGCACTATAAGTGGGTGCGGGTGCATTTGCACACACAGGACATAACATGCAACTTTGGCTGGTGGGTGATTATTATTTTATCCGGAAGGTTTTTTGCTTAACTAAATGGAGATCTGAGGGTGGAGAGATTTGTTTTTTTGATTGGTGCCACATTGAAAAGCTTTTAATAATGAACTGTGAGTAATGAATGAAAGGGGATGTATGAGGAGGTTAGATTTATTGCCCCGGTTGGTCCACACGAGTCATGATTCAATGGAAAAGTAAGGTAGGTAGTTCAAAAGTCAGAAAGACTTTGCTTACAACGACCACCGATTGGATTCATTGTGTCCATTTTAATTTATGCTGGAAACCTGTCAAGAAAAAGCTGCTGAGTTACAACAAAGTCGTTCAGTTTAATTTTTAGTAAACTCTCTCAGCTACCAAGTATACTCTTTTTCTGTCGACAAGGGTAGGACATTCGCACCGAAGCTGATAAACCCATACAGTAGCTGTTTCTGCGCCGTGGTGCAAGTGGTTAGTGTGTTGGATCACTGCGCGTAAGGTTCCAAGTTCGAATCCCAGAAAACACCAAAACGTTTTTCCACGGTCCCAACTCTCGCGAGCGTCTGACAAACATCCGAGAGTATTGCTGTCTCGAAAAAGCTTCACAAAACAAATTGCCCTTCGGATACGGCACTAAATTGTAGGTCCCTTCCATTCGTGTGAAAAATATAATACATACAACATGAGTGGTTGCGAAAAGCTAGGCCCTGGCACTTAGAGAGCTGTTGCGCCAAATATTTATTTTTTAGCAGTTTCTGCAGTAATCATTGCGGATTAGACTGAGATCTGTCGCATGAATATCAATGGCGAAGTGACCAAACGTTTTGCGGAGATCCCTTCCTAAACCTGAGTGAATCCATCGCTGACTGCAGAACCTTCAATATTGTCTGGCTTGCGATGTATAAAGCAACGACATTTCCAGCTATTTTTTTCCCTTGATCTGGTACAGCCTGGGGTTAACTAGGGGCTCAACCAACAAACCCTTCTAGCCACCACTATCCTTTGCCAGCTGTCTCCAATTAAGTACTCCAAGCTAGTTGAGGTCTCTCTCCACTTGCGCATGCCATTGAAGATTGTGCCTGGTACTCTTGCGTAGCTCTCTGCAAATTTTTTTTGCCTGCAGTACTTCGTAGGTAGGTGGGTAGGTAGAAGTGGTTGTGTCAGCCGACCATGCTGAAATATAAGTAACGCACAAGCGCCGTTTTAGTACCACAACTCAAGTGACCTGAAACGGGCGTTGACTAATAGGGATAATCGAACATATATACAATCATAATCCAGTCCTCTTTTGCCCTTAAGGTCTCGAGGTTCTGCCCCTGGTTTCTGTCTTCCTCTTTTTTAAGAACTCTCTCCAGTGGTTTCTTTCTCTTGCGGTTTCTTTTGCCTTGTTCCAGCTTTCTTTATAATCTTTATAAAATTTCGTTCCTTATGTTTTCGTTTCTTTTCCTCTCGATTCGTCTTAGCACTCTTCTCATATACTTCCTTTCCATGGCTTGTGTCTGTTTTTCTTACCTTTCTGAGAGGATCCAGTTTTCTCCTCCGTGCAGTAATACTGGAAAGTACATACATCGACTTGAATATGGATATTTCTGTTCTTCGTGTTATTTGCTTGTGATCTAGAAACTTTCTCTTTAACGCAGCATATAGTCTATTAGCCGATAGGATCGTAGCCTTTAATTCATCTTCCGAGCTACCTCTGTTGTTGAACACACTTCCCAGATATTTGTACCTTTCTACCTGTTCTATAATTTCTCCATCCACGTTCACATTTATTACCTTCGCTCCGTTACTAATTGACATAACTTTTGTTTTTTCGACGTCCAACTATAATATTTGTGAAGCCAGAGTGACTTCCAGACTTTCAGATTCTTCTCCAGAATTTTCCCTGAGTTTGCGAACAGCACTATGTCATCTACAAAAGTGCAGGCTTGTATAGAGATAGGTCTCAAGTGCCAATATCCAAACATGAAGGTTTCCATTCTTTCTTGGCAGTATCGTATAGCGTCGCCCATTGCACAGATGAATAGAAGAGTAGAAATTATTTGAATCCATCCCGTTACATTGAGGAAACTAATAATGTCCCCAAAGCTTATCTTCGGTCACTCTATTAGGTTATCAAAAAAACGGTTTACCTAGCGTACGCTGCAAAGGAAGTGGAGAATTGTTTCTTTATCATTAGCAGTCTTGCAACTGCGACAATGCGGATTCAAGGAAATGCCTATTCTGGCCGCATGAACCCCGATGGGCCAGTTGCCTGTGCTAATCGCCAGAACTCTCGCAATATCCGCACGGTTTCTACTTAACAGTTCTTGTATTCTATTCCAGTAGCATTTGGTCCACATCTACCTAGATATGACACAGTTCCGCACCCACTGCCATCAACTATCGGCATTTAATATACAGGGTGATTTGCATAAGATGCGACAAAAGCCTAGGACGGATAGGTTGGGTCAAGACAAGAAAAAAAAATCGTATGGGAGGGGGGGGGTCTATCTCCCCTCGTTTAGGCGGGAGGGGCAATTTTGTAAAAAATTGACTTTAAATGAAAAAAAAAATATTAAAAATCAACGGGAATATGTACAATAATGTGCTATGGCTTTTTTGAAAGCTAATATTCCATTCTTTTATGTGCTTTTTAAGTCAAGTTATTTCAGTAAACAGATTTGAAAAATTAAATTTCAAAGTCAAAATTTTGAAAAAATATTTTGAATTTTTTTTTTCAAGTTAATTTTTTTCAAAATTTTGCGTTATTAACTGCCACTGATATTTTTATTTTTCAATGGTCTTACCAATTCTTAATTAAATACCGAAAACTTGATGTAAAAATCTTTCTTAGTTTTTGAGATATTAAAAAAAATGTAAATTTCGTTTTCATTGAAAAAGGGATAATCTGCTCATTCAATAAAGTCCAACTATAGAAAAACCCAAAAAGCGGTTTTCTGGGAAAAAAGTACCTTTACATTTTTTTTAATATCTCGAAAACTAAGAAAGATTTTTACATCGGGTTTTCGGTGATTAATTAAGAATTGATAAGACCATTGAAAAATAAAAATATCAGTGGCAGTTAATAACGCAAAATTTAAAAAAAAAAATAACTTGAAAAAAAAAATTCAAAATATTTTTCCAAAATTTTAACTTGAAATTTAATTTTTCAGAAACTGTTCACTCAAATAACTTGATTTAAAAAGCAAATAAAAGAATGGAATATTGGCTTTCAAAAAGGCTATAGCACATGGTGGTATATGTTCTCCTTGATTTTTAATAATTTTTTTTTTCATTTAGAGTAAATTTTTTACAAAATTGCCCCTCCCGCCTAAACGAGGGGAGATAGACCCCCCCCTCACATATGACTTTTTTCTTGTCTTGACCCAACCTATCCGTCCTAGGCTTTTGTCGCATCTTATGCAAATCACCCTGTATAGTGCGCAAATATTCTACCCTTAAGGACCCCCAACAGGACGTTCACCGCCTCTGCAAGGGAACCATCAAGATCAGATTCCCGCCTTGCTAGTTCATCAGCTCGCTCATTACCCTCTATATTGCTGTGACCCAGCATCCAAAGGAGACTGATCCTGAACCGATGACCCAGCGAGGCGAGTTCCTCTTTGCACTGTTCTACCAGCTTGGAGGTTGTAGTGGCAGGTACAATAGCCTTGATAGCTGTCTGGCTGTCAATGATGATGGCTATGGTATTTTGGGGTGTAGGGGTTTGTTTGAGTAGGCGACAAGCCTACGTACAGCAAGAACTTTCTGCCTGGAAAACGCTGCACGAATCAGGAAGTCGGCAAGACCTGGAAAGATTGAGGGAATCCGAGAAAATCCCCGCTGCCACCGTAAAGATTGTTGTTTCGAACTCGTTTGTCACATCGCCTATTTCCCACTGCGTCCTGGTTTGAAATCTGACCATGACGTTATATCTGAAGTTCACTCTGGTTATATGGTCGGTTCGATTAGCTACCAGATCCCATGGAAGTAAATTCAGGATGCTGTTGTAACCATAAAGTTTTGTCTACCAGCATCCTGTTTCTCTTAGTCTCACCGCAATACATGATCTAGAACGTGTAACTCATGGCAATGGCATGTCTGAGCTCAATCAATCCCTAACAGGACTGGTGCCGTACTCTATTTGTTAGTCACAAGTGACTAGACACTCTCTGTATTGAGCAGAGAGAGATAGAGCAGATGAAACAGGGGTCCATATGAATGTATTCTTGTCCTCATTACTGATGTACTGTCTAAGTTTTTGTTGCTGAGAACAAGTACTACTTCTACGTTTAGTATTGGGTGTTCACTTGCAAAGGGATCCGGTTTAAAGTCGTTAGAAACTTCAGCAACATGAATATGAAGACTTGCAAACCGCTAAAGTCACTAAAATACTAGAAATCCGGCACAAAACCACTAATTCCCTCCCCAAAAAGGTGGCCACCTTAATTATGTATATCCTTTAAACTTCTTAAATCTTTACTTTAGCTTTAGTTTCCTCTGTTTATCACAACCTTCCTCCCCTGTTAATTTCACCCCAAATTATCGGTATTTTCAATTTTCTCAACCAAGAAAAAAAATCCATCGGATGCAATCTTCTCGCAATAGCCCCCAAGGAGCCCTAAACCTAAGTCCCCAGACTGAAGATAAAATGCATAGAGTGGCAAAAATGGCATATTGCCCGCGGTTATACATTCTATGTACACTGTACGTGTACCCGCTCTAATGAAAAAAAAAGGGTCACCGCGTTAGCACAACATAAAAATTCTGCTGCAGGTGGACGCAGCATCATTTCCACCCTCACACCACCACCTTCCATTCCATGGCATGACACTGGCCCCATGCAATGCAATTCCTTCGGGAATAATTTTTTCCTTTTTTTTCGTCTTTATGTTCCAATTTTCTTGTTCTTCCCTTTGGGGTAAACAACATGAAATGCAAGAAAAAGAGGCAAAGGAGGAGAAAAATAACATAAACACAGGATTAGGTGTATCTATGCGGTTGCTAGATGTCCGCCTTCAACTTTTTTTTGTTTCTTATATTTTTTTTTCCTGTGTTTTTATTAAATATCCTTTGAAGAGCTCCCCAAAGGACACTAAACTGAAAAAAAGAATGTATAACCCCTCCAGATGAATGTTTTCCCTGTTCTACTCCTGATCCACCTTACAAGAAACTCACTCACTTTTTCGTGGAGCATTCCAACCAAATGTGTATCTACGACGTGGTTCTTCACTCCCCCTATACCTGTTTTATTAGATTTGAAATGGATCCATGTTTGGGGTGTGTTTTTTGTGTTTGATACTACGAAGGGCGCGCTGCTCCCTTTTATTTACCCGCTGTGTGTGTTGCAATGCGTTGTCCTTTCGAATGACTTCGTACAAATATCGATCAGCAGAGGGTTCCATGACTTTCCTTTTCTTTCTTTTTAACCCCTCGTCCTTTAGCATGCAAAGGAAAGGCAAAAAACAGGAAGAAAAAGAAGCAAAAATGAAGTTAGAATCCTGCTCCAAGAATGACATGACTTCATTTGCTCTCGACATGGAGGCAGGCATTCGCCAGCCTCCAGCGCGAATGAAGGAAACTTTTTCCACCAGCAGTATCGTGAGCATCATTATCAATGACCTCTTTGTATTCCTGTCAGCTAGTACAAACATATTGTCAGATGAGTTGGAAACATCAGTTGTTGCTGGCGGTGCCACGTTGTTCGTGGGGTTCTGCCACCGGCAGGACATTCAGTTAGGTAGTGCGTGCGTGCGTGTTTTGCGGATACATAAACAGATGAGGGCAGAATGAGAACAACACATGATGAACAATTTATTAAATGACAATGACAGAGACTCCACCGCCAATACGGCCGCCGTCTTCGCCGCGCCAATGCCACAACATCGTCAGCCGCTATAGCGTGTGCGATATATTGGAATCGTTGTTTGAATATTTATAAAGTCATACGAGTATTGGCGAACGATTTTTCAATGCGGCAAAGCTTGTGCTGACAGATGTCACTCACATGCGAAGGTGGTTGATATTTTATATACAAATTTGTGATAATACTGAAGCAGAAGAAGGTGTATTGTTCTGAAGTGTAAGGCAAAGGAAGAAAAAAAATAAATAAGAAAGAAAAAAAAAAAGTATTTCCCATACCGGGAATCGAACCCGGGCCTCCTGGGTGAGAGCCAGGTATCCTAACCACTAGACAATATGGGATAAATTTTACTGTGTCCAATAAGCTTGTTAAACAGGCTAAAAAAAAGTCTGCTCTGTATAAATGATGCACAATTTAATTTTAGTCGATATTTTGAGAGGCATTAAGTTGTCGGTCTTACAAGGCCAACCCAACTGAGGAAAACCGAAAAAAGTTCAAGCGAGCCAGGAATGACCGCAATGCCCACATTAACCGTTTTAAATTCTCCCACGACCAAAAGTTGAGGCAAAAAATAGTACATTGTCCCAAGGGTAGTAAATACTTTTGGTCGTTTGTAAAAACATTGACGTACCAACAGTCAGCTCCTTAGACAAAGCCAATCTGCTTGCTGCTCACTTTGCAGCAAACTCCACGCTGTCAGACAGTGCTTTGTCTCCACCTGTACTTGAGAGCAACGAATTTTTCATGAAACAAGATCTCTTTTGCATTCGTACATTATCTAAGTAAAGTCCAGCGTACAACTTATCTGTGTATAAGCGGAGCACTACGCAAGACTCCCTCTGCGGCACTGGACATTTTGTTTCATCTGATACCCGTCGATATATATTTAGCAAGTAAATGGCAGCGAATGCACCCGTTCGCCTCAAACCTACCCAACAGTGGTCAAGAAAAGATTTTGGCCACGCTTCTATTCTGAATAAATTCAAAATCTCTCCCGAAAACACGGACACGGACACTACCCCACGTCTAAATTTTGGCAAGAACTTCCTCGTCAGCATCCTCTCCTAATCACTCTGGAATGATGATATATTTTTAGAAGAGGGGTCAAGCCACTTCTACACTGATGGCTTTAAAACCAAGGACGGAGTTGGTGGAGGTGTTTTCTCTGACAAGCTTAATCTTAAGTTCTCCTTCCGTCTACCAAATCGTTGCAGCATGTTCCAGGCGGAAATAATCGCGATTAAAGAAGTCTTATCTTCGCTTAAGAAAAACGTTATATCTGCTAGAGATATCCGCATATTTTCAGACAGCCAAGCAGCAACCAAATCGTTGGAATCGATCTCTATAAATTCCTTAGTAGCTCTAGACTGCCGTTCATCTCTCGCGGAGATGGCTGAGCAGTTTAATATTCACCTGTGTTGGGTGCCGGGGCATAGGGACATTCCAGGAAATTGTAAGGCCGATTAACTCGCCAGAATAGGAACAATTATACTCATCCTGCCGGCCAAAGGCTCCTTAGGTATACCAATCGCTACTTGCAAATTCAAATTTAAGCTGGATGCTAAAAAAAAAAAAAAAAGCTGAATGCTACCGAGAGTACGAATCTTAGGTGGACAAGCGGACCCTCTTGTCTAGCCACAAAACAGATTTGGCCAATGCTGGATCAAAAGCGCTCTAAGAATTTAATTTCTATAAACAGATTGTATATCGGCGCTACAATAGGTGTCACCACTGGGCACTGTCTAATAAACAAGCATGCTACAAGGCTAAGCCTTTTTGCGAAAGACATTTGTAGAAGCTGCATGGATGAAGAAGAGGAAGAAATTATTCCTCACCTTCTTTGTTTCTGCCCAGCTCTCTCCCATAGAAGGAAGCTTCACCCACCAGCCCCTTATTACAACGACATAGGCCACCTGAAAAACATCGACATTAAGAGCCTCCTACGCTTCATAAGAAGCGCAAAATGGTTTAACGGGTAGGTAGAAGAAACTTTCTCCCATGATCCGTGTGGTATCACAATGGAAATCAACAAACGAAGCGTCCCGCCGAAGGAAGGTCCTGGCCAAGACTCCAACGCCGGAATCCAATATTAGGGAAAGCGATGGCACCTGGGCAGAATCACACGAGGAAACGCTGGATATGCTACTGAGTACTCACTTTCCCGCATGTACATCAATCTCCGGAGGTGGGTTATATAATAGATGATGACAAGATAGCTTATGCAATTAAATCATTTGCTCCATATAAGGCACCAGGAATGGATAACATTCGACCTGTGATGCTGCAAAAGTCAGTGGATATTGCTATTCCATGACTCAAACGTATGCCTTAAGCTAGGTTAGGTTATGTTCCTAAAGCATGGCGGGAGGTGTGCGTTGTTTTCATTCCCAAAGCAGGAAAAGCGAGCCATACAAACGCAAAAGACCTGAGACCTATCAGTCTATCGTACTTTTTGCTGAAAACTTTGGAACGTTTGATAGATGTATATATAAGAGGTGTGATCGGCGATGATTACCTATCTAAATCACAACACGCATACATCTGCGGCAGATCGGTAGACACGGCCCTCCACCGGGTCGTATCGAACATAGAAAGATCCCTCCATTTCAAGGAGTTCACTCTTGGGGCGCTCCTGGACATTGAAGGAGCGTTCAACAACGTAAGCTCTAACGCAATCCTGAACAGTCTGCACAGAGTACATCTCAATACCGGCCTCTGCAACTGGATTGCGAAGATGCTTCAATCAAGGATTATATCTTCAACGCAAGGAGATGTAACCATCCGGAGAAGGGTCTGCAGAGGAACACCCCAAGGTGGAGTCTTGTCCCCGCTAATATGGCTCCTTGTGGTGCATGAGATCTTGGTAATACTGAAGGAAAACGGCTTCAACGTGACGGCCTATGCGGACGATGTCGTTATCCTGGTTTCGGGAAAATTTCCTCCAGTTCTAAGTGAAAGGCTCAATTTCGCGCTACAACTAATGGATAACTGGGTCAACAGCAAAGGGCTGGGAGTGAATCCTTCAAAGACGGAGGTAGTTCTCTTCACTAAGAGGAGATCAATCCCTACCTTCAGACCCCCAAATATTGGTGGCACTGAACTAAGTATCTCAAGTTCAGCTCGGTATCTGGGCGTAGTTCTAGATTCCAAACTTAACTGGAAGGAAAATATTGCCGAACGCGTTAAAAAAGCAAGCGTAGCTTTCTACTCCTGCAAAAAGGATTTCAGCAATACGCGGGGCTTCAGAGCGGTTGTGGTGTACTGGATATACATGGCGGTTGTAAGACCCATTCTCACATATGGTTCACTAGTATGATGGACGGCACTTGAGAAGCAGTACCTGCTTTCAAACCTCATCAAAATCCAGCGGGCGGCGTGCATCGGAGTTATGGGATTAATAAGAACAACACCAACAGCGGCAATGGAAACCATGTTTAGTTTCATTCTGCTTGACCTATACTGCAGCGGTCTGGCGGCTAAAACCGCCGTAAGACTGAGAGAAGGCCGGTTATGGTCATCAAGCCTTTACGGCAATGCCTCCATTCTGTCCCGATGGGGGATCACCAGCGGATTGACGGGAACTGATCACATGAACCCGACGCTAGCGTTCGAAAGGAGATTCACTACAAGAATTCCCGATAGAATATACTGGAGGAATCGAAGAACCATGAAGAAAAAGGAGTTGGCTTTCTATACCCACGGTTCTAAGAAGGATGTCCTCAGGCAGCCGTTAAGGCTCTGGACTCTGCCGTAGTTAGGTCGAGGCTCGTGAGAAGCTGTAAATCACTCTTAAACGAGATATCTAGAGCCAATGCGGTGACCCTCTGCTGGGTACCAGGGTGTATGGATATCGAAGGTAACGAAAGGGCTGACGAGCTTGCTAGGAAAGGGTCGGCGCTGAACTTATCGCGAGCCCTCCCCTCTGTAGCAACCCCAATTAGTTCCTTGCAGAAAAAAAAATAGAGGATGAAGCCACCGGTCGAGCAAACAGATGCTGGGCTCATCTGGAAACATGCGCAACGGCCAGGGCGCTATGGCCGGCCTACAGCAAGAAGAGATCAACCTCTCTGGTAAAACATAGTCGTTATAACGCACGGGTCATTTCTGGCATAATTACTGGACATTGTGCCATTGGCGTTCACGCGGAGCGACTCGGTGTGCTGCATAATGACTATTGCAGAAGTTGCAGGGACGAAGAAGAAATTGAATCTGTTCGTCACCTGTTGTGTGACTGTCCTGCCCTTCTTCTTCCTTTTATCAGCGAGGCTATGATCCGAAAACAAGGGATCACAGCCCTCCCACTTCACCGCATTTCTACTGATCCGCCTGTGGGGTTCGCCTCCTGTGACTGTCCTGCCCTATCCGTCAGAAGAATGAGGACTGGTAGTTACTTCTTCTCGGAGCTGGAGGACTTGGGTAGTGTTGAACTAGCGGACCTCCAGAGATTCATATCACTTCTGGGTAGTTCTAACGGTGGATTTTCTTTACAGCGTTTCCAGGGTTAAATGATTGGGCACAATGGACCCGTACTGTTGGTCTGAGTGAGCAGTGACTCCTTGTCACAAGGCACCCATCTACCTAACCTTACCTATCACAATGGACCTATTATTGGTCTAAGTATGTTGGCGATTCTCAGCTGGCAACCACTTTAACCTAACCTAATCTAACATACACAAATCCACTGGTCCAGATGGTATACCCCCTGTTGTTCTGAAGAGGTGTTCTTCTTCGCTGGCAAAACTAGTACGTAAGATTTTTCACCGATCCTACTCTTCAGGTGGAAAACAGCATTTGTCCAGCCCATACATAAAAATGAACGATTCTTCTTCCTTCTCCAGCTACCGACCCATTGCACTTACGTCTCTTCTTTCCAAGGTCATGGAAACGCTGATAGACCGTCAGCTAATGAAATATCTAGAATCGCGAAAGCTCCTCAATGACCGATAGTACGGTTTTCGTGGCAACATGTCCACTGGTGATCTGATGTCATATGTCACCAAAAAGTACTCGTAGAACCAATCTCTGCACCACTCTGGTAAAAGCAAGATTATTGCGCTTGATATTTCAAAAGCCACAGAGTTTGTCGAAAATGCGTGCAGTTGGGATCGATGATACTCTTCTTCTATGGATTAGAAATTACCATTTGGGCCATTCAATTCAAGTTGTTTTGGACGATTTCAAGTCTCTGTTTTGTCTCCGACTCCCTTTCCATTTTCATAAATGATCTTCTCAATTTCTAATCCAATCCATTCCTTGATTGATGACAGAACCCTCAGTTTTTCATATTCGTTCCCAAACTCATGACCCTGCTCTTCGGTCGTTGATAAAGAAATGTCAAACACATTAAATTCGAACCTCGAAAGCATATTTTAATGGGGCCTAACCAATAGAGTGGAATTTAATGCTTACAAAACTCAATGCTTCTTCATCAGTCATTATTCATGAATGTCACTTGAATCGTTGAATGCGAAAAACTTCCTTTTGCAAAGTGTTCCGTGTCCTCCTCTATTTCTGTGTTGCCGCATCCTCTGCAGAGTTCATCTGTATTTAGCCGCATTCTCTTCCGGTGGGCCGCAAATATGTTGTGGCCGGTAATGATACTTATGAGAAGCGCCAAGTATTGTCTATTTTGAGTAAGGATGAGCTTGGTTTTCATCTTGTCATGTTTTGTCCAAATGCTTCTGGAGACACGGCATGATAGGAGCGCGCTCACCATCTTTCTTCTGCTTGTCGTTTGAAGTCGAGACCATTGACAGGTCTTGTTCTGATCCCTTTCTTGCCAGTTCATCCGCCATCTCGTTCCCTGGAATTCCTTTGTGGCCTGGGACCCACCAGAGTGTTACATGGTGGCTATAGATGAGGATTTTAAGCTCCTCGTGGCAGCGTTTTATTAGCTTTGATTTTATAACCGCGTATGAGATGGCCTTTATAGCAGCTTGACTATCTATGTAAATATCATATCAACGCCGGAGCGTTCATGTCCATTCGCTCTATATGTCCTAGCCATCTCAGACGTCCAATACGCAGTTTTTTGACTAGGTCGATGTCGCTGTACAATTCGTATAGTTCGTTTGAATCTTCTTCTTCAAAACTCGTCAACGCAAATGGGACCAAATATCATACGATTAATTTTTCTCTCAAAACTACTAAGGATATCTTCATCATCTTTTAATAAAGTTCATGTTTCAGCGCCGTAAAGTAGGACTGGGATGATCAGGGTCTTATGCAGAGTCTCCTTAGATGTTCGATAGCTTCACTATTGAATTGCCTTATACGAGTAAGCCCAAAAAAACAGCGATTGGCAAGAATTATTCTTCGCTTGATTTCTGCGCTGATGTTGTTTTTAGAGTTTATAGCAGAGCCAAGGTATTGTCTACCTCGCTTACTACCTGGAAGTTATGTTACAGCTGTTCACTGTGACGTTCTGTCCAATCCGTCGGTGTTGGTTGTCCCTTCTTTTCGACAGCATAAACTTTATTTTGCCTCGTTTATCGCTAAACCCATCCAGGAGCTGCGACAACACAATATGAGCGGGAGCGTAACCACCTTCAAAATAGCCGCCAAAGAAGCAATACTTAGGAGATTCGATCGCCAAAGTTCATTAACAATGATCATGGCCAGTCTTTGTGGATGGAGTCAAAATTCTGCAGAGCTGGCGGCAGTGTTGTGAACGACTTTTGAATGAACAGCCATTCCTAACTGTGAAGAAATACCCGACATTACAGTTGAAGAAGTTAGTAAGGCGGTCAAATACTCCAAAAAACAAAAAGCGGTTGGGCCAGACGAGATGCCCTCTGAGTTCTGGAAAAGTATGGGAGACATCGGGTTCAGATGGCTCAGAATTCTCATCTCCAAATTTATGAGAAGTGATCCAAAACCGAATCAATGGGGGAAAAGTTACCTTCTCTCTGTATACATATATACAAAGGGAAGGGCGATACGTGAAACTGTGATAACTACCGATCGATCAAGCTGATGTCGGACACCATGAAGATCGCTGAGAGGGTATAAGGTAGTTGACTGCGAAAAATAATACGGCTATGTGATGATCAGTGCGGGTTTGTCTCGGGTAAATCAACCACAGATGCAATCCAAAGTATAAGGACCATAATGGAAAAACATCGTGATTCCTTAAAGGATTTGCATATTGTATTGGTTGACTTTGAAAATGCATTCGACAGATAGACACGAGATCTAATATGGGTGGCGCTAAGACATCGAGGGGTTCCAGAAACCTATGTACAGATGATCATGGACATGTACGAAGGAGCAAAGACAAGAGTAAGATGACCCTGCTGGAGTAACCGAAGAGTTCCTACTCAAAGTCAGGGTGTACCAGGGAAGCGTCTTAAGTCCTTTGCTCTTTATTACAGTCCTTGACTATCTGCTTGCAGGCAAAGTGACGGTCCATCAATTATTTTTTGCTGACGATGGGGCGATAAAAATTAAGAATCTTACGTCCCTGCAACGACCACTTTTTCTATAGGTGGACGTGCTGGAGGAGATCATTATTTCGCCGAAATAGGAAGAGGAAGATTCTGTTTGAATCTCAATAAATTTTTTAGATCCATTAATTGAGGCTTTTAAGTCATCGAAAAAGTTCCGAAGATTTGTCCTCAAAATGACGTAAGACGCCAGTTCAAATTTCATCGTCTCTGTTGAATGTTTCATCCTCGAAGGTCGGACTTCAGCTTGTTTAATAAAAATTGTCGTTAGAAGCTAAATCTGGACTATAACGTGTATGATCAATTCAGTTTTGATTTAGAGTACTCGTATTTGTTTCGCGTACGTGCTGAGTTACTTGAGGTGGTGGATGATCGCATTAATTACCTTCATTGCTATAAAGTTTTCAGGTTGATGACCCACCGTTAAGAAACCGAATACATTATACTCGTAGCAACACCTTCTCATCCACGTTAATAGACTGCGCTTGTTTTGGCGACTGCGACATGATGTGTCATTTTGATTCCAATTTTCTTCTTCCTTTTATCAGCGAGGCTATGATCCGAAAACAAGGGATCACAACCCTCCCACTTCACCGCATTTCTACTGATCCGCCTGTGGGGTTCGCCTTTTGATTTCAATCTAAAAAACGTATCATACAAAGTTATTCGTATCTACGTGACCGATGATCAAGAAGAATATCGTTTTGTAATGCTATAAAACTACTCCAAGCCTATCGACAAATCTATGAGCGGCCGAATATAGAATATATCATCGCCTCTAAGTGTACAGTGTAAGTACAAACATTTGTATCAAACTATGAAGACACATTATTGCCTCACGGCAGGCACTGCAGACCAAGCTCTTCACAAAACTGTCTGTTCCCAGTTGCGCACCAGTTTGAAAAAATTCAATGCATTTTCGAAAATACTCCCTCCATGTTTCTATTCTTATCAACATGTTGCTCAAACAGATTGCAGATGCAACGCAACCGATTTCCTTTATGTATCCCATATGGTCTAGTGGCTAGGATATCTGGCTTTCACCCAGAAGGCCCGGGTTCGATTCCCGGTATGGGAAGACTTCTTTTATTTTTTCCCAAACAAAATATGACATTCGACGCCCCCTATGACCGTAGAAACATTCATCAACAGTATCCATTCCCATCCACCAGTTTGTGCTCGTCGTTGTGAACAATTTTAATTGCGGAAACCTTTCATCCCCTTCCCTACAGACCCGCTACAACATCACAGCAAACGCAAAACACAGAATATCTCCCAACCAGAAATCCTCAATTATTGTTAATGAATTAAACCAACATCAGGCAATTCTATATGCATCCCTGGAGGGTGAATCTGTCCAGGAACACATCCATTCGTCCCTGTGGTGGTACAAGAAAAAAAAGAAGGGAGGTTCTCCCTTACTGGGCAGACGACTGAATTGAAATTAACTTGTAGGCAAATATTGAGTGAGACTCACCGTTATATTTTCTGGACTTTATTCACTTTGCGGGTCGGGAGCGAATGTACATATGAATGAATGAATCATCCATGCAATCTCCTACCCGGCACACTCTCCTACTTCTAAAGTCAATTAGGTAACTGCACGAACCTGTACAAATGCTATACTACCGCCCTTCTGATGTCTGTTTGTGTTTATTTGCCTCTGCATGAATGCTCACCAGACTTTGCCACCACCACTACCGACTCATTTCATATTCACCCCCAACTTTTATTTGAAGATTGACTGACTGCGCCAACCTGAACTGAAGAGAGAGAGAGAGAGACTGGACTGGACCTGGACCCACATGCAGCACATACGGCTTCCGTATCCCTTGCCTGGCAAGGCCACCCAATCACTTTACCATTACCTACCGGCCACAAAAAAGCCACCAACTTGATATGCGGTCGTGTAAGATCAATCAGTGGAAAATTGGATTCCAACATCCACACAGTAGGAGCAATATTGTTGCAGTCTATCACATTCACAGGATACTCGGGGCATTCAGTCACTGTTTGCTGATGCATCTTACCTCCTTGCTCTCTTCTGCGTAATATTCATGAATCCTGGCTGACTAGCTGGAGTGTGAGAGTTTAACTTTCATTGAATTTCAGATTCCATGGAATATTGATGATACAAATACGATAGGTATCGATACAAAATCGACAACCTAAAAGGATAAGAGAAAAAGAGTGAAAAAGAAAATTGGAAAAAGCCAAAATCACCCATAATTCACCCGGAAGGATTGCTTCAGCCATCCGGTCCAGCACCTGAAGCAAGTACTCTATGCAGTAGTAGTCCGTCGTCGTGTCGTCGTCGGTCGGTCGTCGTCGTCTCAACTTCCCAGACGTCTCAATGGCTGCCACTAATATCCGTAGCAAAGTATACACTGTAATAAGTTGAGGAATTTTTGCGCTTTGTGTCTGTGTACTTGGACTAATGTACTTGGAAGCGGCCTTTCTTCCACAGGACGAGGACGACGACAACGTCTTGAAGGGATTTAATTAAAAAATGTTTTTTTTTTTGCTTTTTATTGGCGCTCTTGATGGCGGCAGCAAATATTGAATAAGCAAGGGCTTATGTGGGTTTTTTTTCCTACAGTAAGGATGGCAAATTTTGTTTAATAAAATAAAAGGATGCCTGTAAAATTTTGATTACCATTGATGTTTATCGCAAAAGTATATTGAAGAACGATGATGAGGGAAGTTTGAGGATAACCTCACAACAGCTTCTACAATTTTAATAAGAAAAACTCAGCTAATAGGGAGTGCATCGAACAGAAAAGTATCATATATAACGATAGCAGACTCGAGATGAATAATAGTTAATGAAACGAATTATCACAGCTATGAAGAAGGAGAAAAAGTAAACTGTCCAATAGATTTCGTTGGAGCTTGTGTACAGTTAGAACTTCAGTAAAGGAACTCAATACCTATTAGCCTTGATTTCTTTGATGATGACTTTGCTTGATGTGAAACAGGTTGTCTTTTTTTTGTTTGTTATTGACTTCATCTCCGACGAGTTCATTCGTATAGCTAATAGGAACCTCCACGCAAACGAAGGCCTGCGAGATGTCCAACGCCTACTCCATTCTATCGAGTTCATCTGCCGCTTACAGATTCTAATGAGTTTAGATCTAATTGCTGTGGATTCCGGAGCCTTAACGACTGCCTGTCAATGTACACCGCAATTGATTTACCCAGGATGTTACTTTTAGAAATAATTCTCGCAGCCTGGATAACAGTTGTGATATCAGCTTGAAAAACGGTGCATTCGTTGTTAATTCTGAATGAGTGGTTTACCCCTAGTGTTTTGCTGTAAACCCCAACTCCCATACCGAGATCCATTTTGGAACCGTCAGCGTAGAAGGCCAATTCCTTTTTACTTTCTTGTTTTTCCAGTCACTTCTGTCAGGAATTCTGATATTTTCTACATGCCTACTTGTCACCTCCCATCTTGATACGATGGCGGTGATCAAAGCCCTGCTTCCCTAAGTCTTAGTGCCGATTTGGCCGCCGTGCGTTAGAAAAATATTCTACAATTACAATTCAATCCTACAATTGCAATTTTTGGAAATGTTTCATGGTCCTCCTCATGGCTCCTCAATGGCACTTAATCGCCCCTGATTACCAGGCTAGGCTACTGTGGTCTAGATAAGTGCAGGTCTATAATGGGCTTTTCTTGTCCAACTGCAATCAACCGCTTTCTTAGGAGAGATGAAGTCTGTACACAAACATTAAAGAAATCTATGCAGAAGGGCTTTTTTTTCTCGTGCTGTCACTCATTAATTCAGCTAAAGGAGCAGGGATCTTGTAAAAGAAGAAAAGTAAGAGGAATTCCGCTAGGAGCATTGTGTCAACTTTGCCTATGAATAGAAATTCATGCTTTTTTCTGTCATATTTGAGTAGAGTTTCACAGGGCTAATGAACGAATTCGTTAAAGATTGTCGTGCAAGTTGGTCCGCTTTCTCGTTGCCTTCGATAACCTTATATCCAGATACCCTAGAATGTGAGACTTTGGTCTTAATATGCATGTGTTTGTATACTTTGCTGTAGTAATTAATGCAAGCCTTGTCAGACTTTAACTCACCAAACACCAAGCATAAGTCATTATCGGGACAAATAGTGCGGCAGGTCCAGGACATAATTTTAGGCGTAATGCCTAATTTTTTTTTTCCCGAAGAGTCTTGAGTATTCACAGAGAGCTGATGTAACCTTGTTCGTTAATTGTTTTTACCCAGATTTCATGTTAGAATTTGAATTCCGTTTACCGATAGATTTGAGGGGTTGAGAATTACGACGACCTGTTTGTGCAGCACTAAGAGCAACTCCAACAGCAGCTCTAAATATTCTTTTGCACCTGCCTCCTCTAGATATGTATAGCAAACAAGAGGCAGCGTGTGCGGCCATCCGCATGAAGGCCATCTTTCAGCGGTCCAGTTTAGGTACAGGACATTCCTTTATTCCTTTCACAAGACACCGGCTATGAACTTCCCCAACTTCTGTTTGATAAGAACATTGAAACCCGTATCTCCTCCAAACTTGAATGGGAGTTCGAGCTAGGGAAACAAGAGGGATCCATTTGCTTCTACACAGATGGATCCACAACAAAGTCGGGAATGGGGAGAGGTGCCTTATCCGAAAAACTAAACATTTACATCTCATTTCACCTCCCTAATCACTGCAGCGTCTTCCTGGCGGAGATCATGACAATTAAGGAAGCTTTGTCGTGGCTAAAGTACAATGTGATATCCAGACGGGATATTACTATCTCTACTGACAATCAAGTTGCGATCAAGTCCTTAGAAACTGCTACCTTCAACTCAAAAACAGCCCTAAATTGCCGCTTGTTTCTTAATGAGATGGCCAAACAGTTCAACGTTGACCTAATTTGGGTGCCGGGGCACAGGGACATTCCAGAAAACTGCTCAGCTGACTAACTCGCCAAGCAGGGTATTCGTCTACCGATCTCGTCGAACAAGGCGAATCTCGGTATGCCACTCGCTAGAGTGAAACTGCTACTTAAGTTCAACACCATTAGCACGACCAATCGCAGGTAGGCTAACGCGCTTAATTACAAAATCTGGCCTAAGCTGGATCAGAAACCCTGCAACTGCCTTATCGGGCTGACAAGGTTGCTCATCGCAACTACAGTAGGCGTCATTACGGGCATTGCATCATCGGTAGGTATGCCATCAAGCTAGGCATCTTAGCAAATGAAGTTTGAATTTAGACGAGCTAGCTTACCTCAGCATCGGCAGCCTCCAGCGCTTCATAACAAGCTCCACCTGGCTTCAGGGGTAGTTCTCCCTGCGGATGATAGATCCATGTGGTACTACAATGGGCCTAGCCTGGCCTAAGTGGCCTCCCACTCTAACCTAATCTAAGCAAGTTAAGTGTTCTTCGTTGTTATCTTTTATTAGCTTAACATCCGGAAGTAGTTGCAGAGATGTTGTTGCAGGAGCGTCCGAACGATTCTATTCTTGTCTTCTTCTAAGAATTCTTCCTGTCAGCTTGCAGAAATGATCACACAACTTCTTTATATCCTCCAGATTGACAAAGATATTATATACTCCCCGAATATGGCTTTTCTAAAAACTGAAGTCTTGTCACCGCTCGAGGGGAATAATGTGTCAACAACGATTGCGCGCCATCGTATTCGGACTTCTGCAACGCGCTTCAACTTTCTCCAACTCATTTCAAAAGTTTTAGATTCCCTTTGAACCGTATGCCTGAGACGATCCCCAGTTCTACCGGATGGAGTAAGGGAATTCGCATGGCGTGTTTCTTCGCGTCGCAAGGTTTGACCCACCAAATACCATTTCCTTCGTCAAATTGTGATGTCAATAGGTTCGTGATCCTTCTTCGAGAGGAGGTGTTGCGCAGACATCTATTTACGAAAGTCTGCAGCTTATGAATGATAATGAAGTTGATTCTGCAAGTAGGTAGTAGTACTGACTCAACATTGAAGCATAGCAGTCGCAGCTTGGTGTAAAAAGTCTCCATGTGTTTTACCAAACGTACCTCCTGGAGACAGTTTCAAAGCCGTTGAGGCCAACCACCATAAAATTGATAAATTATGCTCCCAAAGGACATTTTCTAAAAATAAGTGCAAAAATATGTTCAAAAAGGATAATCTGTTGACATTGCCTTGATTAATCATTCACAACCCTAATTAGTTATTGCCGCCATAAAATGATAAAAATAACTCCAATGGGCTAATCCAAATATCTACCTCTCCTCTGGGACCATCTCCACACAGCACGCAACCCTTCAACTCCGTAATACAGTTCCTTTACCATTGATCGTCATTTATTCATTTGTCGGCGACGGTGTTGGGTAATTGCAACAAAAACTGACAGAACACAACAGTTGACAAATACCCCCTCTTCATCTATACTTACCCAGCGGAGGCACCACACTCTCTAATGCATTTTTGTGGACTCAAATTTGACATCGACTGTCAAACACCAGGCACCTTCTCCTTCCCCTGTGCACAGCGTGTGATTAGCGAGTCGGAAAGGAATTGAACTATCTATGGGCCGATGGGCCTAAAAATAGCGCACCTGTTGGTAATATACATGTGTTAACCTTTGACAGAGTAGAGCAGCCCGCAACCCAAGCACTGTCAAGTCACTTTCGCTTCGAATCTCCGGTCTCCCCAAAGGAGGGTTAGTACCTACAAGAGATTCTAATGCTAACGATTGTAATATGTCACGATGGCTAGATGTCAAATACATTGACTTAAGGCAGTTCACTAATTTTCCCCCCACCCCGTCTCTCTCTCTCTTTAGCTTAGGCTAGCCTAGCATATCACGACGACGTGTAATTATGGAGTCTTGTGTGAGAGGCGTCTCGCCCTAACTTTTTGACGTCTATTTTTGGACACTTGAATATTAATTCCTGTCACTTTTTATTTGCGCTCTGTGTCGTCGTCGTCGTCGTCTGTGTATTGGGGGTGGTGCCAGAAGTGGAGCTGCAAGAGTACTTAATTTGATGATGTAGAGCCAGCAGCAGAGGGGCGCTTCTGTATTTGGAAACAGAAAATTCATTAGGCAGAGCCTAGAATCAGTGCGCCGCGCCAGTTCAACACCTCAGCTTCATTTATCATCGATGCTGGTAATTAATCATGAAGCCGCACACAGCAGCCAGTGTAATAGTTAATAACATCCATGGCCAGACTAGGAGAGACAAAAATATGATTTTTTTTTCTTTCAGTTCTGGCGGGAAAGTTGACAGGAAGTATTTCGTCTTAAAGTAGATGGAAATCGTCGTGGGTAACCATCCTGAAAAATTATTTACATGGGAAGTGGATGGATTTCTTTTTATTCCAAATATTTTTTGGACTTGTTTTCCGGGGGAGGCGGTTCCTCCTTTGGATGGTTTAAATAATGTGGAAGCCAAATTGTGCTGGGAATGTCAAATTAATGTTAATTTTGATGGTATTCAGTTGTAATTCGTTAGCAGACGTAATGAATTATTCAAATGATTCTCTTTCTCGTCTTAAGGATGCACGATGTGGGAGGACTTCCTTCTTCTTCTGAATCATTTATCTTAATATGGGAGCTAGAAATGGCGATAGAAATTGCTTGGTTTAACGCTTTTAAATTATGTTAACGATTCATGCTACATATCGTGGGTAGTGATTGAAGTTTATTTATAGTGAGTTAGCCAGAAAGAAAGTGATTGGTTACAGGGGGACGTTTGTTCATTCAGGCTTATCTGCAAAGTGGTATAGAAATTTGTATTCAAATCGATTTCAGGGATCACCAATAGATTGTGTGTTCAGTTAAGCATTTCTATAACCTAACTAATGTTCTGACGTCAGTTTTGTACAAAATTTACAGGAACCTATTCTACCACTGAAAAGCAGAGAGGGACTTGATTGGGAAAATTCACCGCTTTTCCTCTGAAATGTATGTGGAACTTCAACAGGACTTGCTCTAAATATAAGTACATATCTCTTTCTGCTTTCCCAATCACTGCAGCGTTTTGCAAGCGGAGATTGTGGCGATAAAGGAGGCCTTATCGTGGCCAAGGTACAATGTGATATCAAATCGGGATATCACCATTTTTACTGACAGTCACGCCGCCATCAAATCCCTGGAATCTATCACCTTCAATTCAAAAACAAATTGTCGGCTGTCTCTTAACAAGATGGCTAAAGAATTCAATATTCAACTTATTAGGGTGCCAGGACCCGGAGACATAAAGGGAATTGCTTAGCTTATCGACCACTGTACAAGGTGCATATCGGCATGTCTCTCGCTATAGTAAAATTGCTACTTAAGCTGAATCCTAAAGACAGATTTGGCCTGAGCCTTGTCAAAAATGGTCCATTTGTCTTATTAGACAGAAAAGAGCGTTCATTACAAGCACAGTAGATCTCACTACATGGCACTGCATTATTGGAAGGCATGCCATCAGGCAAGGCCTTCTCGAAAATGATTTCTGTAGAAGCTGTATGGACGAGAAAGAGGTGAAAAGCATACTACACCTCCTTTGTACGTACCAGGCTTCTTCCGTTCTGAGAACATTGTACATAGGAGCCTACTTCTTTAACAATTGGCTATAACAACATTAGCAGCCTCTAGCGATTTATAACAAGCTAGAACTGGTTTTAAGGGTAGATCTTCCTGGGGATCAAAAATCCATGTGGCACCACAATGAATCTTTCCTTATCTAAGTGCGGTAGCATCTAATGCCGTCTGCCATGCTAACCTCACCTAATCTACTCTGGACTAACGATGCAGGAAAATACTTTAAAACCCTTACGGGTGGATATTAAGGCTCAATATATCTCCTGATACGCATGCCATTGATATCCCCGGTATATCCGTGAATGTACTTGTTGCACGCCTGCAGATCTCTTTTGACTTTCTCGGTAAGGAAAGACTGAAGTGCTTCTTTGAATAATTTTCTTAACTCAAATTCAGAAAACAGATTGAAGTACAGGCTACCCATAATGCCACTGACTTTTGCCTGCCACAAAGGACATTCATGTCGAAGTTTTTTTTTTTTTTTGATGCGCGGGTAGGGGTAAAAATCATTTATAGATACTTGTAGCTCGTACTACGAGTACAAGTTATGCCCGAGGCAATGACATTTCGTCATTTCTTTTTAGCTACCAGAGTTAGTAGGATATTCGTTTCTCGCGTTTCTCGTTGTTCGTTCCTCTATATGCAGTTGGTGCATCATACTTGTGATTACCTCGTTTGCAGGCTCCTATCCTTCGCTCCTCGCCAACATAAATGAGGTCAGGCTTCTTGGGGTCGCTTGCCCGCCAATTGCTCTTTCTAGGATGTTCCTGGCCCTTGTATAATTTTGGTATTCCATCAGTACATGCTCTGCGTTCTGCACTTTTCCTTCACAGTGCTGGCAGAATGGGTCATCTGCGTGCTTGTACTTGTAGAGATACTCCCGGAAGCAACAGTGCCCCAATAGCAATTGTATTAGGTAGTAGTTTACCTCCCCGTACTTTTTGCTAATCTATTCATAAACTTCAATTTGTATGTTCATCGCCCTTTAGTTGTGATGTTCCACCTATATTGCCATTATGCTTTTATAGCTTCTACAGTTCTTGTTCTGTCATTGTGCTCATTTTCACGCAGTGCCGCGTCTTATTCGAGTCTAGATCGATAGGCCTTCAGCCTGATATTACACTTATCGCATCAGCTCACACTGTTCTAAGGGCGCAGCATACCCTTAAAGATGCGTTTCTATGCGCCGCGTTCATCGTTCTAATTTACGACTTACGGTGCGTCGCCGATATTCATATTGGGGCCGCATACAGCAGTATTGACATTATCATGGTCGTAAGAAGATAAGCTGCCTTGGTCCCCCAATATTTGGCATTAGTCTGCATAGTGCCGCTACTACCCGAGAGGCCTTTTAGCCTGCGTACGTTAGGTGATCCGTGAAGTTGAGTCTGTGGTCCAGCAACACTCCCAGATACTTGATGTACGGCTTCGATTCGATAGTTTGCTCACCGACCTGTATGATAAGGTGCTCCACCTTTTTACGGCTTATTATGAGAATGGCTTCGATTTTGTGGTCCGCTAGCTCTAAACCTGATGTCTGTAGCCATAGCTTCACGTTTGTGATTGTTTGATTCCAGTTTTGCACAACTTCCTCTAATTTTGTGGCCACTACTACAATTGCGATATCGTCGGCGTAACTAATGATGCATACTCCCTTCGGCCCTTGTGTTTCTAGAATGCCATCGTACATTTTGTTCCACAGAATTGGTCCTAGGACCGACCCTTGTGGAACTCCTCCCGTGATTATGTACCTCTTTGCTTCCTCTTCTGTGTCATAGTAAAAGGTTCCGCAGTAGGTAGTTTAGTAACTGCAGGTCACTCAGTGATTTTAGAATATAGCTCCAGTCGGCTGAATTGAAGGCGTTCTTGACATCAAGTGTCACCACAGCACAATACTGTTTTGCTTTTCTGAGACATCTTTCTCCCGCAATTGTCCCACGTGCTATATCGCACACAGTATGTATTGCATGGTTGGTGCTTCGTTTCTTTCGGAATTCAAACTGTCGGTTACATAGCCTCGAGCCCCCTTCCGTGTATTGCTTTAGTCTTGTCCGTATAATTTTCTCGAGCACTTTCCCCAGTGTATCTAGCATGCACAACGGCCTGTACGATGATGATTGCTCAGGTGGTTTGTCGCCCTTTGGTACAAGGACTAGTCGTTGCCGTTTCCACTGAGACGGGAATTTTCCTTCTGTTAAGCATGCTGTGTAGAGGTGTGTAAATACATCTGGTCTGGTTTTGATCGCCTCCTTCAGAACAAAGTTCGGGATCCCGTTCATCCCTGGCGTCTGTTGCTTTTGACAGCTGCTGCGGCGTCTATAACTTCCTCAGTTGTAACTGGTGGTATCGTCTCTGTTTCATCTGCTATGCCTCGTGGCAGTGTGAATCCATCTTTCGTCGGGAATAGGCTGCTGACAATTGAGTTCATGATGTGTGGGCATATCCGTGCAGCTGCCATGGTGTTTTTCAGTTTTTTCATGACTATTTTATAAACGCTTCCACATGGGTTGTGTTGTAGTTCCTCCCTGAGTACCTGGAGTGATTCACTTTTGCTCTTCTTAATCATCTTACGGAGTTGCATTCGCTTCATCTGGAATTCTCCTCGGAGTTCTTCATAATTCTCTGAGTTTCTGCCTCTTGCCCTCTGCTGGCGCCTTCGCATTCTATGGCAGTCGGCTCGGAGCTTGACGATGTCGTCGTTCCACCAGTACACTGACGTTCTTCCATTTCCTTTTCCCCTGCGCGACATGGCTGCATCACACCCGCTGGTTAGAGATGATGTTTCTTCTTTTGCTTGCTCCTCTGCTGTCCCACTCGTTGTTTAGCATATACCCGAGCACGTCGGAGTCTAAGTCGCTCGTTTTCCAGCCCTGCTTTTGTACTTTACGAGGCAGGTTGCAGTATTGGAATCATAGTTGCTCTTCTATATCGAATATCATGGCCTGGTGGTCGCTGTTCGTGAACAGGTCTGAGACGTGCTATTTTATTTTTCTTGTTAATGTGGCAGTGTGGACACCTACTTGGATTTTTTACAAGATATGCAAACATAAGTTGAGTTATCGTCGTTACCTCCTTCTACGGCAAGTGAGCAATGATCCAATCCTCCACAAGCACGGTAAAAGGTCCAGCCCTCAGTTGACGCCAAATAGAACTTTCCGCGGAAAATTAATTCTGCGCCTTCATACTCGGACTAGTTTTCTTCATTTTCCGTCAATTTTTTCTTCATCTTCTCTTTTTTAAGGACAGACGTTCTGAAAATCGGTTTTTGGACTGCAATTGGGTGGCTTGTAGTTTATTTTTATATGGAGAGCTGGCGATCACTGCTGTTTTTCTATGATTTCGAAATACCCTTCTTGATGAGATGCTGAAGGTTCAAGTTGTGCGTTTAATAGATGAATGCTTACGGCTGTATGCGGTTATTAGATAATATTACTTAACTTTAAGCTAAAAGCTTTGATTAAAGCAGCTATTAGAAAGCTGAAAAACAACAAAGCCGCTGGCAAGGAGATTCCTTGATTGGGTGTATGCACCAGCTCATCACCTAAGTACGGGTAGACGAAAGCATGCCCGATGATTGGAGTATCAGCTCCAATCCCATCTTCAAAAAAGGCAATCCTATGTCTTGCAAAAATTACCGAGGCATATCCCTACTAAACATCGCATACAAGATCCTATCCAACGTACAGTATGAACGTCTTAAATATTTCTGCAACTTAATAATCGGTACGTATTCCAATGTGGCAGATCGAAAATAGACAACATTTTCGTACCGAAGCAAATCCTCGAAAAGACCAACGAATTTCGAGTCGCATGTAATTGCATTCATTGTCTTGAGCTCTACAATGCAAGTAGACGCACTGTCATGTGATTTCTTCAATCTCGTGCTGGAGCAGATAGTGCGCAGATCCGGTTCTAGCAAAGGGACTAAAAATCAAAGCAATAAGCACAAAAGACCAGGGAACTTGTTCGCTAAACTTAACATTGATGGGATGAAGGTGGAGGAAAGTCCGCAACTGGCTATACCTAGGAAGTGTTATATGGAAAGTGTTTCAAAAGGATTTCCCAGCTTTCATACATACGTACATATAGAGTAAAAGTATTTCTAAAGTGGCATTATTAAAAGTCTCCTCTCAATACCCTTTGAAATTTTATTTGGTTATTTTGAGCATGCAGACAAACTTATAGAAACAAGTCGCTTTGGAGCGAATAAAAGAGCTTGAATTTCTGTAATAATTCAATCGCGTCTTTCAAAGCCCTTCAGTCTTTTTAAACCTCCCTTACAGCCACTTACCTTCGACCACGTTTCCATAATCATAACCACAGACAAAATCCTTTCAAGTGAAAATCATTTCAACTCAAAGCTACCAAACTAAAGACAGGCAGACCAGTAGAAGATGAACCAAACAAAAAAAAATAAAAAATAGAAGATGAATCCATACGAAAATCACTTCCTTTAGGTAATCCTTCCACTCAAAGATAAATTTAGAAAAGAGGCTCCTGCCCAAGCCCCATTGAATTAACCAAAATGTAAATGAGTTGCTATTGCGAATGCATTGATGTAGAAAAGCCCATCCACGTTCTGAAATGTTTTCCTCTCCAACTTGTTTCGCCATCATAATTATTCTCCCCCCAAACACCTACTCAAAGCCATCACTCAAAAGCAAAAAGGGATAATAACCAAGAAAGACCAAAACGAAAACAGAAAAAAGAAAAATCTTACAATTAAAGCCAAAAAGGATATTTAATTAGGCGTGCGGAATAATTTCATCCGTTGAGATGTCAGTGGCACTTCAGAAAGGGTTTCTGCCTTCGTTAATCCCCAATTGAATGACCTCACCCCACCCCGCCCACCATTGCTTCATCAATCCTATCGACGAAACATTCCCATTATGTCATCGCCATGCACACACACGAATTGCTCATGCCTTTCTTTTGCTCACAAGAAATTCCATTACGATTGTAATCTCCTTCAAAGGAACTTCGAAGAGAAAACTAGGTTAGAGTTTAAAAGGATCTAACTGAGAAAATCCTTTGGACACATTGCTGTTGGAAAGTTCTTTCTTAATTCTTTGTCCTCTCGCCGCAGGACATAAATTGTTTCAACACTTTGGATAGTAGTTGCTTTAGTCGGCGAAAGAGACAAGAGTAAAAAAAAAAAAGAGTGGTCTTCCCGAAAGGAAATACTTAAGGACTTTGTTCATCTGACCATCGTAATGGTTGCTGGTGTCACACTCTGTTCTCTGGAAGCCTGTGTTTTTGGAAAATCTCCATCAAGACAGAACCTATTGTCATTATATTTGCAACTTTTTCTTCGTAGAGCGAATTTGCTTCGCACTCTTGGTGCAGTTGTTCTTTTTGTGTGGATTCAGTTACGGAGGTTAGTGCAGGAGGACAGATGGACATGTTTATACTCAAAAGAACTTAACTTTTCTAATTTCTGTTCCTCGAGGACTGTGAAAGCTGGGAGTGATGGGTACTTTGTGAAAAGCTTTGTCTATTGGAATAAGAAGTTGTGCACGTGATTATTATTGTAATCCGCTCG
The DNA here is from genome assembly GCA_945910035.1 of Brachypalpus laphriformis. NCBI lineage: Eukaryota > Metazoa > Arthropoda > Insecta > Diptera > Syrphidae > Brachypalpus > Brachypalpus laphriformis. The sequence goes on along the minus strand of OX246755.1, from coordinate 9,016,955 downwards.
GAAAGAGTGTGAGGGGAGTTTAAAAAAAATTTGATATATCTATCAATGTTTGTGTCTTAACTGCAATACTTTTAAAAAGGAGAAAAGTTTGTATGTTGTTTGTTTGATTGAAGCTAGGTACCAAAGATGGTATAAAACCAATGTAATAACTGACACCCAGCTGAACTTTTTAAATACGGAGGTGATGTCTTGGTAGGCCACATGCACCAAGTTATCACCCAAGAATGGATGGAGGAAAGCATGCTCGACGACTGGAGTATCAGCTCTATATGCCTCATCTTCAAAAAAGGCGATCCTATGTTTTACAAGAATTATTGAGGCATATCCGTGCAAAATGTCGCATATAAGATCCTATCCAACGTATTGTGTGAACGTCTGAGACCTTTCTGCAAGACACTAATCAGCACGTACCAGTATGGCTTCCAGCCCGGAGATCCTGGAAAAGGCCAACAATTACCAAGTCGAAACTCACCACCTTTTCATCGACTTTAAGGCCGCTTATGACAGCATTCATCGTCTTGAACTCTGCAAAGGAATGGCCCAAGCGGGATACCGTCCAAACGTACTCAGATATGTCACGTAACGCTGGATAACACGCGATGCTCTCTGAACCTTGGAAACAGCTCTTCCGAACTCTTCCAAACATGCACCGGATTCCGACAAGGAGATGTGATGTCATTTGACTTCTTCAATATTTTGCTGGAGCAGATAGTGCGTAGGGCAGGTGTTAACACGGAAGGCACTATCTTTCACAAATTCATCCAACTGCTGGAATACGCGGACGATATTGGCTTCGGAAGATTCCGACAAGCCATTGTAGAGGCACTTATGGCAATTGAAGGGCAGGCGAAACGAGTAGGTCTTGTAGTAAATGAGAACAAGACTAAGTACATGTTGTCAGCAAACCAAAAATTAACTGCTCAAAACCTTAGACAGAACGTCATTGTTGATGATTACAACTTCGAGGTAGTTAAGGAGTTTACCTACCTCGGAGCAAGTATAAACCCCACAAATGACACCTTCGTAGAAATCTGACGAAGAAACCGCTACTACTTCGGTTTGGCAAAACAAATAGGTTGAAAACTCCTAACTTGACGGACCTAATTAATATTCTAGAGAACGCTCATCTTACCAGTTTTGCTTTATAGCGCGGAGCGCTGTACGATAAGTACAAGCCGAGAAAACCTTTGAACGAAACATACTTCGTCGGATATTAGGTCCCATATGCGAGGAGGGCGAATGGAGGAGAAGATACAGCCACGAACCCTATAAGTTGAACCAGGATGTGGATGTAGTCCAAAAAACAAAGACACGTGGACTATATTGGCTCTGGCACATCGAGCGAATGGACAACAACGCTCCAGCCAAGAGAACCTTTGAACCTCACCCCCCATGTTCACTGACGGTGAAAAAGACCGAACCTCCGGTATAAGGACCAAGGTGTCGTGGATGCCAGAAAACTTGGTCTTCACAACTGGAAGCAGCGTTCCCGAGACCGTAGAGGATGGAAGGCAGCCATGTCTCAGGTAAAGACTCTTTAAGGGTCGCGAGCGCTTTAAGTAAGGGCAGTCGCTAAAGGTGGTTAGGATTAACTTGAGGAACGTTTGCTCTTCACATTGCCAATTCTACTTGGGGATCTTAGCACAAATGGAAGAACAGACGGGTTTGGCGAAGAGGAGATATGCTATTTACGCCATCCTTATGTCAGAATAGACCCATTTTGAAACCCATAGGACGAAATTCGTAGACCATTTGCTGTCTACAAAAATTATAACCCCCATTCTAACCGAATCCTCATAAGTTGGATTGTGCGTATGCTTAACAATAGGAATATAGAAACTAAGCTCGGACACAGCCAACTCCAAGTAACCACCTTTAGAGGTACGCCGCAGGGAGGGGTAATCTCTCCGCTGTTATGGAACCTAGTTGTTAATGAAATACTTGTGGATTTAAAAAATAGTGGGGTCAGGGTCATTGCTTACGCAGACGATGTTGTATTACTAGCATCAGGAAATTTTATCTCAACCATTAGTGAACTATTGGGAAAGTTCTTTGAAAACACTAACTGACTGGGTCAAGGAATGTGGTCTAGGGATTAACCCAAAAAGCCAGAGTTAGTGCGTTTCACCAATAAAATGAAAATCTCTGCATTCGAACTACCTTCCACTGAGTGAACAACCCTCAAGATCTAAGAAAGAAAGACGAGAAACAGAATTGGAAACTTAACATTGAGGAAAGAGTAAAAACGGCCTGTATTGCTTTCTACACGTGCAACCGCACCTTCGGTAGAAAGATGGTCCAAAGCCCAAAATCGTCCTTCGGATATACACAACGATCGTTAGACCCATACTAACATACGCTAGATTAGTCTGGTGGCAAGCACACCAGCAAAGCAACCAACTTCAATTCAATGACAAAAATACAAAGACCTACATGCTTCAGCACAACTGGCGCAATGAGAACAACCACAACAGCGGGATTGGAAAGAATCCTCGAACTACTACCGATAGACCTCTATATGCAAGAGTTGGCGGCAAAAAAGTGCGCTCAGAATAAGCCAGTGCAACGGCTGGAAATCAAGTTTAACCGGACTTGCTCAGATTTTAAGAAAATTCGCAACAATGAATGTCAGTAGCGATTATCTGCAGTCTTACTTTGACTTCATTAAACCCTTCTACTGTATCTTTCCAAGCGGAGAAGAATAGGATACAGTCTTGTCTTTATCCATCTACACAGATTGCATTAAAATAAACATAGGCATAGGCGCGGGCGTCTTCTCGAAAGCGCTTAATATTCGCAGCTCGATCAGAGTCCCTGACCACAGCAGTTTTTTTTTTTTTTTTTTTCAAGCGGAGGCTCTAGCAGTGACGACAGCTACCAATCTAGTTTCAATGATGCCAATATCACCATCTTCATTGATTGCCAGGTGGCTATAAAAGCACTATTTGGTGTAGAAATAAAATCGAAGCTTGTTAAGAGCTGTCGCGAAGAGCTCAAGGTTCTTAGCTCGCAGCACAACGTAAAACTCTGCTGGTTCCTCGGCCACAAAGGTGCCGCAGGTAACAAAATAGCGGACGTTTTGGTGAGAAAGGGCTCTGCGTTGGAGCCTGAACAAGCTGACAAGTCAATCAGGACTCCCTTTGTAACTTTAGAAAAATAGTAGAACGACAAATTCTTAAGGCAGCAAACACCAAATGGGTACTATTTCCTACTTATGAAATATCTCGTAGACTGTGGCCAAAGTACGATAAAAACAGAACCAAGACACTGCTGCAAAGAGAGAGGGGATCCTTCTCCTTGCTAATAAATGTTATCACTGGCCACTACCTACTAAAAAGCCACACCTTAAAAATGAAACTGATGACGAATTGTGCAGAGGGTGCAACGACGAAGAAGTTCATCAAGACATACCCCACTTGCTGTGTCACTGCTGGAGTCTCTGTCACCTAAGAAACAGAATTCTAGGAAGTTACTACTTCCAAGATATTAAACAACTATTTGATGTTTCACTCTCTAATCTTTACAGTCATTCGAGGACATCAGGCTGGCTAAAACACCCAACAGAGATCCACAAGTGTTGGAACGAACAAACTCCAGATTAAGATCACTGGAACAAAACTCCAATGCGCATTATAACGGGTCTACATCGACCTGAGTGTGATGAAAAAGAACTAACTTCTTCATAAACCCACTTACCTAACCTAACCCATTCTGAGGCTATTATGAACCTGCAGATATACGTATAATTTCCGGATTTCCGGGTCGTTCTTCGATATTCTAGGAATTTGTTTCTTCTGCGTGAAAGACCTTGACAGTGGCAAAGAAAGCGGAATGTATCCTCATACACTTCCTCGTCACCGCAATCTCTACAAAGATCTTCTTCAGTTGGACGAAGTTTTTTATAAGACATCGCAGAGTGTTATGTGTTATGCTCTATCATTACTCCCACTGCAGCAGAATCTCACTACATGCTCTGTTTCAATAACCCTAAGCTCCTTGCGACAATTCTTACTACTCCCTGGGTGCTAATGATGAAAAATTATATTTTCTCGTAGTATAGCTTTCGCCACTGTAACTACGTATACTAGGACTTCTGCGCACCTTCGCCTATGGTACCACTCATTCCTCTCTGCTCGAATATAGGCTTAAGTTGAACAAGAACAAGGTATGGGGTCAGTTTTGGAAGTGATGTAAATATACACCTTCACCAATTACATGGTCAAACTACACGTAACGCGGTAGAAGAGACATCAGCCTAATAGGTATGAACCTTTTTAGTGGGCGAAAATCATAAGGTTTGGAGCTCTCTCTTCACGTTCGGAAAGAGAAAGTGGTATCTGTGGGCCAGGTTGGGAGAATAAAATGGATAAGTGAGTATCTGAAATCCACAATCCTACAGTGCTCCTAGTGCAAAATGCGAGAGTAGACCGGCTTAGTAGACGAATGTGATCGTAGTCCAATGCAGCAAATGATCAATATGTCATAAACCCTCGCTCATTCTATCACTATAAAGAAATATGTAAAGAAAAATGCGCGATTTGTTTTTTGTAAAAATACTTTTTCCGATCATTCTTCTTCTTCGTTTTTATCAGCGAGGTTATGATCGGAAAATAAGGGATCTCAACCCCATCCCACTTCACCGCATTTCTACTGATCCGCCTGTGGGGTTCGCCTATTTGACCTCAGAAAATATCGGCAGGCATGCCGATTTTGGATCACTCGGTTACTGAGGCCAATGAAATGCCGATGTCGTCGCATTTGTCTGATCCAGGCGTTTATAGGCCTGCCTTTCCTACATCGCGATGTCTTTGGAACGTGCATTGATATTGCCTTTTTAACGGGGTTCAAATGATCTCTTCTTTGGACGTGGCAATACGAGCTGAGCCGGTCGCGCTCTATTTTTTGTACGATGGTTTCCTTGATGTGAAAGCTTCCACAGATCTTCGAACTTCTTATTCGATCAAGCTTTGTCACTTCTGCTGACATGCGGAGCATCTTTATCTCAGCTGCCGTTAACTTATTCTCATACGTTTTGTACATCGTCCAACATTGTGAACCGTATGTGAGCGCTGGACGCACAACTGCGGTGTAGAGCCTTCCTTTCAACTTAGGTGTCATTTTTCTGTCACAGAAGATAGCGGAATTTTCTGGCCACTTCATCTACCCTATGCTTATGCGATGATTGATTGTCGTTATCACAAGTTGCTTTGTTATAGATCATAGATCGCAGATATTTGAACTTTTTGCACTTGGAAAGCACTGTTCCATTCAAATAAATGTCTGGAATAGGCCTGAGTGGATCAGAGAACGGGCAGTACAAGTACTCTGTCTTTTTTGAACTAATGCGTTACCCATTTCCCTCCAGAGCGTCCACCCACACATCAAGTGCTCGTTGCAGGGATGTATGATCCTCACTTATGATGGCTCCATCGTCAGCAAAGAATAACTGATGTACCTTGGGGTCCATCACTTTACCTTCAAGCAGATAATCAAGGACTGTAATAAAGAGCAAAGGACTTAAAACGCTTCCCTGGTGTACCCCGACTTTGATTGGGAACTCTTCGGTTACTCCAGCGGGGCATCTTACTCTTGTCTTTGTTCTTTCGTACATGTCCATGATCGTCTGTACATAGGTTTCTGGAACCCGTCGATGTCTTAGCGCCACCCATATCAGATCTCGTTGTTGTCTGTGGAATGCCTTTTCAAAGTCAACTAATACAATATGATTTGCATGTTATATAGGAAATTAAGGAATCACGATGTTTTTCCATTATGATCCTTATACTTTGGATTGCATCTGTGGTTGATTTCTTCGACTGTGATGTCGGGTATTTCTTCACAGTTAGGGGTGGCTCTTGGAAAGTATCGCCGGGGAAACTGTTCATTTAAAAGTTTTTCACAATACTGCCGCCACCTCTGCAGAGTTTTGCCGTCATCCACAAGAAGGTGACCATGAGCATTGTCAATGAACTTTGGCGAACAAATCTCCTGAGCATTCCTCCTTCTTTGGGCGGCTATTTTGAAGATGGTTGTGCTCTTGTTCACTTCGTGTCTTCGCAGCTCTTGGATAGCCTGGCTTGCATCAACAACCGGAGAAGATATTTTCTCCAGCTCCCGATACAGGCCCTCCGTACTCTCTGCTTGAAGCTGGGCGCACTTCTTCTTCGCTTTTTTCTTGAAGCATCTGTATTCCATTTCGAGGCCAGCTTTTTCGTTACTATTATTAGAGGGGCACTTTGACCGAGCTTTGAAAGCCGCTTTCTTCTCATTTATCACCTTCTTAGCTTCATCACTCCACCACCATGGTTCTTTGGCGTGTTGATGGTGGCGTTTTGAAACTCCTAGCAGTGATTTGGCCTTCTTTAAGCAATTTCGCTGTAGGGAATCCCACATATTTTGTGTTCTGCACTCTTCATTCTCAGCTCCGTTGATGGTGTGAGATAGGTAATTTTTCATTACGAAAATAAAAGCCTCGCATTTTTCTTTGTCCAGATTGTACCACTTGATTTTTTCAGAGACCCTTGTTTGTTTGCTTTTCTTCGGTGCTTACATATCATAACCCCTCAGTATTTCAGAAAATTGAAGCCATGATGTTGCCGGCAATGGGTTGAGCAAGTTAGTTTCCTCCAGCCATTGGAATACGTTTTTTACTGCCAGTATTCTGGACGCCCAACAGCTATTAACTTTGCTCATGTTCAATTTTTCATTAAAGGTCTTAAATACACTTTCAAATGAGATATCTACCATCCCTGCTAATTACTTCTTAGTCAGCCGATTGTTTTCCATGATGCCATCATTGGGTCCGCTTATAGCTTATAACAGTAGATCTTAGGGATCGCGATGAACATTTACTGCCTTCGTATCGTATCATATCGTATCTAGAACATTTGAATTTGTTCCATAACAATTATGCATATCAGTGCAGCTAGTCCAACGACTATCTACAGCCCTTAATGCTGATGTACCAGCAAAACTATTTAAAATTAGAGCACACCAACGGCATCCCCTAAGGAGCAACTGAAACTAATCCCACCTAACCTAAAAGTATTCCTTACAGAGCCAACGCTAATAATAGTCACCCGTGAAGTCCCTTGAGACAACTAACGACCCGAACACCTTATCTTTTCGACAAATTAACAACGGAAGCTAATGTGTTCCATTATTGTCACCGCACACAGTACTCTGTACTTGCGAATATTCAAAACAATCGCAAAACTATAATCCGTCTCAAGTGCGATAAGGATCACCTCATTCAACGCGAGTCCTTAGTCCTTACATCCAAAACAAATCTCAATCATCCAGATGTAATCAAACGATAAATGGAAATGAATTTATTAGTACCACTATGAGGGAACTTTTAGCACACTAAGAAGCATCGCTTCCAAACGTTGTCGACGTCGTCATCGTCGTCGTCTCAAGATGCACTTAGCCTGTTAATTAGTTTCGCCGGGAACGGCAGCAGCGGGTGTCATTAAAACGTGATTCGGTGGCTTTATGAAGGTGTGAGCACCATTAACTCTACCGATAGTTCTTTTCACAGAGACAGAGAGCTCGCTAAACTTGATATCGTCGACCTAGCGCGCTTTATTAATGATTAATCACTATTGGGACGCGTGTGTGTGGTAGGTACACTAGTAGACGAGCAGCACTCGCGTAGCATTTACAGCTTCTTGTTGTTTAATTCGCTTCCTTGCATATGCAAATGAGCTTTGGCTGAGTCGTTCAGCTGGTTATTACGATGCAGAGAATCCTTGTTGTACACACATAGACACCCCCGCCCATAGTGCTTCGTAAATGAACGTGTAAAATATGAAACTAACGAACCGCATCGATGCTAAGCACCTCTCAAGAGCCGCCTCTAGAACTAGAGAGATGACGCTGCTAATGTTGTCATTAATTTTCATAACTATTTTTCATCCCATCCCACATCCATCGTCGTCGTCAGGCCCGTTCATCCCCATATTTTCGCCTCTGCAGTGTGTGTGTGTTGCTAGTGGCGTTAATGGTTGTTAGCTTATTCATATCCTTGCATTAGTGATTCTTTGTGTATGATTCTTTGATGATTATGATGGCGGATTGAGAGTGAAATAGGAGGTAAAATCCATCTTGAGGATAATGTTTTCATTTTTGGTTGTATCGTTCCGGCATGTTCTTGAATCTATTCAATGAGTGTATGTTCGTGTGTGTGTTGGTGAACGCAAGATGATGAGGCTCCATTAGATTTGTGCTTAATAGAGCAATGTGACATGAATATGCGTTTTCCTAGGAAGCTGGCGATGAAATTGATGATAATTTCGGCTTAGATAGGGTGGAAATAGTTGTTAAGAAAAGGCGTTTCGAATGGGTGTTTCTTTTGGGGATTTTCACGCGAATGTAACTTTATTATATAGTAATTGTTACTATCATCTATATTTGTAGGGTAGGGGTAGCCTGAACCACTAAATGGGTCTTCCTCAAACTTTATGCCTGAGCCCTGAAGGGCTTCAGTCAAAGTGTGTAAAAAGGAGTTGGTTGGTAAAGAGTGCTAAGCAGCACAAAGAGTATCTGATATATCATAGACCTTGATATACCTAATGCGAAATATCCGACAAAAGCGACAGATTCGACAAATGGGACAATTACGACAAATGCTACAAAAATACGACGCATTCTTTGGGATCTCATGTTTGCCTCTGAAATGCCTAAGACTCTGGATCAATCGAGCAGCTTTCTAGGAAATATTAACCAATCCATGATTTCTTTATGTATAACCTCTAACTGAAGGACCACAGAATGGAATATGGTGGAGAGCACACACATTTTTCATTCATCCACACTCCATTCTATTGTCAAAGGCCATTCAAAGACTGTTTGATGACCACCCCGTCAGTCAGTCATAAATGTAGCCAACAGCTATTTCTCTGTTTGATAAACGAAAAAACAAATGATACCACTAGCATCATGAAAAAAGCACACCCACTTCATAAATTAAAAATTTGTTTTCAGAGCCATAAGGTCAAAGGATCCCTCTCACTGTCTGCATGCAAACATCACAGATAGTAGAGAGTAAACTCTGATTTCCCGCCAATTGCGATCTGAAATTCAGAATTAATTCCAAAATAAAGGTCATAAAGGCAAAGGAAAATAAACACTCACAGTGACACACGACCAAAATGCACTTCAATTGTGCAGCATCCTTTGGTACAGGACCTATGTCACATATCTCTTTCGCATATGCGTTCATCCTTTAATTGCCTAATTTCGGCCCTGTGTGTATGCGAGCACATTTGTTTCTGTGGGGTATTTAACAATGTTTACTGGAATTATTTAACAGGATAATAAAAATTGAATGCATTCATAGGGGTGGGACATACACTATGTTGCGCAGGGTGTTTGCTTTGCAAAGGACGCTCTGTCGCATTTCTCTTCAAAATGGAAATCGAACATTTGTGCAAACACAAAGTTCAGTGCAAATGAGTGGGCCTTTGTTGTTTGAACTTCTGTGACAATGTGCTCGTCCCTGTTGTGTTTGATTTCAATTTGAATCTCATACTTTTACTAACAGATGCGAATAAGGACGACAATATTCATCCCTTGTAATTTTCAATTATACTGCATGTCCCTAATGTTTGAGGTGTGTTAACTTGAGGTATGTAGCGTGAAGGGAGGGAAGATCTTTTGGTGACAAAAAAATTCAGTAATGGCCTAGGATTAGCAAGTGCTGGGTGGTAAATTGTTTTCTATTCTTTTCAGAAATATTTAGCGCTTTGGATAAAATCCAAGTGACAAACATTTTTCATGGAATAGATTGAACACTTGTTAAACAATTTGTCTTGACAATTAACTAGGTGTTTATAAAGCTTTAACGGTCAGTCATTAACCAGTTTCTAGTCGATATTTTTTCCTTAAAAGCACTGCTCATCCTGCAAACTTTATCCTTGGTGTCAGCGATTGTTAGACCCATCCTTACCAATGGAATTATTGTATGGTGGAATGCAACAGACAAAGCCAGCTATCTATTGTAGAAATACTCACAAAGGTACAAAGATTACCATTCATAAGCCTAACAGGAACACAGAGATCTACATCACAAGCAGGTTTAGAGATGATGTTAAATATCCCTTCCCTAGATGAGTACATTGAATGCACAGCTGCCAAAGGAGCAAATCGCCTCAAACAATCGGGCGCATGGAAGCAAAGCTCCTATGGACATGGATTTATACTCAACAATAGCATATCCGATCTCGACAGAACAACAGATTATATCATACCCTACATAGATTTCGACAAGAACTACTCCACTTTTATCCCCGGAAGACAAGAGTGGGACTCCAACACATTAATTAATGTACAGGACATTCAACCCTGCACTGGCGAGTCTAAAAATGATATCTGAACTGGCTCTGGAGTTTTCTGCGAGCCACTTAAAATCAACGACTCATACAAACTCCCGGATGACTGTAGCATCTTTCAAGCTGAGATCTTCGCCATTGATAGGGCTGGACAGACTATACATAGCAAAAACCGAAATCCTTCCAAGATTACAATTTTCGTGGATAGTCAAGTGGCAATCAAACCACTAGACAACGAGAAAGTCAGATCAGAAACAGTTTCCAGATGCCGTAATACGTTGAACAGAATACGCAACACCCATGACGTAACTCACTGCTGGATACCTTCACATAGCAATATAGAAGGAAACGAGACAGCAGGTGAACTATCTAAAAGGGGAGCAGCATTGGATTTTAGGCATACTCCGCTATCAGTAGAAGCTTCAATTGGTAAACTAAAAAGAAAAATAGACCTAAAAGCAAAAGAACTGATTAACTTCCCATGGTGGGCTAGAAGCAACTGTGTCATATCTGACAGAAAACAGAACAAAAAGCCTATTGGCGTTAAATAAAAAAGAAATTCGCATCTTGATAGGCACGCTAACAGGACACTGCGCTATAGGGGAAATGACTGCTAGACTAGGCACCAACACACTCTACAACTGCAGGAGCTAATTTAGAGGAGATAGAATCCACCAAGCGCTTGTTATGTGATTGTCCAAATATTCGAAACCGCCGACTCTGTCATATGGGAAACAGGCTCTTTGACGAACTAGGGGATCTCGTACAAGTTCCACTTAAGAACATGATAGGCTTCATAATAAGCGCAGGCTGGTTTGCAGCAGAACCGACCGCAAGACAAACGTTTTAAATACAGGTTCCATACAACGAAATGGAAACACAATGGACCGTATGGCCCTGTGATAAGCACTTATGTGCACTTCCCTCCAAGCTAACCTAAACTAGTATCTTTAGTGCACTTTGTCGAAAATTGGCGTGTGAAACCAGCTCCAGGCTTTATGAAAACAATTTTGTGGATATAAGGCTGTAGGGATGGGTTATGAAGAAAATATCGAATGATGAAAGATAACGATTCCCGAAACGCTTTTAGACTGGCCAAAGCCTAAGTTCTGATTACTTGATTTGTAATCATAATATCCTGAATGCAATCGAGTCGAAATACTTACGCTTGAACTAATGATTTTATAAAAAAGTTAAAAAAATTTTGTGGCAGCGAGGCGGCCGGGTTCATAAACAAAAAATCATAGCTCTGCACTATTAAGTACCGTGTCATGCGGATATCTTGGCAATGAAACAGGTATCGAACTTACGACGAAAGGAACGGTACTAGATCATTCCCCTGACCTTTCCTTTACGCATGTCCTATTCAGCAGTACATATTGTAAAATTAAAAATGAAACCTTGAAAGTAAGCCAAGCTAATCCAGAGACTTGCTTATGTAAGGTTGGCTTATGTAAGGTGGCTCTCCTGACAAGGTCAGGACACACTTAGACCACTTGGGTCCATTGTGATACCACGTAAAGTTAGGGCCGGAGTAATCACCGGCTACCGGGGAACCTTAACCTTTCTCAGGAAGTTACTGGCTTGAAGTGGCTAGAAAGGGTGACTGACTCAGTCAATGTGTACTGAGTAGGTATAGTGTACAAACAAGTATTGGGGGTGATTGATTCAATCGAACCCGCAGTACTGTTGTGTAAGTTATATAGGCAGGTATGAACCGTGCAGGTATAGAGATGCATAAGCTTAATAGAGTGACTGATTCAATCGAACTCTGAGTACTGCTATGCATATCCGTAAGGTGTTGACAAGGTAGGGTGACTGTTTCAATTGAACCCTTCATACCCAGGTGGACCGTAGAAGTAGTGGGGAGTGCATAATAGAAAACGAGGTGACTGATACAAACTAATATGCATTCGAACTATGGGAATTGGTTTGGCTAGGTAGGGTGACTGATTCCATGGAACCCTTAGTACCTAGTTGCACCGTGTAGGTGGGGTGCATGGGAGTAATAGAGTTGATTGACTCAATCAATCTTGGTTACTCTTATGCAATAGTGTTATTTGTATTAACTAGTGTTAGTCTAGCAGTATTTTAGAGGGTTAACTATCGATCTTGGGATAAAGCAGGATCTGACAGGATCAGGTCTGACCACCGCCAGGTACAGGCAGTGGACTGTTTTTGGTAGACACTTGCTTAGTGACGAAAACACTTTCGTTAGTCTCCAGCAAGAAGAGTGTCCTTTCCTTTAATATAATCTTTTCAGCAACTGCTTTACGAGTGTCTCTGGGTAATTAGAAAAAAAAAACGAACTTCTGTCAGTCACTTCTTCGATGAGCTTATAAACGAGCTACGTATCGTTGAGCTCTTTTCCACCAGCGCCGTCCACTGACCACTATTCTGTCTTCTTTATTTGGGGCTGTAGACCTCAGTAAGCAGGGATCTACAGCCAGCTTAATGCTCGGGTATTTGCTATCACAACATCTTTCTCAGCGCTCTCGGTATGTTGGTTACCAATTTGAATGTAGCACAGGGCGTTTGGCATAGTTATCCTGAACAGAAGGCAACAGTTTGTCAGCTTTGTTCAAACTGAGTATCACCCTTTATAACCTGTCTCTGTAAAAGCGGCTTTAAAGTCGATGATAAAGTGATATGTATGGACTTGAGTTTTCTGACATCGCTCTGATTGGGCTATTCAAGTCGTTGGCAAATGGTTTGGGTTGCTAAACAGTATGGTCAAAAATGGCTTTGACCATATAAGCAGTTCGAGAGTATTATTTTCGGGAATTGTCAGATCTTTTTCACAATATCCTCTTCGGATCTTGGAGATGAAATGGTCTATTCTTCAACAGGTTGATTGGCAACTCCTGCGGTTTTGATGTATTTAGGACTGTGTGTTGCCATTTTCACCTTTGGTAGAAAAGCAATACCTGCTTTAAAGCCTTAGCAAGGTCTAAAGGTCAGCCTGCATCGGGATCATAGGATCGTACGTATAACACCCATAGCAGCAATGGAAACTGTTATAAGTCTCATTTCACTGGATCTATTCTGCAGAAATACGGAGCACAATCGACACTTAGCCTAAGGGAAGCAGTACTCTGGTCATCTGCACCATGCGGTTCCGCCTCCATCTCATCCAGATGGGAGCTCACTAGTACAGATTGCATGATTCCGATGCAGACTTTCGACAGAAGACTTAATATCAGAATTCCTGACAGAAATGACTAGAAGAACGAAGAAGTCACTAGTAAAAAGGAATTGGTCTTCTACACTGAAGGTTCCAAAATGGATATCAGTGTAGGAGCTGGGGTTTACTGCAAAACACTAGGGGTCAACCACTTCTTCAAAATTAACAACGAATGCAGCGTCTTTCAAGCTGAAACCACAACCATCATCCAGGCTGCGAGAATCATCACCAAAGGCAACATCGTGGGTAAATCAATTACTATGTAACATACATTAACAGCCAGGCAGCCTTAGCGCTTTATAATACAGAGTGATGAGATGCAAGCTCCTTAGAATGACCCTATTACTCGTAACTCTATACATAGACTAGTCAGAGATGAAGCCACTAGCGGTGCCAACAGACGATGAATCCATCTGTATACGTGCGTCAGTGTCAGAACTCTGTGGGCGGTTTATGATTTGAGGAGATATTTCGTTAAGTTCAGTTGTTGTTGTAGCAGCTACAGTTCCGCTGGGGAAAAACCGGTCTCTAGGCTCAGGAATCGAGCCACGTCTGTGGGTCGTTCCCAAAGTGCATCGGGGCGCAAGTCGGTAAAAGATGTTTGGTGTTGTGCTGGCCATTTCCGCAGTCAGGGCATTTGTCTACTGTGGAGGTGTCGAGAAGGTTCTTGTAGCACTTTAGTAAGCGACACCAGCCTGAGCGTAGCTGAGCTAGGGTAGTTTTTGTTCTTCGAGGCAGATTACGTTCTTCGTCTGCTATGCGGGGTGGGCAGCCTCCGAGGACCACGTTAGGGCAGAGATTCTCCATAGAGTGGGATACAGTCGTGTGATGAATGCTTTTCAATGCATCTTTGTAGGTCTGTCTGTCGATCCTGAGTGTAGGCATCGAAGTTGTATTTGCAGATTTGGAGCCCTTTGCGAATGGAACAGGGAGTTGTGGTACCATTGTCAGCGGATGATTGTGGTGATCTTGGAGGCGACAAAGCTAGAAAGAACTGCTTGGAGAGCATGGTGTTATGGTCCCTTACTGGAAGCAACTTCGTCTCGGCATGGAAGTGATCAGCATGTGATATCAGGTGACATCCGGTGACGGTCCTCATAGCTTCGTTTTGGCAGGCTTGAAGATGCTGCCAGTTAGTGTCTCTCAGCTGCGGTTTCCAGATGGGGGCTGCATAGTTTAGCACGGAGCGAATATTGCCTTGTATGTGACGAATAGCGTCTCTTTACCCATTCCCCAGGAAGATCCCGCTAAGGACTTGAGCACATTGTTGTTGCTACGACTAAACTTAACCTTCTTCATCTACATTGCATCAAGGTTAAGTTTATTCGTAGCAGTATGAGCGTTATCTCTGGCATAATAACACGAAGGACTGTGCCATTGGGATTCATGCAAAGCGTATCGGCGTACCTTACACCAGGTTCAGCAAGAGCTATAGGGACGAGGAAGAAATTGAATCTGTCCGAAGTCTGCTGTGCGAATGCCCTGCCCTCGCCGACAGAAGAATGAGGAGGTAGCTACTTCTTCACTGAGTTGGAGCAACTACGTCACATTAAGGTAAAAGACCTCCTCAGATTCATATCCCTGTCTAGGTGGTTCTAAGCTAGCGGTTTTCCTTTCTGAGCTGACAGACCCTCTGAGATTCTTATCCTTATCCAGATACGTCCAAATTCATCAGTTTTTGTTTTTGCGGATTTCCAGGGCACAAATAAAATGGGTACAATGGACCTTTGTTGGCCTGAGTGAGCAGCGACTTAGGTCACAATGCACCCGTATACGTACACATAACCTACACTATATTTTTGTAAAACTTTTCGCTGACCACTTTGATATCTTAAAGGTTAGTACAAGATCTTGTTGAAATGTTGCTGACTTCTCCCCATTAATTCTGGTGCTGTGACATCCTTCAAAGCTTGTACATTTTGCTAGCCGCTGTAATGTGAAATTTGAAGTCAAGTCCTTCTATTATTTTGAACTCAAAAGCTCATGTTCTCACATGATGGATTACGTTTTCTAAATTCCATCATTTCTATATCTAACGACATTGCTCAAAGTCCAAAAAAAAAATCTAACCCTTTACCCACAACCACCGCCTTAACACTATTACAAGTCTAATTCAATCAAATTACATGGGCTTCACCGGATCAATCCTTTTCAAAATTGTCATTTCGGGGGTGGACATCTGTTTTGATTTCTCAAAACCCTGACAATACCTCTAAAACCGCAACACATCAATGACAACAAGAAGCAAACATTGAAACCACTCAGCTGTTAATCTGATTATGACAATTGATTTATAAGGATTCACATGTGCGCATCCCACAAACGACATATTGTGTAGCAGTTGTCAGCCAACAAGAAAAGGATGAAAATCAATTAATTTATTGCATCCTTTCTTCCTCTTCGATTGAATCCTTTTTTTTTTACAATTATTTGACATGTTTGACAGGTTGATGAACATCAGATGATGACTAATATTATGTCCTTTTTCTCAAAAGAAGCACAAAAATCAAAGGACAATGTCAGCCGGTATCCAGAGCAAATTACTCTAAATTAAATGAAAATCCTTTTTCCTTTACGGTCAAGTGAATTTGGTGTTTATTTTGACAACAGGTAGCTATAGATACGGATGCTCTAACAGGTGCGGGTCTATTAGGTTTTGTTATCATTCAAACACAGGCGGTTTTATTTCCTTTGAAATAATTCACACGGATGAAAGAAAAACCAAACGAAAAGGGAAAACAATTTACAGATAGTCGCTAATTTTTTTTTTTTTATTTAATAAGGGATGTCTTCTGTTTTTGAAGATAAAAGATACAAAAGAACGGAGCATAAAATACTTAAGGCGCCAAATTGTGAAGAATGAAAAACTATAGAATGCCGATGAAGTTTTTATGATGTTTATACAAGGACCTCCACTGGTACTGCAGTAATGCAGAGTAGTAGCTATGCCTTAGCAACTGGTAGTTGCAGGTCGTAAAACCAGTCGTATGTAGTGCAATAAAATGAGGATTTTTTGAAGTATGAGTAGAATGTCGAGGATGCCGCTTATATGGCGCTTGTACACATTCGAGGGTTTTACTATCGCTTGTTGCGCTGACTTCTGGTAGCTGTAGACGATTGTAAGAAGCCGTATGCAGGATGTTAAAAACTTGTTTTTAAGAGATTCTAATACTGTTTACCAACTATAGGATGGATGGATGAAAATTTCAACTGTACTCAAAAGTAGCAAGTAGCAAAATTCCGAATTGAAGTGAATGACCAAAAACGAGACTTTGTGGTTACTTTTTTAAACTAATAGGTAAGGTAGGGTTGAGTAGGGCTACGATGTTTTCATAAAATAATAGAACTCATCGCAAACCTCTAGGAAACATTCTTGGCAAAAGACCTAAACCAATTCTCCCATACACTGAATTTCCCTACAGAATTTGCGGATTTCATTGTAGTGGTTCAAGGACTTTAACTCTCCTAGGCTATCGAAGAAGTATCTTCCAAGGTAAGTTAGCCTTCCACTTGCGTTGTCTTGGCACTCAGAGAGTATATGCGTCATGTCCTCAGTACCTACAAACATCCATATTTGATAAACCTAGTATCGTAGCATGCTTTCTTAGAAGACAATGGTCAGACAGTATTCCTATCGCTTTTCTTGGTCCCGATCTTTCTAGTTTTATGATATCCCCAGACTTCCTGCGGTTTAACATAGGCCACAAGACCTTGGACACCTTATGACCAACTAAGTTGGACCATATTAAATTAGCCATGTTGATGAATTTATCACCAATAACTCCCCTAGCCACACACCTATGTGGTTTGATGCTACAAATTATGCCACTATGTGGGAGTTTTGCTCCTCTTTGACCAGCGCGTTTGCCTTTTCATTGCATCCAATATCGCAGTGTCCGGGTACCCATTATAATCTGACACGGTTCTGCGTACATAATGCATTGTGCGACAATTCCTAAGAATTTCAGATAGAGATAGAGATGATAGAGGACTCTAGCGCCTTTAGCGCAGCCTGACCGCCAATGTGGATGGCGATTTTCTTGTCGGATATTGATCCCATCTCAAGTAATTGCGCAGCTTTTAGCATAGCTAGAACTTCTGGTCGGAACACACTGCATGTGTCCGGAAGTCTCAGGGCCAGCTGTAGGTTAATATCTCTCGAGTATATACCTGACCCCGTGTCCTCTCTGGTCTTAGAACCATCTGTGTATAATGCAATTTCGTTGTGGACAGAGACTGTCTCCTTCTGCCAATCCTCTCTAACAGGATACACTACTTCGTATGGTGTGACGAAGCCCAAGGTATGATTCCTTAAGAATGGAGCTACATATATCCCATATTACTAGTTCTGAAGAAACCAAGAACCGAAGAGCACTGTTGCCCGTTTGAACTTTGATTTGTAGGCCTAATGGTAAGAAATACAGAAATATATCGAGTGCAGTCGTAACACTTGTGCGTAGAGCGCCCGTGATGGCAATGCAGGCTGTTCTTTGCACCATCGCCGGCATATCCCGCATATTTTTCTAATTCGTACCCTTCCACCACACAAGAGCCACATTCCTAAGAATGGGTCTGACTATCATGGTGTATAGCCAGTGCATCATTGCAGGCTTCCCCACAGTCCTTTATCAGATGAAGGGAGAACTATATCCCTTGCGTACTCTTTTCTGCCTGTTAAGTTAAGTTTCCAATTAAGTTTCCTATCTAGCGCGATCCGAAAAGGAAAGCTCCACCTCTGCTAACTTAGGCAGTTCGAAGGATGGTGTCTTGTATTTTCTGCTGAAGAGTACCAATTTTGTTTCATCCGAGAAGAGTGTGTTACACTGCGACCTAATACTTATGTCCTGTATCCCCTTGTGTGTCCTAGGGCTTCCACTACGCCTACCCGCCATCGTGTACGGTTTCTTTTTGCTAACTGCCGTGCCTCCTTCTCGACTGTTCTGCGCCATGTTCTCCTCGGACCGCCAGGTCTTCTGGGTCCCATTGCATAGCATGGTTCGCTATGGAACTGTCACCCTTACGCAACGTGTGACCAATCCACTGCCACTTCCGTCGTTGGATTGTTGTGCCTATTGGTTCCTGACCCGTTCTCTCGTAAAGGTGTTCATTAGAGATGCGATTGGGCCAAAAAAATCCGTAAAATATTGCGTAGGCACCTATTAACAAACGTTTGCAGCTTTATGGTGATAGTAGTGGTCATTCTCCACGTGCTGCAACCATATAGCGGTGCGGATTCAACGTTGGAGCGGAACAGTTTTATTTTGGTGCTCAAACTGATTGCATTGTTTCGCCATATTTTGGACAACATCCCGAACGCGGACTTTGCTTTGGCGATCCTGTTGGCTATATCCAGTTCGGTTCCACCATCGGTCGAGACAATACTCTCAAAATACTGGAAATCCTCTACTCTTTCTATCGGTTGTTCGATGCCGGTGAGTTGATACTCGCAGATATCCCTCCAGTTTCCGCACTCCATTAAATTTCCTTTCTTAGGAAGCTTGATTGCCATTCTCTTTTTCCACTAGTTAGGAATGCTCTCAGCTTCCCAAGCTCTATCTATAAGTGGAAGCAGAAGCTCAGCCGATGCTGTTGGCGCTGCTCGTAAGAGCTCTGCTGGAATACCGACAAGTCCTACCGCCTTGTTGGTTTTGAGTGCGTTGATTGCGGTAGTGATCTCATCTTTACTGGGAGTCGTGTTGCGTATTCGGGAACTTCTCAACTCGGGCATCTCAGTCTGATTTGGGAGCATACCGCTAGCGAACACACGGTTCAAAATCGTAGCAAAATGCTCTTTCCATCTCTTGAGCTGGTCCTCATCCGAAATGAGCAAGGAGCCGTTTAGGTTTTTCCCTGGGTGTTGGTTGGAGCTGCGATCACCTGTCAGCTCCTTGGTGATTCTCTAGACGACCCTGCTGTCACACCTCCGTGCAGCTGCTTCTGCTTCTGTGGCCAGAGCGTTAATGTAGTTGCGCCTGTCACGTCGCACTCTACGCTGAACTTCTCTCATCTTCATGCGATATAGGGACTCTAGCTCGCTTCTCCCTGTTGCTGAAGTAGCTGCAATGCGAGCTTTCAGCTGTTTTCGTTCGTCAATCCGTCTCCAGGTATCCTCGGAAACCCACGCCCTATGCCTTCCCTGCGATCGACCGACAATTCTTTCAGCACCATATGTAGTCGTAAAAACATTTTTCACAGCACACCAATGATCTTGGATGGTTGCGGGCATTGACCTGCTAATTGCTTCCACACCTTGCGAAAATTGCTCCCTTAGTTGTTGGCGCACTGAGGAATGACTAAGTCTATCGATGTTGAACCTGGGCATTCTTGTGTTGTCCTGGGATCTTCGAACTGCAGCAGTGCGTAGTTGGAGATTAGACATCACATGATGGTAATCTCGCACTATCCCCACATCTGCCCCTCGCCTGCTTCGGACGTCCAGGAGACTACTTCTAAAGTGGCGGCTGATGGCAAAAAGGGTCAATTTGGTTGGATGTTGCTTGCCTGCCGTTGGAAACCCAGCTGACTTTGTGGCAGGTCTTGTGCTCAAACATGTTGCCACCTATCACAAGGCGGTTGGCATTGCAGAAATCCACAAACCTTTCGCCGTTGTCATTGCGGTTGCCTAGTCCATGCTTCACGATTACATGTATAAGCCCTTCGTTGTCGCTGCCTACCTTGGTATTCAAATCCCCCATCACTATGACAATGTCTCCATTTGGTGTTGTGTTGAAGACGGCACTTAAGAGACCTAATGGTTTATTGTGTCTCCTACGAATGTCTTGTAGAGGTTTGCTTTTTCATTAGAGGTCCGCTCGCATTATAATTCTTTCCAGAATTAAATTTGAGAGTCTTGCACCTTTACTTATTTTTGGCGAGAACAGACCACCTTTCGAGCACCCAGCTTCTATATCTATGGTTTCCTTCCTTATCTGATATTTCGAACTTGCCCAGATATTTCATTCTGTTTTTTAGTTAGTGCCCACAAGACTCCAGTAGGTGCTCTGGACTCCTTGCAGAATCTACAGAGTTCTTCTTTTGCTACACCTAGTTTCCTTTGGTGTTCTGTGAAGTTCGCCACGAAACCTTTTAAAATGAGGTTATTCTTATTTAAGTTGATACATGCTTCGAACTTTTTTCGGTCATAGCCACTTAGTAGTTTCTTCGCTAGCCCTATACATCGAGTGATGATCCAGGCACTTGCGCTGCTTGCTCTTCCCTATTTCGCACAATTGTTAACTACCTATAAATGGGTCTGTTGTTCCCTGTCGTATCAGTGAACCCGCTGCTTCATTAATTTCTATTCCGACATGGCTCGGTATGCAAAAGAGGGTTATCTCATTCCTTCTGCCCATTTCGTGTAGGCATTCCCAAACAAGTTTAGACTTGATGACATGGGCTTTAAGCGGCTTGATGGTTGCTCTACTGTCTAGCCTTATTGCTATATCCGAATTTCTCTAGTTTCTTTCAAAATTGATTTAGACGCATCTGTCTATGCCGTATATTTTGGCCTGAAAGATGCGGTGCTCTTTTTTACGGGTTCAGAGTTCTTTGCGCTTGAACTCAGTACTGATGTACCAGTTCCTTCCTCAGTTCTTGAGCCATCTGTAAACCATCTTAGAGTGTGGTTGTTCGATAGGAAATCATTTTCAAAATTCAATTTCCTAATACTATCGTTCCTAGGGACCCCTACAAGAAGAATTTGTTTACTAAGCACCTCCAATTCTTTTGCCCCGATTGAATGTCTCCCTCATTGTGACTTAACTGGTTCGCTTTGCCCATGCTCTGGCTCCTTAGGTGATCAATATTGGTTATTGTGATGTCATCCACTCCTGGCGGTTAGACAGGTTTAAAAGAACTGATTGCCCGTTCTAATATCCCTTTCGAGCAAATATTTGCTGCTGCTTTTGCCAATCCTCTTTCTGAAATTTCGATGTTATGGTTCTGCTCCTTTCTTCGTTGCTGGGCATGCTTCCGGGAGATTGTGTTTCTTAGAGCAGCAGTGCTCTTTGCTCCTCGTCTTTAATGAAGCTAGCATCTGGTTTTCTTAGAGATGTTGGTAGCCCAGCAGATTTGGCCGGTCTGGCTGCAGTTGGGGTATTTGAGATTGTCTCACAAGATTTCCTAAAACTCTCTCGCTTAACTTTTCTTAGCTCCATGCTAACTGTGTAAGTTTCGCTCTGTAGCTCTGCCAGTTTCCATTACGCTTAGCTGTTTTTAACAGTTTTCGCGTTTTGGATCTCAGTTTTGGCATGTAACTGCCCCACCATTGTACGTCATCTCAGGGGATAGTTTGTTTCAAAAGCATTTGTAATTGCCTCACTGATGCCCCCGACTGCGTTTCCAAGATCTAGGTAGTGTGGCTAGGCTTTTTTTAAAGCCTACATATATGATAAAACTAGTAAGGTCATCGTCGACCTTACTTGCTATCCTATCTCAGGAATACTCTTTCCACTCCAGAATAAGACGTCGAGGTACTTCTTCACCTGATTCAATGCGACTTCAGCAACATGTAAAGGGCACTGAATGGGCGTTCTGCAAACGACAGTCACCCTTGATTTGTTCATGTTTACCTGATTAAGCTTAAGTCATCAGTTAACATCCATGAGAGATAATTAAGCTCTCAAGTTTTCCTTACTCTATATCGCCTTTATGGCCCCAGGACCCATTCCAATTTATAGCCGCTGCATTTCCGTCCTTACGACTGAACTAGTAGCTGTTTCACAAAATCTATAAATTCAATTATAACATTCCTAGATTCATCGTTTTAATTTTTATTTGTTTATAACATTTCACAGTGAATGCATTAATTTGCCGAACATCACTGTATTCCACGTCACTGCACACTGTTCTGCCCTCCCCCCAGTCTCTCGTTACATGGCAATCACACAAAATCTGTCATAATCAAAATGGCATGACAGCACCGGAGGGAGAGTACACATACATAGAGGACACCCCAACCCATACAATCAACATATTTACTGTGTTCAATGACTTAGAAACGTTCCTCGAATCCATAAACGAAATTAATTTCTCTTGGCCGTCACAATTTCCGCCTCGAATCACAAGCGAACCAAATTTGACTCAACCAACTGAACACATGACTGTCCGCCCCAACTCCCCTCCAAGTCCACATCTATGAATCCTAGAACACAAGTGTCCATGACGAATCTCAGTCATGTTGCTCAGAAAAAAAAAAACGAAAACAGGAAACGAAATGACTTGTCCTTTGACCATAAATTAGTTACTGGTCAGCCATTCAATTAATTAATTAGCTCACCCATATGTCCCTTTGCTGGTCTTCATCTTCCTTTTGTGCACTGTCCTGTGTCGTCTTCCCAAAATGTAATGTACATGTAGAAAAACAAAAACATTTTTGCACAAGTTTTATGGTGACCCTCTTCCGTGGTCCGGTCGTCGTCGGCAGTAAAAGTCCTTGTAATTGCATATTGCATGGTGGTGGGTTGTAGTTTGTCCTTCCACACATAATATGCACAAGTGGTTATATGAGACTGCTTAATGTCCTGAAAAATTGCATACGTTTGACTGATTAGGTGGAGGAACAGGACATATAGTAAATTAGCATGAGGGTGAAGTTTTGTATCCTTTTTTTGTGTGATCTATTCGATATCCTGTGATGTTGTAAAGTGCTCTCACAAGTGCTCGACACTGCAACACTGACAAAGGATATTCAATGATAAATTTTCGCTTCTCCCTTATTAACACCATCCAATGCTGGCCACGCCGCTTCATGGTGAAGGACGACAAAGTTTCCCATCGTTGCCACCAACCACCGCTGCTCCTGCTCACACATTTAATTAATTTAATTACGTACGTGATTCGATTTGATTGAATTTTCAAGTAGTTAACGTTCCAGTGATGATGATGATGTGGATGGCAGGACACGGGTATCCCTTTGCCACTTCAATTCATCTCATTCGCTAAATGGTTACGGGAGGTGTACGTGTGTATTTGTGTGCAATGAAATTGGACTTTTTGAAGTGTTACGGGTACCCAGTCGCTTTGCGAACGAAATCTACCACAATCTACACATCGAACACATCCGCCCACTTCTGCATGAAGCAAAGCCCTCTTGACCAGGAGGAGGACTCCTTCGTCCCACTTGACCGTTACCGTTACAGCAGAACCCGTTGAGTGGAACCCGACAGAGAATGACTCGAAATGGAAATATTTGTCAGGGAATTTACAGCGAATCAATGAGTGAGAATTTCAGAGGATTGCCAGGAACTCTCATGGACCAGCAGTTGAAGTGGTCAGTGGCCAGTATAGCGGACCTTGGAGCTATACGATTTGCTGCGGATGGATGAATTCGGTTTACAACGTGCAAGACAATGTGTTTACCAGTCGAGAATTTCGGAGGAAATTCCGGAAGCGTGAAGTGTTCAAATGTGGTCATGCTGACGCACATTTTGCAACGTGTGCTGCGTGCGTGTGGGAAGTAGTTCTGAAGAGTGATGTTCTGGACCGAAGTGATTACATTGGTTTCGAATTTGGCAATATGCCACTTGTGTTGTATGGATTCTACAAGAGAAGGACTCGAAGAAATTGCAAAATTTGGAATTCAGACTTTATTCAGAAGCTATGGTTAGTTGGAATCCAGCACTGGATTCTTGACATAGTTTCTAGAGAATCCTTCTAGGGAATATTTCAAAAGTCAATTCCGATATGTAAGGTTTCTCTTTTGATAATGGAACCCCTAAAGTCATGCTCGATTGGCGTGAGACTTGAATAATTTTGAACTGATTTGCTGATACCCTGTGATAGAGTATGGAATAGGGTTCCGCAGAATCGTCCGGTTCTGTGAAGGCATTGAACCTTTTGTCTGTAATAATCGCCTCTCCATTCTCCTGAATACTTCTTTTGAAGTATGATCTGATAGAGTATGAATAGGGGCTCCGTAGAATAACCAGGTCCTGCTGCTTTTGTTTTTTTTTGAGAGTCTGTTGGTAAATTACACTTTAGGACATATAGATGCTCTATTGTTAGCATAGTCTAGTTTGTCTGCCATTTGATGTCAATCTTGCCTTCTTGCTATTTCTTCAATAACTATTTTGAGTTGGTGATGGACTACCCTGTACGCGGCATTCAGGTTCTTGTTAAACAAACTTATTCATTGAGATCGGCACGGCTTATTGCGGAACTCATTAGGACTCCACCAGGCATAAGGTGAGCTTATGATGCATCACAGGACATGTGAGCTGCATCACAGGAGTGAGAGGGTAACGAAGTAGCTGATGAACTAGCAAGAAACGGCTCATACACACCATTCCTTGGACTTGGATCTTTTTGTGGGATAGGACCACACAAAGTACCGGAAGAATTGAGAAAAAAAGGCGACCGATTGGGCTAGGCACTGAGATAATATCCCCCAACTGAGACAGGCGAAAGATCTTCTTGGAAACTACAACGAAACTTCAACGCAAGAATCGATTTCCCATCTAACGCGTCATTGCGGACACAAGGAGCACCTAAGGACGCTGGGAAAAGAAGGCCTTTCTCCTTTCAGAGATGGATCTACCTTCGCTGGATCCACTTCAGATGCTCTGGTTCATCCAGGCAGCTCGACTAGAGGATCGCAGTGCACATGCACTTTACCAAACATACACATACATCTATATCTATGTTAAATCCCACTCTTTGCAACTGAGCATATACTCTGTAATTCCATTCCTTGGCGACGTTCAGGAACGTTCTCCTGGGCTTTGATGAAAATTATCTTTAGGGCAACAACACTATCTTGTCTATATCTGGATATGGCTACTCCGCTTCTTAGTCATACATACTTTCGAACGTTATTGGCAACGGGAAGGCTAGGTTAGGTTAAAAGGGGTTAGCTGCAACGAGCGCAGCCTGTACTCAGATTTCAAACGGATCCATTGTGCTCCCCTGACGTGGAATTTTCTGGCTGGGACACTGAAAAAAAAGAAAAAGAAACAAAGTGACTAGAGTTCTGTGGTGTTGGAGCGGCCTTCTTGAAATCATCCTGAAGAAGTGTTAAATTTCATGACGGTGGTTGGTGACTTTTCAGACAGGTCGCCAGATGGTTGAAGAAAGGGCCGTCTTCCTGGTATTGCAGAGACTAGGACATTTGCAGAGGAAGTGTTCCGTGTCCTCCTCTACGTCTGTATTGCCTCATCATCTGCGGAGTACGTAGCCGCATTCTCTTCCGGTGGGTCGCCAATAGGTTGTGGCCGGTAATGGTACTTGTAAGAAGCGCCAAGTCTATATTGAGTAAGGATGAGCTTGGTTTTCATCTTGTCATGTTTTGTCCAGATGCTTCTGAAGACACGCCATGAACGGGGCGCTCTCCATCTTTCTTCTGCTTATCGTTTGAAGTCAAGTGCTAAATTTGATTTAACACGTATTAGTGGGGGTAGGACTGAGCTTTGGACCATTGACAGGTCTTGTTCTGATCCATTTCTTGCCAGTTCGTCCGCCATCTCGTTCCCTGGAATTCCTTTGTGTCCTGGAACCCACCAGAGTGTTACATGGTGGCTTTGGATAAGCATGTTAAGCTTTTCGCGTCAGCGTTTTATTAGCTTTGATTTTATAACCGCGGAGGAGTTGGCCTTTATAGCAGCTTGACTATCTATGTAAATATCAATCTCTTTCCTAGTAACAAGTTTCGCGGATAATACTCGTGCCGCCTCTGCTATCCCTAGGACTTATGCCTGGAACACACTACTGTGGTTCGGAAGCCTTAGTGATATAGCAATATCAGGTTCTGCTGAGTAGATACCCGAACCCACTCCTTCGTTCGTTTTGAACCCGTCAGTGAAGACAGAAATACTATGCGGGTTAATGGTTCCACCGTCTTCCCAGTGTTCCCTTGATAGGATGACCGTTTTGACGTTTAGGCTGAAGTCGGGGGATGGCGGAAGATAGTCTGTGTTGGTGTATGAGTGAGCCCATCTTGAGATGCTACAGTGGGCCGTTTGGCCCTTTCTCCATAGGTTGGATTCTTTTAGGCGTAGGGCACTCATCCCGGCTGATTTCTTCACAAATAAGTCTAGTGGAATCAGTGCGCGAATTGTTTCGAGTGCTGCGGTGGGGGTAGATCTAATGGCGCCTGTGGTTGTTATGCAGGCAAGTCTCTGGATTTTAGTCAACTCCTTCTCTGCTATTGGCCACTAGGCAATGCACCCATATCTAAGAATAAGTCTGACTATGGCTGTGATATGGCTTTACTGACGTCAGGAACGGGTCTGAATCTTAAAGTATATTTTTAAGATGTCCGACAGGTGATAATCAATCATCAGAAGTCGATTTGCGTTGTACTCATCCGCCTGAGGGAGCAATATGTTGCCTATAAAAAAATTCTAACTAACTTGGGTTCTTCAACAATTGGCAATAAGGTAGCGGGTGAACGCGTGCGGCAAGAGTTATGAACTTCTATAGAGGCTTACATACTGGAGTTCAATACTTTGGAGTCCAAAGATATATTAAATTGTCATCGAATATCAAGAATTTCTGAGAACATCACATGTAAATGCCTAGCTCTTGTTCGCAATAAAGCGATCTAAACGTTCCTGGCTATCCTAGATCCGCCCGTGCCCTGAGAACCAGTATAAGGGTATTAATAATCCCTTTGGCACGCGCAAATTATTAAAAAAAAAAAAAAAAAATTTGACAATGAAACTTAGTTTCTGGAGTTTGAAAACACAAAGTTGTTCCTAGGTCGAAGCAAGTCAGTATAGTGTCCAACCAAGCACTGGTTGTTTGCTCTGGCGGTCTAAGCAGATATTTTGACCCGTCTTTGCCAACCGATGCCTAACTAGTATGCATTATTTTCTTTTTCGTTTTGCCTAGGGGGTAGTAGAAAAACGCTAATGCGCACTAGAAGCAGTCCCGCGCTGTTTCAAATAGTGTGAAACCTGCACTTCTAACACCTTTAACCATTTTCAACCTGACACAATCCACTCCTGGACAGCTTTAGCATTAGTTCATAGTGATGTCGTTTTCTTTCTTTCCGCTCTGCGGAGCGGATTTTTCGTTTATCTCTTGAGGCGAATTTATAATGTCTTGTCCGTAGGGTTTTCATCAATTTGGTAAACTTACTGAGGGTATATTTACTTCCTCCTCTCACTTTTTCGATCTGAGTACCGCCCCAATGAATAAAGATATCTTATTCCACATATCGATACTCAAGACCATCTTGTTTACTACATTTTCTGGGGAAAAGTTGCCTATCTCCGATGCCAGGCTATTCTTTTCTGCTGCGCAACTGTTACAGTTAAAAAAGGTGTGATGCGCATCGTCTTCCAAGGGTCTCCATATCGGGAAACGCCTCTACTTTTCCCATCTTGTGCAGGTACCGGTTTAAGTAACCATGTCCGGTAAGAAACTGGATGATATAACAATTTATTTCACCGTGCTCCCATTCCGTCCATGCAGCAACGTTTCTGATCAACCAACAGGTCCATCTTCTCCTCGTTTCGATGTTCCACCTGTTTTACCACTTCTGCTTCGTGAGTTGCTTCACTTCTGTAGCTGCTGTCTTCGCTCCTGCTTCCATCATCTTGTCGTGGACGTACTTCCTTTCTGCTACTAGAAGATCAATGTGCGTCACTCATGCGGCTATTTGGACTGCTGGCTCCGACACCGTTCGATATGAATTCATTATCCGAAGGCTCCTATTCGTTGCACCGCGACCATTTTCCTTTTTTTTTATCTCTTTTTTGAGTGCATCAGCCCAGATCTCGGAGCTGTACAAGAGTATGGAGTGCTGAACCGACATCAGGAGTCTTCTTTTAGTTGCCGTGGGACCTCCTATGTTCGCCGTCAGTCTGTTTAGCATTAAGCTCATTTTTACAGCTCTTTCGGATGCGGATTTAATTTGCTGCCACAACCTGAGCTTCGTATCTATTCTAACTCCTAGATATTTTACTGCTTCCTTAGTGTGTATGATTTCCGGATCTAGCTGGAGCTCTACTAGTATGTACTGTAAGGAAACTGTATTTGTTACTATTACATAAAAGTATTAAGGATGAGGCTCATGAACATAGATCTATGACCATAACCCTGCTTCTGAATCTTGGAGGTCATTATTACTCAAAAACACAGAACTAAATTTCGAAAGCCTCAAGGATAAAATGCGAAACATTTCATCTTGCAGCTCCACTTAAGTTCATCTTATTACAGTTGATTGCATTCCGATATGATTTTACATGAGATGCAATATTCAAATATCTCCTTTGGTAAGTCAATCCTAATTGTTCTACGTGATCACCTTAAATGCCATGGGATTCTAACTACTTCCTGCCGAAGCCCTATTAAATTCCCCACAATAAATCGCTTACATTTCCAAATACATTCCCATGTCCATTTCCAAGTACATCAAGCTGCCTAAAGTCAAATCCCATTTTCAACTCAATTAATTGTCCTCTTCCGAAGTTCTAAGGAATCAATCGAACATTTCAAGAAGTCCTCCTTTGTCTTGTCTATATCCTCTTTGATTTTCTCTCCAAGGAAACTTACATCATCATCATCACTTCTGGCGAAACCATTCCACATCATGCAATAGGCCAACAATACAAATTATCGCCCGAAAATCTTCCAACTCAATCATGTTCAACATCCTTCGATAGTCTTGCGATAAAATTGGCAATTCTCTGTGAAATAATTGGGCCGGACCAGTTTTAATTGTGTGTGCACTGGACTCTGATAAGGCAGAACAGCTTCAACCCTCTTCGTCTTATCTGCCAGTCATTAACGTCAATCGAAGTTGCGTGCAAGGACAATTACACAAACTTCAGAGCTCGCAATCGTTTTGGGGAGTTGGGGATTATCCTTGCAAGAAGCTGTCACAAAGTGAGTGAGAATCCAACACCAAGAGAATTTTGCTCCAATTAACAGGTCACCCTATCACTTACAAGAAAGAAAGGATATCTAAGACGGTCAGGCAATCGATACTACAATGGTGAAGTTTTCGTACCGAGTTTGGGGTGCGATTTCATTAAACGCAATAAAACTTTTCCTTATTCTGCTGTATATGCCTGCCTGTCTGTCTGCCCATTTGGTGTTTGGTTTCAAATTTAATATCAAACTCGGAACACATTGCACAGAATGAGAGAGTGAGAGTCCTTCCATGCTTTGACTCTAAGACGGACGTCACATGCAGGCGCCCAACGACGCCGGTCTTAAGTAATATTAGTTGTATACGTATGGCGTCCGGGTGCAAAGTTCAATCTACCCTCACAGAGGAAATGTTCTGTAAGCCTCATGCAGCCCTCGGGGTATAATTTAAGCAAAAAAAAAAGAAAATGTTTACCGCTTTTCTTAAATTCACTTTTTTTCTTCGATATTTTTTCTGCAATGAAACCGATAAGGATATGGATATGGTAAGGGAAGCTAGCCCGGGGGGTGATGAGCTTAATCAAACTTCAACCCCCCTAAGGTGGAATTTGTTCATGCGTTTAAGACGTTGTGCCTGCCACACGCAGCGGCAATTGCAATGCATTACATTTTTTCTGCTTTCCACTTCTTCTTTAAGCGAATATTATGCGAATCCATATGTCGATTATCCTTGGTGTTTTATTTATTTTCCATTGCATGGGGAGGAACATATAATATAACTTTTGTAACATATTCATGTGGATATGGGCAATTTAAAACAAAATTCGATTTATCATTCGAATGTAATGAATAAATTGGTAAGGCAAGGGTCGAGGAGAAATAGATCATTTCGATACAGGATATTGCATTGGACGTAATTAAGGATTACATTCCAAGAACTCAAGCAAGTCTTTTCAAAAAATACCCATAGAACGTAGTATGCAATGTCTTCCCCATCAGTAGTGAGGATCGTAACATGAAAATCAAAGTATGGCGTGTCAAGCACAACTGCATCAAGCCGAAGCAACGAACAGGTACAGAAGCATCGAAGAGCTGATAGATGCTTATAGCTTCAGACATCATCCAGTGGAAGGCTTGGATCTTTGCTTACTCCTGACGATAGCCAACGTTAACTATGCAAAGGGATTTGTGCACGTCCAGCAATGCAAACTGATGGTAAATACCGAAAGGGGCACCTAACCAACGATCGAGGGTAAGAATCAATTTTCAGGAGCGTCTAGAGACATTCAAACTGGCAAGACGCGACTTAAAAAAGGCGATCAAAGAGAGTAGAACAACATGTTTTATACGACTTTGTAACGAAGCAGATATAAACCCTTGAGGTATGGCGTACAGGATGTTGATGACAAAGCTGAAAGGCCATAGGTCCCCACAAATAACTTACCTAGCTATGTTAAGATCCATAATAGAGCACCTATTTCCCCATAGACCATCCACTTTGTGTGATATAACCAGAGAGACCAATGCAGAGCATATCCCTGCTATTACGCGAGAGCAGCTACTCGAAGCATGCAGGAAGATAGGAAGCAACAAAGCACCTGGACCAGATAGCATACCCAGTAAGGCAGTGAAAGTGGCTGTTCAAAAGAGGTCGGACATTTTTATAGCCACGATGCAAAAGTGTATAGAGGAAGGAGGTTTTCCTGGGCCATGGAATCTTCAACATTTAGGCGAACTCCACAGGCGGATCAGTAGAAATGCGGTGAAGTGGGAGCGTTGTGATCCCTTTTTTTTCGATCATAACCTCGCTGATAAAAGCAAGAAGAAGATGGAATCTTCAACATTTGGTATTGCTACCAAAAGGAAACAAACCACTTGGAGAACCATCGTCATATCACCCAATACGTTACTCGACACTTTGGGAAAGATACTTGAACGAATAATATACAACAGACTGCTCGTGGTAGCAGAAGAGAAAGGAGCACTGTCAGACCATCAGTTCGGATTTAGAAAATCGCGTTCTACCGTTGATGCCATAAAAGCGTTAGTTGACACAGCAACTGGAGCGATCCAAGGAGAAAGATCGCGAGGAGGGACAAACATATACTGTGGAGCAGTGACTCTGGGCATCAAAAACGCCTTTAACTCGGCAAATTGGACGTTCATAAGGAGATCGCTAGCCAGAATGGATACTCCATACTACCTATTGAGGATAGCTATAAACTACTTCACCAACAGGAAGTTGAGGTACCAAACCGACGAGGGGGTAAAGTACTACAACGTCACGGCAGGAGTCCCGCAGTGATCGGTACTAGGCACTCTCTTATGGAATATCATGTACGACGGAGTCCTGCGGCTAGCATTGCCACAAGGAGCTAAGATAATCGGGTGCACTGACGACATCGCAGTGGTCACCATGGGTAAACACATCCAAGAAATAGAATCAGCAACAAACGAAGTAATCGAAAAAATTGAAGACTGGCTAGGATCCACCAGCTTAGAATTAGCTGACCACAAAACTGAAGCTGTTCTTATAACAAGTCGAAAAGCTGTTGAATATGCGAATACTCAAGTCGGAACTCAGACCAAATCTGTTCATGTAAATTTTACTTATAAAAAAATAAATAATTTGCCGATCTTTTCAAACTCGGTTCAAATCCCGTTTGCAAACGAGGCTAAGTATCTTGGAATGACACTTGATACAAAGCTGAAATGGAAAACGCACGTTAAGAAAAAACGCAAAGAACTAGATAACAAATATCGAGAAATGTATTGGTTACTTGGAAAATATTCCAAGCTTAATATATATAACAAACTGCTTTTATATAAGCAAGTGCTAAAGCCTGTATGGACATATGGTATACAACTCTGGGGTTGTACCAAAATAAGTAATATTAAAATTTTACAAACTTTTGAAAACAAAGTGCTAAGAGGTATTGTAAATGCGCCATGGTATATCAGAAATAGCGATATCCACAGAGACCTTGGCATTAAAACAATCGAAGACGAAATTCAAACCTACGCGAGAAAGCATAGAAGTCGACTAGAAAGTCACGTAAATATAACAGTCCTCCAACTTTTGGAAGAAAGAAATTTACTGCGCCGTCTACAAAGAACCAAACCTTTAGACCTAGCGCGATAAGTAACCGCGTCTAAACTGCGGAGCTGGCAGGAACTTCCAATGGGAAGGTACCTGCAAAACGTCATTATTTCGCGAAACGAAAACTACTTGATAAGTCGAATACTTAGTTGTAGTAAAAATAAAAACAAGTCTGTTTTGAAGGGAGGTTTTTTAGTGGGTAAGAATCCCACACTACTATGAGCACGCGCTGTCGATCCTCATAGTGTCTTGTTGAAGATTTTCACCTACCCTCGGAAAAAAAAAAAAAAAAAAAAAACTCAGACTATAAGAACCAATGAAGCAGTCAAATACTTAGGAGTAATGCTCGACAACAGGTTAAGGTTTAAAACGCACGTGAAATACTCGAGCAAGAAGGCAGGCAGCCCTTTCTCGAATACTGCCAAACATCGATGGACCTGGATATGCTAGGCGGATTCTAATATCTAGAGTGGTTAGCTCGGTTCTCCTAAATGCTGCACCGTTTTGCGCGGTGGCGTTAGGCGTCAACATACAGGCTATACGCGATAAGAGCAATCAGCGGTTTCCGAACAATATCGGCCGAAGCAGCCTGTGTAGTGAATACACTACATGCTACCTTCTACCGACACCACGAGCTGTCAATCGCCAGCCAAATTACGCATGTACCGGTTACAACACCTGTGTCATAGCCGGAATGATCCCCATCGACATCCTCGCAAATGAGATGGTAAAGTTCTACGAAAGGAGAACCTCGAGTCATAAAGAAGCAGGTATTGCCAAGAGAATAAACGAGGAGGAGAAGGCAACATCACTAGCTATGTGACAAGCCAGGTGGGATAACAGTATAAAAGGTAGATTGACCTACAAGCTGATCCCCACCATTGAGGTCTGGATCAAGCGAGTGTACGGGGACTGCAAGTACCACTTTACGCAGTTCCTATCGGGTCACGGTGGCTATCGCAAATATTTACACAGATTTGGACATGATAGCTCACCTCTCTGTCCATATTGTCCACACCAGGAGGATGATACAGAGCATGCAATATTCCATTACAATCGCTTCACGGAATAGAGAAATAACCTGCCAAGTCCACCATTGCTTATAGACCAAATGCTGCGGTCAGAGGAGATTTGGCTGGAAATTTGTACCCTTATAGCGAATGTGTAAAAAGAGCTCCGAATAATTGAGAGAGGAAGGAGAGCTGAAGCAGCAATACAAGAAGCATAGCATTAATTGCTAACCAGCCCCGCGAAGTAATACCTTACGGCAGTCCCGCGGGGAGAGTGGTAGAAATGTGTAGGGTGTGCATTAGTACGTTCGCGCATTCCTGGCATCGATTATTCGGACTTCCCAATCGTGCATGCTAGCAGCCCGGACTACTAGTATCTTTCGAAGATTACCACATCCACATCAGGTTTTCGAGTAAAGGAGATGCATTTAGCTATCACTAACTTTTCTTTAATTTTCTTTTCACGGACTTCTGGGAACGTGTATTTTTGTATAGCCTCGTGCCTGTAGGCGAAATCCAGCTTAACGTGTATGAAGTCGAACTTGTGGTCCAGACGGAGCTATGCTTCAGCGATGGCTGTGATGTTGTAGACCGGCCGTTGAACCTTAGCCAAATAATCGAATTCGATGGTGCACTTTGTTGTGATAGTGGCAATGATGGCGTTGATATCCTTGGACATGACATCTTTACAGCACACCCTGTAGAAGGCTATGAGGATTTGGTTGATGTTGGTGTTCTTGGTATCCGGCAACTGCTCGTTTTTGGCTTAATTGCCAGAGATGACGGAAGCAGAGGTGACCAGAAGGATGTGGATAGCTTAGGTTGGCTGTCTGCATGAAAGTGCAAACACATTTAGACCAGTGAAGGTCGATTGTGATGCCTTCGGTCTACCATTAGACCACTCAGAGATTAATTAAACCAACCGGAGCATTTGAAAAAGCGATGGATGCTCATGATACCAAATCGTCGAGGTCATCGAGGAAGGGGACTCCTAGGTGGTGCATTCTTCTACGCGATAAGCCTAGACATGTGCATAGGAGGTGAAGAATTGATCCTCCTCCTCCACGTCCCTACAGCTCCTGCAGAAGTCGTTGGAGAAGAGGCCAAGTCTTTTGGTACGTTGCCCTATTAGACAGTGTCCAATGAGGACACCGGTAGCACAGCCGAACTGTGATCGCTTTAGCTTAACCAATTCGGCGCAACATTTCTAGTCCAGCTTAGGGTAGATTAGTCTCAAAAGGTGACATGTCGAGCCGTTCTCCCATCTGTGGTTTGTCTTGCTTATAGCGTCCAGCTTTAGTAGATGCTTACATGTAGCGAGGAGCATACGTAGGGCTTGTCAATCAGGCAGAGTCCTTAGAGTTGTACCCTGTCTGGCGAGCTCGTCCGCCCTACAGTTTCATGGAATGTCCCTGTGGCCTGACACTCAGCATTGTTGAATGTTGAACTGCACTGTCTGCATGTGGATAAACGATCTACTCTAGTCTCTACGCTAGATGTCATAAATGGCTTTAGTATGTGCACAGTGAGAAGGTTCCAGTGTTATGTGGATGGTCATGACCGATTTGTAGGGCTCAACAACGGCAGTTGTGAGTCTGGATAGACTCTGAATTTAAGTTCACAGAGAAACGATTCATCAGCATGGAGGGTACCACCCCCAAACGAGTAAAAGACTAAAATGCTCTAGTGTCATTTACATGGGTCAACCAATTTTACGTATTCTGTTCAGCAGGTGGACGAATTCCTTGTCAATAGATTAGGGGCCACAGATGCCGCATCCTTCTTGCAGATGGACAACTAGTTGGGATGGAACAGCTGGCGATAGGTTCCGGTACATACCATATTGACTGTTGACGACGAAAATAATCACTAATTCTTGGGGAGAATGAATGTATAAAAAGAATCATTATATCTGCTAACAGATTCGAATGCCAAATTTCGTCGTAGTCTATTTTCATTTCAGAACGCTTTTTAGAAGAATCCTCTCCAGAGCTCATTACTTAAACTCTGAAATTTGTGACGCACGCCCACCCTATTAAAGCCCCAAGTGTTCAAGTCTTTTAAAATATTGTTACACTTTTTCCTTATATTCCACCAAACAGGTACAAACCTTTAAAGAAACACCCCCATTCCAACCTGAAAAATATCGATTTCCTCCTAGCAACCCTCAAAAATCATCATCGACATCGATACCTAGCAATATCGCTGGATATCCTTGATACTGGCATTCAGGAAGGAGAGAAACTTCAAAACTCACGTACGCGCCACATCGGCAATTTCCTTTCGAAAGAAAAGAAATGAAATTTCCGCATCATATCCCGAGGCTTGCTTTTCCTGGTTCAGCTGCCATTTGACCCTCAAAAAAACTTTCCCGACCAGACATAGCGTCTGAACGCTAAAGAATGACAGAATAAATGAACGTGAATAACCACACGCAAATGATTCATCAATCAAATATGCAACACAAGTCGTCGTTGGTCTTCAGAAAAAAAAAAAAAAAAAAACACCATCGTATCCAGCGAAACTGTAGTCCCTCGTAGTAGGTCTGCGGGCTTAAGTCCTTACAAGAAGGAAGCATAGAGTGCAGAGAACACACCCAGAAAGTCCTTCAAACTATCGCGCAAGGTATAAAATATTCCAGACAAGTCTTGTCGGTTGAGCAAATGATACCCCTCCGCCCAGAACCACCCGCATTCGAAAGGGTTGGATTGTAGAAACTGCCGCGCGTGCAGTCTCGCGTCATACGTGGTCGCCATGCAAGTCGAAGGATTTGCCAGCACGATGATTTATTAAAGCAACTTACAAGGGTGACTTGTATTGCAACCACTTTTCAACCCCTCCTCATACAATACACACAGTCAGTCAGTCAATCATCCGGATGTCAATCAAACATTTTTACATTAATTTTCTTCGGCGTTATAGATACGATTTTGCATCACACTGATGGACGGGAGCGGAAATCCTAGAAACAAAGAATACAATAGCCGGAAAAGTATCCGCACAAAAAGGACGAGAGTGACATTTGCGCGGTGTGGACGATAGGGAGATAGATCTACCGCCGCGCCGCTGCCGCAACTTCCCCCGTCGTCGTCGTCGTCGTCAGTATGACATACAAAAGTAATCTGCTGAAGATTTAATTTAGATACTAGAACCCAATTCATTATTCTCTCGGGGAATATAGAGCTCACCCGCCGCCGTACCCCATTAGTTGTGCGAGCTGTTCCCTCTGTGTCTCTCTAGTGATTCATATCAGGGTTAGTGCTGGGGTGGTTGACGGCTCCTTGTCGTTCTAACTGAGGCTATAATGCGATTAAGGAAGGCAATCTAAATCCAGGCCGCAATGTTTGATTTCATTATTTTAATTATTTTTTTGTTCTCTGAAAGTTTTGTGGTTTGCCGCGCATCGTAACAAGGAAGAAACAAATTTTGACAATTCACTTGCGAGATGAGGGTGGTTTTGTGGAATCGATTTTCACGGCAAATGGGAATCCAATTGAAATCGCTATTCCCAACACCCACTGTCTGTCATCAAAATGACATCATTTCTATCTCCCACGATTGGGAGCTAGCTAACATCTTCATTCCACAAAACATCATGTACCAAAGTGACAAGTCAGCATGATTAATGACATCAATTTCAATCCACCACACCCTTGTTGGCAGAAATTCCCGAATTCTCGAATCTTATTGAATTAAACAGCTTCCAAATATTTTTACACTCTTCTTGGCTGGGTATGGCTCCCCTTCCGTTTAACAAACTGCATCGCTAATAGAGCCAGAATTTGAGCCATTCCATCTAGAGTAGATTAGGGATGATGCGGGAAAGGATAAGACACGACGACAAAGCACATACATCATCACTGCCCGTTCAACTTCCGATATACATACATATACAGCATCTCACTGTCTGGGATGTAAGTACACTGAGCAGAGTTTCAAGGAAGTCTCGTGTCCATCCGTCATCTATGGCAAATGGATGCTGTTAGCTGGAGAGGGTATCCTTTGGAAAATTTTTGCTAAATCATTCTCATCTCTCGAATGATGAGCATCATCACTATTATCATTATTTTCTTCGCTCTATTGGCAGTTTCGGTTGGAGAAGCTTCTTGGCTTTGTGTCGTGTTTACCATTTATTAACCGGAACGAGGGCAGATGTCTATGGATTGTTGGAGTATCCTGGGAGATAATTTTACGTAGGAAATGAAGTCGGGTGTATATTTTTGTTTAAGGATCATGGAAAGGAAAACAAGCTCGTTGGGCTCTCGGCTCTTTTGTGCTTTAGTTATGGGCAGGCATACTCGTTGGAATCTAGAGATCTAGAGGATGCCACTGTTATCCAGAGTTACGTTTGAATCGAAAGGATCAATCATTGTGTTTGAAGATCTCGATGAAAATTAAGTACTGAAGCATATTGTCGGAACAGATATGCTCTTCAATACCAACATTCTTGTCAAACATGGCACTATCTATGGTCACGAAGCCTGCCCTAAAATAAATCGGCTACTGACTGGACGGCAGAAAAGTTTCAATTCAAGCCAACTAAAGAGGTGCCCCTTTGGACCTGAATTTCAATATCAAGCACCCTTAATTTTTTTCTAAATAGTTGCATTCCATGTTTTGCAAAGTTGCTCAAACGCAATGATTGGGTGGCTGTATAAAAAGTGATTTTCAGCAAGCAGTGGTCACAGAGAGCAGTTAAGGAAAAGAGAAAGTATAACTGGCAGTGAGTTGACAACTCTTCGTTTCCTTCATCAGTATGGGATGTAATTTGAAACAAAAGAAACCAACCGCACTTGACGATCAACCCATGAACAGTCAAACAAAGGCGACGACAGTACGAATTTAAATAAACGCACGCCAAGGAATGAAATGCACAAGTGTATAGAAAGGCGAACGAGGTGATCGCGCTGTTTTTTTTTTTTTTTTTAAGCTACCCTTAACACTGAGCAGCCGGGCAGGTACACCATAGAACAATCACAACTATAGCCTGTGACTTGCTAGGCACTGAGCAGCCGAGCTATTATATTATAACGTAGAGCAATCACAGTCACAATCACCTGTGATTTGGTATTTACACCATATATCACAGGCCAATCAGAACTACTCGTATGTCATATTCAGTGCAATAAACTGAGTGTGGTGATGATTTGGCCAAGACTAAGGATTCAAGGATATGTTTTATTTTTAAATTTTCTAAAATTTGGCTCAGAACTTTAGGCAATTTCCCCAACCAAATACATAATGGGGACATCGTTATTGTGATGGGCGGTTTCAATGCAAAGTAGGATAGGAAGTGACAATACTATGCTTAAGCTAGTGATGGTAGTTCGCGGCCCTGGAGGCAATAGGTAGCGGATGTGGACTACCGAAATACTAACCGCCTTATCATTGAAGGCACGTTGTTGAAGCAGATGTTGCCAGAAGATCAGTTCGGTCTGAAGTGATAGGCAACGAACGTCTAATCAGATCGATCACATTGCGATTGACCGTCGCTTTAGAAATTGTATTTTACATTTTTGAGATCGACGTGGGGCGGACATTGGATCTGAATTCGATCATCTTCTTATGCTTTCCTTTGTACGCTTTCGTACTGCGCCAGTCAGACAGTGATCGTTTTGCCAACGATATTACTCTCGCGTATAATTTCAGCAGCCTGTATAATGGCTGCGACCTCGGCCTGGAAGACGCTGCAGTCGTTGTTTATTCTAAAGTAGCGGTTTATTCCTAGGGCCTCACAATAAACTCCGGCTCCCGTGCCAACGTCCATCTTAGAACTGTCGGTATTGAAAGCCAACTCCTTTTTCTTCATGGTTCTTCGATTCTTCCAGTATATTCTATCGGGAATTCTTGTAGTGAATCAACTTTCGAATGCTAGCGTCGGGTTCATGTGATCAGTTCCCGTCAATCCGCTGGTGATCCCCCATCGGGACAGAATGGAGGCATGGCCGTAAAGGCTTGATGACCACAACCGGCTTTCTCTCCGTCTTACAGCGGTTTTAGCCGCCAGACTGCTGCAGTATATGTCAAGCGGAATGAAACTAAGCATGGTTCCCATTGCCGCTGTTGGTGTTGTTCTTATTGATCCCATGACACCGATGCACGCCATCCTCTGGATTTTGGTGAGGTTTGAAAGCAGGTATTGCTTCTCAAGAGCCGTCTACCATACTAGTGAACCATATGTGAGAATGGGTCTTACAACCGCCGTGTATATCCAGTACACCACAGCCGGTTTGAAGCCCCACGCATTGCTGAAAGCCTTTTTGCAGGAGTAGAAAGCTACGCTTGCTTTTTTAACGCGTTCGGCAATATTTTCATTTCAGTTAAGTTTGGAATCTAGAACTACGCCCAGATACCGAGCTGAACTTGAGATACTTAGTTCAGTGCCACCAATATTTTGGGTCTGAAGGTAGGGATTGATCTCCTCTTAGTTAAGAGAACTACCTCCGTCTTTGAAGTATTCACTCCCAGCCCTTTGCTGTTGACCCAGTTATCCACTAGTTGTAGCGCGAAATTGAGCCTTTCACTTAGGACTGGAGGAAATTTTCCCGAAACCAGGATAACGACATCGTCCGCACAAGCCGTCACGTTGAAGCCGTTTTCCTTTAGTATTACCAAGATCTCATCCGCCAGAAGGAGCCATATTAGCGGGGACAACACTCCACATTGGGTTGTTCCTCTGCAGACCCTTCTCCGGATGGTTACATCTCCTTGCGTTGAAGATATAATCCTTGATTGAAGCATCTGCGCAATCCAGTTGCAGAGGGCGGTGTTGAGATGTACTCTGTGCAGACTTTTCAGGATTGCGTTAGAGCTTACGTTGTTGAACGCTCCTTCAATGTCCAGGAACGCCCCAAGAGTGAACTCCTTGAAGTGGAGCGATCTTTCTATGCGCGATACGACCCGGTGCAGGGCCGTGTCTACCGATCTGCCGCAGATGTATGCGTGTTGTGGTTTAGATATATAATCATCGCCGATCACACCTCTTATATATACATCTATCAAACGTTCCAATTTTTTCAGCAAAAACCACGATAGACTGATAGGTCTCAGGTCGTTTGCGTTTGTATGGCTCGCTTTCCCTGCTTTGGGAATGAAAACAACGCGCACCTCCCGCCATGCTTTAGGAACATAACTTAGCTTAAGGCATCCTGTGAAGATACATTTGAGCCATGGAATAGCAATATCCACTGGCTCTTGCAGCATCACAGGTCGAATGTTATCCATTCCTGGTGCCTTATATGGAGCAAATGATTTAATTGCATAAGCTATCTTGTCATCATCTATTATATAACATCTATTCTAAACCACTTAGGTGATAGCGCGATGTTCTCGAATTTAAATGAGTCCTCCGAAGCAACAAATTCCCAGGGTCCATTGTGATACCACAAAAAGTAGGGACCGGAGGAATCACCGGTTAGCGGGGGAACCTTAACCTTTCTCAGGAGGGTGTTGGCTGAGAATAGCTATGCCTGAAATGGCTAGAGAGGGTGACTGCCTCAATCAACCCTAAAGTCAATGTGTACCGGGAAGGTATAGTGTACAAACAAGTATTGGGGGTGATTGATTCAATCGAACCCCCTGTACTGTTGTGTAAGTTATATTGGCAGGACTAAGTTAACCGTGTAGGTGTAGAGATGCATAAGCGTAGTAAAGTGACTGATTCAATCTAACTCTAAGTACTGCTGTGTATAAGGTTGTTGACTAGGTAGGGTGACTGTTTCAATCAAACCCATTCCTAGGTGGACCGTGGAAATAGTGGGGAGTGCATAATAGGAAGCGAGATGACTGATACAGTCAACCTTGCACTAATATGCGGTCGAACTTTGGGAATTAGTTTGGCTAGGTAGGATGACTGATTCAATCGAAACCCTTACTATCTAGTTCCACCGTGTAGGTGGGGTGCATGGGAGTAATAGGGTTGAAGTATCCACCTAATAGTTTCTTTCTCAGGGTGGCTAGCCCTAAGCATGTGCCGAGGAGGTGGAGACTGTTCTCCTCCTCCTCTTCATCTCTGCAGCTTATACAGAAATCATTTGCTGGGACTCCCATTTTAGTGGCGTGTCTACCTAACAAACAGTGTCCTGTGATTATTCCTATTGTAAGGCTTATGAGGAGTTTTTTCGTTTTCTTTGCGTTTAGAAAAGGCCAGATCTTCCTGGTCGATACACACGTAGCTAGATTATTCCATCTATTGTTTACAATAGATTCCGCTTCGTTAAACATACGAAGTTTCATCAATTGTATTGGGGGTGCCGGTACCTCTCTATTGACAGCTAGAGGTAGTACGGTGCCTTGTGGTGTCTTGTTTAGCTAGTTCATCTGCTTTACAATTGCCTGGAATATCTTTGTTTCCCGGGACGCAGTACAGAGGACATTGCATCTGTCCGCAATCTCGTTAAGAGATTCACGGCAATGTTTGACCAACTTAGATCTTATTGTTGGCGTTTCCAGAGCCTTAATCGCTGACTGACTGTCTATGTAAATGACGATAGACTTACAATCTATCGGCTGCATAGAGTCTGCGCGCTGCTTCACGAATAGCCGATATTTCCGCTTAAAAAATACTGCTGTGGTCCGGAAGTCGGAGAGCTACGTTTATCAAAGGTACTTCGGAAAATATACCCAATCGTGTGCGCTCCGATGTTTTGGAACCATCTGTATAGATTTCGATTGCGGCGTCATTTAGAATGATACCGTTATCCCATGCGGATCTGTCAGGCTGAAATCGATAAATGGGGATATGTTATCTGTTTCTCTGAGATTGGAGTTTTGTAGAATTTTCATGTGGCCGATTTGTGAGCTTGACCACTGGAGAGATTCTCTAAGTCTTAGGGCTGCTTTAGATCCTACCAATTTCTCAAAAATTCCAATGGGAAGAATGTTAAGAAGGGTTTCTAAAGCGGCTGTGGGAGTGGACCTGAGACCCCCTGTGATGCACCTGCATGCTAATCGTTAATCGTTGTACTCTTTCGATAGAGTTTATGTTGCACCTTGATTGATATTGATGGCATACCTGCCGAACTATTTCAAATGGCGCCAAATACGTCGGCTGAACTGCTACACCCACTCAAATGGTGAGTATGGGAAAATGAGGATTTCTCGCAGAAGTGGATAAGAGGGATGACCATTAAGTTTCCGTAAAAGGGTAATTTGATGGAATGTGGAATCTGTAGAAGTGGCCAAGATAATAGATAAGATTATATCAGAAAGAATCAAGGAGCATTAAGATTAAACTCTCGATATCGAGCAGGCCGGCTTTCATGCTATATACTCTCGTATCTACTTCATAAACACCTTACGGATCATCATACAGCAATGCGCTGACTATAGATCTTCGCTACATCTGATCTTTATCGACTTCGAGATGGTATTTAACGCAGGAGAGGCATCCCAGAGAAACTCATACCTCAAGGCTACATGCGAAGGTAGCAAGTGTCACATCTTACAAATTTGTGAGGTATCAAAAGATTTTGAAGTTCAAAGTGGAGTGCAGCAAGAATGCATACTGTCACCGCTGTTGTTCTTGGTGGTCATCAGCGATGTTCTTCGCGCAGTATTGTCGGAAGGAAACCATGCAATTCACTAGACTATGACATTGCACCTAAGACTCCTTGACTACGCTGACGACGTTTGCCTACTTTCACATCGACAAATGGACATTCACCTGATGACCA
This sequence comes from Brachypalpus laphriformis, assembly GCA_945910035.1. NCBI lineage: Eukaryota > Metazoa > Arthropoda > Insecta > Diptera > Syrphidae > Brachypalpus > Brachypalpus laphriformis. Next base: position 8,973,843 of record OX246755.1, on the reverse strand, counting down.
CATATTTATTTATTCATTTCAAACGTTGTCGCGTATTTTTCGTTGAATTTTTGTTTAGTGAAATAGAATGAATGAATTTCGAAATGGTTATGCATCATGATCGAGTTAGAAAATGTCCTTATCTTTCTTTTCCCTCAACTCAAGTCTCTTTTCTGGTTTACCAAGGCCACCACTCCTTCAATAGCCAAATGAGTACCCTATCCATCCACTGATTTCTCAATCAGACACTTCTATATCCAGTGAAGTGCATAAGATTTCACCAAGAGGCCTCCCATTAGTGTCCCCTCGACGGAGTATCTCCATCTCCTAATTCCTTTATCATTTATCTTTCGCGCATTTTGGAATTTTTATTAATGGAATTTTAAGCATTCGTGAAATGCTTATTTCATGATTTTTATTATTCCTCCCTCGCCGCGCTCGGCATATAGCCCGACCACACACCGCACCATTATTCGGAGATAAGAGACCATGGAGAAAGGTGAAAAGTCATCAGGATTTTCAACGTTCCAGGTGATGAAAGCAACTGTTTGTTGAAATATAACAAAGCTACTTGGATGGGGTATTGCCTGGCGGTGAGGGCTTCTCCTAGGATAATAATAAGAAGCACACAACAATATTGCCTGGTGGTTGGATTCATTTTTCTTTCCAAAAAAAAAAAAAACTCCCGTAGATAGCAGAAAATCCAGCGAATTTTGTAATTTTATTTTGTGTACCATTATTCTCGTTTTTTTCTGAAGCTCACATCTTCTTCTTCCAATTTTGCTGGTTTTTCCGCTTGTTTATTCCGTTACTACTGCTGTTGCGTAAATTTTATGCAAAGTCAGCAAAGATTACTTATGCAAATTTAATAAGGCGAAATTATAGGTTAAATAGGTTTGCTGGAGGCGTCCGGACTCTGTGTGAAACGCGGGGCGGAAGGGCACATGCTCAACGCTCCTTATAGCATGCTTCACCATGTGATGTGATGATAAATTATGTATTCAATTATTTAATTATATTCTGCCGGATTGCTGCGATTCTATAAACAAAATCTGTTGCGAATATTGCCAGAGAAAGAAAACTTTTTTTTGCAACTCTGGTGATTTTTAATTTTTTTTTTTTTTTGATTAAAAAAAGTAAAAATTAATAATCGAGAAAAGCAGATGTCTGACGTAATAGGAGATTTATTTTCACACAAAAATGGTGTCTAGTGAAGAATGAGAGCGAATTTGTTGTGTATGTAGTCGCTAAGGTTTTCCAAATTAATACACTTTCAGTGAAGGTTGTTCTTGAAGATACAGCATGCTGTAGGGAAAGTTGTATGCTACGTGGGCGTCGATTGCTTTTAGTCATAACTTTCATAACGACCTCCAAACGGTACCCCCTGGATATGCCGAAAGGACATCTGCGCATGTTGGATGTTATAGAATAGATGGATAGATAAATAGATATTTAATTGAGGTGCAAGTGCACTGCGACCTTTAAAGATCTATTGTGCCCCCCGTACTAGGGCTTTGGTCGCTGATATACTCGGTCAGCACTTCCTCCACCTCCTACTATGAACCGGAGTATCTTGAGTGGAACCAGTGAAGGTAGAACCATTTCTGATAGGCGATAGGCACCTATGTGATTTCTTCTTTTGTTTATCAGTGCTTCGTATTCCAAAAGAAGCTGTGCTAGTGTCTCTATAAAGTCCCTGCAGAATCTGCAGTATCCGTTTCCCTCTATTTCCTGTTTCCTAAGGTGCTCCTTGAGTCTGCAGAAACTCGTTAGCATGTCCGTCAGAATACGAAGTGGATTCCTTGTAACTTTTAGGCAGGTTCTGCTTCTTTTCTGGGTGTTTTTCGCCAGAAGTTGTTTTGCCTGTCTTAGTTGGGGGATATAATCCCAATGTTTGACCCATATTGTTTTCTTCCTCTCCCCTTCCCATAGTTTGTAGGCTCCTATCCCACAACAGGGTTCTGGTCCAAGGAACGGCGCTTCTGATCCATTTTTTGCTAGTTCATCAGCTGCTTCGATCGCCTCCACTCGTACATGTCCTGGTACACAGTAGAGAGTTACTTTGTTTGTTTCTCCCAGTTTGTTGATCCTGGTGAGGCATTCCCATACCAGTTTGGATCTGATCTCAAGCGAGGGCTTGGTTGTCTGACCGTATTGCGAATGTCCTGCTCGTGATATTTCCTTTTTTTTTTTAGGTTGCGCCAAGGATGTATAATCTTCATAGATACTAATAGCCTGAGTGCTACTAGCATGCACGATTCGCAAACCTGAGTAATCGATTCCAGGAATACGCCTACGTACTAAACACACACCCTACACACTTCAACCACTCTCCCCGCGGTACTGCCGTTAGGTATTTCTTCGCGGGGCTGGTTAGCAATTATGATCTAGTCTCCGAGGCCGCCTCTTGGGCTCTTCTTAGGGCTTCTGCTCTTCGCAGCGCATTCTGCATACATACTATGAATGAGCAGATCTACATCCACTCGCCCTCTGATCGTGTCATGTGACTTACAAGATTTTCTGGACTTGGCAGGTTTGCTCTGTCTTCTGCAAAGCGTCTGCAGTAGAACACTGCATGCTCCGCGTCCTCCTCTTCGTTTGGACATTCTGGACACAGGGGCGAACTATTGTGTCCAAATCTATGGAGGTATTTCCGGTAGCCACCGTTTCTGGACAGGAAATGTGTGAGGTGGTAGTTACAGTTCCCCCTCGCTCTCTCTGTCCATGATTTTATAGTGGGAATGAGCTTGTGGGTCCACCTGCCTTTGGTAAAGCTGTCCCACCTGGTTTGCCACAGCGTTGCTGATGTTGCTCTTTCCTCCTCCTTAATCCTTTTTGCCTCTTGCCCGTTCGAGGGACGTCTAAGGTATACCCTCTGCATCTCTTCAGCGAGGATGTCGATTGGGACCATCCCAGCTAAAACGCAGGCTGCATCGTCGGAGATAGTTCGGAAGCCGCTGATCACTTTGATTGCGCAGAGCCTGTGAGCTGATGATAGCTTCTTCCTGCACTCATTTGTCGCCAGTGCACCTGCCCATATTGGGGCAGCGTATAGAAGTACCGAGCTGACTCGTGATATTTCCTGTCTATGTTGAATTGCGTGCATCTGTCAATCGCGTGAACTTCTGCTTGAAATGTACTGGAGAATATTTCCAGTGATTCTGAGTATCTAATCCTGGGCCCGTATACTCCTGCCACAGTGCCAGTGGATGTTTTCGATACATGTGTGTACCATTTAATTGTGTGTTGTTAGAATTGGTACTTATCGGATTCGCTGCTCCAATTTCTTTTGTTGGTCAGCTTTTAGCCAAATTTCCTTTCAAAGCAGTATTTCTTGACCATATCGTCTACGGGCCAGTCTAGAAGCACTACTGCTTTGGAGAGGGTTACTCGCTGCTTGCTTGTGATGCATTTTCCTTTCCCGATGCCCTCTTTACTAATTCTCATTATGGCCTCCGTGGCGATTCGCTTTAGCACTAGTGCAGTGGAGGTATATCTACGATTACCTTTAGTGCTGCTATGGGATATGTTCCTAGGGCTAATCTTCGCACTTTCTTCAGGGATGTCCTCGTCGTGGTTGGCCTTGTTTTGTTAACCCATGCCACTGAACGACGACAAACTTTACCAATACAAGAAAAGCCTAAAGGTACGATACTGACGACGAGGAAAGGCAATACAAAACTGCAAGCGAGGTTCCACAAAGTCCAGTCATACACTGAGACCCAAAACCCCAGATATGACAAGAATGAAAGGTCATTGGCTTTGTAAATGACATTGTTGCAGTTGTGGTAGCTAAATTATTGTAAAACATTGCAGAAAGATGACTTCTGTAGGCCAGACTAACTAAGTCTATAGTTCCCTACGAGTTCCAAACAAGGCTCAACCAATGAAGATAAAAACCAATCGAATGCAAATTGGAGCAGTTTACCATTGTGTGCTTATGGTATGCAACGGCTTTCGATACCTTAATTTTGCCTCCGTAAACTTATTTTTATTGACATGCTCGTTAAATCTTCTGATGGCAATTAACTAGACTAGATTCTCAGAAGCCATAAATCAGAAACTGCGTCAATTCCAAACTCCAATCTTGGAAGGAAATAGTGCTGTCATTGCGTTCGATAGCTCACAAATAGAGAAGGGATAGGAAACGCTCGACTGGAGCACTGAGACGTAACTGGTCCATTGCACTACCAGAGAGTAAACCCTAGTTCACCCATTTTATTGGAAAAGCATTTCACTAATAGCGAGCTTACAGCACCAGCACTCACCAAATCAGTACCGAGAATCTGCCACCTGATACGAGCAAAGGCTGGATATTCGCAAAAAAAAAAAAAATATTCCGCAGTGTCGTCTCTCTCTCCACAAACATTGCAGATTGTAGTGTCACTAAAGCCCAGCACGTTAAGGTACTTGGCGAAAGCGAAGTGGCCTGTCAAGATGCCAATAAGTTGTTCGCAGTCTTTTCTGCTGAGAGACACCAAGAATGTGACTGTTTTCTTACAGACGTCCGGGAGCATTTGCTTAGTTAACCTACATCCTGGATAGCCATGCTACATACAGCTGTGTTTGTGAGAGATCCAGTCGTCAATGGAAGCCCTAACCGAAGCTTCCTCTGAGCCTTGTCTAGCAATCTCATCGGAGATCTCGATCCCCAGGATCCGAGTGTGATCTGGGACCCAGATAAGAGACAGAGGGTTCACCCTTGCGACCGAGTTCAAAAATTTTTTGGTTTCACGAACTATTTTAACAATCGTTAGAGGATTAAGCAAAGCCTTAAGTGCATCCTGACTGTCACTACAGACAGACATAGAAAGTCGACAAAGTTTTTATTTTCACTGTTATTACTAACTTATGTAAGTGGCGCTACACTGCGGCTCCTTTTTTGTATCTTACCCAAGACTTCTGGTTGATTAAGAACATTTGTTTTACGCGGTAGGAAAGTTACCTTGACGTCACAACCCTCAACCTGAAGGAGCAGTTCCTTATGTTATACCCCAAGAACGTGAGACGGAGTACAGCGGTGTCAGTAGTCGATCTCTATTCCAAGGTCCTGACTAACCCTGGAAATTTCTTACCGACCTGTGATCCGAATATGTCGAAGCGGCTCGTGCAAGGAACTGTAGACGCCACCGTTGACCCCATTTAGGGAATTCGTCCGCTGCCGTCCGGAACAATAAGTAATGCTCTAGTGAGAAAGCTTTCTTCTTCCCTTTGTCGTCTGTTGGCCCCAAGACCTTCCAAAGGCACCTTGTGGCACCAATGTGTAGGTGGAGAGTAGGAGTTGGTAGGCCTAAATGAAGCTAAGTGAAGACTTTATGTTTTCATGTAATCGCATACACTATCTTTTGACCAATGCAAGTGTAAGTACTATAATTACATCAAAATTGTATCCTATCTCTTTTAACTAACATCGAGCTGCACACGACCCACGACTGTTTATACTTCATCCAGCCTTAATCTTAAATTATAAACTCTGCCCAAACATTGTAATGAATTTTCTCGACAAATTGTAGTCTACACCCTAGATGCCTGAACATCCCGATAAATTGTCTCTTCTTCTTCATCATCAACACCATTAGTGCATTACTATCCCTCTCTCGCCATTCTGAAAGCTCCTCCTACCTCCTTGTAGTGGTATATGCCAATACGACATTCTGACTTATTAAGAAGGTCTTTCTGTGTTCCTTCGGAATCACCATATGCACATAAGCTATTGTTTCTTCGCCACTTACTGCAATGTGAACGTCCAGCATACACACATTGTATCCCCAGCAATAGGCATGATCTTCTTCCTGGAATCCAATTTAAGGCAGGACGACACTACACGACCAATACACAAATGTTGGCCATAATAAATCTATTTAGTTTGTTAAATGCTAACATGGTGACTTGTAAATTAAGGTTTTGCATTTCGGATTAATAACGATTTATGCGCCAGCTAAGACTTAATTATACGAGTACCAACAACAAGGACCTACCAAACAATTGCAGCACAGAGGTGGGGTTTGAAGCCGCAATGCAAAACCAGCAGCCAACATGCATAACATCCTGTCAAATAGTGTTCAATTATTTATTACACGAGTGTGGACATGGTAGGCATTAATATTGTACACGGACGGCGATATGAGTGTGTGGCAGGATAATTGGAGTGTATCCATTTGAGTTTTGACATTATGAGATTCGGAAGGAGTTATGGTAGCACTCACTTTATCTTTCTGTGGAAATTTCCACCAACACAATTTTGTTTACTTTTTTATGAATCTAGCTGGGAGGCAGGATTTTTGGTTTTTTTTTTTTTTTTTTAAGGATATAACCATATCCTGCGGTTAATTTTCTCATCCACGTTGAATGGTTATGTGTGGGGTGGATGGATACAAGGACGACTATTATGGTAGTAACAAGATACAAGTGAATTATTATGATCCTAGGTGTTTCACCTTGTGTCTCAATGGATTTACATGAACCTTGTATATGAGTGTGTGTAAGTGTGTGGTTTTTACGAGGAATTATATGAGGCTTCGACAAATTAAATGCCAGCTTTTTCTTTAATAAAGTTCACGGGTTGAAGGAGAGCCATAATCTCGGGCGTGTGCATGTGTGAGGGATAATTATGTTTTATAATCAAATTGTTGGTACCTAAAACAGGTGGATTAATTTTAATATTTAATAAAATAAAAATGTGTGTGTATACAGGATGTGAATGTAAGGAGAGATTTGCATGTCCTGAGTTTATGGCTCATTATTTTTTGTTGGGCTATGCATTGCGTTTTTAATGATGCAGTGTCACATACGCGAATGAATTTGTTAGAAGCTTTTAGTTTATGGCTGATGGAATATTTACTTTATGGGATAATTTCGCCTAAATTAGCGAAAATCTAAAATTACAACAGAATGGTTATTGAGAGAACGAAAATTATGCAGGAGTAGTGAATTATTTCCACGCAACAGTGTACTTACTCCCACGACAAATTGAACATTACGGTGGCCAAACACATTGGCAAAGAAAGGAAAATATTTAAGAATTCGAATTAAATATACAAAACCGATCTCAAAGAGACTGGAACCTTAATCTGTTCCGAAGAGCTGCTTTAGGAGAAAGAAACACTAACTGGATGAATCTTAGGCAAGATATAGACAAGTGCGTAAAATATAAAATTAAAATTCTTTATCTACACTGCCAACTGCTCATCTCCTTCCCGGATATATCCAAAAGTCCGATGTGCCATGCACAAAAACTGTTTAGAAATCTGTAGAGCTGCTAATGGAAGCCCAGTTCCCTAACTTTAAGGACCTTGAAACTGTCATCCCTTACATGACAGCAACAGATCTCAACATAACACCGCTCTCTGCAACTGGATTCGACATCTGCTTTAATCGAGAATTATATATTCAACGCAAGAAAATCTAACCATTCGGAGCAGGGTTTGTTGAGGAACCCCTCAGGCGGAGTTCTGTCTCCTCTAATATAGTTTCTTGTATTGGATAAGATCTTTATAATGCTAAAGGAAAACGGCTTCAACGCGACGGCCTATGCCAACGATGTGGTTAACATGGTTTCGGCGAAATTTCCTCTGGTCCTAAGTGAAAGGCTCAATCTCGGACTACAACTAGTGGATAACTGGGTCAGTAGCAAAGGGCTGGGAGTAAACCCCTCAAAGACGAAGGTAGTTCATTTCACTAAGAAGCGATCGATCCCTACGTTCCGACCCCCAAATATCGGTGGTATTGAACTAAGTATGTTAAGTTCAACTCGATACCTGGGCGTGATTCTAGATTCCAAACTAAACTGGAAGGATGCATATGTCGAGCTTATTTTATTCTTCCAAAAAGGCATTCAGTGATACGTGGGGCTTTAAACCAACTGTGACTGGAAATACACGGCGGACACACACATATGGTTCACTTGTTTGGTGGATGATACTTGAGAAGCAATACCAGGTTTCAAACCTCACCAAAATCCAGAGGGCAGCCTGCAAAGGAGTCATGGGATCAATGAGAATGCTAAGTTCATTCCGCTTGATATATACTCTAGCAGTCTGGCGGCCAAAACAGCTGCAATACTGAGAGAATGCCGATCAAGCCATCAAGCCTTTACCGACATACCTCCATTTTGTGCCGATGGGGGACTACCAGTGGATTGATGGAAACTGATCACATGAACCCGATGCTAACATTTGAAAGGAGATTCGCTACTTGAATTCCTGATAGAATGTACTGGAAGAACCGTGAAGAAAAAGGAACTGGCTTTCAATACCGACGGTTCTAAGATGGACGTTGGCACGGGAGCCGGAGTTTATTGTGAAGCCCTAGGAATGAACAACTCCTTTGGAATAAGCGACGACTGCAGCGTCTTTCAGGCCGAATTCACAGCCATTATACAGGCCGTTGAAATTATACACGAGAGTAATATCGTTGGTAACACGACCACTGTCTATATAGACAGCCAGGCAGTCGTTAAGGCTCTGGACTCTGCTGTAATTAAGTCGAGGCTTGTGGGGACCTGCAAATGAGTTTTAAACGAGATATCTAGAGCCAAAGCGATGACCCTGTGCTGGGTACGAGAGTACATAAATATCAAAGGAAACGAAAAGGCTGACGAGCCCGCTAGGAAAGGGTCGGCGCTGCATTTACTGCAGGCCCTCCCCTTTGTAATAACCCCAATCATTTCCTTACGTGAGAAAATATAAGATGAAGCCACCGGTCGAGCAAACAGACGCTGGGCTCATCTGGAAACATGTGCAACGATCAGGGTGCTATGGCCTACCATCAGCAAGAAGAGATCAACCTCTCCGGTGAAACTTAGTCGCTATAACACACGGGTCGTTACTGGCATAACTACTGGTCATTGTGCCATGGATGTCAACGCGGAGCGACTCGGTCGGTGTACTACATAACGACTATTGTAGAAGTTGCAGGGACGAAGACGAAATTGAATCTGTTCGTCACCTGCTGTGCGGTTGTCCTGCCCTATGCGTCAGAAGAATGAGGACTCTTTCTTCTTCTCGGAGCTGTAGGATTTACGTAATGTACAGCTGACGGACCTTCTGAGATTCATATCACTATCTGGGTGGTTCTAACAGCGGACCAGCTTATAGCGTTTCCAGGGATAAATAATTGGGCACAATGGACCCGAACGTTGGTCTTAGTGAGCGGTGACTCTTTTTGTCAAAAAGCACCCATCTAACTTACATGACAGCAATTCCACTGATGAAGTCGTGTCAATATTACGTATATTACAAAAGATGAAGTGGCTAGACTAGCCTCATTGGCTTACACATAAGAGAAATGATGAATTTCCAAAACCTGTGGAAAGTTAAACTCACCTACTTTAAAGCTAGTTCAGTGAAAATTGCATTAGGTAGTATGATCCGGGAGACTATGCATTCACTGGCTCTGGAAAAATAAACCATGGTGGCTTGCCCCGACATAGAGCACGACCATTAACTCAGTCATTGGGCCAATCCCATGAGGAACGTGACAGCAAAACCCGAGCTTCAAAAGGTTTTGTCAGGTAGGGTTGCGAAGAGGAATCCTTCTCCAATACTGATCTATTGTTATACCCTTTGGGGGGAAAGTTTTTCCTTGCCCGCTATAACCCCGTTTAATACAAAATTTTGTCTGTTACCTTCAACTCAAAAACAGCCCTGAACTGTCGCTTGTCTCTTAGCTAGATGGCCAAATAGTTGAACATTCACCTAATTTGGGTTCCGGGGCACAGGGACATCCCAGGGAACTGCTCGGCCGACGAACTCGCCATGCAGGACATTTGTCTACCGACCTCGTCGAGCAAAGCGAATCTCGACATGCCTCTCACTACAGTGAAACTACTACTTAAGCTCAACACCATTAGTGCGACCAATCGCAGGTGGGCTAGAGGCACTACGAGCCTCATTACTAAACAGATCTGGCCTAAGCTGGATCAGAAACGCTCTTATTGGGCTGATAAAGTCGCTTATCGCAACTGCAGTAGGTGAGATTACAGGGTACTGCATCATCGGTAGGTATGCAATCAGGCTGGGCATCTTAGAAAATGATTTCTGCAGAAGTTGCATGGACGAGGAGGGGAAGGAAACCAAATTACCCCTTCTTTGTACGTGCCAGGTCATTTCACTCTCAGAAGACTCTTCGATAATTTAGGCGAGCGTTAGATAACGTTTACAACTGGAAGCAGCATGCCCAGGACTGCAGAGGATGGAAAGCAGCCGTGTCTCAGGAAGAGACTCTTCAAGGGTCGCGAGCCCTTTAAGTAAGTAAGTAACTAGCCAACGTCAGCATCAGCAGCCTCCAGCGCTTGATAATAAGCTCCCAATTGTTCCAGGGATAGTTCTCCCTGGGGATGATAGATCCATGTGATACCACAATGGACCTTGCCTGGCCTAAGCGATTTTGTATTCTGCAGCCTGCCACTCTAACCTACTGAATTCTTACATACAAGCCATCCTGGGGATTTGATCAAGTTCATTATTTGCTCTGTTGGTGTGCTGGAAAGCTCTTATAGGTCCTGAAAGAATTCCGAGAAATCTATTCCTGGTGTGTTGGAGACCTGGGCAGTGACACAGAAAGTGGATTATGTTCTCGAAGACGTCCACATCACTGCTGCTTCTGCAAATGTCTTCTCCCGTTTGACGTAATTGAATCAAGTGGTATGGTATTATACGCCGTGGTAATTTCTTCGAGGGTGGAAAAGGATTTCCTTCCATACAAGTTTCTCGGTTCTGTGGTGGCACAAATCTCTACAGAGGTCCATCTGATATTCGCCTCACTTATGTCTTTTTTCCCTATTTCAAACTTGAGTGTGCTAGGTGAGATATTCACAGAGTGGTCAGCTCGTTTTGATATATATGTCGAGCCTCTACTTGCTAAATCGCCAGTCTGGTCAATGCAACACTTGGAGATTGACCACTACTATCACTAGAAAGCTGCAAACGTTCGTTAATAGGTGCCTGCGCAATATCTTAAGGATTTTCTGCCCCAATCATATCTCTAATGAACATCTCTTCCAGAGAACGGGCCAGTAACCAATGGGTACAGCCATCCAACGACGGAAGTGGCAGTGGATTGGGCACACGTTCCGAAAAGGTGACCGTTCCAGAATGGCGTGAATGACTTGGCGATCCGAGGAGAACATGGCGCAGAATAGTCGAGAAGTAGGCACGGCAGTTGGTGAAAAGTTGGGGAGAGTTGAGACACATTGTCAGAAACCGTACACGATGGCGTGTAGGCATAGTGGATGCCCTAGGACCCACAAAGGGATACAGGACATGACAAACAAAATCAACTTTAAATGGTTACTCCGAAGCTATTCCGTAAAGGACAACAGCGCTGCCCCTTCGAGAAATTCTAATTCCCTTACTTTCCCACACATAAAACCTTCAAGTAAATACGAGTGGATAACATCATTTCCGTGCATATAAAAACCAAAACCTAATTAACGTATTTATCAAGGATCCTATCTATCTCATCCATTATTCACTTAATCCTTCCACCTCGGCTCGTGGATGTAACTTTCTCAAGGCAACACACATAAACACGAATCAAACTTCAAATTTCATTTCTGACTTTTACGCAAAAAGGATTCTCTGTCCTACCAAATATATCCATCCACAAGATATCCTTCTAATTATCCTAGGCTCCTTCGCTCCATCGGAAAAGAGGAGCAACATGTGCACAGTTCCTAATTTTATTTACCCCACATGTGTAATTAGAATTACCGAAAGTTTCGGTCAGTTAATTAAAACGGAATTATCCTTTTCATTCAGAAAAAAAAAAAAACCGACACACACAAGACGCTGAAGAAGAAGAAATAGGCTTCGTCCTCCATATGTGTGAAGCGAAGACACATAAATTCAAGGTGATGTCGAAATAATGATCACACACTCACCCCCATCCCCCAGCAAAATCAAGGATGTAGCTAGTATGGTGTTTGTTTTTTTTTTCTCACCGAAATGACTTTCTCGTATGTGATGCCATTACATTGGGGAAAAGTCAAATCCTTTTTAAATTATCTTTCTTTTCTTTTCACTGAACGCGGGGGGACTGCTGGGGTGATGTGGTGATGCTCCGATTGTTCACAGGATAACGCGCGTTACATGTACGATGTGGTAGACAGTATAATAATAATAAATAATTGCAATGTTGTTCCTTCTTTCCTTTGGTTGTGCCATTATCCTGCTTGTCGTTGGGGTGTGTCTGTGTAGAGGTTTTTTTAATATCCTTAAATGATAGCAGAAGAAGGGAGTCCTTAAGTAACCTTTGCTGACTTTCTTCTTTTGTGAAAGAATTTTTATTTTTATTTTCCTTGCCTCGTCCTTTATGTTCTCTTCTACTGGGACAAAAATAGAATTGGTAGTCGAAAAAAGGATAATGATGCGAAATGTGTGCGCCTTTGTGTATACTCCATGCGAAAGAAGAAAATTTTACTCAAAATATTGTTAACCCTTAAGATGGAGTCCTTTTTCCTTTGGAGTATGTTTTTGAATATAGACAGGATCCTTGCAGAATGTTTTTTTTTTTTTTTTTTCTTCCATATTTGGGGGAGGCGGAAAATGATTGCCAAAATGAATGCCTTTTGAGGATTAAGATTCATTGAAGAGGGAGTGAAGCACCACAGAGTTGATAATTGTAAGGATAATTTCTAGAAACACACATACGAACATACTAAAGCTCAGATACATCCTGGTGGCCCAAGCCGTATGACATGATTATGATATATGAGTGTGAAAGCTTGAATAAGAGGGGCGGCAGTGTAAGGGAGCCCATTTCAAGGAAACCACAAGAGAGACGTCTTTATAGCGCGTTGCAATGGGAGGGTTTTGGTGGCGTTTTGCTGGAAGGAATCTATTTGTGTGGTTTTCGCTTTGTAACGTGATTGAGTGCAATAAATCGCGAAACGTTAGCAAACGTTTCTCATTTCTCAGCGAGTATACATACATATTTAGAACCTGAAGGGGCACTTGCAGTGAAAGCTACAAGTAGATTTGGCAATTGGTGAAATTGACAGTGCTTAAGGATTTTCAATGGACTTGTTTGGGTTTGTTGGTATGCAACTGATATGCAATGGATTCTGTGAAGTAAGCATTTTAGAATTTTGGCAGTATGCTTGTGTTATGGATTTAACTCAATTTCGTATAAATTATGAAGTTTTCGTGGATGTAAACGTGTAAGGATACATAGCAAGAGAAATCTATTTGCCATTTAATGACTTGGTAAAAGGTCTTTTAGCATGTCTTTGCGACTTATCCTAAGTCTAGAAGTTAGGACATACATTGTACGTACGAACATAAACCAATCATAGTGTCCCTACTGATATCTAAGCTGATCCCTAAGTAAGCTAGCGCTTTAAAGCTTCTTGGGGTGAATGTTAGTGACTAAACGATAAAAAGCACTCAAAGCTGAGAGTATCATCTTTTGGGACGTTGGTGACATATTTGGGAACTTTAGGAAACTGCATGAACTTGTGTGGGCTATGAGAGTAAGTGTCTCCCTTGTTCTTGCACTCAATCAGATTACCCTTTTTGGAGGCTTGATAATCTTTTCCACCCTTCCGGGATTCGTTAATTTTTCCATGCTCTACGTATGAGCTGGTTGTGCAGTTCCTCCGACGTTTATTGATGCCCCTTAAATGAATTCGGTAAGGATGTCTTCAATACCTACCGTACTTCAACTCTAGTTTGAAAACTACCACGTGATCGCCCACAGTTACTCTTACAGTCTCCATGACTTGCCTGCTGCTTATGAGCACCGCTTCTTTCTTTTCTTTTGCAAGTTGTAGGCCCATGAGTAATAGCCAGTCCTGAACCATCTCGATATCCTCATTTTAGTCATGCTCAAGGAGTTTGGTCTCTAAAACGATTGCTATGTCGTCGGCGAAGCCTATTTTTTTTCGAAGACTTCGGGATTCTAAGTCTGGCACGTCATCATACATAGGTTCCACAGTGGTGGACCTTGTATGGAGCATTAGGACACACCGCCCATGACGTTATACTGCCTCGTTCCATCATCGGTGTCGTAGTGCAGTATTCTATTTCTGATAAAGTCCATCATTATCTTCTAAAGGTAGTCTGATAGTCTCTTTGCGGTAAGTGCTCGCAGGATATTCCTCCAGTTAGCGGTATTGAAGGTGTTCTTCACATCCAACGTGATGATTGCACAGTATTGCTTACTCCCACCCTTCCATTGTCTTTCTTCGTTGGCTTTTTTCGCCGTATTCACGACTTCATCGATGGCGTCGACCATAGAGCTTGCCTTACGGAACCCGTATTGGCAATCTGCTAGGCCACCTGCCTCATCGATTGCGCTGTCCAATCTATCACTTATGATGCGCTTCGGTATTTTCCTCACGGTATCTAACATGTGTTTTGGTAGGAGGACCAGTCTTTGTTTCTTCCACTGGTCGGGGAATATTCCTTCCTTGAAGCAGGTATTGTAAGCTTCTGCAAAGATGTGTGGGCACCAATTGATTGCCGCTGGTGGTTTGGTATATATTCGGGGACTTATTGCTGCGAAAGGCTTATTGGAAATCCATATAGTCTTAGTGATTCAGTACTTCTGTGAATGCCCTCTCCATCTATTGGGCTGATTCTTATCCGAATGGAGTATGAAGTTCCGCCCACCTGAGATAATTGGTGATACTGTAGACTGTACTGTTGTTGCATCTACTTGCTGTTTCTTTAATCCTTGAAGGTGGGATAGACTTGTCATGATTTGCACTACGCTGCACTTAAATTTTTTTTGTCTTTTACGATGCAGTGGACGTCAATCTCTGGTCGCTCTAGTATTGACGCCGTTGGAATTCGAGTCTTGAGTACAATACGCTTATTGATTAGCCTCCAGGAGTCTACCCGTAGCCGCACTAAGTTGCGGATTGTAACAGAGAAGTGATTTGTGAAATTTTCCCCACTAGGGGATCCCGAAGCACGTTTGTCTTATGCCTTTGTATTTTGAACAAGTGGAAGCGATTAGTTGGTACGGAGGCGTTAAAGGCCAGCACAGCATAAGATGATGATGGCGTATCGTTCTGTTATAGCCCTCCATTTTTTGTACTTCCTGAACCGCTACTTAGTTCCAATATCGCTAACTATTCGCTGCATGTTAGATGTGACCCAACTGTTCTTATACTTGTGCTTAAAGAACTTACCTCCAACGAACACGCCATTGGTATTGCAGAAGTCGTCAAACCTTTCGCCATTGTCAGTATGGTCTTCAAAGCTGTAGACACCTGCTAGGGGGTTTGAGTTCATTGTTACCCGTTCTTACCTTGACATTGAAATCCCTCATCAGGGCGAAACAATATTTTTTTTAGGTGGGTGGTACCTACTTACCGGCATCCTACTATCTTATCTTGTATCGCGGGAACCCTCATTCAGCTTTGGGGGAATCTGCGGGTTAGGGACTTTACTATTGCGAGTTGTCAACAGCAAACTATCAGTCCTGATCGAAGGCGTTTGTTTCCATTTCGATGCAATTGAGTTTTTTTCGATTGCCCTATTGGCACCGTGAAAATACGTGGAATAGACCTCACCAATGACAGAAATACAAAAGCTACTAGGCCTAATATTTGTCATCCAAGAGTTGATGTTATCTGCCAAATCATCTAGAGCGTCTTCAGGTAGTTCAACTTTAAAGACATCTAGTCTATGGAGAGAGTTAACGTCTTATGCTGATCATTGCTTGTGAGTCGTTTTGAATTTTTACCAATCTGTAGAGATTCGTTCTCTACACATGAGGTCCATCTTATACTTACTTACTTACTTACTTACTTAGATGGCGCTACGGTCCGGGGTGGACTTGGGCCTCAACCAACAAACCTCTCCAGCTAGCACGGTTATGAGTCTCCAGTTGCGCACGCCAAGTTGGTTGAGGTCCCCCTCCACTTGTTTGCGCCACCTATCGCGAGGTCGTCCTCTACTGCGTCGTCCATCCGGGGTGGATTCGAAAACTTTCCGTCTTATACCATAGCAAATATATTTGCTCGAAAATGGTCGTTTCTGGTTTAGAATAGTGAGCATCAATACCAATTACTGTCCTTCATACATTCCCACAGGAGGCTTGCTCCTCTTTCATTGCTTGTCAGTTCTTTTTCGTGGCCAATGGTAGGTACATAGGTGCGGTGGTTCTACTAAGAAAAGAAGAACCCAATTAGCACTAGATGCCGTTTTAATGCCACAAACTCATGTAACCTGAATGTGAAGATGCGTTGGTGGGGCGTCTCTAGAGCCAACCTGTGGAGCTTAAGAAGATTACTAAATCCTTAATATTTTTCTTTGAGACTTCCTCCAGGGCATTGAAATAGGGTTTTCCTAAAGCTCGTTGTCTGGTCCTAGATAGTGCCGGACAGGCGCATAAAAGGTGGATAAAGGTTTTTTTCTCAGTTGTGATATTGTAACTGCGATAGTCTGTGTTGTGTGGGATGCCTAGTTTGACTGCATCGCCTTCTTTAGAACAGTGACCTGTGATGATCGCTATTATTCTGACGATATCTTTACGCTTTCTGTTTAGAAAGTCGGTTTGTTTTTATTTTGCTGTAGTTTGGCCACATCTTCCTAGATATGACACAGTTTGATAGCCTAGTCGATCAGAGGTTGGCTTTTGCAAGGAATTTTGAGGAGATTTCTGCTTTCACTACTCCAAGCGGAATCTAAACTGATTCCGCAAGTGAGTGGTGAAGAGATAAGCCTTGTCTAGACATTTCATCAGCAAGTTCGTTTCCATAAATGTTACTGTGCTCTAGAATTCAAATCAGGGTTACCTTGTATTGGCGATCTAGCGAGGCAAGCTCATTTTGGCATTCTAACACTAGTATAACCATGTCGTCTGCATACCCGACTCTGTCTAATTTTTAAAGGATTTTGCTCATGACATGACATAGCCATAGTCGAGGTGAGATAACACTGCCTTGGGGTGTTCCCCTACTGGCAAATTTAGTTATATTGTTATTGCCTAATGTTGCCTGAATAATTCTAGTGCTACGCATAAAAACAATCCATTGACTTAGATAGCTTTCTATCCCCAGCTCCGTGACGGACTCTAGGATTGCTTCAGTGTGTTCGTTATTAAAAGCTCCTTCTATGTCTAGAAAGGTAGTTAGAGCGTATTCTTTGTATTGAAAGGAGTTTACTATAGTTCGAACTACCTCGTGAAGAGCTGTCTCTGTCGATCTACCTTTTGAGGTATGCATGCTGTGCTTTGGAGAGGGATGGTCCTTCTATTTTGCTTCGAAAATGGTTGTTTAGGAGAATCTTCAGTACAAACGAAGTTAGACTGATTGGTCTGAAATCTTTCGAGTTTTCATGACCGGGTCTGCCTGCCTTTAAAACGAAAACCACTCTCACTCGTATCCACGATTGGGGTACCTGGTTGTTCAGTAATTTTCATGACCAAACTCTAGCTAATTTGTCTACAAATAGGTCCCTTTCAGAAGTTATTCACCAGACAGTATGGGTACTTCTTCTTATTTACATATTTGCCGGCCATCTCCTATTGATTCATGTAAAATTTTCCACGAACATCTCTTAATTACCTCATTCTTATTCCCAATTGCATCCAGCGCCAGGCGTCAGACATCCTCACACTTCCAAAAAGGAAAACAACTCCGTCCGTTTATGCCAGACAACCTAAAAATACTTCATCAACAGTCATTCAAGGCTACTACTCGATTTAAAAAAAACAACACTTATTTTGTAAAATACATCTGCACAATGCGGCATACTTAATCAAGTATTCGCTACTTGCCACATTTAGCGCGTCCAAACAAAAGGCTTCAACTCAACAAGTGACAGTGAAAAACAAAACCTCCCTGCCATCATCATCGGTATCACACTCTATACGCACTCACTCGTGCAAAATGCTAATGAATCCCACGCGGCACGCAACCATCCTAGGTTTTCCAGCGGAATATTAATTCCCCCAGGAGCGGGTATACACCACCGGACTATGCGACGCCACGAACTGCCACAGCCACGTAACCAGGTAACCAAACCGAACGTATAGCTCGCGTTTATTAATTGAGATGTTCATTTGAAATCGAATAAATTACTCTAGCTCTGACTCTGGCAAATAAACAGTACACACGTCTAACCAACGCGAAATTTAACACAAATGAGGTCTTCTCCATGAGCGCACATCATGACGATCATACAATGATGACTCGAAATGTGTAGAGTGCTGCTAAACGCACTCACGCATAGACGAATGCGTGCGTCTAAAGCTTTTTTTCCCAGCGTTATATTGACTGAAAGAACAGTCGAAAGGACAGGCACAATACGCACACCTACACACTTGTGCAGGAATGCGTTTAAATGTGACTGTAAATTACAGAAAATTCCAACGATCTGTCTGACGGTGGGCAAGGACTCCCATTAGCATTTAAACGCAAAACCAAACTACTCTCGGAATGGAATTCGATTCAATGAATCCCCCCTTTTGCATCCGCCCATTTCATTCCACGAAACTCAGGCACCACAATGCATTGAAACTTTACCATACTACTCGTACCAGTCCCTCAAATCTGAGATGAGGATGCATATGGCAATGGAAACGCAAGGATGCATGCATTCCAATTGCTCATGATATCCATCTATGTATTTACTCAGTCGGGATGATGTGGGTATTGTTTTTGGGGCGACGCAAGCCGCATCAATGGGCACAAAATTCCTTTGGCCGAAAATTGCTAGCTATTAAACAATAATAGTCAAAAACCACCACACACTGGTCTACAGGATATGTGTGTAAATTTTCTGCTCTCTTTTATAGAAATATACATTTTGAGGGGTGTGGCGAATCCTTTTGGGGATATAATCACTGCATCTTGGCAGCTGTCATTTTCTGAATACTTCTGCTACCAGTGCTGTTATGGTTGCACACAATTTTTGGAAACATGTGTACCTACACAGCATCCTTTGAAAGTTGGGGGTGGGGAAAAATCCATCCATTTCATATCCTTTTGTTGATAAATTGATGAAATATTCATGTCACATGCAGTGCTCTTGTGACTTTAATGGCACACATAAGTACACATATCCTTTTTTTTTTCGCTCCTCTTTTAAGGATCGACTGAAAATATGTTTTGTTATGTTTGTGAGGATATGGTGTACGTGAATATACATATCTCCAACTCGAGAGAGTGGTTGGTTTGTCGTAAAGTAATGCAATTTGCAATCTTCTTGTTCCCTACGACACATCCTTTTGTGTGCTTGATTTTCGTTAAAAAAAAAAATCTTTTTTTATGATTTACCATTAAAATATGGATATTAATATTTTTTCTTTTGGTTCGAATTTTTGTTCATCTTTACTCGTCCTGTATGGAACAATGGGATTAAGGAAAGGTCTTCTTCGTTTTATTAATGCTGTAAAAGTTTTTTTTTTTTTTTTTGTCAATATTGTTGGTTTTGAATGGAAGGACGGGATTCCTTTGGTGGTTTTATGTTTATTGACGAATTTGAAAGGAAATATGCGGATTCGTTTTTATGTTTCCACCAAAATTTCTTTTTTTTTGTAATTTTTAAGGAGCCTCTGAATGGCAGACGTGTTTGAAAATGTCGTCTCAAAACAGCAAAATCCGTATAGAAACCTGTAGAGAAGGAAGAAGGAAACTTCGTAGTTGAACCACAATCGGTGCCGAGAATATGGAAAAGCGGCTTCTCTACACTGTATATCGACGACGGTGACCAACATTCCGCTGTCAGGCAGAATAAACCATTCAACATAGACGGTGGTAGTGAAAATTTCCATCTACCTGATCAAAGCCAAGTGAGGATAGTAATATAAAACCTGAGATCCAACAAGGTCCTGAAGGCTTACAGGTCGAACTTGTTACAGCAGCTAGTGATGAATTGGTAGAGAGTATACACCAACTCATATCTAAGATTTGGTCAAACGTATACCTGATGAATGGAATCTCAGCATCGTTTGCCCGATCTACAAGAAACGAGACCCCCTCAAATGCGCCCATTATAGAGGCATCAGTCTCCTTACTTACTTCACTTATGTCCTTTAACCCCTCGGGGGGCATAGGGCGTCAACCACGCCTGCGCGCCATCGTGTTCGGAGTTCTGCAACGCGTTTGAGCTGCCTCCAACTCATTCCTAAAGAGCTCGATTCCTCCTCAACTGTTCTGCGCCACGTTTGCCTAGGGCGTCCCGCTATTCTGCCTGCCTGGGTGAGCGGATTCCACTGCATAGCGTATTTCGCAATGGAGTTGTCTTCGCGCCGTAGGGTGTGTCCAATCCATTGCCACTTTCTTCTTCGTATAGTAATGCTTATAGGTTCTTGGCCCGTTCTCAGATAAAGTTGTTCGTTGGAGATGCGGTTCGGCCAAAAAATCCTCAAGATGATTCTTAAGCATTTGTTTACGAAGACTTGCAGCTTGCGTGTGTTAATGGTGTCCACCTTCCAGGTACTGCACCCATAAAGCAGCACTGATTCTACGTTGGAGCGGAACAGTCGTAGCTTGGTTCTTAAGCTAATAACATTGCTTCTCCAGATTTTGGACAGCATTCCGAACGCAGCTTTAGCCTTCCCGATTCTGCTGCACACATCCAGTTCGGTGCCACCGCGATTAGCCGAGACGACACTTCCTAAATATAGAAAGTTATCAACTTTCTCGACTTGCTTTCCGGCAATGTTAAGTTGAGCGCGGGTATTGGAAGTACTCAGGGCTTTTGTTTTGGCTGTGTTTATTTTTAGCCCCACTTTGTTTGCCTCAGCTTCTAGATTTTGGGCCATCAAATGAAGATCCATTATCCGATGTGAAAGTAGACAAACATCGTCAGCGTAATCTAGGTGTTTAAGGTAAGATGTCATAGTCCAACGAATTCCAGAATTAGCTTCCGTCAATGCTGCACGGAGTACATCGCTGATAACCACCAAGAACAATAGTGGGGACAGTATGCACCCTTGACGTACTCCACTTTGGACTTCAAAGTCCTCCGACACCTTACCATTGTGCACGACGTGACACTTACCGCCCTCATATGTAGCCTTGATAATAGCTATAAGCTTTTCTGGAATGCCTCTCCTGCGCAAGGCCAGCCAGATAGCATCTCGATTCAAGCTGTCGAAAGCCTTCTCGAAGTCGATAAACAGTAAATGTAGCGGAGACCTATACTCAACGCATTGTTCGATTATGATCCGTAAGGTGTTTATGTGGTCGATGCAGGAGGATCCAGCGCGAAAGCCTGCCTGTTCGACATCGAGAGTTGAATCTAAATGATCTTTAATTCGTTCTAGAATTATTCTAGCTATTATTTTGGCTACAGCTGGAAGAACACATATACCTCTCCAGTTACCGCACTCCATCAAGTTACCCTTCTTTGGAAGCTTAATGATCATCCCCCTTTTCCACTCCTGTGGAAATTGTTCACTATCCCAAGCTCTCCGTATTAGCGGATGCAGCAAATCTGCCGATGTATTTGGCGCCGCTTGAAATAGCTCGGCAGGGATACCATTAATACCCACCGCTTTGTTTTTCTTGAGGGACTTGATTGCTGTTATTATTTCAGCTTTACTGGGAGGTACGGTGCGAATTCGGGAATTTGTTGCTTCGAACTGCTCATTCGAATTCAAGATCATACCGCCGTCGTCTAAGTGATTTAGCACTGCAGCAAAATGTTCTCTCCATCTATTGAGCTGATCCTTATCCGAAATCAGAAGGTCACCGTCTAGACTCTTCACTGGATGTTGTTTGGAGTTTCGACCACCAATGAGCTCCTTAGTGATGTTGTAAACAGTCCTACTGTCGCACCTACTCACTGCTTCTTCAGCCCTTGAGGCCAGTGAGTTGACATGTTGACGCTTGTCACGTCTCACACTACGCTGCACTTCTTTCTTCTTCGCACGGTATTGGGCTTCAAGCTCGGTTCTCTCTACTGCTGAGGCCGCTGCAATCCGAGCCTTGATTGCTGTACGCTCATCGATCCGTCTCCAGGTGTCTGTAGAAAGCCATGTGCGGTGGTGTTTCTGCTTTTTACCGACATAAGTGCGTGCCCCAGTCGCAAAAGCATTTTTCACAGCACTCCAGTGGTCATCCATGTTCTCTATGCTGCTGATTGCTTCTGCTTCTAAGGCAAGATGGTCCCTGAACTGTTGGCGCACTTGGGGAACCTTGAGCCTGTCGATATTAAACCTGGTGATGTTAAGCAGGTTTGAGCGGTTGCTGTTGACGGATGCAGTACGAAGGCGTAAATGAGCTACCATAAGATGGTGATCTCGTTCTTGTCCGACGTCAGCTCCACGTCTGTTTCGGACGTCCAGGAGACAATTTCTAAAGCGGCGACTGATCGCAATGTGGTCGATCTGGTTGGATGTTCGTTGCCTATCAGTAGAGACCCAACTGATCTTATGGCAGGTGTTATGCTTAAACAGCGTACCTCCGATGACTAGGCGGTTGGCATTGCAGAAGTCCACAAACCGCTCACCATTGTCATTACGGTCTCCCACGCCGTGAACTCCCATCACGTGCTTAAGCATGGTGTTGTCGCTACCCACCTTGGCATTGAGATCTCCCATTACCATTACGATGTCCCCATTAGGCGTTTGGTTGTAGGCGGCACCTAAGTGGCTATAAAAATTATCCTTTTCATCCTCAGTCGCGTCTAGAGTCGGAGCATAACACTGTATGATGGTAATTTTTCTAACTCTACTCTGGAACCTAGCCGTCAATATCCGGTCACTATGGGGTTTCCAGGATATGAGGCTACTACGTGCTGCTGGAGTTAGCATGAGTCCTACGCCAGAACTCCGTGCACTTCCAGCTGGTTTACCAGAGTAGAGCATGACAGTGCTTTTTGTTGGGGAGATGTATTCCCCAGCATCGTACCATCTTATCTCGCTCAGCCCTAAGATGTCGATTTTATACCGTGCGAATTCGCGCTCCAATTGGCGGAATCTGGCGTTATAAGGCCCTTCCTTGAGTGAGTCCAGGAGGGTCTTAACGTTCCAGAATCCGATCGTTGTCCGTGTCCGATAGCCAAAGGTCGTCAACAAATGATCAGTCCGTATCCGAGGCGTATGTTTCCGTTTCGGAGCAATAGTTTGTTTTACGGTTGCGGCTCGCTGGGCCACAGACCAACCGACACTTATCCTGTTTTTTGGCGCAGGAAGCTCGCCATTCGTCCTCTCCCGTTAGCAATTTCCGAAGAAATTCCCAGATGGCACCGCGAGGAGGTGGGAGTAGGGCTTACTAACAGAGCTGCTAGGTTTTCGGCTGCAGTGGCTCCTACTCGTTACTTAGCGGACCAGCACCTATCGGGAGATGCTGCCCCTACGAGGCCTTTGTTAGTCGTTTGCCATCCATCAGTCTCCTTAACATCGCTTAAAAGTTAATTTCTGCTATATTGTGTGAACAGCTGAAACCTTTACTCAACAGCCGATTGGCCCCTATCAGTGCGGTTTAGGTCCGGAAAGTCCACCATCGGCAGATCCTGTAGAAAACCCAAGAATTCCAAATCGATACTCACAATCCCTTTATCGATTTCAAGGCCGCCTATGGCATCATCTCTAGAGAGGAGCTATATAGAGCCATATCTAGTTGTGACATCCCTGCCAAACTTGTCCGTCTTTTTAAGATGACGATGGAGAACGCTCGCTGCTCCGTCAATGTCAGTAATGACTTCACCGAGACCTTCCATGTCAAAAAGGTTTTAGGTGACGGGCTGTTACGTGACTTCTTCAATATCCTCCTCGAATGGATAGTGTGAAACTCACAAGCCAACTCCAGTTCCATAATCAATCAAAAGTCTTTATAACTGCTTGCATATGCCGACGATATTGACATTATTTGAAGAACTCAGCGGGCTGTCATCGATGCATTTGTAATCATTGAGCATTAAGCATAATGGGTTTAGCGATACACGAGGGAAAAACCAAGTACAGATACATGCTATCGATAAGAAGGGACAAGGAAATGGGCAGAACATCACAGTGGGGAGCTACAACTTCGAGGTAGTAAGTCTGAAATCAATCTGAAATCAGTTTTGGAGGAGAAGATTCAATGACGAACTATACGCGCTATACAGCGACATCGACTTAGTAAAAAAAAACTGGACGTATTGGACGTTTGAGATGGCTAGGATATGCAGATCCAATAGACTCCAACGCTCTGGCCCGCAGAGTCTTCGGATCTTACCCAGAGAGACGACGCAGTAGACGATGCACCTCCTCACTAAAGGTGGTGTGCACAAGAAGATCTCAACCAACTTGGAGTGCCCAACTTGTGGCAATTAGCTAGGTTAAGTTAGGTAAGGTTGAAGTGGCTGTTATCTACGAATTGCCAACGCACTTAGACCAGCAATAGGGCTATTGTTATACCATGTGGATCATGGAGAAAGTTTCTCTCTACCTACGCATTAAACCATTTTGAGCTTCTTATAAAGCGTAGGAGGCTCTTAATATCTATGTCTGCTAGGTCGCCTTTATCGTTGTAATAGGAGGATCCTAGGTGAAGCTTCCTTCTACGGGAGAGAGCTGGGCAGAAGTAAAGAAGGTGAGGAATAGTCTCCTCCTCTTCATCCACGCAGCTTCTATATAAGACGTTTGCAAAAAGGTCCACCCTTGTAGCAGTGCCCAGTGATGACACCTATTGTAGTGCCGATATGCAATCTATTGAGAGAAATCAAATTATTTTTTTTTCCTCTTGTATAACCCATGCTCACGAGACAACGAGACTGCGACCTGAAAGATCTATTATTGTATCGGAGGGTTGGAGTTAATCTAACAGACGTACTACCTCCCTTATGAAAGTGAGTATGTATGTCTTTAGTAGTGGACCATTTTAGTTCCACTGAAGTAAGTATCTCCTTGTGGAGAATACGTTTCCTTAACCAGTGTAGCGCCGGGCATTCACAAAGAATGTGTTCGGATGTTTCATCCTCTTCTGAACATAATCGACAGTCCTTCTCTTGGCACATGTTCGTCTTGTTAAGGTGGTATGAATCAAATCATAATCAAATTCTAAGAGCGTGTTAGATCCAGCTTTGGCCAAATCTGTATAGTTGCTAGACATGTTGGTCCACTTGTCCACCTAAGATTCGTAGTCTCGATAGCATCCAGCTTAAATTTGGATTTGCAGGTAGCGATTGGTATACCTAAGGAGCCTTTGTCTGTCAGGAGGAGTATAGTTGTTCCTATTCTGGCGAGTTCTTCGGCCTTACAATTCCCTGAGAGTGTCTATGCCCCGGCACCAAACACAGGTGAATATTGAACAACTCAGCCATCTTCAGGAGAGAAGATCGGCAGTCTAGAGCTACTATGGTATATATAGAGATCGATTCCAAGGATTTGATTGCTGCTTGGCTGTCTGAAAAGATGCTGATATCTCTAACGGATATCACGTTTTTCTTAAGCCAAGATAAGACTTCCCTAGTCGCCATAATATCCGCCTGGAACACGCTACAATGATTTGGTAGACGGAAGGAGAGCTTAGGATTACGCTTGTCAGAGAAAACTCCTTCACCGAATCCGTCCTTGGTTTTTGAGCCATCAGTATAGAATCATCTTTTAAAAATGCATCGTCATTCTGAAGTGATCTGGAGGGGATGGTAACGAGGAAGTTTTTGTCAAAATTTAGACGTGGGGTGGTGTAGTCCGCGTTTTCGGGAGAGATTTTGAATGGGAATTAGCTAAAGACCGAGCTAAATGGAGGAACTTGTTGGTTGAGGTCCAAGTTCACCCCGATCTGTAACGAAAATGCCTAGCAGCTAGCTCGACGAATTAAGTTAATGCTGTTAGAGAAAGTGGCTGTGATTTGAGGATTTCATTGAGAATATTTGAAACATACTGTAGGATGGATGCGAATTCGTTAAAGTATGTCAACTGATAGCTTCAAATCGCTTGGTACCTATGCAATATACCTAGCTATACTGCTGTCAATTCTTAAAATTATTTTCACTGTAATAAGTTTAAGAATTGCTTGGCACTGGCATATAGGCCTACACCTTGGCGTACAGTTAGAATTGCTTTTATTCGAAAAATTGGTGAAGAAGACAAGAGGTAGCCATAGACATAATCGATGAATGCTGCATTTGGAATGAGCTTTCGGTCAATCCTCTCGAAACTGGGATTGTTCTATTTACGAGAAGGAGAATTTTTGATTCTGACTCAGCAGGTCAATTTTCAATTCAATTCAATTTTCCCAATTTTCATCAGATACTTAAGAGTGAGACTGGTTAAATACTTCTTTGGTCTAAGCATGTCGAGTTGAAGACATCCAAGATGCTCTCAGTTTTCTAACACTTAAAGCCCTGCTTTACTATTTGGCCAGTTCTGAAATAGTTCGCGAATATACATAAGAACGCTTTGAATTTGGTAACAAGGCTGAACTTTCTGGTCCTTGGCTGGGTCCCAGGCCAAACTGGGTCATTCGGAATGAGATCTCCTTGAGACTGTTTGGCAAGGCTCAAAACAGGATTACTTACGACCTATATCTCCGTTGTGTCTTCCTGCGTCCTCGGTCAGGGCTTCCTTGACTGTTGAATTTCCTACGAACATCGATGGCGGCAGCGAAAGCTGAGTGCGGTGAATACATTTTGTCCAAACATTTCACCGTTGTGAACTATTATTCACTTAAGTGCGTTTTGGTGTTTCTATCAAGCCTATGCTCCATCGTGATCGCCGCCTGGTCCAGCTTTTTTCCAAAAACCGTGCCTCCGCTTCAACACTTTGAGGTACCCTTTGGGATATAAAGACACAATGCAAGCAGTCTCATCATCCCCGTAAGCATGAAAAACTTGTGTACTTAAAATTTAAATTACACTAAACAACATTTCTTGTAAAATCCACCCTCGGAAGGACCCTATTAATTCTGCTTAAATTAAAGGTTTATAAACCCATCCATCCAGGTCATCCACCTTCAAGTCATCCCACTCTGCCACAACAACAAACACCTATTACCCTCCTGCCTAATAGCCTAAGTGCAAAATCTCATAATGGTACTTCTTCCATCTGAGAGTGTGCCATTCCTTAAGATTTGTTTTCTCCATCCCACACAAGGACACAATGCACATTTACTACACGACAACGACAACGAAGACGAAGAAAAATCATCACAAATCCGCTCAATTTGCCCTGAAATTGGAATTAAAGCAACTTAATTCACCCGAAAGGACATAAAGGACACGGGTAGCGTAAAAGAAAAAAGCAATTTCCCTTCCACTTCCACTCCAATTCCAACTCTACCAACGGTAAGTGGAAATGGAAATCCTTATTAATAGGTATGAAAGTCCGTCAAGGGGGACAACAACTCTCAGAATTGTCCCGATTGCATTAGTTCCACCTTTTAAGGACGACTTGGCTTTGTGTCCTTTATTTTTGGCCAGTGAGTAATGTTGACTCGTGTAATGGATAAAATTGTTGTAGTCCTGGATACATTTTTTTTTTCTCTCCTGTCTGAACACAACACATGAAAATGGCATTATGTTGCACACCCTCTGCAGGATATTTTTATGACATGTTATGGAAAAAAATGTATATATCGAATGCACAGTAATAAAAAATAAAATTGCGAAAAAAAAAAACTCCCCAAACATGTGTGGCACTTGTGTCCAGGATCAAAATGGGAGGACTGCACTACACAACATCACTTCACACAACACTGATAACAGCAGCATCATAAATTACCCCGTCTGCTGTTGTTATTGCAACAAACACCAATAATCATGGCTCGACATGAGATAAGGGCCTTTGCGGACTTTGGCGAAATGTGTAAGCGCATTCGTTCAGGATTAAGGGGTACCTGATGGGTGATATATATAAAATGAAAAATACGCCCAAACCCCACCTAAGGGTGAATGGACTTCGTTCATTTCACTATGCAACTCACATTTCGCAATTTGTCATTATACACCATAAAGTGTATCCCTGCCATCCTTGAAACTATTATTATTCCTTGGAAGACGGCACATCGTTCGCCCCTTTAAAAAAGGACACATCTATGTAGTTTTTGGGGTGAGTCTTTGTCAACTTTAAATACGTTTCTGGCAAGAGGTCTGACTGGAAGGGTGTCCTCTTTACCATTAAAGTGGGATGTTACACCACATCATACGCAAAAGTGTGTGTATCCTGTTTCGGTGCGAAGGACCAACGCTAAGATACAAAGAAGTGCAAAGTAATGTTGCTAATTTACGTTTTTCATACGAATGACTTTGTTTCTTATTCCGGGGCTCGATTGTTGGCAAAGTGGCAGACTCTGTCTCTCTCGGTGGGGTTTTGTTTTCTTTTTGGGGGTTATTAGTACTCTTTTGTGGTTAATTAGGACTTTCTAGGAGCGTAGCTAATAATTATGACTCCCATAGACGACGTGCGACAAGTTAATTTGCAGCCAATGTTGGGGTTTTGTTTCTGGCTTCTGAGTTGTTTGCTTGGCTTGGTGTCGTTTCTGGTTCAATTGAATTGAGGAGATGGGGAGTATTTTCTGAGGACTGGTGTTGCCGGTTTATCCGGGGGTAGTTTTGTGCGCTTTAATTGGTAGTTTTTGGGGCAATAACTTGTTGGAGATCGGTAGAGTATGGGCTGTAGATTGAAATATAACACTTTAGATTTGAAGTAAGAAGTTGAAGGCGGGGGTCGTGTGGAATTATTTACCTTCGAACAATACATTAATATGGAGAAAGGGTAGTCTTTTTCTATGGAATAAGTTAGCTCAATACAAGAATTTAATGAGATCAAACGACTCACAACTGGCCGCGCTGCTCAAACCTATACTCGGGCTTGAACCAATTTATCTGCGTATAAGGGCAAGTGTCATGCGTTTGAAGCAGTTTATCTCCTGAAAAGAGGTCGGATGAGTATTGGAGACGGAGACTGATTAGTTTACTCGATATCCTGACTTTAGCATATATTTCCCTACAGTATTCTTTCTAAGAGAAGACTGGCCAGACTGAAAGGAAATAAATTCAAACAAAATTCCCATTTTTCCAGATGGCTCAAAGGTAATAGAAGGCACGAGTCGCTGTATTCATTCAATAGAACCGAATCTCACGGGTCGCAGTATCCATTTACTAGCGCCAACAATAAAGGTTAGAAAGCACGTCAGTCAAGCTTAAATATTTTATTGGGAAGCGTGGCACCATGTTTGACCACAAGACTTAACAGAAAGTCAGCTGGATTTTTAACGACAGGCAAGCAACCTCCAATCAAATTGACCATTTCGTCATCAGCTGCCGCTTTAGGAGCAATCTCCTGGACTTCGGAAACAGGCGCGGAGCAGATGTGGGGATAGTACGAGATCACCTTTTTATCAACATCTCAACATCTCTCAGTGCGTCAACTATTGACGGACCACCTTTCGATGAAATGTTAAACACCAGTGCCACAACGAATAATGGATCGGTCATAACCACAGCGTGCGACGCAGCAATGCCCAGAAGGTCTGTCAGTAAAAGAGGCGAGCCCTGCTACTGGTGGACCAACGAGATTACACGGCTCAGGGCGAAGTGCCTACAAGCACGACGCAGACCTCAGAGATCCAGAGGCAGACAAGATTTCCAAGAGCGGCTAACCACATTTAAATTGGCGAGGCGAGAACTGGAAAGGGCCATTAAGGAGAGTAAGTCAAGGAGCTTTAGGCGGCTCTGTGACGAGGCCGAATTAGACCGCTGGGGCATGGCGTATAGAGTGGTGATGAAGAAGCTTAAAAGCAGCAGGTCTCCACAACTTACATGCCCGGCAATGCTAAAGACCATAGTAGAGCACCTTTTCCCCCATAGACCAACTACTATGGTCTCCATCACGAGGGAGATCAGCATGGAGCATATCCCTGCAATCACGTCAGAAGAACTCTTTGGGGCATGCAGAAAAATCGGAGACAGCAAAGCACCAGGACCGGATGGCATCCCGAATAGGGCAATCAAGGCGGCTGTTAAGACGAGACCGGACATCTTTCTAACAACGATGCAAAGGTGCATAGAGGAGAAGGTATTCCCTACACTATGGAAATTGCAACATTTAGTGCTGCTTCCAAGGGGCAATAAGCCGCCTAGACAACCATCATCGAATCGCCCAATATGCCTGCTCGATACGGTGGGAAAGATCATAGAGCGTATCATCTATAATAGACTGCTTGCGGTGGCGGAGGAAAACGGAGCCTTGTCAGACTGTCAGTACGGCTTCAGAAAATCACGCTCTACCGTAGATGTCATAAAGGCGGTAGTAGATATAGCAACTGAAGCAATACAAGGGAAAAGGTGGAAATGGGGGATGAAGAAATACTGCGCAGTAGTAACGCTCGACGTTAAAAATGCGTTCAACTCGGCAAGCTGGTCATTCATTAGGAGATCCCTGGCCAGGATGGATACACCATACTACCTACTGAGGATAGTCACGGACTACTCCAGCAATAGGAAGCTAAGATACCATACTGATGATGGCGTTAAGCACTACAGTGTTTCCGCGGGAGTCCCGCAAGGGTCGGTTCTGGGACCTCTCCTATGGAACATTATGTACGACGGAGTTCTGCGACTAACATTGCCCGAGGGAGTCAAAGTAATTGGCTTCGCTTCCGATATCGCAGTGGTTACAGTTGCCAAGCACGTACACGAGGTGGAGTCTGCCACGGATGAGGCTGTTATAAGAATAAAGGAATGCCTGGAGTCTACCGGTCTGGAACTAGCTGCCCACAAGACCGAAGCTGTCCTAATAACCAGCCGTAAAAAGGTGGAATATGCCAGCTTCCGGGTCGGAAACCAGACAATCAGGTCCAAAGAATCCTTGAAGTACCTTGGAGTCATGCTCGACAACAGGCTGCGCTTCAAAGCCCACGTCGAGTATTCTAGTAAGAAAGCATCGCTGATGCAGGCAGTACTCTCCCGAATGCTCCCGAACATCGGCGGGCCTGGATACGCCCTCATGATTCTGCTGTCCAGAGCGGTCAGCTCGGTACTTCTATACGTTGCCCCGATATGGGCAGGTGCACTGGCGACAAATGAATGCAGGAAGAAGCTATCATCAGCTCACAGGCTCTGCGCAATCAGAGTGATCAGCGGCTTCCGAACTATCTCCGACCAAAGGCAGGTGGACCCACAAGCTTATTCCCTCTATAAAATCATGAACAGAGAGAGCGAGGGGGAACTGTAACTACCACCTCACACAATTCCTGTCTGGCCACGGTGGCTACCGGAAATACCTCCATTTTTGGACACGATAGTTCGCCCCTGTGTCCAATATGTCCAAACGAAGAGGAGGACGCGGAGCATGCAGTGTTCTACTGCAGACGCTTTGCAGAAGACAGAGCAAACCTGCCAAGTCCAGAAAATCTTGTAAGTCACATGACACGATCAGAGGGCGAGTGGATGGAGATCTGCTCATTCATAGTATGTGTGCAGAATGCGCTGCGAAGAGCAGAAGCCCTAATAGCATAATTGCTAACCAGCCCCGGGAAGAAATACCTAACGGCAGTACCATGGGGAGAGTGGTTGAAGTGTGTAGGGTGTGTGTTGAGTACCCAGGCGTATTCCTGGAACCGATTACTCAGGTTTGCGAATCGTGCATGCTAGTAGCACTCGGGCTATTAGTATCTATGAAGATTATACATCCTTGGCGCAACCTTAAAAAAACAAAAAAGGCATGGAAGCAATCAGCAGCTCATTGCCCGCAACCTATGAAAAATGTTTTTACATCTGGTGTTGAAAGAATTTTCGCTACCATGACGATGTTTTTCCAATAACTGAAGATTACTCAGTCTAAGACAATCCGCATAGGGCGGCAGGTTATGATTATCAGCACAAGGTAGACCACTTTAAGCAAAGCAAGTGAGCCTGCGATTCTCATGGTATAGGCAACATAATGCAGAGACCATACCTTGCTGGCGTACTCGAGGAAGGATTTAACGAAGGTGAGATAGAGGAATTTTGTTATGTATGGGTCAGAGAACTCTTTTGACTACCGTTTCACAAAGCCAAATTGCCTCTACTTTTGAGAATGCCGATGTGTGATCGAACGTTGAGTTCACTATCACAGATGACACCCAAATCGCGTGCTGATTTGACTGAGAGGTCTTCCCAAATAAAGCAGACTCTAGGTAGAGTCAGTGATTGATGATATATGTTTAAAGATTTGCTTACCCTCACCGTAGACCAGAAGATCAGAGTTCCAGATGATGCATCCAGCATCAGTTATTGGAACAATGAAGATCAATGGCCCTAGATGACTGCCTTAAGGGATGCCTGGTGATGCTATAATAGGGTCCGATACTGTTGGTCTAACACAGACTAGGTGTGATTTGATCCATCAGATGAATCGCGGTTGGAATCCAAGGTCTTTTAGCTTGAGAAATCAATCTAAGGCAGGGAAGAGCTTGCACGTGGAACAAAAGGATCGCTGACCCAACAGTTTACCTGTATTTTCATAGAAAATACATAGGGCGTGGGCCTCCAAGAATACCTGGTTCCCAGTTCACATTGCATCTACTCTAGGAGAAAGGAGAATCGAGCTAGAGTCCATATATCGGATGAAGGTAAGAGAAATTCAGCGTAGTGTGCTAAGCTGAAGCGGAAGAATCTTCAAGCACGAGCGCCTGCAGATCATCACAAAAGACTCTGATAAATGGTCATAGCTCTAGTCAACACCCTGTGAAAAGCCTAGGTGGTTCTCAAGAGGTGGTAGAAGCATTTTGCTACGGTTTTGAACCGTGTGTTCGCTATCGAAATGCTCCCAAATCAAACTGAGGTGCCCGAGGTAAGAAATGTCCGAACTCAAATCACGACCCCCAGGAGAGGCCTAACGTGTAATCCGTGCTTTTATATGGATGCAGTACATGGAGAGTGACTATTACTATCACAAGAAAACTACAAGCGTTGGTTCACATGTGCCTGTCCAACATCTTATGGATTTTCTGACCCAACCGTATCTCAAGCCAATACCCTTTACTAGAGAACGGGTCAGGAACTAATAGGCACAAATATCAAATGACAGTAGATTGGTAATACGTTTCAGAAAGGTGACTGTTCCGTAGCTAGCCACGTTATGCAATGGAACTCTTTTACCCAGGATGGCAGAATACCTGACGGTCTGAGAAGAACATGGCGCAGAACAGTCGAGAAAGAGGTACGTACATTAGGGAGAGCTGAGACAGATTCCTAGAAACCATACACGATCGCATGTAGGCCAAACAAGATAGAAGTGTAAGTAAGAGATATGTTGTCCATACAGATTGAGGTGCTGAGATCCAGAGAAATATAGTAAAAACAGAGAACTGTTGCCATTGTACAAGTTTCCTTCGTTCTGTCTGTATAAGACCTGAACTGCCATAAGTCCTTATTTATTCATTGCCGCTAAAGCTTTGTAGTTTTATCGCCTTTGGAGGTATTTGAAGCATTAATCCATCTAACGATTGGAGCCCCTTGGTTGCTCCCAATCAATCGAACCACTCCCACCGATCATCACGACCACGATCTTAGCTTTGATAAATGATCAATGATTCCTACACTGCCTGCTCACTTGGAATTCACCTGAGCCTTTACTTACACCACCTTGCCACATTCCTTAAAAGTCTCTTAAGCCACTAAATAGTAAATAGCAACTGTAGACCACTCGTCCGTGTTCCCTTTAAAAAAAAATCAAACCCTACCTTGAACCAACTTTCACTCCATGGATACGGCATATCAAGAAGTAATTTTGTTTACCAAACTTCACCTACACCAGACAGCCACATGTGAAGGAGTCGACTGATATCCACCACTCTGCATTCAGTCAGAGCTCTGCAAATGGCATTTTAATAAAAATATGATTTTGACATTTCGCCTCTCTCGTACGTACGAGTGTATATGCCTTTCGAGACCAAAACAAACAGTCAACACAATCAAGACGAAGAAAAGGGGGCCCGTCTAGCACACTGCCAAAAATAAACACACCAACAAGAATCAAGTCCAGTGACGGTGACACTTAGCTTTGCTGCTGCCGCCTCCTTCCAGTTTAAGGACTAAATAAATAGGAAATATCCTTCGTCTCTATGGCTTAATATGACCGATAGAGGGAATCATAATCAAACAAAATCAAATGCCAATTTTGTTGGCCGCGACATCTCCTCCTTTTCTCGGAATATCCTGCCATTTTTTTCCTCTGCCAACTTACATCCACAACCAAAGGAAAAACATATGAACGGAAGCAAACTCTGACAGAAAAGGGCAGAATGTGCAGAATTCATTCAGCAACACACAGAATGTGTTTGCTTAACGTGTTTTGACAAATTATTATGGCCGTGCCATTTGGGGATTTGTGTTTGGGGTGGTGCGGGTGACGGGGCGGAATCCTTAAATAAAGAAAAATTGCACAGGGATAACGTAAATTATTGCCTCGGACTTTTGGCTTGGTGTTTGGTCTCTGTTTGGCTAGTGATATGTGCACGGGTATGTGTGTGCAGGACGAATGCTCTGTTGCTCCTCGTTGAGATGGGGTTCGATCCCATTATGGAAACATGAGGTTGTTATGAAAGCGATTTTTTTTCTGACGCTTCTGGCTTAAAACCGACCCATCTCACTGGTTGGCTCCCATGGCACACAACACATAATCAACAGGAGCACTGTGCAGGGCGAGTTTTGCAAAAAAAAAACATTAAATTACCCACCCCCACAAATGTGGGGCGGTTTATTTTTTAGAGGTAATATGGGACTTAAGCTCGACGGTTGCTGTTTAGCGAGGTCTTTGTCCCTTTGGATGGTTGGCGGTATGCTATGGTTTTGGAGTGCAATAAATCCTAATTGATGGCCGTGGTGGTGGCTATGATGGCGGTCATTTTGGAGAGTTTGGGTGCACTACAATTGAAAAATAATCATGTGAGGGATTTTAGATATAACGCCTGAGTTGTCAGAGGACTAATTAGAGTCTTTTGGAAGTCAATTGTTGAGTTCAGAATTGAAGGGAAGTAGTTGAAGCGAGGAAGTTCAGGCAACTCTCGAATTGAAACACAAATTTCGATTGACTTTGGCGTATGTTCAGGCCATTCTTGAAGTCAACTATTTTCTTCAAAAAAAGGCGTCAAGGTGCCATACACGTAATAACTTACTTTACTTATGTCCTTTATCCCTTTGTGTGTCCTAGGGCCTCTACTACGCATACGCGCCATCGTGTACGGTTTGTGAAAATGTGTCTCTGCTCTCCCAACAAACGCGCCTCCTTCTCGACTGCGTCATGTTCCCCTAGGACCAGGTATTCTGGGTTAAAGGATTCCATTGCATAGCGTGGTAAGCTACGGAACTGTCACCTTTCTGAAACATGTTACTAATCTACTGCCACCTCAGTCATTCGATGGTTGTGAATATTCATTCCTGACCGGTTCTCTGGTAGAAATGTTGGTTAGAGATACGATTAGGGCAGAAGATCCTTAAGATATTGCAAAGGCACCTATGAACGAACGTTTGCAGCTTCTTGGTGATAGTAGTGGTCACTCTCCACGTGCTGCATCCATATACCAGCACGGATTCAACGTTGGAGAGGAACAGTCTTAGCTTGGTGTTCAAATTGATTGCATTGCTTCGCCATATTTTGGACAGCATCCCGAACGCGGACCTGCTCTGGCGATCCTGTTAGCTGTATCTAGTTCACTTCCACCATTGTTTTACTACAATTTTTCCGAATAAATTTTCCCGACTAGCCGCAATTGGAGATGGAATTTTTCGCAGTATCGTCGTGATTCCCAGATGCGTCGCAGAGGGTGGTGTCAATTATATATATAACATGCTGAGGTACTTAGACAACTCGTCCTTTTCGCCATTTGCCTTCCCTACCAAGCTCATCAAAGATCTCATAACCAAAAGGATTGCAGACGGGTGTTTTACTAAAGAGAAGGGAATCCAATGTTGCTGTCATCGGCACTAGTTAAGGAGCCAAGCAATTAAGCTCGACTACAATTCCATCCTTGCTTAGGTTCCAGCCGAAGTGAGTACCGAGCATGAGGAAAGTCTATTCTAATTTTGCTATACAATCGGAGTTCTCATGTCATAGCGTCAGACTGTTTGATATTCTCGTAACAGAAAGCGCGTCCTTAGTGCGAAATTCGTCGATCATGTCAGGGATCATCTGCGATCGTTCTGGTTATACCAAGTCAGCTACTTTTTCATGTAAAATTAGGAAACTCAAGTAAAATGAGGATTGAATGTATCCGTTAGAACGACTCGTCAGCTGGTTAGTGCATGTACTGACTCTGCACTTTTGAGAATCATTTCTTTGATAAGCTAGAGGACTTGGAAGAAATCGAACCTTGTAACTTCTCATTGTCGGCTTCCCTAATGCGCATAATGGTTTATTCTCCTTTTGATGCGCGGGTGGGGGTA
Organism: Brachypalpus laphriformis; assembly: GCA_945910035.1. Taxonomy (NCBI): domain Eukaryota; kingdom Metazoa; phylum Arthropoda; class Insecta; order Diptera; family Syrphidae; genus Brachypalpus; species Brachypalpus laphriformis. The sequence continues at coordinate 8,937,610 of OX246755.1, read as the reverse complement.
AAAATTCTTTATGGATTCTTGTAGCCCGACTCCATGCTTCTGCATGCTTACGTGCTAAAAAAAACCCCTCCTATTTTTCTGTCCTGTTGTTCCCATATGGCACCGCCAGTTAAGGCAGGTTTGACGTTTCATCACTGCTTTTTTAGCTGCCAGAGCTGGAAGGATCTTCGTTCCTTTCGCTTCTCGTTGATCGTTCCTCTATACGCAGTTGCTGCATCATACTCGTGATCACTTCATTTGCACTCTCCCAGCTTTCGCTCCTCGACAACATAAATGAGATCAGGCTTCTTTGGGTCACTTGCCCGCCAATTGCTCTTTCTAGGATGTTCCTGGCCCTGATGTAATTTTGACATTCCATCAGTACATGCTCTGCGTTCTGCATTTTTCCTTCACAGTGCTGGCAGAATGGGTCATCCGCGTGCTTGTACTTGTAGAGATACTCCCGGAAGCATCCGTGCCACGATAGAAATTGTGTTAGGTAGTAATTTACCTCTCTGTGTTTTCTGCTAATCCATTCATCAACTTCGGGAATGAATTTGTATGTCCATCGCCCTTTGGTTGTGATGTTCCACCTATATTGCCATTCTGATTTTATAGCTATTGTTCTATCATCGTGCTTATTTTCACGTAGTTCCGCAGTCTTCTTCGTGTCTAGATCGATAGGCATTCAGCCTGATATTACACTTATCGCATCCGCTGGCACAGTACTAAAGGCTCAGCATACCCTTAAATATGCGATTCTATGCGCCGAGTTCATCGTTCTAATTTATGACTTATGGTGCGTCGCTGCCAATATTAAGGCCGCATACAGGAGTAGTGACTTACTCGCGGTCGTAAGAAAACTTCTGATTGGTTGTCTTGGTTTCTCCATATTGGCATTAGTCTGCGAAGTGCCGCTACTGCCCGAGAGGTCTCCTTGCCTACATATGTAAAGTGATCTTTGAAGCTGAGCCTGTGGTCCAGTAACACTCCCAGGTACTTGATGTACGGCTTCGATTCGATGATTTGCTCACCGACCTGTATGGTAAGGTGCTCCACCTTTTTATGGCTGCTTATGAGAACGGCTTGTGGTCCGCTAATTCTAAACCTGATGTCTGTAGCCATAGCTTCGCGTTTGTGATTGTTTTATTACAGTTTTGCATAACTACCTCTAATGTTCTGGCCACTACTACAATTGCAATATCGTCGGCATAACCGATGATGTCCACTCCATTCGGCCTTTGTGTGCTTAGAATGCCATCGTATATCATGTTCTATGGAATTGGTTCCAGGGCGGACCCTTGTGGAACTCCTCCCGTGATCTTGTACTTCTTTGGTGCCTCTACTGTGTCATAGTAGGGTGTTCTGTCTTCGAAGTAATTTAAAATTATTAGGTGGTTTGGTACCTGCATTTCATTTACAGTTTTTAGTATACAGCTTCAGTCGGCTGAATAGATCGCGTTCTTGACGTTAAGTGTCACGACAGCACAGTACTATTTTGTTCCTCCGAGCCATCTTTTCCCCGCAATTGCTTTACGTGCTATATCGTACGACACAGCTTGTATTGCATGGTTGGTGCTTCGTTTCATTCGAAATTGAAACTATCGATTACAAAGCCCCGAGTCTCTTTCAATGTATTTCTCTAGTCTTGTTCGCATCATTTTCTCGAGCACTTTCCCCAGCGTATCTAGTATGCACAACTGCTTGTATGACGATGAATGCTCAGATGGTTTGTCTTCCTTTGGTACGAGGACTAGTCGTTGCCGTTTCCACCGAGACGGGAATTTTCCTTCTGTTAAGCTAAATGGGTATGATTGACGATCTGCACATATAGGTACGAGTATAACAGTGATGATGATTCACGGGACTTGGGAGAAGGTATAATGACGAACTATGCGGCAATGACATCGACTTAACCTCAACCAACTTGGCCTGCACAACTGAAGGCAGCTGGCTCGTAGCCGGGCTGGCTGAATAGGTCTGTTAGTTGATGCTCTGGCGCACTCCGGACTGTAACACCACCTAATTAAGTCAGCAAGAAAGTCTACCGAATGGCCGGTCTCTAGTTGATTAATCAAAGGTACCTCTCTAATCGACAAGTTGAATAATTTTTATTTAGCTTTTTTTTTTTTTTGTAATTTATATTGAGAGCAACCAGTTGGAGTAAATCGATCAACAGAATAATGAATACTATATAACTGAAACCTCATGAGCAATCTGTAATTTGAAAGGTCAGATCTGAAACTAAATGCCTTGTCAGTTGTAGTTTATAGCAAAGCCCTATCTGGAAACATAAATTCTTACCGCAGTTACCATCAGCCGCCTCCACTTAGGAATTCCTCGCACAAATTATTCCGCATCCTAATTTTAATCACATTTCCTATGATCTACTCTGTGAAAAATGACCCTCAAGCCCTCGGCAATCAATCTTACCCCCGGGCTTATTCAATTTTATCAAAAACTGCACGCACACCTCAGGCTTTCGCCATAAATCTACGGAAAAGGCCTCTCCAACTAACTGAATAAATAATTAAAACAACTTACCTGCCAAATAACTGAAATATATATATTTGTGGTTGCGCCCGCCCTTTCAATTTCCCAATGCATACACAGAGACTGAACTACCCCCCGAAGTAAGGAGCAAGCATTTTTCGCCAAGCAAACCCACCACCACCCATAAATCACCTTGATGAGTCTATAAAATAATTTTTATTACTTTAACCGGACGTAAGTCTTCATTAAAGTCGGTCCAATTGGAAAATAACAAACCCTTCCTCTCTCTCTCAAGACCACAATCAAACCCCGAAAAGATGAACTTAAGAGAGGCCCGTTTCGGTAGCTCCACCACACTGCCACGACGACCACATCCAATTACCCACGAAATGGGAAAGCAATAAACTGGCTCGAAAGGTGGACCTCTCGTTACTATCCCTATGGACGGGTGGTGTGGTGGAAAAAAAAAACGTCCTTCCTCTCTCCGACACATTGGATTTTGATTTAATTTGCTGGACGGTCCATTAAGTAGGTTCGATGATATAGGAAGGAGATCGTAAAAAATGGCTTTCTCTCTGCGGATGATGTTTATTGGTGGCTCACGATGAAGTTGGTCCCGATTCTATTTGCGGAAAATCTACAGAATATGCTGGTTACCTACCTCATTAGAAATTTATTACAAAATGGCCATCACAGGCGTAATAGGTGTGCGCTCGAGGTGGTTTATTGGGGAACTTTTTAATTAATCGATTTCGAAGAAATATATTTTTTTGGTATTCCACGAATATTGGCAGAGAATATGGATGATCAGATAGTAATCTAACACTCAATTCGGACAGAAAATTCAATAAAGTTTAGAAGGCGTTCATACACATTTTGCCATCAATTTGCAAATCTCCCCATTAATTGATGTTAAGGCACTTCTCAGAATGCCACTTCTACCAAAGGCTTTGGACACTTCATTGGTCTTAAGCCGGACTATTGGGTTCGATGGGTATCTATCCATGCATTTTGATGTCATCAACTTCCAATAGAATCAGAAAACTGTACTATAAAGCGCGTGAGTTAGATCGCAGTCACCAACCCTTTGAGATATCTGTCAGATGCTATGGAGGGAAATATGTCAGATTTCAGCCTTTCCACTGGCTCCTTGGGCTACGAAAAGTCTGAAAACTTCTTCTCCGTTGGTACTACTTTGTGTCGTTTATTTATCCGTTTTTGTCTAATTTCAGAGACGTAGCTCAAGAGAAGGTCGAGTTACTCATAGCAGCTTTGAAGAGTGCATTTACCATTTACAAATGCCAACAAGTGGATTCGGTACAGCACTATAATCAAAGACGTAACATCGACTACTTTAGGCTACCAGCTTTTGCCTTGTAGTACGATGGCGATGAAAAACGTCACAATGGATGCAAATCTATAATACTGCGAGGGCAGCTGGCGAAATAGAAGATACGAAGGGCAGGAAATCCTGCATGGGAAGAAGAATGCCTAGTCATCTCTCAGCTGAAGGAAGTAATGTGGAACGCACTAATTGATACAATCGATACGATATGGCTTCTCCGTTATCATAAGCAGCCGTAAAGGTCGGTCAGCAAATCACCGAGTAGAAGCCGTACATTAAGTACCTGGGAGTGTTGCTGGACTACAAACTCAGCTTCGGGGATCACCTAACATATGCAGGTGTACTGCCTCTTGGCCAGTAGCGGCACTATGCAGACTAATGCCAAATATTGGGGGACCAAGGCAGCCAACAAGAAATCTCTTAACAACCGTGAGTACGTGAATACTCCTGTATGCGGCCCCAATATGGGCATCAGCGACGCACCGTAAGTCGTACATTAGAATGATGAACTCGGCGAAAAGAATCGCATCTTTAGGGGTACGAGTATGCTGCGCCTTTAAAACTGTGTTAGCGGATGCGATAAGTGTAATATCAGTCCGAATGCTTATCGATCTAGATGCAAAGAAGACCACGTATAAAAGCAGAATGGCAACATAAGTGGAACATCACAACCAAAGGGCGATGAACAAACAAATTGATCCCCTAAGTTGATGAATGGACTAGCAGAAAGCACAGGGAGGTAAGCTACTACCGAACACAATTTCTATTGAGGCACAGAGTATCTCTACAAGTACAAACGCGCGGATGACCCATTCTGCCAGCACTGTAAAGCAAGGGTACAGAGCGCAGAGCATGTACTGACGGAATGCCAAAATTACACAAGGGCTAGGAACATTCTAGAAAGAGCAATTGTCGGGCAAGTGACCTCAATAAGCCTGATCTAATTTATGTTGGCGAGGAGCGAAGGCTGAGAGACTGCATACGAAGTAATCACGAGTATGAAGAAGCAAGTGTGCATAGAAGAACGGCCGAGGAGAAACGAAAGGAACGAAGATCCCCACAACTCTGGCAGCTAAAAAAGAAATATAATGACGAAATATCAAACCTACCCCTGCGAAGGAATGCTTTGACTGGTGTTGCTGCAGGGGAACAACAGGACAGAGAAATAGAAGGGTTTTTTTTTATAGCACATAACCAAGCACGAGCAAGGATTCTGTCATAACTCGTACCACGGCCTGCAAGAATCCATAAAGAGTTTTCACCCCTACCTGTAGTGGAGAAGGGCCTGCAGAGGAACACCCCAAGGTGGAATTCTGTCCCCGCTACTACGGCTGCTTGTGGTGGATGAGATCTTGGAAATTCTGAAGGAAAACGGCTTCAACGTGATGGCCTATGCGGACGATGTCGTTATCCTGGTTTCGGGAAAATTTTCTCCAGTCCTAAGTGAAAGGCTCAACTTCGCACTACAACTAGTGGATGTTTTAACCTCAAATTTATGATGATTAACCCTCAAAGATGGATTAATTCCCAGCCCTTTACTGCTGACCCAACAGTTCTTTTCACTAAGAAAATATCAATTCCTACTTTCAGACCCGCAAATATCGGTGGCATTGAACTAAGTATCTCAAGTTCAGCTCGATAGCTGGGCGTAATTCTAGATTTCAAACTGAACTGAAAGGAAAATATTGCCGAACACATCAAAAAAGCAAGCGCATCCTGCAAAAAGGCATTCAGTAATATAATACATGGTGCTTCAAACCAGCTATGGTGTGGTGGATATACATGGCAGTTGTTAGACCCATTCTCACATATGGTTCACTAGTATGGTGGACGGTACTTGAGAAGCAATACCAGCTTTCAAACCTCACTAAAATCCAGAGGGCGGTGCGCATCGGAATCATAGGTCAATCAGTGGCAATGGAAACCATGCTTAGTTTCATTCCGCTTGACATATACTGCAGCAGTCTGGCGGCTAAAACCGCTGTGAGACTGGGAGAAGGCCGATTATGGTCATCGAGCCTTCACGGCCATGCCTCCACTCTGTCCCGATGGGGGACTACCAGTGGATTGACGGAAACTGATCACATGAACGCGATGCTAGCATTTGAAAGGAGATTTTCTACAAGAATTCCTGACAGAATTTACTGGAAGAACCGAAGAACCATGAAGAAAAAGGAGTGGGCTTTCTATACTATTGCGAAGCTAGAGGAATAAACCACTTCTGTAGAATAAACGACGACTGCGGCTTCTTTCAGGAAGAGGTCACGGCCATTATACAGGCTGCTGAAATTATACGCGAGAGTAACATCGTTGGTAAAGCGATCACTATCTATATATACAGCCAAGCAGTCGTTAAGGCTCTGGACTCTGCTGTAATTAGGTCGAGGCTTGTGATAAGCTGTGATACTCTTGTGATACTCTTAAACGAGATATCTAGAGCCAATGCGGTGACCCTCTGCTGGATACCAGGGCATATGGATATCGAAGATAACGCATGGGCTGACGAGGTTGCTAGGAAAGGGTCAGCGCTGCACTTATCGCGGGCCCTCCCCTCTGTAGCAACCCCAATCAGTTCCTTATGGAAGAAAATAGAGGATGAAGCCAACGGTCTAGCAAACAGACGCTCGGTTCATCTGGAAACATGTGCAACGACCAGGGCGCTATTGCCGGCCAACAGCAAGAAGAGATCAACCTCTCTGGTAAAACTTAGTCGAACTTAGTCGACTCGGTGTGCTGCATAACGGCAATTGCTTGGAGCTGGAGGACTTAAGTAATATTGAGCTGATGAACCTCCTGAGATTCATATCACTTTCTGGGTGGTTCTGGCAGCGGACTCTCTTTACAGCGTTTCCAGGGTTAATGATTGGGCACAATGGACCCGTACTGTTGGTCTGAGTGAACAGTGACTCTTTGTCACAAGGCACCAATCTACCGAACCCCTATCTGCTGATCAAAAAAAAAAAAAAAAACCATGGCTTCTAGACATTGAGTTAAACCCTACACAGCAAATCACACCAATATACGACGAAGATTCAGCATATCAAGCCTCTGTTACTTTGGACTGAGAAAATAGTACATTGCAGATCCCCTATCTTGCCAAACACATAACATGTATCCGGGTGCTGGGCAGATGAAAAAGACTTCGCTGGATGTTTGGTTCAGAGTATAAGGATGGCGAATGGAGAAGTTACAAGCGCAAACTCTGTGAATTGTATTCAGATGTTGATGTAGTCAAAAAGACCAACATATAGCACACACATGGCTACATTAGTTGAATGGACAATAACGCTCCAGATAGGACGATTTTTTTTATTCTCTTAAGTTAGGAACAAACGATGAAAAATTGGCTTCTTCCTATTTTAGTGAGGTTATGATCTGCACTCAAGGGATCATAACCCGTCCACTTGACTGCATTTCTACTGATCAGCCTGATTGGCCTCAGAAAATATCAGCAAGCGTTCTTATTCGAACAAGCTTTGTCACCCCTGCTGTCATGCAAATCATCCTCATCTCAGCTTCCGTTAATTAACACCCATACTTTTTGTAGATTGTCTAACATTAGCTTTATTCTGTTAGCCTATGTCAGTGCTCCATATGTAATGATGGATCTGACTATCATGATGTAAATCCACCTCAGTACATCTCCAGGTTTTACCTGACATGGACTTGCACATTATAAGTGCTCGAGTGTCCTTGGATGCCTCAGCTCTTCGTTTTCCTATCAGAGAAGGTTTATAACTTCAACCTACTATCTTTGAAGAAATAGACAAGCTAATGCTCTCAGCTAGCCTCCACTTAGACCAATAAGCTCTGCTGCAATCTTGTCACTCTACAATGGCCTATACACAATGTAGTGTTTTAGGAAGCATGTAGCTCTCAAACCAATTGACAAAACGTAATACACTCCTATCCTCCTTTCACACTTCATCTTACTTTCTTATTTAGGTGGCGCTACAGTTCGGGGTGAACATGTGCCTCAACTAACAAGCCTTTCCATTTAGCTCAGTCCTTAGCCTGCAGTTGTGCACTCTAAGTTGGTCGAGGTCCCTTAAACTTGTGCCATCTACCCTTTACTGCGTCGTCCCTTAGGGCTAGATTCGAAAACTCTATGGGTAGAGACTTCAAGATTGTAGTCGGAGTTCACCAAGGCTCAGCACTTAGCCCGCTATTGTTCAATATCGTAACGAACTATCTCACAGCTGAAACTCAACGGCCCACCTCTTGGGATATACTTTACCCGGGCGACATAGTGTTAATAAGCGAAATTGTAGGAGACCTCCAAAAGATGCTTGACGAGTGGCCAATAGCTTTAAAGTCGAGGGTCCTGCGCATCAGTAGACAGAAAACCGAATGCATGAAGTGCGAATTCTCTGACCTTACAGCCCCAATTGCCACAGTTTACTTGGAAGGGTTCCCACTAAATGAAGTCACCAGCTTCAAGTACTTAGGTTCGATGCTCTCAAAGGACGAAAATATTAAAGCAGACGTTGACCATCGCACGAACACCGGATGGCTGAAATGGAAAATGCTATCGGAAGTCTTGTGCGACAAAAGGATGCCAATTGGAATCAAAGGGAAGGTATACAAAACCGCTGTTAGAACAGCCATAATGTATAGCGCCAAATGCTGGGCACTAAGGAAACATCAAGAACGAAAGCTGCATGCAGCTGACATGAAGATTTTGAGATGGGCGGGCGGTGTAACGATGCTAGACAAAGTGCGTAGCGATCACATCCTTGGCACACTTAAAATAAAGCCAATAGCGGAGAAGATCGCAGAAAGTTGGTACGGTACGAAAGTTGGTACGTCATGCGAAGAACAGCGGAACATATGACATATGAAGTTATGGTAATTGGAACATCAAACAGGAGACCTGGCAGACCCCGACTTTCTTGGGTGATGACATTAGGAGAGCACAAGTTGACGACATGACAAACCAGGACCGCAATTCCTCGCGACTTCGTACTAGGAGAGTCGACCTCAAATAACATGGGATCAGGGCTAGGATAAAGAAGAAGAAGGGCTTTACTGTTGAATTACCTTATTAGCCCAAAAAAACAGCGATTTGCTGATTTCAGCACTGGTATCGTTTTCAGAATTTATAGGAGAGCCGAGTTAGACAAGGTACCTTACTACCTTGAAGTTGTAGCCTTTTGCTGTGACGTTCTGTCCAGTTCGTCGGTATTGATTGTCCCTTCTTGTTGACAGCATATACTTGGTTTTGGCCTCGTTTATCGCACAATTCATCTACTTCTCAGATATCTCACTCTCATTCCCCGTGAACACGTTTCCTTAATTTGGAATAACTTTTTGATTTGATCTATTAAAACTTTCCAAATTACACAAAATTAATTTACCAAATGAAACGTACAACACTTACACACAGGCTCGTTTAAAATCCTAATGAATCCGTTTCAAAAAAACTTTCCATCGAGAATCCTTTTCATTTGAAAATTTTCAAAAATCCTTCACTCAAATACGGGTACATACTTTCATACATGGTGCTATTTCCATAGAGAAACTTTAATCTACCTTACACAGGAGATAGGGGAGTGGTACCTATGTACCCTCCTCACCTGGCTAGCCACCAAAAATTGTTCATTTAGAAAAAAAAAAAAATTAAAATCCTGGCACAGACACTCGTGCGAGTACTGTAAAACTAGGACAAGCAGATAAAGCACTCTGGCTACACACCTACTCCCTGCCCCCTCCAACAATTAGAAACTAGTCTAGGACTTTTGTTATACCTCCACACCGTTGCTGTGCTGAGCGAACATTTTTCAGATTTATGAAATTTTGTTGGCATGATTTTCGAACGATGGTGGCTTGGAAAGTTGTTCGTCGTCGTGCTGTTGGAGAACATTCTAAACATTTTTGAAAATGCATCGGAGGGGTGAGATATTCTTCTACATGTGGTGTGGGGAGTACCTCATTAGTGAGTGCATTGCAATTACACAAGTCGAACGAAAGTCACCCTTAAACTGCAATTACCAAGTGGTCACGTGTCGCGGAGTATTAGAGTACATAGTCAAATCCAGATACAGCCACGACTTTTGGCAATCATTCAACCACATTTCCTGTCCGGGCCCTGCTCTATCAACATGAGAACAATACAAACACAATTAGATATCGATAATTCTGCACGAACGGCTGACGTGTGGGTGTGTCCAACCGATTTTTGGCAGCCTTTTGGTCGAAATATGAGAGCAACGATTAAGACTGTTTGAGGAGGCTGTCGGGTTGCAGGGGTGATATTGTTTTTATTGCCTGCAATCCATTAACCCTTTTCAAAACCAGGAACAATGTATTTCCCACCCGAGGGCAACAATGATGGATTCTTACAGTAGCCGATGGGAGTTTTCATGCTTTTTTTGAAATATGTCACCCCCTACCCACACACCATCAACTCCGATAAGTTGTCACTTTTGTATACCGCTGTTTTTTTTTCTCTTTCTCTTTTCGTCCTGTCAGATTGCCTGAGTGGGAATAACAAAAGCCCCCGTTCCAAACAAATTTTCATCATCATCCATCTCCATGCATCCAGAAGTCTTTATTTTCGAAAAAAAAGGAAATTTCAAAACATAATGAACCATGCCACAGAGCCTCACTCCCTTATGTGTGGTCATTTGCTGATTGATAAGGCGAAAAGGATTGCAAAGGATTGAAAGGGTCACCACGTTGGCTGATTGAGTGGACGGCAAAATTTTCACTTTCGATTTTATTCGCCTCCATTCTCATACCGCTTTGTTCGGGGATAAAATTCCACATTGAACGCGCAGAGATAGAGTGAGATTGATGGGCAGGACATTTGTTTTTGTGGCCTCATATTACTCCGATGAGACACATTAGAAGGACATATACGAAACAGATTTGAGGAGAGAGAATGTATATAAGTGGAGGAGTATCTGAATGGTTTTAGCATGGATGATCCCTTTGTGGACATGTGTTCATTCAAGATTAGGCTCTTGTTTCATCACTTTTCGGAGAGTTTTCCTTTAAAAGAGGGTATTACTCGACGTCGTCGTCGTTGGATTACAGTGGGTCTTTAGGAGTTTATTAGTTTTCACTTGTCATTTGTGTTCATTGTCTTGGGAATTTGGTTCAAAATTAATAGACGGATTTGTAGCTGGTCTGAGTACGGAGTAGAATGTCTCTACTTTGGCAGCACATTGCTGCGTGCTCAGATAGAGTTTGAAACTGTTCTAGTATTGGTCATCTGCCTTTCCTCAAGATCCCTGCAGAGTCTATATTCCCCATCATCTTCTATACTTAATTGCGCAAGATGTTCCTTAACTTTGTGTTAGTACGTTAGTATGCCTGTCCAAAGGCGAAGTCGATTTGTTCGGTTCTTTTCTCAGTTCTTCCCGTGATTTGTGTGGTTAGAACTTGCAGAATATTTTCTGTCCAAAGAACGAGGTTTTCGGACAGCTCTTTACTAGTACTACAGGTCCTTCATTTCCTTTAACTCCTACGTGTTGTGATACCCAGTAGAGGATGAACATTATTAGTCTTGCCAAGTCTGTTGATCTTGTGTGAGAGACTCTCATTCCAGCCTGGATCTGACCTCGCAGGAGTTCAGTGCCTTAATTGCGGTCTGATTTTGGAGTTACAGAGAATAAAGCGTCCATCTGAATAAAACGCAGCTTAGAACCTGACAGCATACAAAAATGTTGAAGAGGGGGCTAAGGTAATATTCACTCCAAAAGGGACACCACTTCACCGGAGTCCCTTAAGCCCATCAGCTAGACGTTGTTCACAGTAAAAACGTTGGAAGATGTTAGAGGCAATCACTTTAAAATATAATTATGGTGCTGGAAAGAACCCATTTCCATCGCAATTAACATACTTACCGAACAGCCAAACCTACAGCTCGCACTACCAGCTAAGATCAACTTGAGGGCACCTTGCATCATTTCCGACATGATGTTCTCAAATTTGCTCACAGCTCTTATGGCGATATCATCTGCGATGATGCTCAGCGCAGAATGAAGATAGCAATATTCGGCTTCTTATATATCAAAGTAACTTTCGACAACACCTCTCATGAAGTAATCAGAAGGTGTCTCCCAAGGTAAGAAGTGAATCACACCACAACCCCTTGGATGTGTGAGCTATTGAGAAGACTGCTGAAACAAAACTGCGAAATGTCACCATCTCATAACCTACATTAAAGCATACCCACCAGGAGCGACCAAGACATGGGCTTCACAATTCCACAGATCCTGGAGAAAACCGCAAGAAGTCCAAATCGATACTCATCATCTCTTTATTGAATTCAGCACCACCTTTGACAGCATCTACAGAGAAAAGCTATATGGAGCCATGTCTAGTTTTGACATCCCTGCCAAACCTATCCATCTGTGCAGGATGACGATAGAGAAAACTCGCTGCTCCATCAAGGTCGGTAATGACCTCACCGAGACCTTTCATGTCAAAAACGGTTTTACATAGACAAGCTGACGCGCTGTCATGTGACTTCTTTAATATTGTACTTGAACGGATTTTGCGGAACTCAAAAGCCAACACCAGAGGCATAATCTGTCAAAAGTCCGTGCTTCCATACGCCAACGATATTGACATTATTGGAAGAACTCACCGGGCTGTCACCGGTGCGTTTGCAAGCATTGAAGTAGAGGCAGCCGAAATGGGTTTAGCGATAAACGAGGGGAAAACCAAGTATATGCTGTCAACAAGAAGGGACAAGGAATTGGACAGAACAGCGGGCAGCTACAACTTCGAGGTAGTTTTGCTTTTGGTTGCACCAAGGGATGTTGTAATCCTCCAAAGATGCTAGTAGCCCGGGCTGCTAGCATGCACGATTCGTAAGCCCGTATAATCGATGCCAGGAATGCGCCTACTAATCCACTCCCTGCATACTTCTACCCGTCTCCCCGCGGGACTACCGTAAGGTATTACTTCGCGGAGCTGGTTAGCAATTAATGCTATGCGTCTTGTAATGCTTCTTCTGCTCTCCTTGCTTGCTCAATTATTCGGAGCCCATTTTGCACATTCGTTATGAGTGTGTACATTTCCAACCAATTCTCCCCTGACTGCAGCAGTTGGTCTATAAGGAATGGTGGACTTGGCAGGTTATTTCTCCATTCCGTGAAGCGATTGCAATGGAATATTGCGTGCTCTGTATGCTCCTCCTGGTTTAGACAATGTGGACAGAGAGGTGAGTTATCATGTCCAAATCTGTGTAAACATTTGCGATAGCCACCGTGACCCGATAGGAACTGCATAAGGTGGTAGTTGCAGTCCCCATACAATCGCTTGGTCTAGACCTCAATGGTGGTCTAGACCTCAGCTTGTAGGTCCATCTACCTTTTGTACTGTTATCCCACCTGGCTTGCCACATCACTAGTGATGTTGCCTTTTCTTCCACCTTTATTCTCTTGGCAATACCTGCTTCTTGATGACTCGAGCTTCTCCTTTCGTAGATCCTTATCATCTCACTTGCGAGGATGTCGATGGGGATCATTCCATCTATGACACAGGCTGCCTTCTCCGATATTGTTCAGAAACCCCTGATTGTTCTTATCGCGCGTAGCCTGTATGTTGACGATAGTTTTCTCCGTGTTTCTATCCTCGCTAACGCCCGCCGCCCAAACCGGTGCAGCATATAGAAAAACCGAGCTAACCCCTCTGGATAGTAGAATCCGTCCAGCATATCCAGGTCCACCGATGTTTGGCAGTATTCGAGAAAGGGCTGCCTGCAGTAGTGAAGCCTTCTTGCTCGAGTATTCCACGTGCGTTTTAAACCTTAACCTGTTGTCGAGCATTACTCCTAAGTACATGACTGCTTCCTTGGTTCTTATTCAGCAGCTTTTCGACTTGTTATAAGAACAGCTTCAGTTTTTTGGTCTTCTAATTCTAAGCCAGGGATCCTAGCCAGGGATCCTAGCCAGTCGTTAATTTTTCGATTGCTTCGTTTGTTGCTGATTCTACAATATTTCGTGGATGTGTTTACCCACGGTGAAGACGCAGTCGAGCTGTACAGCAATATCGAACTTGTCAAAAAACTAGATGGATAGGATATGTAGAGCCAATGGACACCAACACTCCGGCCCACAGAGTCTTCGAATCTAATCCCAAGAGTCGACGCTGTAGAGGGTATCCTTGGTGGCTCGCACAAGTTCAAGGGAACCTCGGCCAACTTGGAATGCGTAACTGGAGGCAATTAGCTAAAGACCGAGCTGAATGGAGAGGCTTGTTGGTTGAGGCCCAGGGTCATCCCGAACTGTAGCGCTGCCTAAGTAAGTAAGTAAGTCTTATAAAACATTGACTTATGGGATTCCTTAAGGGCGCCTGGCTGCATCGCTGAAGGGTATAACAAATACTTTCATTTCACAAAATCGAGCCCTCCCATCATATTTATGGCTCAAGTAGCAGAACTTTTCAGGAAATTAATACCATAGCATGTGGCAATCATCATCCCATATCTACCCCACATAGGTCCCTCCCATCCAACTGTTTTACTGGCCCATTAAACCATACGCCTATCTAATTTACAAATTAAGAATTCCTCCAAATATACTGTATACGCACATGTACACCAAAAACTGTCAAAATTTCCATAATACAGTCATTCTCGGTGGCACATCAAGATCAAGCCTTAATGAAGACATCAGGCATCATCGCCCATAAAACATTCCGAGCCGAGTGTAATGTTCCAAAAAACACACCCCTTAGCCCCGAAAGTTTCTTATCAGACTTTTGCATACCCCGTAAGCCCTCTCACCCAGCGTCTATGCTGGACAAGTATGCATATTATTCAAATTTAACAAAAAAAAAAAACTAATTAAGTCATAAAACCGTAACCCAGTTATTGCATCTCCAAGGCATTGTTTTAATTGGTGACATAGCGCTAGGATGAGTCTGTTTTGTCATTAATTAAGACCACTTAACGGCCTCTGAAAAGCCAATGGGCAGTCAACTAATAGAGTCATTAATTTGGAAGAGAACCACCACCATTAGGGATACCCTCCTGATGGTGCTGAAAACCTAGAAGCGGAAATTATTGCCATTGCAAATGGCAAATGCACTCAACCGTGCACTGGCCACTCTCTCTGTATCTCAAATCATAAATTTCAATAAAAAATAAAAAAAACCAATTCGAATATGAAAAAAAGATGAGAAATTTCTTAGAAATGCTCGAAGTCACCCTCTGTGTGTGGAGTAATGAGCCCATTAGCGGGACCACGAAGTCAATCCAAATGGCACGGAAACGTAGGTCAATTTTTTTTTTCCGCCACGATGTGTACCTCCTGCCGTTGACAAGTCCATGACACGTGCGCAACCCTCCACGAAAAAATGTCATTCTGTGTGACAATACATTGGGGTGAATTTCTTCCTCCAACTATTTTTGGTAAATCAACGGACTAACAAATAGCTCGACGGTTGTAGCAATCATGGTAATGCATCTCATTAATTTTATTATCATCAATAGAGCGCGAGCGGTCTGAGAGAAGTTGTACTGTAAGCCTGCAATAGAATCAAACTGCTTAGGGCTTTGTTTGGGGTGTCATCGAGGTAATGAGGGTATTTATTGGGATTTTTCCTGCACAAAGTTTAGTGTCCCTCGAGGACAATGAAATAAATACTCAAGCAAACAACAAAAGGTTGACAATTGTCGGAACTGCATGCGGTAGGTAGTTGGACGGCCCGGATGCCAAATGCGATCATTATTGATGTCCAGCGATCGGTTACACATGCAATAAATTCCGAATGACTCTCGAGATGAGAGCAATAATTGATGTTAGGGGATATTTATTAAAAAGTTGATACACTATTCGTTGAATTATTGGTGTTGGTAATAGATTGGGGTGAGATGGAAGATTTATGGGATAACTAGAACTGCTGGCTGATCGTCGACATCTATTAATTTTCGATGCAAGATCACGAACATGTGCTGGTGTCTCAACCTTAGGTTAGGTTAAGTCAAGTTGGCTGTCAGCTTACGCCAATACACATAGACCAAGGAAGGTCCGTTGTGGTATCACGAAGGGTCATGTAATCTCTGCCTACTTGTAAGAACCACTTTGAGCTTCTCATGAAGCGTAGGAGGCTCCTGATGCCTAAGTCAGATCCCCTAAGTCGTTATA
The DNA here is from genome assembly GCA_945910035.1 of Brachypalpus laphriformis. Classification (NCBI taxonomy): domain Eukaryota; kingdom Metazoa; phylum Arthropoda; class Insecta; order Diptera; family Syrphidae; genus Brachypalpus; species Brachypalpus laphriformis. The sequence goes on along the minus strand of OX246755.1, from coordinate 8,921,689 downwards.
ATAGAAAGCTCCTAAGTGAAGATTCCTTCTATGGGAGAGAGCTGGGCATGCACAAAGAAGTTGAGGAATGGTTTCTCCCACTTTTTCATCCACACAGCTTCTGCAAAATTATTTGAATATACGCCAAACCTCGTCGTATGTTTGTCTATTAGACAGTGTCCTGTGATCGCAGGACTCAACCTTATCTAAGAACTATTCTTAAAACAATCAGAACAGAAGCAGCCCTATGAGATTCTGGTTGGATTCTTTAGTTTTATCGAACTAAAATCGCCGTCATAAGCGGCGTGGTGTGTTGCCGTTGATCTGGAATTCTTGAGCCTTCCCCAAGATCTGTGGTAGATTTTCCAAGCCTAAAGCAGCACATATACCGATATCCTTATAATTGGCGTAGAATAACGCAATATTCTTTTAATATCTTCAACACCTTAGCGCTCGCGAGTCACTTAGGTCCATCGCAGATGATGCCGTTTTCAGCGTTTGAAAACACCATGTCGGAAATGATGCAAGGTGCCCTCAAGCTGATCTCAAAATGGTGTAGAACCAAGGCATTAACCATCAGCCTTGGAAAAACTATCCATGTACCCTTTTCTAAGAAGAAGATGCTCTAACTGATGCATATCTCACCGGAAAACACCCCCATCAACCCTACAAGGGAAGTAAAATATCTTGGAATAATCCTGGAAATATCTTGGAATAATCATTGTGGGCGCCGTGGCGTAAGTGGTTAGTGTGTCGGATCACTCCGCGTGGGATTGATTCCAAGTTCGAATCCCAGAAAACACTAAAAAGTTTTTTTCATGGTCCCAGCTCTCGCGAACGTCTGAAAAACATCCGAGAGTATTGTTCTTATGAAAAAGCTTCTCTCTATAACGCACACAATATAAGTGGTTGCGATCCTGGACAAAAAGCTTAACTGGAACACTTACCTACTCGTAGACAATGTTATCAACAAGGCGATTTGGGCAATCTTCATGTGCCAACGCCTCTATGGTAAAAAGTGGGGTCGGAAGCCTAAGATGATCTACTGGATGTACAGTACAATCGTCAGACCAATGATCACCTATGCCTCTCTAGTATGGTGGCCTAAAACGCAACAGATCAAAGCTAAGGAACAGTTAAATAGACTGCACCGATTAGCCTGTGTCGGCAGTACCTGGGTAATGTAAACGTGCCCGACGACAGCATTCGGTACAATTCTTAATCTCACAGTACAGAAGGATGATATGCTAAGTGCACTTAGGCTACCCCAGATAGAAGAACTGAAACCCGACGATTTCACACGCCGTCTGAGCATTCTTGAAAATGTCCAAAACAACCCAATCTTCAAGATTCCAGATACGATGCTCAAGAGATTTCAGTTCTCCAGGAATTTCGAAGTGGACATTAGTGACCTTCAAGAATGGAGGAACAAAGGTCTTAACACACCACCCAACGCACAAATCTGGTACACAGATGGCTCCAAATTAGAAAATGGTAGTACCGGAGCTGGGATCTATCGTCCCAACTGTCAGCGTGCGGCAGCGCTTGGTAAATTACCTACCATCTTCCAAGCAGAAGTCCATGCAATAGAACTATGTATTCGGGAATGCCTGCAGAGAAACACTACCGGAATCCACATCTACATCTACTCAGACAGCCAGGCTGAACTAAGAGCCCTTAATTTCTATACGGTAGGGTAAAAACTCGTGTGGGACTATCTCGGCCTCCTTGATTACCTCGCATCCACAAATCAGGTTAAGGCATGGATTCCTGGACGCGAAGACTTTGAGGGTAACGAACTGTCTGGCGAGGAGAGGCGCTGGGCGCCCACTCATCGGCCCTGAACAATACTTCGGCGTACCATCCAGTGATATTCACTCCACAATTACAAAATGGGAAGCTGAAGGACTCGCCGAAGACTGAGCCAACCAAAAGAGCCTAAGACAAGCGAAGGAGTTCATAAAGCCCAACAAAAATAAAGCTAGCAAGCTATTTGAACTAAGCAAAGACGATTTGCTGCAGATTTGTGGGCGCCGTGGCGTAAGTGGTTAGTGTGTCGGGTCACTACGCATGAGGTTCCAAGTTGGAATCCCAGAAAATACCAAAAAGTTTTTTCACGGTCCCACCTCTCGCGAGCGTCTGACAAACATCCGAGAGTATTGTTGTCATGGAAATGCTTCTCAAATCGCCGTTCGGATTCGGCATTAAACTGTAGGTCTCTTCCATTCGTGTGAAAAATATAACGCACACAATATGAGTGGTTGCGAGAAGCTAGGCCCTGGCACTTTAAAGAGCTGTTGCGCCAAATATTTGTATTTGTAAAGACGATTTGCTACCTAACCTAACACTGTCCGCTCAGGTACCATCTGAATACAATAAAACTATCAGATGCAGCCATGTGTAAACTCTGCGGGGAACAAAGAGAAACAGCAGAACACATTCTTTGTTAATGTCCATGGGTCGCAAAGAAACGATTACTCTATCTAACGCGGGTCCTGATGGGCGCCAGCGGATACCTTTGAATATGGATCCCAAGACATTATTGAGGTTTATCAACATACATACATACATACATCCATACATACATACATACATACATTTTCAATGGCCCGCTAATCCTTCATGAGCGTCGTGGAGGTAGGATGCTCAGGTGGACTCTCCATCCTTCTCTATCCTCCGCCATTGACTCCAACTCATCAGGAGGAATCCCTAGACGGCTCCAGGCTCCCGGACTTCGTCCAACCAGCTATTTCTAGGCCTACCGCGGGGTCGACTACCTGATGCCACGGCCACCATGGCATGTCTTGGAAGCCGGTTTGGGGGCATATGCACTACGTGACCAAACCATCGAAGCATAGATCGTTCCGTTCGGAGAAGTAGCTGCTCAACATTGAGCGCCTCGTGTTCTCTGGTGTTGCACACTCGATTCCTACGAGTTATTCTAGCAACAACGCGAAGGAACTTCATTTCGGCAGCTTGTATCCGCGATCTTATTCTTTCGGTCACTACTCAAACTTCATGACCATAGGTGAGAGTTGGAACATACACCGAGTTAAAAACAGATAGCTTAGCTTGAACACTAAGTTCCGCCTTCCTTACAACAGATTGGCCAAGCTCTCTCAAAATTGATCCAGCCTGACCAATTCTACAGAATAACTCGGCATTGCTCTTCCCATCACTCGTAAATAGGACCCCGATGTACTTAAACTTATCCACCTGCTTCAGTGGAACTCCACTAACATGCAGATTGCACTGAATGGGTTTTTTTGGAAACGACCATTACTTCTGACTTGTTCACGTTGATCTTCATTCCAGCATCATCACAAATGGGTACAAACCTTTCGAGTGCGCGCTGAAGTTCGGTTTGAGAGCACCCAAGGATGACCAAATCATTCGCAAAGAGCAGATGACTAATCCTTAGGTCTCCCACTTCGAAATATTCCCTGCCACGGCTGTGCTGCAACATCCAATCCACATATACAATGAAGAGGAGAGGTGACAAAACGCACCCTTGGCGAAGTCCAACGTCCACAGTGAAATGTATTGATTTAACACCCTTTTCCGAACACAGCTTCTACAGTTTATATATAAAGACTGAATCGGCCTTAACAGAGGACCATCAATCCCATATTCCTGCAGAACGCTCTAGAGTTTGCCTCTAGGAACCCTATCATATGGTATGCTTTTTTCCAAATCTACAAACCAAGTGTGGACAGGTTTGGCATACTCTCAGGCCTTCTCAAGAAGCATTCTGAGAGTGAATAACTAGTCAGTTGTGCTTCTACCGGAACGAAAACCGCACTGCTCATCCCCCAAAATGTCCTCAACCACAGCTCTGGAACGCTGGGTGACTTAAAAGACTCCTCAATTTTAATACTGGTTAACCATTGGGCCAGCACAATATATCTTATAGGCCGCAATGCACTTGGTCCTACACTCGTATTGTAGGACCCAACGCCGCTTTGCATGTCTGTTGATTTGTTGTACGTGCTCGCCGATATTCTTCATGCAACCAAGAGTTTTGTTTTGGTGTCCGAGATAAGCCCAGCAATTTCCACTGGTCTTCTGCACTTGCATATGACTTCTACGGAGACTGGCAATCTCTTGCGACGGCAGCTGCTCGAAACCCAATTTCTTTACAGTATTTGGTCGTCTCTGATTCCATTTGCATAACAGTTCTATTATTCATGTTCAACATTCACCTATGCTGGGTGCTAGGCCACAGGGACATTCCACGAAATTGCAGGGAGGATGAGCTCGTCAGACAGGGTACTATTCTAAGGATTCTGCCTGATAGGCAAGCCCTGGGTATGCCCCTCGCTACTTGTTAGCATGTACTAAAGTTGAACGCTATTAGAAGGACTAGCCACATATGGGTGAACTGCTCAACGTGTCACATTTCGAGACAGGTCTGGCCTAAGCTGGATCAGAAACGTAGCGCTGAGTTGTTTAAGCTAACGCGATCGCAGATCAGCTGGGTTATCTGTGTTCTCACTGGAGACTGTCTTATAGGCCAACAAGCCAAAAGACTTGGTCTCTTCTCCAACGACTTCTGCAGTAGCTGTAGGGACGACGACGAGGAGGAAACCGTCATTCACATCTTATGCACTTGTCCAGATCTATCGCATAAAAGAATGCCCCGTCTAGGGGCATCCTTGATGACCTCGGCGATTTGCCGTCCTTGGACGTCATGAGTATCCATCGCTTTATCAGAAGCTCCGGTTGGTTTTATTAGTACCTGCGTGGTCTAATGGTAGATCCATGGCATTACAATAGACCTTTACTGGTCCAACCTAACCTTCTAAAGATGCCCTCCTTTTCAAGTTTTGCTTTCGCCGAAAAGAATTTCAATATCCTGCCTGGTGTATTGCTCATGTGTCCAGGAGCTTGTAAAATATATCTTTTGCGCCGCCATCGGTCTCCTCTGTGGTGGCATAAGTGCATTTCAGGCTAATTTTGGCGAATTTAGGCTTCATGCGGATTGTCATGATGTGCTCGCTTACACGTGAAAACTCAAGATTTCCTGCATCAGCCTACTCCTAATGACAAATTCTTCTTCGGTTACCTGTAACAATTCTTTTGCCTGGCTTAACACACTGAAAGACGAACCTATCTGCTTTGCAACATCCTAGGATCTCAAGTAGTTGTTCGGCCACAAGTGATTTGTAGAGGGACTTAGCATTCTAGGGGCAGTTCCAAAAGGCACTATGCACTACTGATATTTCGTGCGCAATAAAAATTCAGAGTCAGAGAACACTCACTACTTTCAGGAAACATCGTGCTCCTAGTGTGTGAGCTTTATGCATCAAGATGACGAAACATCGTGCTCCTAGTGTGTGAACTTTATGCATCAAGATGACGAAACTTTGTACCAAACTCTTGAAGGGTTAGAGTACCATTATACCCCAAAGAAAAAAAAAAGGGCAAACACAAATGAAATACATCGACTGGAATAAGGACACTACATGCCACATTGGCAGCTTGGTAGTGCTGTCGCTGGCTAGTCCAAGGAGCTGCTCTGATATGGGCCGCTGGATAGGTGGGTGGTTAAAATAGATTCAGACCTAGAGGTAACAGCATTTCTTGGAGGGATATCATTTACAAGCGTATCCTTACATTGTCTGGTGAAATTGCTCCTCATTCGTTGTGCCTTTTGGAATGGTTGAAATACATATATCTCACCCTTGCCACCCACCCGTCAGCCAACCCATTATGTCATTTTTTATATCCTTCAGGACGTGTAACATTTCACGGAAAGAAAACAAACCCGAACTTCGTATTCGTCGTCATCGTTGTCGTAACACATTCATGGATCGCAAATAATTGATGGATCCTGGTTGTGTGTATGTGTGTGTGTGTGTAGGTGAGTCTTTTGTATATATGTAACGAACGGAGAACAAATAAATAAAACATTTATATACCATTGTTACGTTATTTCAGTTGTTAAGTCGACAGAATGACAGGATGTTTGGCCACACGGCCAAAGGAGCAACATAGTCCTTCTTCGTTTGTATGTGGATAAAGGAATTTCGCCTTTTCTGTGAATTAGAGGATCTAAATTGCTTTGGAAAGGTAGACTACATCGTGTGTGTTGTTTCAGGAAATGCAAACATTACGAAAATAATTGCAGGTCTAGGTGTTGTGGGGTGCGATGTTTCCTAGAACTAAGACAGTTAGCTGTTGACGATGGCAAGGCAAGGAGTTGATACTTCCAAGGAAGTGTCTCGTTGAAAATTCATTAGAAGTGGTTTGTTACCGGGCATGAACTCCTATCAAATTCGAATAATTGTTTCCAAATGTGTTGTTGCTAAGCCAAGGAGGTGACTTTGAAACTATTTGAGGACGATTACGTCATTGGGATAGCTTAACTGTTCTTGGATCTTTGCTTCTCTGTTCCTTATCCTCTTGCTTACGAGTACCTCTCTTGGTATATTAACATGCGTCATTTGATGTTATTCAATGAGGGAGACTAACTTTGTTCATCCAGGAGTTTGGGTACTACGATAGAGAAACGTGGAAGTTCAAAGAAGATGTATTCCGCGTCCGAGGATGGTGCTCAGGTGATAAGTTATTTCAGTCTCGCCTGGAATTTGTAATCAGTAGTCACTGCCCAATTCAAGAACATTGTCACTCTCATTTCCTGAAGAAAGTCCTGAATATGGCTTCATTCCAGAGTCACAACAGCACAATCATTTTCGTCACTTCTTTCCATCTTTTTTAGCCACGAATTGCACATGTCACCTAAGGGTTCAGGTCTTGTCCTGATTGTACTCTTAAAGACTTTTATGGTAATACCACCTCCCTCCGAGGCCTTACTGTCGCTGAATCCATTAGAAATCTGCAGCAGTTTTCTCATCCACGAATCGGTGTTATCATCTCTCATTAGTTCATGTTGGATTTTTCAGAAAATGTCTATGCTTTTAGAGGTCCTTCATGTAGATCAAGCAGTTCGTCGTTAGTGCCCTTCCTTTGGATCGAAAGTAGAGCCTTTTTACTTACAATCACAGCATTTCACCAATATGTTGGAGTTACACGATTAGTAACCGTATTCCTGAGCATCACAACCCTTCGGAATATTGTTTGTCGTCTCGGTGCGAGTTTTTGGTTTTTGATGCTACCCCACTCAGTGACCTAGCCATCGGAGTTATCCGCTCTGTTTAGACGGAGTGCTGGCAGTCCGATGGAAGAATCAAAAATTAGTGTTACTCCCCAAATGAAAAAAAAATCTCTAGGGAATTCATATTCGTTTCGCCCACTTTATACGTTTGATACAACTAGAGCGTATATCTACAACATGATTGAAGCTGCCACTGAAGACGCAGGAGAATGGAAAAGACGCCGAAAATCACGGTCAAAGTTAGACGCAGTCCAAGCAGTTGTTGGTACAACGAGTTCAACTTCTTTCGATGAACAGTATGTGTCCCAAACGCATTAAATTTCACCAACTAGAAGCACATCCTGACAGTAATAGAAATATGAAGCTACCAACGTTCATCATGAAGATAGGAAAAGATTCCCTCTGACAAAGAATCCTATTATATGAACCATGTGATGGTGCGAAGGAGTTCGCTGTCATGGGAGAGGTACCTCAGGGTTAGATTCTAGATCCAGTACTTTAAGGTACCATGTTTGATGAAATAATTAAGCTGTTCTCAGCAAAAGAACCCAAGATTGATGTATGGTATGTTTCACCAGATATCGAAGAAGTGCTACAACGAAGCAGTGACATCATCGGGATTGTTTAGCGTTGTTTTGAACTCGTGGGCTTAAAATGTGAGCCATATTTCCCATCCCGCACATTGAGACATGGACAGCCTAGCCTGCTAGCATGGATATGGATGTTTCCGCCCATATATCTACAGATTTAAGCACCACCTCTGCCTTATGTCTGTCCTACGAATGGACTCGTGAAAACGTGGAACATGTGTTGTCCTACTTTCCACAGTTTGAATCCCAAAGTCCGACACTGCAAATAGAACTAGAACAGGTTAAATGGAAAGCATTGGAACGCAAATATAATGTAGCAACCTGGCGTCCAAAACCGCTGTAAGACTGAGAGAAGGCCGATTGTGGTCATCGAGCCCTTACGGCCATGCCTCCATTTTGTACCGACGGGGAACTACCAGTGGATTGATGGAAACTGATTTGAAAGAAGATTCCCTACAAGAATTCCTGAGAGAATGCTCTGGCAGAACAGAAGGATCATGAAAAAAAAGGAACTGGCATTCTATACCGACGGTTCTAAGATGGACGTTGGCACGGTAGCCGGAGTTTATTGTGAAGCCCTAGGAATAAATAAGCAACGACTGCAGCGTCTTTCAGGCCGGAGTCACCGGCATTATACATTATCCTGAAATTATACGCGAGAGTAATATCGTTGGTAAAACGATCACAGTCTATATAGACAGCCAGGTAGCCGTTAAGGCTCTGAACTCTGCTGTAATTAAGTCGAGGTTTGTGAGGACCTGCAAATCACTTTTAAACGAGATATCTAGAGCCAATGCTCACCGCATACTCTGCTAGATACCAGGACATATGGATATCGAAGGAAACGAAATGGCGGACGAGCTTACTAGGAAAGGGTTGGCGCTGGATTGTGCCATTGGCGTCCACCCAGAATGATTCGGTGTACTGCACAGCGACTATTGTAAAAGTTGCAGGGACGAAGAAGAAATTGAATCTATTTGTCACCTGCTCTTTGATTAAAAATAAAAAAATTAATATTTTTGGCGCAACAGCTCTTTAAGTGCCAGGGCCTAGCTTCTCGCAACCACTCATGTTGTGTGCGTTATATTTTTCACACGAATGGAAGGGACCTACAGTTTAGTGCCGAATCCGAAACGGCGATTTGAGAAGCTTTTTCGTGACAACAATACTCTTGGATGCTTTTGGTGTTTTCTGGGATTCGAACTTGGAACCTCATGCGTAGTGATCCGACACACTAACCACTTACGCCACGGTGCCCACAGCTCTTTGATTGCCCTGCCCTATTCGACAGAAGAATGAGGATTCTTGGTAGTTACTTCTTCTCGGAGCTGGAGGACTTAGGCAATGTTGAGCTGACGGACCTCCTGGAATTCATATCACTGTATGGGTGATTCTAACAACGATCTATCTTTACAGCGTTTCCAGGGTTAAATGATTGGGCACAATGGACCCGAAGTGTTGGTTTAAGTGAGTAGTGACTCTTTTTGCACAAGGCACCCATCTGCCTAACTTATTGAAACGCAAGGAGCGAGAAAAGAAAGTACAGTCAGGAAAACTTGGGCGGTGTCGTGGGGAAAATGGGCAACGAAGTGGAGGTGGTTTTAGTTACTAGAAATCCCAAACTTTTACTTAGTACTTCTTCAGTTTGGTCTTTGAAGATTCCCACCTCTTAACGATGGGAACTCTAGCATGAGCGACTAGTCTACCTAATATATGGTTGGTGTATCCTCATATGATATTTGGCGCTTGCCCAACTATTTCATTCTGTTTTAGGTTAGTGCCCCACAAGGCTCCAGAATATGCTCCGGAGTATTACTGGACTCGTTGCAGAACCGGCAGAGTCCTTCTTCTGCTATACCTAGTTTCCTTAGGTGCTACTTGAGTCTACAGTGCCCCATTAGGAAACCTGTTAGGATACGTAGGTTATCCTTATTCAGATTAATAAATGCTTCAAAACTTTTTCGATTATAGTTCCCTGGTAGTTTCTTCGCTTGCCTCATACCTTGAGTGCTGATCCAGGTACTTCCTCTTCTTCCTCTCTCTACTTTCCTGAATTCTTCTTTTAGGGTATAGTCTCCTTCTTGTTCTTCCTATTTCGGCGAGATTATGATCTGAAAACATGCGATCCACTTCACTGCATTCCTACTGATCCGCCTGTGGGTTTCGGCTTCTAGGGTATAGTCCCGTTTGCCCTTTGTCTTCCTTGCGAATCTTCTGCTTCATTACCTTCTATTCCGACATGATCTGGAATCCAATAGAGGGTTAGTTCATTTCTTCTGCCCAATTCGTAAAGCAAGTTTAGAGTTAACAACACGGGTGCCCAGTGTCTTGATAGCTGCTTGACTGTCTGGCATTATCGCTATATCGCAATTCTTAGCTTCTTTCCGGATTGATTTGGACGCATCTGTCTATGACATAAATTTCAACCTGAAAGATGGTGGTGCTCTTGTCCAGAGTACTTCTTCAGTTCAGTCTCCTCAGTAATCCGTCTGTATACCACCTTATCGTGTGGTTGTTCAGCCTGTAGAATGTGGATACATTGCTCCAGTTCTTCTTATTGCTGAGCTTCGGTGGGAAACTCTTTTCAAAGGCGAATGCTGCCGTCCCTAGGGCTCATTAGAAGAGTAGGTTTCTTAGTCCTAGTCCAGTCTACCCAATATATTCGCATCTTCAATCTCTTCCAGTGGCGCATGTGGTGAGGCCCTCAGTTGCACCCGTACTGCGCTGACATTTCTCCTTTGGCTTTTAGAATGGTCATTGATATCATTAGAATCAGCCTACCAGTCCTAAAAAAGAAGCCATAACCACATCAATAATGAATTGCTGCGCCACTATGGACCCGCTTAACCCACTTATTAGTCATATCGCGTTGCTGCTACCATAATGACAATCGTTTCTGCATGCGGCACAGCAATTTGTTTTAACCTAATTTTCCAGTAAAACGCATTAAAATAAATCTCTTGATTATGGTTCCATTAAAATTTCAATAATTTTTGTGCGTATGGTCATTCGGCTGGATATGGTTCACCACACCCCATACTGTTTTAGTTAACCTCAGACTCGATTGGAAACTATTTATTCACTAAATATTAAATATTATTGTTTTAACCATTATCATGGTATTTTTAAACACTTTTGCTGTGGGCATTGCACTATTTTTTTGAAATTGTCAATTTTTGAATTATAATCTCTTGATTACGATTAATCACGGCGCTTAGTGAGGACTGTGTTTGCTTTCTCCTGCGGATATAGGAATTATGCAGTAATCCTTTTTTCCATGCCCCTCACTCTGCATCGGGTTGTTTATTGCTCGCAAAACTATTACGTATTTATGCGTCGGCTAATTGGTTTCGAAATGGGCATTATTTAGTGAAATTTAATGGGTTTGACGCTTGGTAATTTTCACTGGGTTTAATTTATGCTCTGATGTGCTTCAATTTAGTCAATTGTTCGATACTACCACCGATAAGGAAATATGGGAGAAACAGGACCAACTTATGGCTCTGCAGGAGCGACATATCATATACTACCAGATTATCATACAAGGCTATAGATTCCCTTAGGTTAGGTTAGGTTAGCGTGGCCGTCTGCGTTAGATGCAGCTGTTCAGTAAAAATCAAACAACCTGTTCGTTCTGTAGTCTATCAGCCACTCACCTACCATAAACCAAGCGGAGGACAATGTCGGTGTCGGTTGCGAAGGCAGGTACATACACTAGAAAACTAGATTTCCCATGATGCGATTTATGCAAGTTGTGCAAATTATTCATTTGAATCTGTCGCCTGCGTGCTTCGTGTTCAGACGGGGTCTCGATACTTAGACCCAGACAGAAAACGATAGGACCTCGACACTTTACAGTACACAGCCACACGTAAGCTAGGAAAGGTCCATTGTCATACATCATAGATCGGTGACCCCAAGAAAGAACTACCATTGGAACCAACTTGTTGTAAACCGCGGGGGACCGCTGATGTTAGCGTCAGCCAGTTCACGTAAACTGTCGAAGAAGTGGGCTCCTAAGTGCAATCTCCTACGAACAGAGAATTCCTAGCCTTATTTCCTCGTCTTCCTCATCCATACAGCTTCTACAGAAGTCATTTGCGAGGAGACCTAGCCTGATGGCATGCTTTCTTATGATGCAGCGAAATGCATGAATGACACCTACTATAGTCGTAATGAGTTTCCTTTATCATCATAATCTCCGCCTGGAAATAGCTGCAGTGATTAGGGAGACCGAAAGAGATTCGTGTGTTTGGATTATTGGTCACGGTACCTCCTTTACTCCCGATTTTTTTGTGCAGAAGCAAAAGAATCTCTTAAGACAAGAGGATCTTAAAGATTTTCTGGCCTAATCGTATCTCTAACGAACACCTTTACGAGAGAACGGGTCAGGAACCAATAGGCACAACCATCCAACGGCGGAAGTGGCAGTGGATTGGTCACACATTCCAAAAGGGTGACAGTTCCATAGCGAACCATGCTATGCAATGGAACCCTCTAACTCAGGACGGCAGAAGACCTGGCGGAACATGGCCCAGAACAGTCGAGAGGAGGCACGGCAGTTAGGGAAAAGTTGAAGAGAACTCAGACACATTGCCAGAAACCGTACACGATGGCGCGTAGGCGTAGTAGAGGCCCTAGGACCCACAAGGGGATACAGGACATAAGTAAGTAAGTATAAGTATAAGAATCCCTCTTGTAACCCCTGATCCTCCTCCCAGTCTAGCCTGGAGGAGAAGAGGGTTTCAGAGTTTTTATCAAATATACATTTTGGAAGTGCGTAGTCAGTGTCTTCCGGGAGAAATTCAAGATTGTGAAAAATAAAGGAGTGTCCGGTACTTAGGCTGAACCACTGAGATATGACCTCTATATAAGTGGCTGTGCAAGCTCCCACATGTTTTCTATAAATATCCAAAGGTGGCAAGTGAAACAGAATGTATACAGCCGCTGTTGGGCAAGGCGACCTTTGCTCACGGCCAAGATAGGATAGGATAGGTTAAGAACAATTTTCTCCAAAGTCGTTCGCCAGACGATCACGCAATACGTAAGTATGGGCCTAATGACGGAAACATAGAGCCAGTAAGAAATTCGTGGCTGTACTCACAATTTATTTCCTATGGCTTTCTTACAGCAGTACAGAGCTGTATTGGCTTTCCTTATACGTCCTAGGGCATTGGGTTCCCAGCTAAGTTTCTTGACAAGAATGAGACTCAAATATTTGGTTTTATCTGCGAGTTTCAATTTAGTGCCACATTGTTTTGGAGGGTCGAAATGCGAAATTTTGTATTTCCTTGTGAAGAAGACCAATTCTGTTTATTGTGGGTTGACACCAAGACCACATCCTTAAGTCCATTTCGAGAGCTCAGAGAGCCCATTTCGCAAAAGATCTCCGAGCATATTAAGGTGTTTGCACGAGACACCTACAGCAATGTCATCTGCATAAGCAATTTACAGCTTCCCCCTTCTAGATTTAAAAGCAGTTCCTTCAACGGTAGGTTTCAGAGAAAGGGAGAACGACTTAATGAGTGCTCCTACTTACAAATAAAATACAAATATTTGGCGCAACAGCTCTTTAAAGTGCCAGGGCCTAGCTTCTCGCAACCACTCATATTGTGTGCGTTATATTTTTCACACGAATGGAAGAGACCTACAGTTTAATGCCGAATCCGAACGGCGATTTGAGAAGCTTTTCCATGACAACAATACTCTCGGATGTTTGTCAGACGCTCGCGAGAGGTGGGACCGTGAAAAAACTTTTTGGTATTTTCTGGGATTCGAACTTGGAACCTCATGCGTAGTGATTCGACACACTAACCACTTATGCCACGGCGCCCACGTGTGCTCCTACTTATGAACCTTAAAACTGTGGCGTCGACAAGCTTAGAGTTGATAATCCTCTTTGTCAAGAGCCAAGGTCAACCAAGGTGCTCATAGCTCCGTTAAAATTTAGTAAAATTAGAAAACTCAAATATAATGGGAATGTGTTCAGTTTTAGAGTGGTAGTTTGATGGTTCAAGTAGCAGTCAGAAGCATTTAAGTCCTTTTTTTTATCGGGATAACAAACGCTCGATAAGAGCACTCACACTCAACTGGTCCATTGTACTACCAGAGAGCAAACCCTGATATACCCATTTATTAGAATCCTTGTCTTTCTACGAAAGCACTTCAATGATAAGGAGCTTACAGTACCAGCGCTCACCAAATTAGCACCGAAGATCTGCCACTCGCAAAGATAATGTTCAGCCGTGTCATCGTTCTCTCCACAAGCATCGCAGATTGTAGTGTCACTTAAGCCCAGCACGTTAAGGTGCTTGGCGAAAGCGACGTGGGAAGTCAACACGCCAATAAGGCCTTTCTGCTGAGAGACAGCAAGATTTCTGACAGACGTCTGGGAGCATTCCTTTAGTCAACCTACATCCTGGAGAGTCATGCCATACACAACTGTGTTCGTGAGAGACCCAATCATCAATGGAAGGCCTAACCGAAGATGCAGGGCGTCCCAACACGGGTTCCGGACCTAAGAAAGCCTCTTCTGAGCGTTGTCTAGCAATTTTATCCGAGATCTCCTTGCCAAAATCACAGTGGTGGTAAGTCGATTCATTACATACTCCTCCGGGGGAGTGTCGGTGTCTATAACTGCGCCAAAGGCTGCCCTCAAGGTGGAGTTCTTTCTCCCTGTTATGGTCAATATTAATCGACAACCTGTTAGTAGATCTTCACAGATCAGACTACACCACCGTCGGTTATGCTGATGAGTTGGCGGTTTTTATTGGAGGTAAACATGGCACGACAATTTCCAATGTCTTGCAAAGTAGAATATCTCAAGTTGTAGAATGGTGTTCCAAAGAAAGGCTATCCATCAATCCTAGTAAAACCGTTCTGGTACCTTCTTCTTCTTCTACCTTTTATCAGCGAGGTTATGATCCGAAAACAAGGGATCACAACCCTCCCACTTCACCGCATTTCTACTGATCCGCCTGTGGGGTTCGCCTTTAAAACCGGTCTGGTACCGTTCACAAGAAAGACACAGGTCAACATTGAACCAATTACAATCAGAGGCACCACACTAGTTTATTCCAGCGAGGTCAAATATCTTGGTGTAATTCTTGACAAACGACTTAATTGGAATTTACATATTAAGTCCGCCACAGAGCGTGCTACCAGAGCACTGTGGGCCAGTAAACGACTATACGGCAGAACTTTGGGTCTCGCTCATAAGATGATACATTGGCTGCACATAATGACGGTTAGACCCATTATCACATTATGCGGCCATAGTTTGGTGACCAAAAACTTTTCAGCAGACAACGGCAAACGAGTTGCAGAAGTTGGGAAGATGACTGCTAGATATGCCATCAAGCTGCAGCTAGATTATGAGTATAAACCAGGTTACCTAGTGGGACATTTATAGATACTCAACTCAATCCCCAAAAGAGACATGTTCTGCACTATACCAGATATTAGGATCAGGCAACATTGCTTCGGTAGGTTATTCGAGGTTAAAATATCGGACCGCAGAAGTGGACCAATGGTGCTCTAACACTGGACCCTAGAAGTCTGGTCTGGTTCACCGACGGTTCGAAAGTGGATCCTGAAGTTGGAGCTGGGGTCCTTGGACCCAACATAAAGATTTCGGTACCTATGGATTCGGCTTCCACTGTGTTTCAGGCTGAAATCCATGCCATTGAGATCTGCGTCAGAATACATATCTTTTCAGATAGCCAAGCAGCACTTATGGGCCTATCGTGAAATGCTGCTAGGATGCATTACAAGACCTTACCAAATACTACTGGGTAAAACTCGGTTGGGTCGCTGGACACCAAGGGATTGTGGGCAACGAATCTGTGGATGGGCTTGTTGGGGCTGGCTGAGAGTCTGCGTTCATAGGTCCTGAACCTTATTGTGGCGTCAACTGGGCAACAGCTACAACGCTGATTAATGAATGAGAAAACAAATTTCATCTCGACCACTGGACCAATGGGCCAGGTCTAAGACGATGCAAACGATTAATCAAACTTTATTTCTATAAGGAAATCCTTAACTTGGATAGGATAGGCATTAGGAAGCTCGTGAGCTTTGTAATTGGCCATTGCGGCCTGAGATACCACCTTAACAAGATGAACCTGTGCCAAGAGAAGGACTGTCGGTTATGTTTAGAGGAGGATGAAACATCCGAACACATTCTTTGTGAATGCCCGGCACTACGCTGGTTAAGGAAACGTATTCTCCACAAGGAGATACTTACTTTAGTGAAACTGAAATAAACAAAACAAACAAATATTTGGCGCAGCAGCTTTTTAAAGTGCCAGGGCCTAGCTTCTCGCAACCACTCATGTTGTGTGCGTTATATTTTTCACACGAATGGAAGGGACCTACAGTTTAATGCCAAATCCGAACGGCTATTTGAGAAGCTTTTTCGTGGCAACAATACTCTCGGATGTTTGTCAGACGCTCGCGAGAGGTGGGACCGTGAAAAAACTTTTTGGTGTTTTCTGGGATTCGAACTTGGAACCTCATGCGTAGTGATCCGACACACTAACCACTTACGCCACGGCGTCCACTGAAACTTAAATGCTCCACTACTAAAGACATACTCACTTTCATAAGGGAGGTAGTACGTCTGTTAGATAACCTCCAACCCACCGATACAATAGATCTTTCAGGTCGCAGTGTCGTTGCCACGCGAGCATGGGTTGTAGAGGAGAAACAGAAAGGACAAAATGCTAAAATCATAACGTATTCTCACCGACTAGTTAAGACATCACCCATGGAGTAATATGAACTCAATATCACCTGAGTTCAGAACCGCTATCTGTTTTCTTTATTTTCAACTGCAATTGCATTAAAAAAAAACTTAACTCTTGGGCGTAAGTTATGATAAAAAGAAATCTTTAAGGAGATTACGGACATAAGTCCCATAAGTTCCAAGGACGTGAACTCTAACGAGAGTGCAAGCTCTTCATAGCCGAGCTACTATCTTCCATGACCATTCCTACAAAAGCAATGAATTAACTGAATTAAAAGTTAAACTTTCATGCAATCCAAATCATTCAGAACTCAAACCAATTTTACTTCCGTCCAGACATGAGTACTCGTATGTACACAGTACATTCCCTCTCTCCCTCAAAAAGACAAACGTTCATTCCAAATGAAATTACGACTACAAAACACACAAAGACACATTTAGCAACCACTTAAAGTCCCTCTAATAGATTGGATAATTTAAAATCATTAAAGCAGAAACTTTAATTAGTTTTCCATGCCCGAGGGATTTTGAGACACGCCACAGTCTGTCCCGTACCCGTACTAAGCCCCTGCAACAACCAACAGGGAATACCTACTCTTCTGCCTCAGGTTGTCCTTTCTTGAGATATTTCTACAAAAGAAAGATGTTCCAAAACGATTGTCCTGACATATTCCACCGTCGATTTATAAAAATTGCGGTGAGGGTTGGTTGCTTGGTTGCTTTAAAGTCGAAATTAAACTGGAAAATCATTGAAACAAACGCCATTTAGTGCGACCGGGGGTGTTTGGGCATTTTTCATTCAACATGGGGGGATGAATAATAAGGGTAGACGGCCGGCGCGTCCTGGAGTTTTTTTCCTTTTTGGAAGACAAATCCTACTTCCACTCGAAGGAGGAAGTGAAAACGGTGCTGACATTTAAAAATGACTCAACTGATGCATGGGTTGTTCGTATATGTTTTGCGAGTAGATCGCTAATCTACGGTCTGAGTGACAGTCTGTCTTGTCTGAGCTGCGTACCGTTCTGTCAAAAGCGGTTTCGGTTATTTTTCAAATTAACAATTTTTTTGTTTTTTAAACAGGTCGGGTTTGGGTTTCGCTTTGTTTAAGGTATTGAGAAAGTTAAGGTGATTTGCATGCGATTTGACTGAGTTGTAAAAGGATTAAATTGAAAAGGAAGGAGGACCTTTTTTTTATGTGTACGAGTACTTCAGTCAAGTCTGACAAGTTGTCGGCGGAACACGTGCGTGTTTGTTGTGTTTTGTGTTACATTAAGAAAATGGAAAATGGATTTGAATAGATGATGCTGTTCAAATGGAAGTGGTATTAAATGTTTTCTATTGTTTGTGGGTAGATATGGGATGAAGATACTCTATATAGAGACGGGGTGTGAATTTTATTGAAATGAGACGTGCTGCTATTTCACGTTGAAATGGATTGGTTAACAATAGCGTAAGGTATGCCAGATACAAATTTCATTGTAGCTGCCTAAAGTATTCTTGCAGTCAATAAAACGTAGGGGAAAAGACTTGTTACTCAACGTACAGCCCCATGAGGAGGGCTTAGGCTGGGTTGACACCATCCCATATCGTCTGGTATTGCCTTGAATTGGAAAGGGTTTACGATGGAGTAAGGGATATATATTCTAGAACATGTCTAGGAAGAAATCATCTGTTAGATAGGTATTTATATCTCAGGTCGAAGAATCTAGCTTTTACAAGTTATCTACATTTTTTTCTGCTGAGAGACAGCAAGATTTCTGACAGACGTCTGGGAGCATTGGATTAGTCAGCCTTCATCCTGGATAGTCATGCCACACACAATTGTGTTCGTGAGAGACCCACTCATCAATGGAAGCCCTAACCGAGGATGCAGGGACCTGAGAAAGCTTCCTCTGAGCCTTGTCTAGCAATCTCATCGACGATCTCCTTCCCTACAATGCCACTATGGCCTGGGACCCTGATAACCAGGGGACGAGTTCATAGAGTTTTTGGTTTCACAGGTCGAAGAACCTAGCTTTTATTACATCTAAACGTATACACATCTCCATATAACGGAAGTCAGGTGTGGTCATCGCATACGTGTATGGTGTTGTTTTCTTTTTAGACACGGGAGCGCGATGGAATATGAAAATGGTTGCTTGTCCTATCAGGGATATAGATAGTTTATGTTAAAATAATTTCATAGATTCGAATGCAAGCATGGTATCGAAATCTTGGCTTGAGGAACTCAAACAAAACAACCAGATATGCTGCAATATTGAGCGCATAAAATCAAGGTTCGCTAAGTCAGGGTGTACATCTCTATCGGACTCAAACGATTGCCTTTAAGAAAATCAGTGTACCACACAAAGACATTTGCCGTAGTGGAATTGAGATTTCTCTGACATCCCAGACCTTTGAAGAGCTAGCACTGTGTCTTCATTTTCTATTTTCTCATTTTTTCATTTGAAGATCAGCAGGTTTACTCATTATAATTACGGATCAATGGAGATCATTTTCTTGAAGTTTGCCTATTATTGGAGTAATCAAGCTCATAAGCATGCATATCTCTGCTACGTGTAGCCTCTGTCCTTACTTTTAGTGAGCTGCCAAGAACTCAGAAGCATACATCGATGTACATATACGTAGGTCTTACAAAAGCTTTGGAAATTTTGCCTTTGAGCACTTGAGGCACTTCTGAAACCTACCTCTATCTTCGTACGGCTTTTTCTCAATCCATTTAATTCTGGCATCCTTACACAGAGAGATAATATCTGATGCAGGGATAATGGATTACTTGACAACAGAGCAACGTCATGGTCTTATGGGTGAGCTAGTCCATTACTGGATTGAATAACAAAGGACTTTTACGGCTGATTTTCGATTAACGTTACTTTTACTTCAAGAGTATCATGCAAGCCGTATTTTTGTGTTTTGACTTGATGAATGTTCCGGTGCTGGTTTGGGTCTCAGTGCCTGTAAAACCAATTCCCTTGGTATGTAGTAGGTTAGGTTATGTTAGTGGGCTGATGTAGGGACGGAAATCCTCTACACCACATTCAGGTCAGGATAGACCCATTGTGATACCCATGGGGGAAACGAAGATAGAAAAAGGAAATCTCTTCCTCGTGAAGAAAAAGTAAACGTCTCTGTACGTAGCCTAGTAGAAAGCATATAGTACTTACTGTGCCCGAGATATAAACCATCCAGAGGATTTGATGAAGTTTGCGATGTCGTTGATCGGCCTGTTGAACAATTCTTCTAAATCCTTAGAGAAATATTGTCCACGATATCTATTTCTAAGATGGTAGAGGCCTGGGCAGTAGCAGAGAAAGTGAGTTGTGTCCTCGTGAACCTCCTCGCTGCCGCAGCCCCTACAAAGTTCTTCGTTCGTCACACGCTGCTTTTTCATGTGGTATCGCATAGTGTTGTGCCCCGTAATAATTCCTATGAAAGTAGAGAATGATTTTCTATCCCTCTTTATGCGTTTATCGGTTTTTGTACTGTCAAATGTAAGCCATAGCTTCCTTGCGATGGTACAAGTATCTAGAGAGGGCCATCTGTTGTTTGGCTCCGTTAGGGCTTTGTTCCCTGCCCCAAGTTTGAGTGTGCAAAGCGCGATGTACACAGGGGGGTCAGATTGGTCCGAGTTAAGTGCTGAACCTTTTCTAGTGCCTTCATGTCCAGGGACCCAGCAGAGCTCTACCTTGTGCTGTGTTCCAAGAACCTTGATCTCTTCTCTACAACACTTCACAAGCTTCGATTCTACTTCTGTACCAGATATAGCTTTTATCGCTGCCTGGCTGTCGATGGAAAAGCTGATATCCTCACGTGGTATTGCCCTCATCGCAGTCTCACGGGCGGGTATTATCGCTGCTAGGACCTCCGCCTGGAAAACGCTGTAGTTCGAAAGCCAAGGAGACACCAAGCGTTTCAGAGAAGATCCCTGCGCCGACACCCGTTTCCATTTTCGATCCAACGGTGTAATCGACTGTGGTTCTCTGGTTGGGCGTTCTGCCGATTTGCCATTCTTCTCTGCTCGGCTAGGTGCTTGAAAATGGTCTTGTGAAGTCCAGGGGTGGCGCTGTGTAGTCTGTAATAAATACATTGCCCAGGTATCTGTGAAGGTTCATAGTATGACCCGTTGAATTTGGTCTCCAGCCATCTGTTTGGCGTAACCTTACGGCACTTCTATTCGCCGATGCTTGTATAGAGATGTCTAGCGGAAGCAGGTTGAGGATGGCTTTAAGTCCTGCTGTGGGTGTGATTCTCATTGCACTGGTCGCGCCAATGCACGCTAGTCTTTGTACTTTTGTGACGACAGTTAGGTTGTTAGTTTTACAGGCGGCTTGCCACCATACAAGGCTGCCATAAGTTAGTATGGGCCTTATTATAGCTGTATACATCCATATAATGATTTTGGGGTTCGATCCCCAAGTTTTTCCGAATATTCTGTTACACGAGTAGAAAGCTATCATAGGTTTTTGACTCTATCGTTAATGTTCATTCTCCAATTCAGTTTTCTATCAAGCACCAGTCCGAGGTATCTCGCACTGCTTGAGATACTTGGTGTTACGAACTGAAAAATTATTCTTTTCTTAGTGAATAGTACTAATTCCGTTTTCTGGGGATTGACCGCTAGTCTACATTTCTGCGTCGAGGAGTCAATGGATCTTAGTCCCCCTTCGATTTGCTCACTCAGCACCGGGAGGAATTTTCCTGTTGCCAGCAGCACGACGTCGTCCGCGTAAGTTACGGTTTTGACGCCGCTGTTTCTGAGTTTTAGAAGAACTTCGTTTAGGACAATTATCCACAGTAGTGGGGATATAACCCATCCTTGAGTACCTCTTGAGGCGTAGGCTTCCAACTTTGTTCCTCCGAGCTCTACTTTCATATGTCTTTCCTCTAGCATATTGATGATCCACCTTATCAGGGAGTTGTGAATATTGAGGTTCCTTAAGATTCTATGAACCGCATCTGTTCTGACATTGTTAAAGGCTCCTTCATGTCTAAGAAAGCGGCCAGCGTGTGTTCTTTGTCTTTCAATGATTTTTCTATTGAGCCAACCACACAGTAGTATAAAGCCTTCCAGAGGTATATGAAAATACTCAGCAGGTTTTTCTTGTTTGCCGGATTCTTACTGACTAAACCTTTTCTTCGCTAGCTCAGACCTCGGGGGACCACAGTTGGGTATTACATTGCGGCGGGGGGGGGGGGGGGGGGGGGGGGGTATTCTCCGCGCTACGCGGTTGTCAGTATTTGGGTTTGCAGTACTCTTCTCTGGTTTTCCATCTGTCCTAGCTCGATTTGTATTTGGGTTACTAGTGTGCAGACTGTCAATTACTCATTCACTTTACAGTTTTCGGTTTTTCTCGTAAAACCTAGGGCAGTTAAAAGCAACGTGTTGTGGGTCTTCGTCGCATCCAGGACATACTGGGCATTCTGGCGAGTCGTCGAGTCTAAAGCGATTAAGGTATCGGCGCTACTCACCATGATCTGATTAAAATTGCGTCAGTTGGTAGATTACCTCTCCATGGCTTCTATCCATGAATCTATCCTCGGAATAAAGCTGTATGTCCACCTTCTCTTCTGTAAGGCGTCTCATCTTTCCTGACCTCTTAATACAGTACAGTTCGGTTCGGATTCTCAATAATTCCAACCCGAATTCTCCTTGCTTCATCACCCAGGATATCTATGGGGATCATGCCCGCGATGATGTACGCCACTTCATCCGAGATGGTCCTATAAGCCCATATGAAGTCTGTAGAGCTGAGACACATTGCCAGAAACCGTGCAGTATGGCGAGTAGACGTAGTAGAGGCGCTAGGATCAACAAGGGGATACATGACATAAGAAGAAGTCTGTAGACGCTATTTATCTGCAGCCGAGTCTACTTAACTTTTAGCGCCTCCGACCAGATTGGAGATGCGTAGAGCATTGTTGAGCTCAGGACTCTAGACAGGAGTATTCTCCTAATGATTCTTCGGCCCTCAACATTTGGCAGCATTCTTGAAAGTGTCTTGTATATATTTGATGCCTTCTTTGATAAGTGTTCCATATGCTTACCGAAGTAAAGTTGGTCGTCTAACATAATGCTGGGAACTTAATGCAGCTTTTGGAGTGCACCGTCTAGCTTCGCGCCTTAACTTTGATGGTCTCTCTTGTTTTACGGTTACTAACAAGAACTGCCTCCTTCTTGTGTTCTGCCAAGGCTAAACTCTTTTGCTTTAGCCATTGTTTGACAGAATCGATGGTTTCGTTTGCGTTCAGTTCTAGCTCGTGTTAATATTTCCCTGTAACCACTATCCCTAAATCATCGGCAAAACCTATGATTTGAACTCCATCGGGGACTCTCAGCCTCAGCATGACATCGTACATTATGTTCCAGAGAACCGGTCGGAGAATGGAGCCCTGTGGAACGCTAGCGGTTATGGAGTACTCCTTTATCCCAGTATCGTACAACAGCACCCTTTCGTGCGGATAATTCTCTATTATTCGAAGGATATATCCTGGTGCATTCATACTTCTCAGCACATCCATAGTATGACCCCAAATTTGCTGTATTGAATGCGTTTTTTACATTGAGTGTAATCACTGTGGACGATTTTTTTAAGTGTGGACACTTCCAGCTAGAACCTTGTATCGCTTGCTTGGCCGTTAGCACCATCGCGCTTTAGGAAATCCATATTGTTGGTCCAAGAGACCTTCTTCTGATTCAGTGACCAGGAGTAATCTACTGAATATTTGGCGTTCAAGTATCTTTCCCATTCTGTCAAGCAAACAGATTGGACGATAGGATGATGGATCGCCGGAACTTTTTCCTGCTTTCGGTAGTAAAACTAGATTCTGCTTCTTCCTTATTGAGGATAAGGTTCTATTTTCTAAGCATAGCTGCATTGTTTTGACGAATATTGCAGGGTTACGAATATTGGGAGGTCTGATATCTCACACCTCATAGGTTGACCGCATTTCCTAATTGTGGGATCGATACAAGTGTAAACACCCTAAAGTGAGGTAACAACAAAAGTTAAGTAGCAACCAAAAAATGCTTACAAAACAAACCAATAAATCATATTGCAGTGTTACGCCTTATTACTGCTTTAAGGGCTAGTCATTTTATGCTGTGCTTTACTCTCAGTAAATCAACCCTCTAGTCCAGTTAATCTAGTAGATTGCTCTATTGGATAAGACGAAACTTTTAATTTAACAATCATGGTATTCCAACCAACTAATGAGGTCCATTTTCTCTTCACTACTTCCAATCGGCTTAAGATTCCTCTTGTATGTACAGTCCTCAGTTCTCAAAACTCTTAGTTAATTCTATGAGTTATACAAAAGAATATCTTACCCCGACCGACCGAGGCCCTCAGCTATAAAACTTTTCTAGCGAGCTGTCTCCAATTGTTTACACCAACTTAGTTGAGGTCCCTTTCCATATGTGCGCGCTACCTGAAGTGATGCCTTCTTCCACATATTGCGTAATCCTTCATGAGTGGATTCGAAGATTTTCCGAGCCGAAGTGCTGATGTCTATTGGCAGTACTCGAAATCTTTTGGCTAAGCTGACGCCGTTGTTTTTAGACATCAAATAAAGTTTCTTTAGTCGACTTGTTGGTTTAAAATGACGTTTTGACTACGCCTGCTGCTCACATGATCTTCTTCTTCTTCCTTTTATCAGCGAGGTTATGATCCGAAAATCAGGGATCATAACCCTCCCACTTCAAAGCATTTCTACTGATCCGCCTGTGGGGTTCGCCTGCTGCTCACATGATATTTACTTTATTCCTGTTCTCCAGGACTAAATCCCTGGTTATACTCTAAAAAAAAAAGTCCAATATCGGTGATTTTTGATGGCTTTTCGTCTGCGTGTCACAGGACTCTGTTCACAAATCTCAAATTTACGCAGGTGTTCCACCCACTTACCAATTTCCATAGAATTTTCACCAAAGTGCCTTCCATCGATAGCAGCCAATTTAAATATTGTCACGGCACTAATCTGGGAACAGATTACACAATTTCCACATGCTTTGGATTTTCCCAACCCAAAATCCAGAAAAAAGAAAGTCCACACTTTTGAGTGCTATCGGAGATTTTCTGATTTTTATTCCTCCCCCTTCCTACGTGTCCTTGTTCTTCGAAAATTCATCAAAAATTCGCCAACGAAAATCCATCATCGACCGATCCCCTCTCTGACACAGGACACACAACACCGAGACTTATAGATTGGCATGTGATAGAAGCACGTGTCAGAGGGATTATGCGTGCCGATGGCTCTTCGGAGCGGGCATTGAAATTTTAAGGGTGCACGAACCGAATTTTGATTTGGTGAACTGATAATAGTAACAAAATGACTATCATGTCCGAATGGTGAAACAACCCTTAAGCGGTAAACTATTAACCGTAAGAGGTAAGAATCGTTAAATTCAAGTGCATGTCTGATATGAAAACTAATCTCTCTTGCTCTTCCATTTTCCTTAAAAACCGTTCCATTGTGCCTTCAGGTTATGGTGGATGATGAAAAGAGGATTTGTTTGCTGAAAGGATATGGAAATCGTTTACATAATTATTTGAGATTAGTTAGAGCGGTTTATGGCAATGGGTAGTGACTATGGTTATTGGATCTCGAGAGATAATAAAACAGACGCACGAACTCCATCTGGTTGTGAAGATTTGCCTTTAAAATATGACGATAGTGGAAAAAGGTCTATTTTGAAACCGGACATGTGGATCATTTGAACTTCAGACACGTTTTCGGGGAATTTTCGGCATACTTCCAGTCTTTGTCATTACCATCGTCGGTCGTTGGTAAAAGAGTCCAAATGAAGCTACTATCTTCGTTTAAGCGTTTATTATTAGCAAAAGGATAGAAACTATAGAAACGTTGATAACAAATCATTGCGCCTCCTGGCCATGTGATGGTAAGTCTTAGCCGAGTATGTGGCTTGCAAATCAATCCTTTTCATGCTGAAGTCCCAATGAATTAGTCCTTGTCGTCAGAAAATATGAAGTTCCTCACATTGGCCGTCCTTGTACCAGTCTTCTCTTTTTTTATTTAGGTCGGCCGTCCTGTAGTCGTATATCACTGAGGCCTACAGAGCCCTACGTCGTAGTCAGCGCGACCATACGTCCTAAAGCCTCTTTTCAGTAGTTACTTTAATTAACTCCGCTAACAACATACGACTAGTCCTCCAGACTAGAATTTGAGGGAACGTTTGTTAATAGGTCCCTGCGCAATATCTCTATCGAACACCTTTACGAGAGAACGGGTCAGGAACCAATAGGCACAACCATCCAACGGCGGAAGTGGCAGTGGATTGGTCACACGTTCCGAAAGGGTGACAGTTCCATAGCGAACCATGTTATGCAATGGAACCCTCTAACTCAGGATGGCAGAGGATCTGGCGAGGAGATCATGGAGAACAGTCAAGAAGGAGGCACGGCAGTTAGGGAAGTTGGGGAGAACTCAGACACATTGCCAGCAACCGTACACGATAGCGCGTAGGCGTCATCGATGCCCTAGGACCCACAAGGGGATACAGGACATAACAAGCCTACAGAAGGATGTAAAGCCTTGGAATCATCTCATGTCATTTATTAAGGAGCTGGGCTGCAAGGGCGAGAAGGGGGAGAAGACGATCATTCCTTTTACTTGCACTTGTCCGACATGTACTGAGAATAATCAGAGTGGACCTATTCTGGGTCGAAAGGAGTATGTTCTTTGAATCTTTGAAACCATAAATTGAAGCAACATTTTCCAAAATATTTTAGGCGTTTGTAAGCTTCGACAGCTTGATGCAGGATTATCATTATTATTTGTGTCAGGTTATCTTGCACTGCAACATAATGGTCTATTGTGCTCCATGCTAGTACCTACGAGAGATTTGTCCCCTCGCATTATAATTTCTTCGGAATCGTAGTTGAAGGTCATATACTCTTGCTTTGTCTTGGCGAGAATAGTTCACCTAGAGCTCTCTCTCCAAACCAGTTTCTTTTACGAATCTGAGAACGAGAAGTTGGTCCATAGATTGCATATCCTCATCTTATATTTGATACTTGCCCAAGTATTTCAGCCTTTTGTGGGTCAGTGCCCCTCTCGCTTGACTCATTGCAAAATCTGCAATGGCCATCTTAGCAGTTCATCCACAACAAGAGTCCACATTAGAGGATATAGCACTTCTCCTTGCCGGCAGTCTTTCGTTGTATTGATCTTGATAATTCTACGTGATGTTTGAATTTCTGCTCATCCTGTTCTCAGTAACTCGTACTTCTCTTAGATACGGTTCTACTGACTCCTTTTCTGTCAAGGGCTCGTTTAACAGCTTCGTGCGAAGTGTTATCAAACGCACCTTCGATGTCTAGAAAGGCGCAGAGTACTGTCTCTTTTGATTCAAGATGATTTCCGTCAGCTGATAGAAAGCGATCTCAGTAGATTCGCCCGCTCTATATGCATGTTACTTACTTACTTATCCGTAGGTGGCGCTACAGTTCGGGGTGAACCTGGGCCTATATGCATGTTGATGGTTATGAAATGGGGATGTGTTAAATACAGTGGTTATCCAGAGGTTTCTCTATTGTTTTGAGAAGAACCTATGTTAGGCTGATCGGTCTGTATGACTTCGGCTGTGTTGGGTCTTTCTTCCCCATTTTGAGTACAAACACAACATTCACCCATGGTTTGGCATATATCCCAATGCGAGACTATCTTTTGCAATTCTAACAAGGTATGGTAGTAGTTTCCTTTGTCCCGTCTGAAATAGGGCTGGTGTGATACCAAGCACGCCTGTTGACTTGAAAGTCTAGACGGAGCTGATTGCCCATTCAATTCTCCCTCTGGAGCAGATATCCTCTGCAATCTCACAGTCTTCTTTCCGAGGTCTGGTTATGTCGGTCATGCTCTCTTCACAGGTGTTCAGCGAACTTCCGAGGAAATAAGTTTCTAAGAGCAATAATGTTCTTTGTTCCTCATCCTCAGGGGTGGCAATGGTGTAGTGGTAACGTTATCAATTCCCAAGCTAATGGTTCATAGTACAAATCTTGATGTCAGCATCCGTAAGCATTTATTTATTTCTCATGAAATAAATAAAGTTAGTTAGGCGAAACCCCACAGGCGGATCAGTAGAAATGCAGTGAAGTGGGAGGGTTATGATCCCTTCTTTTCGGATCATAACCTCGCTGATAAAAGGAAGAAGAAGAAGAAGAAATATATAAAGTTAGTCCGATCAATTGCGAAAGCTTATGTGAACACTAATGTAAAGGCATAACACTGGCAGTAGCTTGCTCATGTAGCAGGAAAAATTGTTCGCTCGGTCGAGAATGACTTGCCTATGACATCAATTATCGGGAAAAAAATACTGTGAATCAGAAGGAAAGACAAAATCTCCCCAGTTATCTGGACGCCACCCCTGGAGTTTCTCTGAAGCATAAATAACTGAGCTTCAAAACCACTACACCAAATCTTTCTCTCTCTACCTATCCTTTCCAATGCCCGCACGGCGCGCGTGCACACATGTTAACTCCTTGAGTGCGCGCAAATTATCTGAAGCTTTCCCTTTTGCCTTTCTCAGTTCATTGTTGTAGGTTATAACTGCCCTGTTGAACAACTTGCATGTTTCAGAACTTAATTTTGTCAAATGGTTGCTCCACCATGGCACTTCTTCCCATCCTTTCTGTTGCTTATGGGACAGCTTGATTCAAACGCGTTTTGTAATTGCGGTAGTAATCCCATATACTGCGTTTTCTAACTCAAGGTAGTGTGCTGGAGCCCTTCTATAATCAATATGCTCCAGATTTCTGTCTAGATTCTTTGAAGACCTCCCAATTTATTTTTCTTGGGTTTCTTACTGGATTTCGTATTATACATGCACTATCTAAGTCAAACATAATAATTCTATGCTCGGATACTTTCTAGTTTCTAACTAACCTACTGACGCAGGATAGTACCATTTAAAGAATGCCGCGCTCTTCTGATGTAACGTTACATCACATAGTGACATCGTGATCTTGATGGGGATTTCAATCACGTAAGAGGAGTTCATGACCTCAGATGCCACACCGATAGCTGCATATGTTTTTGGAACTTCTGTAGGTTTTCGGCATTATTTGACTGTGATGTTTGCAGCATTCTTCTGTGGCCTGCCTGTCTATCCGTCTGTGACCAACAACTTTCAACCTTTCGAGACAAGATGCCTGACCCAGCTAGTGGTAGTGATTCCCTCTGCATCGCTGTTAACAGCCAGAAGCATTGACGCAAGTGTTATTACCTCGAAATTCACTCAACTTATCCCAAATTGTGTTTCCAGTCAATATATTTGAAAGAGATTCGACGAAACTATCTTGAGGACACCAAGCCTACCGAAGGAACCTCTTAAAAAAACGGTGATTCGTCAAACCCCAAACTCCAAACGCCATTTCGACTTTTATGAACACTCACAATGATTGTGCTTTCCTTATGTCAACCGCTTTACGAGTCCCAATTTCGGGAATTTCAATTTATTTCACGGGAAGTCGAACCTTAAAAGCCTATTAAGTAAACCAAGTGTCATTTCCTTTTATTTTATGAACCTCTTAGAAGCTTGCTCTAAAAACAAGCAAACAGAAAAAATAGCACCAAGAACCTATCAAATTAATTTATCTTGCTCGTCAATATTTCTCCTTTTCATATGACTCTTAAACAAACACCTACCCTACATATACAGTCCTAGTTTGGCTGAGTTTTATTTTTCCTTATTTTTTTTCCAGGCCTCATATACCTTCTGAATCATCCCCTAAATATATACCCACCCTGGTTGCAAGTTTATGGCAAAACATAAAGATAAACCACTTTCGCTCAAAAGCGATATTATAAAAAGAAAAAATAGTAAAATAAAAATAAAAAGAAAAAAGAAAAAAACAGAAAGTTGTAATCTTTATTAGTCGAAAAGCTTTCACTTCCTCACACCAGTGTAAGCAACAGCTACAACAGCACCGCATTATTTCAGCCGGAAATACCTTAACCCCATAAAGTATGCAATAAAACGTATCACCGCGCGCACATAACCTCCTGCAAAGCCAACTTACTTGTATGATTACAAATTTGCATTTATTCATCATCGCTCATTACGGTTCTTTGGCGCGCGAGGTCTTCACTTTTTCAGGCCCGTTTTATCGCGGTTTTCTACCCTAACGCTTCGAAGGACGGCGACTTACACATTTGGTATGCTTTGCGGTGCATGACGTTGGTGGTCGTTGTGGTTGTGGATGTCTACCTTAGTGTGCTTGGAGTTTTTTTGGGGGGTGCTATCTAAATTGGAGGTCATTTTTCAAAGACGAGGGAACTACAGGACCAAAAGTTTCCTGGTGACAATTTAAATATTTTTGTCGCCTATTTAAGGTTTTTTTTTTATGGTGGGGGTCGTGCATTAGTCATTGCTTGGGAGGTGGGTTTTCTCTGTTCTGGGGTGTGGTTATATTCCTGTATGCATATGCTCTCTCTCTGTGGTGGGGGAGATAAGAATTCTTTGGGAAGGAGAAAGTGTGTCAACCTTTTTGCTTCAAATGGGGTGATATGGTGTATAGTGTTGCGCCTTCAAAACATTGAACAGATTTGTATTTTAGTTGATAAATTTGGAAACATTGTGTCATAATATACGCACATTGTTTGCTGTCAACTTGAGATGTGGGACATTTTTCTTTTCTTAAAGGAAGCTCCTTTGTATCCAACAGTATAGCTGAACGTCAATGCTACCGAGCTGTTTTCTAAAAGAAAAGTTCCAAGTATGATTCCAACATTGCCTTAAAGAAAAGTCTCATAATATCTGCATACTTAACCCTAAATTGTTTATTGGCTTTCGTAGTCTATCCGTCGCTCTTCTAAATAGTTTCAACGCCACCATACAGAAGCAGTAAATGTGCCAATTTTTTAAGACTATATGCTATCCATATGGATAGTTCAGCAACATCGTTTCCTCAAATTTTTTTATGGAGGCAGTGAAGAAAAACAAAGAAGGATCACTGAAAAAATCAAGTGGTACAACCTCGACAATTACTTCTCTCACTGCATCAGCGGAGCTGAGTATGAAGAGTACAGGACGCTAAATATGTGAGATTCCTTACAGCAAACTTGCTTAGAAAAGCCCAAGGCACTGCTAGGAGCTTTAAAAGGTCATCACCAACACGCCAAAGAAACATAGTGGTGGAGTTGTGAAGCTAAAAATGCGATAAGTGAGAGGAAAACGTCTTTTAAGGCTTAGTCGAAGTGCCCCTCTAATAAAAGAGACGAAAACCCCGCCTGCAAAAGGAATACAGGCGTTCCAAGAAACAAGCGAAGAAGAAGTGCTCTCAACTCGAAGCAGAGAGTACGGAGGGCCTGTTTCGGGAGCTGGAGGAAATATCTTTCCCGGTCGCTAATACGAACTAGTCTATCCAGGAGCTGCAACGAATACAACCATTCTTAAAATAGCCGACCAAAGGAGGAGGAATGTTCAGGAGATTCGTTCGCCAAAGTTCGTGTGGATGACGACAAAATATAATCTACACACGTGGCGATAGTCATGATGATGATGATCACGGTATTCGAAAATGTTACAAAATGGTAAAAAGAACATGCCAGGGTTTCAAAACCAGAACAGAAGCCTACAGGTTCGAAAATGGCAATATACAGGGTGTCCGCCGGGAAGGTATACTACTTTGTTTGTTTATAATTTTTGATTAAATGAAAGAGAATGGATCTTATATTGATAAATGTTTTATTTAATGTCGGCAATTATGTATGGAATACAATATCAGGTAAATGTCCGCCTCTGCTAGTCTCACAAATGCGAACCCTTTTGAACACATTTTTCATTACATAATCACACATTTCACGCGGTATTTCATTAATTTCATCACGAATATTTTGTTTGAGTTGCTCAAGCGTTTCTGGTTTGTTTGCATAAACCTTGCTTTTCAGATATCCCAACAAAAAGAAGTCAGGAGCAGTCAAATCAGGCGACCGTGGAGGCCAATCAACATCACCATTTTTTGAATTAACTTGTTGTGGAAAGAGGTCTCGCAGTAATTCCATTGTAATCCTGGCTGTATGCGATGTGGCACCGTCTTGTTGATACCACATGTTAATCAAGCCCATTGCCCAAGCAAATTGTGGCCAAAGTTGTTCTTTGAAGACCAAGCTCCTGAGCACGGCGTCGAATTGAGGTTGATGGATTGTTTTGAACACTTCCTTGAACAGCAGTAATGTTTTCAGCCGATCTTGCAGTACCTCCAGACCTACACCTACAGACCCTCTTTCTTCGAAATCATTCACTACACGATAAATAGTGCGTTTTGTTGGCACGTTGTTTCTCCCAAAAATTTCACGTAACTTTCTCATCGTCACAGTAATCGATGATTGATTTTGATAAAATGTTTTAACGATTAAAACACGTTGGTTTATCGAATATTTTTCCATAATAAATTTGCCACGTGTCTACTTCACGACTGCCAAATATGAACTGTCAAGACTAATGTTTACCAAAATGGCGGCAAAACAAAGTAGTATACGTTCCCGGCGGACACCCTGATGACGCAGTTCATTAACCTGGACCTTTTAAAAATAGCTTTTCGAAGAAAGATTGAGGGGATGTTTGCCTTAATTGCTCCGAGCGGGGTGTGAATAAGTTCCGCAAGTGTGCATTGAAGTTCTGAGCCTCGCCTGGCCAGTTCGTCAGCATGTTTGTTGCCATCAACGTTGCTGTGGCCTGGAACCCAGACACCCGCACCAACCCCACAGTCCATTTTTGACCCATCGGTGTAGGCTGTTAGATCGAAACCACTGGTCGCCTGTGCATCTTGCCAATCTTTTCTTGTAGGGAATTGTACATCGAAACGCTTTGTGATGATGTGGGGATGATGTAGTCTGTTGCAGTCGATACGAGTTCTCCTGGTAGAGAATCTAGGATATTGCTGTGTCCATAGGGTTTCGCAGTCCAGCACTAAGACTCTCTGAGTCTGATTGCGCTGTGCGCAGAGATGTTTGTGATATGTAGATCCAGGGGTAAAATGTGTAGCAGGACCGTTAGAGCATCTGACGGAGTTGACCGTAGGGCGCCTGTGGTGCCTATGCATGCTGCTCTTCGCACCTTATTTAGTTTGGTTATGTTATAGGCTTTTTTAAGGGCCGGCCACCATACTATCGACCCGTAGGTACTACGGCTGTGTACATCCACAGGGTCAATTTTGGTTGCAGGCCCCATCTTTTGCCGAAGGTTCTGTTGCAGGCATAGAAGGCTGTACATGCTTTCTTTACTCGTCCGTCTATGTTTGGTTTGCAGTTAAGTTTAGGATCTAGAATAACTCGTAGGTACTTAGCACTGGAAGATAAGGAGAGTTTAGTCGAGGAAGATTGAATTCGGGTATTTTGGTTTTTGTGGTGAAAAGCATCAGTTCAGTTTGACCAATACTCCACTGTCAGGCAGAACGAGCCATTCAACAGTGACGACGACAGTCAAGGTTCCCATTAACCCGATCAGAATAATGTGAAAATAGCGATATCTAAATTTAAATCCAACAAAGCTGCTAAAGCCGACGTATGACCGATGAATGGAACCTCAGCATCGTTTGCCTGATCCTGAAGAAAAGAGACTCTCTGAACTGCGCCAACTACGGAGCGAGTGGGCTGTTGGCCTGATAACTCTCAAATATTGAAGATTCAAGACACGATCAGAGAAAGTTGTACATCAGGTCTATTGTGAATCATGTACTGGTATTGTCCTTGGAATATATATATTATTTTTTATTTTTTTTAAACAGGTGTGTGGCCACGCCCAAATGGTGTGTAGGCACTACGACCAAGGAAATCTATTGTGCCAGAGGCCACTTTTAGGGCAGCAGTACTTCTACTCTCCTTATGAAAGCTATAATTGAAGCTGCGGAGGAGTTCCTTAAATCTATTGGAGATATGATCGCTTTAAGGAAAAAGTTTCTCCTAGTACTTCACAGAGTGACACACTCACATAGTATGTGATGTCTCGATGACAAACGTCACAAGATGTCAACCGCCACATATGTATTCTTCTAGGCAGAGGCGGCAGGTGATATCGTCCGAAATTCTCATTTTGCTAAGGTGGTAAAGAAGTTGACAGTAACCGGTAAGGAAGCTCACAAGCCTTCCTATGTGATTTCCGCCATATTTTAGGACATCAACTGCCTGTCTTTGGAAGAGTTGGACAGCTCTTTTGGCCTGTCTGAGGCCTTGGGAATAATTCCAGTGCGAGATGCACATGTTGCGTTCCCAAATGCTTAGGGTCAGTTTAAAGGCGGAATCGGATATTCCGCAGAAGGGTTCAAGTCCAGTGAACAACTCAGAGGAGCCTTTCCTAGCAAGCAGGTCTGCAGTTTCGTTGCCGTCAACACCTACATGACCCGGTACGCACCACAATTTTACTTTATTGTGTCGGGCCAAGTTCAAATGGTAGATCAGTGCTTTGAGCGCCGCTTGGCTATCGGTAAGTATATGGATGGAGGCACCTTTGATGGCTGAGTGCAGGTTAATGTTAACACAAGTTTCAATGGCGTAAAGCTCGGCCTGGATACTAGGAATACTAGGACTCTTTCCGAGTGATTTCGAAATTTTATGGTTAGGTCCATACACACCGCCGCCAACTACTGAATCCATTTTTGACCCATCGGTATGCTACACTATACCTTATGGATCAAGCGACGGTCCGCCATTATTCCATATATCACGGCTTGGGATCACAATCTCAAACCTTCTACCAAAGTAGAGTGATTTGGGCGTAAAGTCGGAGACCGTGCTGAGCATGTCTAGCTCGGAGAAAACGGATAATAGATCCATGGGATCCATGTGATCCCGTGTACTATTAGCACCTGACTTTCGAAGACTAACTGCACTGCGAATTGCCACTTTTTTTTTTATAAATATACCATATGTAACGGAGTGAGTCCGATTATGGCTTCAATGGCGTTTGTGGGACAAGTATGCATAGTACCTGTGCCACTGAGGCAAGCTAGTCTTTGAAGTTTTGTGAGTTTATTAATGGTTGTGACCTCTTTGGTTTTCGTCTACCAAACAACGGACGCATATGTCCTTGGAATATATATACACCACTTATGCTATTAATAACGCACTCAGTGACCAATACTGTAAAGCTTAGTCAATCTAATGAATGAACTATGCACTATAGATAGATGAACATAGAGACTGACAACGCTCTGGAAGCAACGGAAAAAGCACTACCGGCAGACCAGAGTACCGTGATAAATAGAGTTTAGGTTACCCCATACGCTGCTATTCCCTCTAAGTAGTTCCTGTCTAAAAGTTCGTAAATTAAAGTCCGAGCTAAGTAAGTATGGTTTCAAAATTATCTTGATATCTGACGTTATTAGTCTCATTACAGAACTGATGATGCTTTTTGCCACTTGTTTCCAAGCTGTTTCCAAGCTGGAAGAGTTTTGCTCCTATGGCGTTGGTTGTGTTTGTGCACTCCAGCTGCTTAACCTTTTTGAGAAGTTTTATTTCTTTCAAGCTACACACGAACTTCAGCATTGCGTTTCAGTATTTGGCTAAAAGAAGTGAATAGTTTGGAGTCAGAGAGGTTTGAATTCCATGAAAAATTTCTGAGGAAAAGTCCTTTTAAACAGTTTCTTTCTCTTGAGGGCGCAATTACCAATCTACTTTCCTTACATAGCTTCTGATTCTTCAAGTGTCTTTGCTTATTCGCGTATTATTTCAGAAAAGGCTCTTCAGTTCAAAGATGACTTTAAATGTTCAATAAGATTGAATTGCAGTCAAATTTCTATCCACACCAGTGCATTACATTTTCTGGAAAGACCCATAAAAATACTTTGAAGATACCCTTGGTCCGACTTTCTTATTTTTTCGTAACTACCCCGACGAGGAGGAGACATTCTAAGAACAAAACTATTTATAGTCTCCATTCCGATAAGAGGAATCAATAAATTAGATCAATTCATGCTGATTTAGCAAGTTGTAGCCTGCCTGTAGAGCATACACTCACAATCATCCCGCCTCCTTGATGAAGATATCATCGAGTCGCAGAAGGACTCCCTATCGTGCAGACGCTACTGTTGGTCATAAATCCATCCAAGTGCAACGATGGAAGATGTTTTATTACTTGTTTACGTAATAAAAATGCACATGCATGTGCAGCAGTAGACAGAAGGTATACTCCTTGCTTCTGTTGCTGACAGTTCAGTGGAAAATTTGCTCTCATTAAAAAGGACACTTGTATCTACACACTCTATATTTCTTTTCTTTTTTTTCGAATGGAAACAAGGACCCTGTCCCATAAATGTCAACATCTGATAAGATCATTAGTTTCTAAAACACGCATTATGCGTCAATGAGCACCTGCAAGGATACTCAGTAAGGATATACTATAAGTTCTCATTTTCATTTTCATTTTAATTATTTTTTGTTTTATGAAAAACTCCCCAAGTGCATTCAGAGTAGTAGTAGCAGGACTATTGCGAACACATGTGACTGTTGAATTGCATGTCTAGTGCTGTTCTGGTGGAGTGATTGCATTCAAAAATTTATTTAAACAAAAGGACATTTCTTAGTTGATATGCGTGCGAGGGGGGGCGGAGGTAGGGAAGTGGAAAATCAAACAAAAAAAGGAAGAGATTTTCGAAAAGATTTTGAAGATTAATTTTCGAGAGTAATGAGCATTGCATGCTGAATAATGGAATGCATGCACTTTAGTGCGTGTTGTTACGGATGTGCGTGCAGTTATGAGAGCAATTATACGCAGTTTTGAATGGGATTTACTGCTGAATGGTGTGGGGGCTAAATAAAAATCAGGCAAGTGAATGGTTTTAATGGGTACAGAACAAAGAGGAAGGATTTTGGGAGGTTTTGCCTGAATACGTTGCGTAGTAAGCGCCAGATGAGGCTCACTTATGGCTTTTGGAACACGTTCATATTATGAATACAATAGAATGATTTGTAATTAGGAAACGTACATATGTATGTGTATCAGAAAATGATTTTAGCGTTCCAGATTCGAAAAAATTGTAAGCCATCCGGTATCGCCTTAAAACAAAAGTGTAGTTAGTACAAAAGGTTTTCACAAAATTTTGACGATACCGAGATGGAGTAACCTTGTAACCTTTTGCCGGGAAGGGCTTCCGGTTAAGACATAAGTAGTCTTGGAAATGCGTATTGTGCTCTACTTTCATGTATCCTATCTAGCAAGCTTGTCCTAAGACCAGAGTATTGGCAAAAGAGTGCTACGAGACTGAGATATTCTTCTGTTAAGTAAACCTTGGAATCTCCATGGCATTCATTGGATCAATGGCATTCCAAGAGCTTTCCTTTCTTAAACCATCCCTATAGCACAATTTTCTTAGGATCGAACAGTGAAAGATGCCCGACTCGAAGCTTGCTGCCAAATACCCATTGACCATACTACGAGTATAAGAGTAGGTAAATGTTCCCGAAGGTATGGATCTCTTAGTCGGTCTGTCAGAACTGTCTGTTCTCCTGATCTACTCTACACTATACTATCTCAGGGCCTTGTACGCACTGTGACCTCAAAGACCTATTGTGCCAGCCGGTGTTTAGCCGAGAATTGCGTTTTTCTTCTGGCCATGGGGCATTCACCAAAAATATGTTTTGCCATCTCTTTTTGCTCTTCACATTGCGAGCATACGTCTGTATCTGTTACTCCTATTTTGTGCAGATGGTACTTGAGTGGACAATGAGCAGTCAAGTAGACTGTAAAGGTCATGAAGTCTGCTTCGTCTTACAACGGTTGAGGTTGATGAACTTATTTAGCTTGGCTTAGGCCCTTGAATTTGGCCCAGTACTTCGTGTGACGCTCATCTTCACATTGCTTAATTTTGAGGTTTGCGTTACGCCGTGTAACTCCAAAACAAGGTTCAAGACCGACTAGTGGGCGGCTGGCGCCTCTTCTCTCTAAGCAGTCTGCCCGTTCATTGCGCTCGAAGCCTTCGTGTCCTGGTATCCAGGCCACACTGACGGTGATTTTTGACGCGAGATCTTCGAGTAGATTGAGACAGTCTCATACAAGTTTGAATGTTACCGTGTAGGATTTCAGAGTCATAAGTGCTGCCTATCTATCCGAGAGAATGTAAATACGAGTGCCCTCGACCCTTCCTCACATTTCGTACACAGAGAACCGGTATTTCTTGATCCCCTGATCTATTGATAGATGTATTTTCCGAGTTGTAAACATCTGTGCCAGTTACCTTAACTGATAGAGATGAGTTATACAGAGCCATGTCTAATCTCAGCATTCCTTCAAAGCTTATTCATTTGTGCAGGATGACGATGGAGAAATCACGCTGTTCCATCAAATTCGTAAAGAACACAACTGAACCGTTCGATGTAAAGCAAGGTTTTAGACAACGTGACGAGCTATTATATGATCTCTTCAACATAAAACTTGAAAGAATTGTGCGAAACTGAGCATAGCTTTGATTGCCGCCTCTGTAACCCCAGATGGTGGTTAATATGGCGGGAATTACTTGCGATACAATCATCAACATGGCTAATTTGAGATGATCCAACTTAAATCAAGCCTAAACAGCGATAGGAATACTTTCTGATCATTCTTTTCTAAGGAAGCATGCTATGAGAATAGGTATATCTAATACAGATGTTTGTAGGTACTGCAATGACCTTCATGCCTCAGAAGATACAACTTATATACTCTGTGAATGCCAAGGCATTGCCAGGACAAAGCTAATGTATCTTGGAAGATACTTCTTCGATAACCTGGAAGAGTTAAAGTCCTTGAACGACTACAATGAAACCTTGAAATTCTGTAGGAAAATTCACTGTATGGGAGAATTGGTTTAGGTCTTTTTGCCTTGAAGGTTCCTTAGGGATCGCGGTGAGCCCACCTTGGTGCCTAGTGTCTTATGACAACCTCATAACCTTACTCAAACTAACCCAATCTACATTCGTAATTCTTTTTGGACGATATGCCCGCCCATTCCGTGGAAGGAGGATTACAGGGGGTTGCTATGGTTAGAGCATGGGTCAACAAACCTCTAATCAGTAACTGAATAATTTGCTTCTATACTGTGGCGCCAACCACGACTTTGCTCGGACGAAATTGCCTTGCTCTAGCCACAGAATACTTAAAAATCCTACAGAAGTGAAATAACCTGGGACTCAAATGCCTATCGAACTCGTTCTTCCTAACATACTTTTGCTGAATAGTCTCGTATGATAGGTAAAAAAAGTCATTACCTAACTAATAATTCAAAACACGCATATATGCAAGTCCTACAATTTTCAATTAAAAACCACCTACGGAGTTCAAAAACAGTGAGGTCCTTACCATTGCATTGAAAGCTTTCGTTGAAATTCAACTCCCGACATCGTTCATCATTTCGTTCTCATAATTCTTAAAAGCATTTCCACTTCAAAAGTGCGTAACATTGCTTTGACCACTATTTCAAAGGATTTTTCTTCACATTTCACCATTGTTCGCCACAGCAAAAAGGAGATGTATTAAAAACTCATTGTTACAACACTT
Source organism: Brachypalpus laphriformis (assembly GCA_945910035.1). NCBI lineage: Eukaryota > Metazoa > Arthropoda > Insecta > Diptera > Syrphidae > Brachypalpus > Brachypalpus laphriformis. The sequence goes on along the minus strand of OX246755.1, from coordinate 8,882,774 downwards.
ACACCATTTACAATGCACTTTCCTTTCTGAAAGAACACGTGTCCTGTTGCGTGAATTCATAATGCATCTGTGATCCACTAAGAAATTAAAAACCATCACGTCACGCCATGACATGTGATCCTTTGTCTTGCATCACTTACGAGTATAATATTTCTGTTTTTAATTATAAGGACTTTCTGACTTTTTGTCCTTAAAGATGCATCTGATAAAATCGATTGTGCCCTCATATCACGTGGTCCATATACGCAGTCAAACTGTGTCTTTAGGGTAAGCGTGCATCCTTTGTGGTTCACCCCTGGTCTTGCTTCTTTTTTCATAACTATGGCACAGCTGTATGTCCTTGTTGATGCAAGTGCATCTATTCTCGCGCATATCATTCGTGCGTGACTAATGTAATTCAACTCATACAGCAAAAAAAAAAAAATAATAAAAATCACTGGTTTCAGTTTGGTGTGCGAAACAACCTCTCCACCCCTACTGAATCCTATGGGGGTGCAAATGCATTATGTGAATGCATAAATGTGTTTCAAAGGAAAAAAAAAATTAATTCCGCGTAGACCCACCCTAGAAAGAACAAGTGGATTGGTGGTTGCGCCACGCATACATTATTACAAAGTGAAAATTAATTAGTGCGAGATTTTAATCATGAATCCTTTTTCTATATTTGCATTCAGAAACTGTTCCTCAAAGGACTCAATCGAAGAATTTAACCATAGGTATCTGTTGTTTAATATTAAACTCCAACCCCTTTTTGTCGCACTCTCATTAGATTCTACTTTCTAAACTGAACACCGCTTGAATATTATTAAAAGTCAATGTCGAGTTTAATTTCCAAAAAAAAAATAACGAGAAAAGAAAAAGGATTCGTGCCTTTACAGTCGGTTCCTTGAACTCCATTATAAGTGTCTGCCTGCACACAGTGTGTTTTGAAAAAGTTTTTCAAAATTAAAGAACTTTTTCGATGTCGCTTCTGCAACTCCGTTCTCCCCCCGTGTTTGAAATAGGAATAAACTATTTGATATGCGAGCCTGGAATTAACGTAGAATTCCTTTTTAAATAGAATCACGTACTCTAATTATTAACAGGATCAAAGGGAATTTCTTGTTCTTCTTCTCCTGGCAGGGGAATTCTGAAATCCCTCCATCACCAAGCATTGGGGGTGACTTAATTTCTTTTATTTTTTTTTTTTAGTAAATAAATGCAGGTATATCCTTTAAGGCAAACGGTCTGGTGAAAAGCCGCAATAACTTGAAATTATCGCAGCTATGCTGAGGTAAAATTTTCGTTTTAGGATCATGTTACGTTGATTTCATGCCGCAGGCAAATTTTGAATATTTTAGAAAAAAAAAAATAAAAAATCCGTTGGGGGTTGCTGCTACTCTCCCCTTGGAGTAATTTTTGATGTATTAATTTAATTCTTCTTTTTTAATTTAGGTAATGCGGGGCATTTGTTTTAATTTGCAGCACGCTGATGGAGGGTGGGTGGAGTTCTCTTGGAAACAAATCGTTGCAGTTGATTTGGAAATAGACTGGGGGAAGTTAATCTGGAAGGAAATAGCTTTGGCGGTTTGTTGTTTGAAATATTTTGAATCCCTAATCTCAAATAAAATGCTACCTATACAAAAAATAAAAATAAAATAAAACAGAATCGTTGATGAATGAATGAATGAAGGATATCCCAAGCACTTTAATGCTTTAAAGCTTTTTAATGCACTTTATCGTCTGAAGACATACCGATTTTACAGAAACTCGTAAGAAGGTGATACGAACCTTGCTTGCTGAGGAGAACAACACATCAAATATTCCAGATGTGTGCACATTTCTTTGTTCTGACCCTTTTCAGAGTTTGAGGCTCTAACGAACAGAAAGTGAGGCTTATCCTTAAAAAACTCGTGGAGCACCAAGAGCCGACAGAAATAAGATAAACGATATATCTGCACCAGCCCTGAATGCCACCGATAAGGAGATGCTGTATGATTATGACAAAAGTACGTCAGTCTACCTACCACGCACTTCCGAGAAAAAACCCAATGAGACTAAACAATGGAATATGACGACGGAATTGGCTTGCCCCTATAACGATTAGAGCTACGAGAAGAGTAGGTTAGGTTAGGTTAGATTGGCTATCTGCACCACGATGCAGACACACTTAGACCAGGAAAGGTCCATTGTGATGCCAAGGATCTACCATTAGACCACTCAGGGACTAATAAACCAACCGGAGCTTTTGATGAAGTGATGGATGTTCATGACGTCTAAAGACGCCAAATCGCTGAGGTCGTCAAGGAAAGGAGCTCCTAGATGGAGCATTCTTTTGCGTGATAGAACAGGACATGTGCATAGGAAGTGAAGAATGGTTTCCTCCTCCTCCTCGTTACTACAGCCTCCTGCAGAAGTCATTGGAAAAGAGCCCAAGTTTTTGGCATGTTGGCCGATTAGACAGTGTCCGGTGATGACACCGATAACGCAGCTGATCTGTAATCGCTTTAGTTTAACCAACTCGGCACTACGTTTCTGGTCCAGCTTAGGCCAGGTCTGCCTCGAAATGTGACACGTAGAGCCACTATCCCACCTAAGGTTGGTCTTGCTAATAGCGTTCAGCTTCAGTAGATGTTTACATGTAGCGAGGGGCATACCAAGGGCTTGCCTATCTGGCAGAATCCTTAGAGTAGTACCCTGTCTAGCGAGTTCATCCGCCCTACAGTTTCCTGGAATGTCTCTGTGACCTGGCACCCAGCATAGGTGAATGTTGAACTGCTCTGTCATCTCTGTAAGAGACAAACGGCAGTCTAAGACGGTCATTGAAGTAAAGGAGCACGATTCCAGGGACTTGATAGCCGCTTGACTGTCAGTGAAAATACTAATATCGCTGACAGATAATACATTACATTTCAGCCAAGACAGGGCTTCCTTAATCGCCATGATTTCCGCCTGAAAAACGCTACAATGATCAGGGAGGCGGAGCGAGATGCTCAGGTTGGGCTTATTGGAGAAAACACCACAGCCTACCCCACCTTCGGTCTTAGAGCCATCTGTGTAGAAGTGCACCGAATTTCCATCATCAGGGGGAGAGCCATCCCACGCATCCCGTTCAGGGATACTCGTACGGAAATGTTGGTCAAATCTCAGTTTCGGTGGGGTGTAGTCCGTGTTTTCATGTGTGAAGTTGAGAAGATCAAGGATCGAGGAGTGGCCAATGTCATAACTAGACCACTGAGAGGAGGCTTTAAGACGAATAGCCGCACTGTCTGCCGAGGATATTCAGGCGTAACAGGTTGAACATAATGTTCAGTGCCGCAGAGCGGGTAGTTCTTAGTGCACCACTGATGCACATGCAAGCGGATCGTTGCACTTTAGCTACCTGAGAGAGGTGAATAGCCCTGTCAAGCGCAGGCCACCATACGATCACGCCATAGAGTAGTATGGGCCTGACAACAGACACGTAAATCCAGCGAGTGATTTCAGGTTTCATACCCCAGCTCCTACCTATAGCCTTTTTACAGGAATAGAGAGCTACATTGGCTTTCCTTACACGTTCTAGTAGATTGGCTTTCCAGTTCAGTTTTCTGTCCAGAATAAGACCCAGGTATTTTTCATTAACGGTGAAGGTGAGACTGGTGCCATTAATCATAGGAGGGTCTACGTGGGGAACTTTAAATTTCCTTGTGAAGAGAACAAGTTCTGTTTTATGAGAGTTAACCCCCAATCCACAATTGGAGGCCCACCTAGTAAGCCAAGAGAGAGCATATTGGAGGATTTCCTTGAGAGTGTCTGGGTGCTTGCCAGTCGCAAGAGAAGAGTAACGAGCGTGAAGATTGGAAAAAAAGAAGAATTTGCACTCAAAGAAGAGGACCCTTGTAGCTTCACTAGGACATTAGGTTAGGTAAGTGAGTTAATGAAGAAGTTAATTCTTCTTCATCACACTCAGCTCTATGTAGACCCATTGTGATGTCCATTGAGGTTTTCTTAAAGTGATCTTGATCTGGAGTTTATTCCTTCCTCCACGTGTGGATCCCTGTTGGGTGCTCTTAGCCAGCCTGATATCCGCACAGAAAGTTCGGAGCGTCTTCATCCTCATCGCTGCACCCTCTGCATAAATCGTCATCAGTTAGTTTTATTTTTAAAGTGTGACTTCTTAGTAGATTGTGACCAGTGAGTGCGTTCTCTAGGATATAAAAGAGTCTGAAACTAGTGAGTGCGTTCTCCAGGATATAAAAGAGCCTGAAACTGTAACAACGTCCGCACATTTTATAAGAAAGGCAAACGATTGTAAACTGGCTTCAGGGTTAACAAACTCATAGAAATAGTGAAAAAAACTTAGTGACTGATACGCAGGGAGTGAGATGTACTTAGGGACCACTTCCAGCATTACCTATGAATAAATTTTCCACCAAACAATTACTCGTAAGGTCTGCCATTTGTTCAAGCTTTTGCACATTTTAGAACATTTGCCAATAAAACCGTTTAACAACCTGACTAATGATGTGAATCAATTTTCATAAAGGTAGCATTTGAAATAGTATGTGATTGAAGGTGTAGCATTCACGCTTTTGTGGAACACTGTGAAGGATGCCTGAAGTAAGTTTGCAGATGTGCCCATATATTGTAATTTGACAAGTATCCTCAGCTTGCTTTATCCGGATAGGAAGCACTACACTCAAGCAATCAAACGAAACGGAGCCATTATTCTACCAGAAAGCAATATCTGTTTCTCTGGTGAGCGCTTCATTGATAAGGAACTTACGATATCAAAACGTGACCCATAAGTATTGAAGATCTGCTACTAGACTACTACAGACGTCCGAAAGTATTGGTTTAGTCTGTCTGGATTCTGGAGAGCTACGAGTATGTCACACATAATTATCTTTCCAATCGTCAATTGAGGCTCTTACCGAGGACGCAAGAAGACCCAATGCAGGTTGAGGTACTGAAAAGTCCTGCTTGTCATCGGAGATCTCATCCTTGAGAATTGCAGTGTAACGTTCGAATCAACAAAAAATCGAAGAGTTCAGCCTTGCGACCTAATTTAGGAAGTTCTTGCATATCCGAACTACTTTAGAAGTTTTTAAACCTAACCGCCCCGTGCAGGGTTCTAACATTTCAAGGGTAGCTAGAATCGGGAAAATGTGGACGGCTCTTCTCTTGTTGCGGGCTTAGATCAAGGGTCTGCGGAGGTTATAGGGGGTAGATATGATATGCGCCTTACCTGCATCTCGGAAGGATTCATTTCCGCTTAATTTCCAAATGAGTACAAGTAACGGACGAAAACCACCGACTATATCTATGATTTTTTCGCAGATTAACCTGCATCACTCCAAGGCTGCTACCGCTCTCTTAAGTAGAAGACTTTCCATGGTGTGTACAAAATCCCAAATAACATCTATCCAGGAGCCATACGTGCGGAACATGCGCATATGTGGCTTTGGAGGTGTTCGTGTAATAACGGTGCTATACGACGAGCGATCTGATAGACCGAGAACTTATCTAATTGTGACGAATTTCCTCTCAGTAAGCAAGCTTGGACAATTCTGTGAACAGGACTTGGTTGCAGCAGCTGTAAGCTATGAAACGAACGAAAGTTGGAAAACCTTCGTCGTTGCGTCGGCTTACTTCCCTTATGATTCGGTAATGCCTCCACCACCGAAGGCGGTTGCCTAACTCATAAAGTACTGTGACACTCGGTCATGTGTTACGACGCTAATGCTCAGAATACATTCTAAGGCAGCAGCAAATGTAACATACAAGGAAACCATCTCATAGACTTTATACTAACGTCTAGCATGGTAATTAACAATGTTGGCTCCCAGACAACTTTTGTTACGGCAAGGAGGCAGGAGGTAATTGACTTCTACCTAATAGGTATTTCAAATCAATTACTGGAGGGTACTGCCGGAAGTTTCCTTATCAAATCAAAGAAATATCGTCTTGCAAATCGAATGTGAAGCTATAACTTTGCAGGCGAGGAGGAATCCGAGGAAAACCAACTGGGTGCGCTTTAGGGAAGAGCTAAACAGATCTATCAAAACTCCAACTAAGCTCAGAACGAAACGAAAGGCTAAGGATGCTGTTCAAAAGCTGACTAGCGTCCTTACCAAATGTTTTGAGCTGATCTGCCCAGTGGTAAAAGTCCTCAAAAGGGGCAAACCGACCAAACCGGAGTCAGTCAGAAAATCTGATGGCAAATTTGCTGAGACAAAAGCGGAAAGGTGGAGACTTACTTCCTAGGGAAAAAATCTTTCTCTCTATCTCTCTCTCTCTCTCTCTCTCTCTCTCTATCTCTCTCTCTCTCTCTCTCTCTTTCTCTATCCACCCTTTAAGTGCGCGCAGATTATAAAAAAAAAAAAAAAATCAGATAACCACTAGGTCGCAGCTTGGCCCGCTTACCCACGCAGAGCTTGATCTAGGTCAGTAAACTCAGCGCAGCCGTGGTAACAGTTGAAGCCATAAATTCTCTGTCTTCTATCTGGATCTTATGTCATACTGGGATCCTGGGAAATGAGGTCTCTGATGATATTGCTAGACAAGGCTCAGAGGGGGCTTTCTCAGGACCCGAACCCGCGTTGGATCTCCCTGCATCCTTGGTTAGGGCTTCCATTGATGGTTGGGTTTCTGACGAACACAATTGTGTGTAGGATGACTCTCCAGGATGTAGGTTGACTAAACGAATGCTCCCAGACGTCTGTAAGAAATCAACGCCATTCATGATGCCTCTCAGCAGAAAAAACTGAAGACATTTTATTGGCGTCTTGACAGGCTACTTCGCTTCGCCAAGCATTTTAACGTGCTGGGACGCTTGTGGAGAGAGCGACGACGCTGGGGAACATTATCTCTGCGAGTGTCCGGCCTTTGCTTGTATCAGGTGGCAGATCCTCGGTGCTGATGTGATGAGTTTTGGTACTGTAAACTCCTCATCACGCAAGTATTTGTTTGGCTTTCTTAAAACGATAAGGAAATTCTAATAAAATGGGTATACCAGGGTTTGTTTGGTAGTACAATGGAAAAGTTACGTCTGAGTGCTCCAGTCCACCGTTTCCTATCCCAAAAAAAGTTAAGCCATAACCCATTGTGCGCCTGCAAAGTTATGAAAAAAAGGATAGCACGGTTATTGCTAAGACGCAGGATCTCCTCCCCTTCAACCTATTCCTTGCAATATAACTGATGACCATTAGGTTGGCATAAGTCTCCTCTTCGAAGTAAAAAGTAATGAAGCCTACACCGGAACCTTAAATTATTTTTAAATCGATCAGCTTTCTTGGAAAACCCTATACGTTTGGAGTCTGGCAGCTACCAGGATATCAGCAATGTTTTCGCTGTATTTCCGAGAACACGAGTGCTTTCTTATGGCGCTTTTCAAGTTGATCGTTCCATCAGTAATCCTTGTGATTTTTGAGACCAAGCTGCTGAAGTTGATATGTTGCTTTCTCTAGTTCATCTACAGATTCGATAGATAGGGATATCTGATTACGTAAAAAGAGAGTTAAGAGTTATATTCTAACTCGTGGGCTTGGCAAGGTACCGAGAATCTACGTACACTAAATCGCAAGGCACATTACGTCAAATTTAATATGTTTCTGGTCTTATGAGACCTCGTTAAGTGCCTGTATCTCCATTATACAATCTTTTTACGTGAATGACATTTCAATAATCTGTTAAATTTATGATGCGTGGCACAAGAATTATGAGTCTTTCCAATCTTGCTGTGGAGCTGATGCCTCCTTCAATCCCAGTGGACGTACCTACCTGTCTTCCTTTCCTAAATCGTACGTATTCCCGGTTGTATGAAATATGACTTTCAACCTTTTCAATAATAATTCATTCCCAGGGACTTGCCCGCTTTCAACCACTCAAACTGACTAACAAATCCAAAACGATGGCACTACTCCATCAAAGGACATTACCTACCATTATGAATTAAAATTAAATTTAACCCATGGGAACCTCACTCCCAACTACATCTGCGAAAAGAATATGTCATACGCGAAGCACTCAATCGAAACTGGAGCCAAACATAACCCAGATCCGTGTCTCGAGTTCCTTTGTTCAATGAGGAACACATTTTTATGAAATTACAGCACCAGCAAAAAAGGAAGCCAAAAAGGAGTACTGCAGCAAAACAGTAAAAAAAATATATAAAACATTACATAAGCATTACACGCACACTTGCATTATTAATAAGGCCAACATTTTTGTCCTTAAACTAGGACACTCTCCGTCTCTGTTTCATTCACTCTCCACCAACCTGTCAACCAGCGGCACGGAGGAGGCAAATACAATAAAAAGTGAAAAGGCGAACGAAATGAAATAAAAAAAACAAGAAACAAACTTGAAACGAAACTTCAATGAAACAAGAACAAACACAAACAGCTTTTTCATAAATTTTTAAATGTCCCTTTGTTGTTGTGTATATTGGGAGCGCAAGGATCTGCCGGAATAAGGAGGCCGAAGAAAATAAAAGGTTTTTAGAAAAAAGGGCTCTTTCTCTCCGTCCTTGTCACCCATTCCATGCTGATGAAACATTTTTGTTTCTGCAAATTCCTTTAGGAATTCATGAACCAACCAGGCTCACCCCACCTTCGAAAAAAAACGTCAAAAATATAAAAATTGTGAATATATACATCCCGTCCAATTTTTTGACGGAGGAAAACCTTAATTGCAGTGCAGCTCGGGCATGGTATGTACATACGTCATGGGAATAGCCGGAGACACAAAATGTTTACATTTGAGAGTTAGGACACCCCAAGTCGTTTGTCGGTTTCAATTTTTTGCATTAAAGAGGGTTTTCAGCTTAAAAACAGGTTAACCCACGTCTTACAAGACGTCGGGTAAATATTTGCAAGTCGAAGTGTTATCTTTAAGAAATCTAGTTTCCCCCCCGAAAAAAAAACTTAGTCTAAGGGGAGAAAATAATTTTAAACTCCACTTGACTACTTGCAGGAGGGTTGCTAGAGTGGTTACATTACGTGTCCTTATGCCGTCGTGCCACGTTAATGAAAGACAAATATCATGTAATATACATGGTTTAATTATAAGCCCATCGTCTAGCGTTTGTTTGAATTTGCAACGTATGTTGGTGCAATATTCTTCTTTTTACTTTATATCCTGTAAAAGAGTTAAGGGTTGAAGTTGAACACTTGTGATGGGTTTAAAGTTTACAGTTTACAGTGCGAGTTGACTGGGGTTCAAAGAAATAGAGATTCACTCCGAAATAGGGATGTTTTGCGTTGTAAATGTAATTTAGATCTTAACCACGGAAGAGCTGAGGTCATACCTAACTCCACAGCATGGGCAATGGACATAAATCTCATCTAGGAGTTTCAGCTGCATCACACCACCGACTACTGATTGAATATTAAAACAGAAGAACCAGTGAAGGGGCATAGCAGAATTTATCTGACGACAGTCAGTCTTGAACAAAAAAAATATCTGACCGATCCGCCATTCGTCGCAAGTATTCATAATTCATCAACACCACAGTGGTATACAGATGTTGCAAGAAAAAAACGGAGAAGAAGTGCGCCCAGCTGCAAGCAGAGAGTACGGAAGGCCTGTATTGGGAGCTGGAGAAAATATCTTCTCAATTGTTGATGCAAATCAGGCTATCCAGAAGCTGCGACGACACGAAATGAACAAGAGCGCAACCATCTTCAAAATAGCCATCCAAAGGTGGAGGGAGGAATACTCAGAGTCCAGAATACTCAGGAGATTCGATGGCCAAAGTTCATTAGCAATGCCCATGGCCTGCTTCTTGTGGATGACGACAAAATTATGAAGAGGTGGCGGCAGTATTTTGAACGACTGTTGAATGACCAGTTTCTCCGGCTATACTTTCCAAGAGCCACTTCTAACTATGAAGAAATACCCGACATTACAGTCGAAGAAGTTAGTGAGGTGGTCAAATACTAAGCTAGACGAGATAGCCTCTGAGTTCTGAAAAAAAAGGGAAACACCGGGTTCAGATGACTTAGGATTCTCATCCCCAAATTTATGAGAGGTGACCCAATTCGGAATCAATAGAGGGAAAGTTACCTTCTCCTTGTTCAATCAAGCTGATAATGGTGAACATTATTAAGATAGTATTAGGTGCCCGACTGCGAAAAATAATACGGCTATCTGATGATCAGTGTGGCTTTGTCGCAGGTAAATCAACCACAGATGTAATCCAAATCATAAGGATCATAATGGAAAAAAATCGTGATTCCTTAAAGGATTTGCAAATTGTATTGGTTGACTTCGAAAAGGCATTCGACAGACAACCACGAGATCTGATATGGGTGGCGCTAAGAATCGAGGGGTTTCAGAAACATAACAGATGATTATGGATATGTACGAATGAGTAAAGACAAGAGTAAGGTGCCCCGCTGGAGTAACCGAAAAGTTCCCAATCAAATTCGGGGTGCACCGCGAACTGCTTGAAGGTAAAGTAACGGACACATAGGTGCATCAATTATTTTTTGCTGATGACACGGAGCTTTCATAAGTGAGGATTCTTGATCATCTTTTTTTTTTTTTTTTTTTTTTTTTTTTTTTGTCGGGATAGGAAACACTCGACTGGAGCACTCAGACACAACTGGTCCATTGTACTGCCAGAGAGCAAACCCTGATTTACCCATTTTACTGGAATTTCCTTGACTTTCGAAGAAAGGCAAGCAAGCACTTCAGTGATGAGGAGCTTACAGTACCAGCACTCACCACATCCGCACCGAAGATCTGCCACCTGATACGAGCAAAGGCCGGACACTCACAGAGATAATGTTCCGCGGTGTCGTCACTTTCTCCACAAGCGTCGCAAATTGTAGTGTCACTTAAGCCTAACACGTTAAGGTGCTTGGCAAAACCGAAGTGGCCTGTCAAGACGCCGATAAGTTGTCTACAGTCTTTTCTGCTGAGAGACAGCAAGAATGCCGCTGATTTCTTACAGACGTCCGGGAGCATGCGTTTAGTCAACCTGCAACCTGGAGAGTCATGCCACACACAATTGTGCTCGTGAGAGACCCAATCGTCAATGGAAGCCCTAACCGAGGACGCTGGAAGACCCAACGCGGGTTCGGGACCTGAGAAAGCCTCCTCTGAGCCTTGTCTAGCAATCTCATCGGAGATCTCGTTCCCCAAGATCCCAGTGTGACCTGGGACCCAGATAAGAGACAGAGAATTCAGCCTTGCGACCGAGTTCAAAGAGTTTTTGGTTTCACGAACTATTTTGGAAGTGGTTAAAGGGTTAAGCAAGGCCTTAAGCGCAGCCTGACTGTCACTACAGACACAAATGCTACGTCCCTTCCACCTGTTCTTCACAACATAGTTCATGGCCATTAGGATTGCATAAGTTTCCGCTTGGAAAACAGACGCATATTTGCCTAACGAGAAGTGAAGTCTAATGTTGTCGACTTCCACGAAGACACCAGCGCCAGACCCTTGACTGGTTTTGGAACCGTCCGTGAAAATGCGACTACATTCCATTCCCGGCTCAGACTCTGACCGAAGCCAGTCCTGGACACAAGGAAAGTCGACTCTGAATTTGCGCATCAGCTGGAGTTCTGGTGTCATTACATCAGACGGCATATCCATAAGACAGGAGTCGTAAGATAAGTGTCGCGCAAGTTCATCAAAGTTCCAGTGTGGAGTATACCAAAAACCGCCTCGCCTAAGACGATGGATGGCTTTGATAGTGCAACCCATGATATAAGTATCAAGGGGAGGTAAGTTCAGCAAAGCGTCTAGAGCAGAGCCAGGCGTACTCGGGAAAGCTCCCGAGCAGCCGAGACAAGCCGTTCTTTGGAGTTTCGCACAAAAGGCAACCACATATTTACGCGAGAGCCCCTTCCACCAAACAACCGACGCATATGCGAGGAATGGTCTTATCATAGCCGTGTAGATCCAGAGAACCTTATTCGGTGATAAGCCCCAAGTCTTGCCAAAAGCACCCTTACACTGCCAGAAGACTGAGAGCGCCTTGGATGTTTTCGACTCGACGTGTTTGGACCAATGAAGTTTCTTATCTAAAATCACTCCCAGATATTTGGCTTCATTGGAAATGCGAATGGTGACGCCTTTTAGTACTGGCTGAGTCAGACCGGTCAAAATCCTCCTTCTCGTAAAAAGAACAACCTCAGTTTTAAGAGGATTCACCGAAAGCCCACTCCTAGTACACCATTCATCGATCATGTCCAGAGCCGCCTGCGCGTTAGCACAGACCGTCGCCAGGCATGGCCCGACAGAAAGTACGGCGACATCATCCGCATATGCCTGAGCGTAGACGTTAGAACTATTTAGAGTATTCAACAGAGAGTCGACCACCATGCACCATAACAATGGAGACAGAACGCCACCTTGCGGACAGCCCCTGTTTACCCCTGTCATAACATATTGGCCACAATCCGCATCCACTACCAACGTTCTATTCATTAGCATTGCTTTAATCCACAACACTAATGTTTCATCTACCCCGTGTTGTCTGGCAGAGTCGCACATGCAGTCAAAAGTCGCATTGTCAAAAGCACCCTCAATGTCGATGAAGATACCCATCGCGTATTCTCTCCTATCAAGCGCGCATTCAATTCTGGCCACTAGATTTTGAAGTGCGGTCTCACAGGATTTCCCACGCTGATAGGCATGCTGCATCTCCGATAGTGGATGCAGTTTCAAAGCAACTTTGCGCACGTGAAATTCTACCAGTCTCTCCATACTTTTCAGTAAGAAGGATGTCAAACTTATAGGTCTGAAACTCTTGGGGAGCGAATAGTCTTCCTTACCAATTTTCGGTATGAAAGCTACTCTGACTGTCCGCCAAGGTGTAGGAATATATGCCAGCGCCAAGCCAGCGGTGAAAATTCTTTTCAGAGTTGGCAATAGCTGATCTATACCCTGTTGCAGCATAGCTGGATATATTCCATCGGTGCCAGGCGATTTGAAACCATCAAAAGATGCCACAGCATATTTGATGGCCTCATCTGTTACCACGGCTGATGCAATATACCAGCTGCGCCGAGTTTTCTGACTTAGATCAAGCTCAGCCTGGGTAAGCGGGCCAAGCTGCGACCTAGTGATTATCCGATTGCCAGGAAAGTGAGTCTCCAGCAGAAGACTAAAAGTTTCCGCTTTCGTCTCAGTAAACTTGCCATCAGATTTTCTCAGTGACTCCGGTTTGGTCGGCTTGCCCCTTTTGAGAACCTTAACCAACCTGCTGGTTTCACCGAGTGTCTCGATCTTTTCACAAAAATCTCTATAAGAAGCACTTTTCGACAACCGAATTAACTTCTTGTAGTCTTTTTGCTTCGATCTAAAAAGATTCCAGTCACCTTCTAAATTTGTCTTGAGTGACCTATTTAGAAGTTTTCTGGATTCTTTCCTAAGTCGCTGCAGTTCCGGGCACCACCAGGGAACCGGAGTTCTGCAGGGGGTTTTTGTCAATGGGCACGTCAGTTCAAAACAGCTGGTAAGGACACTAGTCAGGTTTTGAACAGCATCCTCAACCTTTCGTTTCGTTCTGAGTTTAGTTGGAGTTTTGACAGATCTGTCTAGCTCTTCCCTAAACCGCACCCAGTTGGTTTTCCTCGGATTCCTCCTCTCCTGCAAAGTTATGGCCTCGCATTCGATTTGGAAAACGATGTATCTATGGTCTGACAAGGACACTTCCGGCAGTACCCTCCAGTTAGTAATTGACTTGAAATACCTATTAGATAAAGTCAAATCAATTACCTCCTGCCTCCTTGCCGTAACAAAAGTTGGCTGGGAGCCAATATTGTTAATTACCATGCCAGACGATAGTATAAAGTCTAGGAGATGGTTTCCTCGTGTGTTACATTTGCTGCTGCCCCAGACTGTATTCTGAGCATTCGCGTCGCAACACATGACTAGTCCCATCTCCCGAGTGTCACAATACTTTATGAGTTCGGCAACCGCCTTCGGTGGTGGAGGCATTACCGAATCATAAGGGAAGTAAGCCGACGCAACGACGAAGGTTTTCCAACTTCCGGTCGTTTCGTAGCTTACAGCTGCAGCAACCAGGTCCTGTCCACAAAATTGTCCAAGCTTGGTTACTGAGAGGAAATTCGGCACAATTAGACAAGCTCTCGGTCTTTCAGATCGCTCGTCACATAGCACCGTTACTCCACGAACACCCCCAAAACCGCATATGCGCTTGTTCCGCACGTATGGCTCCTGGATAGATGTTATGTGGGGTTTTGTACGCACCACAGAAAGTCTGCTACTTAAGAGAGCGGTAGCAGCCTTTGAGTGGTGGAGGTTTATCTGCGAAAATATCAAAGATATAGTCGCAGTTTTATTAGCAGAACGGCGCGCACCAGGTGCGCACATGCTTCCGGCGAGGCGAGCGCCCCTACCCGTGGCATTGCTTGCGTCAGCCATTTTCTGTCCACTAGTGCTGGGACCTTTAGGGGTAACAGCACCAGTATCCACCAGATTTTGTGCGCAGATAACGCCACCGGTAAGAGTGTGCCCGGCAGAAGAGCGCGCATCAGATGCGCACACGGTTCCACTAAGAAGAGCAGGCGAAACTTGCTCCATCAGATTGGACCTGTTCGAGCCGACCGAAAAGGAGCCAGCGTTAGGTCTGAGGGATTGATCGGCTCCAGTTGGAATACTTTCTGCCGACCTATGCTTCTTTCCTGTCGCTACTGAAGGATGACTGCTTTTGGCGCTTGCGCCTTCAGCTGACTCTGCAGCCTCTTTGCACCGCGCCATTGCCGCCTTCCTTCTTCTCCTTTTCAGTTGACTCTTAGTCAGGAGCCCATCGGAGTGCGCCGCTTCGGGAGCTCGTTCAGCCTTATTGGTTTCCCGAGTCGAACCGTCATCGACACAACTTCGACCAGCTACCCTTCTATTGAGACAGAGATTAGACGTTCCAGCCGAAGCCTTTCCGCCACTTTCTTTGCCATTCCAGCCCAGTCTACCAATCGAGTCAGAGACAGAGCTGCAGGAGTCTTCTGGAACAAGCGTCGCTACTACTTCTGATTCAACGCCAGAGGCGGGGGGTAAAAGTATGGTGGTTGGGACCTCCAGAATCCTCGTCCCGGCCGTAGTCAAAAAGACCACGGGTGGATTATCGTTTTCACGAGTACCACCTGGAGTAGATACCGTACAAGTTTCTTCCATCATACCTTCAACAGGTTTTGCGTCACAGTCAAGACGTCCTCAGCCTTTAGTTCGATGTCTCACCTGGGGTCCTTTCGGACCCTTAGGGTAATTGACTCTTAAGCCGTTCCGCCACGTCAAGGCAGCTGAAGAATGGGAACGATCATCTTAATGTATGGGTGGACGTTTTGGATATAAATGGGTACCGCAATAGCCCAAAAAAGATGGAGGACTTGTGTTATCCGTTCTCTGATCCACTCAGGCCTATTCCAGACATTTATTTGAATGAAGCAGAGCTTCCCAAGAACGAAAAGTTCAAATATCTGAGATCTATGATTAATAGCGAAGTAACCTGTGACGATGGTTGGAGCTGGTATCTTTGGCCCCAACTACAAACTCTTTACACCATTAGGTCAATCCACTACTATCTTCCAAGCAGAGGTCTATGCTATCGAGCTCTGCGCCAGAGAACGCATCAGACGAAACCTCCGAAGATCACATATTAATATAATGTCAGATAGCCAAGCAGCACTCAAGGCTCTCACGTCCTTTGACTATAAGTCTAAGCTGGTTTGGAATTGTCTCCAGACGCTTTTGCAGCTTGCTGCACACAATAAAATCACACTAATGTGGGCCCCCTGTCACAAAGGCATCCCTGGTAATGAAGCGGCTGATAAGCTTGCCAGACTAGGTGCCCAATCTTCTTACATTGGACCAGAACCCTTCTGCGGCTTACCCACTAACCAGACTAAAATAGAGCTACTCCGCTGGGAACGCGAACAAATGCTCAACCTGGCCTAAGGCATTCCAAGAAATTTATTAGTTTCTCAAGAAATAGAACTAGAGATATTCTATCAATGAGCAAACAGAATGCTAAGATCCTTACTGATTTCCTAGCTGGACATTGCTCTCTCAACTACCATCTCAAGAAAATCGCTCGTGTTCAATCGAAAACGCGCCATCTCTGTCCTTAAAGACACAATAACAGCCCATCACATACTCTGTGATTGCCCGGCCATAGCCACACTTAGGCTAAAGCACTTTAATAAAGCCGTTACATCACCTTCTAACGTCACCTCTTCTTTAGCTTGAACTATTCTTAGCTTCATCAATGAACTTAATTTCAGCTAGTTGACAAATTCAAACAACTAACCAGGGGATAGCACAAAAGACCTTTTTAGGTCGCAGTGCTCCAGTGGTCATTCTCTGCCTTCCTCCTCATTTACCTTAAACAAAAAAAACCTGTGACGACGACAGCAATCATCGCATAAGCGTATGGTGGATGAGGTGGCGAGAAAACTCCGCTATCTTCTGTGACCGAAATATTGCCCCTAAGTTGAAAGAAAGGCTCTACACCGCAGTTGTGCGCCAAGCGCTCACATACGGTTCACAATGTTGGGCAATGTACAAACGTATGAGAGTAAATTAACAGCAGCGGAGATGAAGATGCTTCGCATGACAGCAGGAGTGACAAAGTTTGATCGATAAAGAAGTTCGAAGATCCGTGGAGACTTCACGTCAAAAAAACCATCTTACGAAAAATAGAGCGCGACCGGCTCAGCTGGTATTGCCATGTTCACAAAAGAGATCATTTGAACCATGTTAAAAAGGCAATATTAATGAACGTTCCAAAGACATCGCGATGTAGGAAACTTACTTTACTTACTTATATCCTTTAACCCCTCGGGGGGCATAGGGCGTCAACCACGCCTGCGCGCCATCGTGTTCGGAGTTCTGCAACGCGTTTGAGCTGCCTCCAACTCATTCCTAAAGAGCTCGATTCCTCCTCAACTGTTCTGCGCCACGTTTGCCTAGGGCTTCCCGCTATTCTGCCTGCCTGGGTGAGCGGATTCCACTGCATAGCGTATTTCGCAATGGAGCTGTGTTCGCGCCGTAGGGTGTGTCCAATCCATTGCCACTTCCTTCTTCGTATAGTAATGCTTATAGGTTCTTGGCCCGTTCTCAGATAAAGTTGTTCGTTGGAGATGCGGTTCGGCCAAAAAATCCTCAAGATGATTCTTAAGCATTTGTTTACGAAGACTTGCAGCTTTCGTGTGTTAATGGTGTCCACCTTCCAGGTACTGCACCCATAAAGCAGCACTGATTCTACGTTGGAGCAGAACAGTCGTAGCTTGGTTCTTAAGCTAATAACATTGCTTCTCCAGATTTTGGCCAGCATTCCGAACGCAGCTTTAGCTTTCCCGATTCTGCTGCACACATCCAGTTCGGTGCCACCGCGACTAGCCGAGACGACACTTCCTAGATATAGAAAGTTATCAACTTTCTCGACTTGTTTTCCGGCAATGTTAAGTTGAGCGCGGGTATTGGAAGTACTCAGGGCTTTTGTTTTGGCTGTGTTTATTTTTAGCCCCACTTTGTTTGCCTCAGCTTCTAGATTTTGGGCCATCAGATGAAGATCCATTATCCGATGTGAAAGTAGACAAACATCGTCAGCGTAATCTAGGTGTTTAAGGTAAGATGTCATAGTCCAACGAATTCCAGAATTAGCTTCCGTCAATGCTGCACGGAGTACATCGCTGATAACCACCAAGAACAATAGTGATGACAGTATGCACCCTTGACGTACTCCACTTTGGACTTCAAAATCGTCCGACACCTTACCATTGTGCACGACGTGACACTTGCCGCCCTCATATGTAGCCTTGATAATAGCTATAAATTTTTCTGGAATGCCTCTCCTGCGCAAGGCCAACCAAATAGCATCTCGATTCAAGCTGTCGAAAGCCTTCTCGAAGTCGATAAACAGTAAATGTAGCGGAGACCTATACTCAACGCATTGTTCGATTATGATCCGATGTAGGAAAGGCAGACCTATAAACTCCTGGATCACACAAATGCGACGACACCAGGATTTGATTTGCCTCAGTAACGAAGTGATCCAAAATCGGGAGGCCTGCCCATATTTTCCGAGGTCCAACAGGCGAACCCCACAGGCGGATCAGTAGAAATGCGGTCAAAAGGGAGGGTTATAATCTTTTCAGTGCAGATCATAACCTTGTCGAAGTAAGAAGAAGAAGAAGATCACCCATTAAGATTCGATTTCTTTCATTTAATCTTGTTTATGCTCTTCCAGCAATTTGTGCCAAGCAGACCGAATGTCCTTTCTGCATTATTTAGTTAAGTTTTGTCCTTCGTGGGAGGAGGACGAATGGAGAATAAGATAAGATACAATTGCGTGCACTGACAACGACAACGAGTGGAGACCGGGAAGGTATTTGAATACAGGAACGCCTAACTACGACACTTAAGGAAACTAGACGCAACCACGGATCAGTAAGAGTATGCGGCTACTTCTTGCCATAAGGGGGTGACATCTTGTGTTTGATATACGTATTAAGAGAATCATCGGTTTCAGTACGAAAACCAAAGTCCAACCAAACCTGGCGCACCATCTATAACACACATGTAGTGTAGTACTCATGTCAATTTGTCAGAAAAGGTATGATAAGAGCAACGAACTTACAAGTGAGACCGTGATTGCGATCACTGCCAGTCATCAGTCTATTCTTCTCACTAAGCACAAAAGTTGTGATTGCTCTGTAGTATAACCTTTTCTCTGATCTCTGATCACTGCGCACTGAAAAAACTCTTTGGTCATCTGGTTCAAAGATTTGCGTCGAAGTTACTTACTTACTTATGTGGCGCTACAGTCCGGGGTGGACCTGTGCCTTAACCAACAAACCTTTCCAACCAGCCCGGTTACGAGCCAGGTGCCTACAGTTGCTCACGGCAAGTTGGTTGAGGTCCCCTAAACTTGTTTGCACCACCTACCGCGAGGTCGTCTTCTACTGCGCCGTCCATCCGGGTTAGATTCGAAGATTTCCCGGCCTGAAAAGTTGGGCTCCATCGGCTCTATATTACCCAGCCATCTTAGTCACCGTATGTAAACTATTCTGGCTAAACTGATGTCATAGGATAGACCTTATAGTTCGTACAGACTGAACTCGAAGAGTGACTCTCTTAAAGTCAATAAGGGCATCTTTATCCGATTTTGACCAAGTCCGTGCCTCTGCGCTATACAGAAGGACTAATACGATTAGTGTCTTACTAAGAATTACCTTCATAGTTCAAGACAGGGCTTTGTTACTCTATTGCCTTCTTAGCCCATAAAAATACCGATTAGCATTTGCGGAGCTCACCATATGGACTAGGTAGACGAAGTCCATTACTATCTCAATATCTATCTACGTATTGTGGCATTCTGTCCAAGACGCCGATGTTGGGTGTCCTTTTTCGTAGACAGCATACATTTTGTTTTGCTTTCATTGACCGCTAAATCGATCTTTGCTGCCTCGACCTTAATACTCGCAATTGCCCAACTGATGGCCGCTGAATTCTTCCAACTATGTCAATGTCATCGGTGTAAGAGACTAGTTGTACAGACTTGTTGGGGATTGTACCTCCACCATTGGCTTGTGAGTTCTGTGCAATTCTTTCAAATAGGTCGATCTAGGTGGAGTGACTTCCGTTGAATATTGGGGGATCGATAGAAGCTATTTACACATTTTTTTACACAAGGAAACATGGTGATATGGTCAACAATACAAAGACAGTTCAAGACCGTCCTGGCTGCTAAGTCAAAGTCTAACAATAAATCAAGTTCGAAATGGAAATGCAAGTTATAGAAAGCTCAGTTAGGTTCCATAAACATCTGATTGTGAATGTTTTCAGTGCGAACTGGACACCCTTTGGTGCTTCCAGCCACGTCTCTAAATTCTTTCTACTACATCTTCAAAAGGATCGGCTTTCTAGAGTTGCCTTCACTTATATATAATAAGTAGTTTCTTTTAGTTCAATTATTATATTTGAAATCCTGTATGTACGTACCAGTGACATAACACTTTCGTATTGAAGGACTTAAAAACCTTCGCTCCTACAGAGCGCTAAAGAATCATTGAAAAGCGCGAAAGCGGATATTGTTATTCAAAAACCCATTCAACAAAACTCCTTCAAGCGATCCCCTAGAATTCCATTTTGCTATCGTCCTTTATCCGTTCCCAATTAATAAGTATATTTTTGCAAATAGGGTAGAACTTCAGGAAATGAATATGCCTCATCATAGTGCAAAGGCGTTGCAAAACTTCACAAACATTGACGATCCGTGACTGAGTTGGGGTGACTTTCCCCAGGACTCTCTCCTTTCTCATATGTGCATGTTTGCAGTGAAAAAAGAGGAAATCAATCGGAAAATAGCCAAATGCATTTGTTGCTCTCAAATTGAAGGCAATTTCTTATCCTCCTATTCATGTCTGTATGTTAAAATATATTCCTAGCCTACTGCAACCAAAAGGACGAAGAATGCGGACGAAGGGTGAAGTGCAGGACCAGTTAAATAACGATTAATGAAAAACATAATTCCCCTCGTCTACGTATGGGGAGTAAAGCTTGGAAACTTCAAGAAATCTAAGAAGGACATTCAGTGGCAAAGAGAGGGCATTCACTTGATCGAGGTGGTTTGTCTGACGTACCGCACCCCTGTTTGTGTAACATTTTTAATTTTGTTTTATACCCTCCTAGTCATGAATAAATTTTTTTAACACAAATTCCAGGACAAGAGACAGAAAAAAAAAGAAAAAAAACTGTACGTTGGGGATTGTCCAGTGTCCACGCAGAAAAGGGGACGTTCGACTGGTGGAATTTTTGTGTGTTTTTTGTGTTGAATATCTCCAGGACACTGTCCAACTGCTCCACTCATATAAATATTTAAAATATGAAAATTTATTATTTATGGACAATCTTTTGTTTGATTGAACGAGCTGCTGGATATGTGGTCAGGGTTGACATTTTAAAATTCCTCATTTAAAGGGAAAAATTCCGGATTTTTTTTTTTTTCGTTTGACTGTCAATGGGATGTCGAATTCCATTTGTCCCTTTTTCTTTTTTTTGTTGATGATCGTAAAAATATTTAATACTTTAGTTGATATGCAAAGGGGGTGCATACAGAGCATACACACATCCCATTTGACTTAGTAGCAGTTGAGGAGGGCGTAGGGCGAAACAAAAGGATATCTGAGTGACACACAGTCAACCGTCATCATCGATATAGTTTACAGCAAAAAAAAACTGCAAAGAAAAAGAGCATGTATATATAAATACAAATTCCACTGCAGGAAAAAAAAAAGGATTTATAAAAAAAAAAATTCATATGGATATATCTCTCCTTCATATACGCGAGGTTCCGATAAAAATGCAAATTTTCACTCTCCACTCACTCCCAGTGTTTTGTCATAAATTTAAGGATAATCGTATTGCGTGCTTACAAAACGATTCACAGTTATTGTGTCATCTCCGTTGAAATGTGTGATGGTTTTGAGAACGATATTTGGGGGCGGTTGTGGGCTGCAAAAAAAAGTATATATATGTATTGCAAAAAATTGTGAGCATCCTTATTATTATTATTGTCATCCTAGGTCCTTTTTTTGTTGCTATTCTGGCTTATGGACACGATGAACATTAAATGCAAATTTCAACACCCATTTAAGGATGATATAGATTTTTTTTTTATTTAGAATGTCTATAGAAATTGTATTGGAGGACATGTATAAGGATATCATCACCAATAAAAATTATATGTATAAAAGTTATTTGACGATGAAATTGAATTCGTGAGAGAAAGTGTGCATATATGTAAAAAACGGTTTGGGTAAAGCTCCTATTTGGTCGCACGGATGCATCAGATAACACTGAAATGAACTTTTTTGCTATTTTATTATGAAAAGGGACAATAGGCGCATGTGGGGGGAAATATTACAATTTTTTTTCTTTCCGCTGAAAAGAATAATAGAATTTTGATTGAAATTGTTTAGGGCAGAAGCCTAAATAAACTGGCGACCGGACTCAAGGAATTTTATTTGAAAATTTAACAATAGGCTTGCGAGCATTTATTATGGGTTATACTCGTACCTTTGTAAAAAGCGTGCGGGGTTTTATGTGGAAACAGATGAATTGTTAATGGAATTTTTATGCTGTGCAGTGAAATTTGTGGAGATCCCTATTGACCTAGTCAACTGGAAAGATTTGGTTATAAATATTTTTTATATGGTTTGGTGATACTTTTTTTGTTTTGCAAATAAAGAAATGTAGACACAGGTCAGGCCTACAATAAATCGTCAAAGACGCTTATCAGAGCTGAAGAGCTAAGATTATTGCGTTGCCGAGAGTGGTGGAAGGGTTACTGCTCAGAAGATCCTCATTGCCTACGAAGAAGCCTTGTCCATAGTTTTGGGAGCATTTTTCGCATTACTCTTACCTACTTAGGTGGCGCTGCAGTTGGGGTGGGGGTGAACCTGGGCCTCAACTAACAAGCCGCTCCATTTAGCTGGATCTTTAGCTAATTCCCTCCAGTTGCGCACTACAAATTGGTCGAGATCCCCCTGAACTTATGCACGCCGCCTACGTTGAGGAGGTCCTCTAGTGCGTCGTATTTCCGGGTTAGATTCGAAGACTCTGCGGGACGGAGCGTGGAGTCCATCCACTCTACATATTCTAGCAATTTCAAACGTCGAATACACAGTTTTTTGAAGGTCGATGTCACTGTAGAGCGGCTGTAGTTCGTCAATTGAATTTTCTCCTCCAAACCCGTAACTCAAATGGGACCGAATATCTTGCGAAGCATTTTTCTGATATGATAGTAGAGCCGAGGCAGACAAACTCCCTTACTACCTTGAAGTTGTGGCTGGGCACTGTAACATTCTGTCTGATTCGTCGGTGTTGATTGTTGATTTTGTTGGCAGCGTATACTTGGTTGTGCCCTCATTTATCTCTAAACCCATTTCGGCCACTTCTGCTTCAATGTTTACAAACCCACCGGTGACAGCCCGCTGAATTCTTCCAATAATGTCAATATCGTCAGCATATGCAAGCAGTTATAAAGACTTTTGATAGATTGTGCCTCTGGTGTTCGCTTGTGAATTCCGCACAATCCATTGAAGTAAAATAGTCAGCGCGTCACCATGTCTAAAATCTTTTCCACATCAAAGGTCTCGGTGATCTTATTACTGACCCTAATGGAGCACAGAGCGTTCTCCATCTTCATCATGTACAGACGGACAAGTTTGGCAGGGATATGAGAAGGGCTATATAAACCGTTCAACGTGGTCCATATGAGAAGCTCAGCGATGAATATCTCCGAAGGTTGTCCTCGCAAGAAGAAGGTGTTATGGTGTGGCTTGCTATGCCTTCTTTACTCAAAAGCTACAGCAGTAGTTTACACCCAGATTTTATAAATGGAACCCTGATAAACCTATCACCATAAGGCTGCCAGGAAATTAGGCCCTTGCGTGATGTTGCTGCTAGCAGCAGTTCGAATCGGTATTCCCGTGGACTCCCGGATGGTCCTCTGGAATAGAGTTGTATAGAGTTACGTGTGTTGAACTGATACTCGCCCACTTCTAACCATCTAATGTCACTTACCCCCAAAAAGTCCGGTCTATATAGCATGCATGATTTTCCAATTGGAGGAATCTGGCGCTGTGAGGTCCTTTGTCCGGCTACCATAGCCAAAAGTATCATTCCTTATTCGAGGCGTAACGTCGGTTTCTATAGTGGCCAATTTTCGGTAATGCCGATTGTTGGTCCACGTTACCTAGCCTAGAATTAAGACCCCAGACAACCAGCAATTGTAATTTCAGCCTACACGTATAAGTGTTTATACGTATACATAGTTGTCCGTTGACCACCACTAGGAGGTAAAGCAAGCACTTCATCACGAACTTGATTGTTGCGCTACTGGTCCAAGTCATGTTTTCCTCAAAGCATTCTTACAGCCCGACTTAGATCCAGTTGGAAAAAATGGTCCGCAGTGAAACTACGAATAGCAAAAGAGGGCCCGGCATCATCAATGGAATGCAGAGAAGTGGGAGGGTTATGATTTCTCGTTTTCAGAGCATAACCTCGACGAAATAGGAAGAAGAAGAAGAAAGCTCTGGAATACGGTTAATTGACACCGGGGAGTCCATATCTGTCAGATGTGTAGCGATAATAAAAGCAAATACTCTATAAAGCACTTTAATTCTAAGGTCTTCAGCAAACACCTCTCAGTAACCTTCCCAACCAGAGCTGAGTGGAAAGCAGTAAGTTGATCAACAATTTCGACACAACAACCTACACGGACGGGTCGAAAATGGACTGCGGAGTCGGCGCGGGCATTTTCTCTGACAAGTTGAAAGTCTCGAAGTCTTTCCACTTACCGAATTTCGCCAGTCTCTTTTAAGCGGACCGTCTCCTGATTCATGAGGCTTGCCGCATACTGAATGCCCTCCCAACTCTTCACCGCAATCTTGCTATATTCACTGATAGCCAAGCATCTATCAAAGGTATTGATTCAGCTATCACATCTTCAAAACTGGTAGAGCAAAGCCAGGAAAAGCTAAACAAGCTAGGCGATCAATCAAAAATCACCCTCATCTGGGTCCCTGGACACAGTAACTTCGAGAGAAACGAGCGATCGGACAATCTGGCCAGACAAGGGTCAGCCCTTAGCAACTTTTTGGTAGAAAAAGTCAATATTCCGCTGGAAGTCGTCAAAGGTAACATTCACAATCACTTCTTAAAGCAAGCCAAACTACGGGTGAAAATGCCTTTCTAGCTGCGTTATATCAAAGAAGACATGGCGCAGCTATAATAAATCTAAATCAAATGAGCTACTTAGCAGATCAAGACCAGGTATTGGCAGAATGGCAGGATTCAGTACATGCCATTGACCGATAGGAGATCATGCACCCAAGCATCCCCCATAATACATTCTGCTGTAGCTGTAGAGATGCTAATGAGATAGAATTCTTTTTACTTTTCTTTGCAGATGCCCGGCCCTAGCGAGAATCAGATAGCCTATCCTCTAAACTCTTCTTCGACGACGTGGAAGAAATATCTGAGAAAAGAATTGGGGGGCTCATTCTTTACCTTAACTCGACAGGCTGGGTCTAGCACATCCATATTCTTCAGTCGAATACTCCATCATACAACCAGGTGTACATGAGTTTTGTGGTGTCAAAATGGAGCAATACCACTAATTGGGTTCTTTTGAACTGCCGACTGAACCAACCAACCAACCAATCAAGCCGATAAGTACTCGGATATCTGGCTCCTATCACCGCCGCATGAATCAGAAGCTGCATCTACCTATAGAAACGGCAAGATATCAAATCTCTATAGCGGCACTGAACCAGGCCAATGAGATTTGGCGCAATCTTGACACATGTAATCACGCTAGACAAACATGGCCACAAATAAATAAAAGATAAACAAAACGGCTGCTATTGATCAGCAGACCCCCCATAGGTATCCTAATTGGACAGTTAACTGGTCATTGCGTACTAGGCAGCCCATAAGGCTTGGAATTCCGGCTAATGACTTTTGTCGCAGCTGTATAGACGAAGAAGAGGAGGAATCCCCCTTTCACTTGCTCTGTGGCTGCCCAGCACTATTCTCAGCTAGAAAACAAAGTCTTGGGGAATACTTCTTCGAGGAACTTACAGATATTGCCGATTCGGATTCGGCATCTAGAATTACATACATACATTTTCAATGGCCCGCTAATCCTTCATTAGGGTCGCGAGGTAGGATGCTCAGGTGGACCCTTCATCCTTTTCGATCCTCCGCCATTGACTCCAACTCATCAATAGGAATCCCTAGACGGCTCCAGGAGAGACGGCTGACTTGGTTCAGCCATCTATTTCCAAACCATCGAAGCATAGATCGTTCCGTTCGGAGAAGTAGCTGCTCAACATTGGGCGCCTCGTGTACTCTGGTGTTGCGCACTCGATCCCTACGAGTTATTCCAGCAACACCGCGAAGGAATCTCATTTCATCAGCTTTTATCCGCGATCTTATTCTTTCGGTCACTACCCAAATTTCATGACCATAGGTGGGAGTCGGAACATATACCGAGTAAAAAACCGATAGCTTAGCTTGAACACTAAGTTCGGCCTTCCTTATAACCGATTGACCAAGCTCTCTCAAAATTGATCCAGCCTGACCAATTCTACAGAATAACTCGGCATTGCTCTTCCCATCACTCGTGAATAAGACCGTGAGGTATTCACCTGCTTCAGTGGGACTCCACTAACAGAGTGGGACTCCACTAACAGAGTGCACTGAATGGTTTTTTTTTGGAAACGACCATTACTTCCGATTTGTTCACGTTGATCCTCATTCCAACATCATCACAAACGGCTACAAACCTTTCGAGTGCGTTCTGAAGTTCGATTTGAGAGGATCCAAGGATGACCAAAAAGCAGATGACTAATCCTTAGGTCACCCACTTTGAAACATTTCCCGCCACGGTTGCGCTGCAACATTCAGTCCATATATACAATGAAGAGGAGAGGTAACAAAACGCACCCTTGGCAGAGTCCAACGCCCACAGTGAAATGTATTAATTTAACACCGTTTATCCGAAAACAGCTTCTACGATTTGTATATAAAGACTGAATCGCCCTTAACAGTGAACCATCAATCCCTAACTCCTGCAGAATACTCCAGAGTTTGCGTCGACGAACCCTATCATATGCTTTTCCTAATCCACGAAACAGGTGTAGACGGGTTTAGCATACTCCCAGGCCTGCTCAAGAACCATTCTGAGACTGAATAACTGGGTCAGGATGAAAAACTGGAAATTAATCCAAATATCAAAATGGTTCCAAAAGTAAGGGAAATAACCGGCTCATGTGGTAACAAAATCGACCACATTTGGTTCTAACGATTACGGAGGATAGCCACCTAACCTAACCTAACCCATCACCGCCTCACTAGGGCCCATTTTTCTAAGATTAATACCCTTCAGATACTCGTACGCTTGTAAAAGACTACATCCTAGACAAGCCAATGCACTTCTTCTCAGGTGTATCAATTTTGTAGCGCGACTAATAAAATATTTCTGTATAAGCCTGTGCTATGGTCACTCGTGTGAACACTTCAAGAAATATCTTTTGTTTAGTTGATGTTGCACTTCGCACTTTCTCACCGAAATGAAGGTATAGGCTTCTTACCATCAACATACAGATTCTACCGACCTTTTACTTTATATAGAAGACCACCTTCTTCCCTAAACTAGCTCAAAAGAACACCACGAATGACTACACACATTTTTCTTTTATGCCCCGCTAACCTTCAAAACTATTTCACTGGAATTAGACATCCTTAACATCGCCCGATCTAACATTCCATCTGCTCTTTTCTAAGTATCACCCACTATTTTACTACCCTGTTTATGCTCGGCTTATCTACTTTTATAGCCTTTTTCTTATCACTCAGAGCTCAGGCAATAAAATACCAAAATCCACCCACTTACACGCGTGCACAATCAATCTACGGTCAAACACACTTCATCAACAATTTGCGTAGCTCCAGCCAACAGCCCACGAACTTTTCGCGCGACAACAACCCCAAAAAGGCTGGTCGTGGCCTCCTAAATCACAGCCACCTAATTCCATCAGTCATCGAGCCCATAAAAAAAAAGTATGATTTCACTTTTCAGTCTACCAGCTATGGCTATCAACATCGCCGAGAGCTCTTCCACTCCCACCACTTAAATCCACTAAAAAACACCATTTAACGCGGCTTAGCGCTATTCTACTACCCATCGAGACTATAACCTGCTCCTGGCGGCTGGCGGAGAGTTGAAGGTCGGAGAGTCTAAGGCAAGGCTCACCTTTTGTTTTCGGCCATTTAAAAGAGGATATAAGTGAAAAACGTTAAAACGCTTTCCATAATTTTGCTTGTAACCTAAACCGCATACTAGTACACACACCAACACGCATACATCATAACTGGAATGTTGATATTGAATTTAGGTCAGAGCTCCTCTAGCCTTTGCCACCGCCGCGCCGCCTGCCTAGTCTGTAGGGAATAAAACAAAGAAAGCGTGAGGAAGGAGAAAAAAAAAAAACCTCAAAAGCTTAATGAAACAATGGAAACCTGTGAGTGGTTCTTAGGCACCTAATACAATGTAGGATTAACTTTGTTTTTCTTACCTACCATCACCACCACCACGACCACCCGAGCTTTTCAAAAAGGGGGGTTGGTACACCAACTCTGAGTCCTGCCACGCTGTATACTCATACCGAAATGAATTTCCGAAATCCATCGTTCATTTTAGCGCGCCATCTACCCACAATCAACATACCTGGCCCCACAAGTCCCCACACATATGGCAGGGCAATATAGGTATATCCTGGAGGTGGTTTTGGTTTATGTTCGGTCGAAATTAATTTTCTTACTTTTTATGATTTGTCTGAGAGGCACCTTTTGTCGTGTAGCAGCAAGGCAGCCCACGAAGTCGTTTAACGTTTTTATTGTGACCCATACCCCCCACACACACATATATATACGTACATGACTGGCCAGGACTAGGGCTCGTTGAGGATCGCATGTCAATTGCTCATAAAGCATATTGCCTAACAAGGACATTCGACGGTTGTACTACGTATGAGAGATGTTTTGCGGATGCGGATGGATGGCAAGCTAGTATAGAGAAGGAGAACTTGCGAGTGGCTGCGGCTTGATAGCGTGAATGTGTTCCAAGTCAACCAGTGGTGATATCAAATGCATTTAGAATTATTTACTTTTTACCTCCTTAAGGTAATTGAGCTGATGGGGTGGGCAGTGGGCGGTAGGTGGCAGTGTTCGTGGAACGAGAGGCGTGGTGAGTTTTGATAGTGATTTTCTAGTTAAGCACCTCAAACACAGTGAACTGGTGAACTAGAGAAAGAAATTGGTATCGACATGCGAAAGGTGGGTCTGCGGTGGGCACAGTGAGGCTCAAATTTAACAGACGGCTTGTGGTGTGGTTATAATTGATTTCTGGGTGATGCCTGACTTGAATTCTTCTCATAAGCTACTAGTTAGATTCCAGGAAGTGAATGGTACTCTATGTAAGTTACTCGCTGTTGAGTGGGTAGTATGCTCCCATTTTTTTTTTTTGCCTAAGGGGTGGTTGAAAACGCGAAAGCTCACGAGAAACAGGCCCGCTCTGTTTCAAGTAGTGTGGGACTCTCTACTCACTAAAAAACCACCTTAAACCCTTTTTCAATTTGACACCATCCACTCTGGAACCGCTTTGGCATTACTTCAGAGTGGTGTCGTTTTCTTTCCCCTTTCGGGGCCAGCTTTATCATGTTTGTCTGTTACTTGCGGGTTAATTCTTTCTTGCCGGTCAGGCTTACATAAATCTCATGAACTTGCAATCCTTAGTGCCGCGCGCCTTTGTACTGCGGCCATTTGCTTCCTGTATTTCTCTGGTCTTAGTGCGTCGGCCCATATCTCGCACACATACAGGAGAATGACGTGGGTGACTGTCATCAGGAGTTTTCTCTTGCTGGCTGTTGGGCCTCCAACGTTTGCCATTAATCTGCTTAGTGACATTGTGACCTTCGTAGCTCGTTCCGAAGCAGATCTTATTTGGTGCCAGAAAGTGAGCTTCGTGTTTAGGGCCATCCCTAGGTACTTCACTGCTTCCCTGCTGGTTATAACCTCAGACCTGACTTGAAAGTCGACAATAGTTGGAATCCTCTTCTTTGTGAAAAGGACTATCTCAGCCTTTTCTGTGGCCAAACCTAAGCCATGTTCTTCCATCCAGAGGTGCACCCGCCTCATCACCTGGTTGAGTTTTCTTTGCGCGCTCTCGGTGTCTCTTGCCGTAATCACCGCGGCGATATCATCTGCGTACCCTGCCAGGAAGGTATCTTCGGGCATTTCCATACGAAGAATGCCATCGTAGGAGATTTCCAGAGATCGAGTCCCAGGATTGATCCCTGAGCTGCTCCAGCAGTAATCCCCTTTATTCGTGGTCCTTCTGCAGTGTTGTATAACAGCTTTCGGTCCTTGAGATAGTCCTTCACCATCCGCAAGAGATATTCGGGAATATCAAAAATGCTTTCAAGGTCGTTCAGCATATCACTCCATCTGGCTGAATTGAAGGCATTTCGCACGTCCAGAGTTGCTAGCAATACGATTTTCCTTGAATAGTGGTTGCCCTGTTGAGCCAATTGGACGGTTCTTACCACTTCTTCAATTGCTCCAATCGTAGAGTGGCCCTTTCTGAATCCGTGCTGTCTTTCGGACAAATCTCCTGCTCTCTGCACGGCTGCTGTAAGTCTTGGTTTTAGAAACTTTTCTAGGAGTTTCCCTGCGGTGTCCAGCATACACAAAGGCCTGTACGCTGATGGGGAATCCGGATTTCCCATACCTGGGCGGCATTCGTGGTTAGTTTCATTGCCGCTAGATTATACAGTAGCAATCTGGCGGCCAAAACCGCTGTGAGACTGAGAGAAGGCCGATTGTGATCATCGAGGCTTTACGGCCATGCCTCTATTTTGTTCGAATGGGGGACTGCCAGTGGATAGACGGAAACTGATCACATGAATCCGATGCTAGCATTTGAAAGGAGATTTACTACAAGAATTCCTGACAAAATGTACTGGAAAAACCGTAGAATCATGAAGAAAAAACAGCTGGCGTTCTATACCGACGGTTCTAAGATGGACGTTGGCACGGGAGTCGGAATTTATTGTGAAACCCTAGAAATAAACCACCCTTTTAGAATAAGCGGCGTCTGCAGTGTCTTTCAGGCCGAAGTCACAGCGATTATACCTGCTGCTGAAATTATACGCGAGAGTAATAGCGTTGGTTAAACGATCACTGTCTATATAGATAGCCAGACAGCCGTTAAGCTCTGGTGTCTGCTGTAATTAGGTCGAGGCTTGTGAGGACCTGCAAATCACTTTTAAACGAGATATCTAGAGCCTATGCGGTGACCCTCTGCTGAGTACCAGGGCATATGTATATCGAAGGAAACGAAAGGGCCAACAAGCTTGCCAGGAAATAGTCGGATCTGCCGTATTGCGGGCTCTCGCTTTTGTAGTGACCCCAATCAGTTCCTTATGGAAGAAAATAGAAGATGAAGTCACCGGTCGAGCAAACAGACGCTGGATTCATCTGGAAACATGTGCAACGGCCAGGGCGCTATGGCCGGCCTTTACCAAGAAGAAATCACCTCCCTGGTGAAACTTAGTCGTCATAATGCACGAGTCCGGCATAATTACTGGTCAATGTGCCATTGGCATTCATGCAGAACGATTCGGTGCACTGCACAACGACTATTTTAGAAGTTATAGGGACAAAGAATAAATTTCATCTGTTCGTCACCTGATGTTTGATTGCTCTACTCTATCCGTTAACAGAATGAGGATTATTGGTAATTACTTCTTCTCGGAGCTGGAGCCCTTAGGCAAGGTTAAGCTGATGGACCTCCTGAGATTTATATCACTATCTGGGTGGTTCTAACAGCAGACCATCTTTACATTGTTCGCAGGGTTAAATAATTGGCCACAATGGACCCGAACTGCTCGTCTAAATGAGCAATGACTCTTTAGTCACAAGTCTCCCATCTACTTTACCCATTCTAAGGCGTATTGCTATCGAGGGAATAAATCTTAGGTCGACAAGTGGTATAACAGATTTGGGCAAAGCTAGATCTGAAACGGTCTAAGAATTTGATTTCTCTCAAAATATTGCATATTAGCACTACAATAGGTGTCATGGAGCGTAACGTTATAGCCAAGAAAATCTTCGAATCCACCTGGATGGACGGCGCAGTAGAGGACGAGCTCGCGATAAGTGGCGCAAACAAAGGAAAGGGGCTTCAACCGTCTTGGAGTGCGCAACTAGAAGCAGCTAGCTCGCAACCGGGCTGAGTGGAGAGGTTTGTTGGCTGAGGCTCAGGTCCACTCCGGGCTGTAGCGGCACCTAAGTATAGGTGTCACCACGGGGCACTGCCTAGTAGAGAAGCATGCAACAAGTGTTGGCGTGTACTCAAACGAATTCTATAGATGCTACCTATATATGGACGATGAGGAGAAAGAAACTACTCTCCACGTTCTTTGTGCCTGCGCTGCTCTCAAAAACTTCACTTAAGAGCTTTCTACTATAGCGATAGGATAAAAACCGATATTAGAAGTCTCTTACGCTTCATCAGAAGCTAGTTCTACGAGTACGTCTGGAGAACATTTTTCCATGATCCATGTGGTATCGCAATGGACCTATCATTGATCTAATTGTGTTGGCGTTAGCTGGCAGCCACGACAAAACCATAGTCGGCATATCATATTCTAATTATCAAGTTGGGAATACCACCTCTATATATCAATATGTTTATACATTCCTATCCTTCAAGGCTTAGAATTACATGCACCTATATAAATTCGTAGTCTAAATACATGTATGGTAAAAGTTTCTGCCGCTTGGCAGTTATTGTACCTCGAAAGCCTCCTTTGATTTGGACCTTGCTTTCAATTATTTGGCATAGTATAATTATCTGTTTGAAAATGTCTCACCCCTAGTGTAGGTACATCCCCACAAAGCACCCATCCAACTACGACCACAACACTTTCACATTTTGAAAATGTTTCATTTGGAAAATTTTAATTAACTTACTTCAAGTGCAATTTGCGACCCATTATGCCCAAACCACCCGTTCTACGCCCACACACATATACAATTCACCTCCCATTTAACCCATAAACAAACATCAGTTAAGCCAGTCACCCGAAGCCATTCCCTCCCTCTCTCTCTGCTCTGAGGAAAGAAACACAAATCCATACTAACTCACAGCCCCGGCCAACCCCCGTAAGAATATTACCAAAGTGTTATATGACGTTGGATCCTTTTGAAATGTATTATTGCGGTTCTTATCGCATAAACCTTCCCCAGGGAGCTTTTTACCATTTTCGGGACACCATCATCATTCCACCCACCAACCAACAAGCACCAGCAGCAGGTGAAGCACACACAACTATAATGAAAAGTGAAAAACATGGAAAACCACTTGAACTAATGTCCCAATAAAATGTTGAACTCAGAAAAAAAAAAAAAAAACTCACAGAAATAAATGGCAGAACTCAAAATGAGTCATGGCACACGAAATGAAACCACAGAACTCGCTCGGTGACTTTCAGGTGCGAACTGCATATCCTTGCACACACACTCTTCGCCCGTTAACCGCAACAAAGATGGCGTGAGCTTTAATTGAAAATCCTAATCATAATTTCCATCCACTGTAATAATCCACTTACCACTTACAGCCAACAATTGCTGTACTGTTGTTCTCTGGCATTTGTTGCACCAACACGCATTGAGTTCTCGAAATGCTTTCGAAAATTTCCAAGGACATTCTCGTTGGGCGGAAAACATTGTATGCTACTCTCGTATATTGATAAATTGCGGGGCGTATCTACCTCCTTCCGAACGGAACTCAGTGAATAATAATTTTTTTCCTGTCGAGTTATATCAAGTAATTACGCAACTGTCAGAAGCACCATCCGACAAAGTAGAAAAAAAAAAATAAAGGAGTAGGATGCAGAAGTAGGTATCCTCCTGGAGGAGCAGAGAAAAACTTTTGATTATAGTGAAAGTGAAAAGTCGTAGAGATATCAGAGAACATGCCAATGCCAAGCAGGCGGCGGCTGGGGCTTCCTTCAGCCCAAAGGTCATGGGTTATCAAGGATAATTTATTGGAAATTTAAATGTCGGTGTAGAAGTTAGGTACTGCGACACGATAAATTGTCGAACTTTAATCGAAGGTTGACGGGACTAAATTATTTAGTATGTTGTGACTGGGCATTATGGAAACGGTTGTGGGAATCAGATGGATGGGTTATTAGATAATCAATAGTGAAGACCTACCCATATGGAAGGGGCGGTAAGGTTAGGTCAGGTTGATGCGTGCCTAGTGACGCAAGTCATTACTCACTTAGACCAAGTTAGTCCATTGTACTCATTTTATTTTACCCTGCAAACCTGAAAAGGAAAACTGCTGAATTTTCACGTATCTGGTAAGGATGACTCTCAAAGGGTCTGTCAGTTCGCAAGTATAAACTGCTGTTAGGAATCACCTGGATCTTCTTCTTCTTCTTCTTCTTCCTTTTTATCAGCGAGGTTATGATCCGAAAACAGGGGATCACAACCCTCCCACTTCACCGCATTTCTACTGATCCGCCTGTGGGGTTCGCCAGTAATCACCTAGATAGTGATATGAATCTCAAGAAGTCTTTCAACTTAGTGAGGAAGTAGCTACTAAGAGTCCTCATTCTTCTGTCGGTAAGGGCAAGGTGTTGGATAGATTCAATTTCTTCCTTGTCCCTGCAACACCAGCAGAAGTCATTGTAAGGAACGCCGATACGCTCTGCATGAACCCCATGCAGTGATTATGTTAGAGATGACCTGCACACTATTACAACTAAGTCTAACCAGAGGACGTTTTCTTCTCAAACCATAAGACGGCGGTGATGCACAAACCCAGATAAATCCACTGTCTGCTGGTTTCACTAGTGGCTTCATCTCCGACGAGTTCATTTATAGATCTAATAGGAACCTTCATGCATGGCAAGTCCTGTGAGAGTGTAACGCCGACTGCATTCTAACGAGTTAGTTTGCTCTTTCATTGCCCGTTATGCTCATATGCCCACACTGGGTCACTTTGTTGGAATGTGATACCTCATTCAGATGTTGTTTGCAGATTCAAACGAGCTTAGAAGCTTAGAAGAAGAGCCTTAAGAGCTGCCTGGCTGTCAATGTGCAGAGCAATTGATTTTCCAACGATTTTACCTTTGCTGATGATTTTCGTAGCATCGGTGACAGCTGTGATTTCAGTTAGAAAGACTCTGTATTAGTTGTGTATTCTGAACGAGTGGTTGACCCCTCGTGTTTTGCAGTAAATCCCAGCTCCTACACCGATATCCATTTTGAAAGCGTCAGTGTAGAAGGCCAATTCCCCTTTACAAGTTATTTGTTCTTTTTCCAGGTACAATATTTCTGTCAGGAATTCTGATAGCGAATCTCCTTTCAAATGTCAGCCTCGGAGTCATGTAATCGGATGATGTCTACCTACTAGGGACCTCCATCTGGATAGGATGTAGGCGTGACCATATGGTGAAGATGGTCAGAGTCCTTCCATCAGTTTTAATGCCAATTACGCCTCCGCATTTCTGCAGAATAGATCAAGCGAAATGAGACTTGGCATGGTCTCTTTTGCCGCTGTGGGTGTTGTACGCATTGATCCCATGATCCCGATGCAGGCTGATCTCCGGATCCTAGTGAAGCTTGAAAGCTGGTGTTGCTTCTCCAGTGCCTTCCACCAGACTAACAAACCATAAGTTATAATATGTCGCACGACCACCATGTATAACCAGTATGCCATGGTATGGGCTTGAAACCCCATGTATTGCCAAATGCTTCTTAAAGAGGGTATACATGAAGAATCTGCGTTCTCCCTGTTGTTGACAAACTAATGGCAAACATTTTTCTTAACAGAATCAAAATTCGTCAAGATTTCAACCTCTCGTCGATCATAGGATCTCCGAAATGATGCACCCTTCCTTAGGATTAGGTTAGTTATGTTAGTTATGGGCTGGAGTAGGGGATAGAAATCTTCTTCATCACACCGAGATCAATATAGACCCATTGTGAAGGAGGGAAGGAAGATATATTAGAATGAACCCTTTCCTCGTGAAAAAAATAAAATAAAACGTCCTTAGAACATATGTATCTTAGTACAAAGCATTTAGTACTTTCTGTGCCTGAGATACAAACCACTTACTTCTTAAATGGTAGAGGCCTGAGCAATGGCAAAAAAAGTAGAACCTCCTTTTTGCCGCAGCTCCTACAAAGGTCTTCGTTCGTCGTAACTTTTTCATGTGGTATAGTATAGTGTTATACCCCATAATGACTCCTATGAGAGTCGAATGAAGACCATATCTTCCTCGTGCTAATACAAGTATAGAGAGGTCCACCTGTTGCTTGCCTTCGTTAGAGCTTTGTTTCCTGCTTCGAGTTAGAGTGTGCAAGGCGGGATGTACATTGAGGGGTCTGATTGGTCGTAGTTTAGTGTGAGCCCCCTCTAGCCAGTTCGTCGGCATTCTCATTCGCTGGTGTGTCTTCATGTCCAGCAGAGCTTTATCTTGTGTTGTGTTCCAAGAACCTGGAGCTCTTCTCTACATCACTTCATAAGTTTCGATCTCATTTCTGTAGCAGATACTGTTTTTGTCGCTGCCTGACTGTCGATCAAAAAGTTGAAATCCGCCCGTGGTATTGTACTCATCGCAGTCTCACGGGCTGTTATTGTCACTGCCAGAACCACTGCCTGGAAAACGCTGCTGTAATTCGGAAGCCAAGTTGACAAGGAGATACCTGTGGATCGTAGAAGATACCTGCGCCTACACCTATTTCCATTTTCATCCATTGGTGTACACAGCTATGGTTGGCTCGTTAGGCATTCTGTCGGTTTTCCATTCTTCACTGTTGGGATAGGTGCCTAGAAATGGTCTCATGAAGTCTAGAATAGGCGTTGTGTAGTCTGTACTATATACATTGCCTAGATATCTCTGCAGGATCGTGGTATGACCCATTGCATTTAGTCTCCAGCTATCCGTTTAGCTTAATCTTACGGCGCTAATAGCCATCGATACGTGTATAAAGATGTCTAGCAAAAGCAGGTTGAGATTCGCCTCGACTCATGCTGTAGGTGTCGTTCTCATTGCACTATTTGTGGCGATGTACGCTAGTCTTTGCACTTTTCTGATGGCAGCTAGGTTGTTAATTTTGCAGGCAGCTTGGTACCATACAAGGCTGTCATAAGTAAGTATTAGCCTTACTATAGCTGTATACATCCATAGGATGATTCTGCGGTTCGGTCTCCATGTTTTTCCAAACATTGTGTTGCACGAGTAGAAAGCTATCGTGGCTTTTTTGACTCTGTCGTTAATGTTCAGTCTCCAGTTTAGTTTCCTATCGAGCACCAGGCCGAGGTATCTCGCCTTACTGGATTTCCCCTTATAGTATGTGCTACGAATTGTGAAATTATCCTTTTGTTAGGAATAGTACTAACTCCATTTTCTGGGGATTGATCGCTAGTTCACATCTCTTCGTCCAGGAGTCAATGGTTTTTAGCGCCTCTTCAATTTGCTATGCACCCTTCCTTACTTGTCATTAACTCGCATGCACTTATTTATGCAGGATTCAACTGCAATGTCGCCAAAAGCAGTACCTATGCAAATCATCATGTTAATCATGAATAAGCATTCATTGGCTAAGAGTGAGAAGCAGCAGAAAAAAAAGTTGTGGTGAATATGTTAATCCAACCACAACCAGAAAAATGTTAGCTTAAGGTGAAGGGACGACGAAGTGGGAACCAAGTCACCCGGTGCAACGTCATGGCCTTCTACTTCTGTGACATTAACCAGCTACTTGAGCAATTTACTTAGGATAGACTCCATAGTTTTTAGAATACCTAGTTAAGACGAGAAAAATGGTTTTCATCAACCAACCTAACGCGTTTAATTATCTAGCCCAGAGTGCCAAAGACACTAAAGAGCCTTAGATCCTCGTCGAATCCACTTTAAATCATCTCCTACTCGTAGGTAAGTGCAAGGGGATGAATTATGTCGCAATGCAGTCATATATATGATGTGCGGCTAAGACGATCGCCTCACACAATATAACCAAATTGGCTGGCCGAAGAGTGCCGAACATAGGGAACATAAATTATCTTAAGCCTCATAGCTGACAAAAAAGAATGGGAAGGAAACAAGGAACATTTTTAAACTAGATAGGTGATAGTTGTAGATGTAGATGTATATTATTGAGATGTGCAAATGCACTACGTTAAAAAAAGATCTATTGTGCCCCCCTTACTAAGGGGCACTTCCTCCTGTCCAGCTGCTACAGCAAACCGAAGTATCTTCAGTGGATCCAGCGAAGGTAAAGCCGTTTCTGATAGGAGGTAGGCACCAAGGTGATTCCTTCTTTTGTGGATCAGTGCTTCGCATTCCATAAGGTGCGCTAGTGCTTCTGCGAAGTCCCTGCAGAATCTGCAGTGTCCGTCTCCCTCTATTCCCAGTTTCCTAAGGTGTTTCTTAAGTCTTAGCCAGGCTCTGCTTCTTTTCTGGTTGTACTTCCCCAGGAGTTCCTTCGCCTGTCTTATTCGGGGGATATCGTCCCAAGGTTTGACCCATTTGTTCTCTCCTTCTTTCCTTAAGTCATCCTTTATTTTGTGGGGTCCTATCCCACAGAAGGGTTCTGGTCCAAGGAACGGCGTGTCTGATCCGTTTCCAGCTAGTTCATCAGCTGCTTCGTTCCCCTCCACTCCTATATGTCTTGGTACCCAGTAGAGAGTTACTTTGTTTGTTTCTCCCATTTTGTTGATCCTGGTGAGACATTCCTATACCAGTTTGGATCTGATCTCATGCGAGGTCAATGCTTTAATAGCGGCTTGGCTGTCTGATAGTATCGCGATGTCCTGCCCACGAAATTTCCTGTCTAAGTTGAATTGCGCGCATTATTCGATCGCGTGTACTTCTGCTTGAAATATACTGGGGAATATTCCCAGTGATTCTGAGTATCTGGTCCTGGGCCCGTACACTCCTGCCCCAATGCCAGTAGATGTTTTCGATCCGTCTGTGTACCATTTAATTGTGTCTTGTTTGAGTTGGTATTTATCGGATTCGCTGCTCCAATCTAGTTTTTTGCTCAGCTTTGAGTCAAATTTCCTTTCAAAGTAGTATTTCTTGACCATATCATCTCTGGGCCAGTCCAGAAGCGGCACCGATTTGGATAGGGTTACTCGCTCTTTGTTTGCGATGCATGTTCCCTTCCCGATGCCCTCTTTGCTGATTCTTAAAATGGTCTCCTTGGCGGTTCGCTCTAGCACTATGTGTAGTGGAGGTATCCCTACGATCACTTCTAGAGCCGCTGTGGGACAGGTTCGCATGGCTCCTGTTATACATATACAGGATAATCTTTGCACTTTGTTGAGGGATGTCCTCGTCGTGGTTAGTCTAGTTCTGTTAACCCATGCCACTGCCCCGTAAGTGATGATGGGTCTTACTATCATCAGGTACATCCGTCTTAGTGTGGCTGGGCTGCAACCCCAGTTCTTTCCTGAAATGTTCTTGCACACCATAAGTGCTCTGGTGGCTTTGGTTACCACAGTTTCTACATGTTCTCTCCAGAGGAGTTTGCTGTCTAGTGTTAGACCTAGATACTTGACCTGTTTCTGTGGGTCAACCCTGATCCCTTCCAACAGGATGGGTTGCATATGTACGCTTTAGCTGTCTTTTCTTGGTGAAGGGTATCACAGTGGTTTTGGTAGGGTTCACTCTAAGTCCTACCGTTTCACACCACTTCGGTGTGATTCGTAGACCCCTCTGAATGATTTCACATAGCGTTTCTTCAAATTTTCCTCTTGCGACAATGGCTATATCGTCGGCGTACCCCTGGCACGTAATGCCGGCACCTGTCAATTTGTGCAGTAGTTCATCTGCTACTAGGCTCCACATCAATGGTGATAATACCCCTCCTTGTGGACAGCCTCTAGTGGTGCTTATTGTGATGGTTTTTTGACCCACCTCTATCTCAGCAGTGCTAGTTCTTAGCATCTCACACATCCAGTTTCTGTTGTGTGATTTACTCCTTAGGTGACAGTTAAGAATCGCCGTAGGAATTTTGTCGGGTTACTGCCTTTTGAGGAAGACTAGGACTCACAGACTGGGATACATGTAGGAATTACAAAGTATTATATGAGACAGAAGAACTACTTTTACATCCATTTTAAATCCATTGTAAGCTTATAGTATTCGTCTCCAAATGCAGATAGTACTCATGCAAACCTAAGAATATTTAATAAAGTCAGTGCCTTTCACGTTCATATCAATTTAGACCAATTTCCAATAACATAAGACGCAACTACCCCTTCCCATTTTACTAAATTATGAGCTCCTCGTCATAATCTGACTTCATTAATATCGCTTCTCTATAAATCTCCAATGATTCTCAATATGTTATAATTTCTGATCCATAGATTCCTGTCTATCGAACGTCACGTCACGACTTCACCTCCTCGCCCATCATCCTGTCCAACACCATGCTTTTCCCTAGAACATAACATGAGAATTATTCTCCATTTGTACTTGTACACGAGAATATGGGTCGCTTTGCCTGCAGCAAGTAACATCATCCTATCCACCTAGTGCTCCAATTGTACGCGCTTCCATGGATGTGTGTGCGTGTGGGTGGATTGTATCTGTCACCTTCCCCAACACTCACGAGGTTTATAGCGGTTTTTGAGAGAATCACATAAATTTTCCGGGAACTCATTATTTATCCTGTCAACGAATGTATGGATGACTGAGAGTGTTTGAAAGCAAAGGACTCTCGTTCTATTCATATGTTTCCTAGCGGAATGGAAGGATAATTAAACTTTAATTAGGAAACTATACAAGTGTGTCACATATAGTGCAGAACGTGACGGTATAACTGTGCCATTTTTTTTCTTAGCTTGTGTGCACATTGCACATTCCCTCGTTGCTAGGGATTTCTTCTTCATGAATCTTGACTAAGTAGGCGTTTTTGAGCTCGTAGTCTTTTGAACTAAGGGATCACACACTCTACTCTTTCCATGTGTATGAACGTGGGAGGTTATTAATTTGAACTGGATAAGAAATTTTCTAATGAACTACTGCGATGAGCGATGAAGTTTAGTTTCTTTTTTTGCTCCTTCTTCTACTTTATTAAATGAATATAAGGAGAAGGAGCAATTAATGTGAAGGAGCATCTTGTTAGGAAGGATATGTATGCCAGATGGTGGGATATATTAGGCCAATTCTTGAATAAAGTGCCATAGTAGGGTTTTAATTAAATTTTGTTAGTTCTTTTGGTTTTCTTATGAGTATGTTTAGCTGGATTGTTTGAATTAACACAGAGACAGGACGAGGTCATCAGACGTTGATTTTAGACTGAGATTATTAGAAATAGTTTTTGGTACGCATTGTCGTTGAGGTTAACAAGCAAATGGGAAAGGAAGGTATAGCGTGTTGCGACGTAAGTCTCCTATTGGGAGAGTTTCGCATTTTTGATCGAATTCTCTATTTTTTTAATTCGTTCAGATGCCCTTCATTCACCCGCGCACAGTACACTCTTACTCGCATCTCTAAGCTAAGCAAATTTTTGTTGTTCCTTGCTCTAACGAAGCTAAATTTCGTAATTAGTTGATCTCGAATGACTGGAAAACTAAAGAAAAATAAGTTGTCGGTATATGTAGTCTTGTTCCCTGACAGGCTATCATTCTCATCAGTACAGGACGCTCTGCTTTCAGATCACTTTCCTACTTACTTACTTAAGTAGGGCTACAGTTCGCGGTGAACTTGGGCCTCAACCAACAACCCTCTCCATTTAGCTCGGTCTTTAGCTAATTGCCTCCAGTTGCGTAGTCTAAGTTGGTCGAGGTCCCTTTGAACTAGTGCTGTGAGGAGGCCCTCTACTGCGTCGACTCTTTGGGTTAGATTCGAAGACTTTGCGGGCCATTCACACTACATGCCCTAGCCATCTCAAACGTCCATTACGTCGTTCATTGTTAACTGAGTCCAAACCAAAACACATCAATGCAAACGAGACCGAATATCTTGCGAAGAAATTTTCTCTCGAAGCGACCAAGGACATCTTCATTCGCCTTCAATAAAGTCCATGTTTCAGTGCTATAAAGTAGAACTTGTTTGATCGGGGTCTTATGTAGGATCTCCTTAGTTGTTCGAGATAGGGTTTTACTGTTGAATTGCCTTATTCGCCCAAGAAAATAGCGATTGGCAAGAGTTATTCTTGGCTTGATTCTTGCGCTGGTATCCTTGTCAGAATAAATAGCAGAGCCAAGGTAGATAAAGTCCCTTACTACCTCGAAATTATAGCTGCCCACTGTGACGATCTGTCCAATTGGCCGGTGTTGATTGTCCCGTCTTGTTAACTCATTATACTCATTTGAGAAATAAGCTCCTTGGACAACACTTCTTTAAGGATCTAGAAGACTTGTCCAACAGACCAATAAATGACATCGCAAACTTCATCAAATCCTCTGGATGGTTTGTATCTCGGACACATTAAGTACTAAATGCTTTCTTTAGGATATGTACTGTACTGTATGTACTGTTCTATCCCCTTTCCCCCCATGGTATCACAATGGGTCTATATTGACCTGAGTGTGGTGTGGAGATTTTCTATCCCCCTATACCAGCCCACTTACCTGACCTAACCTAACAGTAAATACTTGGCTGTGCCCTCGTTTACCGCTCAGCCAATTTTGTCCGCTTCTACTTAAATGCTTGGTACTGGCGACAGCCCTTTGGGTTCTTCAAATTAGATCAATATCAGCGTATGCAAGCAGTTGTGATTTGCTGGCTCCGATGCTGGCTTGTGATTTCCCCACAATCCGGTCAAGTACAACATTAAAGAAGTCACATGACAACGCGTCTCGGTGAGGTCATTACCGACCTTGATGGAGCAGCGAGCGTTTTTCATCGTCATTCGGCATAGACGGACAAGTTTAGGAGGGATGTCAGAACTAGACACGGCTCCATATAGCTCCCCTCAATAGATTTTGTCATAGGAGGCTTTGAAATCGGTAAAGAGATGGTGTGTATCGATTTGGACTTCTTGGGTTTTCTCCAGGATCTGTCGAAGTGTTTAGATTTGATCGACAGTGGACTTTCCTGGGCTGAAACCGCACTTCTTCTTCTTCCTATTTCGCTGACGTGATGATCCGAAAACAAGTGATCATAACCCTCCACTTCACCACATTTCTACCTCAGAGAATATTGGCAGGCCTCCCGATTTTGGATCACTCGGTTACTGAGGCCAATGAAATACCGATGTCGTTGCATTTGTGTGATCCAGGAGTTTATAGGCCTGCGCCTCCTGCCTCGCGATGTCTTTGGAACATTGATTGATATTGCCATTTTAACAGGGTTCAAAGGATCTCTTCTTTGAACGTGGTAATACCAGCTGAGCCGGTCGCGTTCTATCCTTCGTAAGATGGTTTCCTTTACGTGAAGACTTCCACTGATCTTTGGACTTCTTATTCGATCAAACTTTATCACTCCTCCTGTCATGCGGAGCATCTTCATTTCAGCTGCCGTTAATTTACTCTCATCGCTTTTTGTACATCGTCCAACATTGTGAACCGTATGTGAGCGCTGGACGCACAACTGCGGTGTAGAGTCTTCCTTTCAACTTAAGGACATTTTTCGGTCACAGAAGATAGCGGAGTTTTCTCGCCACGTCATTAACCATATGCTTAGGCGATGATTGATGTCGTCATCACAGGTTGCTTTGCTGTTGATCATAGATCCCAGATATTTGAACTTTTCGCACTTGGGAAGCACTGTTCCATTTAAATAAATGCCTGGGATAGGCCAGAGTAAATCAGAGAACGGACAGTACTCTGTCTTTTATTAGATAATGCGATACCCATTTCCCTCCAAAACGTCCACCCACACATCAAGTGTTCATTGCAGGGAGGTAGGATCCTCAGTTATGATGGCTCCATCGTCAGCAAAGAATAATTGATGTACCTTGGGGTCCGTCACTTTACCTTCAAGCAAGTAGTCAAGGACTGCAATAAAGAGCAAAGGACTTAAGACGCTTCCCTGGTGCACTCCGACTTTGATTGAGAACTCTTCGGTTACTCCAGCAGGGCATCTTATTATTGTCTTTGCTCCTTCGTACATGTCCATGATCATCTGTACATAGGTTTCTGGAACCCCTCGATGTCTTAGCGCCACCTATATCAGTTCTCGTGGTTGTCTGTAAGACAATATGCAAATCCTTTAAGGAATCACGATGTTTTTCCATTATGATCCTTATACTTTGAATTGCATCTGTGGTTGGTTTAACCACCACTTTTCGCAGTCGGCCACCTAATACCCACTCAACGATCTTCGTGGTGTGTGACATCAGCTCGATGGAATAGTAGTTATCACAGTTTCGCTGGGTAACCTGGTATGAAACCACACTGATAGGGGCCAGTCAGAAAATTATAAAAAGTTTCAAGCGTTCACACAATATCGCAAAAAAGATCTTATATGCGATGTTGAGGAAACTGATGCCTCTATATGTAATTGGCGCAGTTGAAGGGGGTCTCCTTCCTTGTGGATCGGGCAAACGATGCTGAGATTCAATTCATCAGGTCTGACCAAATCTTAGAGATGCGATGGTGTTGGCTCTCCACCAAAAATTGAAAAATTTGGCCGGCAAGCCGTGGTCCAGAAGCCTTGTTGGATTGCAGCTTGGATAT
This sequence comes from Brachypalpus laphriformis, assembly GCA_945910035.1. Lineage (NCBI taxonomy): Eukaryota > Metazoa > Arthropoda > Insecta > Diptera > Syrphidae > Brachypalpus > Brachypalpus laphriformis. The sequence continues at coordinate 8,838,559 of OX246755.1, read as the reverse complement.
TGTTATCCTCACTTCACTTTACTTACTTAGATGGCGCTACAGTTCGGGGTGAACCTCGACCAACAAGCCTCTCCATTTAGCTCGGTCTTTAGCTGATTGTCTCCAGTTGCGCACTCCAAGTTGGTCGAGGTCCCCTTCAACTTGTGTGCGCCACCTACGGCGATGATTCCCTCTATTGCGTCGTCCCTCGGGGTTAGATTCGAAAACTCTGCAGGCCGGAGCGTTGGTGCCCATTCGCTCTACATGTCCTAGCCATCTCAGACGTCCAATACGCAGTTTTTTGACTAGGTCAATGTCGCTGTACAGCTCATATATTTCGCGATTGAATCTTCTCCTTCAAAACCCATCAACGCAAACGGGACCGAAAATCTTACGACGAATTTTTCTCTCGAAGTGACCAAGGACATCTTCATCCTCTTTTAATAAAGTTCATGTTTCAGCGCCGTAAAGCAGGACTGGGATGATCAGGGTCTTATACAGAGTCTCCTGAGTTGCTCGAGATAGGGCTTTACTGTTGAATTGCCTTATAAGCCAAAAAAAATAGCGATTGGCAAGAGTTATTCTTCGATTGATTTCTGCGCTGATGTTGTTTTTCGAGTTTATAGCAGAGCCAAGGTAGACAAAGTCCCTTACTACCTCGAAGTTATAGCTGCCCACTGTGACGTTCTGTTCAATTCGTCCGTGCTGGCTTTCCCTTCTTGTTGACAGAATATACTTGGTTTTGCCCTCGTTTATCGCTAAACCCATTTTGGCCGCTTTCGCCTCAATGCTTGCAAACGCACCGGTGACAGCCCGCTGAGTTCTTCCGATAATGTCTATATCGTCGGCGTATGTAAGCAGTTGTACAGACTTGTAATAGATTGTGCCTCCGGTGTTGGCTTGTGAGTTCCGCACATTTCGTTCAAGTACAATATTAAAGAAGTCACACGACAGCGCGTTACCCTGTCTAAAACATTTTTTTGACATCAAAGGTCTCGGTGAGGACTTTATCGACCTTGATGGAGCAGCGAGCGTTCTCCATCGTCAGCCTGCACAGACGGACAAGTTTGGCAGGGATGTCAAAACTAGACATGGCTCTATAAAGCTCTTCTCTATAGATGCTGTCATAGGTGGCCTTGAAATCAATAAAGAGGTAGTGAGTATCGATTTGAAATCCTTGGGTTTTCTCCAGGATCTGCCGAAGTCTGAAGATTTGATCGATGGTGGACTTTCCTGGCCTGAAACCGCACTGATAGGGTCCAATCAGGCTGCTGATAAAAGGTTTCAGGCGTTCACACAATATCGCAGAAAAGATCTTATATGCGATGTTGAGAAGACTGATGTCTCTATAATTGGCGCAGTTGAGGGGGTCTCCTTTCTTGTGGATCGGGCAAACGATGCTGAGATTCCATTCATCAGGCATACACTCGTCTGACCAAATCTTAGAAATGAGTTGGTGTATGCACTCTACCAATTCATCCCCAGCTGCTTTGTAAAGTTCGGCCGGTAAGCCGTCAGGTCCAGCAGCCTTGTTGGATTTTAGCTGGGATATTGCTATCCTCACTTCACTTTGGTCAGGTGGATGGTTCATTCTGTATGACAGCGGAATGTTGGTATTCGTCGTTATTCAGTCTGCGGAAGTTATTTTTCCAAATTTTCAACACTGACTATGATTCTTCTACGAGGTTTCTTCATCTGCACAAGATGATCTCCTTTTACATTTCAGAACATTATTTCGAGACAAAAGTATAAATATTGGCGACTAGTCCAGTGCAATACCGTTCCTTAAAACAGGACAGCCTTAACGCAGTAAGTTCCCCGGCAACAAGTAGACACAGCGCTGGCTACATAAGCTGTAGATGTCCTGTAGTATTCCTTGCGTTAGGAAATGTTGGTGTAGAACTCAAAAATGAATAGTTCTAGAAGAGGGATAGACGCATAGCTTACGAAAGGATACAAACTTAAAGGGAAGTTTTTTTTTTAAATCTTATAAGTTTGACGTTCCACTTTAACTCCCTAATTCAGGCATTCATTGCAGTTCCAAGAATAACCTTTTACGACATCGTGACCCGTTCATTCGCCTTCTTCCTATCTTTCCTTATAATCCTGGATTCTTAAGGTTTCTCACAGGAAATCTTACTGCCACGGCACTAAGAATGAAAAGTACACAACACGAAAGCGCTGCGCCACCCCCTCCCACTCGAGTTTATTCTCAAGGCAGTAAACTAAAATGGCATGCAATTTGATTGACATGGTTCTCTTTTGCTCTCGTGATTCAGTGTTTCTTGCTGCTTTTCATCGAGCGGCCTTTATCCTGACGAAACAAACAGAAAATACGATTTCATCAAAATGGCAAAATGAAAAACATGGAATTTTTTTTCCCAAGAAAAACTGCTCACGGAATCCTTCTCTTGTCTAAATCCCCATGTGACCGTATCGTGTGCTGTTTCATAGCCCAGTGGAAGGGATCTGGGAGAAAATATCCTCCAGCAAACAGTCGAATAAAAAAATCTTGAAAAATGGCATAATACCTGTGTCCGTTGTGCCTTCGTCCTTTTGCTGGGCTCCTCATTAAAAGTCAATTCGGAGGCGCATTTAACGTCCGGGCTACGAATTAATACCGTTTCTGTGGGGCTCATGTATTCCAATTGGCAGCAGCACGAGTGTATACACAGAACCCTTTCGCCAGAAAATGTATGATGGCAGGATGTTTTTTAGCTCCTGGTTCTGCTGCCATTGCCGTTTCAGCGAATTATCATTGCGCGCGGTACAATACCCTATTGCATAAGGACTCAAGTGGGTACTCATTGTTTTTTTTTTTTTTCTCTCTTATTTGCTAAGGACTTTGCTTCTTGGTTGCTAAAATAGGAGGAGGGTGTCCTTTTATTTGTAATTTGGTCGTTTCATCAAAAAACAAAAAAAAAACACGAATTGGCATTAGTACAGCAGTAGCAGATGTACTGCGAACAATATCCTTCGAAAACTTCCAGTTACGAGGAAGCTATGCAAAGCCTTGGGCTGAAAAACCAGTTTCGATCAAAGTGAAAGGGTTGTGTGTGCAATATGCGTTATAGACGCGCTTTAACAAAACGGGGTGGTGGTGATGCAGCACGATCCGCTTTTGTACCTGTTAAGTATTTTCATTTAAATTACCATACCCTACCGCTAGCTCTTCAGGCATGTGCCTGTCGCAGTTATTAGTCGTGTGTGCACCCCACAAGGACGATACATATCCCTTTGTGAGTCACGTTACTCGCTTTTGGGTAAAACTAATTAATTAGTGTTTTCAAATTTTGTCGAATGTATGTCGCTCTTGCTGTACAAGTGGTCGACTTCAAATAGAACTACGCGGGGTGGTAGCGATGGTAGTGATAACCAACACCGCTGGGAGTGAAACTAAAGAGTTTCTTGGGACTATTTGCGACTCTGGCGAAAGGGGTTGGTCGAAATGAATTTGAGCGGGTTTCCTTTGTGCTTTCGTAGTATGGAAGGAGGTGGGCGCTGACCCTTTATAGTAAATGTAAGGAAATGTGTAATGAATCCTCTTTTGATCTGTGCCGCAGGTGTATGTAATTTTTTGGATTGCAGACTTGACTTTGTATGAGTTCAGCTTTTGTTGTAAGAATCCGCATTGGCTTCATCAAAATATTTGAAACAGCTCTATATGCTTTGTTGAGCTTATCTCCTCTTGATACTTACAAGTATATCATGAACTGGACTTTAAAGCCATCTTAGGCGGAGTGGTTCTTGGTATAATCCACACAGAAGTTTTGAAGACATTGCGTGACAATAGGTCTCATGGATATGCCATCTTGTGCAATGACATCAGAATTTTAGCTTTTGCGGAAATTTAAAGTCGATTTTCCTCGTGCTCAGGACTGACTTCGGCCAGAGTCTGACCCGTGAATAGAATCTAGTCGTATTTTCGCGGATGCCTCCAAAACCAGTCAAGGGTCTGGTTCTGGTGTCTTCCTGGAAGACGACAACATTAGGGTTTACTTCTCATTGGGCAAATATGCGTCTGTTTTCCAAACGGAAATATATTCAATCCTAATCCCATGAACTATATTGTAAAGAAGTGAAAAGGTTGAAGTATTTGCTTCTGTAGTGACCGTCAGGCTAGCTTTAGGGCTTGCTTAACCCTTCAACCACTTCGAAAATAGTTTCTGAATGTAAAAACGCTTTAAGGTCGGCCGCTATGCTCAATTCTCTGTCTCTTATCTGGGTCCGACGCCACACTGGGAACATGGGAAACACTATCTCCGATGAGATTGTTAGGTAGATTGATGTGATGAGTGCTGATACTGTAAGCTCCACCTCAGCTTGTTGGGCTTTCTTAGAAAGATTGTCTTGCTTTCTTAGAAAGCCTACAATCTATTATGTAAGTGGCAACCCTTTGAATCTTTTCTGATAGTCAAACTGTCTTGAAAGGCACTTAATTCAGCCGCATTGGAATAAAGCTGGTCCTGGTGACAGTCGAAATGCTTTCAGAACTATATAAAAAAAAAAATCGGTGATTCTGCACTGAACCTCTGAACGTGAAAGTTTCCAATGCAGTGGAGTGGCTGACTTGTCCAAAGATGTGCAGTGTTCCCCTACACTGACCCTTAACATTTCTTTGATGTAAGCAAGGGTGACCTCAACCAACTTGGCGTGCGCAACTGGAGGCAGCTGGCTCGTAATCGTGCTGGCTGGAGAGGTTTGTTGGTTGAGGCCCAGGTCCACCCCGGACCATAGTGCCATCTAAGTAAGTAAGTAAGTAAGTAAGCAAGGGTATCTTTATAGAACGTGTTAAGATCCAGCTCGATCTGGACTGATTGTAATATATATCGCTGGCCACTGCCTCCTAAAGAAGCATCTCTACAAACTCAACCTGTCGTCGGACCCTACTCGTGGACTACGCTTGAAGAGCGACGAGACCTTGTTGCTCGTAATCTCCGAACATCCTGTTCTTACCTAAGTCAGAAAGCAGACCACTGACAGCGAACTCGTCTCGTCAACCTCCCTAGTTGCTACGTACCCAAAAATACTTACAAGTTGACACGATAGATCTTCACAAAAGAACGCAACAAATAACTTAAACAACTGGCTCGTGTAGTAGCACTAGGAGAATTCTATTGAATGAAAAGAATAGCTACCTAACCAACCCTGTGAGGACACCTATAGTGGAGCTGATATCTGATCGCTTCAGCAAGATTAAACCACTAGAGCGCTCCAGTTCTCCAGCCTAGACCAGATTTGTCTGGATATTTGGCTCGTATTGTCATCCTCTCATCTGCGGTTGGTCTTGCTGTTAGCGTGCAGCTTAAGTAGAAATTTCCACGTAGCGAACGGCATAGCCGCTCTGACATGCTCTGAGGAAGAAGTAGAACGTTTGCAGAATAATATACTACATTTGTTCAATACTCATGTTTCAGTTAAAAGAACAATCATTAAATATCCAAATAATCGCAGGTTCACCTCTGAAATCCCTCGGCTCAGAAATCAACGTGATATACAACAGATGGAAGCGTTTCAAAGTTTCTGACTTGTATAACGCTTTCCGCTTATTAAGTAATGAGGTTGTTTCGAAAATAATACAGGTCAAGAAAATATTTTATTCGCCTAGAATTAACCATAATCTCCCATCCATTACCTTATGGAAGACTTTGGGCGATCTTGCTGTTGGAAGGGACGTACAGTTTAGTGCCGTATGCGAAGGGCAATTTCTTTTGAGAAGCTTTCTTGTGATAACAATACCCTTGGATGTTTGTCAGACGTCCGCGAGAGGTGGGACCGTGAAAAAACTTTTTGGTGTTTTCTGGGATTTGAATATGGAACGTAAGGCACAGTGGTCCGACACACTAACCACTGCGCCACGGCGCCCAATTAACGCAAAACTGTTAGATAAGCTTAAAACAGATTTCAGATTCTCCTCGTCTGCAGTAAGCTTAATACAGTCGTACCTATATGGAAGGAAACAAACATTCGTCATAAACAACAAATACAAATACAAATATTTGGCGCAACAGCTCTTTAAAGTGCCAGGGCCTAGCTTCTCGCAACCACTCATGTTGTGTGCGTCATATTTTTCACACGAATGGAAGGGACCTACAGTTTAATGCCGAATCCGAACGGCGATTTGAGAAGCTTTTTCGTGACAACAATACTCTCGGATGTTTGTCAGACGCTCGCGAGAGGTGGGACCGTGAAAAAACTTTTTGGTATTTTCTGGGATTCAAACTTGGAACATCATGCGTAGTGATCCGACACACTAACCACTTACGCCACGGCGCCCACATAACAACAGTAAATCTCAACTCTACTACTTCTACTTTATGTTCCTTATTGTTTTCTATTTTTAGAAATGACCTTCCCCGCTATATAAGAACTTTATATGTATGCTGACGATGTAAAACTCTATGTAAGTTGTCGGCTAGTATGTATAGAGGATGATGCAAGTAAACTTAACGATGATATGCAAAGGATCTTAAATTGGTCCGAGAGTAATCGCTTGCAGCTAAATCCAACAAAATCAAAGTGCCTAGTCATTTTTAGAATTAAATTTATCCTACCATTACTCTCGGTACCACCTCAATTGAATATATTGATAAGGTCAAATATCTCGGCTTCTGGTTTAATAGAACGCTCTCCTGTGATAATCTTGGCCGTACAGTGATTGCCAAAGTTTATGGTTGTTTATGGAACCTCTCTCTTTCTCAGCATTATACGCCTTTTGGCACCAGATTGATGGTTGTTAGAGTCCTCGTAATTCCTATGGTATCCTCTCGACGTAAGAAGACTTTTTGTGTGGATAATTTTAATGCTGTTTTATTCTCGTATTTGTCTCATATTTCCTAATCCGAGTCGGGGTGCACCAGGGAAGCGTCTTAAGTCTTTCGCTCTTTATTGCAGTCTTTGACTGTAGGTAAAGTGACTGACACGAAAGTACATCAATTATTCTTTGCTGACGATGGAGCCGTCATAAGTGAGGATCATACGTCCGTGTAACGAGCAAGTGATGTGTGGGTGGACGTTTTGGAGGGAAATGGGTATCGTATATCTTCAAAAAAGACAAAGTATTTATACTCCTCATTCTCTGATCCACTCAGGCCTATTCCAGACATTTATTTAAATAGAAGAGTGTTTCCCAAGTGCGAAAGCTCAAATATCTGGGATCTATGATCAATAGCAAAGCAACCTGTGATGACGACATCAATCATCGCGTAAGCGTAGGGTGGATGAAGTGGCGAGAAAACTCTGCTATCTTCTGTGACCGAAAAATGCCACCTAAGTTGAAAGGAAGACTCTACATCGCAGTTGTGCGTCCAGCGCTCACATACAGTTCGAAATGTTGGACGATGTACAAAAAGTATGAGAGTAAATTAACGACAGCTGAGATGAAGATGCTTCGCATGACAGCAGGAGTGACAAAGCTTGATCGAATAAGAAGTTCAAAGATCCGTGGAAGCCTTCACGTCAAGGAAACCATCTTACGAAGGATAGAGCGCGACCGGTTCAGTTGGTATTACCACGTTCAAAGAAGAGATCAAATCTGCCGAATGCAAATAACCTCGTAACTGTGCACCAGTATGTCTTGCCATGGATATCAGTTGAATCAATGGATCAAGTAATCTTATTTGCGGAAGTACAAAAGGCAATCATTGGAAACAAAAACAGCAAAGCTCCAGGGGAGGATAGGATCACCTTCGAGTTTTTTTTACAAATGCGTCAACGAGCTTTATGCATCTGGTTACGGAAGGTTTCAACATGATTTATAACGCAGGTACAGTTCCCTTTTTAAAAAGGGAGATGCTTACAACCCAGGTAACTATAGGGGTATTTCCTTCCTGAATACTCTTCTGAAACTGTTTACGAGTGTTTTGCTGCAACGGTTTTCCACATGGGTAGAATCAAGAGGACTTTTGAGTGAGTTTTAAGCTGGCTTTAGAGCGAACTACTCAACGATCGACAACATATTTGTATTAACCAACTTAGCAAAATTGTATCTCAGCTAGGGGAAAAAACTACTGTATGGATTTTTTGTGGATTTTCGTGCTGCCTTTGATACGGTACGGAGGCAACCGCTTTTTTATAAGCTAAGTTTACTGGGTATATCGTCGAAAATGTTAAGGATAATACAAAGCCTATACAACGATAATCAGACGGCAGTATGGGACGGTGTCACGCTATCAGAATGGCTTTCCACAAATACAGGTGTCAAACAAGGTTGCATGTTAAGCCCGCTATTGTTTAGTTTATACCTAGATGATCTAGCATCCTACTTACCAGGTGGAATTGAGTTCGAGGACTGTATCATTAAAGTTCTCTTCTATGCTGACGATATCGTCATTCTAGTAGAATCGCCAAATATGCTGCTGCTTATGAGCAACAAGCTGGAGGAGTACTGCAAGCTATGGAACCTCAGTGTAAACACCGATAAATCGAAAGTCTTTTATTTCGAAATAATTCAGGAAGATACGCCAGAGAGGGGAAATGGTCGTTTGCTCATGAGCAACTAGAAGTAGTTAAGCAATATCGCTACCTAAGGCTAACACTTACACCAAGCCTGTCATATGCAAGTCACCTAAAGGAGAAGCTGAAAGAGTCGAAAAGAGTCATAAGCAGCACTTGGAAAAGGGTTTTCGGAAGAAACGATGTATCAACGAAAGCTAAGTATAAACTCTTTGAAGCCACAGCTAAATTTATTATGTGTTACGCAAGCCAAGTATGGGGTTATGAGGACTATGATGAAGTCGAGGCGCTGCAAAGATTTTTTTTTAAAGCACATCTTCAAACTTCCGCTAAATACCCCAAATTATATGCTATATGTTGAGACAGGGCTGCCTATGTTGAGCCTTTATGCCTTGGGATCGCACTTCAAATATATACTAAAAGTAGTAGATATGCCAGACCATCGACTGCCGAAAATAATGCTTCGCTATCTTCTCAACAGAAAAGCTTTACTGTTCCGTAAGTGGGAAGAACTTAGTGAATATTGCAGTGTGGATATGTCATTAAGATGGGAAGACAAAAGTAGCTGGAGTGCAGCTATGAATGTTATATTAAGGACCCTTGATGAAAGGAAACATGCAGCTTTCATGGAAAGGGCTTCTCAATCCGGGAGTCGCAGTATATATAGAGTTCTAAATCATAGCCTGAAGGAGAGAAACTATTTCAACGATAAAAATACGGTACAGCAGATGAGCGTAGCCTTTAAAGCGAGAGGAGAATTGTTACCACTGAATTTCAGATCTCACCGGAACGATTTGCCAATCTTTTGCTCACTCTGCAATTTAAAGGAGAGAGAAGATGTATACCACTTTCTGAGAAGATGTCCTATTCTGCAGGAACTGAGGAGACTCTATTGGAATCAGTCCGTGCTATCGAGGGAGGAGGTAATTCAAATCTTGAATGCTAGTAACTGGAAAGTACTATTCTACTACGTCTCGGCTGCATCGGAGTACAGAAAGCAATATTTAGAAATATAGTTCTACACATTTAACTTTATTTTTATGTTATTATTATTATTTTTTTTTTCTTTTAACCGATTTATTACTCGAATTATAACTGTCATTCTGGCTGACGGCTTTTGCCATTGCTTTAAAAGAATTTGTAAACCGATGTACATTAACATAATTCAGTGAAAATAAATTCTATTCTATTCTATTCTAAGAAGAGATCCTTTGAGCACCGTCCTGTCAGAAAGGCAATATCAATGAACGTTCCAAAGACATCGCGAGGCAAGAGAGGAATGACTATAAACGTCTGGATCACACAAATGCAAAGACACCAGCATTTGATTGGCCTCAGTAACCAAGTGATCGAAAATTGGGAAGCCTGCCGATATTTTCTGAGGTCAAACAGGCGAACCCCACAGGCGGATTAGTAGAAATGCAATGAAGTGGGAGGGTTATGATCTTTTTTTTTTGGATTTTGTTGCCCAGTGGCAATGGCAGGACTAAGTAGATAATCGAAACTCCTATCTGCAGCGATACCTTAGTTGATTTCCCCGTGGCCCATAGTGTCGCTGTTTAAATATTTAATTTCCCATTTAAGTGGATATTAGGCGCCAGTTTCTCCTAAAGGACAAGCTCAAGCATTAATATTTCATTCAACTAATCAATTTGCGTTTTGACCTACTTTTACACATTGTCATCATAACACTTCAAACAATCAATGTAAATAATTCACTATACGCTCCCATCAGTACAAATTAAACGCCCACTTTTGCTTTATCGCCCACTTTAATCAAAAAAATAAAAAAAAAATAAATTAATTTCCCCACAGTGCACCATTAAAACTCACCACTCAGCCACTCACCACCTGAAAGTATGCTAATTAAAACCACAACCAATTTCCACAGGCACACAATTACAACGGTGTCGGTCAATAATTACAAAACACCAAGCCAATCACTTAAGTGCACACGAAATGACTTTTATCATCGATAAATTATTTAATTGCTCCAAAACACCTGCTGCCCATTTAACTACACACGTATCCCACCCCTAATTACACTCCGTTCGCAGATACTTTGGGGATCAGAAAAATATGCAATGAAAAAAGAAAGTACGCATTCTATCGTATGCCTGTGCCGCACAATTATATGCAATATATAAAATTATGAATTATTGATTGCCCTACAGGGTGTTCCCATGCAGGTGATAAATCAACGAAAGCCTATGTTTTAAAAGGTGTGTTGGGCCGGCATAGAAATAAATTTACCCCAAATAAATACCCAGGACTACGTGTATATAGGAAGGGAAATATAAATATTAAAGAGGTCCAATTTCATAAATTTGCCATCCATCCACCTTTAACGTAATAAAAAGGACACATTCTCTTTCTTTGCTCTGACGTCCGCCACCGCCTTGTCGTCCGTCGTTTTGGGTATGTGTCACGAGGTTTTGTGTATAAACGTTCCCTCTCGGCTTTCCCTTAAAGGTATACAAGGCACACTCACGTTTACAACTGAATGGATGGGTGCTATAACTTGTGGAAAAATCGTCCTTACGAAACCAAGAAATAAAATGAAAACACAAGAGAGCAAGGTACTCTTATAACACCACATATATAGACAAGACAAAAAAAGAAAAAGGACAAAATAATAGGAGCAACAACAACTAGGAAAAAAGAATAAATGCGAAGAAATATCCTTGTCAGGATCTCTACGGTTGCATTCCAAGTTCAAGTCAAAATTTAAACTCAATAATTCATTTCATATGTACAAGGGGTTAGGAAGGATACTCTCCCGTCAACAGTGGGTGGGTGCAGAAAGGAGAGCCATTTCAACACGCAAGTCCTTTGAGAAAGAGAGACGTATATCAGCGCCACAATTCCCACCCGTGGTGGGAATACAAAACTCTTTTCAAACAGAGAGTGAGAGAGAGAGAGAGAGAGAGAGAGAGGAGAGAACAATGGAAACTCCCGAAAATACTCAGTAGCAGAAAATCCTTGCGGAAAAAAACTGCTGACTCTTCAGTCGTTTTCCTGCCCTTAGCAAGGATATTTCTCTAGCAAGTGGGGTACGCTTTTAGGCCGACATACCTACTTAGACATGACGCAATTACACTGCATTAGGGTTAAATTAATTATCCTTTTTCATCGTCTTCTTCTATTTGTCTCTTACTTCGTTCATAATAAGTGCCTTAGCTGAGGAGACATACGCGTGAAAGGATCCTACTGTTTGGTCAATAAGAAGGACGAAGAAGTGAAAAAAAAGGAATAGATTGGTTCCATTAATCATGCACAGATGACCAGGAAAATGGATTTTTTCACTTCGTCCTTGTGTAGACTCGGGCTCCTTTTTTTGTTTTTTTTTTTTTGCTTTCACTGTTGCCTCTTTGTATTGATTTTCGTCCTTTTCCGGTATTTTCTTTTTTCGTGCCTTCTGTAGCATATTTTTTTCTTTTTATCTATGTGGGTCGGTATCGGCAGCACTCACACAGTTTTAGGAGGCGTGTAGTAATTTATTAATTCAAGTTTTTTTTTTTTTTGGGGTGGTGGTCGAAAGGATATTTACTTTCGACCGAATAAATTGACGTATATACTAGAAAGGTCCTAGTTTGAAAGGATAATTTTCGGTTCTGGGCGTGAAGAAGGGAACTACGAAGAGCGTCTTCTTGATTAGAGTCAGCTGAGCAAAGCGAGCGGTCTGTCATTATCATCATCAGAGTTAGTGAAGTGGAGGTGATGTCCTGAATATATTAGACATGTGTGTTTGTGTATGTGTGCACAGTGGTGGCAACTAATGGCGGCACAAATGTCAATTGGTCTCTACAGTCACATTTGATAGTAATTAGTGCCATTAGGAGTCAATGATGGTTTCATTGAACTTTTCGGGACGAGATGGGGGCCAGGCGTGAATTGGATTGATTGGTAGAGGTGTTAGCTGCTGGGGTTTCTTTTCAAGGTTGCTGTAAATGGTGACATGTGTATGATTGAATGGTAGCGGGAGGACTTGTTTCTCTTGAGGTAGATGAGTGGGTATTTATTCGACGGAGAACATGTGTTTCGAGTTAGGTATAGCTGTGACTTATCCACACTTTCATGAGTTCGTTGATGCCGAAAGTTGAATTTAATTTCGGAAGTAGCAGTTCGTTTGCACTCAAAATATTATTTGTGGGTCATTCCAGTAGGAATCTCGACAATTTAAATGGCCACACCACCAAGAAATCATACACGATGATAGAAGACAGCCTGAGTCCGTGAGTTAACAGGAGTGAGTTTAGCTAAGCTCAATTATGTACATTTGTATTCTGATACACGACGCTGGCGAATGGTAAACTGAGAAGTTTTTCACGAACAGAGAAGCAACAACTTGGAAGAACCTTTAATGTTAAGGGACTCCAGAGGTGAGAAATTCGACTCGAGTATTCTTTTAAGAAAATGCTACGTCCACAAGTTTCTCCTGTGTGTTTAATCAAACAAATTTAGAGTGCCACTGACTCTCAGAATTCTTCTTCTTCCTTTTATCAGCGAGGTTATGATCCGAAAACAAGGGATCATAGCCCTCCCACTTCACTGCATTTCTACTGATCCGCCTGTGGAGTTCGCCTGCCACTGACTCTCAGAATATCTTGGGATTACTCTAGACCACAAATTAAATTGGAAACCTCATATGCACAGAACCACTGAGAAGGCGACTAAAGCCTTCTGGACCTGTTTTAGGTTTTTCGGCATAAAATTGCGATTAAATCCAAAAATGGTCGACTGGACCTATACCACAATCGTCATCCCGATAATAAACTGTGCGTTGCGAGTGTGGTGAGAGAAAGTTAATCAAGCTGTTACCCTCTCGCATTTCAGAAGGTGCAAAGATTAGTCTGTGTAGGTGTAACGGATGCAATGCTCACCTACCTAACAGCTTCTTCTTCTTCTTCTTTCTATTTCGGCGAGGTTATGATCCGAAAACAAGGCATCGTAACCCTCCCACTTCACCGCATTTCTACTGATCCGCCTATTTGACCACAGAAAATATCGGCAGGCCTCCCAATTTTGGATCACTCGGTTACTAAGGCCAATGAAATGCCGATGTCGTTGGATTTGTGTGATAGAGTATTTATAGGCCTACCTCTCCTGCCTCGCGATGTCTTAAGAACCTACCCAACAGTTGCGGTAGAAGTTCTCTTAAACCTTCCACGCCTACACACAAATATTATGAAGACTGCGGCTGCCAGTGCACTAAAGCTTCACTTTTTATACAATAGCACAAACAATAATCTAGTTGGTTACATGAAGATCTTTGAGAAAATTCCGCTACATTTTTGTCCAGTAGTATGCATCTCAGACTTCATCTAAAAAAGATACCATCTGAATCACACCTTCTCAGTGTACCATCCCGGACCGCAGCTATTGGGATTATCCTCAAATCCCTCTAACAACACCTCAACACAACTGGTACACTGACGGTTCAAAAATGTCAAATGGGACAGGAGCTGGTAAATGTGGACCCAACTACAAACTTTCTACACCACTAGGACAATCCACAACTATCTTCCAAGCAGAGGTTTATGCTATCGAACTCTGCGCCAGAAAATGCATTAGAAGGAACCTCCGAAGGTCACATATGTATTAATATAGTCAGATAGCCAAGCAGCACTCAAAGCTCTAACGTCCTTCGACTTTGAGTCTAATCTGGCTTGGAACTGTCTCCAGACTTTCTTGCAGCTCGCTGCACACAATAAAATCACATTAATGCGGCTGATGAGCTTGTCAAACTACGTGCCTATTCTACTCTCATTGAACCTGAATCCTTCTACGGTCTACCTACCAGTCAGATAAAGATAGAGCTATAACACTGGGAGCGTGGAAAAATGCTCTCCCTTTGGAATGCTTAACTTGGCCTAAGGCACTCCAAGAAATTTATTAATTTCTCAAAAAATAGAACCAGAAACATTCTAACAATGAGTAAACACAAAGCTGAGATCTTAACTGACTTCCTAACTGCGCATTGCTCTCTCCATTACCATCTCAAGAAAATGGGAAAATGTTCAATCGTGACGTCTCTGTCTTGAAGACGCCGAAATGGCCCATCGCCTACTTTGTATTTGCCCGGCCATTGTTCGGCTTAGGCTTAAGCACTTTAACATCTCCCTCTGATGTTACATCTTTCTTAGCTCGAACCATCCTTAGCTTCATCAATGAACTAGATTTCAGTTAATTGTCAACTACTTCTCGAACAACATACCAGGGGATAGCAAAAGAGATCTCATTTAGTCGCAGTGCTTCGTGGGTACTCATAACTTGCCTGCCACTACTCCTTTTCTTAAAAAAAAAAACAAAACTCTCCGAATGTCGAACTAATAACTTTCTTCACACAACTCTGCTACATTCACCATATAAACGTCTTTTAAAGCATTATAGGCTAATGTACCGAGTACACATTTCTGTTTGTGCAAGCTGTCCGGGGCCTTGCGGACGGTGACGGGCTTTCCAACATCTTGTGGAACATATTAGTCGAATCTGCGTTGCGTAGACTTAATAGGGAAAGATTCGCTGTTAGTGGGTTCACCGATGACTAGTACATCATTATCAGTGGAAGCAGCTACCGACTCTGTGTCAGCGAATAATGTCTACGCTTAACGTGGACTTGGCTTAGTGTCGTGAGCAGGCATTATCAGGCAATGCAGGCGGGGTCACCTGTATTCTTGGGCATCCAGTTAACCTTATATAATGAAGCTGAGAACCTGAGCGTCCTCGCTTTGCCGAACATATAGATGCTATAACCTTTAAGGCGACAAGCATTTTCTGGTAATGCCGCAGGATATTCAACAGAACCTAGAGCAAAGTCTGAGATTGATATAATACACACGCATTGTGAGTCTCTCTCTCGCCCGCATTACAGGGCTGATGAAAGCAACTCCCATTTAAGGCACTTTGCCTTCCTATTTTGTATGCCTTTGTCGAAAATGAGGCCTGCTTGTCTGTAATGATTATATCTTAAATCGTGGAAGACATTATCGTTAAGCTGAATAGGATGGCGATGTAACTCTGTAACGCTATTCTGGTTCCCAGACATCGCAGGTATTTCGGATAATGAAAGAGCTGATCAGGAAATGTCTTGTCAGGAAATGTCCAGCAGCGGCCTTTGACCAACGAACATTTCAGCTCAAACTTCGACATGCAGCTCAACTGTTCTAAAGTTGATGTACACCATGATGGCTAGATTCAGGCCGACGTATGGGGACCAGTACCTGCCATCAACCACAAAAACAAGAACAAGCGCAATGAAAAGATTAAAAAAAAAAAAAAAAACAGACTGGCATAGCAGAGCTATAAGAAGCTATCACACATCAGACCTAAAGATGATCTAAGAACTTCCCCTAGTGCGCCTGGAAATGAGTAGAACATAAATAATAAGAAATTATGTATATTCAAATCGGTTCCGCTTCTAGACTGACACAGAGTTGACATGGCTAAAGATCATTGCCTTGAACCATAACCGAAGGAGTGTCAAAAATGCATAAGTGTAAGCTAGAATCGACTACGCATTTTGAAAGATATTCTTATAGGTCACCCATGATTAAAGCAGCATCTCAGAAAATCAAGGGTGCTTAGGACACACGAGCACAGCTACGCAATGTATGCGAATTATTAAACCATAAAATAGGAAATCACTTAGGAGTATATTTACTGTTAGAGACTTATGTATCCATCTACTCTGGCTCCTCAAGTCTATAAGACCGAATAAGGAGAAAGTACTCGCCTCCATCCTATAACCAGATGGATGCAAGTAGCAACCAATTACATGACTCGGAAGCTGACATTTGACAGAAGATTCACGATCGGAATTCCTGACAGAAATTATTGGCAAAACGAAGTCACTAGTAAGGAAAAATTGGCCTTCTACACTGACGGTTCCAAAGTGAATACCTGTGTAGGAGCTGGGATTTACTGCAAACATTAGGGGCCAACCACTCGTTCAGAATTAACAACAAATCCAACGTCTTTCAAGCTGAAATCACAGACATCACCGAGGCTGCGAAAATCATCACGGAAGGTAACACCGGAGACAAAGCCACTAGCAAACAGTCCAACAGACAATGGATCCATCTGGATGTATTCGTCGCTGGCAGAACGCCGTGGCTTATAGTCGTAACAGTACGTGGATCATCTCTGACGCAGCACAATAGATCTTATAGATTGCAGTGTGCTTGGGCCCCAAACACCGTTTCGTATCTCTGGCATAGTCACTGTTCACTTTGCTATTGGGGTTCATGCAAAGCGTATCGGCGTACCTCACAACGACTTCTACAGGAGCTACGAAGAAATTAAATCCGTCCGACACCTGTTGTTCGAATGTCCTGCCCTGACCGACAGAAGAATGAGAACTATCTGTAGCTACTTCTTCAGTGAGTTGGAGGATCTACGTCACATTGAGTTGAAAGACCTTTTGACATTCATATTCCTGTCTAGGTGGTTTCCCTTTTAGAGCTGACAGACCCTCTGAAATTCATATTCCTTTGTAGGTGGTTCTAAACCAGCAGTTTCTCTTTTCGAGCTGACAGACCCTCTGAGATTCATGTCCCTATCTAGATACAAGGTGTAAATTCAGCAGTTTTTCTTTGCAGGTTCCCAGGGTAAAAATAAAATGGGCACAATGGACCGTCGTTGGTCTAAGTGAGCAGTGACTTAGTTCACAAGGCACCAATCTACGTAGTCTACCCTAACTTCAGCATCTCATCGACTAAAGCTTTAGGTCAGGGGAGCATCTTACATGATCTGTGTACAAAAAAGAAAAACGTATTTTTATTTATTTACTAAGAACTTCCTTCCATTAGAAGAGCCAGAAAGAAACTTTCTCACTCTCCAGGTTGACGCCATGCGATAAGAATAACATGCGATTAAAAATCCATTTTGTCGACACATTCAACCTATAACCTGTGTGAAGGATGTGCACCCACTCAATCCTTTCCCAATTCTGCGCAGATGTTGCAGCGCCACAACCGATTAGCAAAAAGGAAATCATCGTTTTTTTTTTTTTTTCATATACATTTCCTTAAACTCCATCACTGTTCGCCAGGATAATCGCAAAACCAAACCACAAATGACGCACACAAGACTGTGGATACAGCATCCCCATCCAAGGGTGCGGTTATAAATTTAAATATTTCGTTGTCGTCATCGTCTTCAATGTGTGTACTACGTTTCAATTGTTAGGTCTCTAAAGGACAACACACATTTTAATGTCCTTGCAGATAGAGACAAAAAAAAATCGAGCAAAAAAAAAATCGGGGACCAAGTGTATAAGGAAGAAAGTTATTTATCATTCCCCAAAGGACGTCATTCTGCTCTGTGTGTCTCCTGTCCCCATTCCCAAATGGAGCGTGCATACATTTGTTTCGATTTTTCTCCATCACTGCCGCCGCCGCCGCCGCCGGTTGGCTAACGAGAATTTGATGATGCCGCGAGGACTTTCGCTTCTTCGAAAACATTATGGTGCACCGCATTGTGGATAGTGTGGCCGGGCAAAGGAATTATATTTGTGGAGTGCCTGTGCATTCAACCGAAAAAGGATTCAATGTTGCAATATTGTATCTCCCTTTCCTAGTTGGTTTGGCTTTTTTTTCTTTACGGCATCCTTTCCCTGGCAAAAGGATGAGCACGGAAATATGGGATACGAAAACTATTCCCTGGTTGTTATCCTTTTGTCGCATATGGTGTTCCATACAAAACGGAGTAGGAAAAGTCTTCCTTAGTCCTTCCCACCTCCAAGGACTATATGGAACGGAAATAGTAGCAATCTTGTGCGAATAAGATTAATCTAACACTAATACGTTTTTATAATTTATTACCGATAAGGCGCCGGCCAGGGGTCCTTACTTCTTTGTGTTTCCTTGTTTACCATCACAGGAATTATTTCACATCATTTGGCTTCGATTGTTTTTGCCGCCACACAAATTCGCACGAACGAAAGCTGATCATCCTTTGCTAAAATCCTTGTAATGAAATTAACATATTTGATCCTTGATCATTGCGATAGGATTTGAGAAAATTGAATATCCATTTTGAAATGTCTACATGTATATAATTGGATTTCGGTTTTTTGGGGGTGTGATGGAGTCCTTTGTATTTATTTCGATTGGTTGTGTCAAGTGCCAAGAACTGATGTCAAAGTTGACATTGAAGACATGTCAATGGAATCAGAATTCGTGAAGGTGTTAGCACTTCGAATGTGAACCTATTTCAAGGACATATTCATCGTGTTCATGCAAGCAGACTAGACATTTCGTATTAAAATAACCCCGCTGTGCGGTGCAAAGGTGGGACAGTTTTATTTAATCTCATTTCGAGGACATTCCCTTATCAGTTCGTGGAAAATAATTTCCCTTCTTTATGACTAGAATGCGTAATAAAATTCAGTTATGGTTGTTGTCGGGCTGTGGGATTGCTAAGGCCATCGCAAAATGATTGATAGGACCGAGGCTCTTAACCTGAGTTAAGTGGTCGTGCAGACGCTGATTAAGTGAAATGGTTTTTTATTGTACAAGTAGGCAGACAGTGGGCGGTTTAGATCTAATGCGACAGAGGTTGACGGTGCCTTTCATTATGCAACACGTCCTTGCCGCCCTAAAGCTGTTCAGTTTTTCTTATGTGTTCTAATCACACCTATGTACGAATACTTACCAGTTTAAGGGTTTTGCCTTTTAAAGTCTCCGACTACGACTTAGTTGGAAGATGCAGCGAAGAAAAATAGAGGCATCATGCAGAACTAATTTTTTTTGGCTTGCTAAGGATGGGTTTACCAAGCTGTTATTGGCAACTCTTGGTAAAACGCTCTGTCTCCATTCTCACAGCAAATGGATCAAGGATTCGAATCTGATCTGATACTTTATTGATGATACGGCTGATCCGATTGTAAATAAGGCATTCAACCAGTTTTTAATGCGTCGATATCTTTCTGATTGATCATTCGGCTACCAGGCTTGAGAATGGCTATTATTTTTGTTCGTTTGAATGCCGGTGGGATTTTGCCTGATTCCAGGATGTTATTGTACAAGGTCGTACTTTTGCCGCTATGTCCCAAGAAATCCGGGTATATACTTATGTCCTGTATCCCCTTGTGGGTCCTAGGGTCTCTACTACGCCTACGCGCCATCGTGTACGGTTCCTGGCAATGTGTCTGAGTTTTCCCCAACTTTTCCCTAACTGCCGTGCCTCCTTCTCGACTGTTCTGCGCCATGTTCTCCTCGGACCGCCAGGTCTTCTGCCATCCTGAGTTAGAGGGTTCCATTGCAAAACATGGTTCGCTATGGAACTGTCACCATTACGGAACGTGTGACCAATCCACTGCCTATTGGTTCCTGACCCGTTCTCTCGTAAAGGTGTTCGAGAGATACGATTGGGCCAGAAAATCCTTAAGACATTGCATAGGCACCTATTTACAAAGGTTTGCAGCTTTCTGATGATAGTAGTGGTCACTCTCCACGTGCTGCAACCATATAACAGCACGGATTCAACGTTGGAACGGAACAGTCTTAATTTGGTGCTCAAACTGATTGCATTGCTTCGCCATATTTTGGACAACATCCCGAACGCGGACTTTGCCTTGGCGATCCTGTTGGCTATATCCAGTTCGGTTTCACCATCGGTCGAGAAAATAAACCCAAGATACTAGAAATCCTCTACTCTCTCTACCGGTTGTCCAGCAATGCATATTTGAGCCGATGATTTAGTTGCAAGGCTGATAATTTTAGTTTTTGCCGTATTAATTTTCAGCCCGACGACGCCTGCCTCCCTCTCCACTTCTGCTGTCATTTGGTGGAGGTCCATAATTCTATGGGAGAGTAAGCATACATCGTCAGCGTAGTCAAGATGTTTCAGTTGGTATGTAAGAGTCCATCGAATTCCTCCGTTTCCCGTCGACAAAGCTGCATGAAGGTCATCGCTGATCACCAATAGGAATAATATTGGCGGAAGGATACAGACTTGTCTTAACCCACTTTGGATTTCAAATTCCTCAGGCAACCTTCCCCTGTGCAGAATGTGACATCTGGAGCTTTCATATGTAGCTTTGACAATAGCAATTAGGTATTATATTACGAAAGGTACGAAAAATAAACTCCCTGTTGACACTATCGAACGCCTTCCCAAAATCGATGAACAGCAGGTGCAGTGGCGATCGATATTCAACGTACTGTTCAATGATAATCCGCAGGGTGTTGATGTGGTCGGCACAGGAGGATCCAGAGCGGAAACCTGCTTGTTCGGCATCGAGTGTGTCTTCTAGATGTTGTTTAATTCGCTCCAGGGTGATTTTAGCTTAGCTACAGCAGGCAGCACGCAGATACCCCTCCAGTTTCCGCACTCCATTAATTTTTCTTTCTTAGGAAGCTTGACGATCATTCCCTTTTTCCACTCGTTAGGAAAGCTCTCAGCTTCCCAAGCTCTCTCTATAAGTGGAATCAGAAGCTAAGTCGATGTTGTTGGCGCTGCTCGCAAGAGCTCTGCTGGAATACCGTCAAGTCCTACCGCCTTGTTGGTTTTGAGTGCCTTGATCGCGGTAATGATCTCATCTTTACTGGGAGTCGTGGTGCGTATTCGCGAACTTCTCACCTCGGGCATCTCAGTCTGATTTGGGAGCATATCGCTAGCGAATACACGGTTCAAAACCGTAGCAAAATGCTCTTTCCAACTCTTGAGCTGGTCCTCATCCGAAATGAGAAAGGAGCCGTCTAGGCTTTTCACTGGGTGTTGGCTGGGTGTTGGCTGGGTGTCGGCTGGAGCTGCGACCACCTATCAGCTCTTTCGTGATTCTGTAGACGGTCCTGCTGTCGCACCTCCGTGCTGCTTCTTCTGCTTCTGTAGCCAGTGCATTAATGTAGTTGCGCTTGTCCTGTCGCACGCTACGCTGGACTTCTCTCATCTTCATGCGATATACCATAGGGACTCTAGCTCGCTTCTCCCTGCTGCTGGGGTAGCTGCAACGCGAGCTTTCAGCTGTTTTCGTTCATCAATCCGTCTCCAGGTATGTCTTCCTTGCGATCGACTGACGATTCTTTCAGCACCAGATGTAAAAACATTTTTCACAGCACACCAATGGTCTTGGTGTTGCGGGCATTGAGCTGCTGATTGCTTCCACACCTTGCGAAAAGTGCGCCCTTAATTGTTGTCGCACTGAGGGATCACTAAGTCTATCGATGTTGAACCTGGGCATTCTTGTGTTGTCCTGGGATCTTCGAACTGCAGCAGTGCGTAGTTGGAGGGTAGCTATCATAAGATGGTGATCACGTACTATCCCCACATCTGCCCCTCGTCTGTTTCGGACGTCCAGGAGACTACTTCTAAAGCGGCGGCTGATGCCAAAATGGTCAATTTGGTTGGAGGTTGTTTGCCTGTCGTTGGAAACCCAGCTGACTTTGTGGCAGGTCTTGTGCTCAAACATGGTGCCACCTATCACAAGGCGGTTGGCATTGCAGAAATGCACAAACCTTTCGCCGTTGTCATTGCGGTTGCCTAGTCCATGCTTCCCGATTACATGTTTGAGCCCTTCGTTGTCGTTGCCTACCTTGGCATTCAAATTCCCCATCACTATGATAATGTCTCCATTTGGTGTTGTGTTGTAACACTGTATGATGGTGATGCGTCGTACTCTAGTCCGCAATCTGGCCGTCAAAATCCTATCACCATGAGGCTGCCAGGAAATTAGGCCCTTGCGTGCTGTTGTTGTTAGCAGTAGTCCGACTCCATATTCCCGCGGACTTCCGGATGGTCTTCCAGAATAGAGTAGTACAGTGTTAAGTGTTGGGGACTGGTACTCGTCCGCTTCTAACCATCTTACTTCACTTACCTTCAAAATGTCCTGTTTATATTGCATGAATTCCTTTTCCAGTTGAATGAATCGGGCATTGGAAGGACCATTACTTCCCGAGTCGAGAAGCGTCTTTACATTCCAGAAACCTATCTTTGTCCGGGTACAATAGCCAAAAGTCGTCAACATGTGATCATTCCTAGTCCGAGGCATAGTGTCGGTTTCTGTAGCATTCAGTTTTCAGTAACGCAGGTTGCTGGCCCACGTTTCCTAGCCTAGAGTCAAGGCCCTAGGCAACCCGCACTTACAATTTTAGCCAATACGTATAAGGGTTTATACGTATAGTTGCACAGGGACCACCACTAGGAGGTAAAGTAAGCACTTCATCACGAACTTGATTGTTGCGCTACTGGCCCAAGCCAAGTTTTGGGCAGTCAGTAGTTTCCCGATCAATCGCAACGCAGGTTCCCAAATCCGGGTATATGTGCATCAAAGTACCCGAGGGTGGGTGTGTGTGTGTGTCGGACCACTGTGCGTGAGGTTCCAACTTCGAATCCCAGAACACACTGAAAACTTTTTTCACGGTCCCACCTCTCGCGAACGTGTGACAAACATCCGAGAGTATTGTTGTCTAGCAAAAGCTTCTCAAACCAAATTGCCCTGCGGGTACGGCACTAAACTGGTCCCTTCCATTCGTGGAATAATATAACGCACACAACATGAGTGGTTGCGAGAAGCTAGGCCCTGGCACTTAAAGAACTGCTGCGCCAAATATTTATTTTTTTATTTTAGATCTCATACAAGTCCCACTAAGGAACATGACATTGCCTCGTCATCCATTCTACACGATATGCAGGTATTCGATTTCTTGCTTGTTCTACAAGGCGCACCCCATATTCCAATTTTTCTGAGTAAGTTATCTTAGCCATGATCTGAGGGAAGGGACTAGGTACTTCGTTATTAATCGTGCTTCAGTATACTTCAGACGTTGTGTCCATTTTTCGAAAGAAAACTTACTTTCCTTTCCCATGTATCAGGGGAATAGGAAACAGTAGCGAATAGTAGAACACCCCGGTCTTTGAAGAAGATCTCCAACAATTTACAATTGACCGACCAAGCGGTCTTAATGATGATTGCTGGTTGGGGCTATGCATCAGGAGCCATAACTTCAACTAGTTTTTCATTAATTTATTTATTTTAAGATTCAGATTCTATCCAAGATCGCGGTTACTCCAGAGCGCAGACGAAAGTCTTATTTTTCTCTACCTTCTCCGCTTTCATCCAGTTTGTTCTACAACGTGGTCATGATCTGTCTTTCTAGGTCTTTATCTCATACTTACTTATGTCCTGTATCCCCTTGTGGGTCCTAGGGCCTCTACTACGCCTACGCGCCATCGTGTACGGTTTCTGCCAATGTGTCTGAGTTCTCCCCAACTCTTCCCTAACTGCCGTGCCTCCTTCTCGACTGTTCTGCGCCGTGTTCTCCTCGGACCGCCAGGTCTTCTGCCATCCTGAGTTAGAGGGTTCCATTGCATAGCATGGTTCGCTATGGAACTGTCACCCTTACGGAACGTGTGACCAATCCACTGCCACTTCCGCCGTTGGATAGTTGTGCCTATTGGTTCCTGACCCGTTCTCTCGTAAAGGTGTTCATTAGAGATACGATTGGGCCAGAAAATCCTTAAGATATTGCGCAGTCACCTATTAACAAATGTTTGCAGCTTTCTGGTGATAGTAGTGGTCACTCTCCATGTGCTTCAACCATATAACAGCACGGATTCAACGTTGGAGCGGAACAGTCTAATCTTGGTGCTAAAACTGATTGCATCGCTTCGCCATATTTTGGACTTTATCTCATCCACGAACCTAGTATGTCACAGAATAGTATTAAGGAACTACCAAAATGCAGCATCTTTTGCTGCCTTGGAGCCCTTATGTGGTTATCCTCCGCAATCTTTAGGATTCACTTAGACCAAGTGAGGTATATTGTGTTATCACGTAAGCCGGTTATTTCCATTACCATTGGAATCATTTTGATTTTTGCATCGGCAATATCTGTAAGTTCTTCAAAGAAGTATTCTCCAAGACTGTGTTTTCTAGATAAGGATAGCGCCGCATAAAAAGTGAAAGAGTGATTCATCTTCCTCTTCATCCATACAGCTGCGGCAGAGTTCATTGGCCGGGATTCCAAGCCTCGCGTCGTGACCAGTTGCTGATAAGTAGAATGCTCTTCATTTTCCTTTTACTTAATTAGAGCCATGTCTTCCTCATATGGTTACACGTGTCAAGATTGCGCCATCTCTCATTGGCCTGACATACATACCGTCAAAATATCTTACCGAGGTTAAACCTCTCCATTGCCCAAGGTGCTCTAGAAATTCAAAGTAACCTTGTTACTATACCTTGCTTAAGGCTAGCGTCTGTTTTTCTGAGCAATAATGCAGTTTAAGCCGAGGTAGTTGTATCACATAACACATAGTTATATCCTTATTAAGCAACAGCCCTTAAGGTTCCGTGACCAATTCCACTAAGTGCATAAATCACTTCAGTAGGAAAAAAAAAACGCATAAAACTCACATTACTATCCAATTTGCAAACAGCAATCCTCTATTGAACGTATGCACACAACCCTCATCACTCTGCAGGATAATTTATTGAAAATCTACCACCCACCACCAACACAACTAAATCTACATACAGCAATATATACATTTTATTTATAACTCCTTAAGAAAATTATTCAAACGACCACAAGAAAACATATCCTACTCGTCCTTGTTTGGGTGGGCGTCCCAATCCTTCGTCTCCGGTAAAAATGCGAAAAACGTTTAAATGCAATAATTTCAGGATTTGCACACGGAAACTGTCTGGGTTGGGGAGGGGGATCCTCCAACTCACCCACCGGCACAACCCTTGGCAAAATCACAAATCTTTTTATAGTTTTGATTACATTTATCTCTCGCTCCTGTGTATTTCCTTTATGCGTTACATCCTTCAACGACTCCTATGGCTTGGCATAGTTTAAAGACAATTTGTTCGCACTGAGACTCAGATTCGGTGGCGGCGCGGTAAACACCCGCCCAGGGGGTGTCTGACAATACGACACATATACACCTATACAAGGGGTGGCTTGCTATCCATTTTATTTTCAATCGGTTATCGATAAGTTATAAGGATATCAATTGAGTTTTGCTTATTCCACTTATTTGAGTTGGCGTCGTTGTCGTCGTCGGTGGCTGGTAGCTGGTGGAACAGCTCCTGGAGCAGTGTTTCTTTCTCTCTGTTGGGCGCCATTTGACGTGGTAAGGGAAGGGATGTGGATTTTTTTTCTTCGTCCTTTTTTTTTCGCTGTCATTCTTTATTTTTATTTCTCACCCAGCGCATTTCAGACAAATAAATTTCAAGAATTTTCATTTTATTGAAAACGATTCGTCGAAGTGTGCGAGGCGGGAGTGGGGGTTTTGAGAAAATTCCAAACGCAGCGGCAGTGGCACCTAAACGTGTGTGATCCTGGAGTGAGAAGTTTGATGTGCCAACCGGCAAATTCAACTTCGGCACACAATAACAGAAGTCGAGGAGTCCTGGAGGTCCGATGAATTGGCGCAACTATCCCGGTTTGTGGAGCATACACATCCCCACACATAGCCTTCCGCACTTTCCGCGTTGCCAACATACCATAAGCATAGAATAACTGTATGGGTGTGAGTTCTAGCCTGAGGGAAGCACGCTGCAATGTCACGGTGGGAAGGGGGATGTTGTAGGGAAGTCAGCAGATCTCGTCGTACGTATAATATTCATGGGGGATGTTGTAATAAAAAGGATTCCGCTGAGTGTGCTGTTATTTTGCATTCAATGGCAGGATTGCTTTCAATTCGACATAAATAAAATTATTTTTGTGAGTCCTGTTCGTTTCTTTTTTTTTTTTCATTTGCGTTGCTGCTGTTCCTGTTTTACACTCGGCAGCAGCAGACAGCCCTGAGTTGAGAGTGTTGTTCAGTGCTTGAGTCTTGGAGTGTTCCTTTTTCTATTCTTATTTTATTTTTATTCATTTTTAAATAATTTATTTCGATTCGCGCGCATTTTCAGTTCTCAGTTGTGCAGAAATGCTTTCACATAAAATTGTACAGAAAAGAGGGGAAAATGGAGAGTAAGCACGGAATGATGGTTGCTTTATCCTTATCGGTGAAAGCATGATAATGATGATGATTTCCATCGAAGGAGTAGAGTGAAAAGATTCGGTAATAAAACAGATCTAAGTTAAGATTTCTATTGAATTACTTCAAAGAGAAGGTAAGAGTTGGTGTTTTTGAGTTTAATGAGAACAACACCAACTGCAGGACTTGAGGTTACTCTCAATCTGCCCCCACTAGATATCTTCATACAATCATCGTCAGCAATTAGTGCCCTGAGAATAAGCCAATCAGATAATTGGAAACCAAGTGCAATGGGTTATCCAACGATCCATTACCAGGCCATGTACTTATTACAGACTGCATTACGCCTAATTTCATACTTGAATTTCACAAGAACTTTCTCTAGCGCCTATCCTAGCAGAGAAAAATGGAAAAGTGGTCATATAACTAAAGCACAATCTACTGCAGTATACATAGACGGATCTAAAATTAACACTGGCGTAGGTTCAGACATCTTCTCCGAACCGCTGGGTATA
Source organism: Brachypalpus laphriformis (assembly GCA_945910035.1). Lineage (NCBI taxonomy): Eukaryota > Metazoa > Arthropoda > Insecta > Diptera > Syrphidae > Brachypalpus > Brachypalpus laphriformis. The sequence goes on along the minus strand of OX246755.1, from coordinate 8,811,677 downwards.
TCGAAGTCAATCTGTCCCCTGAACCACAGCAGTGCCTTCCAAGCGGAGGTCTTAGCAATGACAACAGCCGCCCGTGAGTCTGCGAAAAGGAAATTGCCACCAGAAGGTATCACCTTTTTCTTTTGTCGACAGCCAGGTAGCTATAAAAGCAATTTCTGTTGTAGAATTAATATCGAAGCTTCTGAAGTGTGGTCGTGAAGAACAAAGGTTTTTTGGAACACAACACAAGGTAACGCTCTGCTGGGCTCATGGATATGAAAGCATACCAGGCAATGAGAAGGCTAACGAATTAGCAAAGGAAAGCTCGACATCTATATCAGAACAAGCTGACCCTTGTAGGAATATCACGCCTTGTCAAGCTTGAAGCAGGAGAAAAAGCCGTAAGATAGGCGAATACCACATAAACCTCTATAAAGACTTGCGCCACCACAAGGAAGCTATGCCTCACCTTCGACAAAGCCAGGAAAGAGAGACTTGTACGGAAAGACAGAAAATTCGGATGTAAAGAGATAAACCGCTATAAAAATCGAGTCCGTCTCTATCTCCAGATAGTTAATGGTGCAGGCCAGGACTAGTAGTCCAACCTCTTAAAAAGAATACATACACTTTGGTTATGAGTTCTAGGGAACCTGGTTACTTGCAAATGATATTACGGACCTTGAAGATATATAGATGTATGGTCGGTAAAATACATGTGCACTGCGACCTTTGCCCCCGAAACCAAGGCTCTAGTCGATGACATGCTCGATTTAGAGCACTTCTTCTCGTCCAGCTGCTTTGGTGTACCGGGGTATCTGAAATGGATTCAGTGTAGGTAGATCCGTCTCTGATAGAAAATATGGTCCTAAATGATGTCTTCTTCAATGGATCAGTGATTCGCATTCCATAAGAAGGTGTGCTGGTGTTTCTGCTTCAGATTTTCAGTACCTGCAGAGTCCGTTCCCCTCTATTCTCTGTTTCCTAAGGTGCTCCTTGAATCTGCAGTAACCTGCTATCATACCTGTCAAGATGCGAAATCGATTCTTACTAACTCGTGTGTAGGTTCTGTTTTTTTCCTCATTGTACTTTTCCAGAAGTTCTTTCGCATGTCTCAGTTTGGCGATATCATCCCAATGCTTAACCCCTTTGCTCTCTTCTTCTTTTCTCAATTCTTCTCGTATTTTTCTTCTTCTTCATATTTCGGCGAGGTTATGATCTGAAGACAAGCGATCATAGCCCTCCCACTTCAATGCATTTCTTCTGATTGGCATGTGGGGCTCGCCTGTTTGACCTCGAAAAATATCGTCAGGCCTCCCGATTTTGGATCACTTCGTTACTGAGGTAAATCAAATATTGGTGCAGTTGCATTTGTGTGATCCAGGCGTTTATAGGCCCGTCTTTCTGACCCGAATATTTCTGCTTGGTCCAGGATCAGTACTATGCGCAACAGTAGTAGTGCCTTTCCTTTTAACAAATATTTCCATAATGTTGCAGTTTTTGTGTTAATTTTGTTCCTACAGAAGGGTTCCGGTCCAAGGAATCCGGTGTTTGAGCGGTTTCTTGCTAACGCATCAGGTGAAAATTTCCAGTGATTCTGAGTATCTGGTCCTAGGCCCTTACACGCCTGTCGCAATGTATGTTGTTTGAATTAGTACTTATTAGACTCACTGCTTCAATCAATTTTATTGATCAGCTTTACGTACAATTTTCTTTCAAATCACGGACCTCCGTATCCGCGAACGTATGACTCGTCACGTGTTATATATACGTTGGTGCTAGATCTACCAACTACACAACACAAATTACGTGACCAACCATACGTTCACGGATATGGCGATTCAACCCCCACAGTATAAGCTGTGTACGATATAGCACGTGATGCAATTGCGGGAGAAAGATGGCTCAGAGGAACAAAACAGTACTGTGCTATGGTGATGTCAAGAACGCGTTCAATTCAGCCGACTGGAGCGGTATACTAAAATCACTGAGTGACCTACAGGTACCAAAATACCTACTGCGGATAATTGTGAGCTATTTCGAAGACAGAACTCTTTACCATTACACAAAAGAGGGACCAAAGAGGTACAAAATCACGGGAGGAGTTCAACAAGGATCAGTCCTGGGATCAATTGTATGGGACATAATGTACGATGGCATTCTAGGAACACAAATGCCGCACGTAGTAGACATCATCGGTTACGCCGACGATATCGCAATGGTAGTAGTGGCCACAAAATTAGAGGAAATTGTGCAAAACTGCAATCAAACAATCGCAAAGGTGAAGCTATGGCTACAGACATCAGGTTTAGAACTAGCGGACCACAAGCCGTTACCATAAGCAGCCGTAAAAATGTAGAGCACCTTACCATACAGGTCGGTGAGCAAACTATCGAATCGAAGCCGTTCATCAAGTACCTGGGAGTGTTGCTGGACCTCAGACTCAGCTTCAGGGACCACCTAATGTACGTAGGCTTGAAGGCCTCCCGGGCAGTAGCGGCACAATGCAGACTAATGCCAAATATTGGGGGACCAAGTCAGCCAATCAGAAATCTCTTAACAACCGTGAGTAGGTTAATTCTCTCGTATGCGACTCCAATATGGACATCAGCGACGCACCGTAAGACATACATTAGAATTATGAACTCGGCGCATAGAATCGCATCTTTAAGGGTATGCTGCGTCTTTAGAACTGTGTCAGCGGATGCGATAAGTGAAATATCAGGCCGAATGCCTATCGACCTAGACGCGTTGAAGACTGTGGCCCTACGTGAAAACGAGCACGATGACGGAACAACATCTATAGAAGCTATAAAAGCAGAATGGCAACATACTCGTAGGTGGAACATCAGAACCAAAGGGCGATGGACATAAAAATTGATCCCCGAAGTTGATGAACGGATTAGCAGAAACCTCGGGGAGGTAAACTACTACCTAACACAATTTCTATCGGGGCACGGATGCTTCCGGGAGTATCTCTACAAGTACAAGCCCGCGGATGATCCATTCTGTCGGCACTGTGAAGGAAAAGTGCAGAACGAACAGCATTTACTAATGGAATGCCAAAATTACATCAGGGCCAGGAACATCTTAGAAAGGGCAATTGGCAGGCAAGTGACCCCAAAAAGCCTGATCTCATTTATGTTGGCGAGAAGCGAGGGCTGGGAGACTGCAAATGAAGTAATCACAAGTATGATGCAGCAACTGCATATAGAGGAACGAGCACCGAGAAATGAAAGAACGGAAGATACTGCCAGCTGCCCCTTGCGAACGAACGCCTTGACTGGCGGTGCCGCAGGGGAACAACAGGACACAGAAACTGGAGGGGTTTTTTTTTTAGCACGGAACCATGCAGGAACATGGAGTCGGGCATAACTCGTAGCACGGGCTACAAGTATCCATAAAGGAATTCAACCCCTACCCGAACATCAAAAAAAAAAAAACCAATATTTCGTGACCATATCATCCAGAAGCGGCACCAATTTCGCAGGGTTTCTCGGTCTCTGCTTGCGATGCATTTTCCTTTTCCGATGCCATCTTTGATTATTCTTAATATGGTCTTTCTGTTCTAGCATGTGTCCTTTGTTAGTTGCCTGATTCAAGCATTCCATCTCTATGTTATTCCTGAATTAAGATACTCGAAGCTTTGTGTTTGCTCCTCTTTTCGAAGTGGGTTGCTAAGTAGGACTTTCACAAGTCGTTCAGGTTTCGAAACAACTTCACAACTGCGATATACTGGACTTCAAGAAATTAACATTGTGAAGCTGTATATTGCTTGGTTTACTGCAAACTGCTTAAGATCATAGTCCATTCTGCTACTACAGCCTTTCCTAGTCTAACCAGATTGAGCACCAAAGCCCGATTGTTAAGTATAAATCCACAAGTGTCCTCCTCCTCAATATTCAAAAAAAAAAAATTCCTTCCTCATAATAACAATGGTTCGACACAAAGCCAGCAATATAATTTATCTGCTCCAATGCAGATGAAAGGATGAATCAGAGAATCAAGTCAACAGCCCAAAAGAAAAAGAAACAGATTCCAAGTTTTCCATGCATGTTCAGTACATCTTCTACGGCGGGTGGTCCTCTCAAAATTCAATTCAATTTGCATTTGCCTCTGCCCACTCATAGGTTTTGGCTTTAGATATTCAATGTTTCACGGTAAGATATGGATTCGTAGTCTGGCCGCCGTGTCGTCCACTGGAATGTGTGTAGCACACACAAGAGAGAATTTTTCCTCAACCGGAAGACAGTCGTCGCGACAAGACTCCATACACACTCCAGGAAGGACACACGATGTCATCTATCGCTTGGGGATTATTTATTTCAACATTTCTTGAATTTATAATCCTTTAAGTTGATTTACACTGAACGAAGGGTTAAGAGGGTGGTGCCCCGCATGTCAACAGGAAGTCTATACATGGTCTCCAACATCGTCTTAGTTCTTAGTGCAGTATGTTAGACATATCACGTGACTGATATTTGGCTTTGTTATCCTTTGTAGTGATTTAAATCTAGAGGGTATAGCTACCGCGACCAAGTCCATAAATAACTGTCACCCATGTGTCACAAGGTAAGGAACATGAATGTGGCAGCTAACAGCGTACATATCGTGACATAAGCCAAGAGACAGCTTTTACAAACATCAGCAAGCACCTAAAGAAAAAAAGGGGTTAAACGAGGCAGTTTTTTCAAAGGACTTCCTCGAAACCAAGTCCCTCGAAGCAGTAAAAAGTTAAACGGCCGTGAAAATCAGGACATGAGAACTTTATTGTTGCAAGCAGCAAGCCAGAGTGTAGCAGCATCGCGCTCGCCCCAGTTTCGGGGGTTTTTTGAGGTTTTGATTAATGATGAGAGAAGCTTTTCCGTGTTTTTGTTGCGCAAACGGTCGGGGGATGGCGATGATTATTCAGGGTGGTCTGGTGTTACATGAGGGGTGGGTATGATTAATTGCATTGCCAGCAAGTTAATTCTTTGTGCCATTTTTAATCATACGCCATTTTAAAGTCTGTTTTGTTTTATGAACGAAAATCATTGCGACGAGACGACGACGACGACTCGACGGGGTTGATGATGATGTAGCGAGTAAGCAAGTGAAGCACTGATGTCGGTTGATAATGGCACAGGAAGGGGGTGTGAAGCTGGTAAAAAAAAAAAAACAAATGAAATGATTAAGTGTTAAGAGTTGCATAAGTAATTTTTCATTATGTAATTTGTCTGGAGCGTAGTAAGCCGTGCAGTGTAATTTGTAGCCCGGAGTTATTGTTACATTTTGGAAGTGTGTTCATTAGGGGTGGACTGAGAGAGAGCAACAGGACTCATGGAATGATTTTTTGGCTCATTTGTCAAAAATGCAAATATTAAGTTGGCGGAGGGAGGGGTTTGTTTAGTTGCATTGACTTTTGGGCGATAAGTCAACGCGATTTATCATTTTGGGATTCGCTCTGACGTAGGATATGAAAGACTGATTTGATGAGTTTGACTCAAGCGAAGCGAATTGGTATGGATTTTCTTGGAATGCAGAGCTAATTGAGTAGATCGTTCTCCGAATGGGTGAAGAATATTAAAGATCTTTTGCAGGGTTGTGAAAAGCCACACAATTCGACGAGGAACAGTCCAAGACTGATTCCCTTTGAGCTTCGAAGATTGCTTTTGAAGAAGTTCACTAGGTCCATCATTTCCTATGGAAAAATTCCTAAATTTATAGATCTTTTGTGCCCTCTTCATTTTGTGGTGCTTTTCCATAGTGTGAGCATAAGTAACATGGCATGGTGTAGGCGAAGAATCTCAACAACTATAGCGGACCTGTTTTGTAACTATACTCGTAAGATTAAGCCAGACAAGTAGCTGGAGACCAAAGGCAATGGGTCGTACTACGATCCTATAGAGCTTTCTACAGGCTACAGAGCGCCATACATAGACTTCATGAGATCATTTTTGAGCACCTATCCGAGAAGGGAAGAATGGAAAAACGACAGAACACCTAACGAGCGATCCATAGCTGTATACACCGACGGCTTCAAAGTGGAAATAGGTGTAGGAGCTTGTCAGCTCAGCTGCCGGACTACAGCAGCGTTTTCAAGGAAAAGGGCCTAGCAGTGATAAAAGCAGCCTTTGAGGCTGAGATGAAGGCAATATCAGAAGAGGATATCACCTTTTTCATCCACAGTCAGGCAGCGATAATAGCAATATCTTCTACAGTGTTGTAGAGAAGAGATCAATGTTCTTGGAACACAGCACAAGGTAAAGCTCTGCTGGGCATGAAGGCATACCAGGGAATGAGAAAGCTGGCAAACTGGCTCGAGGAGGTTCATCTCTAAGCTCGGACCAATCCGATCCCTCGGTGTACAACCCACCTTGCACACTCAAACTTAAAGCAGGGAACAAAGCCCTAACGGAGGCAAACAACAGGTGGATCTCTCATGCAGAGGGATTGAAAATCTCTCTCTACTCCCATAGAAGTCATAACGGGGCATAACACTATGCGATACCACATGAAAAAGTTACGTGTGATGAACGAAGACCTTTGTAGAAGATGCGATGACGAAGAAGACGAAGGACGACATTACCCACTTTCTTTGCTACTGCCCAGGCCTCTACCATCTAAGAAATAAACTCCTTGGACAATACTTCTTTAAAGATTTAAAAGAATTGTCCAACAGAGCGATAAACGACATCGCAGACTTCATTAAATCTTCTGGATGGTTTGTATCTCTAGCACAGTAAGTACAGGAGGGAGCCAACTACAAGTTTCTTTTTAAAAATGCAAAAACATGAACAAAATGAATTCTTTTCCATGTAGTATTATGACTTTATTAGTAAGAGCAAACATTCCCGTTAATTACGGAATATAACGTCGTTCAAGTGGCTGCCTCGGCTGGCCTCGCAGTAGCGCATTCTATCACTCCAATTTTCCAAGACCTTGTTGATGGTTTCGGGCTGTAGCTCACGGATTGCTTGGATGATATTGAATCGTTTCCGGATTGTTGGCATAACATCGGTCCTTCACGGTTCCCCACAAAAAAAGTCCAAACGGGTCAAATCGCAGCTCCGAGGCGGCCAATTGACATCGCCAAGACGGTTGATAACACGATTGACCGAAACGTTGTTCCCAGTCTCATTTTCGAAGAAAAATGGTCCAATGATGCCACCACTCCACAATCCGCACCAAACTGTCACTCTCTGTGGATGCATTGGCTTCTCGACAATAACGTGCGGGTTTTCCGAGCCCCAGATGCGGCAATTTTGTTTGTTAACGTAGCCGCCGAGATGAAAATGTGCCTCGTCAGAAAAGATAACTTTTCGCCCAAAATCGTTGTCCAATTCAAGCTGCTCTAAGGCCCAAACTGCGAAGCGATAACGAAATGTTGAGCTGTTGAGATCGATGACGAGTTGATGTTCGTGAATTGAGTCTCACACTCTCGGCTACAGCAGCCACATTCTCGTCTGTACGCACCGTACGACGACGGGGACCATGAGTGTTGTCTACTAGCATACCAGTCTCACGAACTTTTTACACAAACTTGCATACAGCAGGCGCGGTGGGTGCTTCATTTCGGCCAAAACTTCTTTTCAAAAAAACGCACTGTTTGGGCTACACAGCACTCACTTTGGAAATAAGTTTTCAATATTTCCCAATGTTGTTCAATCGTAAAGTGACTCATTTTTTTCCGCGGAGGTATGATACTGACTTTCTGTCAAGATTTTGAGCAGGAAACTGCTGTCAGTGTCAAAATAACCTATGATTTAAAAAAAAACCACTAGATGGCCAACCCGTTACTAAATGCTTTCAACTAGGCTATGTACAAAAGACGTTTGATTTTTTCACCAAGAAGGGATTCATTTTAATCTATCTTCTTTCCCCCCATGGGTATCACAATGGGTCTATGTTGACCAGAGACCACAATGGGTCTGAGTTGACCTGAGGCTGTACACCGGCCCACATGCCTAACCTAATCTAACTATACTCGTACTATAGTACATAGACATGGTTATTGCACTAAAATCCACAGGAAAACATTAGCAATGGGAATAGTCAGTAAGACATAGCGAATATAGGGGGCACTTGCAGCAGCGCCACCCACTTTGTAAGCTGTTTGGACAAAGGTTTTAAGGTAATTGCGCAACAAAGTTGATTCGAACGGTGGTCTAAGGAGATAGTAAGCCATGCAAACGGACATAAGTCTGAGAATTGAATCAGTCACGAACGTGCACCTTCGGCTATCTTGACAGAGCCTGTTGTCCAAATGAATAATGAAATTACCCACTTCGACAATGGTAGGCCTCGAAAAACTTATATAAGGAACGAGACAGTAAGAAAATGAACAATGGTGATACAAAGTCAGCCTAATATACTCAAAGGTTGAATATCCATTACAGCGTTGGGAGAGCCAGAATCCATTTTTAGTGAACACACGATCTGGCAATTCGCTAGGGACGACATCTTCAGAGGTACTGGATCTTGGGTCTGCAATAAGTGTGTCCACAGTGGGCTTTCTGATAGCAAAATTCATTGCTCGAGTGCATTTGCTAGTAAGAAGTGAAGAACTGTCAACTTTTTTCGAGGTTGTCTCCTGAGTGATCTCTGAACCGAAAAGAGAAAAAACGAAAATTCCTTAAAGTGATCAAAAGATGTACTCGAAGCAAGCAGATATAGAAAGGCCGCATTGGAACGGTCGGTGGTCCAAAGTGAACTGGAAAAGATAACCCTACAATAGAAGATCCATCATACAGAGCGAGAGACTGCCCAGCAAGAGTAGACCCAAGAAAAAAGGCCAACTACTAGTTGCCAGTTGAATGATCTAACACAGTTTCGAAGGAGTATCTGATGCAAGATAAGTACTGAATGATGAAGGCTGATAAATCAAAATCTTTCTTCAGGCATTCTCCATTGTCGTATTCTCTGAGCAATACGACGCACGACCGCATTAACAACTTTCATTGCTTTAAACTATTCCAAGTTAAGCTGTGATGTCTATAAGACAATTGTGTGAGTAGCTCTTAGACCTCCTGTCAAGTTTTGAGGATTGTAGCATAGGCAAATTTTTCTCAGGGTCAACTCAGAGTCCCGCTTCTTTCTAAGATTCGATCTACATTCAGCGTCTTAGTTAAGCTTCCTCGCTAAAGAGAATAAAGTCCTCGCGTAGCTAGCAAATAAATTTTATTAACAAACAGTAACCACTATGACTGAGAACACATTAATATTGGAACAATCGTTTTTCTTTATTTTCTCAGATTTTGCCGGGAAAATTTCCAGCCTCACGTTGTTCATCCCATCTCTCGACCCAGGCGTTGGGGCACATCGACGTGAATATCTTCTTGAAGTAGTTGCATGGCTCGTAAGCTACTCCACGAACACGCTGGCAGCGATGGAAATCAAGGTAACTCTGATAGCAGTAACGTGTCTGGTTCTGATTCGGGAAGCGTGGATCGAAAGGAGCAGTTTCAATTTTTACTTCATCGCTTTTGGGCTCAGCCTTGGTCATTTTTCTTGAATATTTGGTTCACAATGCGAGCAAGATATGCAAGACTTTGTCGTCCTTTAAACACACAAAATAAATAAAATTTATTTAATTCAATGAAGCTTGGATGTAATACATATATCTACATTTCGAAGTCAAGTGTCTTAATAAAGTAATTAGCAAGGTGAACTGAGATTTAAAAGTCTTTATCATATCCTTTTGGAACACGTTGGTCTGTTCGGAAATATTTCCAAATATCTGGCAACCGTCTCCATGCTGCCGACTGTTAGATGATTTTCCCGTCGACCGATTACAGACCCATCTAGTACAAGTACCGAGGATTTAAATGGACTTAAAACCAAAAGAAAGTATCACAGTCTAATCACACCCAGCGCAAGAAAATTAAGACTCTTCACTTCCTTTTGAATTTAAAACCCATTAGGACTCAATTAATCTCCATTTTCATATCTCATCTCATAATCGCCTAATCATAACTTGAGCTATTTTCCTTTCACCCAAAGTGCCGTCCACTTTGTCATTGCCACCAAAAATCCAGCAAATCTCTCGTCCTGACTTTGGTGGAACACAACACAGATTCCGAGCCATCACCATCAACACGATAAGAGAAGAGATTAATTACCGGGGTTTTTCCTTTTGCCAATGGTACTCGAGAACCGCTAATAAGCACTTCCATCTCAATATCACAAAATCAACTTGACATCATCAGGCGATATGAACACAGAGACTCCCCCGCAATCCTCAAGTTTTGGCGAAAATTCATCGTTTTGGCTCTCGACACTCCCGTATCCATCATCCATTTTGCCACCAAGAACCCGTCCATTCACCATCTTCCATCGCGCCAACGACTACAAGGACGACGATGATGATGACAACAACAAATCTGAGAGGACTCCCAGCAAAAGAAATTGGGAAAAATTTAATTCATGACAGCATGACATCTCCGACAACAAGGATAACAGAAATATTTGCATAAATTCAGGAAGCAGTAGGAACACCAAAAGATAAAACTCCCGTCAGACATACCTAGTAGACAACTGGCAACCGGAATATATGTACTCCTAGGACAGCAGGAGAGAGCTAGAGGAATGAGGAAAAAAATGTCCTTTGGCCCCACCATCGAGCTGGTCAGGGAAGAGCTCTAAAGTAAGACAGAAGGACGAAAACTTTTCGCTAGCAAAAGTAATTTTCAAGTTTGTCCTGATGGTGCCCTTAATATTTTTTCCCCCTCGACACTTTAGTTTGTCCATCTGCTTTTTGGTTGTACTGCTGCTGTTGCTTTCGTCCTGTTTTGTGTCCTTGTTTGGTATATTTTTTTCTCGGTATCCTTCAACCAGTGGAACAATCCTCTAAATGAAAACTTGATAAAAATGTTCAAAGTTTTGACTGCTCCTCGGAAAGTTGAGATTTAGAGGAACGCGGGGTTAGAAGGGCCAGTCGGCAAGAGGATAAGATGTTTTCATTGACCAAAATGAAAAGGAAATGGTGGTGGTCAGTTGAGATTTTGGGAGATGCAACAAGCGATAGTGTCGGAATGATTGGCAAGGAGGAGTAGCTTGGTTTAGATTATTCTAGAGATTTGTAAATGATGGGCGATCCTCGTGTGGTGGAGGGAAAGAAAACAAGGACGTGTTGGTATGGAATATAAGTAAAACAGTCGTAGACATATACCGAACATCATTACCTTCTAACCCATGCCTCTCGGTCAGATGTACAGATGGAGCTGAATTAGAAGTCTATAGGAGAGGACTTGATTGATTGTATTATGCGTCAAATTATCTGTACGATATGCTCAGATGAAATGATCAATTGTTGGAATCCACTACCCTTCCCCGGGATGGGTGGCCATATCATCTGAGAAGAACTATGGAGAAGCAAAGAATTACCAGGTCTAATGCAGGTAAAGGTACCTCTATGAAATTTAAATAGACAGGAATCTAAGACCTGCCTTGACCTAAGCAGAAAGAAACTTCGAGAACTTATGGGCTTCTTCCTGTAAGCTTCATGAATCCCTAAGTGAATCGAGTGAAGTCCTTGATTAGAGCTTCAGTCTTTGGACGGTCTAGGGGGAGCAGAGGTCTTGATTTCAATAGTTTCTTTCTTCAGATCTTCATATGAGGCCACGAGGCACTCGGCGGGATTCTTTTAGATTTTCATTGACTACAGGAAGTGGAGAACCTGAAAATTCTGATTTTATCCGCTTAAGGCTTTGTGGTGAACATTTTGGGTTTTGTTTAGGAGGTCACGTTTGGATTCCATTCTTGAAGGGCGATTCAGTTTGAATTCCAGGGTCAAGACAGTTGTATGTGCGGGAGTTGAAGGAATTGTTGCGCTGCTTGAACTTTTACATCTAGTAGATGGCAATACAGGAATATTGCATCCTTCTAGTGAAGTGTCCGATGTGAAGGTTCTTCAAGTGATGCATATTGGGCAACCTGAGCGACATAAGTAAAGATGTGTAAGCAAATCCCACGGGATTTTGGGCCAGGGCTAATGAGAGAGAGGGCTTTGAGAGGCCACTTAGATATTTGGATTAAGGGCTCTCTAAAGTCTGTGAGGTTAGGCTTGATCTCACACTTTTGTTCGGTTGCAGGGGAGTATTTCTAAAATACCAACGCCAGCGTTCACATCTTCGGAAGATGGGATACAGCTTTGGCGTCAGGTGCTAAATGACTATATCACACATAGTTATAACAGAAGAGCATTAAGCCAACACGATGCCACTGGTATAAGGGTGATAAAAATTGAAGAAAGGGCAGCGTCAGCAGCTATATGGCAAGTTCGTCGACTTTATACAACAAAAGGCAGATGGCAATAGAAACTGATACCGACAATCCAAGACTGAATAAGTCGAAAGCATGGAGACTGCAACTATCATCTTACGCAGTTCCTATCTGTTCACGGTGGTTACCGCAAGTATCTCCGCCGATTTAGACACGACAGCTCACCATTCTGCCCGAAATGCCCAGATGAAGATGAAGCTACGGAGCACCCAGTATTTTATTGCACACGGTTCACGAAATGGAGAATCACTCTGCCCAGTCCGTCGTTACTCTTCGACCATGTGTTAGGGTTGGAATAGAATTGGATGGCAATATGTTCTTTCCTAACTTCTTCTTCTTCTTCTTCCTTTTACGAGTATCAGCGAGGTTATGATCGGAAAATAAGGGATCATAACCCTCCCACTTCACCGCATTTCTACTGATCCGCCTGTGGGGTTCGCCTATATGTTCTTTCCTAACAACTCTTCAAAAAGTGTTGCGGGGAATAGAAAAGCTAAGAGGAACAACAGAAGCAGGGGAAGCAGCTGACACAGGAAGCGTAGCATGAACTGCGAACCAGCCCTGCGAAATAATATCTAACAGCAGTTCCACGGGGAGAGTGGTAGAAGTGTGCAAGGTGTGGATTAGTATGTAGGCGCATTCATCTATTATTCGTCTGACATCTATTATTCGGGCTTGCGAATCGTTCATGTTAGTAGCACGGACTATTAGTATTTTTCGAAGATTACCACATCCTTTGGCGCAACCACAACAAAAAAAATCTAAAAAAATTTAGGACATAGCCAGATTAATAAAAGTGGGATCCGGCTTTTAGGCTTTTAAGTCGCAAGTTCAACAATTATTCATAGAAAAGAGGATCGGCATCTGCATTTGATTTTGCATACAACTAGGAACACTTTTCTGTGGAAACTGCTGCAAATGCTTACTGGATTGTTATTTAACAGAGTTTCATCATATGCCCCTCAAGTTGGGTGCCATGGCGCGAATAGAGTTCTGTAATCAAATGCACTCACTTCTTCTATCCTTCCCGCTAGGAGAGAGTAAACTGAATAAGACTGAAGAAACCGAAGATAAATGAAACCAGCATTTTCTCAGCCACTAATTCAGCAAAACCAAATACCCATAAACCCCTCCAAGGTTCAATAAACTTCGATAGAAAAATACACCCCATAGTCAGCATTAAATAAACTTTCAATTTGCCTCATAAAATTAAACGCTTGAAGGACATTCCGAGGCGATCATACATAACTCACGCCGCGAAGTTACTCCACAGGGAAACTTCTTCTGCAGCACTTTTGCATCCCCATAGCAAATTGAAACGATGAAGACAGTTAAACCAACCCGCAACCCCATCGACAAACCACCACTGAAGCGAAAGTTTAAATCATAAAACATAACGACCTCCAGTGCGCGGCGATAAAAATCTTTCTCACTTAACCCGAAATGGAGATTTCCGTTCCGGAAGTGCAACAAAAAGGGTTAACACCCCCCGATAGAAAGAATACACTCGCCTCTATACGAATATGAAAAGCATAAGAATTTCCGCCGAATGAGCTTGCAATGATTGATAGTTCAAGTAATTTTTGCCGGCACAAATGAATGAACTTCAATTTGTTACTTTTCATTAAAATTGAAGAATGCCATGTGCACGGAGAGGGGGGGGGTGCGGGGGTTGGTTTAAAACAAATGCAATACATCTGTTGAACAAGGACGATGGGGTCTCCTCCTCCACCATAAATCCAATTGAACCTAGTAGCACAAAACACATCACCATTCGGTACAAAATGTAGATCATGACACACAATGAATTGTAGCTGGAACATGGAGTGCCCTGTCAGGCCCTTCACATTTCACATACCACCCGCCTTTGCTTGAGGCTTCCATAGTTTCGTCGAACGTGAGCTGCGGACATAGCAAGGAGATCTAGCAGTCATTTTCATCATTTCTGGATTTGCCAGCAGGATGTTGAAAACCAACTGCTGAACGCTTTTTTTTGTGAGTCGATTCCTTTCTAGGAAAGGTCGTCATACATTGTTCTAGATACTTGTATACATGTATCTGCAGACAGAAGAAAGAACGAAGAACAGCGCAGTCAAATCAACGAGAAATAGAGAATCCTGTCGGGGAATCAATTCAATTTTAATAATAAAACGCCCCCGTGTGAGTTGTAGAAATCGTGATGTTTTACAATCAGAGATTCGATTTTTTTCCCGTTGAAGGGTTGCCAGTTGGAAGGGTAGGTGCAAAGGCTACAACAGAAATGAATGGACAAGCTGATGGATTTTTTTCTTTTTTTTTCATCCATCCGAAGATGGGAATCCAATCAGAAACAAGAATGTTGCCAAAGATGAAAAGGAGTAGAATAAAGGGCTTTGGTTGAGTGGGCAGAGGGGTGGTGTTCGGATTTGTGGTAAGTTTTGAAAGCTGAATCTACAAAAATTGCTCTCAACAAAAATGTAGGTTAATAGAAAAAATTGTGTGATCGTTGGCATTGAATGGCAACTTGTGACTTTTTTGTAAGCCTAGGCAGTCCTCCGATGAAAAATTAATCTTAAAATATTTATGATACAGGATTGAAGAAGGATTGCGGTTTTGTTCAAGAATTCTCCAATCATGGACTGAGGAAGAATATTTTTTGAACGACTGTTTAATAGAAACTATTTATTTGCGAAGTCAGATTGCAATTGCCAGATCTAGGAGTCCTTGTCATATGGCTGGAACTATTTATACATGGTTTCACAGAGTTTGTTTGGAGCCTTTACATGTCCTTAAATGCTGACTGACAGACCTAACTATTTCAGTATACATATATCTGACAAGAATACCGACTTTTTACACTACTGTACAATTTGCTGTCCTCGGCTACTTGAACTTCTACAACTCAAACTGGCTACGATATTACAACAGAACTAACTAATGACGTAGGGTGACACATTAGTCCTTAGATATATTTCGAGATATAGCTTAAGACGTCTCCTAGCTGTCATAGTAGTAGTACTTTTGAATCATCTATGTGGACTAGATATACGAAGGTTGTGATTCAGAATAGTACTTTTAGCACACTCTCGGACCACGCAGTATATGTCATCGCTGGAATGCCACCAATCGAGAGACTGCCAGCAACGCTGGAGGTTTTGATTTTAGGACCGCTGCACCCCAGGCTTGGTGAAGTTGGCGATCACATGTCTAACATCGCAAAGTCAGCAAGTTGGCCAATCAATTTAGAGACATGAGATAATTCATATCGTCACAACTCCTTGTTCTACACAAAGCACAAATAAAGCCGACACCAGGGACAACAAAGCAGTTTACACAGAGAACTAGAACCTACCAAAAGACTCAAAATCAAAAAATTATATATACTCACCACTTTTACTGAGCTAGACACTGACGCTGGTAGAAGTGGAGGGAACGAAATGTTTCTGCAGACTTCTGTAGATTAAACCGCAAAATATAGAATGACAGATTCCAGCTGACTAGAATTCCAGGCGTACTTGATGGAGTAGGTAGAGCAAAGTATTTTCCTCAGCAGAGATGCAAATGCCGCACTCAGGCTTTGGCAAGTAGGTTTAGTTTCAGCGATGTTACATGGCAGATGTAGGCACTAATATTTAATAGGACAATTAGTACTAGTACTCGTATTCCTGATAGAAGGACACATATTCAGAAACTAGTCTTATTCTTTGATAGAACGGAAGTGATAGTTAGTATTGGAGCTGGAATCCTCTAAGAATACCTAGGGTTCATCTGCTCTCATCAATAGTCAAATCAAGGCTGAAACTATGTAGGAATTGGGATCAAGGTATATCTATCAGGGATTAAGAATTGGGATCAAGATACCTAATCAAGATATCAACAACCATTAAGATGACCCTATGTTGGGCACCGGATCATATGGAAAAGCAACGAAAAGGCTGATGAACTTGTGGGGAAAGGGTCGGAATAGGATCTTTCTAAGTTCATTCTCTTTGTATCATAGAGCAATGCATATTCCAAAATTGATAATAAAGCCATAACCGCTTTAATGTACGCTGGAATAGTCTGGACACATACTTAGTAACAAGACAACGTCGGTCAGTTTTTAAAAAGAAAACTGAAAGCACTAAATCAACAAGGCATTAGGACTTGACGGTAACCCCACGGAGCTCCCACTATCACTAGAAAGCTACAACCGTTCGTTTACAGGTGCCTGTGCATTATCCTAATAATTTATGTATCCCAACCATATCTCTTATGAACACCTATACCAGAAAACAGATCAGGAACTAATAGGAACTAACCATTCAACAAGTGACAGTGGATTGGTCCCACGTTCCAAAAAAGTAACAGTTCCATAGTTAACCATGTTATGTAATAAAACTCTTTAACTCACTCAAAATACTTGGCGATTCGAGGAGAACATGACGCAGAACAGTAGAGAAGGAGGCGCGGCAGTTGGGGAGAGCTGAGACTTATTGCCAGAAACAATACACGACGCCGCGTAGGCGCAGTAGAGGCTCTAGGACCCACAATGGGGATACAGGGCAGAAGCTCTTTCTCTTATTAAACTCAGTCACTCATCACTTCTACACTGACGGCTCAAAATCCAAGGACAGAGTTGGTGGAAATGTTTTCTCTGACAGGCTTACTCTTAAGCTCTCCTTCCGTCTTCCAAATCATTGTAGCGTGTTCCAGACGGAAATTTCGGCAATTAAAGAAGTCTTATCTTGGCTTAAGCAAAACGTGATATCCCTTAGAGATATCCGCATCTTTTCAGACAGCCAAGCAGCAATCAAATCCTTGGAATCGACCTCTATAAATTTCTTAGTAGCCTTAGACTGCCGATCGTCTCTCGTGGAGATGGCTGAGCAGTTCAATATTCACCTGTGCCGGGGCATAGGGACATTCTAGGGAATTGTAGGGCCGATGAACTCGCCCGAATAGGAACAACTATACCCATCCTGCCGGACAAAGGCTCCTTAGGTATACCAATCGCTACTTGCAAACTCAAATTTAAGCCGCATGCTATCGAGAGTACGAACCTTAGGTGGACAAGTAAACCCACATGTCTAGCGACGAAACAAATCTGGCCGAAGCATATCGGCGGTGTAATAGGTGTCATCACTGGACACTGCCTAACAGGCAAGCATGCACCAAGGCTAGGCGTTTTTGCGAACGACTGTTGTAAAATTATGAAGAAGAGGAAGAAACTATTCCTCACCTTCTTTGTTTCAGCCCAGCTCTCTCCTATAGAAGGAAGCTTAACCTAGGAGCCCCCTATTACAACGACATAGGCGACCTGACAAATATCGATATTAAGAGCCTTCGACGCTTAATAAGAAGCTCAAAATGGTTAAACGAGTAGGTAGCAGAAATTCCTCCCATGATCCATGTGGTATCACAATGGACCTATTATTGTTTTAAGTGTGTTGGCGATTCTCAGCTGGCAGCCACTTCAACCTAACCTAACCTAAACTCAGTCACATAAAGCTGGGCATCTACGATCACTCATAAATGCCATTCCCGGAGTGAGCGCACTCATGTATGACGCTGGATGGGACTTTGTGTCAGAGTACGCAAAGGAATTCCACATTCATGCGTGATAATGGATTGCGATTAGTGTCATTTAGCGTGGGAGCCTCCTACGTCTCTGTAGGAATTGTTGAAGTGAAGAAGTAATAAGATCTACACGACACATGAGAAAACTAAAATCGTACTTAATCTGGACGTGGAGAGCATCTTTTCTATCCCTATCTATGTGTTTTCAATCTATTTATCCGTAGTAGAATAGCGTGGCAAAATCGCATCATCACCTCCCCGTGGTGCCCGCTGGATTGCTATCTGATAGTGAACTAACGATGAGCGTATGCTGCGTCTGACGATATATGTGTAGCTGAACCATCAGACCTGCGTAAGCACATCTGGGTGAACTTCAGCGCGCATATGTCTAACCGGACGAGGCATCTCTTGTTGACCTAATTGGCTGAAATATGCGTCTCAGAAGTCTAGCAAGAGCTCCTCAGAAGGAGAACGTGCGGCGGATGAATTCTCTCGATGGAATCAACGTTGACGTCTACAGCCTAGCGGATACATTACCAGAGCTACTTCGACATATTTGCAGCTGAGGTCTGTAAGGATTTTCAATACTACGTCAGTGTATTGAAAAAGAGATGGAGGCGGATGAACCCTTAATGGGCCAACGGCAGCGCTCATATCCCCGAAGTGGGTTACTGTCACCGGTGTACCCGGCCCCTCGTCCTAGGGGAATAATTAAGTAACTGGCCCTCCAGGTTGGGGGTTGTGCCATCGGGGTAACTTCCCTACCACGTAAAAAATCTATGGTTCCGAAACAACCAATGCGCATATCCAGAACGGAGCGAAATCAAGGAAATACTGTGAGGAAATTTGACGTCGGGCGGCTACCATCGCAAGAGACCGCCAGAATTTGAATTTGCTGATCGAGTTTCTTCTAATCTTAATTTAAGTCCTATGCCGCCAGCAGCAAAGTGGCAGCGTTGCCAACATGCCATCAGAGATGCCACCTCTGATGTACTGGGTTTCTCTCGGCCACCACAATGAAACCCCTGGTTTGATGAGGAATGCCGGCAAGCACATGCAGCTAAACAAGAGGCGTACAAAGTGGCGCTGCATAGAAGGACCAGAGCTGCTTACGAACTCTACGTGAGCAGGAGAAAATAGGAACATCGACTTTTCAGAAAGAAGAAAAAAGAGCATGAGAAGCGCTCGATCGAGGAAATTGAGAGACTTTATTGCAGGAATGATGTTCGAAGATTTTACCAAAAGGTAAAAAGAACATGCCAGGGTTTCAAAACCAGAACAGAAGCCTGCTGGGACGAAAATGGCAACATAGTAGTAGAATCGCAGTCGGTGCTGAGGATATGGAAGGAACACTTCTGCAGACTGTTTAACAGCGATGATGACCAATATTCCAATGTCAGGCAGAATGAGCCATTCAACAGTGACGATGGCAGTCAGGATTCCCGTCAACCCAATCAAAATGAAGTGAAGCTAACGATATCTAAACTCAAATCCAACAAAGCTGCTGGAGCCGACGGCCTTGCCGTTGAACTTTTCAAAGCAGGAGGAGATGAGGTGGTAAGGAGCATGCAGCAGCTCATCTGTAAAATCTGGTCGGACGAAAGTATGCCCGATGAATGGAACCTCAGCATGGTTTGCCCGATCCTGAAGAAAGGAGACCCTCTAAACTGCGCCAACTACAGAGGTATAAGTCTCCTCAACATCGCATATAAGATCCTGTCTGCCGTATTATGTGAACGCCTAAAACCGATCGTCAACAACCTGATAGGTCCTTATCAGTGCGGTTTCGGCCGGGAAAGTCCACCATTGACCAAATATTCACACTACGGCAGATCTTGAAAAAAACCCATGAATATAAAATCGATACGCACCACCTCTTCATCGATTTCAAAGTTGCTTATGATAGCGCGTATAGAGACGAGGTATACAGAGCCATGTCTAGTCTTGGCATCCCTGCCAAGCTCATCCATTTGTGCAGAATGATGATGGAGAACTCTCGCTGCTCCATCAAAGTCGGTAAGAACATCACCGAACCGTTCGATGGCAGGAAAGGTCTTAGGCAAGGTGACGCGCTATCATGCGATCTCCTTAACATAGTACTTGAGAGAATTGTACGAAACTCACAAGCCAACACCGGTGGTACAATCTTTTACAAGTCTGACATTGACATAATCGGAAGAACTCAGCGGGCAGTCAATGGGGCATTTACGAGTATTGAGATCGAGGCAGCAAAGATGGATCTAGCGGTCAATGAAAGCAAAACAAAATATATGCTGTCTACAAAAAAGGACACCCAACATCGGCGTCTTGGACAGAACGCCACAATAGATAGATATAATTTTGAGGTAGTAAAGGATTTTGTCTACCTAGGCTCTATGGTGAACTCCGCAAATGACATCAGTAGGGAGATCACACGAAGAATTACTCTTGCTAATCGTTGTTTCTATGGGGTAAGAAGGCAATTGAGTAGCAAAGCCCTATCTCGAACTACTCTACTAACTGTTTATAAGACACCAATCATCCCAGTCCTGCTGTATGGCGCAGAGGCATAGGCTTTGACAAAACCGGATGGGGATGCCCTCGGTTATTTCGAGAGAAAAGTTCTTCGAGCGATCTTTGGTCCTGTCTGCATAGACGGTGAGTGGAGGAGAAGGTACAATGCCGAACAATACGGCCTGTACAAGGACATCGACTTAGCCAGAAGAGTTCACATACAGCGACTAAGATGGCTGGGTCATTTAGAGCGGATGGAGCCCAACGTTCCCGCTAAGAAAGTCTTCGAATGTATGGACGACGCAGTAGAGGACGACCTCGCGGTAGGTGGCGCAAACAAGTGGAGGGGCGTGCGCAACTGGAGGCAGCTGGCTCGTAACCGTGCTGGCTGGAGAGGTTTGTTGGTTGAGGCCCAAGTCCACCACGGACTGTAGCGCCATCTAAGTAAGTAAGTAAGAATAGTTCCCTTTACTTTATTTTTAATCGGAAGACTTTGGTCTATTCAAGACTACGATAGGTAAAGTAAGTGGGTTGATGTAGCTGAAGAATCTTCCTAAATTACACTTTGATCAGTGTAGATCCATTGTGATGCCCATGGAGTGTAACAACTCCCATACCAGTGAAAACCATTATCACTATGTCCTGTGTTTCTTAATGATTGCTTACTAGTTCTTCTATGACCTGGATAAAATAGGAATCTGGTAGCATATACTAGAGTGGTAGAGTGCATTTTCATGTACATCCTCATCACCGTACCCTCTTCGTCTATATGTTTTTTATTTTCATTTTTTCGTATGATAGCTTAGCCCCGATAAGGAGTATTTTTAGGGCTACTCAGGTCTAACTTTAAGTCCATTTGGTTTTCTTAATGCAGATTTGAAACTCCATTCTGTGATAGTGATATCTACAAACAGTTTTCTCAGCAACCGAATATGGTTATTTTAAATTCAATCTAGGTACATGCTCTACAGTGAAAGAAGTGGCTAAATGGCCATTCAATGATCTGCCTGTGAGCAAATTTTTTCGGCCTCTGTCAATTTATTCTGTCACTGGCTTGACTATGGATACATCCCTTCTTATTTATAAATTAATTAAAAAAGAAGAAAAAAAATCATCCAAAATCTGTTGGATGCATTGTTAATCCACCCATTACAAATATTAACACACTTTAACTGCTTGTTAATAAGGGTGGAACAAGAACGTATCACTTCGGCCGTTCCCAGGTACAAAGGAAAATCCTTTCACTTGTTTTATGTCAATAATATTTTACACTCATTACATAAATTAAATAATGCCACGAGACGACTGCATTGGGTGCATCCTCGTTGTCGAAATAATACCATTGGTTGGATGAAAATAAAACAACGGATTGTCGGTTGTTTTCAGCGTAAAAATATTTTCACAGAAATGTAAATGTTCTGTGATGCCAAAGGCAGCAGAGACTGACATCCGTGAGATAATTATTACCATAGTTGAGCGCTTTACTTGCAACTATACCTATAGGGTGGGTATTGGTTTTGTGAAATTTTTCGATCGGAATTTCCCTTTTAACTTAAAAATAAAGATCGATTTCGAGATGAAGTTGAGTGAAACATATGCTACCAGATGGCGTATCAGGTTTTTGCAAAGCCTGCTATAGGAGTAATTTACTTCATGTCTTGCTTTGGTCTCACTATTTCCGATATCCATCACCCGCAACACTTGATTCATGCAGACTTGGTATGCCAAGCTAAAGAAAGTTTTGAAACCTTTTTGTTTTTAAAAACAACATATTAAAGATTTTGTTAAAATTTCGTAAATGAACACCTTAGATACACATATACAATACTTCAAATGACAAGGCATAGTAATTGCCTACTAGTGCCGATTTATAGGAATTGTATATTTCTAAAAGATGTCCTTCAAACTTAGAAACGTGTCTGAATGGTCTTTATCCCAAAGGTGAGCCGACGAGGACATGAATCTGCAAATGTTTTTAAGTCAATTAGCTTAACCTTTTTCGTTCTGAAGTCCGTCGATATTTACATCCGCAAAACTTTCGAACGATCGAAAATGTCGAACTCTCAATATACGTACCTCAAAGGAAGATCCACAGATACGACTGTTCATGAGGTTGTGCGTATAGTTGAAAAAACACGTCATTGCTAAGAATACACTCTTGCTACCTTTTTAGACATGAAACTATTCAAGAATCTTTCGCAGAACTAGGTATAGTAAATGGATAGCATCCATGTTAAGAACGCGATTTATTTAGTCGACACTCGGCAACGATAGCATAACTAAAATTGCAAGTACTCCTCAAGGAGGCGTTATATCCCCCCCTTTTATGGCTGACGGTCATGAAGGAAATTTTGGCGCGACTGGATAAGGAAGGTTTCAAGCGTACGCGGCCACGCAGATGACCCAGTAATCCTAGTGTCAGGAAAGTTCTTCTCTGTGATAAGCCAACTCATGAAAAGGAGTCTGTATCTAGTGTACTCATGGGCACAAGCTGTGGCCTAGAAATAAATCCAGACAAAACTGAGCTGGTGCTAAAAATGCTAGACATCACCCCAACCAAACTGAATGGGCGGCCACTGTCTTTATGGTTTAGTTCAAAATATCTAAGTATGATTCTCGACCCAAAACTTTGTTGGAAGCTAAATATTGAACAGAGTGTTACGAAAGCAAGCATAGTCTTCTACGCATGGAATAGAACCTTCAGCAGGATAGTCTTCAGCCTAAAATAAATCTTTGGATGTACGCAGCCGTTGGGTGCTGGTCTGCTATGCCCTACGGCCATAGGAGAATCCTGGAGACGATATCAATGATTCTGGTTGCGTCTTCGAGTGTTTACGAAATTCGCCCTTTAAACTTCAGCACCGAAGAGTAAAAATAGATTATTTACAAAAAACATTGAACGTCGCCACCAATGACTAAGTTTAGAAGACAAATCAGCACATCATCCCGCGGATGGGCTTCACCAGCTCAAGGTGTTACTGTGTGTATGGTGGGATGTTGAGGGAATAATCTACTTTGAGGTGTTGTCTCATAACCAGACTATCACCGCAGAAGTCTACTTTCAACAGCTGTGCAGAAACTGTCAGGTCTAATTAATCGATGAGGTATTCTATTCCAATAGGACAACGCTCGCCCTCATTTAGCTAGGAGTACCCATACGCAGTTACAGAAGTTCAATTGGGAAAAAATGGTGCATCCGCCTAATTCTCCAGACTTGCACTTTCAGATTTCCACTTGCTTTGAAGTCTGCAAAACTTCCCTGATGGGACTAATTTTAGATCTCAGAATGATGTCCAATGTACAATGGACCTACTTTTGGTCGAAGTGCATCCTCATCGAAGGGCGATCCTAACCAAGCAACCAACCATGATGTCCAAAAGGCTCTTGGGGTTTTTTTATCGTCAAATCCAAACAATTTGTTTGTGGCGGCATTAAGAAGTTACCTGGAAGGTGCTATATAATAAAGGAAGTCAGATTGACACCTAAATTTTAGCATTTACTATTTACTTAAGTCCTGTCTTCCCTCGAGGAACATAGGGCGGCAACAACGCCTGCGGGATATCGTTTTCGGACTTCTGCAATGCGTATCAACTCTCTCCAACTCATTCCCAAAGCTCTAGATTCATTTTTAACCGTTTTGCGCCACTTATGCTTAGGGCGCCCGCCAGTTCTGCCAGAATGAGTAAGAGGATTCCATTGCATGATGTGTTTGGCAACAAAATTTTCTTTGCGCCGAAAAGTGTGACACAATCCATTACCATTTCCTTCATCAAATTGTAATGTCAATAGGTGCCTAGCCTTTTCTCAAGCGGAGGTGTTCGTTCGAGATACGATTAGGCCAGAAAATCCTAGAGATAGTACGTAGACATCTATTTACGAAAGTCTGCAGCTTACGAATGACAATGACGCTGAGTCTTTAAGTACTACATCCAAAAAGTCAGGCTGACTTGCTAGCCAGAACAGGAACTGCGCCAAACTTAACAACGCCAAGACCATTCTGTTGATTACCGGTCAGCACGGCAAAAGGATGCGACCTAATCCCACCTTTTACAACAATCTACAATCTACATCCATATAGTTGTATTGACTCAACATTGGAGGCGAACTCAGCTTTGGCTTTCCCGATTCTTGTAGCTACATTAAGCTCGGTGCCACACTCAGCCGAGACTATACTTCCTAAGTATAGAAAGTTATCAACTTTTTCGACCTGCTGTCCAGCAATGTTTACTTGAGCGCTGGAAGTTGTAAGACGAGTGCTTTTGTCTTGGCCATGTCAATCTTTAGACCTACTATCTTGGCCTCCAGACTATGGACCATTTGGTGCAGATTCATAATTCTATGCGACAGTCAGCAAATCTCGTCAGTATAGATCAGGTGTTTAAGTTAAGACACCACTGTCCACATATGGGCTGTAAGACGAACATCACTGATTACGGCCAAAAATAGCAGTGGTGAAAGTGTGCAGCATTGTCGTACCCCACTTTGGACTTCAAAGATGTCAGACATATTTCCCTTATGCAAGACCTGATACTTTTTGGGGGAAAACGCTACTGCTCGTGAGAAACAGTCCGTCTCTGTTTCAAGTAGTGTGAGACGTTTTGCTCACCTTAACCTCTTTTGAACTTAACACCATCCACTCCGGAACCGCTTTCTTTCCCCTCTGGGGACCGGTTTTTTTTTGTGTTTATCTTCTACTGCGAGTCTATTTTTTCTTGCCGGTGAGGTTTTCATCAGGCTTATATATCTTGTGAGGTTATGATTTGATCTTCCTCTCGCTTTTTGCCTGTAGTCCTGCCTCGACAAAGGAGCGTGTTTTATTCCATTTGTCTTCACTGGATAACATTACTCCCACTACGTTCTGTGGACTTATGTCACCTATCTCCAGCTGCACCCTGCTTCTTTCTGGTGTCCATTGTGTGCAGTTAAATAATGTGTGCTCTACGTTGCCATGTGGAGAGTCATCGTACTGGAAAGCTGGGCTCCTCACTTTCCCAACCTAATGTAGGTAACTGTTGAAATACCTATGGTAGGTAGGTGTGGTGGTTCTTCTAAGAAAAGAGAAGAACCCAATTAGCACTAGGTGCCGTTTTGACACCACAAAACTCGTGTACCTGGATATAAAAGGTGTGTCTCTAGGTCCAGCCTGTGGAGTTTAGAAAGATTATTAAATCTTTAAGGTTTCTCTCTGAGACTTCCTCAAGGGAATTGAAAAAGGGATTTCCTAAAGCTCGTTGTTTGGCCCTATCTAGTACCAGACAGGCGCGACCGGCTCAGTTGGTATTGCCACGTTCAAAGAAGAGATCATTTGAACCCTGTTAAAAAGGCAATATCAATGCACTTTCCAAAGACATCGCGATGTAGGAAAGGCAGGCCTATAAACGCCTGGATCAGACAAATGCGACGACATCGGCATTTCATTGGCCTCAGTAACCGAGTGATCCAAAATCGGCAGGCCTGCCGATATTTTTTGAGGTCAAATAGGCGAACCCCACAGGCGGATCAGTAGAAATGCGGTTAAGTGGGAGGGTTGTGATCCCTTGTTTTCGGATCATAACCTCGCTGATAAAAGAAAGAAGAAGAAGTACCAGACAAGCGCTGAAGTACCCATGCCCTGTAAGAAACTGAGTTAGGTAGTAGTTGACTTCTCCATATCTCCGCTCCGACCATTCAGCAACGTTTGTGATTAGTCTTGCTGTCCATCTGCCTCTGCTTTCAGAGTTCCAGCGTTCTTTGTTGAGTTCCTTAGCCTCCGCTTTTGCAGCTTCTCCATTTCTGCTTTCCTTTGGTCGATATGCATTCTCTCCGCTGCTGCTAAGAGGTCGATGGGTGTCACTCCCGCAATTAAGAGGACTGTCGGCATTTGACATGAGCTTACTACTCGTAGAGTTGTTCTTCTCTGACTTGCTGCCATTCGCTTTCAGTGCTTTCTTACTTAGATTGCGCTGGGGTCCGGGGTAGACCTGGGCCTCATCCAACAAACCTCTCCAGCTAGCACGATTATGAGCCAGCTGCCTCCAGTTGCGCACGCCAAGTTGGTTGAGGTCCCCCTCCACTAGTTTGCGCCTTCCACTTGACCGCTAGACCCATCTTTGCTGGCTCGATCTCAATACTTGTAAATGCTCCATTGACTGCCTGCTGAGTTCTTCCGATTATGTCAATGTCATCGGCATAAGCGAGTAGTTGTACAGATTTGTAAAAGATTGTACCTCCGGTGTTGGCTTGTGAGTTTCGTACAATTCTCTCAAGTACTATGCTAAAGAGATCGCATGATAGCGCGTCACCTTATCTAAGACATTTCATTACATCGAACGGTTCGGTGAATTCGCTGCCATATATAAGTATGGCGTGTGTGATCGACATAAGGAGTCTCCAATGTTCGCCATTAACTTGCTCAACGATTAGGTAGCCTTTTCGGCTTTTTCTGCCACGGCCTTAATGTGCTGCCAGAAGGTGAGTTTTGTATCCAGTTTCAATCCCAGGTACTTTACTGCGTCCTTTGTTATTATTATTTCTAAGATCACTTGAAACTCGGAAATAGTAGATATTTGTCTTTTTGTCAGCATGACTAAGTATTTTAGTTTTCTCTGCTGCAAGGCATAGGCCGTGATCTTTCATCCAGGAGCTGACACGTCTCATGACTTGGTTTAGTCTCTTCTATGCATCCTATGTGTTTCGTGCAGTAATCACTTCGGCACTAAGACGAGACACTTAGCACCCTTATACGTTGCCTTAATAATTGCTACGAGTTTCTCAAGGGTACCTCTCCTGCGCAGGACACACCAGATAAATTTCTGATTTATACTGTCAAAGGCTTTCTCGAAGTCGATAATTAGCAGATGAAGCGGAGACCTGTACTCAACGCACTGCTCCATATATTTACATTTGATGCCAAATATTTAACATTAAACAGAAACTCCACAACCGTGTCACAGCCTGATACTTGCGACCCAACCGTGCCCTTTATTTTTATTTTTTTACAATCCATCGAAAAAGTCGCAACATTTTTATACATATTCTAGGGTGTTATTGGGGTGTAAACGGGGGGCATACTTGTACAACTAAGTGGTTATAGCACGTACAAGAGAATTTATTTCATACGAACCATGCTAGTGTGTATAGTAATTAAAATGAAATTCATTTCGCGTTAAATTTCGGGTTATTGTACAAAAAACGTCATTAAAAATATTTTTATTAATTTGTTAATTGTGTAAATTACAAAACAAAAAAAAACCGCAAGACCAGAGGATTGAATTGTCTGACGGTACTCCTGATGGACAACAAATCGGTTTCACCTTTGACTGTGAGCTATTGGTTGCGTTATTTAAACTGTATAATTAAATGATAATAAAAAAGAAGAATTAAATTTGTTGAACTCATAATTAAAGCAGATAAACGTGTAACCACTTCTGTCACATCCTTTTATTGATTTTTAATATTTTATATAACCGTTTCATTTTTTTTTTAACCGCAACCACTGCTATACAATTTTTATTGTTTAATTTAATTGTTAATAGCACGTCTCATCATTATGGGTGTTATTAAATTCACTAGACAAAAGCTTTAAATGACAATTAATTGGATCAAGTGAGCATGCCACTGGGTGGTGTCCTTTTGCAGGGATACACGGCAATTTTTTCACATTTGAACGTGTTAAATGAGTGAGTTGCTTGTAAGTGACAAATGTGATCGATTGCCGCGAAACAGATTGGGGATGAAATATGGTTGTGTAATATGCTGGACATGGAGCGTTTATTTTTTTTTTAATTTTAATCGGGACTGCTATAGGGCATTGGCGATAGCACCTTTGTTGGAAGTTAACAAGCAAAAATATTCAGGATTAATTTTGCCCATTGTTCAGGGTAAATGAGAAAAATTAATTACTGGATTAGTGAACAATGCACGAATAGTGATGGGGGTTACGTACGCATATTTGTTTTTTTTTTAATAAACATTTTTAATTGATGTAATTTGTTCTCAGAATTTTTCCATATTCCAGAGGCTGTTGACGGATTAATTTCATTTACTTTAATTTTTTAATTAAAGGTTTTAACTCTGGTTTTTTCATCAAATACACTTTTTCGTGTCTGTGAAATTCTGGCGCGCCAATTCAAGTACGGCAGAGAGTCACTGGGCAATGATTCTCGCAGTGTATACTCTACCGAGGAGATTGGAGATGGTTGGTTTAGGATCGGCCCTCGATGAGGATGAACTTAGACCAGAGAGTAGGTCCATTGTACTACCGATGTGTAAGGCGGGTGGGTCACCCTCTTACTCTTAGAACCATTTGCTTCGTTGAATGAAGGCGTGAATTTTAGCCGTGCAGGGGTTGCCGAGATCATTACGATCATTGTAGGTGTATTCACCCAGAGTGGCCTTCCTGAAGTTGGCGAGCCCAGGACAGGCGCACAGGAGATGACTGATGATCTCTTCTTTCTCTTCATCTCTGCAGCTTCTGCAGAAGTCATTATGAGGGATACCTAATCTTTGGGTATGTCTTCCTATGACGCAGTGTCCAGTGAGGACATTTGTAATTTTTGAGAGAATTCCTCTCTTGTGCTTCAAGAGTCCGATGGACCTGGATTTATTGAGTGTCGGCCAGAGCTGCCTGGCGGTATAACATTGGTCTAGATGATGCCATCGATGATTGGCTACTTTCTCGGCGTCAATTTGAATAAGGTACTTAACATAAGACGCTGGCGCTTCGATGTCGGTGATGCTTATGCTATCTGTACCAGAGGAGCCTTGTCGTGCTAGTTCGTCGGCTGCACAATTCCCCGGTATGTCACAGTGACCTGGTACCCAGCAAAGGGTGAGGTTATACTGACCAGCTATCTCGTTATGCGACAGTCTTTCACTGCCTTACATCTCGTAGTGTTGGATGCGAGGGATTTGATGGCTGCCTGACTGTCGACATAAATAACAATATCAGGTGTTGATAGTGTGCTAGCCGCCAGCCAGTGAGCGGCTTTGCGAACTGCGGTGATATCGGCTTAAAAACGCTGCAGTGGTCTGGAAGGTTAAAGGAGAGGGGTATGTCCAAATCTTCTGAGAAAATTCCGGCACCAACTCCGTCCTTGGTTTTGGACCCGTCCGTGAAAATTGACAGCGAGTCGTTGTAAATGACATTGCGTTGCGTCCACTCACATCTGTCCGGTATTGAGTGCGTGTAGCCCTTGTTGAAATCATATTCAGTGGGCAGATGGTCAGTGGAATTGGGAAGATGACGGTGCATCGAAAGTATATTGGCGTGTCCCGTATGTTGCTCCTTCCAATGCTTGGAGCCTCTCAGTCTTATTGTCGAGCTGACAGCCAATTGTTTACTGACGATGTCAATCGGAAGCAGGTGGAGCATGTTTTGGAGCGCCGCTGTGGGAGAAGTTCACAGTGCACCAGTAATGCTGAGACATGCAACTCGTTGAGTTTTTTCCATTATGGATAGGTTAGATTTCTTCTCCAAGGCGGGCCACCATACCAATACTCCATACATGACAATCGGTTTTATGACCGACGTGTATAGCCAGTACATGATGCTTGGTTTAAGGCCCCAAGTGGAGCCTACTGCTTTCTTGCAGATGTATAGGGCGGCCAGCGATTTCCTGGCCCGTTCGACGACATTTTCTTTCCAAATTAGCTTGCGGTCAAGCTTTAGACCTAAATAGCTATTTGAAAGCTTGAGGGTGGATCCCCTTATCTTGGGCGGAGTGAAGTCAGAGAGCTTGTGTTTTCTTGTGAATAGAACTAGCTCGGTCTTCATCGGGTTAACGGAGAGGGCGCATTTATCGGTACATCTGAGCAGTTGGAAATCGAATTTGTTTCAACGTTGTTGAAGGCTCCCTCCTTGTCTAGAAATGACACTGGGGTGAACTCTTTGATTTAGAGTGATTTTTCGATAGGGTGGATGATGAAGTGCAAAGCCGTTTCGACCGATTTAGCTTTTTGGTAGGCGTGCTGTGACGTGGATAGTAAGGTGCTGTCAATGGTGGCCTTGATGTGTAGGTCCAGGATTCTTTCCAGAATCTTGAGAAGGAAGGACGTTAGACTAATAGGTCTTAGGTCCTTTGGGAGCGTGTGCGATGTCTTGCCTGCCTTGGGTATAAAGACCACTCTTACCTCGGTCCAGGCAGTTGGTGTTGTTCCGAGCTCAAGACAAGCCTTCAGAATGCAGGAAAGATACTGCCATACTATATTGAAGGCCGTCTGAATCTGGGCCGGAAAAATACCATCCGGTCCCGGGGATTTGAATGGTTCGAAACTGTTTACTGCCCATTTCAGCTTATCTTCGCTGATCAGATGAGGAGGTGCCTGTGGGCGTGCAACATTTACCAGGGCGCGATCATCGTTGGGGGTAGGCGTGCAGCCGGGGAAGTGAGTGTCCATGAGCAGGTTGAGCGATGCTTCGTCCGATTCCGCCCAGGATCCATTGGGATTCATGAGGACACTAGGTATAGTTGGTGTTTTGGAGAGGATTTTTCGCA
The DNA here is from genome assembly GCA_945910035.1 of Brachypalpus laphriformis. Taxonomy (NCBI): domain Eukaryota; kingdom Metazoa; phylum Arthropoda; class Insecta; order Diptera; family Syrphidae; genus Brachypalpus; species Brachypalpus laphriformis. Next base: position 8,780,934 of record OX246755.1, on the reverse strand, counting down.
GTCTAGGGGATTGAGACGTGTTGTCAATACTCTGACCGCGCCAGGATCTGCGTCTAGCTTTCCGAACCTCTATTTTGAAGTTTTTGTTTGTAGATCTCCCAGCCCAGTGGTAGCCTTGTTCGTTTGGCTTTATTGAATTGTTTCCTGCTTGTGCAGCGAAGACTGTTAAGTTCTGCATTACACCATGGGGGACGATTGCCCATATTTCTTCTTGTGGAGATGATCATAAAAGCTGGAAATGATCATACAAAAATAGAGAATCTAATCGAGGAGTACAAGCAGCTGACTGTTTGAAGATATGCTTAAAATGTCAACCGACACCGTAACTCGGTCAAGCTCAAAGCTCAACCCAATACCGGCAGATCATGATACCTTATTTGTTTGATTCAGAGGAATTGATTATTGATTTTTTGCCGAATACAACCACGATCACAGACATAAAACCCGATACAGTCCAATCAGTCGACCTCCATTAAAACCAGTGCGGTCTTGTGGACCGCAGAGCTACGACAACTTAGAACTAACACTAGAAAACCTTTCAATACAAATAAAATAGAGAGAAAGAGAATCCATAGAAGACGAAATTGACGCCCAAAGACTCCGCAAGGTATTATTCAAATAACACTGCATCACGGGATATATCCATAATTCTGACAGCTTATGGGCAGAGTCCAGTCAGGAAACTCTAGAGCTACTAATAGAAACTCACTTTCGAGCTATAATGAAAATTGAAACATCCACCGCTTGCAGAATAGTAATTTCTTTTGAACATGCGGATGAGGGAGTGATTTCAAATAGTATTAACGACACAAAACATGGGCATGCGGGAATATTAAACACAGTACAACTCCGAAAGCTTCATAGCCACTACAATGATTTCAACATTGATATCCCATACTATTCCCAAACCGAGTACAGTGGTAGTCAGAAAGTGCACCGAAGACTCGAAAATGCATATAGGTGAGGGAGCATTTTTCTACTCGGTGGCCCTGCGTGGTTTAAACTTCAACGCACAGCCCTCCACTTGAATGCAGGCATTTGCTACCGAAGCCAGCTCTCACAAACGATCTTCGCAGTTTTTGCACTCCGCGTCGGTCATCTTGTGATCATTGCCAGCTCTTGCGATTCGTAACGTAAGAGCGGAGGAAGCAGTTTCACTATACAGAATCTGCTCCATTCGCTCCGTCGATCCGGGTTGCTTCTTACCGAGAGTCTAATCCGCGTCAGGCAATTTCTGTCCGCAGGTGCTAGAGCTTTTAGAAGTTCCAGCACGCGTATCAACCAGATTTTCTGCGCGGGTAATACCTCCGGTTTGAGGCTTCTTGGTAGAAGGGCGATCACCTGATGCACCTACACTTCCGCCGAGACGAGCCCCTACCTGTGGCTTTGCCCGCGTCTGCCATTTTCTGTCCGCTAGTGCTGGGACCTTTATGGGGTAACAACACCAGCATCGCTCAGATTTTGTGCTGCAGATAACGCCTCCGGTAAGAGTGTGTCCAGCAGAGGAGCGCGCATCAGATGCGCACACGCTTGCGCCGATGAAAATAGGCGAAACTTGCTTCGTCCGTTTTGACCTGTTCAAGCCAGCTGAAACGGAGCCGGCGTTGGGTCCGAGGGATAGATCGACTCCAGTTGGAGTACTTTCAGCTGACCTAGGCCTCTTTCCCGCCGCCATTGAGGGATGACTGCTATCGGCGCTTGCGCCTTCAGCTGACTCTACAGCCTCTTTGCACCTCGCCATCGCCGCCTTCCTTCTTCTCCTCTTCAACTGACTCTTAGTCAGGAGCTTATCGGAGTGCGCTGTTTCAGGAGCTCGTTCAGTCTTTTCGGTATCCCGAGTCAAACCATCACCAACACAACTTCGATCAGCTGCCCGACCAGTCTACCAAACGAGTCGGAGATAGACCTGCAGGATTCTTCAGATGCAAGAATCGCTACTACTTCTGGGTCAACGCCAGAGGCGGGGGTATAAGTATGCTGGTTGGGACCTCCAGAATCCTAGTCCCGGACGAGTTCGAAAAGACCACGGGTGGATTGTCACTTACGCGAGTACCACCTGGAGTAGACATCACAATTGTTTCTTCCATCATACTATCAACAGGTTTTGCGTCACAGTCAAGACGTCTTCAGCTTTTAGTTCGATATCTCACCTGAGGTCCTTTCGGACCCTTAGGGTTATTGACTCTTGTTAACATGCAATGTGTTTAAGGGTTAATTGAGCAGGGAAATCCCTCCTGCTCAAATGTTTATTAGTGTTAGTATAGGTCTGCACATGCGGCCAGCCAAGTGAGACGGACGTATGGAGTTGAGTTCGCTTTACGTATCTGCGCTGGAAGGGCACTTGGCCAGTTCGCGCAGTGTAGTAGTATAGAATTTGTGTTAATACTCTTAAGCCGTTCCCCAAGCCGTACGTCAGGGCAGCTGACGAATGGGAACGGAACTTAACAAAACGAAAACAAAGAGTCTTCTGGCGCTACAATCCGGGATGGACCTGGGCCTTAACCAACAAACCTCTCCAGTCAGCCCGGTTACGAGCCAGCTGCCTCCAGCTGTGCAGGCCAAGTTGGCTGAGGTCCCCCTCCCCTTGTTTGTGTCACCTACCGCGAGGTCTTCCTAGTTATACTGCGCCGTCCATCCGGGGTGGATTTGAAGACTTTCTTGGCCGGAACGTTGGACTCCATCCGCTCCAAATGACCCAGCCATCTTAGTCGCTGTATGTGCACTCTTCTGTCTAAGTCGATGTCCTTGTATTGGCCTTATAGTTCGGGATTGTACCTTCTCTTTCACTCGCCGTCTATGCAGACGTGACCAAAGATCACTCGAAGAACTTTTCTCTCAATGTAACCAAAGGCATCCTCATCCGATTTTGACAAAGTCCATGCATCTGCGCCATACAGCAGAACTGGGATGGTTGGTGTCTTATACAAAGTTACTTTAGTAGTTCGAGATAGGGCTTTGTTACTTAATTGCCTTCTTAGCCCATAGAAACTGCGACTGACAAGAGTAATTCTTCGTTTGACCGATCCTCTACCCGCATGTTAACTAAAGTAGTCACAGGAAACTGCGCCATTCGAGTTATGCTCCGCGAATGAAAAGTAGAGTCCAACGATTTATGCAGAAGTTACGGAAATGAAGAAGAAGTGGAAACAATCCAATATCTGCTATGTTACTGCCCCGCCCTAAAAGAATGACTGTAATGTACCCCAGGATCCAGACTCTTTGCAAGCACGGCAGAGGTAATAGGAGCTCAAATATCGGATCTACTTCACTTCATAAAGAGTAACTGGTTTTCGAGTATGTCCTCTGTTTTTAATTTTTTTTTCCACGCGAAAAAAATGGATTTACATTGGACCATTTGATCGCCGAGTGAACTTGTGGAGTCCTTATCTGTCACATACACTTTTATAACCTAACCCAACCATTCCTCAGAAAAGACACCACACTACATTGCACTGGTCCAAAAGTCATATTTTGCATTAGGCGCATTGTTAAGCCGTGGCTTCCCACCCTCCGTATTTTCGAGACCAGCGAGTTTCGTCCAATGAAGAGGTCTATCCAGCCGTTTACGAGTACTTTGGCGGCAGAGATGCAACTGGTTTTGCAAATGAATTGAAGAAACTGTATCAATAGTGTATTAAAGTTCAAGAACTGCAATAAAAACTTTGACTGTCACCATTATGCCGAAAACGTTTCCTCCTCCTTAGGTACCCATTTCGTACGTGAATACTTACTCAAACCGAACACCAGACCAAATTCAATTTTGTGGTTACTCTGCAATGGAATGCCTATGTTTTGTGATTTCATGTTAACTCCAGCATTAAATTTAATTTCAATTTCCCCCCCTTTATATGTGACATTGCCTACCTTGGTCCTTTTCAGCACATGCCCTAAGGACATTTACTAAATTAGCAAAAAGATTTCAGTAGAACAAATAAAGAAAACTATCTTCGTCACAAAGGAAAATATATCAATCAGGATAATATAATTTCCTTGATCACAGGACGTGCAGACAAGAGCATACAAGGGCCCACATTTTTTTCATCAAAAAAGAAAGTAAAATGCACCCCCTGACACCAAAGCAGACGAAAACAAAAACGAATCAGAGAGCTGAAATCAAAGAAAAATGCCACAACTCCTGTACGCATATCCTTGCAGAAAATGGAAGCAAATCCATTTACGATAATTAAAGCAATGTGTCGGGGATATTCGTCAATGTACTTTTATGATTTATCTCACTCTCGTCAAACAGAATCTGGTCCGCATAAAACTAAATAAGATATATAACGGTCCCGGAAGGACAGCAAGAAGGCTCTATTCGACCAAGACGGAAAGAAAAGGAGCAAAAACAAATAGCGGAAGCGACAAAATGAATTATTTCATTTCAGGATGCCCCAACTCCCTCATCATCCCCTGAATGCCTTGCAGCTGTATATGTATAGTTGGCGGCCTTTTGAGATGCTCTATGCTTTTGTCTGTCAATTGTCTCGACGTTGAGGGTGATTACGTGTGAGTTTCCCATCATCACCAAAACCCGGCAGTCCTTCCCGACATGTCTTAGCCATGAAATCGATTTTTTTTTTCATTTTCTCCTGCGACTTCTTTATATTTTGCCGGTTGTCGCCGGCATCGTAGGATATTTTGCCAATTATTTGACGTATGGTGCAGACATACAGACCCAGCATGAAAGGACGACAACGACGACGGCGGCTGCTGGAAGGATGGGGAATTAGATGCGTGAATAGTTGTCACTCCGGGCGGGGTGAGACTCAGTTTTTATGTTGAAAAGTAAATCCCTCTGCGGATTTACAGGGGACCGACCCCAACCAAACGCAAACCTTCCTCCGTTCGACCATTTGTTCGGAAGGCGAACCCCCCCGCATAAATTGAAAACATGTCAATGGCTTTTGCCTGGGTGTCAAAGCCAGCGTCGCGTCGGGCACCCAGTCTAAGCATTTGTATGTCGTCGGCTGTCAGTTGATCATCTGTCAAAAAGTTAATTCATTATTATGTCGAAACGGGAACAAAAAAAAACACACAGAACCCCTCCAAAGCTAGCCGGGTTGTGTCGTCTCTAAGGATTTTGCCGTTTGCTTAGCTGGAAAAGAAAATGGATGGATTGCCTTTGGCTGCCTTGCAAGTTGCAGTGCGATCAAGCCATCGCCACTCGTTCAATCAGTCTAGGGTCGGTGTAGGTATGGTACCAGGGGGTGTCTCTCTACTAAGTTTTCGTGGTACCCGAGCAACTTCACTCATGCAGTTCCGTTGTTGAGCGAACGCTTGTGTCCTTTTTTTTTTGTTCACTCTTTTTGGCGCCCTTTAAAGTGCTATTAATTTCCGCTCTTTGTCACGATGGAGTTCATTGGTTTTTTTTTGGGGAGAAAGGAGCTGATTTGCTTGCCATGAATTGCGCCGTCAAGTTAAGTGACTAACACTAACTTTTAATTAAATTTTCTACAGCACACCTCGCCTTGAAAACCCCCAAAATGATTGGGAGCCTGAGTCTGTGCTTCGTTTATGGTCCTCTTGAAATTTATGGCAAATTAATTGACTAAAGGTTTGTTTTTAGTTTATTACGGGGGCTTGTGACACACCCACTCGCACACTCAAACAAAAACTGTAGAGGAGTGGATTTGAATTGAATTATTGGTGGGAACTAGACGGGTTAGAGGTGGCTATATGCTGTGACATCGATATAGGGTGGACGCATTGAGTTTGGCTAATTTGCCGGCACTGGATAGAAGTTTATTATGGAAAATTTGTTAACAACAGAGAGTTGTTGCTGCTGCTGTTGCTGGTGGTGGTTCATTGTGTGCTGGGGAATTGTGGTGAAAAGTGGTTTTTAAGCTTCCAAAAGTTATTCAGGATGAAGTTCTGGGGGAGCTGCCTATATTATTGGGTCAGTAGTTTAGAAAGTGAACAAAAAGGTGTTTTCTAATGACTTGATGACAGCGGCACTAAACTATGAGTGGTTTTAGTTTGGATGACATTGAACGCTATTATATCCTGTCAATTAAGTTTTATTGGTCTTAACAGGATTCTGTTGAGCTTTCGGTGTACAAAAGAAGAGGAGAACACAACTATTTTTGGAAAAAGAACTGAAATTACCATGGTCTCTCATGTAGTCATTCTGTTAGGCATATTTGCCCGTGTCCTTTTTACTCAGCAGCTTCATTGGGTGGAACGTTCTTCCATCCATTTACGCAAATCATTAACGATATCCATCTTCAAGTTGTCTGGAAACAAGCCACTTTCATGACGCAAAATATCCTCGGGTGACTGGCGCATGGCACTACCAATGAGGCATAATGGTACGACGCTATTACTAGTCAAGATCACTAGCTAAGATCATATTAGAACGCATTGAGGAACATTTAGATTGAACTCTCGACATCGAACAGGCAGGCTTTCGTGCTGGATCGTCCTGCATCGACCACATAAACACCTTAGGGAGTAATGCATCGAGTATAGGTCTACATCTACTGTTTAGCGACTTCGAGAAGGCTTTCGACAGCTTGAATCGAGATCCTATCTGATTGGCCTTGCGCAGGAGATTCATCAGCTTAGAGCTAATAATATTAAGGCTACATACGAGGGAAGTTGGTGTCACATCTTACACAATGGTAAGGTATCGGATGATTTTCAAGTCCAAGGTGGAGTACCTATGTTACGGCTACATACTGTCACCGCTGTTGTTCTTGGTAGTCATCAGCGATGTACTCAATGCAGCATTGACGGAAGGTAACAATAAAATTCGATGGACTATGATAACTTTGATGACGTATGTCAACTTTTACATCAGATAATGGAAGGTCAGCTGATGGCCCAAAATCTAGAAGCTGAGGCAAAAAAAGTGGGGCTTAAGATAAACACAGCCAAAACAAAGCCCTAAGCACTTTAAACACCAGCGCTCAACTTAACATTGCCGGGCAGCAGTTGAGAAAGTTGACAACTTTCTATATCTAGGAAGTGTGGTCTCGGCTGACCACTGTGGCACCGAATTGGATGTGTGCAGCAAATTCGGAAAGGTTTTGCCTTGCCATTCCTGCTGCGTTTAGAATGCTATCAAAAATCTGGAGAGGCAAGGTTCTTATGAAACAAGCTGCGAGTGTTCCGCTCCAATGTAGTACCAGTACTGCTGTATGGGTGTAGTAAATTGAAGTTGGATACCACTATCACACACAAGCTGCACACCTTTAAACCGATGTCTAAGAATCATCCTGAGGATCTTTTGATCCAATCGTTTCTCCAACGAAGAACTTTATTTGAGAACAAGCCAAGAGTCTATAAAAATTACTATGTGAAGGAGAAAGTGGCAGTTGATTGGACACATCCTACGGCGCGACGACATGTCCATTGCGAAATACGCCATGCAGTGGAATCTGCTCACCCAGGCAGGCAGAACAGCGGGACGCCTTAGGCAAACGTGGCGCAGAACAGCCGTGGAGCAATCAAGCTCTTTGACAATGAGTTGGAGGCAACTCAAATGCGTTTTAGAACTCCAAACAAAATAGCACAGGCATTGTTGACGCCCTATGGCCCTCGAGGGGTGGAAGGATTTAGTTCAGTTAAGTGGCGCTTTAGTTCGGGCTAAGCCTGGGCCTCAAAAAACAAGTCTCTCCATTTATCTCGGTCTTTAGCTAATTGCCTCCAGTTGCGCATTCCAAGTTGGTTGAGGTTCCCTTGAACTTGTGAGTAAAACCTAAGGCGAGGAAGTCCTCTACTGCGTCGCACCTTTGGATCAAAATTGAAGACGCTGTGGGCCGAAGCATTGATGTCTATTCGCTCTACATGTCCTAGGCATTTCAAAACGTCCAATACATCTTTTTTTGACTAGGTTGACGTCACTGTACAGCTCGTATAGTTCGCCATTGATTCTTTTCGTCCAAAACACATTAACGCAAACGGGACCGAATATACGAAGAATTGGTCTCTCAAAGCGACTAAAGATATCTTCATTCGCTTTCAATACTGTCCATGAGTCATTGCCATAAAGTAGGACTGGGATGATCAGGGTCTTATATGGATTTTCCTTTGGTAGGGCCTTACTGTTGAATTGCCTTATTAGCCCAAAAAACAGCGATTGGCAAGAGTTATTCTTCACTTGATTTCTTTGCTGATGTCGGTTTCAGAATTTTTGACAGAGACAAGGTCGACAAAGTCCCTTACTACCTCAAAGTTGTAGTAAGTGGGCTAGTGTACTTACTTATGTCCTGTATCCCCTTGTGAGTCCTAGGGCCTGTACTACTCCTACGCGCCATCGTGTACGGTTTTTGGCAATGTGTCTGAGTTCTCCTCAACTTTTCTCCAACTGCCGTGCCTCCTTCTCGACTGTTCTGCGCCATGTTCTCCTCGGACCGCCAGGTCTTCTGCCGTCCTGAGTTACAGGGTTCCATTGCATAGCATGGTTCGCTATGGAACTGTCACCCGTTCGGAACGTGTTACCAATCTACTGCCTCAGTCATTGGATGGTTGTGAATATTGATTCCTGACCGGATCTCTGGTAGAGATGTTCGTTAGAGATACGATTGGGCCAGAAAATCCTTAAGATGTTGCGCAGGCATCTATTAACAAACGTTTGCAGCTTTCTGATAATAATAGTGGTCACTCTCCACGTGCTGCAACCATATAGTGCTAGCGAATACATGGTTCAAAACCGTAGCAAAATGCTCTTTCCATCTCTTAAGCTGGTCCTCATCCGAAATGAGCAAGGAGCCGTCTAGGCTTTTCGCTGGGTGTTGGCTGGAGCTGCGACCACCTGTCAGCTCTTTCGTGATTCTGTAGACGGTCCTGCTGTCGCACTTCTGGGCAGCTTCTTCTGCTTCTGTAGCCAGAAAAGGGCAGGGCTGGTGTAGGAAGTAGAAATCCTCCACACCACACTCAGGTCAATATAGACCCATTGTGATACCCATGGGTGAAACGACGATAGAGTAGAGTGAATTCCTTCCTCATGAAAAAAAGAAAATCAAACGTCTTTTGTACATAGCCTAGTAGAAAGTATTTAGTACTTACTGTGCCCGAGATACAAATCATCCAGAGGATTTAATGAAGTTTGCGATGTCGTTTATCGGTCTGTTAGACAATTCTTCCAAATCCTTAAAAAAGTATTGCCTAAGGAGCTTATTTCTTAGATGATGGAGGCCTGGACAGTGGCAAAGAAAGTGGATAGTGTTCTCCTGAAGGCGTTATCTCACCCCTCCTCTGGGTTCTAGTCATCGATGGGATACTTAAAGAACTAAGCAATACAGGCATAAGCGTCACTGCTTACGCGGACGACGTGGTGATTTTAGTTCAGGGCAAATTCCTTGACACATAAGGTGAAATGATGGAATCAGCTCTTAATGGGCTAGATGGTGTGGACTGCACGTCAACCCGGGTAAAACAGAATTGATACTCTTCAGCAGAAAATACAAGATACCACCCTTCAAACTGCCTAAGCTAGCAAGGGTGGAGCTTTCCCTTTCGGAAAGATATCTTGGTGTAATGCTGGATAGGAAACTAAATAGGAAACTTAACATACAGGAAAGAGTCCGCAAGGCTTATAATGCTCTCTTCATCTGTAAGAGGACCACAGGGAAAAAAATGGGCCTAAAGCCCGCAATGATGCACTGGCTATACATAGTGATAGTCAGAGCCATCCATATGTATGGGGCTTCTGTGTGATGGAAGGCAATGAATACCAAAAACACACGGGATATGTTGGCCATGGTACAAAGAACAGCTTGCATTGCCATCACGGGTGCTCTACGCACAACACCTACGGCTGCACTCGGGATCTTCCTGTATCTTTTACCACTAGACCTACAAATCAAATTTCAAGCGGGCAACAGTGCGCTTCGGCTCACTAAGCTTGGTCTCTTCAAGTCTAATAACGTAGGATATACTCGTAGCTTCATTATCAAGGAATCATTTCCCGGAATCCCTGACGAATCGGACGATATCCTTGGCACTTTAGACTTCGACACACCATACGAAGTAATGTATCCTATTAGAGAGGACTGGCGAAGGAAGACAGTCTCCGTCCATAGCGAGATTGCAATATACACGGCTAAGACCAGTGAGGGCACAGGGTCAGGTATTTACTCGCGAGATACGAACATACAGGTGGCCCTAGACTTCCGGACACATGCAGTGTCTTCCAAGCAGAAGTTCTAGCTTTACTTAAAGCTGTGAAATTACTTGAGATGGGATCAATATCCGACAAGAATATCGCCATCTACATTGACAGTCAGACTGCGCTAAAGGCGCTAGAGTCTTACGTCACCAAATCTGAGATAATCAGGAATTGCCGCACAATGGTTAGGGCATTATGTACGCAGAACCGAGTCAGATTATGTTGGGTACCTGGACACTGCGATATCGAAGGCAAGGAGCAAGTTGACCCGCCGGATAAAAGAGGAGCGGAGCTCCCACCAGGGTGCGTGGATAAGGGAATTATTCGTGATAGAATCATCGACACGGCTAATCTAAGATGGTCAAACTTAGATGGTCACATGGTGTCTAAGGCCTTATGGCCTGTGGTAGACCACAGAAAATCTGGAGAAATCATAAATGAGATAGATCAGCGATAGGAATACTGTCTGGCCACTGCCTCCTAAGGAAACATGCTATGAGACTAGGATTATCTAACACGGATGTTTGTAGGTTCTGCGATGACCTACATGCCTCAGAGGACATAACACATATACTCTCTGAGTGCCAAGGAATTGCCAGGACAAGGCTAAAGCAGCTTGGTAGATACTTTTTCGATAACCTAGAAGAGATAAGGTCCACCACAACAAAGATTTCTTCAAATTCTGTAGGGAGATTAATTGTTTGGGAGAATTGGTTTAGGTCTTTTGCCGTGAAGGTTCGTTAGGGATTGCGATGAGCCCACTTTGGTGCCTAGTATTTTATGATAACCTTGTAACCCTACCTAACCTAACATAACCATCCTCCTGAACCTCCTCGTCACCGCAGCTTTTACAAAGGACTTTGATCGCCACACGTAACTTTTTCATGTGGTATCGCATAGTGTTATGCCCCGTAATGACTTCTATGAGAGTAGAGAGAGATTTTTTTATGCCTCTGCATAAGTCTACTGGTACTTGCTCTGTCGAATGTAGGCCATAGGAGAGGTCCACCTGTTGCTTGCCTCCATTAGATCTTTGTTCCCTGCTTCGAGTTTGAGTGTGTAAGGTGGGATGTACACTGAGGAGTCGGATTGGTCTGAGGTTAATGCTGAGCCTCCTCTTGCCTTCGTCGGACTTTTCATTTCCTGATATGTCTTCATGTTCAGGGACCCAGCAGAGCTTTACCTTGTGCTGTCTTTCAAGAACCTTGAGCTCTTCTCTGCAAAACTTGACAAGCTTCGCTTTTATTTTTGTAGCAGATATTGCTATTATCGCTTCCTGGCTGTCGATGAAAAAGGTGATAGCCTCTCCTAGTATTCCCCTCAACGCAGTCTCACCGGCTGCTTTGTCACTGCTAGGACCTCTCCTCGGAAGCCGAACTGACAAGGAAATACCAAGCGGTTCCGCGAAGATGCCTGCGCCTACACCTATTTCCATTTTGGATCCATTGGTGTACACAGCATGGGTCGCTCGTTAGGCATTCTGTCGTTTTTCCATTCTTCACTGCTTAGATATGTGCTTAGAAATGTTCTCGTGAAATCTAGGTAAGGCGTTGTTTAGTCTGTACTAGATGCATTGCCTAAATATCTCTGTAGGATCGTAGTATGACCCATTGCATTTCGCCTCCAGATATATGTTTGGCTTAATCTTTCGACACTAATAGCCGCTGATGTTTGCATAAAGATGTCTAGCGGAAGCAGGTTGACAATGGCTTCAAGTCCTGCTGTAGGTGTCGTTCTCAGTGAACTGTTTGTGGCGATGCACGCTAGTCTTTGTACTTTTGTGATGGGAGTTAGGTTATTAATTTTACTGGCGGCTTGCCACCATACGTGCTTGCCGTGGAGTAAGTGTTTAGTGTGTCGGATCACTACGCATGAGGTTCCAAGTTCGAATCCCAGAAAACACCAAAAAGTTTTTTCACGGTCCCACCTCTCGCGAGCGTCTGACAAACATCCGAGAGTATTGTTGTCACGAAAAAGCTTCTCAAATTGCCGTTCGGAGTCGGCATTAAACTGTAGGTCCCTTCCATTCGTGTGGAAAAATATAACGCACACAACATGAGTGGTTGCGAGAAGCTAGGCCCTGGCACTTTAAAGAGCTGTTGCGCCAAATATTAGTATGGGCCTTACTATAGCTGTATACATACACAGGATGATTTTGCTGCTCGGTCCCTAAGTTTTCCCGAATATTCTGTTGCACGAGTAGAAAGCTATTGTAGCTTTTTTGACTCTATCGTTAATATGCAGTTTCCTATCGAGCACGAGGTCGAAGTATCTCGTACAGCTTGAGGTACTTAGTGGTGTACCCCTTACAGAAGCTGTTACGAATTATTTAATTATCCTTTTGTGAGTAAATAGTACTAACTCCGTTTTCTGGGGGTTGACCATTAGTCCATATCACTTCATCCAGTAGTCAATAGTTGTGAGTTCACCTTCTACTAAATCCATTTCAGATACTTCGGTTCATCAAAGCAGCTGGGCTAGATGAAATGCTCTAAATCGAGCATACCATCGACTATAGCCATAGTTTGGGGTGCACAATAGATCTATTGGAGGTCGCAGTGCACATGCGTCTCAAGAACCATACTTCTACAGCTGCATCTTCATTCAAGAAGAGATTTCATCGTGCTGCGATCTCAAATCCTTCCGGTTATACTATACCATCAGGAAATTGAAACCTCTCCCAGTGTCTACCTGATTAAATGACATGTGCCAGCCAGTCTTTCCCTTCGGCTCTCATTTAAAACGGAATTTGTTTGCTCAAATTTCCTTTATAACAACAGAATCCTTCAGTCAATTTAAAATTCAATTAATAACAAACTTCACTTCATTCTGTGTAATTTCACTGTAACAATGGATCAACCATATTGGAGCATGACAAAGCGTTCCCAATACCGAAACGAAAATCCATTAATTAATAATCCACCGAGGAATTCGCTTAACTTCGCAACAATAAGTCTAAAAAAAACACAACAACACGCTTTAAATTTGAAGCGCAAATAACCATTACAAAAGGCCAAACGCAACAGCAATGCGAATCCACTTAACCCATGCGGGATGTCCTTAAGCCACTCGCCCCTGCGTTGCTTTTTCGTTTGTCAGGTACAGTACCTATCCAAAGTGTATAGAAACTGCGCCATTTGACTCACATCCTTGCAGCTGAAAATGTAAACAAATTGCCTCCTCCCCCACATAAAACCACTTCACATGTCCTGCAAGCAAATCAGCTATAATCCTTGCTGCGAGTACTGATGGTGGTGGTGGTGGTGACTTTATTTGCCGCTTAATGAATGTTTAATGATTTGTTAATTGGATTTTCGGTTTTAACCGTTTATAAAAGTTCCCCAACGATGCCTATACACAGTCGTCCTTATCGAGGGCCAATTGGGAATCGCTTTTCGAAACTTTTCAAACGAACAGATGCTAGGGGGGCTTTTAAACGTTTGTTTGCATTTGTTTAGTGGCACGGGGACGGGACCTCATTTGGAGACATTTGTAATGCACGAAGGGGAACAACTGAAACCCATTTGTAATTTCGTTGATTTTTGAATGGCGACCTGATTGGTTTCAAGGATAATTGACGATGCCAGGTAACAATGTGGCTACAAACTTGGTCCCAAATGAATTCGAATTGTTGTGGCAGGACATTTCGAAGTGAATTGAACTTAATTTCTTTTGAAGGAAACTCAATTAAAGTTGTAAAAAAAAAAGTTTTCTGATTTCTTAAGGACTCAGATTGGTAGGTAATACTTGAATTGTTCATGGTTTCATTATCCTTGCTCAGTATTTGGGTGAAACTATCTCTTCACTCATAAAAATCCTTTACCGCATTACAAATTGCATTATTTCTCTGTGGCGCGCACTAACCTCCATTAAAATCCTTATCCCACAGGATTTCCACATAAATAATTTATAGCTCCACAATGGGAATATTACCGTGCGAGAATATCATGAGACATTGTTAGGACCTGTGCGCATTCCATTTTTTTATTTTTTTGCCTCGCCATCACCATCGGAGAATGGAAAATATTATATAATCAGTTGTAACACAGAGAGAGGGAGAGCGAAGAGGTCCTTGTGCATTACTTTGGCTTAATGGCATTTAGTCGTGGTGGTAGCTTACACTAGTGCATTCATCGGATTATATCAGCGAGTGCATTATCCTTGAGCGAATTGCGCCAATTAAATGCAAATAAAGAACTATTGCTGTATTCTCGGCGGTGATTGTATGCAGTTTATCTTCAGTAGCATCGCGCGCAACAATGTGTGGCACGTATGAATGTATGCCTGCATGTATATTAAAAACAAATAATGCAAGGATAACAAGCAATTATGACAACAGCATGTGCTTTTTTATTTTCGTAAAGTGCTTCGAAAAATAGCGCAACGAAATGCAGGAACAGGAGGCGGTGGGTGGTGTGAGTGTCAGCATAATATCCATTTTTAATTTCTATTCATTTTAATGAGTGTATAGAGAGTGGAGGTCCTTGCTGCGCTTTGTATGGGTAACTCATTAAAACTGAACTCGATAAGAAGAACGAATGAATTTGCATGAGAAACGTGCACTTTTGTGAATACGTGAGTTGGGCACTTTATCAGAATGGCATGCATTGTATTTTGACGAAATGCAAAAGCATAGGTAATCATGAGCACTATGAGTGCATAGTTCAATTCAAAGATGTGTTACAAAATTAAAAATCATTAACTTTACGCGCTACAATACTGTTTGAACAATTATCCAAAGAAAAGAAAACAAACAAGGGTCTCTGAGAAGATCGAGTGGTACAATCTGGACAAAGAAAAAGGCGAGGTTTTCGTGATGAAAAATTAAGTCTCCCACACCATCAACGGAGCGGAGGATGAAGAGCGCAGAGCGTAAAATATGTGAGATTTCCTACAGCGAACTTGCTTAAAGAAGGCCAAATCACTGCTAGGAGCTTCAGAAGGCCACCACCAACATGCCAAAGAAACATGGTGGTGGAGTGATGAAGCTGAGAAGTGGGTAAATGAGAAGAAAGCGGCTTTCAAAGCTTGGTCAAAGTGGCCCTCTAATAATAGAGACGAAAAAGCTCGCCTCGGAGTGGAATACAGTTACTTACTTAGATGGGCCTCAACCAACAAACCTCTCCAGCCAACACGGTTACGAGTCAGCTGCCTCCAGTTGCGCACGCCAAGTTGGTTGAGGTTCCCCTCCACTTGTTTGCGCCACCTACCGCAAGGTCATCCTCTACTGGGTCGTCCATCCGGGGTGGATTCGAAGACTTTCTTAGTCGCTGTATGTGAACTCTTCTGGCTAAGTCGATGTCCTTATACAGGCCGTATAGTTCAGCATGGTACCTTCTCCTCCACTCACCGTCTATGCAGACGGGACCAAAGATCGCTCGAAGAACTTTTCTCTCGAAATAACCAAGGGCATCCACATCCGGTTTTGTCAAAGCCCATGCCTCTGCGCCATACAGCAGGACTGGGATAATTAGTATCTTACAAGGAGTAGCCTTAGTAGTTCGAGATAGGGCTTTGCTACTTAGTCCATAGGAACAACGATTGGCAAGGGTAATTCTTCGTGTTATCGCCCTACTGATGTCATTTGCGGAGTTCATCATAGAGCCTAGGTAGACAAAATCCTTTACGACCTCAAAATTATATCTGTCTATTGTGGTGTTCTGTCCAAGACGCCGATGTTGGGTGTCCTTTTTTGTTTGCTTTCATTGACCACTAGACCCATCTTTGCTGC
This sequence comes from Brachypalpus laphriformis, assembly GCA_945910035.1. Classification (NCBI taxonomy): domain Eukaryota; kingdom Metazoa; phylum Arthropoda; class Insecta; order Diptera; family Syrphidae; genus Brachypalpus; species Brachypalpus laphriformis. Next base: position 8,765,092 of record OX246755.1, on the reverse strand, counting down.
CCCGATCTCAATACTCGTAAATGCCGCATTGACTGCCCGCTGAGTTCTTCCGATTATGTCAATGTCATCGGCATAAGCGAGTACTTGTACAGACTTGTAAAAGATTGTACCTCCGGTGTTGGCTTGTGAGTTTCGTACAATTCTCTCAAGTACTATGTTAAAGAGATCGCATGAAAGCGCGTCACCTTGTCTAACACCTTTCCTGACATCGAATGGTTCGGTGATGTTCTTACTGACTTTGATGGAGCAGCGAGAGTTCTCCATCGTCAATCTGCACAAACGAACGAGATTGGTAGGGATGCCAAGACGAGACATGGCTCTGTATACCTCGTCTCTATACGCGCTATCATAGGCAACTTTGAAATCGGTGAAGAGGTGTTGCGTATCGATTTTATGTTCATGGGTTTTTTCCAAGATCTGCCGTAGTGTGAATATTTGGTCAATGGAGGACTTTCCCGGCCTGAAACCGCACTGATAAGGACCTATCAGGTTGTTGACGATCGGTTTTAGGCGTTCACATAGTACGGCAGACAGGATCTTATATGCGATATTGAGGAGACTTATACCTCTGTAGTTGGCGCAGTTCATAGGGTCTCCTTTCTTCAGGATCGGACAAACGATGCTGAGGTTCCATTCATCGGGCATACTTTCGTCCGACAAGATTTTACAGATGAGCTGGTGCATGTCCTTACCAACTCATCTCCTCCTGCCTTGAAATGTTCAACGGCAAGGCGGTCGGTTCCAGCAGCTTTGTTGGATTTGAGTTTAGATATCGCTATCCTCACTTCATTCTGATTGGGTTGACGGGAATCTTGACTGTCATCGTCACTGTTGAATGGCTCATTTTGCCTGACAGCGCAACATTGGTCGTCGTCGCCGTTTAACAGTTTGCAGAAGTGTTCCTCCCATATCCACAGCATCGACTGCGATTCTACCACTATGTTTCCATTTTCGTCCCTGCAGGCTTCTGTTCTGGCTTTGAAACCCTGGCATGTTCTTTTTTACCTTTTCGAAAAATTTTTGAACATCATTCCTGCAATAAAGTCTCTCAATCTCCTCGATCGAGCGCTTCTCACACTCATTTTTCTTCTTCCTGAGAAGACAATGTTCCTCTTTTCTCCTGCGCACGTAGAGATCGTAAGCAGCTCTAGTTCTTCTATGCAGCGCCGCCTTGTACGCCTCTTGTTTTGCTGCATGTGCTTGCCGGCTTTCCTTATCAAACCAGGGTTTCGTTGTGGTGGCCGGGAAAAACCCAGTACATCAGAGGCGGCATCTCTGATGGCTTTTTGGCAACGCTGCCACTGGTCTTCCGCATTTGCTGCTGGTGGCATAGGACTTAGATTGAGATTAGAAGAAACTCGATCGGCAAAGGTTCTGGTGGTCTCTTGCAATTGTAGTCGCCCGACGTCAAATTTCCTCACAGTATTTCCTTCATTTCGCTCCGTTCTGGATATCCGCATCCATACCTTGGCTACAACTAGGTAGTGATCCGAGTCCACGTTGGCTCCCCGGAAAGTCCGGACACCCAGAATACTGAGTACCTTGCGTCGATCGCAATGTGATCGATTTGGTTGACGGTTTTTCGATCAAAGGAGAGCCATGTTCTTTTGTGAATGTCGAGACGTGGGAACCGCGTACTAGCTACGACAAAGTTTCGCCCGCCGAAAAATCGATTAGCCTGAGTCCGTTGTCGGACGTGATGTCGTGCAGGCTGTGCTTTCCGACCACGCTACTAAAGACTTCCTCTCTTCCTAGCTTTGCGTTAAAATCACCTAGGATAATTTTAACGTCGTGGCTAGGGCATTGCTCATACGTCTTGTCCAAGAGCTGGTAGAAGTCATCCTTTGACGCGTCGTCCTTCTCCTCGTGAGGGGCGTGAGCGCATATTAGGCTAATGTTGGCAAATTTAGCCTTGATACGGATAGTCATAAGGCGCTCGTTCACATGCCGGAAACTCAAGACTTCTTGCCTAAGTCTGCCTCCAATGACAGTTTGCTTACGCAGGTCTGAGTGTTCAGCTACACATATATCGTCAGACTCAGCATACGCTCATCGTTAATTCACTATCAGATAGCTATTCAACGGGCACCGCGAGGAGGTGATGATGCGATTTTGCCACGCCACTTTTCGCACACGATCCGTACGAGTTATTCTATTCCAGCCGCACCACGAAGAAACTTCATTTTGGCAGCTTGTATCCGCGATCTTATTTTTTCGGTCACCACCCAAATTTCATGACCATAGGTGAGAGTTGGAACATAGACCGAGTTAAAAACCGATAATTTAGCTTGAACACTAAGTTCGGCCTTCCTTATAACAGATTGACCAAGCTCTCTCAAAATTGATCCAGCCTGACAAATTCTACAGGATAACTCGGCATACCTCTTCCCATCACTCGTAAATAAGATCCCGAGGTACTTAAACTTATCCACCTGCTTCAGCGCGACTCCACTAACATGCAGAGTGGAAACGAACATTACTTCCGAGTTGTTCACGTATACCTTCATTCCAGCGTCATTATAAACGGCTACACAATCCTTCATCGTTTTTTTCCAAATTCACTCTTTGAACAACCGTATTGTACTTTGTAAGTTCACTTTTTTTGCTCCTTGAAAGAATAACGCTCGTCTCTTGGAGAGAAACAAAATCACTGATACTGAGCGGCAAAGGGATCCATTCCGTGAATTGCTTTAAATTTCTTACATTTCTTGCACAAGGAACGTTGCAAGTGTCTTTGAACCATCTGCATCGGAAGACTCTGGACTCTTCTATCACATATTTAGACAAGTAACAATATGGTACTGGACATAATATAATTCACAGATTTAAGGACGAGAAATTGACGATGGGCATGCAGGGTGGGTTGAAGTTTCAAACAATCTCCTGTATCGCCAACCGCTCCTGCAGTTGTAAGTGACCCTCCATCAGTGAGAACCAGACAAGACCAAACCCAGTATCGTCTGTTTACGAGTACATTTTTAAGTAAACAGCCGCTAGAAAGACTAACAAATTCAGATTCAAAATTTTGGGGATTTCGATCAAAGTGTCGCTGACTTATGTGCCATAAGGACCACCTAGATCGATTCTTATTTTGCTGAATTCTGGCGCAAGATAGCAAGATAATTCCTTCCGTAGTCAGATCTGGTCTTTCTAAATGCAAAGATTACGCGTTAAGGATACACAAATTTTCCCTTAGGACCTTCTGCAATTGTGGTAGGTAGGCAGGTATGTAGGTAGGTAGGAAGAAGTGTCTGTAACAGCAAACTATGCTGAAACCTTATTAGCGCTGTAGCACCATTTTAATACCACAACTCACACCTCATCGGATAGGTGAAGTTATCAATCTCATCAAAGTTCATGTTGTAAATATCTAAGGATTATAAAAGTGCGCCTTTAGGTTGATGAGATAGGCACATCTGAAACAATAAAAACATAAAAACGGTTCCACGAATCACATCCCTGTACGTCAAATACTTGAGTGGGTTAGCCAAAAGACTGCGAGGGTTCTCAGTAATTTGTTTTCGAAGCCATACAATCCACATTTCTCAAAACAACAAAAACAAACTTATCAAACGTTAACCTTTTGCTGCCCTTAATAGATTGACTGGGTTCGCGGAATAAGAGTTCAATTGGAGCCTTTTTCGGAGAACTCACTTTCATTTCCTTTGATTTCGAAATTTATTTCTAACGTGAACACGAGTGGGCAGTACGTTTTTTGTGAAAAATAAAAAAGTCATTCCTATCCTACCCTTAACCAAAATTCCACAAAGTGTAAACATAATCCCTTCACTTCCAACTTCATGCCGCGCGCCGGCCGCCCCCAATTGAAAATGAAAGAACCATTAATCCTGAAAAAGGAACTCTAGCTCTCGAACGACACGTGTCCTTAACTAAATTAATTTAAAACTCAATTAAAACGAAGCGTAAATTCAAACAACAAATCGTCGGCAGTAAATAGAGGTAACATCAAATAGCACCTCATCCTTGGCCCAACTAGAACATATAGCAAAAAACTGAAAACTCGAAGGACATGTGACCGATTCTTTGGTGGAAACCTTTCACTTGAAGCTTTAATTAAACATTAATAAAGTGGATTGTGATTTGATGGATGGCGCAGATAGATGGCAGATAGCTTCGGTGGTGTCCTTACAAACAAAACAGCAAGCACGGAAAGCGAAACCAACCGTTGATGGTGAGTATCTGCGAACAAGGACGACGACACAACCAGCATAATAAAGCACCGTGCTACTGTCGATGATGATGGTTACTCGTGTTTTCCGCTCAAAAACCATCCTGATGATGAGGGTTTCTAAATAGCACGACCACCACTGGCGAACTCATGCTATCGAAAGGAGTAAGGCGGACTCTTATTTGCTTTTAATTTATTTTTCCTCAATATTTGCTTAGCCGGTGTGTTTGTACACTCTCATCTTGAAAATCCATTTCAATTGTTTTATACTCGTCTCTCCGGTATGTCATGTCGTACTAGCTCACCAGTTAAATCAAGTTTCGGGGGGCGACATGGACTAAAGGACTACAAATGCAGATGCCCAGGAACGCCCAGAGAGATGGTAAGCATGATGATGGTTGTTGACTATACCTTCTCGGGTGCAGTTGCTTTTGTATTTTTTGTTGCTTTGTTCCCCAAACAATCTGTTGGATCTTTCAGAATCACCAGCAAAAGCAAAACTGTCATTTGTCATTGGAAAAACATCTGTCCTTTATGGAAAGAAAGGATTTTCTTTTCTTTTTCCTTTTTTTTTTGCGACGACAACGTACCACTCAAGCATAGAACAATACACTCAATAATATTTGTTTACTTTCAAGGTACCAATGCAGTGCTGATCGCCACTTGGGCTTCCATTTCAGTAAAGCTTGCTTTTTTGGAAGATGGGGAGCTAGCAGGAAATCCTGATAGCTACTGGTGGTGTACTGGCGATGATAGATTGTAAGTGGAATGTTGATGAAGAGAATAAATGGAAGTGGGAACGTAGAATTTCTCTGTTGGAGGACTCAGTTACTGGTAGTTGACAGATACTGATAAGTGTTTTGGTACTCAGGCACTTAAGTGGTAGTGCAAGCAAGGTACATCTTGACTATGCCTTTTACGGTGTACGGAAATTAAACAAATCTATCTGTTGTACCGACTTTGATGGGCGATAGATTTGAGAGAATTGGTTTTTAGTGTGCAATATTTCTTGGAATTGAAAGGGAATCCAATCACAGTTGGATAAACATTGAAAGGGAACAAAGAGAAATAATACATATATCGAGGATTACATAGAGAAAATGAAACTACGAAATGGTAGGAAATCGCTTTCACTTCAAAAGTTGCTTCACTATCGGAGATGCAGCATGCCTATCAGCGGGGGAAACCCTGCGAGTCTGCGCTTTAAGAATACGTGATAGACATCTTCATCGACATCTTTGGTCAATGCGACTTTTGACTGCCAAACAACACGGGGTAGATGAAACGTTAGTGTTTCGTATCAAAGCAATGCTAATGGACAGAACCCAGAACTAGCACGGGCCACAAGTATCCATAAAGTATTCTTACCCCTACCAGCGCATCAAATAAAAAATTAAAGAAATACTATGAACGGTCTAACTAGGGGATGTTCGCAAGGTGGCGTTCTGTCTCCACTCCTGTGAAACACTAAACAGTTCTAACGTCTACGCTTAGGCATATGCAGATGATGTCGCCGTATCTTCTGTTGGACCATGCGTAGCAAGTGTTTTTGTTAATGCGCTTTATAAAACGGCTGGATGGGACTGAACGGACAGACTCCTCTAGAGAGTCCCTGGAACTTTTAATGCACAATTCCAGGATGTGAAAATGAGATTGCTCTCCCACCAGTTTCTCAGGTCGCGCAATCTCTTTCCTGGAATGACATTAAGACAACAATTACAGCAGTTAATACCTCCTGGGCTATTAACAGTTTCAATCCCTATAAATCGGTCGATCTTGACAGCATTCTTCCGATTATGCTGCAAAAAACATTGAACCAGGTGATCCTATGGTTAGTACCGATCTACAGAAGCTGTATTCTCCTAAACCATGTTCCCCTGAGCTGGAGTCGTGTTCGTGTTGTGTTTATCCCGAAAGCTGGGAAGCGGAGTCATGGATCCGCAAAGGATTTCAGACCCAACAGATTATCCTCTTTTCTTTTAAAGACGTTGGAACGCATCTTAGATACACATATTCAAAAAACCCTAGATAAATCCCTTCTAACCAAATCTCAACATGCGTACACTAAGGGACGATCGACAGAGACGGCGCTCCATGAAGTTGAAACAATATAGCCTAGCTACCTTCTTAGAAGGCGCCTTCAATAACGTCAGTACGGAATCGATTCAAAAAGGTCTGATCCAACTGGGTGTGGAAGAGTTTATTAGCAAATGGATATTGACAATGCTAAAAACTAGAATCATTCAATCGACTCTCGGCAACAACAGTTCCACCATATTTGTTGTTAAAGGAACTCCTTAAGGTGGGGTCTTATCTCCTCTTCTATGGCTTATGGTCATCAACAAAATTTTATGTTGACTTGACAGAGAAGGAGTTAAGGTTGTCGCATATGCGGATGACGTGGTAAAACTGGTATAGGGACTGTTTCCATCTGTAATCAGTGAGATTATGGAAGGTGCCTTGGACAAGACTAGCTCATGGGCCACTGGATGTGGACTCAGCGTCAACCCAAGCAAAACTGAACTGATGCTCTTTACCACTAAAACCAAAATACCGGGCTTCACGCTTCCACGGCTAAGCCTACTCTACCTATCTCCAGTGCCAAGTACCTAGGTGTGGTACTTGATCCAAAACTAAGCTGGAAGCTTAACATTGAGCAGCGGGTAAAGAAGGCCTGTACGGCTTTCTATGCTTGCAGCAAGACCTTTGGTAAAAAGTGGGGACTTCGTCCGAAGATGGTCTTATGGATGTACACTGCCGTGGTGCATCCCATTATTTTCTATGGATCGCTAGTCTGGTGGCCTGCGTTAAGGAAAACTTATAACATCAAACTTATCAACATGGTACAAAGAACTGCAGCTATAGGTGCAACCGGTGTCGTAAGAACATGTCCAACCGAAGCCTTGAACGTTATCTCGCACCTTTTACCACTCCATCTTCACATTACGCATCTGTCATCATGTAGTGCGGTCAGGCTAAGGGAAACAGGATGCTGGTGCACCAATCCTTATGGTCACAACAGTATCCTGAATCTGCTACCGCAGGATCTGGTAGCTAGTCTGACCGACTATATAACTCCCACAGTGAACTTTAAAAATGACGTCATGGTCAGATTCCCTACCAGGGCGGAATGGGAAACTGGCGAACTGACAATGGGTTCGACACAACAATCTTCACCGACATTTCCGAAATGGACTGCGGGGTAGGGGCGGAGGTGTTCTCTGATTCCCTCAATATTTGCAGGTCTTACCGGCTTCCTGATTCGTGCAGTGTCTTCCAGGCGGAAGTAGGCCTGCCGCCTACTTAAGCAAACCTCTACACACCTAAATACCATTGCCATCCTCATTGACAGCCAGGCCGCTATCAAGGCTATAGTATCTGCCACTACATCCTCGAGGCTAGTGGAACAGTGCAAAAAAGAACTCCGTCTCGCTTGGTCATCGGTTAAGGATCTGTCTCCTTTGGGTTCCGGGTCACAGCAACATTGAGGGAAATGATCGAGCTGATGAACTCGCGAGGCAGGGATCTGCCCTTGATGCTTCCCTAGAAAAGGATGTGAACGTCCCGTTTGGGGGTCCTTAAGGGAGGCATCTTCGCGCATTATCTGCTAAAGGCTGATAGCAGATGGCAGGAGGTGTGGAACTGTGTCGTCTCCACGCAGATGTGGCCCAAATAATCCGGAAAAGAACTGAAGATCTACTAAGCAGAAACCGTGCAGATATCGCAAAAGTTCTGGTAGTTAGTACTGGCCATTGCCCCATCGGGGTTCATACAGCCAGAATAGGTATTCCTTTTAATGTTCACTGTCGCAGCTACAATACTGCTAACGAGAAAGAAACTATCTTACATTTCCTTTGTAAGTGTCCGGCTCTAGGAAAGGCCAGTCAGCTCACATTGGGTAATCCCTTTTTAGACAACCTTATAGAAATCCGTTTTAGGTCACTTGAGTGATAATAAATGGCACTTTTTGTGCCAATTATGCATCAGCATGTTTTGCTGTTACAAGCGCTCTACCTACCTACCTACCTAACGTGCAGGCAATGCTAGGCATAATAGATGAATGGTGCACTAGGAGTGGACTTTCGTTAAGTCCTTCAAAAAATGAGGTTTTCCTCATTACGAGAAAGGGGATTCTGACCAATGAGCTCTCAGTTTTCTGGCAATTTAAGGGTGCTTTTCAGCAAGACTTATCACCGAATAATGCCCTCTGAATCTATACGGCTATGCTAAAACCATTCCTCGATTGTTTGGTGGAAGGAGCTTTCACGTAGGTTAGGTTAGGTTAGGTTAGGTTGGAGGGAAGTGCTTATCATGGGGGTCATTCGGTCCATTGTGTTTCCCTGTGTAGTGTGGAACCTATACTTAAATAATTATCTTCCGGTCGGTTCTGCTGTGAACCAGCCTGTGCTCTTTATGAAGATTATTATGTTCCTTAGTGGGACTTGTATGAGATCCCCTAGTTTGACAAAAAACTGTTTCCGATATGATGGAGGCGGCGGTTTTGAGTATTTGGGCAATCGGATAGCAGGTGTTTGATGGTTTCTGTCTCGTCTTTATCTTGACAGCTCCTGCAGTGGTCGGGTGTGTCGACGCCTAATCTAGCAGTGTCCTGTTAGCGCACTTGTCAAGATGCGAATCTCTTTTTTATTCATCGCCAAAAGGCTTTTTGTTGTGTTTTCATCCACTGTCGGCCATAAGCTGCGAGAAATGAAACATTCGCTTCTGGCGTATCAAGCGGAGTTAATCAGTTCTCTTTCTTTTAGGCCTATTTTCCTTCAGTTCAGTTCAGCAATTGGAGTTTTTACTGACATCCAAGTATGTTGAAAATCCAATGCTGATCCCCTTTTGGCTAGTTCATCTGCTGTCTCGTTTTCTTTTATATTGCTATGTCCGGGAACCCAGCGTCATATGTGTTGCATATTCTGTTCAACGTGTTAAGGCATCTGGAAACTGTTTGTGATCTGACTTCCTCGTTCTCTAGTATTTGATTGCCGCTTGACTATCCACGAAAATGTTAATCTTGGAAGGATTTCGTTTTTTCTATGTATAGTCTGTGCAGCCCTGTCAATGGTGAAGACCTCCGCTTGAAAGATGCTACAGTCATCCGAGAGTTTGTATGAGCTTTCACGTAAATATCTGACTGCCTTTTGCCCCAAATTCCAAAGAACGGCTCGTCTTGGCTGCACGGGAGCTTCCTGACTACGCTTGATTCTATCCTAGATGCTATGCTAAACTTACCTCCGCTTGATACTTATATCATGGGCTGCACCATCGAAGACACCAATCGTCTTCGACGGGGTGGTTTTTGATATAATCCACACAGGAGTTTTGATGACTTATCCTACGACTCTCGTCTCATCCTACGACTTTCTGTCTCTTATATGAGACCCAGGTGACTCTGGAATCTACGGGAACGAGATATAGGATGGGATTGATAGGCAAGGCTTTTGAGGAGGTTTTATCAGAACCTGAAGATGCGTCAATGGTTAGGGCTTCCATTGGCGATTGGGTTTCTCACGAACACATGGTGGCATAACTTTTCAAAATGTAGGTTGACTAAGCGAATGCTCCCAGAGGTCCTTAAGAAATCAGCGGAATTCTTGCTATCTCTCAGCAGAAAAGACCGCGGACAACCTATTGGCATCTTGATAGGCCACTTCGCTTTCGCCAAGTATCTTAATGTACTAAATTTAAGAGATACTACAACCTGAGATGCTTGTAGAGAGGGTGATGACATTGTGATATACTTTCTCTACGTGTTTTCTGGCAGATTTTCCATGCCGTTGTTGTGAGTGCTGGTACTGTAAAGTTCTCATCGCAGAAGTGCTTGCTTGGCTTTCTTAGAAAGAAAACGAAATTCCAATGAAAATGGGTAAATCAGGGTTTTGCTCTCTGGCATTGTAATAAGCCAGTAGCTTCTGAGTCAAGTCGAGCGTGTCCTATTCCGACAAAAAAAAAAACTTCACTCCTTTACAGCATTTCTGTTCTCTTCTAAATCTAACTTCTGACTAGTTACTCGTAATCTTTCGTTCTTGGCCGAAATGCTTATTCTTCAGGACCTTCATATGCTCCTTGGCCGCCCTTAATGCCACACGAGCCATGTATAGAAGGTTTTAATATTCACGAAAAGCTAAGAAATCCCAAAGCTGTTGTTATATTAAAATTTGAAATAAAACTTTTAATCCAATTTCTTAAGAACGATCCAATGAAATTTAAAACTCTGCAAAAACAGCAAAATTTCTCAACACCCACTTGTATATACCCATTCCTTTGTTAAATCCTAATCCTTTTTGAACATTAAATATACAAAAAAAAAAAACAACCGCGCATAATACCCACACCCGTTTCCAACATACAGACAAAATTCAGTCCAAAAATATCCTTCGCACTCAACCAACCGACACAATCTAACAACCATAGACGACAGATGGTCCTAAGCTCGCGCACATATCAGAAACTCCAATAAAAAAAAAAATTGCGCAAGAGTGAGAGGCCAAGGAAGACTGCAAAAGAAACTTCAAGTCTTGCCAAGGAAAAGTTCGAATTAACCAGGCAAATCCAAATTGAAAAGTGATTACCAATGCGACGACGACGACGATGACGACAACGACAAGGACGACTTCGACTATGTGGAGAAAAAGACAAAAAATATTCATTTCCAATCGAAATCGCTAGTGAAAGGAAATCAAAATCCATTTGTTCAATGCCAATAGGTGCAGGGCCCAAGCATCATCCTCGACCATCTTACGACCCCGGATGACATCTGAAATGGTCGGCAAAAAAGAGAATAGAGCAGATAGGAAAAGGAAAGCCCTTGGAAGTATCTGACTTCTTCGAAAATTGGTGGTTATACGTTGTTTTTGCTGCTAAGGACTGTGGGGCTAGTAGGGGACAAAATAGGAGTTTTTAAATTCATACAAGGTGAGGTATACATGTATCTGGTAGGCAGGAGATAGGAGCAGGGATCATGTAGTTTCCATTAAACTTTTACAAAGTATACGATATGAAATGATTGTCAAGTAAAGCGAACAAAGCGTTCTGCTATGAAGGAGAGTGCTATCCGCATGAACTCTGCCTAGCTTGGAACACATCTTTGGAGTTTTTGAAGAAGTGTTCTATAAAAAAAACTCGCTAGACACTGCTAAGAAGCAACGAAAGGCAATAGAATTCAGTGAGTCGTAAAGTAGCTAGAAGGCGCTTAGGAAAGATTTTCATTTCATGTGTCGCAAGATGCTAGATTAAATCTGGTTTAAAACTCTAAGGATGTGACCGCTCTTGGTATACTATTGAAGATCTGCTAAGGAAAAACAGGCATTTTCTGAGATAAAACTGGATCACTCGATGAGCGCTAAAATAAAACAGGCAGATCCATTTATTGTTGGCAATAAGGAAATGCAGTTTCCAACAATTTTCAACGAATGTTTGGTTCTCTATCCTAATCTTTGGAACCCTCTTCTTTACACTCTACAGATGTCTCAACTATGAGTATAAAGTAGCAATCTCATTATTACATCCTTAATGAGATTGCCCTCCCACCAGTTTCTCAGGTCGCGCAATCTTCTTCCTGGAATGACATTAAGGCAACAATTACAGCAGTTAATACCTCCTGGGCTATTAACGATTTCTCTCCCTATAAATCGACCGGCCTTGACGGCATTCTCCCTATTATGCTGCAAAAAACATTGGACCAGGTGGTCCCATGGCTAGTTCTGATCTATAGAAGCTCTATTCTCCTAAACCTCGTTCCCCTGAGCTGGAGATGTGTTCGTGTTGTGTTTATTCCGAAAGCTGGGAAGCGGGGTCATGGATCCGCAAAGGATTTCAGGCCCATTAGCTTATCCTCTTTCCCTTTAAAGGCGTTGGAACGCATCTTAGATACACATACTCGAGATACTCTAGATAAATCCCTTCTATCCAAATCTCAACATGCGTACACTAAGGGACGATCGACAGAGACGGCGCTCCACGAAGTTGTGCAAACGATAGAAAAGACAATCCACTTCAAGCAATATACCCTTGCTACCTTCTGAGACATTGAAGGCGCCTTCAATAACGTCAATACGGAATCGATTCAAAAAGGTCTGATCCTACTGGGTGTGGAAGAGTTTATTAGCAATTGAATATTGACAATGCTGAAAACTAGAAACATTCAATCGACTCTCGGCAGCAACAGCTCCACCATATCTCTTGTTTGAGGAACTCCTCAAGGTGGGGTCTTTTCTCCTCCTCTATGGCTTATGGTCACCAACAAAATTTTGTGTAGACTTGATAGGGATGGAGTTAGGGTTGTTGCGTATGGGGATGACGTGGTAAAACTGGTATCGGGAATGTTTCCATCCGTAATCAGTGAGATTATGGAATATGCCTTGGGCAAGATTAGCACATGAGCGACTGGATGTGGACTCAGCGTCAACCCAGGCAAAACTGGTCAGATGCCCTTTACTACTAAAATCAAAATACCGACCTTCACGCTTCAACGACCAAACAATCATCTATTCTCCCTACCCTCCAGTGCCAAGTACCTAGGTGTGGTACTTGATCCAAAACTAAGCTGGAAGCTTAATATTGAGCAACGGGTAAAGAAGGCCTGTGTGGCTTTCTATGCTGCAGAAAGACATTTGGTAAGAAGTGGGGACTTCGCCCGACGATGGTCTTATGGATTTACACTACCGTGGTGCGTCCCATTCTTTCCTATAGATTGCTAGTCTGGTGGCCTGGCTAAGGAAAGCTTATAATATCAAAATTATCACCAGGTACAAATAACTGCGGCTATAGGCGCAACGGGTGCCATGGAGACATGTCCAACCAAAGCCTTGAAAGTTATTCTGTACCCTTTATCAATCGATCTTCACATTATGCCTCTCATCATGTAGTGCGGTCAGGCTTAGGGAAACAGGATGCTGGTGCACAAATCCTTATGGTCACAACAGTATCCTGAATCTGGTACCGCAGGATCTGGTAGCTAATCTAACCGACTATATAACCCCCACGGTGGTCTTTAGAAATGACGTCACGGACAGATTTCCAAACAGAGCGGAATGGGAAACTGGCGTACTGACAAAGGAATTCGAATCAACAATTTTCACCGACGGTTGAAAAATGGACTGCGGGGTAGGGGCTGGGATATTCTCTGATTCCCTCAATATTTGATGCTTCCCTAGCAAAGGAGCTGAACGTCCCGTTGGGGGTCCTTAAGGAAGGCAACTTCGCGTACTATCTGCTAAAGGCTGATAGTAGATGGCAGGGGGTGCGGAACTGTGTCATCTCCAGGCAGATGTGGCCCAAGTACTCCCGGAAAAGAACGCAAGATCTACCAAACAGAAACCGTGCAGATATCGCAAGAGTTTTGGCAGTTAGTACTGGCCACTGGCACATCGGGGTTAATGCGGCCAAAATAGGCATTGCATTTAATGCACACTGTCGCAGCTGCAATACTGTTGACGAGATAGAAACAATTTTACACTTCCTCTGCAAATGTCCGGCTTTAGGCAAGGCAGCGCACCTTAGGTAAACTCTTTTTCGACAACCTTATAGAGCTAGCGAAGATTAGCATTGGGGATATTATCAGTTTCCTCAATGTAACGGGGTAGATTTGAATAATCCTTACCCTTTTTTTCTTCTACTTTTCCTTAGTAGTTAACATCCTTGTTACATGCGTTAGGTCACTTGAGTTGTGGTATTAAAACGGCGCTTCTGCGCTAATTAAGTATAGGCATGGTTTGCTGACACAACCGCTTCTACCTACCTACCATAAAGTCCCAAGCTGCTAGATCGAAAATCACTTCGATAGTTGGTGAAGAGCAGATTGAGGCTATACTACCTACCAATTTTTAGAAAAACCACCACATGTGGCTGATGGCCCTTTCTTTGACCCCAAGTGTTGGACAATCAGCCCTATAGAGCAGACTGATGATAGCGTAGGCCTTCATGGTCTAAATCAGGACTAATGGATATGCAGTATTTCGATTTGGAACAAAAATTACATAACCTCATGCTCTAATACCTTGTAAGTAACGACGTACTAACCTTTTTTTTAGGGACAAACAACTCGCTACAGACGCAAGTACTCCAACCCGTTCACCTATTACTTACAATATACATAGCTGAAACTCAATTCTAGTTCAGATTCTAGCTGGACCCAGTCATGAACACAAGAAACTTACTTAGATAGCGCTACAGTCTAAGGTGGACCTGGGCCTCAACCAACAAACCTCTCCAGCCAACCTGGTTAGGAGGCAGCTGCCCCCAGTTGCGTACGCCGAGTTGGTTGTAGTCCCCTTCTACTTGTTCGCGTCACCTGCCGCGATAGCATCCTCTACTGCGCTGATCATCCGGGATGGATTCGAATGTTTTCCTGACTGAAAAGTTGGACTCCATTCACTCTATATGAGCCCGCCATCCTAGTCACTGTAGGTGAACTTTTCTGGCTAAGCCGATGTCATTGTATAGATCGTATAATTCGAAATTGTACCTTCTTATCCACTTGCCGTATATGCAGATGGGACCAAAGATAACTCGAAGAACTTTTCTCTCAAAGTAATCAAGGGCATCCTCATCCGATTTCAACAATGTCCATGCCTCTGTACCATACAGTAGGACTGGGATGATTAGTGTGTTATACAGAGTAATCCTTAGTAGTTCGAGATAGGGCTGTTACACAATTGCCCATAAACACACCGATTGGGAAGAAAGATTTTTCGTTTGATGTCCTCACTGATATCGCTTACAAAGTTCACCAAAGAGCCTTTACTACCTTAAAATGATATCTCTGGCGTTCTGCCCAAGATATAAACGGGATTTACCTATTTTGTTCTGCTTTCACTGACCGCTAAACCCATCTTTGCAACATCTGTCTCAATACTCGCCACCGCCTCACTGACGACCCGCTGAGTTCTTCCGACTA